>LR994566.1:2265000-4665000 GCA_905187585.1 Cyaniris semiargus | reverse complement strand
CGCTGAGTATTTAATCGTATAATATTTTTTTTAAATTTCAGTTTGTAATCCTTGCCTGCTTCGTGGCTGCGGCCAGCGCCGGCCTCCTCCCGGCCGCCCCAGTGGCGTACTCCGCCCCCGTCTACCACGCGGCCCCGGCCTACCAGACCTACGCCGCGCCCGTCGCCAAGGTGGTAGCCCCCGTGGCCAAGGTCGAGGAGTACGACCCCCACCCCCAGTACACGTTCTCGTACGACGTGCAGGACGGCCACACCGGCGACTCCAAGAGCCAGCACGAGACGCGCGACGGTGACGTGGTCCAGGGCGCCTACTCCGTGGTTGACCCCGACGGCACCAAGCGCACCGTGGAGTATACCGCCGACCCCCACAACGGCTTCAATGCCGTCGTCCACAGGGAGCCCCTCGGCGCCCCCGTCGTCGCCAAGGTCGCCGCCCCCGTCGCCTACGCCGCCGCCCCTGTGGTGCACTCCGCCTACCACTCCGCCCCCGTGGTGCACTCCGCCCCCCTGGCCTACCACTCCGCCCCCGTGGTGCACTCCGCCCCCCTCGCCTACTCCTACCACCACTAAACTGATCTACCTCTAGTCAGATAATAAGAGCTTATTTATTGAATAAAATGTTGAACTATTACTTTCATCTATTATTTTGCATCCAAGTTATTGAAGGAGAATAATTATTTTTTAACAAAAAATTTTACCCGACTTCCCAGGCAAAAACAATAGCTAGTATTATTCTTAAAAATGATCTGAAGAGGATCAAATAATTCTTATTCTTTATTAGTACCTTTTTCAGAATTCGACTAAATCTCAACTATTTCTGTACTCAATCTTCATCCTTTTGAAGTCGGTGCGTAAGTTCTATGTCAAGGATCTCAAAATGAGAATGAATTTAAAATGCTGAATCTTCGGCTCAAGAATTCAGATTTCTAAATTTAGATACGTGAATGTAGGATGCTAAGTCTAAAAGGAAGAATAATTCTGAATTTGTTATCCTGCGTTTTTGATCCTAAATTGAGGTTTTACGTATTTGAACGATTGAATTAAGGACGCTTAATTAAGAATCTTAAGACCCTGAATACATAATGTTCTTTTAAAAGATCTTGAATGTAGGTTAGAATTCTGATGCAGAATTTTGGATGACGACTTTAGAATCCTGAATTTTAGATGCTGGATTTGGAATTTTAGACTCCTGAATTTAAGTTTCTATGTAATGTATAGTTGACTTATAGTGGGCTACCTTAGGGTCTATAATTTATGATCCTGAATTTAGGTTCATAAATTTAGATTCCAGCTTTTATGATTCTTATTTGAGGATGCTGAATGTAGCTTTCTGAATAAAAATAAGCATTAATTTGGGTTCCTGCAGTTAGTCTATATCCGTTGTCTGGTGCCTGTAACATAAGTCCTCCAGCACCCGTAGCACGGCTACAGTAGAAATACGAAAGTATAGACAAACAGCGGAGATAAACTGAAGGTGCCGTTCCGATCTTTACCGCGGCTAGCCGGGATCGACAAAAAATCAAATATAATGCTACGTTATGACATAGACTATAGTCTACGTCATAGGGTAGGATTTTATTTGAATTTTTAGGACTATAGTCTATGTCATAAAGTGGCATTATATTTGATTTTTTGTCGATCACGGCTAGCCGCGGTAAAGATCGGAACGGCACCTTCAGTTTATCTCCGCTGTTTGTCTATACAGAGCGACTGATCAAGAGTTCTGACCGCCCTAGGCTAATTATGAGGACGCGCCCCCGCTAGGTGTGTTACGGACGGCCTAAAAAGTAGTAACTGAGTAGAGTAGTAGTGTGAAAATTTTAACATGGTTTATACTACGTTGTCCTTTAATCTACATGACATTCGACCTTAGGGTGGCAAACCATTTTTAAGCTGACCGTACAGCGTTTCAGCAATGACTAAAGCTAAGAAATTATAGTTGTCAGTATTCATCATGTCTTTGTCTTTGAATCACCCATAGCATAACACGATTGGTCAACTTTTATAACAGAATAATCAATCAAAAAGACCTCCGTAAAAAAGGGATTCCTATTTTGCCAACAGAGGAGAGTGATTTAAGCTTCCAAAATTTGTACATAGATTGGTTCAAGCATACACTTTAATTTGCCCATAGCTTATATGAAATGTATTTATGGTTTTTAAATTACGCGACAAAAACCATTTTGTCGCTTCCGCCCTTTCCATTTTTGCTGTTCCATTGCTTGTTTTATATGAGAGACCGGCCTGGCCTCTCATAGAAAACAAGCAATCTAAAACATATACAACACGGTTTTTTACTTTAACGCGGCGTCACCTTAATGAATTGCTATTTTTCAATGCGAAATAATACTCAACGCGAGCGGTGCGATGCGAACCGATAATTTACGATGACGCGTTTTTAGCAAATAGCAAAGCAATAATACATAGCATGCTGTGACATCAAAATTAGCATGTTAATGAAATTAATTGAAAATGGCATTAATTCCCATTACTACCGGGGAGTCCCCGCACATCGTTGATGTGTTTCATTGCGCGCGGCGAGCTGCGCTTGCCAGCTCACTCACTTGCTCAACCACCGACCGATTCGAGTAAAGTCAGTGTTTGTTGTACGCGCGCTTTTTAAAATTTCAAAATTTATTGATAGAACCAGGGACTCTCAAGCGCATTTAATTTTAATGTTTTGTCTCGGTCTAGTTGAAATGTGTAGGGTAGATGCAATGATGCTAGATAAGTGCATGCGAAGACACGATTTCAGCGCCCCCCCGATCCTCGCGCCCTAGGCTGCAGCCTAATTAGCGTAAGGGTTAATCAGGCCCTGTGACTATACTTTCGTATTTCTACTGTAGCCGTGCTACGGGTGCTGATACTTAGCACGGGGCCAGATTGACGTGGTGTGAAGCGTCTTTAAAAAAATAAAATAAAAAGATCCTACATTTTTCATAACAAAGTTAGATTCCTGCCTAAAGGATCCTGAATTTAAGTTGCTGTATTTAGGGATTTTAGGGATCCATCCATCCATCCATTCCTGAATAAGGGATAGGTGGATGGATGAGGGAGGGGATAAATCATGATGGATCCCTTCCATCATGATTTATGATTCTGTATTAAGAATCATGAATTTAATTTCCCGCGTATAAGACGACTGAATTTAGGATGCTAATTTAGTACGTATCTTAAATTTGCTATTTCTCTACTCAATGTTTAAAAACAGAAATCCTAAAATAAAAGAAACTAAATAGTTATAGAAGATTGAGTACCTACATAAATAGTAATGCTTTAGACCGAATTGAAAAAAAATCTGTAGACTACAAAATATCCATATTTTACTTATCTATACTAATATTATAAAGCGGAAGTTTGTTAGTTTGTTTGTTTGTTTGTTTGAACGCGCTAATCTCAGGAACTACTGGTCCGATTTGAAAAATTCTTTCATTTTTAGATAGTCCATTTATCGAGGAAGGCTATAGGCTATATTTTATCACGCTAAGACTAATAGGAGCGAAGAAATAGAGGAAAATGAGGAAAAAACGGGAGGAAATTATTTGAAAGGGCTTATTTGAACGCGCTAATCTCAGGAACTACTGGTCCGATTTGAAAAATTCTTTTAGTGTTAGATAGCCCATTTATTGAGTGAGGCTATAGGCTATATTTATCACGCTAAGACTAATAGGAGCGAAGAAATAGAAGAAAACGCGGGCGAAATTATTTGAATGGGCTTATCTCACGAACTACTATAGCAATTTTTCTATTATTTGGGTCAGATAAGAAGTAGACCACGTGAAGGATCATAGGCTATTTTTTGTAGACTGATTTGTCTGTAAAATATCTAATTTACGCGGGCGAAGCCACGCGGAACATCTAGTTAATATTATAAATGTGGAAGTGTGTCCTGTCTGTCAGACTGTCTGTTACCTCTTCACGCCCAAACCGCTGAATCTGTTATGCTGAAATTTGGTATGGAGATACTTTGAGGCCCGGGAAAGAACATAAGGATACTTTTTATCCCGGTAAAATATACGGTTTCCGCGCGATAAAATAATTTTGGCGCAACGCTGTTGCGGGAGTCATCTAGTATTCTTATACTAATTTTAAAAGTTTGTTGTAGTAATACAAACTTATGAATGCTTTTGTTATTAGATTGAAACTGGGATTAATATTTTTTTCCTGTTATATTTTGATTTCTGACCTAGATTTTCGACATAAAAATAGAACTACGAATAATTTTTCTCCTTCAATAACTTGGATGCAAAGTAATAGATGAAAGTAATAGTTCAACATTTTATTCAATAAATAAGCTCTTATATTATCTGACTAGAGGTAGATCAGTTTAGTGGTGGTAGGAGTAGGCGAGGGGGGCGGAGTGCACCACGGGGGCGGAGTGGTAAGCCAGGGGGGCGGAGTGCACCACGGGGGCGGAGTGGTAGGCGGAGTGCACCACAGGGGCGGCGGCGTAGGCGACGGGGGCAGCGACCTTAGCGACGACGGGGGCGCCGAGGGGCTCCCTGTGGACGACGGCGTTGAAGCCGTTGTGGGGGTCGGCGGTGTACTCCACGGTGCGCTTGGTGCCGTCGGGGTCGACCACGGAGTAGGCGCCCTGGACCACGTCACCGTCGCGCGTCTCGTGCTGGCTCTTGGAGTCGCCGGTGTGGCCGTCCTGCACGTCGTACGAGAACGTGTACTGCGGGTGGGGGTCGTACTCCTCGACCTTGGCCACGGGGGCTACCACCTTGGCGACGGGCGCGGCGTAGGTCTGGTAGGCCGGGGCCGCGTGGTAGACGGGGGCGGAGTACGCCACTGGGGCGGCCGGGAGCAGGCCGGCGCTGGCCGCAGCCACGAAGCAGGCGAAGACTACAAACTTAAATAAAAAAAATATTATGACTACACCTAAGTCCAATTCAATTCAAAAGTTAGAAAGTACCACGACAGTAACTGGGACACGGAGCTGAGGAAGAAAGTAAAAGTACTTATAAGTACTTTTTAATGAATACTTTTAATCCTTCTTTTAATTAAGATCTCTACATTTATTTATTTTCTGTCAAACTCTTAATCAAATGAAAGTATTCATTAAACTATGTTTTTAGTGCAATAAAATCCAAACGGCGAATCGAGGCACAAAACTTAATTTATGAAAATTTATATGTACAAACATACGCTTGGTTGTTTAAATTATAGTACCTTGAAAGCCATGTTGACTGTTATACTAATTATTGTACTATGTAGTATAAGTACCGTCACGCAGCTTATATACATACAGTACTGTCCTCAGGCGCCCACAGCATACAACCGGTCGTTGACTTTGAACTTTACTGGGCAATAACAGGAATTTATTGGTCCACATCTGTACACCGTTCAGAGAAATTCTACCTTTGATAAGACCTTTATGTCGATAACGTAAGGGTCAGAATGAAGGAGTGGATTACTGGAAGAATTTCTTCGTGCATATTTATGTGCAAAAAGTGAGGTCAATTAAGATTACGCGACACAGTTTAAAGGTTTGTCATAATGTGCACTTTAATAAAGATATTTCGAAGCTTTCCTTGAGTTTTCTTTTTGGGAAAGAATTTTCGTCAATATCATCTATGCTTTTAACATTAAAAAATTGGTTTTAACATTAAAAAAATACATAATTATTTCAATAAATTTTCAATTGTTCGTAGTTTAAGATCTGGCGATGGTTGTTACCTAGGCTGCCTTGCTTTATTCAGACACAAGCTCTTCACATAATAATATTATGACAGCAAAATTGTACTATGGCTTTGAAATTAAAGTTTAGCTAAAATGCTTAATTGTAACATGGTTAATCGTAGAGTGAATACACTACTTAGGTCAAATAACATATTACATAACATGTAGACTAATCAGAAATCAGCATTTAGCTCAGTAAAACCCATAAATAATGCAATTAAATACTTTATTGTGACAATTAAATAATACAATAATTACTAACATTAATTAACAATACTAATGGTGGTAGAAGGGTGCGGAGTAGGCCACGGGGGCCGCGTGGACCACCGGGCCAGAGTGGACGAGATGACCAGAGTGGACGGCATGGACCACCGGGGATGAGGAGTAGGCAATAGGAGCTGAGTAGGCAATGGGGGAGTGATACGCTACTGGATGGACCACCGGTGCATGCACCACGGGAGCAGCGTGGACCACAGACGCCACTTTCGCGACCACAGGTGTCGGGTTCACCACTGGAGCTTTAGCCACTTTAGCGATAATGGGACCAGCACCCGCCTCCTTGCTGACAACAGCGTTGAACCCATTCTGAGCGTCAGCGGTGTAATCCACCGTGCGCTTGCTGCCATCAGGCTCGATCAGGGAGTACGAACCCTGGACGACATCGCCGTCTCGGGTTTCGTGCTGACTCTTAGTGTCTCCGGTTATGCCATCAGCTACATCATAGGAGAAGCTGTATTGAGGGTGCGAGTCATACTCCTCTGGTTTGGCGTCTTTCTCGTAAGCCGCGGTGCTGTATGATGGTGTAGAGTACTGAGGCAGTAAGCCGGCGGAGCCAGCAGCCACGAAGCACGCGAAGATAACGAACTGAAAAAAGAATTGATGACGTTAGACTTTTAACTCTACAAAAAATAATAGCATTTGATATACATGAAGAATATTCACGTTAAGGATTTGGTCTTTACGTCTATAACAGATGATTTACTAAATTACTACGCACAACATAATATCTAGGCTACGAATAATAAAACTAAGGAAGAGTAACTGTGTCAAAAATTTGTTCCACGAGTCTACAAAATGAGACCTGAATGCATGCATACTTTATGCATGTATTCGGTACACAATTTTGTGTATTTATAGATGTGACAATTATTATTGTCAACGGCTTTATTTCGTAAATTTGAGTGTTAGTATTTCGTAGAGCTATTGTCATATTTTAGTGTGCGTCGTGCAAAAAGGAACCAAATTCAAAACGGTTGAAGTATGGGAGTTACGTTTCCTTAGTTTTTATTATTCGTAGTATCTAGGTATCATTTTTGTCGTGCATTGTCACGTAGCCTAATCCAGAGGATATAAACTGTTAGCTTGGAAAATTTTATGAACATTCATTCAGATGTTAATCCACGGACCACAGGTACATCATTTCGTTTATCCTAGCAAATTTTCACATTTTTAGTTACAGTTGGTATAATTATGTAGATTTAGTATTGGTCTCGCTTAGACCGCCAACAATAATTCAGTGTTTAAAATGTAATAATTATTTCATTGTGGTAGAGAAATTCGTAGTAACAATTAGCTTAGACATGTGGGGGTCACAACCAATGCTACGGAATAATCTAGCAGATCTGAAGAGCTTTCTAAAGTCAATGGCAATCATAGTTTAAGGTTCTATTTTAGGGATCAACTCCAAATTATAAATGAAGGTAAATTTTTTTTTGGGCTCACGTACTTAAAATAGTTAGGTGGAACCGATTACCTATATTTAATTTTAACTAATTATAATAATAATTCAGTTTGAATAAATTGTGATCTTAATGTACATTGTACAATTTGTACATTCTTGTAGGAGGAGTAATACTGTATCACTGAACACTCTACTCTCGGCGGCGGCTGGTGAAGAAGTGGACGACAGCTCTCCGTCTGGCGGCCATATTTTCCCAGCCCCCACCATGATTGGTAGACGGCCATCTTTATTTATCAATACACAAATATGATTTATATTATATACCCGACCAAATTAATGTGCAATTGCTTTATTGCGCTGTGAAGTTATATTTACATTGGCTAAGCGCTTATAATCGGAATAGAGGGCGATACTAGCACATGCAGTAAACAATCCGACCAAAATCCCACATGTTGCAAAGATCATAATTATCAGAATGTTGACAGAAACGTTGTCAAACGTCGTACAAAACTTTTTGTTTACTGTCTATGCTGGTGCTGCCTCTAAATCAAATCAAATCAAATGTCTTTATTGCCAGAATGAAAACATTGCAATATTATATCCTATTCCACCTTAGGCATCCATTACACGGTAGGTTTTGCTGTCAGTTTTACAACAGTCATGACTGTGACTGATGCATAACCTGTCGTGTAATGCAGTGACTGATGGTTGCATGAAATTGATTGACCGTTATCTGGATATTTTGGTTTTTTGTCATGCAACCATCAATCATGACTTTTGAGTGAGTTTTGTCACATCTGACAAAATTGGGAAAAAAATTAGAAACGTATACCTTTGAAAATGTTGGCTTAGACTGACATAAAACTGAAGAGAATTGAGTGATAATCAATCGTCTAATACATTCGTCAGTCCATCTGTCACCATCAGTCAAACATAATTCATGACTGACGGAATTGACTGACGCTTGCATGCGCGTATAATGGATGCCTAACACTGAACTTTTTTTTCGCCAAACATAAAGGCTGAACTTGGCTAACGTTTACAAACTTAATAGAAACTGATGTACGTACTAAGGCAAAATTGTATTTACCCATTATCATTAGATTATGATAAACTTTTTGATACAAAATAAAATTTTATGTAAAAAAAACTCACCCTGGCAACCATTGTTGTATGAATGGAGATGAGCAAGTGATGGGTAAGTGGTGTCGTCAGGTTATATACCATACGCGGCTGCCCCGGGCTGGATATATGGGACAAGGCCCACCACAAAATAGGGCCCATCGGACCGCATCCTTATATGAGCTTATTACGCCATCTTGACTTTTGATATATAAGAGCGGGGTCGATACGTCAATTTTGAGGAAAATCGATGCCATAAAAATTTTGCCTGCGGCTTTGCCCGCGAGATTCCTGAGATACAATTTTGACTTATTTGCTGGCGTCCTTTTGTGGATATCCTTTTCCTGGGATAGTAACATCATACCCTATTTATTATCAATAAAACATGTTTAAGAACGTAAGAGGTATGACAGTAGCTAATATTATTTATACTATTGTGTAGCTTTCTCAAATCGCTGCAAGTTGATTGTAATGTTCATAAATAAATAATAATGTTGCAAATTACGGGAAGCAATAAAAACACCGAGTGAGATATTCATTAATGCAAGTACACAAATGCCTAAAGATGATGAAGAACTTGATATGAAACGACTAAGTTTTGCGTTCTGTACACTAATTATTTTGTGCCTTTTTTTATTAATGCTATATACCGAAAATGATAGAACATACAATATTATACTGCGCACATAAATAACACCGTTTACTATTTGACAAAAAAAAAAATAATAATGCTGGGTACAAATATAACAATTTAGAATTATTGAAAATTAGTTCCATTTCCACTGAAATAACAACAAAATTGCCCAGCTTAAGTATTCCTAGATTACAGAAAACAATATTGTTAATAAAATCGTTAGTGTTTAAACTGCTGAACTTACATCTAAAATCTGTCATTTTATTATACGAAGAAGTGATAACAGCGTACTTAAAATAACTTGACGATGTATTTAGCGCTCGGAAATCACATATTCGAGTACTTTTAAGTTGATTATTACTAAAAAACGATATTGTATTTTTTACTTTATCTTGATAATTACAACAATTATTGCAAGTTATACGGAAATTAATAATTAATAATATCACAATATTGTCTCTAGTAGAAGGTAGGTAAATATCAGCCTAATATTATTATAATGGCTAGAGCCCTACGTGGCATAGCGTTAGCTTTATAGAAACAATTGTGATAGAAATATTTTTAATAACAAGAAAGAGCTTTAGGCGGGCTGAAACCCCATTTTGTTATTTCTTGATACCCGATTTACCTAGTTCCAATATAATAACGAAATGTAAAAAAATATGAGATATAGAGCATAATATTTAAAAGAGTTTAAATTAAAAACATTTTAATAAAAAATAATACTTTCGCTGTAATCACTGACCTCCATTTAAATACAAGTACGCTGGATCTATGATACCCACTTTTTTTGTGCCTATTTGAAGCGGAATCAGCGCCCCCAGTGAGAGGGAAGAGAAGTAAATTTGACGTAACTTGCAAATGGCCGCTTAATCGTTATTGGTTGTCATCACTAGTATTAGTTCCAAGTATTCCCACTACTGCTATCAGCGCCAATATGGCGACTTTCAAACGTCATTTTTACGTCCGTGAGTAATTTGTATTCTGTGTTTTTACGACAAATTTAGTTCCTATCACCCACATTGGGGGAGCTGATTCCGCTTCAAATAGGCACAAAAATAGCTGTCATTTCAATTTTCAAAGGGTATCATTAGTCCAGCGTACTTGTATAATGGAGGTCAGTGGCTGTAATTAATTTACAAACTCACCTCCGACAAAACTCTTTGTCATCGAAATATAAGTATTAACAAGAATAACTTACATTTTATTTTAATAAATTGTTAATGAATCTATTTTAAAAAGGTCTGAAACGAATAATCTTTTTTCTTAATATTTATTTAGAAAGATATTTAAAAAACACATGAAAAATAGAGAAGATCCGCCCCTAGAAACTACAATTTTATGCTAAGCTAAAATGAATCTTATTGCGATGTGTACACGCTTGGTCCTTGGTTGTGTGCAAGGTTATCGTTTGGAATTGAGGTAAGTCCTCGCCGTATTTTTCTATATTTCATACTTTTATTAAATAAAACCTAATCAGTTTACATAGCAGTGGGGTCCCATTTTTTAAGTTGCCTCAGGGTCCTTGGTTACCTAGCTACGCCACTGTTTCAATTTTCCTGGGTATTTTATGTAAATTAAAAATTTCGTTTGTAATTATAATGTTAATCCTTATCCAAATAATATTGTTGTTGATGGGTATTCCATTTTCTAAATCTCGATTGTAACATGACTAATTTAATAATTTCTCTATGATTATAATAACATTCATTCACGCGGACGAAGTTGCGGTCAACAGCTAGTTTTTAATAAAAATATTCAAAATGTCGTCCACAAGTACATCTATGCTTATTAGTACTCACATACGGTTTTACTCGACAGTTTTACTCCAAATCAAGCAATTTTACAAAAACAAAATTACCATGTGGAGCGCAAAACTCACAGCTCGAAGGCTCCCATCGAGCCGGCTCGATGGAATTAAATAAATCTAATTTCCTTCGAACTTACTCAACGCGAGCCGTCGAGCTTTACTCAAGCGTGTGAGTTTTGCGGTCCACACGATAAATTTTACTCGATTTGGAGTAAAACTATCGAGTAATGCTGAATGTGTGGACGAAAGCCCGAGTCGTGGTTTTTACTCTACGTGATTGCTCGGTCGACTAAAACCGTATGTACTTAGCATAACGGTCTAATGCTAAGTACTCACATACGGTTTTACTCGATAGTTTTACTCCAAATCGAGCAAAAACCACCGTGTGGACCGCAAAACTCACAGCTCGAAGGCTCGCATCGGGCCGGCTCGATGTTTCCTTCGAATTTACTCGACGCGAGCCGTCGAGCTTTACTCAAGCGTGTGGATGTGACTTCGAGTGTCTTTTCTTTTTTTATTAATGGCGTTATCATAGTAAGTAATTCTTCGTATAGCGCTTCAGGCATCCCTAAATAATTTTTGAAATCTTCGGAACAAATCAAGTTCACGTGGCTATAATCAGAGCGGCGATCTAACCAATATTTGACTCAGTATCTCCTTTTACGTTTTTTCTGTTCATTTTCTTTAATTATTTTATAATTAAGAATTGCAAGACTTTTTAAAAATAGCCACCTTCTCCTTAGTTGAACAGACATCTTTTGGCTCGAACGGTTCGGTAAATACTGAACGGCGAGCTTACTCGATAGAGTAATGCTGAATGTGTGGACGAAAGCGCAAGCCGTGGGTTTTGCTCGACGTCATTGCTCGATCGAGTAAAACCGTATGTGAGTACTTAGAGTTAGGGTGCATTTCTAAATTTGTACTGAACTGACAGATTTGCAAGACGTCTCACGCAATGAAAAAGGAAACAGAGTCTCACGCAAGTAAAGTCTGTCAAATCCATAACCTACATTATTTTTTTATCATACAGCCTAATCTTGATGTAATATCCCGATCAATTAACCAAGGTCCAACGTCTATAGTATGAATCAATTTTCTAGTGGTATTTAGTGGTGGTAATTACATAACGAAACCCCATGTGGATTTCGTTATGAATTTCGATCCTAGCAAAATGTTATGAGCAATGACAATTGACAACTTTAGCTGTTTGTAGGTTTTACTAAGGAGTGATTTTATTATATTATTCTGACTTCTGAGGTTTTTAGAAGCAAATACTTCAACAAAACCAATAAGATATCGATTGGTAGTTGGTACTTCTACTCTTCTAATAAGTTTTGGAACGAAATTCCTTATTGCGCGTTCGGCGTAAAGGAGGCTAGACAGAACAATATTAATTGACCTCGACACTTTTTTATGCAGGTAGCATAGTAGGGGCAGAGGGCGTTGATAGTATTTCTGTGCGTCAACTAGATGGCGTTTTTTGAGAATAAACAGCGACGCGTTGTTTGTATTCCTGGATGTCAATAGATTGCGTTTTTTTTTAAATATTTTTTTTGAGTGTATATGTATACAAGTTTTTTGAACATAAGAAATAACTTCGTTCCATTCAGGTGTTCCTTGACACCTCTCAAGTTTTTTTTGTAAACGTTTTGTTTTCTTAGAATTTAATAGTAGGTTATTAACATTAAGTCAATGTACTATTTCCGATAGAGCACTGTTTACCTCGTCGAAATTTGAATGTTGTTTCTTCACTTTAAAAATAAGTAAAGTCAAAAGTGTCATCAGCAGAAACTACTACTTATCTCATTAATCATTATCATTATTAGTGAAGAATTATATAGATGAGAAAAAGAAATGGGCCCAAAATAGATTCCTGTGGGATACCTTATTTTATTTTGGTTACATTGGACCTTTTACTATTTGCGCCAACCCTGACCTGAGTTCTATTTGAAGGTAAGATATCAAAAGGAGCTGAGCCACAGTGGTGCAGGAATGATCAATGTAGCATGCTCAACAAAATCGAAGACTTTGGAGAGATCGCAAAATACACCTATAATAATAAATAGTTACTACAAGAGCTTGCCTTAAACTTTAAAGTGAGATATTTAACAGTTACTTTTTCAACAAATTTTATTTCTGTTAAGTGTTTAGATGAAAATTTTCAGTATTCTTTTACCAGATTACGGTAAAATAATAAGTAATGGATAATATATTATAATATTATAATTATTAAATAATATTATATAACATTCAAATTAAGTATCAAAACTTATTAAAACATTCCTATTTAATTGACATTTTCATGAACCCTACCATGGGACATTGAACAGACAGGATAAAGTACCCTGCCTAATTTTATTGAGCGGTGTAAACAAAACTTAAAATTATGTGAATAATAAATAAAGTGAACTTAAAAAAATATTTTATTGTCTGTAAGTACATAAATTATTACTGCCTAGGGTCGTGACTAGTGAACTCAGTGGTGGTAGACGGGAGCGGAGTAGGCCACGGGAGCGGAGTGGATCAGGGGGGCGGAGTGCACCACAGGGGCGGCGGCGTAGGCGACGGGGGCGGCGACCTTGGCGACGACGGGGGCGCCGAGGGGCTCCTTGTGGACGACGGCGTTGAAGCCGTTGTGGGGGTCGGCGGTGTACTCCACGGTGCGCTTGGTGCCGTCGGGGTCAACCACGGAGTAGGCGCCCTGGACCACGTCACCGTCGCGCGTCTCGTGCTGGCTCTTGGAGTCGCCGGTGTGGCCGTCCTGCACGTCGTACGAGAACGTGTACTGGGGGTGGGGGTCGTACTCCTCGACCTTGGCCACGGGGGCTACCACCTTGGCGACGGGCGCGGCGTACGCCAGGGGGGCGGAGTGGACGACGGGGGCGGCGGCGTACGCCAGGGGGGCGGGGTGCGCGGCGTAGCTCACGGGAGCTACTATGCCGGCCTGGGCTGCGGCGAGGGCGCAAGCCAAGATGACGAGCTGAAAAAAAATGAAGTTGGTAAAGGGCTTGATTTTGGCACTTGGTAAAAGGTATTGATAGTCAAGTGTTTTAAAGAATTAATAGACATAATAGTGATTATAATATAAGAGCTTTTAAATGAAGCATTTATGCCATGTGTTTTTTCTAAGTGTACCTGATATTGAATACTAAGAATCTAAGTAGGTATATTGTATGACTAAAATTAATGTTCAAAACTAATCAAGGACATTTTCATTCAAAGCTTTTAAGCAGCAGCGACTTTATTGCTCAACAATAAGCCTACACAGGTATTGTTCTAGCGAGCTTTGCAACAAGGTTTTAACAAGGTTTTATTCGCATTGTTTAGAAGCCAATAATATAATATTAGTCTTTCTAATTACAATTTCACTGTTTTAAAATTAAATGCTATGCTTGGTGGTGGCAAAATGTGCAAAAAAACTTTTACTCCATGGACTTTGGGGGGAGGGATAATAATATCTATGGACGCTTCACACCACGTCAGTCTGGCCCCGTGCTAAGTACCTGAAGGACTTGTGTTACAGGTACCAGACAACGGAAATATATTTAATACTTTTATACTATACATATATTTAAGATTTTTATTATATTATACACATATTTAATACACATCCAGACCCGGGAACATTGAAAACTTTTTGTTCCGTCGGCGGGATTCGAACCCGCGACCCCCGGCTTGAGCTGCCACACACTCAACCAATTGAGCCACAGAGGTCGTCGTATAATGAATAGGTCAAAAACCAAAATAATGACCAATAGCACGAAGCGTAGGATCAAGAGCAAGAAATGCAATATGTCGACGAGTACATCTACTTGGGCCAGTTAGTTTCTTTTGAAAATAGACAAGGGAAGGAAGTCGATCGCCCAATCGAAAACGCCTGGAAGAGCTTCATGAAGACGCTGATGAAGGGAAATTTACCGATCTCCCTGAAGCGCAGACTCGTCGACATGTGCATTCTGCCCGTCCTAACCTACGGTGCAAAAACTTGGTTTGACCGATTCACAAAAGTCCCAACTCGGGGTTTGCCAAAGAGCAATGGAGCGCAGTATGTTAGGAGTAAAACTTCTGGACAAAATAAGGAACACCATACTGCGCTCTAAAACTGGTATCAAGGATGTAGGTGTCAAAGCTGCCAAGCTAAAGTGGGATTGGGCGAGTCACGTTGGCCATATGCATTCCGACCGCTGGGCAAGGATCTTAACAGAGTGGTCACCCGATGACGGACGCCGCCGCCGAGACCGGCCTAGAAAAAGATGGCGTGATGAGCTGGATGCATACCAGCCAGGATGGCCAATGGTGGCACAGGAGAGAGAAAGATGGAAGTCTTTGGGGGAAGCCTTTGCCCAGCAGTGGGACAGTTTAGGCTTATTATAATAATAACAAGGGACACCCGAATGGAACGAAGTTATTTCTTATGTTCAAAAAACCTGTATACATAATATACACTCAAAAAAAATTTTTAAAAAAACGCCATTTATTGACGCCCAGGAATACTAACAACGCGTCGCTGTTTATTCTCAAAAAACGCCATCTAGTTGACGCACAGGAATACTATCAACGCCCTCTGCCCCTACTATGCAGGTACTAATAAAAAAGTGTCGAGGTCAAATATCGTTCTGTCTAGCCTCCTTTACGCCGAACGCGCGATAAGGAACTTCGTTCCAATAATAATAATAATAATAATAATAAGCCCGCAGGGCAGCTTGTGGCGAGCTGTTGGGGAGTAGCGACCCCACGTACCCGAGTGCTCCCAGGGAAGCCCCTGTTCTTCATCTCCGGCTTGCCTTCACCGGCCGGCCGGAGTGAAAACTGACGGAGAATCAGACCCTACCTCTGCCTTGCCATAACCGGCCGGTCAGAGTGGAGTCGCAAGAGCTTCGGCTCGGAGGGAGGATGTGAAGCGTAAGTGGCGAGTAGGCGACGTGATGGGACCCTCTGAGGGCGCAAATGATCGGCGTTTAAAGTCTAGCAACACCTCTCCTGCCTCAAGCCGCTCTGTTAATGTTGCCGTCTCGGCGCACCGAGCGTGCGGCCATTTTGAGGGGCCCATTAAAAGAGTTGGCGAGTCACCGTCTGCCAACATTATGATACATGTTTCCACGTTGTATCGGCAGACTCCATAGTCCTTCCATAGTCCCAGTTACCCAGTCCACTAGCACCTCACCCCCATAGCCCGGTATAATTTCTAATATCCATTCTCTGCAATAGTCCTACACTGGCCGCTGGCTCTCCTTGGTCGTACTACCATAGTGCGGACAGGGAGGTCGCCGGCTAGTGTCACATTACGTTTAGATTAAAACTGTGTAACGGGCCTTTGCGTGTTGGCTTCGGCCCCACGCATGCCTTCCAAAGGTCCAGGATTTAATTGCCCGTGAGCAAGGAATGCCTTACACAAACATAATAATAATGGATTTTTTAAATGCTCTGTCGGATTCTAAATTCAAAATTTACTCATCCCAAACTGGCTGGTAGCAAAAAAATAAAAAGTTACCTTGAATGCCATGTTGCCTGTGGTGTGTTCTAAATTTGAATGTGCCGAAATTAATCCAAAGAGGTTTTTATATATTATGAGAGTATTGCCGCGGGCGTTGCATTGTACTCTACATCGCCTACGTATGTAAGGCTAACTTGGTGTTGCTTAACCATGTCACTTACCCTCATCATGAGCAAGCTCCAAAGGCAGGCTCTCATTGTTTAGTAATCTTATTATTAATCCAGGTTATGAGACTCTTTTAATAAGGGATTAGAATAATATTAAGGTAGAGCTGGTCTCTTTCTACGGTTTTTAACCGACTTCAAAAAATGAGGTTATCAATTCGACTCGTATGTATGTAATATTTCCAGAACTGCCCAGTTTTCGTATATGTTAGTCTATATCAGCGTCTGAACAAATGTGCCAAATTTCAAAAGTGTATGTATGTCACATATGTATGTATGTATAATGTATGTATGTATGTATGTATGTATATATATATGTATGTATATATGTATATATGTATGTATGTATGTATGTTTGTGTTCGCATATCTCCTGAACCGGAAGTCCGATTTAAGTGATTCTTTTTTTGTTGTACTAAGTATTGTTCAACTTATGGAATACTGCAAGTTTCATCAAAATCGGTTCAGTAGTTTTTGAGATAGGGAATTTTAATTCTTAATTACGTACAATTTTGAAGTCGGTTTTATCTTTTTAAAATACTATTCATTATTTCAAACCAGTCGACATTTTTTTCTGAATAAAATAAAAGTGTCGATTATTATTTGACAGACTGGACCAAATATTGCATTTATTAGAGGACGCAATTTTATTTTAGGGACATGTAGGGAGGGTCAATAGTAGCTTAGCTTCAAGTTTGTGGGGTCGCCAGTGTCCCCCGGCCGCCATCTTGGAAAAAGGGGTGACATCACTATTTTCGCGATACCTCGGAAACTATACGTCTTAAAAAAAATGTGAAATCATAACTATTATGCCTATGTTTATATAACTATTTACCCTTAATTTAAAAATTAAAAAAGTTATAAGCAAAAAAGTAAGAAAATTTTTGTTACTCTATGTTTCGCCAGAACAATTGAGGCATACTGTAGATCATTTCAGGTCTGCTTTTCTGCAGCCACATATGCTTCCACAGTTTCCTTTTCATCTCTAGAAAATTAATTTCATGAAATTGGGGGGTGCTGGAGGCTTGGAAGTTTGTATTGGCATCCAAATGTTTGCAGAATGCTTTTTCCAGCCCCAATCTTCAAGATTTTGATATCTTCCGAGCCACGACTGAACCTGGTGATATACTCGGAGACTGAAAACGAGCACCATCTTGTGTTGGAGGCAGCGATGATAAATTAAATGAATTTTTAGTCACTGTCTTGGCAAATCTTTTGTATCGCAAGCCGTCTAGTGAGTCGTCTTTATTACCGCCGTATAAAGCTATGAAACAACGTTCACCAACAAGAGTGAGCAAAGATGGATCGACTTCCTCACTCAGGAATAGCACGGTACCACTAGCTAATTCAGGTCTGAGGTATTTTTTTTTGTAAAATGTATCAAAAAAAGTTAAAGATCAAAAAAGAAAATAAAAAAAAATCACACTTTTTTGTTTATAACTTTTTTAATTTTTAATTTAGGATAAAAAGTTATATAAAAATATTTGTAGGCAAAATAATTTGCAACAAATAATGATTTACAATTTTTTTGTAAGACGTATAGCTTCCGAGGTATCGCGAAAATAGTGTTGTCACCCCTTTTTCCAAGATGGCGGCCGGGGGACAAGGGTGGCGACCCCACAAACTTGAGGTTAAGCTTCTATTGACCCCCCGTACATGTCTCAAAAATAAAATTGCGTCCTCTAATAAATGCAAAACTCATGTAACATTTCAATGGACTATATGTTAATATAGAACTCTCGTAAGTATATAAAATTGGGCTATCCTGCCTTACCTAAGTTATGATGTGTTAAAAATTTGAAACACCTGCCAAATAAAAATTTCTAGAGATTGCTTATTTCTAGAGAAATAGGAAGACCACCTGCCTGAACGAATCAGTTTTGTTCGTAAGGATCCTGTAGCTGCATACGACCATAATATGCATTTTAACATTTTAAACATAAATTAGAATTATATATGCAGATTCGTGAGATCAAGTAAAAACCTTTGGATACCCTTGATATACTTACGGACAGCTCAGTAAAATGTCATGTTTGTGTGAATAAAATGTAAAATTTAAAGCTTATTTACACTGGGCAAAACTCTCGGTCAAGTTCGTTTTATTCATAAATATCAAGGCCCACTTTCGCAGACGTCAGTTAATGCTGGGTTTAAAATCGTGTTATCTCTTTCGTAAAATTCATCTTAGGTTAACTTTAACCTCAGTTTGCGCCAGTTGGCTCATAAAACTTAATATTTAACAGATTATTAAACACTTGACCGTTATTTGAAGCATAATATTGAGATAGGCTCTTCCGATTCCGCTGATTTTACCTCCTTTTCTTTCCTGAATGTTGGTAGCTCTGTCAATCTTGGCGCCATCATCGAGCAGGTAGAGGGAGAATTCCCGCTCAACTATGATCATTGGCGTCTTGTTTTCCGCAGCGCACAGTCGTGCTTAGAAGCATTGCTTATATTTAACCTCCTTATTATATAACTCTTAGTTGTATAAATTATTTAAAAAGTGGAATAATTTCAGTGTTGTATTTTTAACCGTTTTTCAAAGTGTTGTGATATTTCACGTAAGTTATATTTTTATACTGAAATCTTAAAACAAAAATGAATATTTTGTTTTAATAACGATTTTATCGTTCGTATCGTTATATTCAGTAACGAATTTACATTTGAATTTTACTTTTCGATTTCGAATATTTGTAATTTTCTTTTGTTCTTTCCTAGGTTAAGGTAGCTATTTAATATGGATAACGGAAATGAATTCGATAATGACGTTTCGGTAGTGACACCAGCTGCTAATGATTTGAAATCATCCGTTAACGGGGTTACTAAAAAGCCTTATTTTCGTGCAAGGTCATCTAGTAGCAGTAGTTCCACAAGTGATTCAAGCTCGTCATCGACTTCTACTTCACACAGCAAACGTAAATCGAGGCGCCGCCGCCACAAAAAAAGGGGGGGCAAATACAGACATCGCCGTGACGATCTTTTGGCTAAATTAACGCAAGAGGTTAATGAACTTAACAAAAGGGTAAATTCCTTTGACGAAAACCGATCTATTTTTCAAGGTCATGCAGACGATTGTTGTATCGACGACAATGTCAGTCGAGATTTATATTGCGAATCAAATGAAAACTCCTTATGCGAATCTGAAACGACCGTTAACAATTCTTTACAACCGAATTTTGTTTTTGAAATTGAAACAAAGCTTAAAGAACCGTCCGTTCCTAAAACTTCTCCAGAGTTTTTAGCTATATTAAATGACATTCAACATTTTCATACTAACGAATGGTCGGAAGTTCGTTATTCCGAAGTTCAAAAATCTTATATTCACACTCCAGGTTTCATCGACTTAGAGGTCAATGATGAGATTAAAGATTTCGATTTTCTAAAAAATTTATCTCATGTGGACAAAGCATACGCGGCATTATCATATTGTGTACTTAAGCAGCGCGAAGCTTTGCAATCTGCTCTTAAGAAATTGTTGCAATGGTCGCATAGTTCAAACTTGACCCCCGAAGGTTTAAATGAAACCGTTAACGAATTGTTTCTTAAAGGGGATTTGTTTAAAGTAACGTCAGATTTACTTCAATTAATTTGTGGTCATAGAGCTGAGGTAATCCAAATGAGTAATCCAAATGAGACGCGATGCTATTATCAATTTCGTTCGCGACCCAGTTCATAAATCTGCACTGCGTAAGATACCTCCCTCATGCAACCATATTTTTAATTCCGAGTCACTGGTGTCACTACTCGAAAAGATGGGTGGAGTTCGCAAAACCTTTGTTGTGAATAGTCGGAATAATGTTGCTACCGCTGCGCAAGCGGGTTCTAGCAGCAACAGATCGACTCGCCACCCCCCACAGGGGCAGGCTAAGAGTTATATACCCGCGCAGGGTATTTCTCATGGATGTTGTGCTAGCTCGCACATTTCCCATGCTCACCAGCCTGCGCAAGGCTGCTCTTATAATCGTCCTCCGCAGGGACAAAGAAATCATTTTGAACCACGGTCTTCAATGCCTGGCAATTCACGTTCGAGAGGTCGATCGGACAATAGAGGGAAATTCCACGACAGAAGTACCCGTAAACGTGCCGCTTCTCCCTCGGACCTCGGGAACACCAAAAAACGTAAGTATTGACAATCAACAATTCAGAGCGGGGCAACTTTTGAAGTTTTATCACCGGTGGCAGCGCCTAGACGCTCCAGGTTATCTCTTAAAGATACTAAAAGGGTACCGGATACCCTTCATGGAGAAGCCTCCTCTGATCATTCCAAGATTAAGCAAAAATCTATTTTCTACCCCAGTGTCGGAAGAAATGTCTCTCCAAATTCAGCAAATGATACACCAAGGTGTATTGGAAATCGCCAGCCCCTCTCCAAGTTTTATTTCGACAATGTTTTTGGTTCCCAAGAGCGACGGATCTTGCCGTCCTATTTTCAATCTTTCCACTCTAAACGATTATATTTTGACTCAACCATTCAAGCTCATAAATGTTCAACGAATCCCAGATTTTCTACAGCCCAACGATTGGCTTTGCAAAATAGATCTTTCCCAAGCTTATTTTCACCTGGCAGTCGCTCCGTCATACCAACGGTTTCTACGTTTAATATACAAGGGACAGTTGCTGCAAATGACCTGCTTACCATTCGGCCTCAGCACTGCACCGAAAGTTTTTTCTTCCCTGACCAACTGGGTTGCACAAACCCTCAGAGAGCAAGGTCTACGTATCATCATTTATTTGGACGATTATCTAATCGCTCATCAGAACAAAATCATCCTACAGGAGCATGTTCAGATTTTGCTTCAACGACTTCAATATCTTGGTTGGCAAATAAATCTAAAGAAATCTATACTCACTCCTCAACAAGACCTGGTATTTCTAGGTGTTCGTTGGAAAACGTTACAAAACGAAAAGCTACTTCCAGACGACAAAATGTCCAAAATTTATCAAAAGATTTTACCGGTCCTGACAAAGGGTCTGGTGGATCTAAAGACCTTACAGAGCATTGTCGGTCTCCTGAACTTCGCCAGTTTCGTAGTTCCGAAGGGGAGACTACATTACCGAGCTCTTCTATATCTTCTCATTAAACATGGAAAAGACTCCAATTCTGAATCGCTGCTCTCTGCCGAGACAAGCGTTAGACGATCTTCGGTGGTGGTTGCAAAATCATCATCTTTCAACTCCCATTCATTGGAGCCCGCCGTCGCACTTCTTAGCAACAGATACGTCGGACCTAGCTTGGGGTGCTCAACTGGATCACCTTTCCTTGAGCGGGACATGGTCAGCACAAGAAAATCTCATGCATTGCAATCAAAAAGAGCTTCTAGCTCTATACAAAGTCCTTCAAGGCCAGCACCAGACTCTCGTTCACTCGACTGTTCTCTGGCAAAGCGACAATCGAACAGCTATAGCCTATGATCGGAACGAGGGTGGCACCAGGTCAGATGTTCTGATGGACATAACCACTCAGATTTTCCAGTTGTTGGATCATTTCCAAATTCACATTATGGCCCATCATATACCAGGAAAATTCAATGGGCACGCCGATCATCTGTCATGCTACCGCTCTCCCCCAGAGTGGCATCTGTTAACTTCTTGCACGGAGAAGATTTTCAGAAAGTTCGGCGTGCCCGTGATAGACTTATTTGCTTCCGTCGAAGCTCTTGTGGTGATGAATTACGTAACTCTCGACTTGAACGATCAAGCAGCGGTATATCACGATGCCTTTTCTCGGGATTGGAACTACCCCCTAGCATGGATTTTTCCTCCACCTTATTTAATACCCAAAGTCCTTGCACACCTAAATCGGGCACAAGGAATTTATCTCCTTGTGGTTCCACGTTGGGAACGAGTATTTTGGCGGGCAGATCTCAAGTCGAGGGCAATAGCAGCACCGCATACCATTCTCAATCTGGAGAAATGCCTAATCGACATTTCAACGAGGGCCCCACCTCCGAAAATTCAGGAGATGACCCTGGAAGTATGGAAATGTGGGGGTGGTCGCAAAATTTAGTAGGCTGGGATGATAACAATTTAAAATTATTGCTATCATCATGGCGACCTTCTACTCTCAAAACTTATAAGGTTGCCTGGAATAGATGGTTATCCTGGTGTAAGTCACACAGTTGCGACGCTCACAAACCGACGGGCGCAGTCCTTGCAAAGTTTTTAGCAGATCTATTTTTAATAGATAAGCTCTCTTATAATACTATTTTATTGCATAAGCCGGTAGTATCTACCATGTGTGATACCGAGATTTCTGGCACTTTAAGTTGTCACGTTTTGGTAAAACATGTTTTAAAATCTATTACACTGAAAAAGCCTGTACAACATAAGTCACAGATTTGGCATATAGATTTACTTACTAACTTTTTGAAGTCTTATACTATTGACGAAAATAATTTATTTGCAGTCTCAAGACATACAGCTATTTTGCTTTTGTTGTCATCGGGCAGACGTGTACATGATCTTACTCTACTTACAGTAGATGATAATCATTATAAAGAATTTGATGATCATGTTATTATGTGGCCCCAATTCGGTTCTAAAACAGACAATTCTGATTCTAGGCAATCGGGCTGGAAGATTTTGAGCAATCCCAATAATAAGCAACTTGATGCCGTTTACTGGATTAAATGCTGTAATCGCCTTCTTCATCGCAGGCGCAGCGAAGCTAAATGTGCTAATTTGTTCATGAATCTGCGAGGAAAGCCATCTGCCGCCTCAAAAACTGTAATCGCTGGCTGGATCAAGGCTCTACTGTCAGAGGCAAAAATTACTGCACCACCAGGTAGCGTCCGCTCAGCTGTGGCATCAAAAAGTTGGATAGACAATGTGTCCATTGATGAAATACTTTCGCGTGGTAATTGGAAATCAGTACATACCTTTAGAAATTATTACAGAAAGCAAGTGATTTTATCTAAGTCTAATGATTTGAGGAATTCTTTTGTTCCTTTGAGTTAATTTAATTTGAGCTATGTCCATGCTTAATCATTTACATGTTGTATTTTTTTTTTAATTATATCAACAAGTAGTTGTTATAATCTTTGTGTAATAAACACAATGTTTGATTAATAAATATTTATAATCTATTCTATCACTCTTATATCACCTCGATACTAATGATTAAGATTTTAGGTAATTCTAAAAGGAAACACTATAATCAATATTTAAATATTATGTGATATTTTCTTTTCACATTGGCATCTAACTTTTATTTTGTCACATTGGCGTCCATCATCACCAGGCGATAACAAACACGTCTCAATTATTATGCTTCAAATAACGGTCAAGTGTTTAATAGCAGCGTTTTACCCTGAAATAAAACGCTTAATAAATACTTACCTTATTTGAAGCATAACTTTTATTTTCTGCCTGGTGTATTTTCGACTCAATGATCATAGTTGAGCGGGAATTCTCCCTCTACCTGCTCGATGATGGCGCCAAGATTGACAGAGCTACCAACATTCAGAAAAGAAAAGGAGGTAAAATCAGCGGAAACGGAAGAGCCATCTCAATTATTATGCTTCAAATAAGATAAGTATTTAATAAGCGTTTTATTTCAGGGTAAAACGCTGCTATTATTTCATAGGCCTATCTTCAGCTTTATCAGTCGTATACCTAGAGACTAGATGTAAAAAGTAAAAAAAAAGAAAGTTTCGAACATTTTTTAAACAATATACAAATATCGCAATACATGATTTTGTTTGTTTTTGTGTTAAAGTTATGCATTAATTGTAATATTTTCCTGTGTAAAAAATTTTTGGGTGCTTTAGTTCTGACCATTGTGTACGTACCTCCATTTCAGTTAGGCCTGTGAAAATTTCAGAATAAGGTTTCATTTCATTAATATATTATGAAATGAAACCTTATTTAACCAACGCCAATGTTTCCTTTGTCAAAATCAAAACGAAAACAATTTCTTTGTCAACGTCAAGTTTTACAAACATTACACAATTTCCACAAGTTAATTCTCTTCTTTACTTTAATTAGTTTAAATAACATCTACTCTATATTAAAAAACCCTTCATATTATTGTTTCTAGGGCAGTTGTAGTCAAGTTCAACGTCAAGGTTTGCAAACATTACATAATTTTAAGTAGGTAAATGTTCTTTAGTTTTGGAACATTCCTTTTTTGGTTTTATTTTATTTTTTTAGTTTGTTCACATGATATACCATCTACTTTATAATATTAAAAACTTATTTGGTAAAAGATGGCCCCGTAAGTTTCTTACGCCGGTTCTTCTCGCCAGGTTAGTTCCCGAACCGTTGATGGCACCATATTTTAGAGTTGAGACGTTCAGAAAAAAAATTGTTAAAAAATTAACTCTGAATAAAAATTTAATTTGGATTTTGATAAATAATTGCAACTTTTTTTTCAAGGAGTGTTCTATCATGTTATCAACTCGCACGCTAGCTCGTGCCAGCGCGCGGGCGTACACCACCTGGATGCCGGACCCACTGGAACACGCGACTGGCAAGGAGAAGCGCGAGTTACTGGCACATAAGGCTGGCAACTGCGACCCCTTTCATATGATGAGCATTAAGAGAGGTAGGTTTAAAAGTTTAGGAATCTCATGCAACAAGAAGATATTCGTTGTTTTATATATTTTATAATACTGACTCGACTTTGAGATCGCTGGGAAATGTTTACTCTACCTAAAAGACCTGGAAATCTGTTGATTATTATTACTGAGCGAGGATACGTCGTTATCGGTAGATCGCTATTAATTCAGAGGTTATTGGTAACTTTTATATGCGCAAGTGTCATATTTTTAAGGGGTAATGATATTATTTACATCTTAGCAATGATTATAGGCGGCTTAAAAAGACCTCTACGCAGGGTTTAACAAAAGTGACATTACTTTTGAGTGTATATAAATTGTCTATGTGTATTTACTTTCACTGTTACTTCTATGTTTTCTATGAGAAATGCCCCAATATTTACCCATACGATTCCAAAAAAGTAACTCTTTCAGCGCTACTTTTACAGTGAACCCTTTATTAGGCACACTCTAAAGTATCATGACGTAGTTTTGTTACACCCTGCTACAGAATATATATTAGTAGTACCAACAGAATTCCAACTCGCGAAACCCGTTTAAAGAAATAACGACTCATGCTACGATACTATAAAGTTCAAATTCCGACCGCGCAGTGCTAGGTGCCTACAATTATATTTACCTACATGTCGCTCTCTTTCTATCGCGTAAGAGGTACACTTTCTGACGAAATCAAGATTGTCACCTTTTAGAAAATAAAATAATCTTCTTTTAATTACCTAACTATAGCTACTAATAGCAATTAGCAAAGTTTTTTATAGTAATAATCAAATTTTAGTAACCCAACCTATATTTTATAATAGTTTTATATTCGATTATAGTGCAGGAGCTGGTCAGGAATTTTTTTACAACTTAAACATAGTAACTTGTGTTTATTTCTGTGTAGTATGTATTTTTTATCTTTTTTTTTTTTGTATTTTAAAGTCTTAAATTACCTTATTGAAATATTTCTTTGACCTTTTTTCAATTGTTCAAATTTGCGGTTAAATCAGTACGTAGATATATGCGACGGAAAAATCTTGCGCGTGCGTCACCGCTCGCTTGTCCCTAGTGATTTGCCACCCGCGGGTACTTACAGTTCGATACCTACACGCGCGAGTGGGACAGGCCTGACCCTGCATACAATTACCTTACTCAAAAATATTTTTCCAGGTCCAGGCAAGAAAGGCTGTCCCAACCTTATCCCGAGCGCCTTCAACAAGAGGCTGGTGGGGTGCGTGTGTCACCCCCATGCTACCCGCGTGGAGTACATGTGGCTGCACGAGGGCCAGCCGAAGCGCTGCGGCTGCGGACACTGGTTCCAGCTGTGCCGCGTCCCTGCCCTGTAGGGGTTCCTAGTGACCCCGATGTAGGGGTCTTCAGTCACCCCAATATTGGGGTGATTAGGTACCCCAATGGAGAGATTGAAAGTTGGTTAATGTCCTTATAATAGATTCTAAAAGGTGCCAAATCTTATTATGTGGTATTTGTATCGGTGTCCTCAATGTATTAGTAGGTATAGTTTAATTACATAAATAGTAATTTTAAACTTTATTTAATTTAGTCAACCCTTTTCCTTAAAATGTGTGTATGGGCCTATTCCCTAATTTCCGTAGTACTATTTGTCTACTACTTTACATTTAAATCAAAGTGAAGACAGGGCTGTGATATTGTCTAGATTGACTAGACTCTAGACAATGTTATTAGAACTTATCTGAGCAATTGAAGTGTCGTAATCGCCAACAGATTCAAACGGGTAAAAGGATACTTTTATGTAAGCGAGATCCCACGGCTCGATACAAGCCTTACACAATACCTCCTAAACTGTATACAATTAGATTAGTCATCCACTCATCCCAAATATGTTTTTTTAATTTTAGGTGTTCTAGACGTTCTATTTTAAGTTAAATACCCAAGTAACAAAATCTGGTCTTGTAGTGGTTCCGGGGCCAGGACTATAACAGGCTAATAAACGTTTATAACCACGGAAAAGGGCCCATTTTATACACCGGCCGATATCCCCAGTCCACCGAGGTAATAATATAAAATGTACTTATATAAAAAGGATACCTGAGATAAAACCTATTGATAAAACCTAAATACCTAAAGCGGTCTAAGATAGCGCGTAATTATCACGAACTGTCACACACGCAAAAGGCCAGCCCCGCCCTAAGTGACCTTCACCGCTTGTACGATAATACAAGACAAGTGTATTCAGTAGAGTAACTCGGCCGTGCTCTTGAAAACAACACAGAGGCAAGTTTTCGCGTGGACTTACGGATAAGTTTTACTGCATAGTTGTGCTTCTTCAAGTTATCTGAAATCACGCTAATGTATGCGACGGCTCGGCCGATCTAGTACGAAGATGGTCTGTTTTTTAAACGGGTAATTGACATTTCATTCCCACCACCTTAACTCTTGTGTAGCCAGGATCACAAGTGTAAACAGTGGTAGCCAGGCGGCCACGAAATCTTTATGATGTCCCATTGATTCCTGTGCCGCCAGGATCAACAGTGGCCAACCTCTCCAAACAAAGTGGGACTGGGAGATATTTGTACATTGTAAATAAATTTTAAATTAGCTTTATAATGAAGAATGTCCAGTCTAAACTAAAAGGAGAAGCACAACGATTATAAATTAAAGATATGGTCTACTGTATATTTATTATGCTGTGGATGCATTATGATTGTCTTTGCTAAAGTCGTGCTCTGTGGGCTGTGGCTCTAACTAAGCTTTCTACACTGTAAATCCGATTTGTGGAGAGCTTGCAACAATCTAACAACTAATTTTAATGAAATTTGGTATGGTGATATTGCATGTCCCGGAAAAGAACATAGGATTGTATTAATACCGAAAAGCTTTACGATTTCTGCACAACAAAGTTGTTTAGTTGTAAACAAAGATCAAGATCAGTTGAGTATTATCGAAACTTGGAAATCTTAATTTCTATTTAAAGTTAAGAAAAAAAAGGTAAGAAGCTCTAACTGATTATTGTTCATTAACTAATTTTAAAGATACTATTTTCAATTAAATACAGGAAACACAAAAAGCTACACTTACTTTAAAATAATTTATTACAAAGTATCACAATCACATTTTAACCTACCTTAAACTAAAATACTTGACAATTTTAACTACCACTAAAGTCGTTAATGACGAAAATTGGGCTTGAAGTATTCTCCATGGTCAAACGTCTCCTCAGCATCAGGACCTTTGCCGGGGCTGAAATACCTCGGTTCCCTTGCATCATGCACCTCGTTAGACGATAAAAACTTGTCATTCTCATTTAAATTTGGAATCTTTGCGTACGGCTCCCGAAAGTTCTGAGTCTTCAAAACGTACGGCTGACGAAAGTTATGCGCTTGATATAAACTCGAATATGGAATACCTTTGCTTTTGACAGTTGGCTCGCTTCGGATGACAGCTTGAAAGCCGTGCTGAGCGTCTGCTGTGTAGTCCACTATGCGCTTAGTCCCATCAGGGTCCACCACAGAGTAGGAGCCAGTCACCACATTCCCGTGCTTGATCTCATGTAGACTCTTCGTATCTCCTGTTGTCGGGTCCACGATTTCGTACGAATATTTGTACTCTGGCTTCACGGGCGGCGCATCTGTCACTATAATGCCATCTACATGGAAAACACACGCGAGAAAAATTGCTAGTATAATCATGTTGAATTTCGAATAAGGGCAGTAAGGTTTCTGTTGACAATCACTCCGTGAGTCGTATTTATAGTTTGCCTTCACTAGAACGTGCTCTAGTATGTTCTCTAGAAGCGAGTAATCCGATCTATTGCAGTATTATGCACTATTTGTAATGTAAGGTAAAAGTCCAGATCCAGAATAAAAACCTAAAGTAACTAAGAAGTTTCAATATTTTAAATTCCAATCCATACCAATATTTTAAATTCGAAAGTTTGATCTGTCTATCTGCCTTTCTGTCTGTTACCTCTTCACGTTCGAACCGTTGAACCAGTTTTGCTGAGTATAGATAGATACTTTGAATCCCGGGAAAGGACAAAGGATACTTTTAATCCTGTAAAAATGTACATGTTCCCGCGCGATAAAAGAATTTTGGCGCCGCGGAGTTGCGGGCGTCATATAGTAATTTCATAATTTAGATTAGAAAATCTTGTGGCTCGGCGCTTGTTTAACCATAGCTCGTTAGAAAAAAATAAAGATAATTTCCAACAATTGTAAATCTTTTTCTTGTAAGACCTATTCAAGTTTTCACCCCGCGGGTTCTTCAAGTCGGGCTTGAGTATATATTTTTTTTAATTTTTAAAGCAGAGTTTATAATACGACACCCTTGTATAATAACAGTAAAACCTTAAAATACACTTTGGATATCAATTCAGAGAACAAAACAAACAAAACAATCGAATGGAGACCTTCAAAAGTTATCTTAATCTAATACAATCGTAATTTTTTATATATAATATCTTAATCTAATTACAATCAAAACAATATTGAGTACCTTGATTCTACTATTCAATGCAACGATAATGCAGCTTCATACTTTATTTAATCCAGTTCGTTCCTATCAAACAACAATAGGGAATATAACGCAAAGGCGAAAGAGGCACATACAGTAATTAATAATCCAACCAAAATTCGCCATGTTGCACAATGCACAGTATGCACACGACATATCAGAATATTAACAGAAACGTTGTCGAACGTCGAACGAAACTTTTTGTTTACTGTCTATGTTGGTGCTGAATCTAGCGTGAAAACACTGCAGTAATACATCCTATTATGTGTTGTCATGTAGCTACGTAAAAAAAAACTTTATAATTTATATTAGTATACGTTGGTTTGAGATTTCTCGAAAAAGAAATGTAGTTTGATAGGTGATCCGACTGCATCGAACAAGGCATGAAACGTCATCGTTGTTGCATAATTTAGCAGAATTGAGGTATAGTTTTAATTAACACCAAGTCACAAACAAGTCAACTCTACAAAAACTCATTATAAAAATTGTTCGAACTCATAACTTCCGGTAATAAAACAACGTAAAAATAAACTATTGTACATTATGTATTCTAAATCTTAGGTCACGAAGTCAGATTTGTAATGTGCGCAGTTTAATAAGCTAATATACGAAACAGTCCACATCCATACTAATATTATAAATGCTAAAGTGTGTCTGTCTGTTACCTCTTCACGACCAAACCGCTAAACCGAGTTTGCTGAAATTTGGCATGGAGATACTTTGAGTCCCGGGAAAGGACATAAGATACTTTTTACCCCGAAAAATGTACGGTTCCCGCGCGAAAAGCGAATTTTGGCACAACGGAGTTGCGGAAGTCACCTAGTAACTTTATAAAGGATCAATATTAGAGATGTGCCGACTAGTCGGTAAAGCCTACAATCCGGCCACTTTTGTAGTCGGCGACTAGTCGGCGAATAGTCGGCAAAAATAGCCGACTATCCGGCTTTTTATTTTATTCAATTTCGCTATTATTAGAATTACATTAAAGAAAAATCTTGATTATTTATAATGTGTTCATATCACACTTAATCAGTCTTACACATTTTAAAATTAAATGAAGTGTTTCTGAAATTACTTGCTAGTAAAGAAATATTTTTTTAATATATTTATTATTAAATCAAGATTGCATGTAAGTACATGAAATATTTCTTGAAAACCATCAACTGTATTAAAAACAAAAAAAGTAACGTACATTAAGTAAACTTAACGCGATCCGACACCTTCGCAGGCGGCGTGTGTGACTTACCCGCGAATCAGCAGTAAAATAAGCGTTACGGAAACTTCCGAAACCATGATCGGCTTTTTTTTTTTAATCGGCCGACTAGTCGGATTATTTGCAGCCGACTAATCGGCTAGTCGGCTTGTCGGCCAAAGTCATGATCGGCACATCTCTAATCAATACGTATATTGTATTAAGCCGTATTTGAATACTATACCAGTGTAATCGCGTCCTTATATTTTATATGAAATACTACAAATATTTTATACCGGAAAATATGGCACAGTCAATGGAAAAGGAACCGTCAAATTCCAGCATTTCCTAAAATACCGTACTTACAATTCTCTATTGACCTTCTAAACTTTAAAGGGATATTAAAAATCACGTATTTTATGTGTAAGGTGTGTACAAAAACGTTATAAGTTTAAAATATTATGTTTTTTTCGATTTACTTTAGAAATCATTTAACAATCTATATACCTAACAATAATTTTAAAACACTCAAAATAATAATATAGATCCATAAAACTATTTAATGATTCTATTAACTTGCTTATTTTTAACTTTACAAACAAAAGATATTTGCTTAATCAAACATAATATCTACACACAAATTGATAACCACTTCTTTTGGAAGTCGGTTAAGGGTCAATTGAGACCGCAACGCAAGGCGTGGATGCATTTCTAAAGTACTGAATTGACAGATTTGCAAGACGTCTCACGCCATTAAAGTCTATCCAATCCACAAAAGAAATGTATCTACGCGTCGCGTTGCGGTCTGAACTCTTAATTGACCCAGAGGTCATAAGGAGCGTAGCTAGACGTCGCTACGCCGCGCGTTGAAGTCTTTTTCATGGGTCACCAGTATGCTTTCTTCTGTTCGTTAAGATCTTTTAAACTTTGAAATTGATTTGAATGCAATTTTTTTTTATGAAATAAGGGGGCAAACGGGAAAACGGGTCACCTGATGGAAAGCAACTTCCGTCGCCCCTGGACACTCGCAGCATCAGAAGAGCTGCAGGTGCGTTGCCGGCCTTTTAAGAGGGAATAGGGTAATAGGGGAGGGTAGGGATGGGAATAGGGTAGGGGCAATCCCCTAATAGTGAGTAAGTTTACCGGAGGCCCAATGGCCTCCGGTAAACTCACTCACTCGGCGAAACACAGCGCAAGCGCTGTTTCACGCCGGTTTTCTGTGAGAACGTGGTATTTCTCCGGTCGAGCCGGCCCATTCGTGCCGAAGCATGGCTCTCCCACGTATGATTTTGTTTGAGTCCTTTTTATTTGTTTTGTTATTTGTTTTTATTTGTTTGAGTCCTGCTTTTACACAGCTACCTTTTGTATGTCGCATCGTCATTACAACGCCAGAGAAGCCGCAAGAGCGTTGCCAGCCTACAGCCTACCTAAGACCACAGCTGATATGTTATCTATAATCTAATATATAAAAATAAGTCGAGTTTTCCTTCCTGACGCTATAACTCCAGAACGCACGAACTGATTTCCACGGTTTTGCATTCGTTGGAAAGGTCTCGGGCTACGTGAGGTTTATAGAAAAAAAAGTTAGAAAAACTTTAAGAGAAAAGCAGGAAAACAGGCAAAACAACGTTTGCCGGGACAGCTAGTATGTATATACAACTAAGTTTAAGACCTTGCTATATGCTATATTATGTTGTGTGATATATATGATAAGCTGTGTATAAATTAAAATATTTATGAATCGAAACACACCTTCTTTAAAAATAGAACAGAGTAATCGGATATACAGGTACGGTAAAAGGTAAAGCATGAAAAGACAAAATGTATGATCCCTCTATTTTATTTCCTTAAACTATTTAAGTTAATACCTATATGCTACACAATATTTATTTAAATGGACCAGAATATAAGACTCCTCTATTCAAATCTTTTAAAATTAAGGCACTTTTATTAAATTATTTTCAAGTTTAGATAACGACGCGGACGGTACATTATACAGGGTGTAACAAAACTAAGTGATAATACTTTAGGGTGTGTATGTGTTCCTTATAGAGAGTTCACTGTGAAAGTAGCAGCGCTGAAAGAACTTTTTTTTCACTTTTGTATGGGCAAGCGCCCCAGCGTCCCGAGTTTCCCCATACAAAAGTGAAAAAATTTTTTGGTCTTTCAGCGCTGCTACTTTCACAGTGAACTCTCTATAAGGAACACATACACACCCTAAAGTATTATCACTTAGTTTTGTTACACCTTGTATAGTTCTCTATAACACTCATACAATTTTCATCTACTTAAGTACTCTTTTTAGTTTTTCGTATGAATGTAATTGAAAGTTAAGTTAGACGAATTTAAACAGAAAATTTCATTTTCGACCTAAAATGACTAGATTTTTGGTGTGTCTCACTGCCGCACTCTTGAGACATTTAATTATGATTACAACTTAATAAAGAGTTTGACAGATAATTTATGGGGCTTATGTCAAAATCTTAATGTAATTACATTTAGGTAAATTCATCTCTGTGTGGCAGCTACACAAAGACAGAGCTAATTAAACAAAACTTCTCTGCATTTTGAAATATATTAAAAACAAATAAATTAAAAACAACGTTTCAAACCCAAATTAAACTAATGACTTCTGTTTAAATTCATCTGAAAATCATAATTAAAACTATCCGTTTTGCACAATATTAATTAAAGAATGAATAGTCCAAGCCACAAAGCTTGTTACTAAATACCTCACAAAATGTTACATGAAGTTTTGTGTCTTGCCTCGTGGTTTGGACCATAGTTAAACTCGCAAAACATTCAATATTTCTGGACAACCATTAACAATCAATTTGCTCTCAATTCTGCAGAACGGATAGGTATAGTTGGTGCTTAATGATAAGCAGGGGCGGCTTTAACAGCCCCGAGGGGCACCCTGTGGACGACGGCGTTGAAGCCGTTGTGGGGGTCGGCGGTGTACTCCACGGTGCGCTTGGTGCCGTCGGGGTCGACCACGGAGTAGGCGCCCTGGACCACGTCACCTGAACGAGTCTCATGCTGGGCTTTGGAGTCTCCTGCAATTTCGTCAGTAAATAGGATCTTAGCTTCCGAGTATTTAAAGTAAAAGAGCTGAAACGTCTTCCAGAGAAATGCCAAAGAATATGAATCTATTTTTTGCCATATCTATTTTTGTTCCACCGTAACCTCTAAATTACTGGTTGCATTTCAATAAGGGTATTTGAAATTCTGCAGGGCTAGCATAACAACAGTAGACATGGGAAAGAATCGACATACTGACAGATTTTATCGACAAAATGGCGGATTTCCATTGTCTAACTGTCACTTTGTCTTGTCTAACTGTAACTTTGTCTATTCTTCCGTAGAAAAAAACCGTTTCTATGGTGACCATGCCACACCTGCAGGTGCCGCTATGTAGCCTTAGGGTCTATCGTGTCAAACTGCTGTCATATGTTTTTTTTTTTTATGAAATAAGGGGGCAAACGAGCAAACGGGTCACCTGATGGAAAGCAACTTCCGTCGCCCATGGACACTCGCAGCATCAGAAGAGCCGCAGGTGCGTTGCCGGCCTTTTAAGAGGGAATAGGGTAATAGGGGAGGGTAGAGATGGAAAGAGAAGGGAATAGGGGAGGGAAGGGAAGGGAATAGGGTAGGAAATTGGGCTTCCGGTAAACTCACTCACTCGGCGAAACACAGCGCAAGCGCTGTTTCACGCCGGTTTTCTGTGAGAACGTGGTATTTTTCCGGTCGAGCCGGCCCATTCGTGCCGAAGCATGGCTCTCCCACGTTTAAACGATATAGCTGACATGTGTCACGATAATATGCCTATTTGACACGATAGACACTAAGGCTACATAGCGGCACCTGGTAGCAAATAGAATTTCAAACACCCTCATTAAAGAAAATATATTAAGTTTCTCACTTTTGATAATAAGAATATTACTTATTTATACCCTTTCGACTCAAGAAATCGCAGTCATCATATCTGTTAAGTCTTTTAAACTTACTATAGCATATTACAACATTTAAAAGAATAAGAATTTCATGTCCACTTACCAGTAAGAGCATCTTGAATATCATAAGCGTAAGAGTACTGAGGGTTGGGGTCAAAATCTTCCACTGGGACGGCATGCCCTGGGACCACAGGATGGGATAAGACCGGTGCCCCTAGATGGGGTACCCCCAGGGGCCCTAGCCCTAGCGACGCCACTTGCGCCACAGGCACAGCGCCCGCTGACACTCTACACACCATTATCACCAATGCGATGATAATAATCTGGAAAAATATAAACAGCCAAATATACAACGTCCTAATATTTTGGAAGTCGGTAAAAATTAAAAACATTAATGATTCGCATAGAAATGCGTTAATCTTGCAGTAATCGAATATTTTACGCGATAAAAACTATCCTTTGTCATTTTCTTGGACTTCAAATATTTCCAAATTTCATCCGAATCGATTCAGCAGTTCAAGCGTTACTTTAGTCTTCATGACTGAAGTTACAGACAGATAGACAGACACATCTACTTATTTAAAATATATGAATCAATAACAGTTGTATAATGAATCAATAACAATAATATATGAATCAATAACAGTTAAAACTCGAATATTACCTTCATTATGGATGCCCAGCCGAAAAGCTTATGAAAGCCCTAGGACCCGAGAGCTTTTATATAGACCTACCGAGCCCTATCTATTGTCCACACATGTCTATTATAATAAGAAAAGTCATGTTCTTGTCAGAGCTTTTGACGGTCACTTAAATAATGAATTATTTATAGTTTCCAACCTATTGTCTAACAATTATAATTTACTACCATGTATGATTTAGGAGTTATATTATTATAGAGTTCACAATAAAATTGTTTTAGAATTTTTCACCTTATTTATTTCATTACAACATTTTATTTTCATGTGTTAAATTATAATTAAAATCGCTTGAGTTATAATAAAGTAAAAAAAATTATAGTCCTTTTGATATATAATTCCGATTAAGATACAAAAGACTGTAAATATTTTCGGGTAAGACTATAGAAATAAATAATTATGAAGACTCATCTTACGAATTCTCGTTGATCCTAGTTCTCCCTAGGCAGTAGCGTAACTATAGGGTGGCAGGACTGGCAAAATGCCACGGGCCGGCGCGCCGACCCAAAAGGGCCCCGGGCCAAGAGGCCGCGAGGTCAGATATTTTTTATACATTGTTTTATTATTAACGTGACGAATTTCACTGATAGGGCCCCATCAATTTGCCACGGGCCCCGGTTGTTATAGTTACGCCACTGTCCCTAGGAGAACTATAGGAACAAAGTATCGCAGTTAACTTTCTGAAGTATTTTTTTAAGTATCAAATTCGAAGCCAATGCAGAATCTAGATCATTCTTCTACTAAGCCTGTAGTATGTAGTCATACCTACACGGTACACCACATGTGGGTTACGTAACGTTAAAGAAAATGTCAAGAGTCGATATTATCACGAGCTGATATTAATTATTGTACAGTAAGTTCAGAGATGTTTTACCTCTGATAGGACCTTTATAACCTCTACATAAGACTTACTCTAAGGTAAAATATGTCCGAACAGAGCAAGCTGCAGTAGCCAGTAGGTCACAGCTGCCTTATCGCTCATGATGTATTTCGTATGAAATCCTACAGTGCTATGTTATGCTATTAATTATTGTGTATTATACACGTGTTGTGATTTGCGATATGGTATGTTACGTTAATATGTAGTATACTCGTTTTTTTTTTTATGAAATAAGGGGGCAAACGAGCAAACGGGTCACCTGATGGAAAGCAACTTCCGTCGCCCATGGACACTCGCAGCATCAGAAGAGCTGCAGGTGCGTTGCCGGCCTTTTAAGAGGGAATAGGGTAATAGGGGAGGGTAGGGATGGGAAGGGATGGGAATAGGGTAGGGGATTGGGCCTCCGGTAAACTCACTCACTCGGCGAAACACAGCGCAAGCGCTGTTTCACGCCGGTTTTCTGTGAGAACGTGGTATTTCTCCGGTCGAGCCGGCCCATTCGTGCCGAAGCATGGCTCTCCCACGTATAAATCATTTTATATGATATTTAATAATTTATAGCAGATCTGGAGGTCCCAAGTTCAAACCCAGTGGTGTTTGCTATACAAACTACAAAGTGGCGTAAATGTTTTATTACAGAACTAGACGTTCCGCGCGGCTTCGCCCGCGTAAATTAGATATTTCACAGACAAATCAGTCTACAAAAAATAGCCTATGATCCTTCACGTGGTCTACTTCTTATCTGACCCAAATAACAAACAATAACGCTAGTATAGGTCTACCAGAATCTGATGGCAATTTTTGACAGCAGATTTTCAAAAAATATCCTTGATAATTGGATAAATTTTTATATTTGCATGTTTAGCACACAGAATCAGCCGCTATAAGGAAAAAAAAGGATCAAAATGTTTTATTCCAATTACCCCGGTATTGCTAGAGTCAATTTATTTTCTCACTTTTTGCCATCAGATTCTGGTAGTTATAGTTCGTGAGATAAGCCTGTGGCGGTACCCACAATTCGCCTAACATTCCTGCATCGCGCTATCGAAGTTTTCTGAGCGCGTCGCTATATATACGAAAGCTGAAATGTATCACGTGGGCTTCGGCCTGACCGAGCATAACACCTCGCTCGGTCGGAAGATCTTCCTTCGCGGCCATTACGCATTATCCCTACATTGGTGACCCTCGACAGAACACGCCTCCTTCATCATCATCACTCCCCGCCCCTCCGCACCGCGCCAGCCAGCATCGCCTCATCGGGTACCTCGTCCACTAGCCGCAACGTACCGCGGCCTGGGCGACTGACTCCGCATCGGCATCATCGGGCTTTCTCACTACACCGGACCGGTCAGCAAGAAGAGCACATCTCTCCTGGTCAGCACGTGGCACCGGCCCCGCACGGCAGCTATCCGACTCACTGGATCCCATGCAGCAGCTTCACAGTTCCGACTCACTGGGACTCACTGCAACAGTTCCGACTCACTGGAACTCTCTGGCACTGGCGACTCAAGCGACAATACTTCAAGATTCGACCTCCGGTCTTCGGGGGGGAGTGATGTGGCGGTACCCACAATTCGCCTAACATTCCTGCATCGCGCTATCGAAGTTTTCTGAGCGCGTCGCTATATATACGACAGCTGAAATGTATCACGTGGGCTTCGGCCTGACCGAGCATAAGACCTCGCTCGGTCGGAAGATCTTCCTTTGCGGCCACTACGCATTATCCCCACAAGCCCTTTCAAATAATTTCCCCCGTTTTTTCCACATTTTCTTCTATTTCTTCGCTCCTATTAGTCTTAGCGTGATAAAATATAGCCTATAGCCTTCTTCGATAAATGGACTATCTAACACTGAAAGAATTTTTCAAATCGGACCAGTAGTTCCTGAGATTAGCGCGTTCAAACAAACAAACAAACAAACTAACAAACTCTTCCGCTTTATAATATTAGTATAGATGTGAATGAGGGATGTGATGATATAATAATTATTATAAACGTAAGGTAATAAAAGTCAAGTAGTGATAAGCTGTCAAAATTTATTCCTCGTCTGTGGCAGTGTTGCCAGATCAGGGGATTTCCCCCTAGATTTAGGGGGTTTTCGACCAAAATAGGGGCAAAAGAGGGGGAAAAAATATTTGGGGGAATTTTTAGGGGAAATTCAAAAAATACGTCAAATACAGTTTTTTTGCTATATATCACGTTCCTAATGTTTATTTAATAATGTTTTTTTACCATCTTTAAATTACTTGAGCGCCACAACAACTAATCGAGGTTGAGATTCAAGATGTTGAAAAGATGAGGAATAAATTTAGCCATAAGTAACAAAATGCAGCAATAATAAAGTTTAGTAATATATTTTTATTGAATATTAAAAGAAAAAGTAATCTAGTAATTTGGGAGCTGAGAGCTTTGAGCCTGTGATTTAGAATTTATGTCGAAACGAATCTATAACCAAAGTCTTCTGTAAACAAAAAGCAAGTTAAACTTACACCTGTCAATCAATGTTATATTATAAATACTTTTTGTAATATCCTCATCATTTCTCAACATGACCGCCTCTTCAAAAAATCGCGGCATGCCACCATCCGCTTGGTGAGGGTATTCAAGGGGATTTCTGGGGGGAAATCAAATTAGTTCAGGGGTACGTCGCCGAGACCATATGGCAACACTGGTCTGTGGCAAAACAAGAAACGTCATTTCGTCTTTTTCCAATGATTGTATAAAATCAAACACAATCCTTTGTTATGTATACCAAACAGAAAATATTTACAATTTGTTAAGTTTACGCTAAAATGGCCGATTTCGATGCAATATACCCAGAGGAGCCGGAGCCCGAGGAGAATATAGAGGAGACTCATGTGACGTTAGTGCCTGACCCTATCATCGTCCGCGGGGCTGGGAATATGACAGTGTAAGGTTTACTTTTTATCAGCTGTTTACTCAATTAATAATACTTTATTGTTGGTGCCATAAAAAGGACCTTTGTACTGAGTTTCTAGAAGTTCCGTAGCAATAACTTTTACTGGTATCCTTGGCAGAAACATTGAGATTTGTCATTATTTCACAATACTCTTTGTTTTTTTAGTCTGTTTTATGAGTTTATTTTCTTTGTAAACTTCCTCTTTACCGAATAAAGATATAGTTCCCTTGTGTGTTTACTCATACTAAACAGGTTTTGATATCACTTGGTTATGTAAAATGCCTAACTTTTCAATTTTACATAAGCAGCTCATAGTGTGCAAAAATGTTATGCAAAACTTGATAATAGTTAAGTGGCCCCAATAAGAACAATGTCCTAAAATGGTAATATGTTTCAAATAAACAACAAAATAATTCTTGTTATTATCATGAACTTTGTTACACTAAAAACTCTCCCTAGTTGCTAGCTAAATATTTAATACAATTAATACTTTTGAGGTTTTTATTGAGCATTTTTATTGACTAATATTTATAGAGTAACAAAACAATTTTAATAAGCATTAAATCATATATTAACCTGGCTATTTTTTTGCTTAATCAAAAGTTATGTGCTCAAAAAGAATTATAATTTTTTGCAAAACACCCAATAATAGTATATTTATTGGCTTAGTTATTCTATAAAGGTCAGCGTCGGTTCAGTAGTTTGTTATTCTGTCTCTAATGAGGTTATCAGACAGCATAGTGAAGTTGGTTACATGTTTACAGATATACTATGTAAACTAGAATAAACAATAATAATTAATACTACTTAAAATACCTTCCTCATTGTTATACTGTTTGCACTTCAGTTAGAAATTATATTGCCTAAAATTATGTTGTGCCAAAATTATCGCACGGGAATTGTACATTTTCAGAGATAAAAATTATCCTAAGTCCTTTCCCAGAACTCCAAGTATTTCCATACTAACCAGTAACCTTTGTCAAAATTGGTTTAGCAGTTAAAGTGTGAAGGAGAGTTATACTGTACTCGGCGAAACATGGCAGTAGGGCATTGACTCCCTGTAAAAAACTTGTCATTTTCTATACAAAGCCATGATTGACAACATCTGACACTTCATTGTCAACCGCGGTTTATATAGAAAATGACAAGTTTTTGACAGGGAGTCAATGACCGCTACCGCCATGTTTCACCGAGTACAGTATAGACAGATACACTTTGCCTTTATTACATGAATGTAATAGATTGTATTGATCACTATTTTAAAGAGAGTTTAGAGAGCCGAGCTGAGTGAGTTTAGGCATATTATGCTAAATAATAAAGAATATGCCTAAAAGTTTTTTTACTGTCAAAGGACATTTTAGCAAAACTTATTTCTCATGCATATTTACATACTTTAATTTACAGTAGAGCTCATATTTGTATTAATAAACAATTGAGACTACTTATGATTAACAAAGGACTGATAATGGTTTTATTAACCCTTCAACTCCGATAAGGCCCACTTGGACCGCGAGAACAATAAATTTACAATAGATTTCCAAGAATCTGCGATCGAAGGATTAATAAAGTACATTACCTTTTCAGGTTTGGTCTAAGCAACCGCTTCAATTATGAATTTCCCTCGGGGCTCCAGTCTCGTGTTGCTCCAGAGGAGTACCAAGCGACGATTGCCCGTATCAACAGTGTGCTGAAGAAGACGTTACCAGTAAATGTGAAATGGCTGTTCTGTGGCTGCGTCTGCTGTTGCTGCACATTTGGATGCTCTCTATGGCCAGTTATATGCCTCAGTAAAAGAGTAAGTATTTGAAACTGTAGTAAGAGGTTAATATCAGCCTTGGATTTATAAATAGGCCGTACCGTAAAAATACGGCACTGGCTAATATATTTTATGCAGCATAAACTCTATTCTCAAACACTAGTAAAGTTTAAAAGTTCAGTGACACGGGCTTTCCTTGAGAGCAATGGCTGCAGTGGCGCCACTTCGACGCATTACTTGTCGTACGCGGTGTTTTGACGCAATGGCGGACAAAAGATGAAATGTGGTCGTAAATGCGAAGCCACTGTCTTATAATATATTGTTGACTTGTTACTTACATGGCTACAAGTAACAACAATTTAATATTATAAGACACACATTAAATCTTTTCTTCTGCTCTTTAACTTTGCCAAAATATAATTTCATTTTTGCATCATTTCATAGGCTTATCCTAAGGACCAGGCTACAACACTGCGTTGCGGCGTCGCATCGCAAAAACAACCTTAGAAAAATGTAGTTTTTTGCGATGCGACGCCTCAACGCAGTGTTGTGGCCTGGCCCTAAGAGCCATTCCACACGGCGCGTTGCGTCGATGCAGCGCTGCCGTTTGACGCATAGCCGGCCACACGGGCGCTGCGTCATCGCAGCGTTATTACGAAGCTGTCTTAACGTCACCCCCTCCCGCTTCGTCTCGGGGGCTGCTGTCCGTCATGTGTGCGTTGCGACGACGCAGCGCGCCGTGTGAACACCTTGGTTATTTGTATGTAAAACAACGCAACGGCAGCGCCGCGTCGACACAACGCTGACGTAACGCGCCGTGTGAACTGGCTTTAAGTTTTACCTACCAGTTACCTCTTTGCGCTTAAATGGCTAAACCCACTTAGATCATATATAACGATACTTCGAGGGACGGATAAGGATAATTTTGATCGCGGTAAAATGTACGGTTCCCGCGCGATAAACGAATTCGGCGCAACGGAGTGTGGCCGTCGTCCAGTTTAAAATGAAAGCTAATTTAATTTTATCAATTCCAGACCCAACACTCGCTCAACAAACTACTGGAGTGGGAGAACAGCCGTCTATACCACAAGCTCGGGCTCCGCTGGCGCCTCACCAAACAGCACTGTGATTCCTCGTCCATGATGGAGTATGTACTTCTAATAGAATTTATACCTAAAATACCGATATACAGGCCCGACTAGACCGGTCCAGACGGTGTTTGATTCAATCTCGTTTCGGCTAACCTGATTCGAGCAGGATGTTAATCCAAACGATATTTTACCGAAAATCACGTGGCATCCTATCTAGGCTTGTAACTATAAAGGTATCGTTACGATCTTTGCCGCGAGCGACCGCGACCGACAAAAATTCAAATAATATGCCACTTTATGACATATACTATAGGTATCATTTTCTACCGACATTGGTCTACCATGCCGCCGCTGTTTTGTAGTGGCGTACAGCAAAATGAATTCTATATCATAAAGTGGGATTTTATTTAAATTTTTGTCGGTCTTGGCTTGTGCAAGGGATCGGAAAGCCACCTTAACGAGTGAATGCGGGGGCGTATTTAGCTATGTTGCCCCCAATGCCCAGTTCCTTGGCTATATCCGCCTTCTATCAGCGTTGACAGGTTGAGACAATGTGGTAAATCTTCTATTACAGGCATTAAGTTTGCATTGAGTCGTTGCAATAGTGTCCATGGGCGACGGCAGTTGCTTTCCTTCAGACAACCCGTTTTCTCGTTTGCTGAAATTTTATGAAAAAATATTGTGTGATTAATCGGTAACTAACCCGTCGATCGTGGGAAAACGAGACACTATAGATATTCTATTGTGTCTCGGACGCCGGTGACCGTATGGGGCTTGATGAATTAAAAACCTGATAAATTTTAACATTAGCTTAACTGACTCATTGCAAACTTCGGTATAAGTAACACGATGTTCAAGCCGCATGCGGCCCGCGAACATCTTACTTGCGGCCCGTGAATGTTTTGTGAATTAAAGTTATATGTATCAAAAACAATGTTTTCTAATATTGCCAGTAGTTATCGCCAATTCGCCACTTAAGAACCTAGCTGTTTGTGTCATTTTATAACAAACACTTATTTCCCCTCATTATGTGTAGGTATATTGAGCTTCTAGGGTTAATACGAGTATAAGGTCTGCGGCCCGCCTTTGGTTTATTTTGCCACCTTGTGAGTTGTGGCCCTTCCCTGCAAAAAGGTTGCCGACCGCTGGTATAGACTATAAACGTGTCGAGTCGCTTCGACTGCGGTCTGCGACCCAGTGTGAGTTAAGCCTAAATGAAGTCAATCGCATTATTGTTAACCTTAAATTTACCTGAAGCACTTACAATAATTCACAAATTAACCGTCCGCTGAACCTTTTAAGGTTATCTACTATGCAGTATTAAATGTTACCTTGCCCCTCTTAAATATTTCACGATTTTATTAAGCTATTTGATCTTAACCTGTCTGCGCTGAAAGTGTGCTTGGGCAAACACACAATATTAATTTATTGTCATACCCTTTTACTAATAAAATTATTTATACAACGGGTCGAAAAGTAGGTCGAAAAACCATAAAGTTAATATACCTAGCGGAATAGAGCAACAATCTCGAGCTGTCAAACGAAACCGAAATTGGTTTGCATCTGTGTGTAAAAATATGTGTACGTATACACTTACACAAGCATGATTGTCATGAATAGGCTACTTGACCTATATTTAATTTCATTGTACTAATGCATATTTCTAGTAGAACTTGGCCTAGGAAACCGTATTTCACCCTTATCATCAAATAAAAGCTTATGATTGATAAATAAAGTGGATTTGAAAATATGATTTTATAAAAATATGATTTGCACTGACGAAAACACTTTTGCGGTACTTCCGATTTGGATGTGACGTCATCACATTCGTAATTTAATATCTTTTATTTATCGCGCTCGTTATATGTAATTTTATATGTACATAAATAATAAAGATTTGTAAAATATATTTTCTTGAATAGTTCAAGTAAAACATCAGTTTTATATATTATCTCCATTTATTGTAGTTGGGAAATGAAACGGCCAAAACTTTTCTCCAAAAGTGTTAACATTACAAATGATTTCTAAATTCTTTTCTAATTTTTTGGCTCTGTTAGACTCGAACGCTTAGCACATAAAACTTTTTTTAATAAAGAAAGTATAAAAATACAAAAAACATGACGTCACACTATGGCGGCACAATGGCGGGCAGTGTTTTCGGTGCCATATAAAAGGCATATTTTTCAATCAACATTTTTATGGGTTTCTACTGTTTAGAATATTAAAATATTAGTTTGTTTTGGTGAAAATGAATGATTAAGAAGCGTTTAGAATGAAGAAAAAAAGTAGGTCAAGTAGCCTATTCTATGAGATTAAATTGCCAACTGGACGTCAAAAAAAGAGTTCTGCTGTCATGTATCACACGTCTCTTTTTACCACGCAGTGTTACTGATAGTGACATCTCGCTTGCTCAGGCCTTTGTTTCTCTATTCCGCTAGGTATATTAACTTGAAAAACTGAACATCGTATAGCTTATTCATTGTGTAAATTTTCTAATTAGTAAGAGAGATAGAAACTAGACAGCACTATCTTTATACAATACGAAAAAGTCCGACAATATTAAATAATAGTTCCAAAACTGTCAACATGCTCAAGTCAAAACTCAAAAGAGTTAGCAATAAGAGAATTAAAGTTGACAGTGGTCCAAATCAAAAGTAAATAAAAGTATAAATATCATTTGTATGAATACTTGTAACTCATCTTGTTGTTTGGACTATAGAGATGGTGCGTTTAGTCTCTATAATCTATGGCTCTTACATCGCAACTTGTAAATAATAACAACAATAAATGAAATTGTTATTGTTATGCTTTTTGTGTATAGATGTCACTATATTACATTTGCAGGCTTTTATTGTTTTAAAAGCTATGTTAAACTAATGAGTAAACGTAGATTTAAGATGTTGGTTATACCTGTGTAAGTGGCATAGCTAGATGGTGCGCGGGCCCCGCCCCTCGGGGCCTCTCCCCGGGGCCCCAAATATAGTGTGCCCCGATTGTTGAGTATTGTAAGGGCGGATAAAATTCGAAATTGTTTACCCGGTATTTTTGGAGCTATTGCCACTGTGAATTGGATGAAGAGGCTAGAAAATTATATTTTAGTACATACATTATTTTTTTATACTACTCGCACAACATTACTTCAGATTTCGATCTATCTGGACGTTTATGTTATGAACATATTTTTGAAAGTATTTTAATTTTAATCGAAGCTTTTTTAAACAAAATTTTATGATTGAATATCTCAGCGTGGGAATAATTCCTCATTTTAATATTTTTGAACTAACATTTTATATTTTACAAAAGCATATATTTTTATTTGATGTACCTGATTGCCTTGCTCTATGTTTTTATTGTAAAATGATCATTTTAATATTTTACGAAATGCTCGCCATTCAAAATTATTTTAGTGAATATTTCAGGACTGTGTTATTAGACAAGTAATTGTTCATAGTAGGGATTTATTCGTTAAGTACCGCCGCCGTTCGCAATTTTGCCCACCTATTTTAGCTTTGTTCATGGGGTAGGTTAGACATTTTTTACTTTTAGAATAAAAGTATACATCGGGAAGTATTCGCTGATCGGCTTATGATTTGTCTCAGTTTAGAGCGATCACAAAGATTCGAGGTGGGCAAAATTGATTGGGTCAAAAATATTAACCCTCTTTTGCCTTTTCAACAAGTTGGCGATCTTTTTTAAGAAAAAAAACGTCTCTGATCAAAATATTTGTATTAGCAGCACATTCTCATTTGCGTGCAACGGTTGAAAAGCAAACAGGGTATGTTGACATTAAGTTGTATTTTAAGCAAATGTAAATATTTTAAATACCTACCTTTAACATAGAATTATTTTTGTTCAAATAATAAATCTCACTATGTGAAGACATGATTGTTTTATATTATGCCCTTTTACTTTATGGACAACAGTTTTTTTTTTCTACCAAAAAAAAAGACCCACATTTTCTGGTGCCTACTTACAAGAAACTTAAAACCGCCTCTGAAATCGATTAATCGTATCCCGTATTATCTTCTGTTATTTATTAAATGAAACAATGATATTATACAGTTACCATTTTATTGCTTAATAATTATCTTGGACGACAGATGACATGTTAAGGCACTGGTCTAGTCCTAAGTTCTAATACACAATGTCACAACACGTAATAAATAAAACCATTAAAATTTCCTTCAGTAATAGTTTATTATGATTGAATTATTATTGCCATACAAGTAAAATGGAATCACGAAAATCTCAAATCTTTATTTGCTATGGAGTCGCATAAAATGTGCAATAATACATCTAGACTTGGAAAACTTCGTAATGTAGAAAAATATTATCAATATATACAAAAACTTAACTTACACTATTTGTTATCTGATTCTTACCCTCATTTTATATACAAAGTATTAAGTAAGCGCCTAGTCCACATAAATTGATCTTTGGGACCTTTATTACATTCAATACAACTTAAAATAATACAAAATACATCAAAATATTATGTTAAAGCGCAAAACCCTTATTCGTACAATAATTTTAAATGTTAGTGTTTATAAGATTTTATGCGTGTTACGCTTTGATTATTTCAACTAAATATGGGTATTTTATTTTTATTAAATCTATCTCAATTATTATGGTTGCAGGATGCCTTTGATACATTATTGATAAGTCTGTATACCGATCGCGAGTTCAAATTATACCACACCTACATTCACACTGAGAAGCTATGATTTTTGATAATTTTCTAACGTAGCCGTTCTCATTTTTATGTCCATCTCTCAGTTTACAATCACAACCGTAATACATAATAATTAATAAGGCATTTACATTATTTACATTCAGTCAATCATTTTACTATTATTATTTAATAATCGGTACACATAGCAAAACCATTTCTTCCAAACTTCAACGCCCTCGGTCTGACACCGCATTGACGCAACTAGTCTATGTAACTATTCACTAGTGGTACGGTACCCGTTTTAAGCTATTGAAAATTGATACCACTAGTTTTTTAGCTATTCATAGGAGGTATCACGAGTTCTTATGCAGCTATTCAACGTTCGCATTACCATTTGTTTTATAGCCATTTAAAGATGGCACCACCATTTATTTTGTAGCTATTCAAACAAAAAACCATCTGTTGTTTGTAGATTGACTGGTCGCGCCTCAGTTGATTCATACGGTGGTGTGCCACTTGTATTTCAAAGAATATTCAGAAAAATGGTCCTTCTAATTTAAATATGGACGATTTTTTTTAACGCCTACTTATAATATGGCAACAAATACAATATGATTTAATATTGTAAATTTCGATGGCTTATATTGTTGTATAATACTATAATGACTTGATTATTGCACGATATGTCACTATGTGCTCATAAAAATACAAAGTAATGATTAAAACATATCAAAAATATCACAAAACATAATGATATAACTTAACAATTTTGCCAATAAAAAAAATAATTTTATAATACAATCAAATATCATAATAAAATAAATACTTTAGATTAAATAAAAGAGACATTTTAAAAATATATTTTTTTTTACACTTTCATCAGGCACATACTTCTCTATAAACGATAATTTAAACTTACGTTCTAGCCTTTTAAGTTTAAACGATGGATTTAAAAATAAAATAAAAGCAAAATCAAGAACTGAAAGAGATTCACCCCACAGCCTATAATATTTCCAAAAATAAATCTAGCAACTACCCACAATTAAGTAGACCAATTTAACTTCAATCTCAAATCAGTAGAATAGAAATAACTGAATTTGAGAATCTATTAGAATGATCGTGATAAGATCGTTTAATTTTTTATTAGACATGGTTTACAAATATATTATGCTACAAGTTTTACTTAACTTTTTAAATTTACGCTGAAAATGCACCACTGAAATCTAAAAATACTGAACCATATACATACATATCTACATGCAAAACATCTGTGCATAAAAAATAATTGTATTGTGTCAGAATTATCTAAGTTAAATCTATTAATTATAAATGATTTTATTATGTTCATCTCTTATTACACACATAAAAATGTCCTATTAGAAAAATATTGCTCGAAGAAATTGCTATTCTCTTTCCATTATCCAAATTCTATCGACGGAAGAAATAATTGCTTCATCGTTACAATTTGTGTTTCCATTATTTCATATAAACTTAGTTCAAAGTTATACAAATACATGAACACCTTACACAAGCAATATTCAAGATTTCAAACCTAACCCATACGACGTAATAATAAATATTGGGGCCTCAGTTTTGGGGCCCCACAACTTTATTGGGGCCTCGGTGTTGAAATGATACATGCGAGGACTAAACATAATATATAATTGAAAGAATTACACAAAATATAATGTACACGGACGTAGCTCAGTAAAAAAATATATTCGTATGTCATAGGACGAATATTTTCCTGACAAGTAGTGATGACTACAGACTTTATCTTCTTAATAATTATGAAGGTGAAGTTGAGCGCGACCAGGCAGCCATCTTACAGCCGTTCCCAATATTTGATCTATCTCTGGTTTTGCCCTACTAGAGATAGGAATAGCTCTCATTAGACATTAGAGACATATATTTTATGTCAATTCAATGTTAGCTGCGATCGGTCGTATGTCAAACCAGAGATAGATTGAATATTGGGAACGGCCGTTAGTAATTAAGAAGAAAACACCTTTAGATGTCACTTGTCAGAGAAAACATTCGTCCTCTGACATATAACATAATTTACTGAGCTACGTTCGTGTACAGTGCGTGTACATTATAATATTTTGTGTAATTCTTTCAATACCTAATAAATTATATCGTTTAATCCTCGCGTGTATCATTTCAACACTCGGCTATGGAGCCCCCATTTTTTTGGGGCGTCAGGTTCAGGGCTCCAAAAGTTTATTGGGGCCTCAGTCTCGGGGCTCCAAAAGTTTATTGGGACCTCAGTCTTTGGGCCTCAAGTTTATTAGGGCCTTAATCATGGGGCCCCAAAACTTTTTTGAGCCTCAGTCTGGGGGCCCCTTTATGGCCCTAGCTACGCCCTTGCTAGCTCATCTGCACATAATTGACTGGGAACTGTCCTTTGAGGCCGTTGCACTCACCGTAGTACCATTCCTCGTTGAGTTTCGCGAGCACATTGATGGTATCGCCGACTTTGAAGGCCAAGTCTCCCGTTTGGACGGGCTCAAAGTCATATAGCGCGGTAGCGGCCCCTAAGTCCGCAGTGTCGTTGGGCAGGGGCACCTTTACTTGGACGTAGTTGGACGGGAAGAGGCCCTCGGCGCCGGAGTCCAGTTTCCCGTACATCCACTCGTTGTCCACTCGCCTGATCAGCGTGATGCGGGAGTTCGCCTGGAAATGAAAATTGAGCAATTAAGGTTGATGACAAAGATTTCAAAAACTCAAGATAGTGTATAAAAGAAAAATCTTTATACACAAAACATGCCGTGTTCAATCGCATATAACGCAATAAGGAAGATATAGTCTTTAAATTCCGTTTAATATTTCAGAAATGCTGACAAATAAATAAGAAAAAATGTTGTTTTGATACGCTTGGAAAAAACAATGATTAAAGAAATAAAATACACCTCAAAGGCATCTATTATTAGCATTAATTATAGGATTTAGATTTTAGATCCTTCGTTATTACGTTTTAACTTTTGTCAACTCTGACGATAAGAACTGATAACTAATTACGTTTATAAACAAAAAACAGAACATGTAGGTATTACGTATGAGTAAATTGTAAAAACCAACACGTTTTCTGCGCAGTGAATTGACGCAAAAGGGGCGGAAGCCATGTGCAAAATCCGCCCCCTAACGTTATTTACTGGAAAAATTCATTCGCCACACGTATCTCTTGTACTTAAAAGGAGAGTCTCTGGTATATTTGTTTTTTCAGTTTCTCGGCAACTGCCAAAGTAGTTTTTTGTGAAGTATAGAATATAAAGGGGTTTTTGGGAGAAAATACGATCTAGGTAGGTAGGTACAGGAGATCAACTGGTGTATTGCGTAATGCGTTATCCACTCGTTGAATAAGAGTAAAAATTTAGTCTTAAAATATTCGTGGAACTACTCCACGGAAGGTTTATACGGTGGTTAGGATTAACTGACACGAAATTCACGGGTCATCTAGCAAGCAATAAATCGTTTTTAGAAACTATTTGGGAAGTAGGTACATGTGACATTACAAACCTAGTATTTTACGCTAAAAGAAAGTGAATTTAGGCTTTCACTGCAAAAATTGCACCACCCACACGGCGGAAGTCAAGTGTGCCGGTTGATATTCGCGAATGTTGTTGTAGTATGCGATTTAAAGGAGTCTGTTAAACAAGCGTGGGCGCCAAAAGCCTAGCCAGTTATCAAACGTGAAAAAAGTAATGGTCGATTTGAAAATCGCATACATTCTCGTTTTAATCGCTTGGTGCTTCTCTAGTCTCTACCCAGTGGCGGCCCTAGGGGTTGGCGAATAGGCAATCACCCGGGGCAAGGTATTTTTTCGTAAGACAAAGGGTCTCGCAAACACCTGCCGCCCAGGGCCTCGCAGACCTTCCGCCCGGGGCCTCGCAATGGGTACCTAAGGCCGCCACTGTCTCTACCAATTTATAAACAGGCCGTATAGGCCGTGGCGGCAGCGTATTAGGGGTGGCAGATTTCGTACATGGGGTCGGATATAAAGTGGCCTACACTCATAACATATGTAAATACGGCATTGATTAAAACCCTTGTTGATCTCTGAGACTTTCCTAATTCCTTATGTCAATCCGGACAAAGTCGTGACTCGTGGCCCGTGGGCCTAATATGGTATAATACAGCGAATTGTATGGAGTAACCGGAAATACGTTATCAAATATCCTGGGGCGGACCACGAGCGCTGATAGTGTTATTGTTTTTATCGTTTTGTATAAAAACAAAACGATCATCATCATCAGCCCGCTTAGCATACCGATCTGTCTATTTGTAGTGACGACCTTGTTACCTTTGATCAAGAACTATTTTGCTACGAAACATTTTATACATACAACAAGAATTGAAAGAAAGTTTTCTTCATTTTGCCATGCTAGCCCAGCTGATGGAGTCAAAGGTTATCAAGATTAGCGAAAACAACTTAAGTGGGATATTTTGTAGTTCAGAAGCGTTTAAAACGCAATTCAAACCAGTTCGATCCATCTAACATACCCAAGTAGTAAACATTACTAGAATATGTAAAATGTGGCCAAGACGAGACCAATGCAGTGTTAAAATGTTATCAGATCTTACGAAAGCCTCTACAGTCTACTCTACACTTCATAGCTCTACAACGCCCAACAACACAAACTCTACTTAGTTTAGATTTTTTAATGAAATAAGGGGGCAAACGGGTCACCTGATGGAAAGCAACTTCCGTCGCCCATGGACACTCGCAGCATCAGAAGAGCTGCAAGTGCGTTGCCGGCCTTTTAAGAGGGAATAGGGTAATAGGGGAGGGTAGGGATGGGAAGGGAAGGGAATAGGGGAGGGTAGGGAAGGGAATAGGGTAGGGGATTGGACCTCCGGTAAACTCACTCACTCGGTCACTTATTAGTAAATATATCTGGCTAAGCTATTTTCGTTACATTATTTCCTTTTCTTTTGTCTTTGTATGTTGTAACTTATAACAATCAGACCACATTTCTTACCACGGTAGAGAATTTGAATCTACTGAATTTTCTATTTCTACTATTTCTACCTACTTCTACCTAAACTAGCTATTTATACATTTAATAATATACGTAAACTTGCAAATATTATTTGTCGCTATAGCAAATTTATAATCAGAAAGGTGTGAAAAAGTAAGTGCGTCATTGGTTATACAAATAACATAATATCGAGTATCGACGCTAGACAACACTTTACGTCAGCAAATTAAACAGCTGACTATTAACCAACAATTATATATTAAACGCGTTTAAACTTAACATTGACATTAATTAATTTAATTGATAAAGGATGCAAGGAATGTTAGTGCAGTGTTGTGGTCTTTAACAGCCTTATAAATAAACGACGAATAGGATAAGACTTGCTAGTTGCTCGGTTATATTAACTTTATTTTATTTTTAGTATTTGTTGTTAAAGCGGCAACAAATATACACAATCTGTGACAATTTCAGAAGTCTAGCTATAGCGGTACTCGAGATACAGCTTGGAGACAGACAGACGGACAGACATCGAAGTAATAGGGTCCCGTTTTTACCCTTTGGGTACGGAACCCTAAAAAGGTTTATGATATTAAATATTTATAATACCTTGTATGGTTTCCCGATTACCTACAATATTAATACTATTGCCTAGTATTGCATAAAACTAATCAACCTTGAGGGGTCATAATTGGATTATTGGAGCAGATGACATCGAATCGTTGCATCACGGACCCCATACTAAATATAACGTGCACGGTCTATGAAATTCAATGTTTAGCAGTTGAAAATGCCTCTGAAAATGGCCATAAAATTTTCATTCCAAGCGACTGCAGATTTGAGATTTTACGTGAATTTAAGATACTGGAAGTACACAAAGGTATTAAGTGTTGCCAGGGGCGAAGTTTAAATAAATAAACGCCAGGCCATTAGGCTATGACTTTACCAGCCATGGTCTATATCTAAACAAACAGCATTTAACACGCGAGTACACGCGCGGGCTACATATGTAGCCCAGAGTATTGTTTTTGTTCATTACTTCACGAAATGATGTGATTTAACTTTGAGCCGCTGGCTAAGCTCCGTTTGGTTGTTGCTGGACGCGTTTAGAGTGGCGTGAGCACTTGACGCTGGCACACGTGCAAGTAATAACGATTTCAAGTTGTTGGGCTACGTATGTAGCCCTTGCGTGCACTGGTGGAACTTTTGAGGTACGAAATATTTTTTAAAATTGACATCAATATTATGTTTTCTTAATAATTTTGGTATCGTATTTTATATTTGTGAAATGTGAACTTACTTTTTGTTGATATTTTATCAACAGATCGGAAATATGGAACGCAGATTGGAAGAAAACGTGTCAAGATGGCTAGAAGAGGAGTTAGATTAGGATGATTTGATTGAAAGTGAACAGGAAGAGGATTTGAGAGAAGAAGAAAATACAATTCATTCTCCGCATGAAACTGACACCGAGCAAGATGATGATGAAAATGATAAAATTGCTGAACAAAATAACAGCGATTCGGATGACAGTGTACCGCTTGCAGATTTAGCCACTTATAAGTCACGAAATGAAACAGAATGGAGAAAACGTCCATTTCCTGCAACAAGGGTACGTTCTCACAATATTATACAAAGACCTTTAGGACTAAAAGGTACTGCCTGTAATGCCAGCACATCCCTTCAATGTTTTGAGTTATTTTTTGACACTGATGTTTTTGAATCCTTGGTGAATTGTACGAATATATATATAAATACTATAAAGACTAAATACCAAGGAGAACGCGATGCGAAGCCTACGACTCTCACTGTAATGAGAGCGTTTGTTGGGTTACTTATAGTAATCGGAGCCAATAGATCTGGACGTCAAAATCTTAAAGACTTTTGGGACAACTATTGGGACAGGCTTTGAGCTGGTTTATCTCACAATGTCGATAAATAGATTTCGTTTCCTATTATGATCTTTGCGATTTGATGACATCCGCGATCGCCCTCAAAGACAAGAAATCGATAAACTTGCTGCCATACGGTACTTTATTGAGGGTATGAGAAAGCATTGCTTAGAATATTATACTCCAAGTGAACACATGACGTTGGATGAGCAACTCGTAGCATTTAGAGGTCGATGTGCATTTATAATGTACCTACCCAACAAACCGGCAAAATTTGGAATAAAAATATTTATGGTAGTGGACACAAAATGCCCGTATATTTACAACTTTGAAGTTTATTGTGGTGAACAACCAGAAGGGCCATTTCGCGTATCCAACAAAGTTGCAGACGTCACCAACAGATTACTAGAGCCACTTATAAAATATATGGGATGCAATGTTACGATGGATAACTGGTTCACCAGTTATCCAGTGGCATTGCAGCTTTTGGAAAAAAGAATTACTGTTGTCGGCACTCTCAAGAGTAACAAACCAGAAATACCCACAAATTTTAAGACTAGTCAGGGCCGACAAATAAATAGCTCTTTATTTGGGTTTCAGAAAGACTGTACACTTGTCAGTTATGTGCCAAAAAGAAACAGAACAGTCTTATTATTGTCCACAATGCACCACGATGAAGCAATATATGCTACTACCGGCGACGCAAGAAAACCTGAAATTATAACTTTTTATAACCACACAAAGTGTGGGGTGGAGATTGTGGATAGGATGTGTCGTCAATATGACGTATCTAGAAATAGTAGGCGTTGGCCTCTAACATTATTTTTTAATTTTTTGAATATTACAGCTATAAATAGCCTAGTTATTCATCAGCTGAATAATTCAAATGAAAAAATCATCAGACGCATTTTTCTTCAGTCTTTGGGGTTTGAGCTTGTAAAACCATTAATTTTAGAACGTATTTATAAGGATAATGTTCCAAGGAGCATCAAAACAAAAGCCAAACTATTGTTGAACATATCAGAAGCTCCTCAACAAGGAAATATGCCAATTCGTGGCGGAGTTGCACGCTGTGCATTTTGTAGCAGAATTCGCGATCGCAGCACAAGGAAAACATGTTCAAAATGCTACAGGCGTATATGTAGTGATCATCAAATTTTAATTTGTCCTTCTTGTAACGAAAATTAAAAAAAATATTTTAAAACAAACTTAAAAATTAAACCAAAAGTTGATTGATCTCAAAGAAGTAAAAATATTTGATTTTTTAAGAAGTCTGAAGTTTTGTTGATATTATTTAGTTTAAGAAAGAGAAGGTTTTTTTTTTAATTTCAGTTTACTTAATAAATGTCTTTAATAACAATAAATGAGTTTTATTTTGAAATAACACCGATATCTTTAATTATATTTCAATTTTAAATGGGCTACAAAGGTAGCCCACGCGAGCACTCTTGAACCTTTTTGAGGCGCGTGCACCGTAGTGTTAATCAAAACCAGTCCTGTAATTTTGGAGCATTTCCAATATCATAAAACAAAATATATTTTCGCTCAATATTAATATAAAGTACCTACCGTACTTATAAAATAAATGTACCTAGACAATACGAATAAATTACGAGTTCTATCAAATTGCTAAACAACGGTTTTCCCCGACCGTCCAGCTGTTCACGGACGAACTCGTTAGCGTTTATTAAAATTTACTTGTACGATTTCCGTATGATATTCTAGACGTTTCCAAGTTCAAATAAAAACCGGGCAAGCGCGAATCGCATTTTGGGTTCTCTATACAGAGTACAATAACGAACTTTCATTGGAAGTGGCATTGAAACTATGAGCAAAGAGTACGTCCATTCAAAGGTTCTCAACCAACTTTCAATCAGGGTACTCGGACAACAATTCGATATTTTTGTAAGCGAAGTTAAAAATCCAAAAATGTATCGGATTTATAATAAGTTCATAACGCATTGCAAGTTGCAACATTTTGCAAGTGCCATGTCACTTAGCGATGCGACGTGTAAGTGTCTAAACACACCATGCCGAAGTTCCGCGGCGGAAGTTCGGCATGATTACGTCAGCAATGTCAAACGCATACAATATAACGCGACGTGATTTCGGCATGGTGTGTCATCGGTAATTTAAAATGCATTGCAGGCGGAATCAAGCCGAACTTCCGCCGCGGAAATTCGGCATAGGTGTTTAGAGTTTAAGACACTAAAGGCTTGGGATCGACAATAGATGGTTCCTACTTCCCACTAGCAGAGTAAACAGAACAGAGGCCGTAGCCAAAGTCCCTTTCCTTAAATTTTGGATTGGGATTTGACATTAGTCTTCGCAAGCGAAATGTCATTTAGCGATGAGTTATGTCAAACCGCATACATTTTGATAACGAATTTCGTCATCGTTTTTAACGAAAGATACTTTGTCTAGGGCCTCAGAGAGAGATCTCGTTTATACGTTTGACCACAGAATACATATTAGTAACAAGTTTGACGTAGTATGTCATATCGGCCGGCGCGCGCCGTACTAATGCGTTACTCAGCATTGTGAAACATGTTGAAAGTGACAGTCGCGCCCAACTCGCGTATATTCACCCGGTTTGTTCGAAGTCGATGTAGGTACTCCGTACTCCTTAGTTCTGCTCCTAGTGTTGACAAATAAACCTCTAGTCTCGTGGTTTGTATTGTTTCGAAGAATTCATACCAATTGCTCATCGGGACAATGCTCGAATTCATTGGGTATTTCCGAAATATTAACCTAATAATAGCTCTTACGATTTGGCGGACTATTTTGATTAAACTTAGCCAATTCCTATAGCGCCGCACCCTAGTGTGAGCGTAGACCGTAGTACACAAAAAGACTCCTGCATTTACTCTCTGGGATAGATTACTGACACGACAGGCAAAAGATCAGGCACACCGCACAGGACCCACTTTTTATGCGCATCCGACGCATCACGCATGGATTGTCTGTCTTGTCAGCCAATCAGGTATAAAGATAATAATCAGCCTGCATTGTCTTTAAATTTTCATAAATAGGCTACTTGACCTATATTCAATTTCATTGAACAAATGCATATTTCTAGTAGAACTTGGCCTAGGAAACCGTATTTCACCCTTATTATCAAATAAAAGCTTATGATTGATAAATAAAGTCGATTTGAAAATATGATTTTATATTTTTTAATTTGTACTGACGAAAACGCTTTTGCGGTACTTCCGATTTGGATGTGACGTCATCACACTAGTAATTTAATATCTTTTATTTATCGCGCTCGTTATATGTAAGTTTATTTGTAAATAAATAATAATAATAAGCCTAGAAAGATTTGTAAAATATATTTTCTTGAATAATTCAAATAAACCATCAGTTTTATATATTATCTCCATTTATTGTAGTTGGGAAATGAAATGGCCAAAACTTTTCTCCGAAAGTTTTCAACATTACAAATGATTTCTAAATTCTTTTCTAATTTTTTGGCACTGTTAGACTCGTACGTTTAGCACATAAACATTTTTTCAATAAAGAAAGTATAAAATACAAAAAATATGACGTCACACTATGGCGGACAGTGTTTTCGGCGCCATTTAAAAGGCATATTTTTCAATCAACATTTTTATGGATAGAGTTTTTTGGTAAAAATGAATGATTAAGAAGCGATTAGCATGAAGAAAAAAAGTAAGTCAAGTAGCCTATTACAATCAATTAGGTTTAGGTTACAATCCAACATAGAATTTCAAGACTAAATCAAGATCTAAAGGAGCTTAGTTTTCTTGCTTCTTACTTCTCTTTAGAGACAACACGAAGGAGTCTTATTCCGAAAACAGTTTTTAAAACGACCTTGAACTAAGCGTATTTAGCGAAGTGCTGTTCACAAGTTCCGAACATCTTGGCGCTATGCCATTAGCGAAATTGTTCTAGAATAAGACAATAAACGCGCGCAAACACAATGTTCTTATTTTGAAATGTTGTTTTTTTTATGCAAACACAGCACAAGCATTCTAGAAATGATGAATTTAATGACTGCCAGTTTGCAAAAACCTAGTTTTTGTTTTTCTGTGCAGTTACTGAAAACTTGTAAGACTGACGCGGACGTGGAGATATTTAAAACCAAAATAGAAATATTTCATACAGAAAAATAAAGAAAAAATCCTAGACAAGGAATCAAATTGGTATCTATTATTATCATTATCGTATAACATTAAAAATGCTAAATAATTAGAAAAAAAAAAACCTAAATCCCTTGGCTCTAAAAACCTACATTAAAAAAATCATTATTTTTTTTATTCGAGACCGGCGCTTAACAACAATTGACAGAATTGCCAACCGGCTAATTTGCCAGTGCAAATTTTCCAAGAACGCTGCAAATATGACGCACTGGACGAGTGACGACCTCTAGGTCAAATACCTCACAGATTGAGCAGACGATCGCGATAGGTCCTGGGGTCACTGATGAGAATTTCATCTCGCCTAATTCTATACGGAAGAGCAGGACAGAACTAGTGTCCTACTTTGGTTATTAGGAACTAGTCGATTTTTACTACCGCGTTAGCAGGAAAAACTGTTATGTGTTTAAATAAGGCAGTAAAGCTGAAAATAAACTATAATAATGCCAGAGCTGAGAGAAGCCAAGCCTAATTTAATGATTAATTAATTAATATTATTAATTATTTTTAATTAATATTATACATAACTAGATGACGCCCACATCTCCGTTGCGCCAAAATTCGTATATTGCGTGAAAAGTTGAAAACCGTACATTTTTTCGGGATAAAAACTATCTTATATCCTTTCGCGGGACTCAAAGCATAGGTACCAAATTTCATTAAAATCGGTTCAGCGGTTTAAGCGTGAAGAGGTAACAGACAGACAGGCAGACAGACACACTTTCGAATTTACAATATTAGTAGAGATGTCGTACATAGTATTTTTTCATCATAAAATCATAAAGGTCTTTACTCTTTAATAAAAGTACTGAATACCGATGATAATAATGATGTCTCAATATCACACAGGAAACGACTCAAACGCAGTTTAATAAACCTATTTCGATAACGCTTTGTAGGTCGCTGAACGTGTCTACGGATTAATAACAAAACACGGAAAAGTAATGCTAATAAACGATAAAATTTAATTGTTGGTATAATATAAACTATACTGTAATAATTGTGGGAAATAGATAAAGGATCGCAGAGTGTACGTTGACTTGCGTTAATGCGTCATTGACTTTAATTTTTAACCGACTTCAAAGGTTATCAATTCGACGCGTAGGTATGTATGTAATATTTCCAGAACTGCTCAGTTTTTGTATAATATGTTAGTCTATTTCAGTGTCTGAACAAATGTGCCAAATTTCAAATGTATGTATGTATGTATGTATTCGCATATCTCCGGAACTACAAATCCGATTTAAATAATTCTTTTTTTGTTGTACTGAGTATTGTTCAACTTAGGAAAAACTACAAGTTTCATCTAAATCGGTTCAGTAGTTTTTGAGATAAGACACTTTTAATTCTCAATTACGTACAATTTTGAAGTCGGTTTTATCTTTTTATTAAGATATACTTAGTGCAATTTTTTTGGGGTTATGTAGCTTCTTCACTTTTGTGACATCTGTATAATATTCTGTCTTAAATAAAATATTATGTTTTGTTTTCAATAGGATTGCTACTGTAATGTTTTCACGCTAGAGGCAGCACCAGCATTAAACTTATACAGTAAACTAAGTTTTGTTCGACGTTTGACAACTTTTCTGTCAATATTCTGTCATGACGTATGCAATATTGGTCGGATTGTTTACTGTATGTGCTGGTAGCGCCCTCTGCTCCGACATTTACGTAATATTCCCTATTCGAGCTAACTCAAGTTAAAATTATAACAAGCAAGTAGGAACAAAGTTTCCCTCTAGTATCACCATTACAACAAAGTGGACAGACAACACTCGTTTTGTATTTAAATCCACACTAAGGGTGGGTTGCACCAACTTACTTTAACTATAACTGTAACTAAACAATAAGGCTGGTTTTAGTGTCACGCGGACCGTCGGTACGGATATGTGCAATATGCATTACGCTATAAGGAGCGTTTTAGAGTAATGCAGAGGGGTCCGTACGGACCTGTCCGCATTACTCCTTAAGGCTGGTTTTAGTGTCACGCGGACCGTCGCTACGAATCGCTCCGTATATATGCAATATGCATTACGCTATAAGGAGCGTTTTAGAGTGATGCGGAGGGACCCGTCCGCATAACTCCTTAAAACTTCATACAGATCGGTCTACGGAGCTATCCGTACCGACGGTCCGCGTGACACTAAAACCAGCCTTAAACTTCATACAGATTGGTCTACGGAGCGATCCGTACCGACGGTCCGCGTGACACTAAAACCAGCCTAAGGGTGGGTTGCACCAACTTACTTTAACTATAACTGTAACTTTAACTATTCTCTGGTTAAGGCTGCCTTCACATTAAGTCGCGAGTAGTGCGGCAGCCGCGCGACTTCTACGCGGCTCGTTTTAGTATAGAAGTCGCGCGGCTGCCGCACTACTCGCGACTTAATGTGAAGGCAGTCTAAGGACGCCATATTTAACGGTAACTATAACCGCTCATACATATATCGAAATTTTTTCGTAAAAATTTACTATGTTTCACAATGTTTTTATAACAAATATTTTTCCTGACGATTTTTACGGATAATTTAATTTTTTATACTCTCAATCCCATTAACTGTAGCTTTAATAAAAAAAAAATGAACGCAACAGACATCTGTCAATTTCTGTGGTCAAAGTTAAGGTTAAAGCTAAGTTAGCCTTAGCTATAACCATAACTTTAACCACGCCTCTGGTGCAATCCAACCTAATATTATAAATGCGAAACTGTGTCTGTCTGTCTTTTATCTCTTCACGCCTAAACCACTAAACCGATTTTGCTGAAATTTGGTATGGAGATACTTTTAATCCCGGGAAAGGACATAGGGTACTTTTTGTCCTGGAAAAATGTACGGTTCCCGCTCGATAAAAAAAAATTTAATTAGAAAGATAGCGTAAAACGAAATAGATACAGTAGCAACATATCAACCAGACTGACTACATAATTTACATAATTATGAATTAGTATGTCAAGGACGGTGCCATATTTTATAATTTACTAGATGACGACCGCATCTCTGTTACGCGAAAATTCGTTTATCGCGCGGGTACCGTACACTTTTCTGGGATAAAAAATATCCTATGTGCTGTCCAAAGCCCATAGGATCAAGCACACAAACGGGAATGCACAAAACTTCTTTCTTTAAGAACCCTGCCTCAAAGTAAGTTAAGATAATCATTATAATGATGATAATAAATGATAGTATTTCTAGTAACTGACAGTTTTCTTGGTACAACGGAAGACCTGCCATTTGTCGGCTGTATAAAACGAGTTGTGGTAGCAAAAGTACGCTGAGTTATTTCGCCTCTAAAGGACCTTATGCTAACCACATAAGATTTACTCTTAGACACTTCGATGTAAAGTAACTATGAAAGGACCGTACTGCGTATTCCACCCCGATTCGGCTATATCCAACATTGATACAGCTTCGATATGGTTTCGATGCAGTTGCGGTATAATCTACCCACCAAAAACATTCCATGTAAAATGTTACCTCGACGACCACAAAAGGTTTGCCCTGTGAAAAAGACATCAGATCTAATGTGGAGCCAAGCTTCTGAATATACACGGCCTAACTCTATCGACCCTAACTCGAACAAATTCTACATATCAGAAAGTATGTATGGCTTAGTAGCCAGACATTTTGATGACCATCAGTGTGTCAGTGACGAAATTGGCGTATTTTAGATAAAATCTAAAGTATTAGAGTTGTTCAATTGAAACTTTGTATGCTTAATAAGTCTATTAATGACATCATATCCTGAAAATATGAACTATCTGCTACAAGTTACAACGGAAACCAATTCTATTAAGGTTCAAAAAAACAGCGAAACACTTCGAGAAAAGGTAGGTAGTGCCCTTGCGCTTCGCTTGGCTCGTCTCGGCGGGGACACTACCGTGTCCCCAGATACTAATTCATCAAGCCCCAAGCGGCCCCAAGCGGCCACATGCGGCCGCGATAACAATAGATAAGCTATTGTATCTCGTTTTTCCACGATCGACGGGCTAATAAATAGGTAAAATTTGTTAGTTGGTGACAAAATGTAGGTGAAAACGATTTTGAAAATTCTTTCACCGATAGAAAGCCACGATATCTGCGAATGTAGCCCAAGAAAATTTTCAAATGTTTAATTTTTGCGAATACACATTTGTTGTTCGATAGGATTCGAATTACATCGTAGCTATATTGTTGGATCGATTTGCAGAATAGTGGTACTGGCTCGGCGGGTACATTTATAGAATAGTTCCATGAAAAACCACTTCCCATGGTATCGACAGAACTGTGAAGCTGTGTGATTGATTCTTTGGACATGGAGAATGCAATAAGCAATATTCACATGACAGTATTACTCAATAGTCAATAATCAATATGTATTCAATAATTCCCAAATCTCAATACAAGGCCAAGGGAGATCATAGCTTAAACTTGCTATGCAAGAGGCTATGTATGTTTCTTCCTTATATTAAGATCTATGGCCGAAGTCTAAAAGGTAGCATGTCTCTTTATAGATTTCTAGAAGTTATACTTATTAAGAGTAGATAGTTTTTCTGTATAAACTTCTTTCGTAGACTCTTTTATGAATATCGAAAATCTAGCCTAAAATAGTGTTTTAATATCATAAGATTCGATCATTTAAAGGTTTTAACGTCTATTAACACCTCCATCGTGGGTATCGCAGACACAATAGATTTTCAATTGTTCTGCGGCAGCCGGCTGCCGCTTGGGGATTGATGGGTTAATAGTCTCTTGCAGACCTTGCAGTTGGATAATTCCCTGACAACCAACCAGAAAAAAAAAGAAACAAGACATCTACGTAATCCAATTAATTGCTTTTATCTCACAAGTCACATCGCACACCATTGCATTGTTATGACAGAATGTACAAGGCCATCTGTTTAGTAAACCATCTGATTGAGTATATAACCAGAGATTGCATTCTTGGGCTCTATAAAGTCACTGACAAGTGACAATTGATTTTCCAAAGAAGTGCAAGGATTGTTCATTGTTGTCATATTCTTATGCAATATGCAGTCTTTCTAAGTTGGGCTGTGATCAGCCCCGGATTTATAAATAGGCTGTATGGGCCGCTGCCTAGAGGCATAGGGGGCAGGTAGATTTCGTACATGGAGCGGCTACACTCATAAAAATATGAATTTGGCACTGGCTGTGATGGACCAGCAATAGGGAAGATGCGATATTTTTATTTTTGTGTTTATTTTAAAGAACTCCATGTATAATAAACCAAAAGTATATTAAAAAATTAAAACAATGGAATTTACTGAAAAAAAAATGCGGTTTAAAATTGTCAATTTAAACTTTGGCGCCAAAACGGATCTATAGTCTGTATGACGTCACTACTGTCCTGACTCCTGCCCCGCGTTCCATTTAGCGTTAAAAACGATCAAAACGCTCAAAATAGGAGGCATTTTAAGCATTTTGATCGTTTTTAACACTAATTGTGCGCTTTTATAATTCCGGACGTCACGTTATCGTGGACGCCGACTTCCACAATAAAACGTTGGGTATGTTAAATGCCCTTATGATTTTACACACCGCGGACGTTTTGTGCGGTTCAGAAGAGTGTAGACGTCGTGATGGCCTCTAACGTGCACGTTAAAAAGTTATCGTCGACGGAAATTTAAAAGCGTCTTCATATATTTTCATACATTTTACTTCCCTATGTTATCGTTTTACCGTGAACGTTCACGATATTACCGCCACGTCCAAAATTATAAAAGCGTACAATGGAACGCAGGGATAGCAGGTGTGACGTAATTGAACGCTGATTGGTGTTTTGAAATCCGTTCCATTTCTTACTTTTAATTCGTAATTTTTGTAAAAAAACAATATTTTATAAAATATTAACCTTGCAGTGGCCCTTCTTTTATATTTTTTTAACATTTTAATAGCAAAACTTTCATAAATATTATATTTGCATGTTCCCTATTATGAATATTCGTTTATTTTATTGTTATTTACAAAGTTTCTATCAATATGCTGATATGACGTGTGCAACATGTCGGATTTTGATCGGATTATTTACTGTATATGCTAGTAGCGGCCTCTGCTCCGACCTTCGCGTAATATTCCCTATTTAGGGGCTGTTTCACCACTTACTGTTAACTGTTAAGTCCCAGATAGGCTATCTACAACTTATTTGACGAACACTCCATCTGTCAGATAAGTTGTGGATAGCCTTTCCGGCACTTATCAGGGAGTGGTGAAACAGGTCCTTAATCTATACTTTATAACATTATAAAGCTGAAGAGTTTGTTTGAACGCGCTAATCTCAGAAAGTACTGGTCCGATTTGAGAAATTCTTTCATTATTTAAAAGCCCATTTATCAAGGAGTATAGGCTATATGTTATTACGGTAAGACCAATAGGAGCGAAGATACAGAGGAAAATGTGGAAAAAACGGGGGAAAATATTTGAAAGGGCTTATCGCACGAACTACTGGAGCAATTTTTATGTTATTTGGCACAGATATAGAGTAGACCACGTGAGACATAGGCTATTTATTTGCGGGAAATGTACGGTTTCCATGAAATTCCCAATTTACGCGGGCGAAGCCGCACGGAACGTCTAGTAAATAATAAACTCACCGAGAAGCACAGATCATCCTGATGTCCAGTGTAATAGTCGAAGAGCGCCACCGCGTACGGCTCAACACCATCTTCATCATCATCATCATCAACCAGCGCCTCCACGTCCTCCGGCCAGACCGGTGGTAGGTCGTCGTCGATGACGGGCGGTGGTGGAGGCGGGATGGTCGGCATGGGCGGAGTCGACTCACGTTCAGACCAGAGTGATTTCGAGTCCTGGAAATTATGAATATTTTGTATGCAAATGTATGTTTGAGTGTCTTGTACTAGGCTGAATGGATATATAATATAAACGTCAAAGTATGTAACCTGGATTGTGGATTTACACAAATTCTCGTTTTTTTTTTTTTTTTTTTTATGAAATAAGGGGGCAAACGAGCAAACGGGTCACCTGATGGAAAGCAACTTCCGTCGCCCATGGACACTCGCAGCATCAGAAGAGCTGCAGGTACGTTGCCGGCCTTTTAAGAGGGAATAGGGTAATAGGGGAGGGTAGGGATGGGAAGAGAAGGGAATAGGGGAGGGGAGGGGAGGGAAGGGAAGGGAATAGGGTAGGGGATTGGGCCTCCGGTAAACTCACTCACTCAACTCACACTTTTTTATTAAATACTAGAACCGCAACCGTACATTTTCCCAGGATAAAAAGTATCCTATATACTTTCTCAGTACTCAAAGTATCACCACACTAAATTTCAGCAAAATCGGTTCAGCGGTTTGGGCGTGAAGAGGTAACGGACAGACAGACAGACTGGATGGATTCTACTGCTACTCCTTATGTGGATACATTTAGATTCACATAGACAGCAATTCTTATTGATTTACAAAATTCCCAAAATTTCGACTTAAAAAAGCAAAAGCATCCTTAGAATGGAAAGGAAGGGTAATAAAGGTTCTTTTGTGGTTCTTTTACTCTTATAAAATATCTGATAAACCTATTTTTATACAGACTTTTGGACACTGTCTGCACCTATTCTAATCGTTAATTTGTGACTCGTATTTATCACATGCAAGGCAAAAATTCTTGTCGAACCATAGCCTTCCAAGCACGTTCTTACATAATCACCATTATCAAAGACCATGATCGTATTACATTAATTGCATTACAATCGTTACAGCAAAATAACGCGCTAACTCGGTCACTCGCAATATAACGTGATTAATATCAAAATATTTTTGTTTAGACACGCTATTTTATCTATTCATACTTACTAATATTATAAATGCGAAAGTGTGTTTGTCTTCCTTACTTTTAAACCACGCCAATTTGGATAACTGATAGTATGGAGATAGGACTCAAAATAGTCCTAGAAAAGAATAATGGGTAGTTTTTAATGTAGCAAAATGTAAGGTTTCCGCGCGACTAACGAAACGCGAACAAAGTAACAGGTAACATCTAGTTATTAGTAAAGTCATTTTTGTAGCTAGAAATGTATATTTTACAAAAATTTTATTAACATTAATCAGTGTTTAATTTGGTCTGAGTAGATGATTTTTATGTTGCTACCTATTTATAATTCTGCTAAAACGCGCCGCAGACTTCACACTTTTTGTGTGATCGAGTCTGCGGCTTACATAGGTACAGTCTGCATGGCGCGCGCCATCAGACTGTACCTATGTAAGCCGCAGACTCGATCACACAAAAAGTGTGAAGTCTGCGGCGCGCCTAAAACACATCAAGGTTTCTTTTACTTCCTAAAGTGAGGATGATAAAATAAGTAGCAAAATATAACAGGAACCAGTTTTTATTTTATTATTGTTTTTAATAACTTATTTAAGGCTTTAGCCACAAGCCGAGTAATTAGAATATAATATACATAAATTATGTACTAGTAACTGCCCAATTTTGTGTTTTTACTTGTACATAAAGTTATAATTTGATGAAAATATAATCAATGTATCAAAGATTTATTTATAAATATATTTTGGAAATGAGTCACCTTTATGTACGGCAATCTGTATTATCTACAACTTAGCATCTGTGACTCACTTTTGATGCTTCCCTAAAAACATATTCGACAACCTACATAATATAAAATGCTAATATTTTTGTCACTTACCACATTATCGTTGAACCCAGTGCTAATTTGATGTATTGGTGTCGTTGTGTTCACACTCATTGCAGTCATAGGAAAACTGTTTCCAAATGTAGACTTCAATAGTGCCGAATTATCTGGAGGCTTTGGCCTGGCTGGCTTAGCACGAATAATCGTTGGTCCCTTCAAGGGCGGAACGGCATAATGGCTAGAACTATTATCAAAGAGATCCTTAGACACTACTGGTTTTTTAGGCACAATTGGTTTACTCGATATGGCAGGTGGGGAAAAAGGATCAATTCCACCAAAATCATCTAGTGTATCCTCTTTGCTGAGTGGCTTTCTAGATCCTAGGAACATCTCAAAGTCATCCTCAAATCCACTTTCAGCCTGAGAAGCATTCCCTCCACTGAGAGCATTGTGTTGGTTCGTGGAGGTTGTAGCGTCCGAACCAAAGCTATCAACACTGACACCATCACTACTGGATCTAGTTGTGAACGTAGGAGAACTCGGTGGAGATGAGAAGTCTATCAGCGTTCCGACATTAGTACGATCACATTTGGGAAACATTTTATTTGGGTCCAATTCACTACTTAACTCACTTACAAAAGTCGGTTGGGTATTTACACTATCTACTTTTTGATTCACAGTCGGTTTACTTTTACGGGACAGGAGAGTCGACAACACAGTCGGTCTACGTATAAAATGTGTCGGTTTTGCCGGTACATCTGGTTGCATTTTAACTTTTGGTGGTGGAGGTCTCGGTGGGGGCTTCTTCTTCTGTGCAAAATTCGGTGTCGGTTCAAAGACATCTCCGAAAGGGTCATTGTTCCAATTAGTGACGGGAGAGTATCTGTTGACTTGCATTCCGGGCACAGCTGGAGCCGGCCTCGCTGGACCCTTCATTCCTGTAAAAAAACCATGGTTTAGGAAACACAGCACGAAAATATCTTTACATAATAAACCATTGCCTAAGAGAGTTAACAAATTACTGATTATACACAACACACTTATTTGTTTAAGAACTATTTTTTTGGTTTCTAGACCAATCCATGTAGAAAAAAAATAAAAACAATATAAATGGCACTGGAATATTTATAACAATCTACCTGCCAAACAACGGAACGAGTTTACGAGACTGCAACAATTATGCTAATGTGAGTTCGCAAATAAACGCGTGTCGATGACGACTGTTACCTCACGAGTGGCAGTGAGGACAATACGTTAACACTCAATCACTCAATTGAATCTGTTATCATTTCCCCGCCGGGAATGCCGTGGATTACGTCGAAACTGGTAGTGTATCGTAATTCGTAACTGGCACCAACGTCCACGGCCTTGATTTTCGTCACAATAACAAAACGTATACGATTTCATACATTCGTGTGTGATAACGCAGTTGTAATATTTAATATCAACATCAAACCACATACCTTGTTTAAACAAATCCATTACGAATGCAGGTACGACAAAAATCACCACAAAAACTGCAACGCAAAACAGTTACGAATACATACAATAAAAACAAAAGTCTAACGTCAATTTTAAAAACGCTCAAATATATTAAAACGGTAAGCTGATTTATGTTCTGGCCGATCTAGCTACATCATAAGTATTAAAGACAGCGAACGAACGTAGTGCAATTCTGCAATTGCGAAAATTATTAAATTTTTAAAATAAAATAAAATTAATTGGGAACGTTGAAGAACGTCTCATTAAAAATTTGACAGTGACAATTGAAAAGTTTGACGATCTTCTTTTTTTTATTATGGCACCAGGCACTTCGGCCGACTTGACAGTTGACTTCTTGACTGTATTGACTTTTACTTAGACTTTGACTAGACTTTCGACCTGATAATATAGAAAAAAGAAGCTAAAATTTGAAAATTGTATTATAGAATATTATTTTCCCGCCATATTTATACTCGACACTGGCCACGGTTAAATAGCCGAAGTGCCATAATAAGAAAAAAAAAAAAGACATACTGACATTGACGTTTAATATAAAATTAATTTTTGTAGGTTATAATTTTCATTTTGTGAAAAACAATGATCAATTTTAATTTAATAAAAGGCTGGTCTTAGAAAGAAATATCGAAAATCATTTTGTTCACAGAAATGAGTTTTAAGGGAAAGCATTTTTACATACAAAACCTATTCTCGCCTTATCTTCGAGCAAAATGACGAATCTGAATTTGGTGTTACTTCCATTGGATGTTTTAGCAACAATATTCGCGTATTTAGAAATATCTGATCTCCGTAATGTTATGTTAACATGTAAGAGCTTAAAGGAAATCATCGTTAACGAAACTCGTGTATGGCGACCTAGAATTCACAACAAACTAATAATACAATTTTACAGGTAAATATATATTTTGTTCTCTACCTCCATAAAAATATCCACACTGCGTAGAATCACAGTGGTTATGTGATTTTTGCCCTTGTATTGTATAAATATAACTTCACAATATAAATGTTTTTAAGAATTATTGAAAGATAGTAAACATTATATTATTTGCATCCATTGACTTATATATTACTAGCGTACATAATTCAGTGGTATGTATTTAATTTACATATATGTTTCCCATATTGCAGTGATAACAACACATTCAACTTGTATAACAGATGCAGAATATCACATAACTGGAGGAATGGCATTTTTAAAAATAAGGTAACTTAAAGCAGTGGGACAGCATAGGCTAGAAAAAAAATCAAAATTAAGACATTTAGAAATTGATTAAAAATTGAAAATATAAACAGTTATTTTAATACTTTCAGGTTATCATACAACATAATACAAATTACATGCCCTGGATGAAATTTCATGAATCTAAAGCTCTGTTTCTGTCAGTCGGTGCGAACCTACAGTGTTATTCTGTAGACAGGAAAGGTCTACATAGAAATAATCTGCTATGGACTCAAACAGTACCTACTACTAAAAGAGATGATATACGTACAAATGATATATCAAGATTTGTTTATAAAGGGCGCCTACTAGCTTGTGGAAATAGGTAAGGACTAAAAGGCTCTTACTTTGAAATTAATGCCATTGATATGTAAATTATTTATTTCATCATAACTTGGTTTTCAAAGTTACATCCAATATTTCGACAAAGATTTTCATAGTTAGTTTTCTACCATTTTCTAGTTTTGTTATATTGACACTCCATTAATCCCTTGATTGTGGATTCGTGGAAATCTATTGTTATCGCGGTCGCATTAGATCGCTTGGGAGTTGAAGCATTAAAACCATCTCAAAACTGTATTATTCTAAGATTGTTTAGCTGAATTCACCTACATCTCATACTTTTATGGTGGAAAAGATCTTAAAGAATCTTATTAGCAAATATTCTAAAAAACTTCTATCATTTTAGGGATGGATCTGTTGCTGTTTTTGACATGGAAGATTATACCAAGAAGCCTACTCTACTGGGTCATATAGAAAACTGTCATCAAAATGGCCTAGTAGAAGTATCCGCTGTGGAAACTATCAATAGCAACATAGTGACTGTGTCCGATAACTCTCCCTCTATAATGTTCTGGCAAAGACAGACTGATAACATAAACAATCCTTATTGTAAGTATTATTGAAAACTTTCATAAGTTGAAAGTTTTTTAATTTATCAAAACAGGGAAAAAGTTATATGGCTAACTTTTTAATATATTCATGTGTTACATTTAAAATGGTCTCAAAACTTTTTACAACAGAATATTGTTATTAAAAGTTTTTGTATCTTCCATAATAGAAATATTTGTGGCAATTGGTTTTGTAGCTCGTCTTTTTTTATTTATTTTTATGAGTGTTCTTTTAAATATACCCCCTAATAAGATTTACCAGTGCCAAAATTCTAAAATATTTTGAATATAATAATGGTAATTTGTTTCAGGTAAAACTAGTCTTACCCTATCAGGTGTGATTGGCTGCAGATGTCTGGCTCCCAGTAAATGTGAGACCCAGATGGCTATAGGGCTTAATGGAAATAGTAAGCCTCTTTTACTAGACGTCACTACGTAGGTTCACTACTGGTGTAATAAATTAAATTATATCTAAAATATTGTTGAATAATATTAAAAATTATGCTCTCACTAAACTGCTTTAAAGGTTATTAATTTACGTAACTTTTGTTAACAAATAAATTAATTTCCTACAGAGAGGAATTAGCTGATCGCACATTTATCAGCACCTTACGCACCGAATGCACCGCACAGTACACGAAATGCGGCGCGTACGGTGCGGACGAATGTGCGAGGTTTCACGTCATTTCATATGACGAATTCTCAAATGCGGCGCGAACGGCGCGTTCTTGCTGATAAATGTGCGATGACCTTTAAACTTTTTAAACAAACCTAAAACAAAATGTTCTCATAATGTTTTGTATACCCGAGGAAATTGATTACTAGGCAGTTGACAGACCTACGTCGTTTGGTCGGCTTATGTCAATTCAATGTTTGCTGTGATCGGTCGGATGGGTTTGACGTAACGCGACCAAATTACTTCCGCCATATGCCTAGGAATCAACTTCTCTGATACTACATCTTATTCTATATTTATTCCAGGAATAAAATATTAATATCCCCAAATGAGAGTATGAACAGCAAACGAGTTGTGCGAGATATACAGTGGCGGGATGACAACACTTTTGTGTATGTCACACATTCGTCAGCATTGGGAATGATTGATACTAGAGTGGGACATACAGTAAGTTAAAGTGAATACTTAATTGATTTTTAGCAGACTTCCAAAATGGAGGAGGTTATAATATGTTCGTCTATTTATACTTTATATATTTTTAGTAAGTATTCTGTATGATCATGCTAGGATCATTCTTAGTTTTGCTAATGTGTGAGCTACATTTAATGGATCGAAATTATGATGGTCTGAAATATGATTGTAATATTATTTTATGTATATTGTCATTAAAAACCATAAAATAAGAATTTATAATTATTCATATGTGCGACATTTGATGAAATCTTACTTTAAAACATTTATTTTATTGAATTTAATGACATTGTTTATTTATTGCAGGTTTACGAAGCAATGGATCCGTTTCAATCTTCCCTATACTGTGTGAAGACAGACTCTGACAATGCAGTTGTTGTTGGTTGCGCCGAGTATTCCCGCTGTGTGTTGTATGACGTACGACAGACTTACAGACATGTGCAGGTATATTTTATTGAAAATTTTAACTGCCTTTTATTTAATCTACCATACTGGACTAGGACTGACATAAAAAAGCTAACACATTCAATACCACCACGATTTTCTAGTAGTTCCCAGCGATGCCGCCCTATAAAAAACGCAATCTATGCTAGGTGTGCTCTCGGCACTGCAGGATGAAATTAAGTAGCACTCTAGGCGTGTTCACTGGCACTGTAAAGAGGTAAAATCATAAAAATCCTTTTTTCTTACTTAAAAATAGTTAAAAATTAGTCCTTGAGTTACTGCAGATATATTTTGTTTTTTGAAGTGTTTATGGTTTTGGTTTAATTATCGCAGTTAATAGATTCCGAGGTAAGTATTTATCGTAATTTGATCAGTGAATGTCAACCTTTGGTTACTTATTTATGATTTTTTAGAATATGATGATGATGCGACGCAAGCAGATAGTCCCCCAGTGGCACTGAATGTGTTAAACTCAACATAATATTAAAATTGAGCTCTTATGGCTAAACAACTGGTAAATTCGGTGCTAATCGTTTGTTAAACTATCATGCCTTCTCTTTCGCTCATAATGTGAAAAATGAGATAACAAGAGGGCAATAAAGGTGAGACCGCATTAAAGCGAAACGACACGACACGACACGACACGACACTTCACTTCCATAGAAATGACGTTAACAAGAGTCAATGCTGTCGAGTTACCTACTTAAAAAATCGTTTTTGGTTTGTTCTAGATATACTTTACACAGAAAAAGATGTCGCCTGTCTACAGTTTGGGTTTCGATACAAACAAACTGATCGCCGCTGCGGATCGTGGGGTAGCGGTTCTCAACTTTAACGTCAGCTCCGCTACTACCGCACCGAAAGATTATTCACACGCGTTTCAATGTATACGATAATGTTAATAAAATCATATAAAATATTGTATACTTCAATAATGTGGTGTTTTTTAAAACTTGTGGGGTATGCGTGAAGGCCGCAAAGGAAGATCTTCCGACCGAGCGAGGTGTTATGCTCGGTCAGGCCGGAGCCCACGTGATGCATTTCAGCTGCCGTATATATAGCGACGCGCTCAGAAAACTTCGATAGCGCGATGCAGGAATGTTAGGCGAATTGTGGGTACCGCCACATCACTCCCCCCCGAAGACCGGAGGTCGAATTTTGAAGTCTTGTCGCTTGAGTCGCCAGTGCCAGAGAGTCCCAATGAGTCGGAACTGTGATGCTGCTGCACGGGATCCAGTGAGTCGGATAGCTGCCGTGCGGGCCGATGCTACGTGCTGACCAGGAGAGATGTGCTCTGCTTGCTGACCGGTCGGTGTAGTGAGAAAGCCCGATTATGCCGATGCGGAGTCGCCCAGGCCGCGGTACATTGCGGCTAGTGGACGAGGTACCCGATGAGGCGATGCCGGCTGGCGCGGGGAGTGATGATGATGATGAAGGAGGCGTGTTCTGTCGAGGGTCACCAATGTGGGAATTATGCGTTGTGACCACAAAGGAAGATCTGGTCACCAATGTGGGGTATGCGTGAAGGCCGCAGTAAGATCTTCCGACCGAGCGAGGTGTTATGCTCGGTCAGGCCGGAGCCCACGTGATGCATTTCAGCTGCCGTATATATAGCGACGCGCTCAGAAAACTTCGATAGCGCGATGCAGGAATGTTAGGCGAATTGTGGGTACCGCCACAAACTCATTTATTAAAATTCAGAATTTATATTTATATGACATGACGCCCACGACTTCGTTGTGCCAAAATTCGTTTATCGCGCGGGAACTGTACATTTTTCCAGGATAAGAAGTATCCTATGTCCTTTCCCGATACTTAAAGTCAGATACTTAAAAGAAAATGTCTCCATACAAAATTTCAACATATCGATTCAGCTGTTTGGTCATAATATACCTTAATCTGTGGGTCGTAAAGACGTAACAGACAGACACACTTTCGCATATTTTATAATATCGTCGTTATACAGCGAAATCCAATTATCTCGAGATTTTGTAAAACATAAATAAACAGTACAATCCTACTCTATTTTTCGTGCTCTTTCGTCTGCGAAAACCGCTGACCTCCATTATACAAGTACGCTGGACCTATGATACCACAGATTAGTAGTACAATATTGTAGATATGATAGTAATGATACCCATTTTTTTTGCTAAACTAATTTTTTTTTTAATTCGTCCCCACTTTTTTTGCTAAAGTAAAATATTTTTTTTTTTTAATTCGTCCCGGTCGGAACAGGCAAAGGGAGCGTTGCCCATACAGCCATCAGCTGATCACAAACACAATATTCTTCTTCTTCTTTTTTTTTCTCAATATGGCACTCGGCTTTTTAACCATGGCCAGCACTGACCTCCATTATACAAGTACGCTGGACTTATGATACCCTTTCAAATGACAGCTATTTTTTGTGCCTATTTGAAGCGGAATCAGCTCCCCCAGTGGGAGGGATAGGAACTAAATTTGACGTAAAAACACAGAATACAAATTACTCACGGACGTAAAAATGACGTTTGAAAGTCGCCATATTGGCGCTGATAGCAGTAGTGGGAGTATTTGGAACTAATACTAGTGATGACAACCAATAACGATTAAGCGGCCATTTGCAAGTTACGTCAAATTTACTTCTCTTCCCTCTCACCGGGGGCACTGATTCCGCTTCAAATAGGCACAAAAAAAAAAAGTGGGTATCATAGGTCCAGCGTACTTGTATAATGGAGGTCAGTGATGGCCAGTGTCAAGTAAAATATGGCGAGAAAATTTTTTTCATTGAAAAGTTTACAAATTTAAAGTCGTTTTTCCAGATTATCGTCAAGTCGATAGTCTAGTAAAAGTCTAAAAAAGTAGTCAGTAAAGTCAACGAGTCAAGTCAGTTGTTTTAGTAAAGTGGTAGGCTCCTTTAAACCTTTGAAAGATAATACATACAGCTTGGCAAAGAAGAGTGTGGATTAAATTTGACCTTTACGTCGTCTCACACCTGGCCTTGATTGGGGGCCTGGGTGGGGAAACATGACCAGGGGCTAAGCCCCTCTACATGTGGAGATCCTTATTTAATATAATACGCATCCGGTAGGATGCCGGGATGCGCAAAGAGAGACTAAAAATTATTTTTTTAGGGGAAAAACCCCGCTATAACGCGGGGAAAAACCCGGGTGCCTGGTATGACCAGGTGAGGGTCAATGGCCAGGAAAGCCGAACTCGGCCGGGACAGGTAGAGGTCCCGGCGGCGCATGAGGGTCCCCGCCCGGGAGCGGAGATAGCGTGTATGGGACCACTCCCAAGTGCGCCGTCTCTCCACTACTCTGTGGGCCAGACCGAGCTGGGGAAAAGAAAAGGGAAAAATAAAATTTCCCGGGCCCCGGCAACACAAGCCAGGGGGCTTGTGTTGCCGGGGGGGAAAAGGACACCGAGGGGTCGGCGGTAATGGCAATAGGGCTGCCACTCGCCTGGCCCCTGGTGTCACGTTGAAAAGGGGGCCGCGCTGGGATCTAATCCCGGTGCGGAGGGGGGTGAGTGACGGGATAAGCCCGTCATGAAGATTTGGGGGTGGTGCGGGGCGCTGTGGCGCTCGTCCGCGCTACTCCTCCTCTTCTGGGTCGTCTCGGCTGCAGGCGGCGCAGGTTGCCACCTTCTTCAAAGGTGGTATCCCGGGGCAGCAGGCGGCGGTCCGGGGGCCGAGCCAGGGGGCCAGGTCTTCCAGCTCGACCAGGCTCGAGGCGTCTGCTCGGGAAAACAAGTTAGTAGTCCATACGTAGGTCACGGGAAATGGTGGCATTGCGCACATAGCGCGGCGCACCGACGACGCGGCGCAGCACGCGGTTTTGCTGCCGCTGGAGCAACTTGCGTCGCGTCATAGGCAGCAGCTGGTACCACGCTGGGGCCGCGTACGTGAGGCGTGACCAGACGTACGTTTTGAAGAGCGCCAGTTGCATGTTCAGGGGCACCTGGGGTGCGGCAAACAGGGGGCGGAGCTGGGCTGCGGCAACTCTGGCGCTGGCGACGGCCAGCCTGCACTGCTCCCCCATGTTGAGGTGGCGGTCTATGGTGACCCCGAGGTATTTGGCTGTGTTGCGCCAGGGAATTTCGCAGCCGCCAATCTTCAAGGGAGCCAGTGTGACCCTCCTCGTGGACACAGCGAGCGCCTGGGACTTTCCAGCGTTAACTGAGAGTCTCCATTTGCTCAGCCAGTCAGGGAGGAGGTCTAGCGTCCTCTGAAGTTTGATGGCGGCGTGCGAGAGCGACATGGACGTCGCAATGTACGCGGTGTCATCCGCGTACAGCGCGGTGATGGTCCCCGGATCTGCTGGGACGTCGCTGGAGTAAAAATTGTAGAGCCCTGGGGATAGGACTCCACCTTGAGGTACTCCAGTGGTGATGGGGTGTTCCTGGGAGAGGGCTCCGTCGACTCTGACCTTAAAAGTCCTTCCGGACAGGAAGGAGGCCATGAGCTGGACGAGGAATCCAGGGAGCCCTGCTCTCCGGAGGTTGTAAATGAGGCCGTCGTGCCAGACCGAGTCGAAAGCCCTCTGCATGTCCAGGAAAACGGCCACACTGGAGTTCTTCTTGTTGGCAGCGGCGGTGAGGTGGTGCACCACTCTGACCAGCTGAAGGGTGGTGCTTAGCTGGGAGCGGAAGCCGAACTGTTCTCTCCGAGGGGGAAGGTAGGGGTTGATGTGCTTTAGGAGCAAGATCTCGAAAACCTTCGAGACCGTGGAAAGGAGTGTGATGGGGCGGTATCCCTCAGGAAGGCGCAAGTTTTTGTGTGGCTTCGGGATAGTAGTAATAAGCCCCATCTTCCAGGAGGTGGGAAAGTGGCCGGTCCTCACGATCCCGTTGTATAAGCGGGTGAGGGCGGCCACGGTGCGGAAGGGAAGGTGTCGGAGGGCGGAATTTGGTATTCCGTCGGCACCGGGAGCTTTGCGAGGTTTGAGTCGGGACAGGACCTTCTTGACCTCTCTAGGCGAGAAGGAAAAGTTGGGGGTGTCGTGGGAGAAGGAGGGGATTCGAGAAAGGATCTTACCTCCTCGGAGATCGTGGCTATATGCTCTACCGCCGTGGTGGGCAGAGGGGAAAACTGCCTCTCCAGGTGGGCCGCATGGATCTCGGCTCGGTCCTCGGCTCGGTACCTCAAGTTACCGTCCGGGTGCAGCATTGGTCTCGTCGGGGCGGTGGTGTGGGTCAGGGAGCGGCAAAGGCGGTGCAGGGAAAGCCAGTCCTCACCGGCATCCATAATGCGCCGGGACAAGTTGGCAGCATTATGCTCCTGCAGCGCCCTCTTCACCTGCTCCGTGAGGCGGTTGAGTTCCGTCTTCATCCGGGGGCAGCGGGTTACTTGCCAGCGCCGACGCAGCCGCTTCTTATCTTGAATAAGAGCGGCAATGTGGCGCGGCAAGGCGTAACGCCTCTGGCTGCGGCCGGTGGCCGGCTGGGAGGCCGCTTCCATAGCGGCGGTGATGGCGGCGGTGATCTGCTGCGTCAGATTCTCCACGTCTTCCGCAGAGACCACCGTAAAGTTGGGGGTATGGTCGTGGAGGTGCTGGGAAAATACCTTTCAGTCACGGGCGGGGCGCGGCGGCGGTGGTGGTATGGCCACGGGCGCGGCGCTGATGACCGCCAGCACTGGGAGGTGGTCGGATCCGAGGGCCTCCTCGAGGACCTCTTGCTCGAAGTTCCCCGGGAGGCGATGCGTGATCGCGATCCAGCACGTCCGGGAAGTAGGTGGGGCACTCTGGGTAGTGGGTAAGCCCATAGGTACCCACTACACTGTACCCGGCGCTCTCGGCATCGGCAAAGAGATGGTTGCCGTCATGGTTGGTGGTACGCGAGCCCCAGCCCGGGTGCTTGCAGTTGAGGTCCCCCGCGATCACAGTCGGCTCTTCCGATAGGAGCCGGTGGATCTCGGAGGTGTTCAACCGCGTAAGCGGGGGCTTGAAGCTCGCGTACAGATGTGTGGGGGTGTTGCCGAGCATGAGCTCGACGCCGAGCGCGTAAAAGGACTCTATGTCCGGGTCCGGGAGCCGCTGGTGCAGCAGGCTGCGTCTGACGAGGACGGCCAGGCCTCGACAGGGATTGACTCCGTCCACGTAGTCCTGCCTGTACGTGTGGTAGCCCGGGATAGCCAGGCGGTCAGGGGGGGCGAGGTGAGTCTCGCTAATCAGAGCGACGTCAACCTCGTACGTCCTGAGGAGATGCTGGAGGAGCTGCCTTTTCCCCCGGAGGCCTCGGGCGTTCCAATGGACCACTCTTAAACTCGTTGGGGCGTGAGGGTCCATTGGGAAAATAGTGCAGTGATGATGGCGGCTGCTGCAGGTAACGACTGCAGCAGGGTTGTCAAGGTATCCTCCCCGGCTTGGATTCTAGAGTAGGCATCCATGGCCAGGGAGAGCAGCTGCTGGATGAGCTGGAAAGTTGACTACCCTGAGTAGTTGTCGCGGCCCATCTGAGTACGCCCCTGAGCGGCCGTCGGGGTGCCGGGGGCGCGAGGTGCAGGTACAATATTGTCCCTGATAGAGGCCCTTGTGGTACGCCCTCGAGAGGGCTGGCGATGTGCGGGTGCGGGGGCGGCCGCGGGAGCTGCGGGGGCAGCGCCGCTAACGGCCCCGTCTGTGGCGAGGTTATCCTCAGGCGCCCTAGGGGCGCGGGGGGCGCGCGGGGCGCGCGGGGTGCGTGGAGTGCGCGGGGGGCGTTGTGGCCGCGGCGCCGCGACTGTGTCTTCGCGGTCGGAAGCGGGGGGCGCCGACAGCTCGTATTCCGAGTCTGTCGGGGCAGCCGAGGAGGTGGTGCGCTTCACCCTCTTCCTGATGCGCACCCTCTTCTTCTTCGGCCGCTGCTCGTGGGCCGTCGAGGAGGTGCGGCGGGGGGTGGGGTCGTTGGCATCTCCTGCTCCGGGACAGACGGGGCGGTGTCTGGGCGGCTAGGGCGGGTAGGGCGGGCGGCACCGGTTCGGGAAACCGTGCCAGCCTGCTTGTTCCGCGCCTCCGCGATGTACACCGGGCACTTCTTGCTATTTGCCGCATGCTGGCCTTTGCAGTTGGCGCACAGCGGCTTTTTAGTGCGGGGGACGGGACAGTCACGCGCGTGGTGCCCTCCGGCACATCGCACGCAGGTCAGGGGGCGGCGGCAGTTCATGCTGGACTGGATTGGGCGGGGTTGCCCCTGCCCCGCCAGGCAGTGATCTTGACACCCGGCATACATAGTAACTGAGTTACCTCATATATGCCGGGAGTGAGGTCCGGAGTCCTTTTGATGAGGGCGAAGAATATGCAACCAGGTCTATCGGCTCTCGCCGACACCTTGGTTACATGCTCCGCCGTGTAGCCGAGGTCCTCAAGCCCGGCTACCACGTCCTCGGTGGTAGTGTTTGTGGGCAGGCCCGTGATGCCCACCTTGAGCGCCCTCTCTGCGGGGAGAGAGTACGAGAACCAGCTAAGGCCCTCGATCTGGTTCAGGTACCGCTCTATGGCGCGGTACTCCTCTTCACTGCGGGGGGAGAAGCGCACGCCTGCTCCATAGGGCTTCGCATTGGGAGCGTGTCCCAGGATCTCAGTCAACTTCTTGAAGTGCGATACCCAGCCGTCGAGTTTCTCAACTACGAGCGGGGGGTAGCGGGGAGGATGGGGCGGCGGCGGTGACGCACGCGCGGGAGCAGAGGGGTCTGTCTCCATCGGGGTAGTGCGGGGGGCGGCGGGTCTCGAACTCACCTCCGCGTACGAAACCTGTCGGTCGGCACGTTTCGCGGGGGGTGAGACACTCGTCGTGGCTTCCGGGCGAGGCCTCTTAGCAGCGAGTGCGGAGAAGGGGGGCGGAGGGGGCATGTCCCCCGCCGGTGATGTCCTCGGCGTAGTGCCCTGTTGCATGTCCTGCACCATCGTGCCTTGCCGCATGCCTTGCACTATAGGGCACGGTACTGCGGTGGGCAGGGGTGAGGGGGCAGGGTGCCCGAGGGGTGCGGAAGCCACAATGTGCACTTCCGGTGGTGGCGATGCCGGCGAAAAACCGGTTGCACCTGTAGCATAGGACCCGCTCAGTGCGCGCGGCCGATGGGCCAGCGCGGGGGAGGGGGCCTGCGGTACGGGGGGTGCAGCCATGCGAGTATCACTTGACTGCATCGGTGGCGCCGCACGCGGCTCTGCGGCGAAACTATCGCACGGAGGAGAGCCGCGCACGGGGCAAAGGTCACGCGGGGGTGACGTCGGTGCGGAGCGGGTGTGCCTCGGTGGGGAGGCTGGTGCGGCACGCTGCTCACGCATTTGCGGAGCTTGCGTTGGGCGTTGCTCGCGCGGCTGTTGAGCCTGCGATGAGCTGGGGTCACGCGGGTGTATCACCTGCGTAGGGCGGGGGTCACGCGGCGGGGCCTGCGCAACATTCTTTCGGTTGTCACGCCGCGGGGAGGCTGGCGAGGAGCGAGGAACGCTGTCTGGGGCGCGGGACGGACCCGCGGTGGCGGCTTCACGTCGCACGGGGTGGGTCGCGGGGTGGCGGGGGCCACTCTCGGCATTCGGGCGCTGGGAGCGCTGGGAGTGCGCCGAATCCTGCTCGGCAGGGCGGGGCGGGACCCCGGACTCATGGCGGGACATCGTCGAACATTGGGGCGGGGGTGTGACATCACTACCCCGCGGTAATGTCGACGGTTGCCGACCATGGGCGGTATCCGCGCCGCCACTGCTGGATCCAGCGGTTACTGGGCGATGCACGCGGTCGAGGGCCGAGCGGGAGCTGGACCTCGACGAGGTCGTGCTCCGGGACGACGATCCCGATGCGTCGCGGGAGCGGCCGCGTGGGTCGCGGCTCATAGGCCGCGGTTCGCGATCAGCCATTATTAAAAACTAGTGTCACTGTCACATATTAAGGCTATATAGCGGGCACTAAAGTATATAAGCGGCGTACTTACGTACTGGTCCGGTGGTCACAAACAGTGAATGTACACACTTCGCCAACGAACGCACAACACTCAGGGTAACTGGCTCTCCGTGACCCCAACGCCGGAAAAGCGATTCCAGCGGGAGATCAGGGACAGGGCAGCACCCAGCAAAGCGACAATCCGTCCACTATTTCGTGAGAAATGGCGGTTGGATGTGTCGACTGCTATATGGGCTTGTAAAAAGCCTGTCACTGCAATCCAAGAAGAGGGCACTGCATCCACAGGTAGTTACACACTGCATCCACAGGCATCCACACTCGGACGGGATCGGCACGGTCGCACAACTCGCGGGACGGCTACGACGTACGGAGGGACCTCAACGTACGGAGCACGAAGAACACGGGTTGCGCGGGTGAGAGCCAGGATGGATTAAATGAGGGCGCTTTTCTTTAAATACAGGCAGGCCTGTTTCACTTCCATACAAATGGTCCAAAATTGCCGAGATATTTACCTACTATTCTGGAAAACAACCTAATTTCAACCTTTTGCATTGCGTTTAGCGTTCATAGTACAATAACTGTCTGCCGTCTCGCTTCAATCTGCCAGGGCTGTCAAGCGAGCGGCGCGGCGGCGCGGGGCCGGGTACTATTACTTTTGTATCGCGGATGCGTGCGTTACATGTGCGACAAGTCGAACGAGTGCCAGCCTATCGAGACTAGTCCGGTGACCGGACGCTTGCGTTTTTCATACCTAAACTCGGGAGAACCCTACGCTTCGCTTTTCTTTTGACACAATATATACTAGAGTTGACAAGTAATGTAGTGTTGTCATAAATAAAAACTCTTAGTTCCAGCTGTCACCGCATCAGACTCTTCTTTGATTAGAAAAAGTGAGAAAATAAATTGACTGTAGCAATACCGGGGTAATTGGAATAAAACATTTTGATCCTTTTTTTTATCTTATTATATAGCGGCTGATTCTGTGTGTTAAACACAAGTTAAACATGCAAATATAAAAATTTATCCAATGATCAAAGATATTTTTTGAAAAACTGCTGTCAAACATTGCCATCAGATTCTGGTAGACCTATAATTTATATTCTCTTTGGTCTTTTTATCAGCCAATCACAGTCGATCTTGCTTTTTAAAAATTGCACAGATAAACCATTTAAGTTTTGGTGCTATGTTTAATTAAAACTTTAATTTGGAACCCAATTTTTTTTTGTTCGGTTGTTTCACGGTTCACTCACTTCACCCACCGCTGCCCGCTGGTGCATTTGAAAACTATTTACAAACTAGAAAGAAGACGAAGAAGTTAAAAACTTTTGACTTTAGCACATTAAAATTTTAACATTTTTGTTTTTAAATTTCTTCACATTTCAAAATTCCGAAATAAAATGTTAAATTAAAACGAAAATGCTGTAGTAAAATGATTTTAAAAACAAAAAAAAGAGTACAATGTTCCGAAATAGATTGTTTAACGTACTTAAATCCGTACGATATATTCATAGAAAGATAAACTTTAAAGTGCGAAACATAACCCCTATACCAGTTACTATGACTATTGGATTGATTGCAACCGCAAAATGTGAAGAGGAGACTGAAATCAAGTTGCCATGGGATGCTGAGACATTAGAACACGAGTTCCTTATTCGCCAAGCGACGACTGTTAACGTAAACGCCGCTACACAACTACTAACTGTAACCATAATTGCTATTCAGGATACTAGTGAAAGGTTAGATAAATCCATACGAATATAATTAAGACCGGGCTCCCAAAATTATCTAAACACGCTAGCCCCGCCTACACACCCCGCTATCCTCCAATCGTGATACAATGATTCCATGAATCGTGCCCGCATGAATTGTATTTTGCGCTGCAGCTAATAGTGAACAATATCGCGTAGCAACGGTCCGGCGCATTATAGCACGAAAGTAAAGTTCGCTAGTCCCAAAAATGTTTTTGATGATTACTTAAAAATTAAATACAATACTAATATTTCCTTTAGCTATTATTTTATAAAGTATGTTATAGTAGTAGTGCAAATTATTTAATGATAGTAACTCAATAAGTGTAACAGATATTTGTTGAAAAGCCCAGAAATATTCATAATTTCGAAAAATAAAACTATTGAGTCAAAATAAGTGAATCGTGTTTTTGGTTAGCCAAATATGAGATAAATATACAATGATTAAATAAATCTCAATTTCATTTAAGTCAATTGTCTTCCAGGATCGTAATACCTATTAGAAAATACAGCATAATTTGACAGCCCGGTCTTAATGCGATAGTGTGTCTGTCTGTCTGCCTATACATTTTTACTCTTAACTGCTTAACCGATTTTAATGAAATTTAGGTAAAAATTTAGGTCCCGGGATAGGACATAGGATAGTTTTATCTCAAAATAATGTATGGTTCCCGTGCAATACACGAATTTTGGCGCAAAGGAATTGCAGGTTTTATGTAAAAATTTATAAATTCTTTGCTTATTTCTACTTATATCGACACCCCCACCGAATAATCAGACAATGTGCTGTGGGGTTTTTCGTGTTATGCGATTTTTGGCATCTAGAAGTCAAAATAAATTATGTGAATTTTTCAGAATTTTCCTGTGGATATTTACAAAGATATAAAAAATTATGTGTTTATTCCATAACAATACTTAAAATTGTATTTTACACCAAAAACTGGGCAATAGGCAATTTGAAAAAATATGTCAAAACGATTTGACGATAAACTACTATTGCATGATTATTCGGGTAAATACTTTGCATTTGCTGCCTACTGCACATCTCACTTTCACACTCCTTCCACTCAGGTAGCCGCTGATCACACACCTCAGGTTCCCCAGACACCTAACTTCAGCTAACTGAACCTTTACAGCTGGCCACCAAGCATTGTCGAAGGCCCCCTGCGTCCAGCAATACCACAACATAAATTTTCTCCTCTCTCTTTCTGGTGTGGTCCACTAACCTATAGAGGGCGTCTTTGGTGGGGCATAAAGGCATATTGGTTTTATTTTGGACAACTTGTAGAATCTGAGTCGGACGACCATCATATCACGGTAATCATCTCAGTCCACTCACCTCCAGCCTCCAGTCTCAGACCAGCATCAGATCAGTCATCGCAGAGGTTTACACAGGACCCAAGAGTCAGGAATAGTCAGAATTTCTTCATCAAAAAAAATTAAGAATGTCTGACTGTCCCTGGCTAGCTTTTTTGGATGTCTTGAGTCGTCATAGACGTAAGTTTCACGCCTGCAAGCAGCTGTCAGACAGTCAAACATTATTCATGGAAGTTGTCCTGCAGGTCCTAATGGGACCCAATTCAGCATTTAATTAGGAATGCGATTGCTAGCTACTATAAGATGTGCTGTTATAGTGTGTTGTGTGAATATTGTATTGTATTGTAGGGTACGGCCTCCAGTAGTCAGCCCCACACCAGTAGTCAGCCTTTTCCAGCTAAAAACCTATAGAAATAGCGTTCTATTGCAAATTAACCAATCAAGTTACTTTAAAAAAAAGCTTGGCCTTCTTATTGGTCAGTTCAGAACGTCACAATGACGCTATGTGGCTGCAAAAAATGGTAATCTGATTCCAATTCGACGTTGTCACTACTCACTAGTCGAGACAAGACGCGGTGTGCGCGCCAAAATTTTCTTAGTGGGAAGTGCCCGACAAAAAGGTGAGTTATTGTGATTTCTTATTAACTTTTGTGTCATGTTTTATTAAAATATATTGTTATTACATTTTTCACGTCAAAATCAAATCAGTTATAGAACAGTTTCTTTATAGTTATTTAAATAATGATGTGGCTGACTACGGATTTTATGCTTTTTTTTTTTAATGAAGTCTTATTGGTATCATTTTAAAGTTGAGAATTCACCCTTTAATTTAGTTGAGCCATGTCATACATAATTCCATATAAAAACCAGTAGTCGGCCGCCTAACCATGCCTAACTAGATACGGTCGAACCACGGCTGAGTACTGGTGAGGTATACCCAGTGTTCAGCCATCAGTAACTTACGCTGCTTAATTTATTCATTTATTTATGAAGCGCCTACCTACCAAGTAATTTCTCAGTTTTTTGGCATTGTTTATTTGTTTCAGTTCCATAGGTCTCTTTCGAGGCCCATCTAAGGAGAGGCTGACTACTGGTAGCTATTTGGCCGAGAACTGGGTTGTGACGGCTGAGTACTGGGGAAATGTGCCTTATTTTGAAAAATACTTTATTTTCAATACTTGTTAAAAAAATTATCTTATATATGTTAATTTCATAACAAAGTTTAATAAATGATTAAGTGAATGAGTACAAAAGGTTTTTGATTACTATTTTAAATAATTTTCTATCCACATTTAAACTTGCGCTTTCCACTAAAAGGCTGACTACTGGTGCCCGTACCCTAACTTGAGAAGTTTTTAACATAGTTTTGATCCTGATTACTGTATTACAATTTTATTTTATTTTTATTATTTTTTATTTGCACGGAAAACATACAGTGATAAAATGAAATTAAAATTATAAAGCTGATTATATTTCTATGCACTATTAAATGTTTCCCCAATTAGATGTTACGATGTAGATAGAAGTCGACGATTAAAACACCGTCTTATGAGAAAGGCCTATGATGCTCTCGGAAGACTGTCTAAAGCAATTTCCTGCCATTATCATTCATTTTATTAGAACATAATATGATATTGATTGTTGTGACACCAACTCAGGTGGCGATGAGGGTTATGATTTCATTTTAATTAACTGCAATGATTATAAGTACTATTAAAATGATAGAGCCAGTCTCCAGAGTGTATTTTTTCGAACCTAGAGCTGTTTCGATTGCAAGAATGTCATTTATAGTCATCAAATAATGAATGTATTAAAACAAAAATACATATTTATTTTACCTATACTATAGTAGAAAATCATTGGAATAAACGACAATGACTTTATTTATAAAGTGTACAATATTTTTTGGTGATTAAATAGTAAAGTAATAGGTGTTTACCAATATTCTTATTCTAAACAATTTCCACAAATAATATTGCAATGAGATATTATATTATGTACTAACCTACATTTTATTGCAGTCGAAACGCAAAATTACCCGAATAATCATGCAATAGACCAGGGCTTCCCAAACTGTGCGTCGCGACACTGTCCCAGGGGCGTCGCATGTCAACACAACCAAATCGAGTGAGACCCGCGCGCATTATGTCTTTCATACACCGGGCAGTCCAATCCCCGGTTTCAGAAGCTATATCTCTTATCTTTTAATTTTTATGCTTATGTTTTGATTTGGTCATTATTTCCTAATAACAATATAAATGTCCAAATAGTGTTTTTATGATAACCCTTGTAGGCTGGTTCTAAAATTGGAAAGTATTTTTGGGGGCTGGGTTGAGGGGCGTCGTAAAGAAATGACAAAGTTCTAAGGGCGTCACAGTACAAATAAGTTTGGGAAGCCCTGCAATAGACAATAATGATCAGAGCTTGACCTACTCCAGAACGATAAGTTGCGTTTTGCTTTATTTAAAAAAAAACCTTTGATGGTAATTAAATTTGACGACCTCTGTGGCTCAGTTGGTGAGCACGTTGGTAACTCAAGCCGGGGATCGCGGGTTCGAATCCCGCCGACGGAACAAAAAGTTTTCAATGTTCCTGGGTCATGGTTGTGTATTAAATATGTGTATCATATAATAAAAATCTTAAATATATTATGTATAGTATAAAGGTATTAAATATATTTCCGTTGTCTGGTACCCGTAACACAAGTCCTTCAGGTACTTACCACGGGGCCAGACTGACGTGGTGTGAAGCGTCTGTAGATATTATTATTATTAAGATAGCAAGATAGGCAAAAAAATTAGCTTTCATTTGAGATATAAAAAGTCTGATGCTTTTTTTTTTGACAGAGTTTTTAACAAAAATCAGTTTTTCGGCTCTCCTGAACATTTTCATTTTTACGACTGTCCGATTATTCGGTGGGGGCGTCGATATATATATATATATATATATATATATAACAAAAAAATAAATCCTTAGTCCAACAATGATCTTGTACTACTTTTTAGATTAAGAGAAGCATTGTCCAAAGAGATATGTTTGGTTCAACAAGCAATGGAGTGGGGTGAGGAGAACACTCCTTCGCAGCACTGGGACCAGCTAGTTGCCGTCCGAGGGTCACTGGCGGATCTAAAACACAATCTACGAATGTTAATGAGTAATTATGAAACCATTTTTGAACATAGACAACTTTTTTAGTGATCTTTATCTCAAAATCTATTAGAACTTAAATATTATGCCCCATGCAAATGCCTTTTTTTGTGTGGTTGCTTCCTAAACCAACATTATATTGACTCAATTTTTGAAGTAACCTGACTTTCTTCCACTAGGCACTTCAATATTAAAAACCTATTTTTTTTATTTTAGCATATATGGAGTATGCTGAAAAACTAGCCACTGTTGCTGCAGAGATATCCTACCTATCAGGAAACATAGTGGCGTCTGATGCCATCTGTGAAAGAATAGACCATGCCACCAGGTAATAAAAAAGTAATTTTTATAAAAAGTTTATTAAATTGGGATAGACATTTTAAAATTCATAATCAGATTCACTTATTTTTATAACCAAACAATAAAATATACAAAATTAACTTAAATGTAACTGCTAAAAGTAGGATTAAAGCAATAATAATAATTATACAGTATAAATAATGATGTGTAAATAGTTAAAAACATTATGATAAACTTTGTCAGCACAAAAGTACAATAAGTCAAATACATTTTTTGGGAGGATATTATAATTTGTTCAAATTATATCACATAACAAAAACAAGGAGAATATTGTATTTTGTGCTGACATTATAATTCTTAAACTATTATAATATTTAGAGACATTGAGTTTTTCACATCCATCAATAGATTATGAGTTTACAACAGTAAGATAATTCTCATGTCTTTTTGTGTGTCAGCTTAGATTTTTGGACTTTGGAAAAATATTTTTGTTTCAACAATTATTTCATAAAAAACAGATCATATTTTGCAATTACAACCAAAATATACTTCCAGTTAGTATAATAACGTAATTTAAAACTAATATAATACACATCTTGATATTTTATTTAAAAAAAAATATCACATCCGAAAATCTACGCTGACATATTCGTCCCAATTCCATTAAATAGTTAACATAATATATTACATATTATTTACATTGATTGAGCGCTTTCACATCGTATTTTGATAAGAATCAAACAAGAAAGACAGGTATATCATGTCTCTTTCATTTGGTCCATCATCAAATTGGTTAAATGTAAAAACTCTCTAACGCAGGACATGCAACATGCAGAAAGTTTTAACCCACGAACTACAGCAAGAGAGCTTGGAGATACAACAGCGGGCTATCATCGGAGCACCAAACCTCGAAGACAAACTGAAACATGGAGAAAAGGATAAGAAAACGACATAGTCATAGGTTACACGGTCAATCTGGGATCAGTTCAGTCCATCAATCTGTGATTGACGCCAGATTGATGGCTAAAAAGTACATATTAAAAAATGATCAGTCCATCAATCCGTGGGTTAGACGTTCAGTTTCGCGTCAATCTTTACCAGATTGATGGATCAGATTGATGAGAAACTGAACGTGTAACCTACGTCATAGAAACCTTATTATAAAATTCGTAATATCAAATATGTGTATAAGTAACGAGCCTGCAAGCAATTGGATTTTTTTAGTAAAGATTTAGCTGCAAAACATGTTGATAAAATTATTTTATTTAAAAATTCAGGGTAAAGTAGTTCTGAGAACCACTATTTCTTTATTGTTAGCAATAGTAGCGTCCACAAAGTTATATTCATTTTATTGTTGAATTTATTTTAAACAGAGACGAATTAATAAAGTGATACTAGTTCATAAGTAACGGATGCGTTTTATTTACGCCTTTATACTAACAATAATCATATTATATTTTCTTAACCGATTCAATGCGGCGCACATTTTTTTAAACTTTCAGTAGTGGCGGCATACAATTTTCTCGTGACACGTAAGCCGTGTCATACGCCATATAAGTAGATGACACGGCTACCGTGTCACCCGCCATGTTCAAAAAGGTTTATTGCTTGTCTTGATTTTTACACGTGTATTAACTTGATTTATTTAGTTGAACCCAAACCATTGATGTTAACGGAGGGTTACGTTGTTTTGAGTTGATGTCGAGTAGTTTTACTAAGTAATAACCTGAAAATGGCAGGTAAGCGATTTTTTTATTCAGATGTTGCAAACCTTTTGTAGGTTTCAAAGTTAGAAAAATGAGTATATTAAATAAATCTGGGTTTCCGATGTAAATTATACGTTCGTAGCTAAATTTAAAGAAGTTCGTTGTTAATTTAATATTTTGATGTCAACGCAAGTATTTTTCTACATTATTGTTAAAAAAAAATCGCAAGAACTTGAAAGTCTAAAATAATATAGAATAATATGGACTCCCAATATTACTTCTTTATTTTCTTAAAAGTTTACTACTAAAAAGCACATTATCCGAATTTCTGATCAAAAAAATTCAGACGCTCATACATTTTGACACGTCAGAATTCTGATAGTATGCGGGGTCCACAACAAAATGTATGAACAGAATGCGAACGCAGAACTGGCGGGCGTCGGAATTTTTCTGATCAGAAATTTCGGATAATGTACGGCCGGGCTAAAAAAGGAGACAGCCTCTAGTTTTTTTCAATTCACAGAATATTCAGAAACGAAGCCTATAGGCTTGTTTTACGTGGAAAATTAAGACGGTTTTGTTCGTAGTAGAACCTCCTAAAGTGTATTTTAAGGGAGATACAATCGTTTTTTAAATGACACGGCTCACGTGTCATACGCCACACGTTAAAAACACATATGACACGGCTGCCGTGTAATCCGCAATGAATGCACCTTTAAAAAAGGTTGAAGGCCCCTATTTTTTTTTTTTTCAATTCACAGAATATTCAGAAACGAAGCCTATAGGCATGTTCTAAGTGGAAAATTAAGATGGTTTTGTTCAGAGTAGAACCTTCTAAAGTGTAATTTGAGGGAGATACAATAGTTTTTTAAATGACACGGCTCACGTGTCATACGCCATATGACACGGCTGCCGTGTCATCCGCACTGAATCGGTTAATTCTTATTGTCTCCAATAACTCAGGACTGTTTGTTCAAATGTAAGTCCAAGGAATACAACTATAGTTTATTATTTTTAAAAGGTAGTTGAAGGCCGCACACAATATTAAGAAAGCTAGGTGAAACAGAAGGTGGCAAGCGGAGCATGTTGTGTCTTCTGAACAAGAGATCCTAAAAATCGATAGCTGTCCATTCCCCTTTCATTTCTGTCGAAACCTAAGGATCAGAGGCCTTAGTGCGAGTTTTATTCGATCATACGCATCGAGCACGTTAACGCGAATTTATATGGGATCAAAGTAGCGCCATCTACTGGCTAACGTGGATACTGCTTTGATCCCATATAAGTTCGCGTTTACGCGCTCGATGCGTATGATCGAATAAAACTTGCACTAACCCCTCTGTTTAGCCTATACATAGTAGAAGTTGGTACTACTAATATATATTCTGTGGTAGAAGTTACAATACATTGATTGATTCACTGAACGAAAAGAAGAGAGATAACTATTCTTAGACTATACTCAAGACTAAAGTCCAAATTTGAAATTAATAAAGTGTAGTGAGGCATATTAATAATAGCTCCCACAGCGGTTTCGGTGACGGTGGCCGGTTTCATTGAACCGGACCAGTTACGCAGGAGTAATTTTATAGTGCCCAAGTGTATGCACATAACACAAGAGCACTATCTATTCCTTTTACTCTTAATAACCCAGTGGGACGGAAGACCGACACGACTGGCGAGAGATCAGGCGCAGGACCGACTTTTTACATGCCCATCCGACGCATGGATCATCTTGTCAGACAATCAGGTGATCAGCCTGCATTGTCCTAACCAAATTTGGAAATAACATGTTTCCAACGCGGGATGCGAACCCATCACCTCCGGAGTCGAGAACCACGGTCCCACTAGACCACGGAGGCGTTGTACAGGCGTTACACTATTGTGAGGCGTATTGTATAAAGCGACGTACCGTTTAGAAAGTGGCGTCCTTGTTGAGATGCGTCTCGATGTCGACGCGGCAGATGGGGCAGTGCTTGTTCGTGCTCAGCCACTGGTCCACGCACTCCATGTGGAACAGGTGCATGCACGGCAGACGCCTGCAGACAAATAATATTACAGGTATTGCATAAACATATCGCTACAAACCGTTCAGTATCCATACTAATATTATTAATGTCTGTCTGTTACCTCTTCACGCCCAAACCGCTGAACCGATTTTGCTGAAATTTGGCATGGAGATACTTTGAGTCCCGAGGGAGGACATAGGATACTTTATATCCCGAAAAAATGTACGGTTCCCACGCGATAAACTAATTTTGGCGCAACGGAGTTGCGGGCATCATCTAGTTATTGCCTCCGCAGCCTCCGCCGCGCGCATCAGCGCCGCGACGCCGCGCCGTTGCCGCCCTTGAGAATGTTGTACTGTACCTGCAGTCCGCATGCAGCTCGAAGACGGACAGACAGATGGTGCACTTGTCGTCGCGGTGGTTGGCGGGCGGCGCGTACTCGTGCCGGTACGTGTTGCGCTCGATGACGGCGGACGACGCGCCGCGCCCGTTGCGCCGCGCCTCCGCCGCCTCCGCCGCGCGCATCAGCGCCGCGACGCTGCTGCCGCTGCCGCCCTAAACGATGTTATGTTACATTAGTTGAGGGGTTCCCAAACTTATTTTGTCCACTGCCCACTTCCAAATTATGTTTTAGCGCCCCCGCTGTTTCAATTTAAAATGCATCCAGATGAAATAAATCACCCCCCAAGCCTCCATTTTTTTCTGGGTCCCACACCGGGGGGTGACCTTCAGAGCCCACACGGGGGCGTTATCGACCAATTTGGGAAAGGCTGCATTAGTTTATTACAGACACGATAATAAAAAATAAAAAAATAACATACATACATAAGACATAAGGCAAGAATAATTATCCAAATATAATATAATCATTGATAGATTCATTGGGTCTTAATACGTATGCAAAGTTTCGAATTAATTAGACTACTGGAGGTAGGTGAAAATCGTGCTCAAAGATTTCGTTTCATACATACAGTCCAAGCTTTTATAAAGTTTTATATGTTAAAAAGTAACTACATGTTTATTTAAAAAATGTGTTTGTTCCTCATATTGAGTTCACTGTAAAAGAAACAGCACTGAAGGTTTATTTTTGACTTGTCTGCTTTCTTTGAGAAACGCCCCAATACCATGAATTTGCCCATACAAAATAAGACTTCCATCCAAACTTATTCAGCCTTTACATCACAGCATTTATAAGCGAATGGTTATCTCTTTCGTTCCTTCCACTTGGCACCACTAAAACGACACCACAGGTAGTGTCATATGGAATCTCTAGTCCATATGACACCACCCTAGTGATATCAAGATGACCATTTGAGTGACAGATAAATATAAACTTTACTACTTGAACTTAACTGGAGTTTTCATATCAACGACTAAGCAACTATGTAACATCACTAAGAGTCTGTGGTGTCATATGGACTAGAGACACAGAATACATAACTAGTACCTTACGGTACAGGAGTTTCACTCCCGAGTTTAGGTATGATAAACGCAAGCGTCCGGTCACCGGACTAGTCTCGATAGGCTGGCACTCGCTCGACTTGTCGCACACGCAACGCACGCATCCGCGATACAAAAGTAATAGTACCCGGCCCCGCGCCGCCGCGCCGCTCGCTTGACAGCCCTGGCAGATTGAAGCGAGACGGCAGACAGTTATTGTACTATGAACGCTAAGCGCAATGCAAAAGGTTGAAATTAGGTTGTTTTCCAGAATAGTAGGTAAATATCTCGGCAATTTTGCGCCGTTTGTATGGAAGTGAGACACGCCTGCTAGAGATTCCGTATGACACCACCGGTGGTGTCGTTTTGGTAGTGTCAAGTGGAATGATCGATCTGTTTACTACGTGACTCACCAATCCGGAAGGTTGTATGGAGATGTGGAGGTGAGGAGGATGCATCTGCATGTAGTGGTGCATGTGGTGCTGGACGAACGGCGGCTCGCTGGAACAACACGTTATATCAGTTCATAATAGTATTTTAAAAAGATAAAACCGACTTTGAAATTGTACCTATCTCAAAAACTACTAAACCCATCATTCCCTAAGTTGAACAATACCTATTTTTTTTCTTTTTCTAGCCTATGATATCCCACTGCTGGGCAAAGGCCTCTCCCAAAGTCTTGCTCGCTTCTGTGCCACCGCTGGCCAGCCTGGCTGGTATGCTTCCAGCTCATCGCGCCATCTTTTTGTAGACCGGCCACGGCGGCGGCGTCCATCTTCCGGTACCCAATCTGTTGAGATCTTTGCCCAGCGGTCGGGATGCATGCGGCTTACGTGTCCCGCCTAATCCCATTTCAACTTTGCCGTCTTTACCCCTTACGTCCTTGATTCCCGTTTTTGAGCGCAGTATGCTGTTTCTCATTTTATCGAGAAGTTTAACTCCTAGCATACTGCGCTCCATCGCTCTTTGGCTTACCCCGAGTTGGGACTTTTGCAAATCGGTCAATGACCAAGTTTGTGCACCGTAGGTTAGGACGGGCAGAATGCACATGTCGACGAGTCTTCGCTTCAGGGAGATCGGTAAATCCCCCTTCATCAGCGTCTTCATGGACAAGTAGCTCCTCTAGGCGTTTTCGATTCTGCGATCGACTTCCTTCCCATGTCTATTTTCAAAGGAGACTAACTGGCCCAAGTAGATGTACTCGTCCACATATTGCATTTCTTGCTCGTCTACCTCGACCCTACGCTTCGTGCTATTGGTTTATTATTTTAGTTTTGGACCTATTCATTGCTAGTCCCACCTCGAGGCTTGTAGCGCTCAGGTATTGGAGCATTCTTTGTAGTTCCGCGGCTGTGGCATCGAACAAGACAATGTCGTCAGCAAAGCGAAGGTTTGTTAACCTTTTCTTGCCAACTGGCAACTAACAATACTTAGTACAACAAAAAAAGAATTACTTAAATCGGACTTGTAGTTGCGCAGGAACACAAACATTTGAAACATTCTGATATAGACAGATTAGACTAACATACATATATTTTTATTTTTTTATGAAATAAGGGGGCAAACGAGCAGACGGGTCACCTGATGGGAAGCAACTTCCGTCGCCCATGGACACTCGCAGCATCAGAAGAGCTGCAGGTGCGTTGCCGGCCTTTTCAGAGGGAATAGGGTAATAGGGTAGGGGAGGGTAGGAAAGGGAATAGGGGAGGGTAGGGAAGGAAATAGAGGAGGGTAGGGAAGGGAAAAGGGATGGGGAGGGTAGGAAAGGGAATAGGGGAGGGTAGGGAAGGAAATAGGGGAGGGTAGGGAAGGGAAAAGGGTAGGGGATTGGGCCTCCGGTAAACTCACTCACTCGGCAAAACACAGCGCAAGCGCTGTTTCACGCCGGTTTTCTGTGAGCCCGTGGTATTTCTCCGGTCGAGTCGGCCCATTCGTGCCGAAGCATGGCTCTCCCACGTTAAAAACTGGGCAGTTCTGGAGATATTACATACATACGGGTTAAATTGATAACCTCCTTTTTTTCAAGTCGGTTAAAAATTCAAATATGTAAAATAATATAATAATATCCATGGACGCTTCACACCCCGTCAGTCTGGCCCCGTGGTAAGTACCTGAAGGACTTCTGTTACGGCAGGCCTGTCCCACTCGCGCGTGTAGGTATCGAACTGTAAATACCACCCGCGGGTGGCAAATCACTAGGGACTCACAAGCGAGCGGAGTCGTTATTAATCTGATAAAAGTAATAAATGAACAATTGAAAAAAGGTCAAAGAAATATTTCAATAAGGTAATTTAAGACTTTAAAATACAAAAAAAAAAGATAAAAAAATACACAAACATAGCAAATAAACCAATTTGTTACAAACAAACCACATACTACACAGAAATAAACACAAGTTACTATGTTTAAGTTGTAAAAAATTCCTGACCAGCTCCTGCACTATAATCGAATATAAAACTGTTATAAAATATAGGTTGGATTACTAAAATTTGATTATTACTATAAAAAAGTTTGCTAATTGCTATTAGTAGCTATAGTAATTAAAAGAAGATTATTTTATTTTCTAAAAGGTGACAATCTTGATTTTGTCAGAAAGGGTACCTCTTACGCGATAGAAAGAGAGCGCATATGTAGGTAAATATAATTGTAGGCACCTATTATAGCACTGCGCGGTCGGAATTTGAACTTTATAGTATCGTAGCATGAGTCGTTATTTCTTTAAACGGGTTTCGCGAGTGGGAATTCTGTTGGTACTACTAATATATATTCTGTGGTTACGGGTACCAGACAACGGAAATATATTTAATACTTTCATACTATACATTTATTTAAGATTTTTATTATATGATACACATATTTAATACACATCCATGACCCAGTAACATTGAAAATATTTTGTTCCGTCGGCGGGATTCGAACCCGCGACCCCCGGCTTGAGCGCTGACCACGCGCTCAACCACTGAGCCACAGATGTCGCCAGAATGCTGCTTTATGGAGTAGGTTTGGTAGAATAAACTTACACAATCATATGCGCAGGTGGTATGTCACGCATCTCGTAGTCATCAGAAAACTGAAAACAGAAAATATAATATTGTATCACATATATGTTTGCAGCGTATACCGCGTACACCGTATGAGCGTCCGTATTATGTACTTGAGATCAGAAAATGTCTCATTAGTACACGCCTCCACCCGGGATCGAACCTGCACCCTCTAGGAGTACGAACCAAAGGTCTACCCATTAGGCCACGGACGCTCGTATAAAGCTCAATTTTCTTCGGCATAAGGGTCAATTCAGACCGCAACGCGACGCGTAGATACATTTCTAAAGGAGAATGACCTGAAGTGGTCGAAATTTGCACCACTGACGAGACCCATATAGACTCATTATCCATCAAATGTAGAGTAACTTTCAGTATTCAGAGACAAATTAAAAATAAACTGTCAGTAAAAAGTTATGATCATATGAAAAATGACTTTTTTGAGTGAAAATATTGATATTAATATTAACCTATTTCAGTGAAAATCTAATAGGGAATGCCAAGTGACATGACATAACATAGATTAATCCTTCGATCCTGGATTCTTGGAAATCTATTGTTATTCTATTGTGTGGCGCTCACCGGTGAGCTTATGGGGCTTAATGGGTTAAGTAGTTAAAAATGCAATGGATTATATTATCAACAATATTTTATGTAATAAAATGGTATAAAACTTTTTCATTCCATCATAACTTTTTACTGACAGGATATTTTCGATTGCGGCCCAGTTATAATCATTCAGTATTTAGCAGACCATTACATAAGTATCATTATTGGTGGACATTTGCATCAAACTCAATACATTTTTATTACACCAACAATATTTTTCATATGGAAGTCGGTTAAAAAACTTAAAAATTGTAAAAAACATGACTATTCATTCAGCCCTAACTTTTCACTGACAGGGTATTTTTGATTGCGGTCTGGTTATAATGATTCAGTATTTTGTAGACAATTTTACTATATAGGTCTCGTTAGTGGTGGACATTTGGACCAAACTCCATACATTTTATGTCATACTCCTTTGTATGGATTTGACAGATTTGCACGACGTCTCACGCAATTGAAATCTGTTAATTCAGTACAAGCTTAGAAATGTTTCTACGCGTCGCGTTGCGGCCTGAATTGACCCTAAGGGCCAGGCCACAACACTGCGTTGCGGCGTCGTATCGCATAAACAACATAGCACAGAAATGCGACGCGTTGTTACAACGCAAAAATGTCATCGGAAATCTCGCTGTCGCGTCGCAAATTTCCACGATGCGTTCTGCGACGTCGTAGATTTTTACAATGCGACGCCGTAACGCACTGTTGTGGCCTGGCCCTTAGAGCCAGATCACACGGCGCGCTGCGTCGACGCAACGCACACATGACGGACAGCAGCCCTCGAAACAAAGCGGGGTGTTGACGTTAAGGGCCAACCCACACGTACCACAACAACACGACAACCACAACCACACCACGTGGTCGGGCGTATATTTCGTATTGTAAATGAACTGGACCATTCACACGTACCACATTTTGCAGTCGTTGTCGACCACTTGTCAGATACCGACCACATCGCAACCACGGCCGACCACATGGCAACCACATTGCACCCACAACGTTGCGTCGATGCAACGACAGTGCGCGCACACCGCCCGCGCTCTTCCCCCCCTCCATTTCATTGACTTTCGTACATAACCACTTCGCAACCACTGGCGACAACGCAACCACGTCGGCATTTTGTCGGTACCACAACGCAACTACAAAAAGCTGCAGCGACACCATTCACACGTAACCACTGCTCGACGACATTTTGTCGTTGCGATGTCGTGTGGTTGTGGTACGTCTGGGTTGGCCCTAAGACTGCTTCGTAATAACGCTGCACTGCTATGGCGCAGAGCCCGTGTGAACTGACTCTATTTGTAGGAAAAAAAAGTCATCCCCCACTGTCAGACACTTATGACAGTTGCCTTCCACTGCCAGACCACCTCAAAGTCTTACATACATCATCCAGCAAGCGGGAATCCGGATTAACGAGGTCCTACTGTACTCACGGACAGCAGCGCGGTGGATCTCGGCGACGCGTCGCGGTGTCGTGCGTACGGGCCGGCGCCGGCGTACGGCACGTTGTACATGTCGTACAGGGACGGCCGCATCAGTATGCGACGCTGCACCTCCTGACAATGTTTTAAGATATATAATATTTTAAGCAAAAACAAAAAAAAAATGGCGTTTCCTTTAAACACTAAAAACTGTTTATTTCCGTCGTAATCTATGAATATACTGAGTGGTAATTTTTGCGACTTCCTATGTTGAGCATGTTTTTTATTAGAGCGCTAAGGTTTGAGAATATAAAAATCGTACGTCGCACAACGCTTGCTGGTTGAGCTAGAAGTTCCAGTTTATTATTTCTTATGTACAAAAAAAATGTATACACTCAAAAAAAATAGTCGCTACACCAAACTATTTAATGCGAGAGAGAGAGAGAGAGAGAGAGAGAGAAACACACGCTACCGCGTGTCGTGTCGTGTCAAAAGTTTCGTTACAACTTTTCGTCTTAATTTTTCCTGTCTAGCCTCCTTTCGCAACGCGCCATAAATAACTTCGTTCCAAAAAAGTATGAATGTCAGTTACTGACCGCCGTGTGCTGTTGTCTCTGCCACAGCCGCTCATGCACCACATACGGCGGCGGCAGCTCGCGACGACGCTCACCTGAAAACATTATATAAAAACCGAGTCTTAAACACACTAGGCCGAAAAAACGTGGCCGAAGTTCGGCATGATTACGCCAGCAATGTATTTTGAATTACCGATGACACACCATGCCGAAATTACGTCGCGTAACGCGTTATATTGTATGCGTTTGACATTGCTGACGTAATCATGCCGAATTTGTGTTTAGACACATAATAATTACATGAAGTCCATAATATTTAGGTACAAAAGTGTGTCTGTTTATTAAACGTTCACGCTTAATTCGCTGCAATGATATATTTTTTTAAGGTTTTTTTATAAAGTTTATTTACAATTGACTAAAGTATAGGTGGTATATTTTGTTCGATAACTTTTTGCCATCTTGTTGGTAGGGACATGATCCCATTGCTATAAAAATTTTGGGGCTTCAGATGAAAAAACTGCGACAAGTGGTTTTGGCAGTCCTCTTGTGATGTCAACCTGACACTGCCTAAGGAATTCTGCAGCGACTTAAACAGTTGGAAATCTGAAGGTGCAAGGTCAGGACTATACGGCGGATGCATTAACACCTCCCAGCCAAACTCCTGTAATTTTTCTGAGTGGCTCGTTATCATAGTGAAAAACCACACCCCTTCTGTTGATTAATTCCGGCCGCTTTCTCTCAACTTCTTGTTTTAATCTCATCAGTTGTTCGCAGTACAGTTCAGAATCGATGGTCTTTGCCTGGCGGTAACAGCTCATAATGAATAATAATGGCCTTCCAATCCCACCACACACACAACATCACATTGCTGCGAGTTAACCCGGGTTTCGCTGTGAAGCCTGACCGGCCTTTGACCACGATCTTTTTCGCACGTTCTTGTCGTACGTGATCCACTTTCATCACCAGTTATCAGCTTCTTCAAAAATGGTCCGGTTTCGTTACGTCGTAATAAAGAATCACAAACGAGTACATGGTTCATTACTCATTAGGTTTCTTTCAGTGAGCTCATGAGGCACCCAAATATCGAGCTTTTTTGTGTACCCAGCTTTTTTCAAATGCGCCAAAACCGTTTTGTGGTCAATCCCCAGTTCTTCAGCTACATCGTAACTACTAATATGCCGATCTTGCTCCACTGTTTCAAAAATGGCATCAGTTTTGTCAGTAACAGGGCGACCAGACCGACGTGCATCTTTGATATCAAAATATCCGGATTGAAAACGCTTAAACCAAATTTGCGTTACTCTCACAGATACTGCATTAGGTCCATAAACATCACAAATTTTTTTCGCGGCTTGTGTTGCATTTTACCTTTTTTGTAATAAAATTTTAAAATGTATCGAATTTCTTCATTAGAATCACTCATTTTAACAATAAGAAAAACAAATGAAAATCTCACATTTACCTAATTTAAATTTGGAATTGGCTTCTATAAAATTAAAACTTTTTAATGATACCAAAATCAGCCAGATACAATTGGTATAGCCCAAGGGATTTTATGAAAAGTTCGTACATACTATAATGCGAAAAGACTTTTTGCCCAAAACCTTTTATCCCATGGAGTCGTATCTGTGAACACCCAAACCAACGCCAAAGTTTTGCTAAATTAAGATCTTTTGTTCATGCTAAAGCTTCAACATGCAGTATGCCTTAATACCTTAGTATTTTGTCTGAAGTAAGATTAAACACTTTTAGCGTTTTCGGCATCGAAAACTGCCCCGGGCCGGGCAGGCTGAATGGATAAGAAAATAGCCGAAAAAAAAACAGCGATCCACGAACCACAACATGATCGGTTTGCGGCGTTTCTGTGTAACTGAATGTAAACTTCGGCTACTTTCGTATCCATTCGGCATGCCCTGCCCCGGGGCAGTTTTCAATGCCGAAAACGCTATAAATACACTTTAAAATTTTACACTACAGAGTACAGACGTATTATTGGCCTAGTAATTAAAAAAATGCAGGTGCCAGTAATTATAGGACTGGCAACATTGTCGTTGCGTACCAATGATATGGTGGTGTGCGTGCGGCAGGTGCGGCGCGAGCGGCCGCGGCGCGCAGCAACAGCCGCGACACGACATCATGCACCGAGCCCTGAAACAACACATTTCTTATAACGTACTAACAATAATAATAATGAGGTAACATATAAAACACCATAGAAATCATAACAATATAATGTGATATTCTTGTTGAGATATCGAAAATGAAAATATTTATTTCTAAATAGGTTAACAAAGTTTACAGTTAGAACGTCTACATGAGGCCTACCACCGGTTCGGGAACTGACCCGGCGAGAAGAACCGGCGTAAGAAACTCGCACGGGGCCACCTTTTACCAAAAAGCCATCTTTTTGGTAGCAATAATAGCTTAAGCTAATTTACACTAGGTATGTAAATATGTGGTACATTTATATAAAAGCAGCCGATGGTTTGTCAGCTTATTACAAAACATAATTGTAACTCATATAATAATGTAGAAGTAGCCTTGCAAGCAGCCATCCGACTCCCAAGATGTGCCATCGTTTATGAAATCATTGACCTTTGTAATAGGGTCTGGCACACAAACGTTCTTTGGCTACATTTTTAAATTTATTAATGGAAAGATTTTGAACTTTTTCTGGGATTTTTTTGTAAAGGTGTATACATTGACCTTTAAATTAATTTTAAAATTGTGACAATGTCTGTGACGTTGGGCATGTTTTTATATTTATGATCTCTACTGATTGCATATAGGCAAACAAATAATTATTAGTTACTAGATATCCCGCGCGGCTTCGCTCGCGTAAATTAGGAATTTTACGGAAACCGTATATTTTCCCGTAAAAAAATAGTTTAAGTATGTCCCTTTACGTGGTCTACTCTATATCTGTGCCAGTATTATATCCGCATACCTAATAATGAAAGAATTTATTAAATCGGACCAGTAGTTCCTGAGATTAGCGCGTTCAAGCAGGTTTATAATATTAGTATAGATTTTTTAAATCGCTTGACAAACTCGAGTCTCGATCTAAAAGACTATGAAAAGTATCAATAATAGGGTTCTAATAGGACGATGCATGGTATAATGGTTTATGGTAGTGATGATGCTGATGAAACAGATGAATGTAATTTGCATAGTAGCATATGCTTTCCGTTCTTAAATCAACGCCGAAACTCTCAAACTTGTATCTATAAAAAGTCAGGAGTTCTCCCAGCAGCATCCGAACCATGGGTGGGTGTCGCTGGGTCCAAAATCTTACTTGTTAGCATAATATGCTCGGAATACATTTACATTTGCTTCTCCTTAATCCTACTCATACTTTTCTTTTAAAATAAAATGGATATACCTATTGTAAAAACGGAGTTTGCAAAAAATCAATATGCCAATAAATCTATTCTGTTGTATAACAAGCTCAATAAAATTTTAGACTTTTGGAACAAATCATGTTATGATACAAAAACAACACTAAGTAACTATTTATCTAACTTAAATTATGAAAAAACCGAAAAACTTGTAGAAAACATTAAAATATAAAATATATCAGAATAATATTAAATCATTAAAATATAAAAACATATCTCTTGCATACCAACATCCACACGCACACACTCACGCACACACACGCACACACAAGCACACACACGCACACACACACACACACACACACACACACACACACATACAAACACACACACACACACACACATACACAAACCACACATACATAAATAGTCATTTAAGCTGGGTTTTTTCCCCCTTTCACTTTGTAAATTAGTATGTAGTTTTAGTTTTCTTTTTTTTTCCCTTTACTTTTATTTTGTATTTTAGTATGTAAGTCTCTATTATAAAATTTGATAGTCTTGTAATACTAGCGATGGAAGAGCCTAGTCACCTGATACAGGCGTGAGCTTACTAGGTGACTATGTGTTCTACTCAATTATTGTAATTTAAGTTGGAAATAAACATTTATTTATTTATTTATTTATTTATTTATTTATACTTTTCCTGGTTGCTCGCCATCTCTTCTTGATCTCATTATTGTGTCATCCCCTAACCAGGTTGTGAATCATGGTCAATGCTCTGCTGATATATTCTCTTATCACGACCTTATTTATGTCTCATATAACCTGCGCCCACCTAAACTTAAAAAGAAGGTTGTACTACAGCGGAACTTCTCAGCTCTCGATGTAGATAATTTGAAAACGGATGCAAGTAATATTGACTGGTCACCTGTATTCAATGCTGATCATGTTGATAACAAATTAAATGCTTTTAATACACTCGTAACACAACTCTATGACACGCATGCACCAATTAGGCCAGTTAAAATAAAGCAGTTACCTGCACCCTGGCTCACTGACGATCTGAAAGCCTTGATTAAACAGAAGCACTCTGCAAAAGCTAAATATAAACTGACCAATTGCAGTGTTCAACGACAAAAATATATTAAAATACGGAACCGTTGCAACAAAATGTGTAGAGATGCCCAGCGTCGTTACATCCACTCCTCTGTTGAAAATGCTGATCCGTGTAAAGTATGGAAGTTTTTAAGGACTCTTGGGGTAGGAAAAAGCTCGGTAGATGGTACATGCTCAATAAACGCTGACGTATTGAACAAACAGTTTACCTGCGCATCTAGTTTTTTGAATCCGGCTCTAAAATCCCGTACATTTGATCACCTTGCTAATTTACCAATTCCTGAGTCCTCGCCTCTTGTTCTAAGCCATGTTACTGGAGTGGAAGTCAAAAAACATATTACGTCAATTTCCTCGAATGCCGTGGGTGATGATGGAATTAGTCGTAAGATGATTATTCCCATTCTAGACTCCATCACCCATGTATTAGTCCATATCTTCAATCACTGTATTGATACTTGTATTTTCCCTAGTGCTTGGAAGGATGCTTACGTAATCCCGTTACCAAAGACCTCTAAGCCAAAGTTGGTATCTGACTTCCGTCCTATTTCAGTATTACCTTTCCTTTCCAAAGTTTTAGAACGGTTGATTAGTTACCAGCTTACAAACTTCTTACTTGACAATAATATCCTAAGCTCCTTTCAATCCGGTTTTCGTCGGGGGCACAGTACCACTACGGCATTAATTAAAGTGATCGACGACATTCGTTATGGTGTGGACAACAAACTAGTCACTATACTGGCATTGTTAGACTTTAGCAATGCATTTAACACAGTCGATCACGATATTTTGCTGAGTTTGCTAAGGTCTATCAACATATCTCCGGCAGTGGTTGCCTTAATTCGCAGCTACCTCATTGGTCGTCGTCAGAGAGTCAAATTGAATGAATCTTTTTCGAATTGGAGTGGCATCTTAGCCGGTGTTCCACAGGGTGGGGTATTGTCCCCTCTTCTTTTTGCGATTTTTATCAATTCCATCACTAAATCCACTTCTCTACTGTCCCATTTATATGCTGATGACTTTCAAGTATATACTCATACCTCTCTGTTTAATCTATATAGCACTGTTAGCTCTTTCAACACGGAATTGGAACTAATTAATGACTGGAGTAAGCGCCACGGCTTGGTAATCAATCCATCAAAAACTCAGTTAATTATTATCGGCAGTCCTGGGCTTGTATCTAGGATTGACTGGAACAGCTTACCTCCCGTGTGCCTAAACAACGTAGTGATCCCTTTTAGTAAATGTGTGAAAAATTTGGGTGTGTATTTTGATGACACATTATCTTGGTCTCATCACATAAAAGAAACTAGTAAGAAGATTTTTGCAACCTGGTACTCTGTTTGTCGCCTTCGTTACCTCTTGCCTATCCCAACCAAAATTAAGATCGCTGAATCCCTATTCCTGTCAATCCTCGACTATGCTGACGCTTGTTTGACAAATATGACTGATGATCAATTAAATAAGCTAGAGAGACTTCAAAACCTTGCGATCAGATTTATATTCGGGCTAAAAAAAATCGACCACGTGTCTGAATTTCGTACGAGTTTGAAGTGGCTGCCCATTCGCTTTCGACGAGATGCTCGTATACTATCACTCGTTTACAATATCATAAATTATCCTACGATACCTATTTACTTAAAAGAAAAATTTGTATCTCGTCAAGCCACTGTTAAGGAGCTAAGATCTGCATCAAATAATCAACTAGAAATGCCAGTGCATCAAACTAAATTTTACGGTTCCTCCTTCGTTGTTACTGGTATAAGACTATGGAATTCGTTGCCAAGGCATATCAAACTTGCAAAAACATTGAAAGTCTCGTCAAGTCGCATTATTTAGATATCTGTAAAAATAATACTTAATCATAATCCATGCTTTTGTTTTGAGTTAAATTACACTTTAAATTATTAATTTTTATCCGTGTTTGTTATAATTATCATATCCTTTAGTAATTTAGTATAGTATTATTCTATTATATTTATAATAATATCTATGTATAGTATTATTGTATATTTGTATTATGCATGCTGTATATTATATATTTTAATCCTAAACATAATATATTTAAATATATATTCTTTTGTATTCTTTTGTTTGCACATGCACGTTTTTCTCTACTGCAATATCACCTTTGCTTGTGGTTGCCTGGAAGAGATTGCTACCTAGTAATAAGGCCGCCATTGTGACAACTGAACATTTTGTCTTATTTTTTTCTTGTATACCTTTTGTATCTTTATAAGTGTGCACAATAAAGAATATTTCATTTCATTCATTCATTCATTCATACTTCTCACGAAACCGAAGTCAGCATGTTTCCATAATACAAATTTTGAGGAGTTCCATCGATTACTCATGGATTCCTTCATCAGGTCACCAGTTTTGTGAACATGATACCAAATTGGGATGATGCCCTATACATCAAAAGAAAAAAATTGAAAATCGGTTCATAAACGGCGGAGTAATCGTAGAGCATAAAAAAACGAACATAACACCTCCTCCTTTTTTAAAGTCGGTTAAAATTGTAGCCGTGTTATTCTGATGTATAAGCTATATTATTGTAAAGTTTCATTAAAATCCATTCAGTAGTTTTGGCGTGGAAGAGTAACAAACATCCATACATACATCCTCACAAACTTTCGCCTTTATAATATTAGTAGGATTACTGTCGAACTTAAACCACTTTATATGTTTCCATTTCACAAAATCTTGGCAATATAAAGTTTACCTTGTTCTCAACAGATGAGGATGCGATGGCATCGGTGGATGAGGATACACATACTCTCCCGGCAGCGGAATGGTCTCTATCAACGGCCGTGGAGATGGAGCAGTTCCATCTTGAACTTGTGGCTCATTCTCCAAAGGCTCTGTCCGATTCGGTGAATTCGTTAGGTCGATAACACGCTGAAAATATAAATTTTAGTCAACTTGGGAAAGACCGAATACTTTATTTGAAGTTGGCTTTAAGCTGCCCCTATTTCTTTTTACTCTAGAAAGACGGTGTTCACAGTACATGACAAAGTAATCTTTTATAAATATAATACAGACGTTAGATGTCCCGGGCAGACTTTGCTAGTCTTTGGGGCAAGTCCGTCTAAAGGCGATTTTCGACATCGTATATATGTCGCAGTCGACTGGTTAAAAAGCCATTCAATCAAACAGCTAGCCCTTTGACTGAACAACGCCATTCAATCACACGGCTATACGTCGTTTAGCCAACTTGTTGACTGCAACGTTCAACACTACAGCTAGATGACGCTTAGCCAACTGGTTAAATGGTAAATTAACTAAGATGTCCATTAGTTTAGTGCTATTATTACACAAACGTAATAATAACAAGGAGATTAATTGTATTGTAACTCATTTTGAACACAATTGCAATAAATACCTTGGTGATGCATTTCATAATCCCGTAATTTCTCCTCGAATATTAGTATAAATTTTGATTCACTCGTATGTATCCCCATAATTTCTGTCTCTTTAATAATACTTGTAACGTATATTTACGAAAAATATCTTAATACAACCACAAAACACCGGTAAGTTGACGCCATATTGTAAACAAAACGCACCTAGCGCCGCAGTGGTGATCGCTGAACTAATTCAATCAAACGGCGACTTTTGAATCAGCTGTAGTGTTGAACATTTTGAGCGACTTAAATATTCAATTAAAAAGCTAGACGTGTGATCGAATGGCGTTGTTCAGTCAAAGGGCTAGCTGTTTGATTGAACGGCTATTTAAACCAGTTGGCTGCGACATATACAATAAACACACTAAAAACCAGATAGTGACATCAGTAAGAAGGAGATATTGAAAAAGAAACTATACTGTTATAATCTTAAAGCCTCATTTAGTTTAAGTAAAAAAATAATTGGGGCAAGTCCGGCCATGTGTTAGGGTTGTGACTTGTGCCTGAGTAAATTTTTGTAACAGGTAGTTAGTAGCGACATGCCTGTTTCTTAGGTCAAACTAACTCTGCAATACTGTTTTACCCACTGAGTCATATGAAACTAGTCGTTTAAATATGGAAGTTATTGCCGCTAGTTTTTTTTTTTTTTTTAATGAAATAAGGGGGCAAACGAGCAAACAGGTCACCTGATGGAAAGCAACTTTCGTCGCCCATGGACACTCGCAGCATCAGAAGAGCTGCAGGTGCGTTGCCGGCCTTTTAAGAAGAAAGAGGGTAATAGGGGAGGGTAGGGAAGGGAATAGGGGAGGGTAGGGAAGGGAATAGGGGAGGGTAGGGAAGGGAATTGGGGAGGGTAGGGAAGGGAATTGGGGAGGGTAGGGAAGGGAAAAGGGTAGGGGATTGAGCCTCCGGTAAACTCACTCACTCGACGAAACACAGCGCAAGCTCTGTTTCACGCCGGTTTTCTGTGAGCCCGTGGTATTTCTCCGGTCGAGCCGGCCCATTCGTGCGCAAGCATGACTCTCCCACGTCAATGACTTCACGTAGATAGACTTACCCCCAGACGGACTTCCCAAGTTGACCTTATAGATTAAAAACATGTTTTTATTGTTTTAAAGTATGGTTATTGAGTCACAATAGATTCTCATGGGTCACAGTGACGTCAGGGCTACAGTGACCTGCCTTCTTTTAAAAAAAAAATGGTTATGACAGTACAGATTTTCAAAAAATATCCTTGATCATTTTATTTTTTTATATTTTTTATTGGATAAATTTATATATTTGCATGTTTCACACACAGAATCAGCCGCTATAATGAAAAAAAAAAAGGATCAAAATGTCTTATTCTAATTACCCCGGTATTGCTAGAGTCAATTTACTTTCTCACTTTTTGCCATCTTCTGGTAGACCTATAGTAATATACACTTACAAAGTTTTGATTGTCCCCAAGCATTAAAACCTCTTCATCCGTACTGGAGTCTGACACCCAGTCCAACTGTAAGTCGGGTGCAGAGAGCACCGCATTCCCTGAATTTGAACCCGAAGCTTGTGCATCCTAAAATCATTAAAATATGAAAATTAGCTAACCAATATCTGCATGTTCCATCAAAATAAGCCTAGTAAGTATTATAACACTATATATTGAAAAAAACAATTTTTACTACAGGTCTTTTATTATTGTACAACAAAAAGTTTAAGTAGACAAGTAAATAAAAATTATATCATGTATAATTTGAAACAGTTGGTACAATTTTATATGCATAATTTTGAAATTGACAAAAGAAACATTATTAAGCAAGGTTTAACTTACTTGACGTTCACTGGTTAGGTTTTCAGCTTGCGTATTCCCACCAGAACTAGTGCCAGGCTGCGGAGATGTTTCTTTAACAACTCTATCCCCAGGCCCTTTACAGCACCTCCGTTCTGGTGGCTCCGTTTTCACCACACTCCTTGCAGGTTCTGCAGCGTCACTTCTACTTGAACCTTCGCTTCTACTGGAGGTACCTGGTTCTGTTTTCACGGAAACCTGCCTGGGCTCAATTTTAATAGGAACATTGGGTGTGTCTGTGCTCTCCGAGTTGCTAGAAGGTTCAGTTTTGATATTCATGGGCGGAACTCCTGGTTCCTCTTTGATATGAGCAGTCGAGGGTTTCTGGGACCCACTCGGCAGACTGTGATGAAAACGTCTGTGATGATGATGTCTATGATGGTGATGAGCTCCATTTTGATAGTTGTGATAGTTGGGAACTGCTCTGTGATTATGATCCCCATGGGCGTAAGTCTGGTGTAAATGGTTATTCCGACATGAGCAATTGTTTTGAGGGTTTTGGTTCGGTTCCTGCTTTATTGGGGGGTGATTATGACCGGGGGCAGTGTGCTGCTCTCTCATTGTGTTTGGATGGCTCGTCCCAGGACATGCATTTGAAGTCCTCGAAGTCTCCGGTTCTCGACTACTAGAATCTTGGGATTGGTTCTCTCTTTTTACCAAAGGTACTGCTGAAAGGCCACTTTCACTCCCTTTAATAGAACATGAGGCTGAGCTTGCTACCCTGTCACATGGCTTTTTCCTCGGATTACTAGTTTCATCCTCATCAGAGCTCACTTCTATAAAATGGGGCCTGTCAGATTCCTTCGACTGTCTTCTACGAGGAGAGATATTTAATTTTCGGCTCGGCCTTTCCATATCTCTCTCGTGATTACGTAGTGGGCCTGCATTGCATGCCGCCCGAAACTCATCATAGGTTAGATTCATGTCAGGTGGAGTCAGCAGTTCCGGAGAGGCCGTATAATTTAAAGGTCGAGCTACACGAAGGACATTTCTTTCATCATGAAGATTATTATGAACATACGGTGCTGCGATATTTTCTCTAGGTCTAGTGTCTTCGTACTGCATTCCGTATAAGCCGTGATAGTAGTAGGGCCTGTGGTGTGGTATATCTTTTGGTTGATACCTTATATTAACATTTCTAAGTAATTGTTCATTACCGTTTGTGCAGTTTCCACGATGTCTAGTATAATCTAGTGAGCTCGAACTATCAGGAAGAGGCTGATATTCTTCGGGTATGGGTGTCCGGGCCGATATTGGGTCGGATAGATGAGATATGTTAACTTCGTATTGCTGCCCAGGAGAGGTGGAGTTGATCTGATTCGATGATATTTCTCCCTTAAGTTCGTTGTTCGTGGGTTCCGTGGACATGATCACTTGCACTTCATCATCACTCTCAGCAAACAAGGTCTCACAGTCCATATCCTCTGAAACAGGAAAATGTCATGACAGAAATAACTTTGAGTGATAATAAAACCGAAAATATAAATTATACTGGAGATTTATTTAAGATTTCGAAGCTTTTCCGTTCTTTTAGTTTATAGGTCATTTTTTTATAATACATAATATAATAAAGTCGTCATACTCAATTTACCGTGCCTTTGATGATTGTCAGATGTTGAGGTATTTACTGTGTCCAAAATTGCGGCAATCGACGACGGCCCCGGAATGTCCCATGTAGATGACCGATCTTCGAAACTATTTTCACTCATTTTGAAATCATAAATTCATATTTATTTACACAATATTAAGTTATTTATTGACAAAAATAAATAGGACAGCCATAATGACAGTTGCGTATTGTGTTTATTTGTGCGAAATATACTGCAAATGTTACATTGTACTTGTTTATATCACACCTCACTATTATATAAAATTTCACATCCTCACTGTTAAATAATTAATTAAATTAAAAGTTAAATTATTTACAACTAAAAATCTAAAAAAATCTCACAAGTTTTAATTTGGTTTTAATTTTTTTCGTGATTTGTCTATGACCACGTCTATGACCATTTCTATCACAGATTGGATTACAGAATATTATATTACCCAATGAGGTTATATGATAGGAGGGCGCCTTATATTTTGACAGCTGATAATGTTACTCTTTCTAACTATCGATTCAGTAAGTTGGGTGAAAGAGAAAGCTCATATCGGTGTATAAATGTCAAAAGCATGTAATGTTATGTTCTAACTCCTACCTCCCAGGACATAACAAAGGCGTAGGTCTGCATATTTCATGTTTAAAAAGGGATAATAAAAGTGTTTAGTGAACGTTTAATGCAATATCTTGTTGGGTTTTGTGGTTCCGCTATATAATAAACCATAAAAACGGTCAAGGAATGCCTCAAACATGTGGATTTAACATAACATACGTAAGTTTTCAACAACGTTTTTTGGGCTTATCAATCGGTATTTTTGTAAGCTAAAAAGAAAATTTATAAGTTTAATTATCCCTTAATCATGCTGTTTATGGTATTAGTGATAAAAATGTCACATCAAGTAATAATTTCGCTACAAATATGGCATAGCTTTTTACGTGTACTTTAGGGATGCACCTTGCTTGAAGTATATATTATATCGATAAAAATATTGTCATGGACTAAATGTTTTTTTTTCAGGATTTGAAAATGCTTCAAAATAAACGACGAACAGAAATATTTAGATGCAAGTTTCTTACTCCCTTATGAAGACATCACAATATTGGGATTATCATTTCAAACGTAAGTTTGAAACAATGATTTTATTGAAATAAAAAAGTTCTAACGCAGAGTAAAATGATTAACAGCTCTCACACCTCCCCCCTGTAAGTACTCAAATCGTTACTTGGATCTACTTTTTGAAATTTTATCCTGGCATTATTCTTTTTTAATAAAATGTAAAATTTTAATAAGGCTAAAGTCATAATCATTTAAATACCTCGATCGTCGTATACCAGATACAATAGATATTCAGTTGTTATGCGGCACCCCTGGGTTCCGCTTGGGGCTTGATGGGTTAAGTATGGAAAACTTACATAAAGCATATTGCCCCGTATACAATATTATATTTGTATATATTTTATAGTATTAAGTACATTTAATGACACTAAACCAACTATTTTTTTAGGTTTTTGGAATGCTTCTAAAGAAGAGTTCAATATGATGGTGATGGCGGAGAGACCTATAATGAAGATAATATTATTTTTAAGTTTAGATTATAACCGAGTATTCTTCGAGGTGGTGAGATGGAGTGAGGAGGGATGGTTTAAGTGAGGAAAATCCCCCCTTATTACTACCACCTTCAGGAGTCCCCCCCCCCCCTCTCCGTTAAGGAGACTGTTGTCAACTGTTTTCAGTGTTTTCGAGGCATACTAAGGTTAGCTAAAGTTTATATTTTTATAATATGAATTTAAGTATTCAATACTCGTATACTCGCAGTTAAGCATTAAATGTGTCAACTTGGTCAACCCACATTTTTTTTAAAGTTATGGATGCTGTTTTAAATGATCTAAAGAACATGACTGCATTTATATCTCAATACGTAATTTTTTGTAGCATGATACACAAATGCAGTCATCAAACAGAGTCCAATAATTATAAAGCAGACAACCTTCCCCGTAAACCATATTTAAAAATTGCTAATTTCATATTTTTTCATTTAAATCTTGACATGTCCAAATTTTGTTATGTGCAAAAAATGAAATTTTTGAATATTGATACTAAACAAAATATTTTTTAGGTTAAAGAAATGCTCCTAGAGAAGAGTTCAATGTGATGATGATGACGATTGAGAACCTATAAGGAAGTTAATATTATATTTACTTCAAAAGCTGCGACTAAGAACATATTAAATAAAAACCTTATGTTTAAATATTTTTCATTTAATTTCAAATTTTTAATATGTGTGTAAATATATTATTCAATGTGTCCTAACACCGGTGGCCGATCCTTACATGTTATGATGTATGGCATATTTTGTTGACTGAAGGATCGGACACTGGTGTTGGGACAGTGGACACATTATATTATTATGTGTCCCGTCACCAGTGTCCAATTCTTTAACGTCTTTATTTTTTCGATAATACATAGTAATTGTCATTTTACAAAATTGTTGCTTAATAGTTAAGTATAATAAAGTATATTGGTTCTTCTGTAGTTTATGTAAAAACTGTTGATTTTATTGATATTACACTCCGGACAAGCCTTCGTGGCTTATGGAGTATACATATTATGTATATTTTTAACTAATATATAAGAGTGTAAGTATATACTTAAATATTTTATAAATAAAATAATATCTTTTCACCAAATTGAAAGCGACTTCTAATTTAATGAGCATAATATATCCTACATTGAACATGTGGGTCGAACTGATAACCTCCTTTTTTGATGTCGTTTAATAAAAATCTATAACATAAAATTATGGTCGACTATTGATCGATAGCTGTAGTATTTTATATTTTTATCGATATACAAGCAGATATACGCCCATCCCTACACGCACACTACGGCAATTGCACACAAGCATAAAATGGCCACGCGTTGGCGAGCTAAGAAGCCATCTACCTATATCCTTAATCTGTGGTATATCCGATAGTTGTCTACCCATACGCCAACTAGTTACTAAAATGAAAACTGTTTGACAATCAATTTCTATTAGTGGTGGTTAATATAACGTATAGCTGAAAAAAGTAGCGCGCTATTTATTCGCAACGAATAGCGCGCGCTATAAATCTATGCATAAGACGCTACGTTATAACGTATAACGCGGTCACTGACCTAGCACGGCGCCGCCCGCGCTGCCGATCGCGCGCGATTTTCATTCGATCGTTGTCGTGTCATTTCGTTGCCAAATCGGGTGAATTCGGCTGTCATAATTTTTGCAATGTTGCGTTGCGTGCATAGGTAAATTATGGGTAAATTATAATATTTTATAATCATCAGTAATTGACCTCCTGCTCCGAAGAGCACTGTAATAGAATAATAACTTCTGTTCCATGTGAAAGTTTAATTTTTTCTAAATCTGGATACGTTATTAGTAACAGAAGAACTCTTTTGTCGTCGAATGAGTGGCGCAAATAATATTTTTAAATGTAATTAAAATGTAAAAAAAACTGTTGTAAAAAAAGATGATGTAAAAATAATGTATACTACTAAAAAAGAAAGAAAAACCATTTAAATTATATTTTGTAAAAAATTGAATTGTATATAAACCAATTCATTTCAATTTCAATTTTTTAAATATATTATTATATGTATTTGCAACATAATAAAATTAAACAAATAATTATTCTAAATATCTAACAAACACGTTATATTATATTAACAAGCCCACCGCGTTATAATTATTGTAGACGTTACGAATCATCATGTTGTAACATAACGAAAGAATTCAATAACGTCGGTAACTTTACAACGCGTCCAATCGACTCGTTATAACGTATCATTCGCTATGACGTAGCGTCAAAAATAGCGCGCTTGAAAAATGTAGCGTATTCCATCTAGCGCGCTATGAAAATATAGCCGTTAGGAACACCACTAATTTCTATGACCCTGTCTTATGTCTATGACAGTCTATCATCATTCATCTATGACCATTATTATGACTCATTTTTTCTCTTTTCTTTATAGTACGAACGTGTTTCTTTAATCATTGGTACGAACAGACGTCCCAATTTGGTCGGGCATGGTCGGGTCGCCGGCGCACCCGACAAGCCGACCGCCCGACCGAATTGGAACGTCTGGAAGCTTTGTCCCGACCAAATCGGCTCAGTCGCATTCGTGCCGCCGCCGTTGTAAGACGTCATTATGAACAAACAAACAAAGCATTCAGCATTCAACAAAGCATTCATGACAAAGCTTCCAGACGTTCCAATTTGGTCGGGCGGTCGGCTTGTCTGATGCGCCGGCGACCCGACCATGCCCGACCAATATTAATAATAATTATGTCGGGCCGACCGCTCTCCACACTTTCCAATTTGGCCGTGGTCGGGTGGTCGGCACCCGACCAAATCGGGACGTCTGTTCCTACTATAATACTGTGCATGTCAAAAGTCACAACTTCACAAGTCACAAGTCACAAGTCACAACCATAAAGTTAAGGCGGGCTGAAACCCCATTTTGTTATTTCTTGATACCCGATTTACTTAGTTCCAACTTCCAATATAATAACGAAATGTAAAAAAATATGAGATATAGAGGCTAATAGAGCACAATATTTAAAAGGGTTTAAATCAAAAACATTTTAATAAAAAATAATACTTTCGCTGTAATTAATTTACAAACTCACCTCCAACAAAACTCTTTGTCATCGAAATATAAGTATTAACAAGAATAACTTACATTTTATTTTAATAAATTGTTAATGAATCTATTTTAAAAAGGTCTGAAACGAATAATCTTTTTTCTTAATATTTATTTAGAAAGATATTTAAAAAACACATGAAAAATAGAGAAGATCCGCCCCTAGAAACTACAATTTTATGCTAAGCTAAAATGAATCTTATTGCGATGCGTACACGCTTGGTCTTTGGTTGTGTGCAAGGTTATCGTTTGGAATTGAGGTAAGTCCTCGCCTTAATATACCTAGCGGGTTCTGCTAGGTAATGGTATATAATAACTTTATGGTCACACTCACAACTCACAACTCACAACTCACAAGACGTCACAACTTTTTAAGTTTGTAGTTTGTACCAACTCACAAGTCACACACAAACACGATTAAAGCGCTTATTCCATTTCACTAAATTTAGAAGTTCTAACTAGGATTCTAAAAAATTTAGTCAAGTGAAATAACATTTAGAAAGTTAGGATCCTAATTAGGATCCTAAATCGGAAAAAATGTGGTTTCTGAATGACTAAATCAGTGTTGCCAAATGGTTTCAACCTTTTATCTGTAGTGGGAACTACTAAACCTGTTATATTATGTTATAAGATCTGGAATCCATTCGTAGGTAATTTCTAAAGTCTGCTGGTTCCAAGTAGTTCAGAAAGTTCATGTTTGATAATTTTTCGTGGAGCAAAAATTCTTTCAACCATCTTTTTCGCCTTTTATTTATTTTTATTTTCATTGAACCAACAGATAAGCCTATGAGAAGACCATTTTTTTTGTTGCTTTGACAGAACTAGAGCCATTAAGAAGACGTCTGGCCAAAATCGCCGCGTGGTCACAACTGATTTAGTTACTAAATTAGGGCAAGTGGAATAAGAAGCCTCTAATTAGTCTTCTATTTAGGATCCTAGTTAGAACTTCTAAATTTAGTGAAATGGAATAAGCGCTTAAGGTATATGTATGTAGACTCACAAGTCACATCAGCATTCAGCATCAAACATGTGTGATGTGGCCAGTGCCAGTGGCCACACAATATATACTACTAATCTGTGGTGGCCACCAAGTGATTAGTGAACCACCAACCTATTCTAATATTGATTCTAATTGCATATTTTTTATTATTAATAATTTTTAATCATGCCATATTTTTTTATTTTATTCAAGGTGACATGAGACATCTTCAAAGAAAACTTCATATTTCTACTCTCTGTCCTCGGATGAAGTGTATTCAGGGCTTCAAATACCGGTATTTTTTCATAACGTTACTGCTTCAAGGGCATAGATAACGGTATGAGAATTTACCCGATACTAGAAGTACCGGTAAAAATTGGAATTAATACCGGTAAATGTTATAACGGTAAATAGGATTTATAACGGTAAATATATGTTCTTTGATAACGTTACCTTTTGTAAAATACTTAATTTAGTCAGTTCAGTATGCAGTTTGTACAAAGTTAAACTAGACATGTCTGGTGACCAGTCAATGACCAGTAGGTATAGGTATATAGGAAAAATGACGTTCAATAAGAATGACATGGTCAGTAGTTCAGTACTCAGTATCTTTGTTCAAATATTACTTATTTATGGTTTGTATAGTAAATTATTGTATTGCCAGCACGTGCGCCGTGCGCTGGCTGACGGGCGGACTCTGTTGTTTTGCAACGACGGGGCGGGGCGGGCTTTTTGTCCACGAAGGAATAAAGACCGCGTCTGCCGCTGATGCCATCGCCGCGTAGGTACACAAAGCACACGACGGGTGGAGGCAGTCAGTTCAGGACGTTCGTTCTAGTGGAGATAGAGAGAATAGCTGGCTGCCGCCCCGTGCAGCCGCGTCGTCTGCGTTACTGCATGTAAACTGAATTGTGTGATCCACGGCGGGCAGCCGCGGACATGCCGCGCCGCCAGAGCCCGCTGGGCACCAGCGGCGCGCTTTTTGCCCTCTGTGTGCGTTGGTAGAGTGCGCGCACGATAACTCTGCGCGCGACAGGTGGCGTGCCAGCGTAGGGATTCATTAAAAAAATGGGTAATCCCAATGATATTTTTTTAAATAACATTGGTAGTTTTACTTTAATATCTTTATTTACATATTTAAATTATGTATAGGAATAGGCGTATCGATTATCATGTAAACGTGGCGGCCCGACAATTAGTTCCGATTTCAGCCGCGCGCAAAGTTATCGTGCGCGCACTTTAATACATATTATAGGATTACCTTTATGCTATCGTTCGCGGCGAAATTGACCGGCCCGCCCCGCCCCGTCGTGTGCAAAGCGCCTCTGATCCGACGGGCTACGTTCCTTAAAATATTCTTCGTGTTATAATACATAATATTATGTAAATGCTATAATATAACTTTGTGATTCCTTTTTCAAATGTGTTGATTTTAACTACAGTCTACAAATATATGTATGTATTAAACTTAGAATTCTAGTAATCTACAACATTTATATATTTAGGTGTGATAACAAGGGTTTACTTTATTCCAATGCTTTATTCAGATCGATCCTGAAGATGACAACGAATCTCAATCCATACTGGCACCACATATAATAACGAAAAAAAGGAAACTATATGTAGACAATTCAACTGAGGCAAAACTAACAAGTGAGTAGATCACGTGTAGGCATAGAATTATCGTGTGGGTATATTTTTCTCTATGTCACGCAGGATGATTACTATCTACAACATTTATATATTTAGGTGTGATAACAAGGGTTTACTTTATTCCAATGCTTTATTCAAATCGATCCTGAAGATGACAACGAATCTCAATCCATACTGGCACCACATATAATAACGAAAAAAAGGAAACTATATGTAGACAATTCAACTGAGGCAAAACCAACAAGTGAGTAGATCACGTGTAGGCATAGAATTATCGTGTGGGTATATTTTTCTCTATGTCACGCAGGATGATTTTTAGGGTTCCGTAGTCAACAAGGAACCCTTATAGTTTCAGTCTGTCCGTCCGTCTGTCCGTCCGTCTGTCTGTCCGTCTGTCTGTCCGTCTGTCTGTCCGTCTGTCTGTCTGTCCGTCTGTCTGTCTGTCCGCGGTTTTACTCAGACACTATAGGACCTACAAAGCTGTAATTTGGCATAAATGCACATATTAATGATGCCTTAAAAAAATATATTTTTTATGGTACCTTCCCTACACATCAAGCGGGGATGATTTTTTTTTTTGCGTCCACCCTATCGTGTGGGATGTCGTTGGATAGGTTTTTTAAAAATATTACGAATATTCATAGATCATTTTCCGATTTAGGGATCCGTTTGTGAAATATTAAGTTTTAAAGTGGAAAAAATCGTTAAGAGTCCAGTGTCCCCCCCTTCTACCAACTAAACAGTTGCTTCTGGAAATGTGAAAAAATTCACGGTAGTAGGAAATATGCTGAATTTGAAAGGAAAACTATCACGGCTAAGAAGACTTCATAAGTTATTGAGTAATAGTCGATAAACTAAAAAAAATTTATTCGGCGAAGTATAAAGGAACTTTTCGTTCAAATTCCTTTGAAAGTAACTGATATGATGTTGTTAGTAGTGTAAGATACGTTATAAATGTATATTCATTGACCATACAAAAAATTAAAAAAAACTAGCGGTACTACGGAACCCTATATTGCGCGTGGCCCGACACGCACTTGGCCGGTTTTTATTACCCGTATCTTATCTTGATATCTTGCACAATTGGTACCTATCGCAAATACGTAATCATCTTGCTAGTTGCTGTTTAATGTATAGGTAGGAATAATTAATAACTTCAACTATCAAAATATTTCCAGATGCCAAAAAGTCAAGAAATGTGGTGTCATTAGGCGGTCACCGTACGGGTCTGGCTTTAGGGTGCGTTTCCACTGAAGCGAAGCGGAGCGGAGCGGAGCTTAGCGGTGCCCGAATTGACCAATCGTGCTATTCTAGCGGAATGACAGCGAAGCGGAGCGAAGATTTCGAGCATGGTGATTGGTCAATTCGGCACCGCTAAGCTCCGCTCCGCGTCAGTGGAAACGCGGCCTTATGCTCGTGCCCACAAAATGTGAAAGTGAAAGCATTAAGGCGAAGGCATCTGCCAATTCGACATCTTTGTGCAGTTTTCTAGACGTATGTATTTCATTGATTATGTGATTTTTGATTATATTTGGAAAAGCTTGTCTAATTTAAATAATAAAATAATGTACTCCTACTGGATGAAAAAAAGACCAAAGTCACATCTTTTAGGAACTTTAAACAGTTCTAACTAAAGTAATAATACAATCTATGCTTTAAAAATTTGTTTATTTGATACCTTTTACAAAAATCCAAAGATTGCCAGATTAAATTTTCGGTTCTGACATCTAGATTTCCCTTAATATTTATTTTTTCCTCTAACAAACGAAAAATGTATCCACGCTACCGAGTGAACACTTCACATCTCTGTCTCTTTGGCATGAAAATCGACAGTGGTGCGAGAGTGATGCGAGATCAAGGTCATTGGCAGTTGTCAGCGTCTTAAGCAGTCACATTTAGATATATCTGCTCAATCAAATACCAGAAGAAAACCTCGACATTTTTTGGAAAGATGTGCTGGAAGTGGTTAATAAACACAGTAAATAAAAGATTCAATTTGTTTTATTTATTCGTACTGTACATAACACAGATTTTGGTTTCTTTTAAATATTTTTAAAATTCAAATCTATCAATTAACAAAATATGCATAATAAATATAAACCTATAAAGAATGAAGGTCTTGAATAGCCCATTCATTAAGAGTGTATAAATTATGTAATATATATTTTTTTAAATTATTTATTGTACGCTTATCAGTCATAACTCATAATAAAAGTTTATAATAAACCTTATGCTTTGTATGTGTTTAATATTTTTTATTTAAACCTGTGTAACAACCTATTCTCAGTAAATAACCAATAAGACTAGAATTTTCAGTTATTCTTACAAATAAATAATAAGGTTTTTCAGTCACAATAAAAGTATAAAAAACTTAAAAAGATTTTGTTCTATTAACAATTATTAGGCTTTTATTCTACAAATATACATAAATATTAAGTATAACTATCAGTCATAATAAAAGTTAATAATAAAACTTAGAATGATTTGTTTGTTTTTTTTATTATTATTATTTAAATCTATTAATTAACAACCTATTGCTAAATAAAACCTGGAAGTCTAAGGTCTTATAGGCTACGCTTTTAATCTGCAAACATTAATAAACCTATTATCAGTTATCACTATCAGTCACAATAAAAGTATAAAAAACTTAGAATGTTTGGTATATTTTGCATATTTTTACAATTTTAATCCTTATTATTAAACAACATGATAAAACTTAGAAAGTTTTGTACTATCAACATTTATTTAATTTCTTCATATAAGTATTTTTTATTTTTTATTTTACCATTAAAAAAAAATACTTATATGAATTTATACTCGACACAGGCTTTGGATCCAGAGACACCTTCGTATGAAATTTCACTTATTTGCAACATATATGCTTGAGTTACTAGAAACAACATCTTAACCACTATGTGTTTTTATAAATTTCAAGAATTTCCTCGATTGCTTATAGATCTCATCATCAGATTCAAGTAAAATGCTACTTTATTGACACGATTATAGCTATCATTTTGGTCTAAGTAACTCGTTGTAATAACCACGTGGCCAGCGTCGCATGGCCGCAGAGATCCGCGACATGCGAGTAAATAAGTAAATTTTAATAAAATGCAACTTTATTAACTACGCAACTAGGTAGCATTTCAATCTATACCTAATGTCGCTAATTTGATTATATTAAGTTTAATTCCTTCATTTTATTACATTTATTTATTTATTGAAGTTAACAAACAGTAACAATAGTACATCATTATAAATTAGTTAGTTACTACGGAACCAGTTGAGATTTAGTAATAATACAACATACCAATATCTAAAACATTATCAGTAGTAAACTAAAAGCTAAAGTACATGATAACTTAAGAAATGACGGACTTTCATTTCAACTTTCAACCCCTATTTCACCCTTTTCGGGGTAAAATTTCCGAAATTCCTTCCTTAGTGGTGTCTACTTAAATAAAACAACCCTACTCACCAAATTTTGAGGCCAGTTTTTGCTCAGCGATGATGAATCAGTCAGTCAGTCAGGACATGTTATTTTATAAGTATAGATTTACATTTATATTTTATGTATATAATATAATGATATTTTTTATGACAGAAATGTAATTAAAATTAAATAAATCAACTTTTTAATTGAACATGAAATTATTCATAATGATCAAAAAATAATTTTTTGAATTTAATTTTTTTTTCGATTTTTTGCATTTTCTGAGAATTTTGGAGAATTTACTATAGTATTTTTCACCATCGGAAAGTATATCAACTAACAGAAACAATACCAACTTTTTGAAAAAACCTGACATTTTGACGGGTGAATTTTTTTTACGGGTTATTAATTCAAAATATGGTGTAAAAATAAATATTTCTTATCAAATAAATTACAGCGTATTTGGGACATAAAAAAGTAAGTTTACACCAAGTTTCGTGAAAAAAAAAAAAACCTTTGTAAAAGATATAATTAAAAAACCAAAAACATGCATAAAACATGTTTTATTTTTATTTTTCACATAAATTTTGAGGTTATGTAAAAAAAGCGTAAAAATAAAAGTTTTAGATCATTTACTTACTTACAACTTTGCCATTTGACTTTTTCCATAGGACTTTTAGTTTTGCCGGAAATTGATATAAACCGTTTTTCACCCTTAAAAACTCACCCCCATCCCATTCCCGACCTCAGATCGCCCGTAAATTATTTTTCCCTTTATTTTTATAATATTCTCCTCCTTTACTAATGGGTTTCATCCTACTTTTATTATTTTTTTCACTTTTTATTATTTTTGAAGGTCTGAGATCTGCACTGGTCTATACAGGGTGCTGCCAAATTTTGATATATTGATCCTTGTTAAAAATTAAAAAAACACGTATTTTTTCTTTTATAATCACTCAGTACTAAAATGTTGAGAAATAGCTTCCGAAAGTTATCCTAAAAAACACTACAATTAATGGACACTGCCCGCGCATGACGTGTCCCCGCGCGCGCGCCTTCCCCCGCGCCACCCCCGCTCATACTCACCGCCGCGACTCGCGAGTGACCGTTCTGCAACGATTTTAAATGGGGTAAAATATGTCATTAAAAAAAAATAACACCCAAATTTTTTTTGATTAAATGGACTCTCCTAATGAACCTAAACCCTGGAAAAAATTTGGCAGGAAGGTTTAATTGCACCCTGTATATAGTTTTGGAATAATTAAATATTATTCCTCCACTCACCACAGCCTTGTGATGCCTTGGAAACATTTCTTAAACACCAGAGAACAGATGACCTAACCTCGAAATTAAGAAAATTTTAAATACGAATTTCTCATAAACGGAGGGTCTCCTGAGGGTGGGAGTAGTACGGGGGGGTTTTCCTCATCCAACCCATCCCTCCTCAGCCCATCTCACCACCAAAATCGTTGGGTATGATTCTAAACCTTAGCCACCATTTTTACTCGACATAATTATAATGGTACGGAACCACAGAAATAAATAAAGAAATCTTGATTTATTTCTTTGTACGGAACCTTTCGTGCGCGATTCCAACTCGCACTTGGCCGATTTTATAGATACTTAGTCTTAACAAGTCAAGATGGTGCTGCAATTTGTGTAGTCAATGAATGAATACAGTGTTTTGCTTTTTACGGCCCATTTTTACTCCAAAACAATAACTGGTCTTTTTATTATATTTTATCTATGCATTAAACTCCTAAAAGTAGGTAATCACAAATCTTGCAAAAAAACTCTGGTGCTCGGAAGTCGAAAGTTGGGCTGCGACTGCGAGTGAGATTTCGTGCATCTACGAACATTGAACGGAAGGTGTCGCGTCGAACTGGCAACGTCGCAATTCGCATACTAAAAAATACCGGTAAAAATAAAATGTGTCGCGTCGAGCTGGCAACGTCGCATACCTGAAAATATCGTTATATTTACCGGTAAAAATACCGGTATATTATAACGATATTTTTTCGTTATGTTACTATATATCGATATAAAAATACCGTTATCTGGCTACCATTATGAAAATAACGGTACGTAACGATATTTTTTCTGGTTTTCGATAACGTTATGAAGCCCTGAGTGTATTCCTCTCTACACTTCAGTACTTGTAATCCTATTGCAAGCAGTACAAAATATAGTTTAAAATTGGGTTGTATCTAAATAAGTGAAGCATGTTGTAGATTTGAATAAATAAATGCTCGGAAGTAATCAATATACATCATACATCTTTAATTATTTTTATTTCTGTTCACGAAGTGCTGATATTTAAATTGGATTGTAGAATGGAACACACTTTAGCCTCCTAATGTCAGCTGTCAAATAATATGTCAATGAAGTTTGGAGTTTTGAAATTTGAATTCGTCCTAATTTTTGTGATTTCAATGTAATTTATGAGCGGGATTGTTGCTAATCTTTATATAAAAGCAATTAAATACTTCAGTAAATGATCACAAACGCTCTTTGTGCAATAATATCTTGGTTTGCTTATGAATAAACTTCAAGAACGCTCTTGTTTACATAAGGTAGGGAAATAAGTAAATTTATGATAATTCAGCTGTTTATAATAATTTGATAAGATAGTATTAGTAACTGGGACTGTTGTTGTAGCATTGCAACCTTCAATTAGTCAAGCGTTCGAGAGAATTGCTAGTTGTTCGTGCGCCATTGCTTCGGTAGGCCATATCAAACGGAACTGTTCACAGGAGTGCTCCGAATTTAATTTATTTATAATTACATCATCCTGAATAAGACAATGGCACACTTACCACTGTTTCTCAAAGGAAAAGTTGTAAAAGGATTCGGAAGAGGCTCAAAAGACCTTGGATGTCCTACAGGTATTCCTTATTTAAATATTTTCTTTATAAATTAGTTAAAAAGGGATAACTCAAAACTCCCAGATGTAAATAACATTTTTGTCAGTTTTAATTTAAATTCAAGTTCTGATTTTGAACAAGAATCATACTACCATGATAAAAAAAACATTCATAATCATTAGAAGACTACCTTTTTCAGTTATTATATTATTACAGAACTGCCAAATAAAACATAACTAGTGTAAACTAATCAAATTTGTACAGTGCAAACTGCATAAAACAATAGAGAATGATGTTATTGTTGTATGTTTGTCATTATGTATAATATTCATTTGACACAGTTTAGAATTTATAAACTTTAGTCCTTCGATCGCGGATTCTCGGAAATCTATTGTTATTCTATTGTTGTTGCGGTCGCCGGTGTCCTTATGGGGGTTGATAGGTTTTACTATTAGTCCAAGTAATGCAGTACATTATCTGTTTTAGCATAATGTTTTATCTCTTATTATAGATGTAACCTATAGTTTATATGCTAGGTTGTTGTACTATTGATATGTAGTTCTTAAAAACAATTAACATTGATGTGAGGAATATTTGCTATTCACAACCCTATTTTGTGATATCATCATGATGATGCATGAAGGTAAACCACAAATGTATCTGAGGGATTCCCCCTAGTTAAATTTGATGGATATACACGTAACATAATATTGTGTATATTGTTCCTTCAATGACTATTATAACAAAATAATAAAAAGGTTTAATAATAAATCCTATATTAGAGCTGGCCATTTGGCTGAAACTTTTTTGTTTTCGCTTCGTTATAGAATCGCCGATCAAAATGTATGGAATTGACATAAGACGAGTCCAACATCAACGTCATACTAACAAACGTTTATGTCAATTCCATATATATATATATATATATATATAAATACATTTTCATTGGTGATTCTATAACGAAGCGAAAACGAAAAGATTTTGGCACACCCTCCAGTTCTCTAAATTATGTACGTGTTCCTCTAAGTTTCTATTGAAGGAATCCTTATACAATCATATCCTTTTACTTATAGTCTGCTGAAACATCGTGTCAGGTTCCTGAAATTTATGGTCACAAATATTAATTTAAAGTGCTCCAAGGTTTTATATGAATGTGGGCGGGGCGCTGCTGGTAGAGGAGAACTGTCAAAAAATGACTTTTTTTATGATATCAGCGTTAGTTCCTTTTCTTGGAATGTTCATTTAAAGCCTTGTGGAGCTCTAAATAACATAAAAATGAAAGGGTACAATATCTATGACGAAACAAAAATCTTACATAGAATTATTATATAGATGGGGGACATGAAGTGCCACACTCAGGGCCTGATTACAGCTACCAATCAGAGTGACAAAGTCCTCTCCACCAATTTTATTGGACTAGACTAGACTCCGGCCGGGCCCTCGAAGATATTTAATGATGATTAAACTTCAATTTAATGAAAAGTTAAGTGGATAATGTATGGGGCTTATGTCAAAATCTTTGTTTACAATTAAGTACCTAATAATAAAGTTATGTGGCCTGTGGCCAGGAAGCTGCACATGGTCAGAGATAGAATACTACATTAACTGTAAACACATGAGCTCTAAAACCTGCGGCTATGTTTTATTTATAAAATTAGGGAGCAAACCCAAATAATGTCACCCATGGACACAGGGCAATGTTGGAAGAGTTGCAAGTGCGTTGCCGGCCTTTAAAGTGGAGGAATGGCCACTGGCCAGTGTCCGTGCTTCTGCTTTAAAGACGACTGCTACCTATTTTAGTGTTTAGCCTCGAGAATTACGAACTCGGGAATGAATATCATTTTAAGGATTTTTTATTCGAAAAAAACACCGCTTTCGTGTGGGATAGCGGTTTTGGCGCATAATATTAATAATTCTTATCACGATTTTTTTAGTTCTATTTATCTTTTTGTTTCAAATATGTTTTAGTTCCAAGTATCTTGATTATTATTATCAATCTGATTGGAACAAAAATTTAGTTGCAAATTAATAATCAATGTATCATTTTTTTTTATTATCTCTACTTGTTATCTAACAATGATAAAACAAACTTTCATTTCGTCTGATATTATGTAAACTAGCGGTGCCGCGGTGTTTGCAAGGAAACAACATTACCTATAGGTAATAAGCGAAAACCTATTTATAAATCTAGCAAATTGAGCACAAGTAGGTACATATTATGCTTAACAGCTATTGCTGAATGCTGAGTAATCAATTACGTACACGGTGCATTACACAAGTATCTAATCGAAGATTGTCGCGCTAAGGGTCAATTTATATTAGCGCAGAGTCGAAGCGCAGCGAAGCGAATTCCCAAAAACTGTACACAGAAAATTCAACCTTAACTCCAGAACGTAACGCACAGATTACATCTGCGAGATCAACCAGCGTTGGTCGGGCGCAAGCGTGCGAATTCGCACAGAGGCGCCCGACGCGCGCGCGCCTTTTAAAATTCTCAGATGTAATGTGTGCGTTAACGCTTTGGAGTTAAGGTTGGATTTGCTATGTTCAATTTTGATACTTCGCTTCGATGCGCTTCGACTCTGCGCTAATATATAAATGGACCCTTAGGGTCAATTTATACTAGCGCAGAGTCAAAGTAAATTACCAAAAACTGAACATAACAAATTAAATCTTAACTCCAGAGCGTAACGCACACATTACTTCTGAGAATTTAAAAAGGCGCGCGCATTGGCGCGCACTCGCGCGAATTCGCTTGACCAACGCTTTATGGTGCGCGCGCATCCATGCGCCCACAAGCGAATCTACGCGTCATCACTGTAGGCAGAGAGTAGAAGCGCATCGAAGCGAAGTATCAAAACTGAACATAGTAAATTTAACCTTCTCTAAAGCGTTAACATACACATTACATCTTCAAGAATTTTAAAAGGCGCGCGCGCGTCTGGCGCATCTGTGCGAATTCGCGCGCATGCGCCCGACCAAGTCCAACGCTGGTTGATCTCGCAGAAGTAATGTATGTGTTACGTTCTGGAGTTAAGGTTGAATTTTCTGTGTACAGTTTTTGGAAATTCGCTTCGCTGCGCTTCGACTCTGCTCTATTATAAATTAACCCTAAGTATCAAATTGTTCGTTTCATTTCACCTAAGGTCAATCATCAAAGTTTTGGTGATGGAGTGACAAAATAAGATCGCTAACTACGAGATTTTCTATGATACTGATTTTTGTACTTGTAGAGTTGGCTCATTCGTGCATGAATAAATTATTCTTGCTTAAAATACCTGAAGAAAACAATTTGTGGTGTTTTTGTTTGCCGTGTCTGTCTGTTTGCGTTATCATAGCTCCCTATCAAACGGATGAACCGATTTTGATCTATTTAATCGAAAGCAGATGTCGTCGAAAGTATTTAAACTTACTTAGCTATAAAAAGTAATCAGACCCCAATATTTAAACAGTAACCTTAAGTGGTATCCTAACACTTTAAACATTGTTTTCAGCAAATTATCCCCGAGAAGTAGCCCAATCTCTTCCGAAGGACTTCAAGGCTGGAGTATACTATGGCTGGGCGCAGGTTGACGATGATGAAGTGCGTAAAATGGTCGTCAACATTGGCTGGTGTCCGTTTTATCAGAATAAGGAAATGAGTGTGGTAAGTCTATTTATTGCACCTCCTTTTTTATACTAAAAGGTGCCAAATGTTGTAGTTATTCTTATTAAAATTGGAAGTAAAGTTCCAATTAAACCTGTCACCAAAATGAATTATTTAACCCTTAATTCACTTCCTGAGTCCCAGGGACTCACATCAAAATTTTAAACGGCCATAATTCAAAAGTTTTAGCAGCTAGTTTCCCCACGTCTCAGTACCTTCATGTAGTGACGCGGCCGCGGACTCACATAGTGCCGAGAGGATGAGTGCGTACAATGTACATACCATATTTGGTGAGTTATGACGCCGAGTGAGTCCCAGGGACTCATACTAGTGAATTATGTTATGATTATTTTTATATATTAAAGTTCTGAAATGTTGATTTTTCACTGTTATTATGATTTAAATTATATTATGTATGCTTTATTTTTCTGTTGTACAATTGTAAAATGGCTCTAAAAACATGACTTTATCAATCTAAGAGAAGACGGGGGAGATTCCATTCTGGAAGCCTGACTTCAAGAAAACTGCTTATCTGTGCACAAAATGTTTGAAGCCGATATGTTTTACTTGCTGAAAAAAAATATGCCGGCGTCGGGCGTAGCTTTTACTTTTTAGATAGTGGTAGAAACCCACTGCACGTTTTTTTTCTTTGTATAGAAGCATACATTAATGTTTATTTTATTTTGTGTACCTTTATTGGTTTAAAAACGTTGTTTTTTTAATTTTTAGAATATTTGTTAAAAATATCATGGTTTTAAAAGACTGATAAATGCCTTTTCTTTAATTTTCAAGAGGATCTCAGAAGTTTGGTTACCTTTGTTATTTATTCTTATAATTTACTAAGTACTTAAGAAGACTGTTAAACAAAATGTTGATGAAAGTTGTTTTATTTCATAAAAACGTACATTTAAAATATGAGTCCCAGGGATTCATAGAAATCAGAAGGTATTTACGTGACTAAATTTCACCTAGTGAATTGAGGGTTAAAGCTTATCTATAAGCTGAGTATTCGCTTCATTCTTTGAACAGAGCTACTTTGTTACTATATTTTGAAGACCTACATTTTCTAATTTCTTATCTCAACACAGAGGTACATAAGTTTGATGTGTATGTCTTTGTCATAACTCCCTAACAGAAAATTCAATTTTAATTTGCTATCTTATTTGTAAGTTGCAACTTACAAACAAGGACGCAAATTAAGTTGAATGTTTTTAGCTTTAATATCATCAACTTACTGCATTAATGTCAGGGTCAAAATTGTAACTTTATGTTCCAGGAAACCCATGTAATGCACAAATTCGACGATGACTTCTATGATTCTATGCTGAAGATTTGCATAGTTGGATATTTAAGGCCAGAGAAGAATTTCTCATCACTAGACGAACTAATAGAAGCCATCAAACAAGATATTGAGAATGCTAGCAATAACCTACAGGGAGAATCGACAAAGCTGAAAGAACACAGTTTCTTTACAGAATAATCTTATGATTTTCTTTAGTTCAATTTATGCAATAATTTTATTATTGTGAATGTTATGTTTTACTATTTTATTTATGTTGTGACTGGCCTGTTAATATATGAATAGTTAAAATGTGAAGATTGGCCTTGAATGAATTTTATTGTAATAAAATATTAAAATATATGAAATAAAAATTAGATTATTAATTATTCCACATTGTGATACTTTTATACATTGTTTTTATCATGAATAAATAAAGATATTCAATATTTCAATAACCTTTTTCATTTCACTATTGCCTTGCATGAAAGTGTACACTAGAAACTTTATTTAGGTGAAATAATTAGTTATGTTGCTGAATGGATTTTATATTCTGATGTAAAATTTGATCTGTTATGTTTAAGAAACTGATACAAAATTGTTACTGATCAAAAAATTTATTATCTTAAAAACATTATGGTAAAATAGAAACAGAATAACCGTTTGAAAAAGCCTTTATTTATAGTGCCTTAACAAATCCAATGAACAAGAAAAAACTCATCGCTCGTTCATTTTTAAATTCTTGGAAATAAAATGCAATCTTAAAATTAGGGCTCTCTCTATGGTACTTTTAGTGTTGTTTTCTCCTAAACGAACATCCTGAAACAAAACAAACGCATCTGTTAATTATTTGGTCTCTATGTAGCATTTGGCCTAGATACAACTTTGCCACCAGAGCTTTCTCCTAAAGTTTTGTCTATAAGATCCTTGTGAAATATAATCTTATATATAAAAATAAGTCGGGATTTTCTTCCTGACGCTATAGCTCCAGAACGCACAAACCAATTTCCACGGTTTTGCATTCGTTGGAAAGGTCTCGGGCTACATGAGGTTTATAGAAAAAAAATTCAGAAAAAACTTCAAGAGAAAAGCAGGAAAACAGGCAAAACAACGTTTGCCGGGACAGCTAGTACTATATAAAACCAGCTTTCAAGAATACGAGATAGAGTTAACCCTAGATTAACCCATCAATCCCCAAGTGGCACCCGGCTGTGGCATAACAATTGAAAATCCATTGTGTCTGCAATTCCCACGATCGAAGTATTAAATATGATGTTATGTCTTTCATAAATATAAAGAACAAGAGGTAGCGTCACAATATTTTGCCCAGGATTTACCCAGTTAAGTTTAAGTGGGCATGATTATTATAAAATATCTAGCACAAAACTATAAGCACTTGTATATGGACACATCTTTCAAATATGTGGGTTAAAAGATATTAGAAGAAGCTAGTATAGCGACAATAAAAATGTAATGGAAGATGAGAACATATAATCTTTTTGTAAAAAATAAGTTTATATACTTTTAAATTAAATTTTCATGTTAATACCTTGATCGTGGGAATCACAGACAATAGATTTTCAATTGTTAGGCGGCACCCGGGGTGCTGCTTGGGAGTTGATGGATTAAACTTAATTATTATGAAATATTTCAGCCCATATCCACTTAATAGTATTTTGATGTACTGGAAGCCAAATAAGCTGAGAAAGTTTTTTGGCATCCAGTGCATTAATTCATCAAGCCCCAAGCGGCCACATGCGGCCGCGATAACAATAGATAAGCTATTGTGTCTCGTTTTTCCACGATCACAGGTTAAATTAGCAGCAGGCAGCTGAGGACAAGGCATCTTTATATTGTAGTGTAAAAAGATTAAAGATAATTTAAAACAACATTGATACTCTACTACTAGAATATTGAATGACTAATTCAATAGTTTGTAAAATACAGATATCATTATTGTAAGATGTGTCACTATATTTACCAAAAGATTTTACTATCATAATTCATAACACAAGGAGATGACAAATTTAACATGAAATAAGATTTTAAATATGCTTAAACTTTTAAGTACCTAACATCAAGACAGCTTTAAGTTTACAAAGAAATATTGTGAAATGATAATTTCACAATATTTCTTTGTAGGTGACAGCTATATTGTTTACAAAACATTTTGTAAGGTTAGGATGCACTTATAACATTGTGCAATAGCAATTTTGGATATTTTAAAACCAAAGAAATTGATAAATTTGTATAAAAATTATGATCTTCATCATTCAAAGCATTTGAGTGCAAAGAGAAACCACAAAACAGCAATGTCATAAACACAATTTCTAAAATCTCAGCATTCAGAAATAATTTTGCTTATATGAATTAAATGAGAATGCTCTGGTTTTCCAAAGCTAATTCATAACTTTGAAACAATTATTAGTTGTCATGATATTTTTATTTTTTTTTAGTTTGAGTACTACTACAACTCAAGGTAACATTTCCTAGTTTCCGATTCTAAAAAGTTGAAAAAATGAGTAAAGTATGCTCACCTTCAGTTAATCTAGCACGGCCACCTGTGGGCTGGCAGAGGATGGTGGAGCATCCTGCACATACAACAACTCTTTGAGCGTGACTGAATACGGTTGTGATTTTGTAACATCCTGGGCACTTCACATCCATGAAATACGAGTTAGGATGTGGAACGAGTCTCTTCAGCTTGTGCTTCCTCCTCTCCGACACGGGGGAAGGGTGCAATAAGTCGATTGCGAGCTGAAATATGAGGTTAGATTATTACATACGTCAAATAATAACTGCACTTCGAACTATCCAGCATCCACGATTGGTGATTCTATTTCGTGCATTTCAGACCGACACTCATAATTTCGAGCACTAAAAACGATAAAACTTTGGTCGACGTCAAAAACTCAGTGCCACTGCCATGTGTTTATCTTGTTTTGCGCGACATCACACTTTTGAGTACAACATTGTGATATTACTTGTACGATAACCAAAGACATCGTACGTTAAATTTGCACAATAGTTAGCCGTAAATTTAATAACTATTCCATTCTTTTACTAAAAATACACACCGGCATGGTTTCAGCTTCGATGCAGAACCGGAAAAGGAAAGACGATCTATGTGACAAAGACAATATTACTTGTCCATAAATAAAAGAGTTCTAGTGCGTTCACTGCAAATCTTTACGACTGCGTTCATTTTATGTAATAGGGACTTTATATAGGTCTACCAGAATCTGAATCTGATGGCAATTTTTGACAGCAGATTTTCAAAAAATATCCTTGATCATTGGATAAATTTTTATATTTGCAGGTTTAACACACAGAATCAGCCGCTATAAGAAGAAAAAGGATCAAAATGTTTTATTCCAATTACTCCGGTATTGCTAGAGTCAATTTATTTTCTCACTTTTTGCCATCAGATTCTGGTAGACCTATAATTAATTTATATTGTATTCTTAATTCTCCATGAATATTGAGTATTTACTGTTTATTAAAATATTAAAATTTCTATTATATGAAAAAAAAAACATGATTATTATAATTTATAGGTCTACCAGAATCTGATGGCAAAAAGTGAGAAAGTAAATTGACTCTAGCAATACCGGGGTAATTGGAATAAAACATTTTGATCTTTTTTTTTCCTTATAGTGGCTGATTCTGTGTGTGAAACATGCAAATGTGACGTTATCTGGGAAAAGGGACCTTGTTGTCGGTTCTAGTTTCCGAGATAATCGCCTTTAAAGTAAAACGTCGAAAAAAATCATTTTTTATTTTTTTGCTCCATATTAATAAACAGACTCTTAATTTTGATATAACAAAGACACAGGCTTTAAAAACGATTTTTTATAGGTTAAAATTGAACCTAAAGTTTAGTAAAAAAGGGTCCTTTATGTCGGTGCTGCAGCCGAGAGTCGATTGCGGCTTTCTGTCGGCACGGTATCGGGTTAAAAGACTTTGACCAGTGGTCCCCAACCTTTTTTTCATACGGGCCACAAATATCTTTTGGTCTTGGTGTCGCGGGCCGCAACAAAAATTTTTTAGGGTTAAAAAACAACTTTCTTCAAAATTAATGATTTAAAAGTGGAAAAAATTTCACGACTACATTATTTTTCCGGTGGGTGTGAATTTCAAAATAGTTTAGCATCACGCGGGCCACAGTGCACAGATACGCTACGGGTTGGGGATAGCTGACTTCAAGACTATACTAGTCGGTGCGACGCGGTGGCGGCGTGTATCAAAGGATTTGTCGTCTCTTTCTGATTCGTGGCGTCGGTTCTACCCACTCGCTCACTCGCTGCGTACCCGCCTGTTAATTCGTTTTTTCGTTACTCGTCAGTGCGTCAGTTGGTGCTCGAGCTTGTGTTTGTTATCGCGATAGTTAACGGGATTAGACGTTACTGTGGCCCCAGCATAAATGGCAATTCGGCAATAATGGCAAATCGGTCATAATCGTCTTAACTGGACACATAATATTATGTAGCCAGTTACGACAATTTACCCTAATTGGTTTATTTAGAGGTTGACCGCCCGTTGATTTATCATTAAATATTGTATAAATAGAGAGACAAATTATAATTTGTTGTTACAACTACGAAATTAGTAGTATTTTTGTATCTTCTTTCAACTTTATTACTAAAAATATAACGACCGACATAAAGGTCCCTTTTAATATGTTTTATGATAACTAAGAGAAATTGCATGTTTTGGTACACGTCTTGTTATTAAAGGATAATCAAAGTTATTTTAAAAATAAGAACCTCAATGTTAATCAAAATTTTTATTCATTTTTATGTAAACTATATAACACTAAATTTTTAATCACCGACAATAAGGTCCCTTTTATAAAATGTTTAGTGTTTGTACCAGCTTTTTACTAAATTTTAACTTTAATTTTAAGACTGAAAAAAAGTTACTTTTTTAATAGAACTTTATATATTTGATCTCATTTGACTATTTTTAAGCATAGTAAATTTAAATTTTTGTTGATTTTGACTGATTAATAAGATTAGTGAAGCACAATGTTTCATTTGTTCAAATATTTTTTAAATATAATAAACAATGTCGTTTAATATTTAGGTCGTTTTTATTTAGTAAAAACTTACCCGTTTTATATTATTCTTTCATAAAATACTATAGAAAACATACTATAAATGAAATATTTTGTGAAAACCATCTTGGGCATTTTCATTACATCATGCATTTTGGCGTGGTAAAAAACGGGAATAAGGCTATAAAATTATATAATTGAAGTTAAAATCTAAAAGACCATTTAATGTACTTCTCAAAAAGCATAATATCTATGTAACTTCCCACAATAACATACTTTTTTTGGGTTTCGAAGTTTGAAACTTTATATATTTGATCTCATTTGACTATTTTTAAGCATAGTAAATTTAAATTTTTGTTGATTTTGACTGATTAATAAGATTAGTGAAGCACAATGTTTCATTTGTTCAAATATTTTTTAAATATAATAAACAATGTCGTTTAATATTTAGGTCGTTTTTATTTAGTAAAAACTTACCCGTTTTATATTATTATTTCATAAAATACTATAGAAAACATACTATAAATGAAATATTTTGTGAAAACCATCTTGGGCATTTTCATTACATCATGCATTTTGGCGTGGTAAAAAACGGGAATAAGGCTATAAAATTATATAATTGAAGTTAAAATCTAAAAGACCATTTAATGTACTTCTCAAAAAGCATAATATCTATGTAACTTCCCACAATAACATACTTTTTTTGGGTTTCGAAGTTTGAATGCGATTTTCTCAATATCACCTTTTACGACTTTCGAGTTTCAACATTTTTTTTTTTTTTAATATTTGCCAGGCCTACACGCATGTTATTTACATGGTTCGATAGCTTTTTAGAGGACCGGTTGGTCTCTCTAAGAGTTCACTAGAGGTCGGAGGAGTAAAGAGTAAAACTCAATTTACTGTGGTGAACTGAAGTGCATTATTGAACAATTGGTGCTGTTTATATACAAAAAATTATCATAATTATTATTATTACAAAATATTTACAAAGTGAAAAGATTGTTTGTGATTGGTTGAACAATATTAGAAAGAGAAATCTAAAAAGGGATAAAAACATTTACAAAAATTAGACAGAGAAAAAAATAGAATAAGAAATATTTACATTATACAAGATGAAAAGATTATTTCTTATTGGCTGCGCGGGAGAATCACTGCACCGCGGTTCGCGGCGCTGTCGTCGCTCGGGTATAAATACGGCCTCTCGCGCCCCGCGAGTTTAGGGATCGTCCTGGCTCTCACCCGCGCAACTCGTGTTCTTCGTGCTCCGTACGTTGAGGTCCCTCCGTACGTCGTAGCCGTCCCGCGAATTGTGCGACCGTGCCGATCCCGTCCGAGTTGTGATTCACCTGTGGATGCAGTGTCTCGTACCTGTGGATGCAGTGTTTTGGACCCTACTCGGAGTGCAGTGACTGGCTTTTATAAGCCCATAAGCAGTCGACATATCCTTCCGCTGTTTCTCGCGAAATAGGGGACGGATTGTCGCTTTGCTGGGAGCTGCTCTGTCTCTGACTTCCCGCCGGAATTACATTTCGGCGTTGGGGTCACGGAGAGTCAGTTACCCTGAGTGTGCGTGTCGTGTTGTGGCGAAGTGTTGTACACTCAGTGAAGTGACCACCGGACCAGTACGTAAGTACACGCCATTAATATACTTTCGTTAAAGATACAGCCCAGTGATGTGACATTGACACAAGTGATAGTTTCTTTATAATGGCTGATCGCGAACCGCGGCCCATGAGCCGCGACCCGCGCGGCCGCTCCCGCGACGCCTCGGGATCGTCGTCCCGGAGCACGACCTCGTCGAGGTCCAGCTCCCGCTCGGCCCCCGACCGCGTGCACCCGCGCGACCCCCGCTCGTCGCAGGCTCAGCAGCCGCGCGAACAACGCCCGGCGCAAGCTCCGCAAAAGCGTGAGCAACGCGCCGCACCAGCCTCTCCACCGAGGCACACCCGCCCCGCGCCGGCCTCACCCCCGCGCGACACCCGCCCTGTGCGTGGCTCTCCTCCGCGCGAAAGTTTCGCCGCAGAGCCGCGTGCGGCGCCACCGATGCAGTCACGTGACACCACTCACCTGACTGCACCCCCCGCACCGCAGGCCCCCTCCCCCGCGCTGGCCCATCGGCCGCGCGCACTGAGCGGGTCCTCTGTTACCGGTGCAACCGGTTTTTCGCCGGCATCGCCACCACCGGAAGTGCACATTGTGGCTTCCGCATCCCTCGGGCACCCTGCCCCCTCACCCCTGCCCACCGCAGTACCGTGCCCTATAGTGCAAGGCATGCGGCAAGACACGATGGTGCAAGACATGCAGCAGGGCACTACGCCGAGGACATCACCGGCGGGGGACATGCCCCCCCCCGCCCCCCTTCTCCGCAACCGCTGCTAAGAGGCCTCGCCCGGAAGCCGCGACGAGTGTCTCACCCCCCGCGAAACGCGCCGACCGACAGGTTTCGTACGCGGAGGTGAGTTCGAGACCCGCCGCCCCCCGCACTACCCCGATGGAGACAGACCCCTCTGCTCCCGCGCGTGCGTCACCGCCGCCGCCCCCGCCTCCCCGCTACCCCCCGCTCGTAGTTGAGAAACTCGACGGCTGGGTAGGCCATTTCAAGAAGCTGACGGAGATCTTGGGACACGCTCCCAACGCGAAGCCCTACGGAGCAGGCGTGCGCTTCTCCCCCCGCAGCGAAGAGGAATACCGCGCCATAGAGCGGTACCTGAACCAGATCGAGGGCCTTAGCTGGTTCTCGTACTCCCTCCCCGCAGAGAGGGCGCTCAAGGTGGGCATCACGGGCCTGCCCATAAATACCACCACCGAGGACGTGGTAGCCGGGCTTGAGGACCTCGGCTACACGGCGGAGCATGTAACCAAGGTGTCGGCGAGAGCCGACAGACCTGGTTGCATATTTTTCGCCCTCATCAAGAGGACTCCGGACCTCACTCCCGGCATATACGAGGTAACTCAGTTACTTTGTATGCCGGGAATCAAGATCACCGCCTGGCGGGGCAGGGGCAACCCCGCCCAATGTCACCGCTGCCAGCAGTTCAGGCACTCCAGCATGAACTGCCGCCGCCCCCTGACCTGCGTGCGATGTGCCGGAGGGCACCACGCGCGTGACTGCCCCGTCCCCCGCACCGAAAAGCCGCTGTGCGCCAACTGCAAAGGCCAGCACGCGGCTAATAGTAAGAAGTGCCCGGTGTACATCGCGGAGGCGCGGAACAAGCAGGCTGGCACGGTTTCCCGAACCGGTGCCGCCCGCCCTACCCGCCCCAGCCGCCCAGACACCGTCCCGTCTGTCCCGGAGCAGGAGATGCCCCCGCCCCCGCCCACCGCCACCTCACTTATGGCGGAGGCCAACGACCCCACCCCCCGCCGCACCCCCTCGACGGCCCATGAGCAGCGGCCGAAGAAGAAGAGGGTGCGCATCAGGAAGAGGGTGAAGCGCACCACCTCCTCGGCTGCCCCGACAGACTCGGAATACGAGCTGTCGGCGCCCCCCGCTTCCGACCGCGAAGACACAGTCGCGGCGCCGCGGCCACAACGCCCCCCGCGCACTCCGCGCACCCCGCGCGCCCCGCGCGCCCCGCGCGCCCCCCGCGCCCCTAGGGCGCCTGAGGACAACCTCACAGACGGGGCCGTTAGCGGTGCTGCCCCTGCAGCCCCCGCAACCGCCCCCGCACCCGCACATCGCCAGCCCTCTCGAGGGCGCACCACAAGGGCCCCTACCAGGGACAATACTGTCCGTGCAACTCGCGCCCCCGGCGCCCCGGCGCCCGCTCAGGGGCGTATTCAGATGGGCCCCGACAACTACACAGGGTTGTCAACTTTCCAGCTCATCCAGCAGCTGCTCTCCCTGGCCATGGATGCCTACTCCAGAATCCAAGCCGGGGAGGATACCTTGTCAACCCTGCTGCAGTCATTCCCTGCAGCAGCCGCCATCATCACCGCTCTACTTTCCCAATGGACCCTCACGCCCCAACAAGTTTAAGAGTGGTCCATTGGAACGCCCGAGGCCTCCGGGGGAAAAAGCAGCTCCTCCAGCATCTTCTCAGGACGTACGAGGTTGACGTCGCTTTGATCAGCGAGACTCACCTCGCCCCTCCTGACCGCCTGGCTATCCCGGGCTACCACACGTACAGGCAGGACTACGTGGACGGTGTCAACCCCTGTCGAGGTCTGGCCGTCCTCGTCAAGCGTAGCCTGCTGCACCAGCGGCTTCCGGACCCGGACATAGAGTCCCTTTACGCGCTCGGCGTCGAGCTCATGCTCGGCAACACCCCTACGCATCTGTACGCGAGCTACAAGCCCCCGCTTACGCGGTTGAACACCTCCGAGATCCACCGGCTCCTATCGGAAGAGCCGACTGTGATCGCGGGGGACCTCAACTGTAAGCACCCGGGCTGGGGCTCGCGTACCACCAACCATTGCGGCAACCGCCTGTTTGCCGATGCCGAGAGCGCCGGGTACAACGTAGTGGGTACCTATGGGCCTACCCACTACCCCGAGTGCCCCACCTACTCCCCGGACGTGCTGGACATCGCGATCACGCATCGCCTCCCGGGGAACTTCGAGCAGGAGGTCCTCGAGGAGGCCCTCGGATCTGACCACCTCCCAGTGCTGGCGGTCATCAGCGCCGCGCCCGTGGCCATACCACCGCCGCCGCCGCGCCCCGCCCGTGACTGGGAGGTATTCTCCCAGCACCTCCACGACCATACCCCCAACTTTCCGGTGGTCTCTGCGGAAGACGTGGAGGACCTGACGCAGCAGATCACCGCCGCCATCACCGCCGCTATGAAAGCGGCCTCACAGCCGGCCACCGGCCGCAGCCAGAGGCGCTACGCCTTGCCGCGCCACATTGCCGCTCTTATCCAAGACAAGAAGCGGCTGCGTAGGCGCTGGCAGGCAACCCGCTGCCCCCGGATGAAGGCGGAACTCAACCGCCTCACGGAGCAGGTGAAGAGGGCGCTGCAGGAGCATAATGCCGCCGACTGGTCCCGGCGCATTATGGATGCCGGCGAGGACTGGCTTTCCCTGCACCGCCTTTGCCGCTCGCTGACCCATACCACCGCCCCGACGAGGCCAATGCTGCACCCGGACGGTAACTTGAGGTACCGAGCCGAGGACCGAGCCGAGATCCATGCGGCCCACCTGGAGAGGCAGTTTTCCCCTCTGCCCACCATGGCGGTAGAGCATACAGCCACGATCTCTGAGGAGGTAAGATCCTTTCTCGAATCCCCTCCTTCTCCCACTGACACCCCCGACTTTTCCTTCTCACCTAGAGAGGTCAAGAAGGTCCTGTCCCGACTCAAACCCCGTAAAGCTCCCGGTGCCGACGGAATACCAAATTCCGCCCTCCGGCACCTTCCCTTCCGTACCGTGGCCGCCCTCACCCGCTTATACAACGGGATCGTGAGGACCGGCCACTTCCCCACCTCCTGGAAGATGGGGCTTATCACGACTATCCCGAAGCCTCACAAAAACTTGCGCCTTCCTGAGGGATACCGCCCCATCACACTCCTTTCCACGGTTTCGAAGGTTTTCGAGATCTTGCTCCTTAAGCACCTCAACCCCTACCTTCCCCCTCGGAGAGAACAGTTCGGCTTCCGCTCCCAGCTGAGCACCACCCTTCAGCTGGTCAGAGTGGTGCACCACCTCACCGCCGCCGCCAACAAGAAGAACTCCAGTGTGGCCGTTTTCCTGGACATGCAGAGGGCTTTCGACTCGGTCTGGCACGACGGCCTCATTTTCAAGCTCCGGAGAGCAGGGCTCCCTGGGTTCCTCGTCCGACTCATGGCCTCCTTCCTGTCTGGAAGGACTTTCAAGGTCAGGGTCGACGGAGCCCTCTCCCAGGAGCACCCCATCACCGCTGGAGTACCTCAAGGTGGAGTCCTATCCCCAGGGCTCTACAATTTCTACTCCAGCGACGTCCCAGCAGATCCGGGGACCATCACCGCGCTGTACGCTGACGACACCGCGTACATTGCGACGTCCATGTCGCTCTCGCATGCCGCCACCAAACTCCAGAGGACGCTGGACCTCCTCCCTGACTGGCTGAGCAAATGGAGACCCTCAGTTAACGCTGGAAAGTCCCAGGCGCTCGCCGTGTCCACGAGGAGGGTCACACTGGCTCCCCTGAAGATTGGCGGCTGCGAAATCCCCTGGCGTAACACGGCCAAATACCTGGGGGTCACCATAGACCGCCACCTCAACATGGGGGAGCAATGCAGGCTGGCCGTCGCCAGCGCTAGAGTTGCCGCTGCCCAGCTCGGCCCCCTGTTTGCCGCACCCCAGGTGCCCCTGAACATGCGACTGGCGCTCTTCAAAACATACGTCCAGTCACGCCTCACGTACGCGGCCCCAGCGTGGTACCAGCTGCTGCCTGTGACGCGACGCAAGTTGCTCCAGCGGCAGCAAAACCGCGTGCTGCGCCGCGTCGTCGGTGCGCCGCGCTATGTGCGCAATGCCACCATCTCCCGGGACCTACGTTTGGAGAGCGTCGAGGAGTATGTCGCAAGGCTCTCCGCCAACCTCTTTTCCCGAGCGGACGCCTCGAGCCTGGTCGAGCTGGAAGACCTGGCTCCCTGGCACGCTCGGCCCCCTGACCGCCGCCTGCTGCCCCGGGATACCACCTTTGATGAAGGTGGCAACCTGCGCCGCCTGCAGCCGCGACGACCCAGAAGAGGAGGAGTAGCGCGGACGAGTGCCACAGCGCCCCGCACCACCCCGACATCTTCATGATGGGCTTATCTCATCACTCACCCCCCCCGCGCCGGGTTTAGACCCCAGCGCGGCCCCCCTTTCACGTGACACCAGGGGCCTGGCGAGTGGCAGCCCTATTGCCATTACCGCCGACCCCTCGGTGTCCTTTTTCCCCCCTGGCACCACAGACCAGGGCCCGGGAAATTCAATTTTCCCACTACTCTATATTTTCCCAGCTCGGTCTGGCCCACAGTGTAGTGGAGAGACGGCGCACCTGGGAGTGGTCCCATACACGCTATCTCCGCTCCCGGGCGGGGACCCTCGTGCGCCGCCGGGACCTCTACCTGTCCCGGCCGAGTTCGGCTTTTTGCCACTGAACACAACCTGAATACCAGGCACCCGGGTTTTTCCTCGCGTTATAGCGGGGTTTTTCCCCTACAAAAAAAGTTTTAGTCTCTCTGCGCATCCCGGTACCTTACCGGGTGCGTATTTTACATAAGGACCCTCAGATGTAGAGGGGCTTAGCCCCTGGTCATGTTTCCCCACCCAGGCCCCCAATCAAGGCCAGGTGTGAGACGACGTACGAGCGCGAGTTTAGGGATCATCCTGGCTCTCACCCGCGCAACTCGTGTTCTTCGTGCTCCGTACGTTGAGGTCCCTCCGTACGTCGTAGCCGTCCCGCGAGTTGTGCGACCGTGCCGATCCCGTCCGAGTGTGGATGCCTGTGGATGCAGTGTGTAACTACCTGTGGATGCAGTGCCTTTTCACCTTGGATTGCAGTGACAGGCTTTTATAAGCCCATAAGCAGTCGACATATCCTTCCGCTGTTTCTCGCGAAATAGGGGACGGATTGTCGCTTTGCTGGGAGCTGCTCTGTCTCTGACTTCCCGCCGGAATTACATTTCGGCGTTGGGGTCACGGAGAGTCAGTTACCCTGAGTGTGCGAGTCGTGTTGTGGCGAAGTGTTGTACACTCAGTGAAGTGACCACCGGACCAGTACGTAAGTACACGCCATTAATATACTTTCGTTAACGATACAGCCCAGTGATGTGACATTGACACAAGTGATAGTTTCTTTATAATGGCTGATCGCGAACCGCGGCCTATGAGCCGCGACCCGCGTGGCCGCTCCCGCGACGCCTCGGGATCGTCGGGATCCGGGAGCACGACCTCGTCGAGGTCCAGCTCCCGCTCGGCCCCCGAACGCGTGCACCGCCCCGCAACCGCTGAATCCAGCAGCGGCGGCGCGGATACCGCTCAATGCCGGCAACCGTCGACATTATTACCGCGGGGTAGTGATGTCACACCCCCGCCCCAATGTTCGACGATGTCCCGCAGTGAGTCCGGGGTCCCGTCCCGCCCTGCCAATCAGGATCCGGCGCTTACCCAGCGCACCCAGCGCCTGACTGCCGAGAGTGGCGGCCCCCGCCACCCCCCGGCCCACCCAGTACGACGTGACGTCGCAACCGCGGGCCCGTCCCGCGCCCCAGACGGCGAATCTCGCCCCTCGCCGGCCTCCCCGCCGCGAGACTCGCGGAAGAATGTTGCGCAGGCCCCGCCGCGTGACCCCCGCACTGCGCAGGTTTCACACCCGCGCGACCCCCGCTCGTCGCAGGCTCAGCAGCCGCGCGAGCAACGCCCGGCGCAAGCTCCGCTAAAGCGTGAGCAACGCGCCGCACCAGCCTCTCCACCGAGGCACACCCGCCCCGCGCCGGCCTCACCCCCGCGCGACACCCGCCCTGTGCGCGGCTCTCCTCCGCGCGAAAGTTTCGCCGCAGAGCCGCGTGCGGCGCCACCGATGCAGTCACGTGACACCACTCACCTGACTGCACCCCCCGCACCGCAGGCCCCCTCCCCCGCGCTGGCCCATCGGCCGCGCGCACTGAGCGGGTCCTTTGTTACCGGTGCAACCGGTTTTTCGCCGGCATCGCCACCACCGGAAGTGCACATTGTGGCTTCCGCACCCCTCGGGCACCCTGCCCCCTCACCCCTGCCCACCGCAGTACCGTGCCCTATAGTGCAAGGCATGCGGCAAGGCACGATGGTGCAGGACATGCAGCAGGGCACTATGCCGAGGACATCACCGGCGGGGGACATGCCCCCCCCGCCCCCCTTCTCCGCACCCGCTGCTAAGAGGCCTCGCCCGGAAGCCGCGACGAGTGTCTCACCCCCCGCGAAACGCGCCGACCGACAGGTTTCGTACGCGGAGGTGAGTTCGAGACCCGCCGCCCCCCGCACTACCCCGATGGAGACAGACCCATCTGCTCCCGCGCGTGCGTCACCGCCGCCGCCCCCTCCTCCCCGCTACCCCCCGCTCGTAGTTGAGAAACTCGACGGCTGGGTAGGTCATTTCAAGAAGCTGACGGAGATCTTGGGACACGCTCCCAATGCGAAGCCCTACGGAGCAGGCGTGTGCTTCTCCCCCCGCAGCGAAGAGGAATACCGCGCTATAGAGCGGTACCTGAACCAGATCGAGGGCCTTAGCTGGTTCTCGTACTCTCTCCCCGCAGAGAGGGCGCTCAAGGTGGGCATCACGGGCCTGCCCACAAACACCACCACCGAGGACGTGGTAGCCGGGCTTGAGGACCTCGGCTACACGGCGGAGCATGTAACCAAGGTGTCGGCGAGAGCCGACAGACCTGGTTGCATATTTTTCGCCCTCATCAAGAGGACTCCGGACCTCACTCCCGGCATATACGAGGTAACTCAGTTACTATGTATGCCGGGAATCAAGATCACCGCCTGGCGGGGCAGGGGCAACCCCGCCCAATGTCACCGCTGCCAGCAGTTCAGGCACTCCAGCATGAACTGTCGCCGCCCCCTGACCTGCGTGCGATGTGCCGGAGGGCACCACGCGCGTGACTGTCCCGTCCCCCGCACCGAAAAGCCGCTGTGCGCCAACTGCAAAGGCCAGCACGCGGCAAATAGTAAGAAGTGCCCGGTGTACATCGCGGAGGCGCGGAACAAGCAGGCTGGCACGGTTTCCCGAACCGGTGCCGCCCGCCCTACCCGCCCTAGCCGCCCAGACACCGTCCCGTCTGTCCCGGAGCAGGAGATGCCCCCGCCCCCGCCCACTGCCACCTCACTTATGGCGGAGGCCAACGACCCTACCCCCCGCCGCACCCCCTCGTCGGCCCACGAGCTGCGGCCGAAGAAGAAGAGGGTGCGCATCAGGAAGAGGGTGAAGCGCACCACCTCCTCGGCTGCCCCGACAGACTCGGAATACGAGTTGTCGGCGCCCCCCGCTTCCGACCGCGAAGACACAGTCGCGGCGCCGCGGCCACAACGCCCCCCGCGAACTCCGCGCACCCCGCGCGCCCCGCGCGCCCCGCGCGCCCCCCGCGCCCCTAGGGCGCCTGAGGACAACCTCGCCACAGACGGGACCGTTAGCGGCGCTGCCCCCGCAGCCCCCGTGACCGCCCCCGCACCCGCACATCGCCAGCCCTCCCGAGGGCGCACCACAAGGGCCCCTACCAGGGACAATACTGTCCCTGCATCTCGCGCCCCCGGCGCCCCGGCGCCCGCTCAGGGGCGTATTCAGATGGGCCCCGACAACTACACAGGGTTGTCAACTTTTCAGCTCATCCAGCAGCTGCTCTCCCTGGCCATGGATGCCTACTCCAGAATCCAAGCCGGGGAGGATACCTTAACAACCCTGCTGCAGTCATTCCCTGCAGCAGCCGCCATCATCACTGCATTACTTTGCCAATGGACCCTCACGCCCCAACAAGTTTAAGAGTGGTCCATTGGAACGCCCGAGGCCTCCGGGGGAAAAGGCAGCTCCTCCAGCATCTTCTCAGGACGTACGAGGTTGACGTCGCTTTGATCAGCGAGACTCACCTCGCCCCCCCTGACCGCCTGGCTATCCCGGGCTACCACACGTACAGGCAGGACTACGTGGACGGAGTCAACCCCTGTCGAGGCCTGGCCGTCCTCGTCAAGCGTAGCCTGCTGCACCAGCGGCTTCCGGACTCCGGGTCCGGAATAGAGTCCTTTTACGCGCTCGGCGTCGAGCTCATGCTCGGCAACACCCCTACGCATCTGTACGCGAGCTACAAGCCCCCGCTTACGCGGTTGAACACCTCCGAGATCCACCGGCTCCTATCGGAAGAGCCGACTGTGATCGCGGGGGACCTCAACTGTAAGCACCCGGGCTGGGGCTCGCGTAACACCAACCATTGCGGCAACCGCCTGTTTGCCGATGCCGAGAGCGCCGGGTACAACGTAGTGGGTACCTATGGGCCAACCCACTACCCCGAGTGCCCCACCTACTCCCCGGACGTGCTGGACATCGCGATCACGCATCGCCTCCCGGGGAACTTCGAGCAAGAGGTCCTCGAGGAGGCCCTCGGATCCGACCACCTCCCAGTGCTGGCGGTCATCAGCGCCGCGCCCGTGGCCATACCACCGCCGCCGCCGCGCCCCGCCCGAGACTGGGAGGTATTCTCCCAGCACCTCCACGACCATACCCCCAACTTTCCGGTGGTCTCTGCGGAAGACGTGGAGGACCTGACGCAGCAGATCACCGCCGCCATCACCGCCGCTATGGAAGCGGCCTCACAGCCGGCCACCGGCCGCAGCCAGAGGCGCTACGCCTTGCCGCGCCACATTGCCGCTCTTATTCAAGACAAGAAGCGGCTGCGTAGGCGCTGGCAGGCAACCCGCTGCCCCCGGATGAAGGCGGAACTCAACCGCCTCACGGAGCAGGTGAAGAGGGCGCTGCAGGAGCATAATGCTGCCGACTGGTCCCGGCGCATTATGGATGCCGGCGAGGACTGGCTTTCCCTGCACCGCCTTTGCCGCTCGCTGACCCACACCACCGCCCCGACGAGGCCAATGCTGCACCCGGACGGTAACTTGAGGTACCGTGCTGAGGACCGAGCCGAGATCCATGCGGCCCACCTGGAGAGGCAGTTTTCCCCTCTGCCCACCACGGCGGTAGAGCATACAGCCACGATCTCTGAGGAGGTAAGATCCTTTCTCGAATCCCCTCCTTCTCCCACTGACACCCCCGACTTTTCCTTCTCACCTAGAGAGGTCAAGAAGGTCCTGTCCCGACTCAAACCCCGTAAAGCTCCCGGTGCCGACGGAATACCAAACTCCGCCCTCCGGCACCTTACCTTCCGTACCGTGGCCGCCCTCACCCGCTTATACAACGGGATCGTGAGGACCGGCCACTTCCCCACCTCCTGGAAGATGGGGCTTATCACGACTATCCCGAAGCCTCACAAAAACTTGCGCCTTCCTGAGGGATACCGCCCCATCACTCTCCTTTCCACGGTCTCGAAGGTTTTCGAGATCTTGCTCCTTAAGCACCTTAACCCCTACCTTCCCCCTCGGAGAGAACAGTTCGGCATCCGCTCCCAGCTGAGCACCACCCTTCAGCTGGTCAGAGTGGTGCACCACCTCACCGCCGCCGCCAACAAGAAGAACTCCAGTGTGGCCGTTTTCCTGGACATGCAGAGGGCTTTCGACTCGGTCTGGCACGACGGCCTCATTTTCAAGCTCCGGAGAGCAGGGCTCCCTGGGTTCCTCGTCCGACTCATGGCCTCCTTCCTGTCTGGAAGGACTTTCAAGGTCAGGGTCGACGGAGCCCTCTCCCAGGAGCACCCCATCACCGCTGGAGTACCTCAAGGTGGAGTCCTATCCCCAGGGCTCTACAATTTCTACTCCAGCGATGTCCCAGCAGATCCGGGGACCATCACCGCGCTGTACGCTGACGACACCGCGTACATTGCGACGTCCATGTCGCTCTCGCACGCCGCCACCAAACTCCAGAGGACGCTGGACCTCCTCCCTGACTGGCTGAGCAAATGGAGACTCTCAGTTAACGCTGGAAAGTCCCAGGCTCTCGCCGTGTCCACGAGGAGGGTCACACTGGCTCCCCTGAAGATCGACGGCTGCGAAATCCCCTGGCGTAACACGGCCAAATACCTCGGGGTCACCATAGACCGCCACCTCAATATGGGGGAGCAATGCAGGCTGGCCGTCGCCAGCGCTAGAGTTGCCGCTGCCCAGCTCGGCCCCCTGTTTGCCGCACCCCAGGTGCCCCTGAACATGCGACTGGCGCTCTTCAAAACGTACGTCCGGTCACGCCTCACGTACGCGGCCCCAGCGTGGTACCAGCTGCTGCCTGTGACGCGACGCAAGTTGCTCCAGCGGCAGCAAAACCGCGTGCTGCGCCGCGTCGTCGGTGCGCCGCGCTATGTGCGCAATGCCACCATTTCCCGAGACCTACGTATGGAGAGCGTCGAGGAGTATGTCGCAAGGCTCTCCACTAACCTCTTTTCCCGAGCGGACGCCTCGAGCCTGGTCGAGCTGGAAGACCTGGCTCCCTGGCACGCTCGGCCCCCGGACCGCCGCCTGCTGCCCCGGGATACCATGGCAACCTGCGCCGCCTGCAGCCGCGACGACCCAGAAGAGGAGGAGTAGCGCGGACGAGCGCCACAGCGCCCCGCACCACCCCGACATCTTCATGATGGGCTTACCCCATCACTCACCCCCCCCGTGCCGGGTTTAGACCCCAGCGCGGCCCCCCTTTCACGTGACACCAGGGGCCTGGCGAGTGGCAGCCCTATTGCCATTACCGCCGACCCCTCGGTGTCCTTTTTCCCCCCTGGCACCACAGACCAGGGCCCAGGAAATTCAATTTTCCCTCTATTCTATATTTCCCCAGCTCGGTCTGGCCCACAGTGTAGTGGAGAGACGGCGCACCTGGGAGTGGTCCCATACACGCTATCTCCGCTCCCGGGCGGGGACCCTCGTGCACCGCCGGGACCTCTACCTGTCCCGGCCGAGTTCGGCTTTTTGCCACTGACCACCACCTGAATACCAGGCACCCGGGTTTTTCCTCGCGTTATAGCGGGGTTTTTCCCCTAAAAAAAAGTTTTAGTCTCTCTCTGCGCATCCCGGTACCTTACCGGGTGCGTATTTTACATAAGGACCCTCACATGTAGAGGGGCTTAGCCCCTGGTCATGTTTCCCCACCCAGGCCCCCAATCAAGGCCAGGTGTGAGACGACGTATCTCTCCCCGCGAGTTTAGTTCGCGTGCGCGCTGCATACCGACGTCGTCTCGCTGTCGCTCGTCGCCGCGCCGGTAATAATAGTAGTGCCGCCATTTTGTGAAGATGTTATGAAGCTCTGCAACGCGATGAAAACTGAAGAAGTGCTGCGAAGATTCCTCGCTCGACATAGCCTCGATGTGAAGACGCGTAGTGAAGTGTTGCGAAGAATTCTTATTAGAAAAACGCCCTTTTCAGGGCCGGTTCATGTCCGGTGCACATGCACTTAATATTACACGGACAGGCCGCCTCCGTGGCGGTTATTGTTTTTCTCGTCATGCATACGAACGTGCGTTCTTTGCAGAACGATTTTCTTCAGTGTTTCAATCTTCTACGAACGTATACAAAGACGGCGCGCGTTCTTTTCAGAACGTTGTTTTCTTTATTTCAATCAGCGACGAACGTACTGCTACAGCTTATTAAATGTAGATTATGAGGATGCTAATAACTCAATACCGACAATAAGGTCCCTTCACGCTGATAACGCCACAAATATATAAATTTATCCAATGATCAAGGATATTTTTTGAAAATCTGCTGTCAAAAGCCATCAGATTCTGGTAGACCTATACATCAAAATTGTTTTGTCTTTAAGTATTTGAGATCAAGGTGTCTGATAAGATGGAAGAAGAAGAAGGTGTGATAAGAATAAGATTAGGATCGATAAGATTACCTTACGGCTTACAGATTTATGTATGACCTCACTCCTCACTCCTTAGTCCTGAAAACATCCTGAAAATAATTATTGTTTTTGTAAACTCTTGGTAAACTTAGGAAACTTGAAAGCAAGAAAAAGATTTTTTTATTTGCATATTAAAATGTTTTTGTAAAAAAAAAAGTTTAACAGAAACAATTTTTTCCTGATCCTGTCCTGATTCCTGATTTCCTTTTTCCAAATTCCTCGTTTTTCGTAGTGATTTAATTTTTTAGCATTGTTTTTGCCGTTCGTCATTGGCAATGTACTAAGTGCATGCCATTAAAAAAAAATCAATTTGACAGTTGGATCATTGACATTGACGTTTTATAAAAATACGCTTGCGTCTTGTTGCATGTGTTTCTATTATATTTTCCTATTATTACAATAAATTACCATTAAATTAATCATATTTAACATACAAATAACATAATGGCCGACGAGGATTATGACGGAGACGATGCGGGAGGAGATTACGATGATATCGTCGAAGAGGACAATAATATCGAGGAGGAGGCAGACCAAGATGATGATGGGTACAATAACGTCCAGTGCATACCCCCGGGGCAGGCTGGCGGTGGGGTAGAGAAGTCTAAACGGATCACGACACGATATATGACAAAATACGAGCGGGCCAGAGTATTAGGTTAGCATTTTTCTTCAAGCAAGTTTCTACTTTAAGACCTTTTCAATTTTTAGTCTATCAGTAGTGTAATAAATATAAATAACAATATACTTTACGGCGCTAGATCAGTACTGTATGATATCTTAAAGCAATAAATTTATAAGACCTAAAAATTAGGTTCATTCCAGTCAATCCACCATCATTTATTGGTGCTCACTACTTATATGTATAAAGTTGTAGAATAGAATGAATATAAGTTTGTAGTTTAAGCGACATTTTCATTTTAATTTGTATTGCTAACTAGATATTACCTGTAACCTCATTGCACTTCAATTCAATTATTGCACAGTAACTTTAAATTTTGCCACAATCCTCTTCCTCTCATGTAACTTAAAAGTATCTCAGCACTAAATTTTACCCAGATTGGTTCAAGGGTTTAGGTATGAACAGTTAACCAATAGACAGTACTGAACATGTATTGAAAATCTATTTTTGATTTTCAGGAACTCGGGCACTTCAAATAGCAATGTGCGCCCCAGTGATGGTGGAACTAGAAGGTGAGACAGATCCGTTACAAATTGCTATGAAGGAGCTAAAACAGAGAAAGATTCCGATCATCATCCGCAGGTACCTCCCCGATCATTCCTACGAGGATTGGAGTATAGATGAGTTAATTATAATAGACCACTAGATTAAGTTTTGTGATAATATATTATGTAATTTTGTATGTTGATTAGTTTTATTTTCCACTCTAAATTCAATTAGAAAGAGAATAGGTCTTAGGGTTCACACTAATGTGTTGCTATCAGTGGTGTAACTATAGGGTGGCAGGGCTGGCAAAATGCCACGGGCCCCGACCCAAAAGAGCCCCCGCCCAAGAGGCTGTGAGGTCAGAAATTTTTTATACATTGTTTTATTATTAACGTGACGATTTTTACTGATAGGGCCCCACCAATTTGCCACGGGCGCCGGATGTTATAGTTACACCACTGGTTGCTATGTTGTATTTTTGAAGTTTTTCATATAGAGTCTATAATATAGACTATAGAGTCTACAAATCATTGTACACATTATATTGCTATATACGCCATGGCAGCTTAATTTTCAACAATTACATTAAAAAATAAATGAAATAAAAAAATTAAACAATTTTTTTTGGGATTTGTATGGGCAAGCGTCCCAGCGTCATGAGTTTGCCCATATAAAAGTTGAAAAATGTACAAAAAGGACTCTATATTTATAGTAAAGATTTAAAAGCTAAAGGTATATTTCCATTTCATAATCGATTATGAAACTATAGGTCTACCAGAATCTGATGGCAAAAAGTGAGAAAATAAATTGACTCTAGCAATACCGGGGTAGTTGGAATAAAACATTTTAATCCTTTTTGTTTCTTATAGCGGCTGATTCTGTGTGTAAAACATGCAAATATAAAAAATAATCCAATGATCATGGATATTTTTTCAAAATCTACTGTCAAAAATTGCCATCAGATTCTGGTAGACCTATACAACTGAAGCTTAAAAAAAAACACAAATCATCATAGTGACACCATAAAAAACTAGGAAGGTCTGAATTGAAACACCATAACATTTTTAAAACGGTTCCTGCTTGGAATAATAATAAACTTCAATATTGGCGTAAAATTCTGTTGCTATTCATTTCACGTAGGCATTTGTATTCATATAACAACTTGATGACTCCCGCAACTCCTTTGCGCCAAAATTCGTTTATCGCGCAAGTACCGTACATTTTTTTCAGGATGAAAAATATTCCTATGTCCTTCCCTGGGACTCAAAGTATCTCCATACAAAATTTCAGCTAAACTGGTTAAGAGATTGGGCGTGAAGAAGTAACAGACATACAGATAGACACGAGACAGACACACTTTCGCATTTATAATATTATTTAAGAAAAAGAAAGTAAAAGAGTCCTTGAGATCATTATAAAGCTCAAGAGTTTGTTGGAACGCCTGACTCTTTTAAACTACCATATCGATTTTTTAGGGTTCCGTAGTGAACAAGGAAACCTTAATATATAGTTTCTGTCTGTCCGTCCGTCTGTCTGTCTGTCTGCCCGTCCGTCTGTCTGTTCGCGGTTTTGCTCAGTGACTATAGGACCTACATAGCTGTAATTCGGCATGAATGCACATATTGATGATGCCGACAAAATGGTACATAAAATCTTTAAAAAATATTTTTTTTATGGTACCTCCCCTACAAATGAAGCGGGGATGGGTTTTTTTTCGCGTCCACCCCATCGTGTGGGGTATCGTTGGATAGGTTTTCAAAAAATATTACGAGTAAGTATTCTTAGATCATTTTCCGATTTAACTTCAAATTTCACAAATTGATCCCCCATTTGTGAAATATGAAGTTTTAAAGTGGAAAAAATCGTTAGATTCCTTCCCCTTCTACGGGTGAAAAAATTCACGGGAGTAGGAAATATGCTGAATTTAAAAGGAAAATTATCATGGCTAAGAAGACTTCATAAATTATTGAGTAATAGTCGATCAACACAAAAAATGTAGTCGGCGAAGTATAAAGGAACTTTTCGTTCAGATTCCTTTGAACGTAACTGAGACGATGTTGTTAGTAGTGTAAAACACGTTATAAATGTATACTTAAATAAAGAATAAATAAATAAAATAAAAATTGTTTTATTTCTGAATAAATTTGAAACAAATGTTCTCAGAAAGTCTACATGGTGCTTACCACCATCTATATTCATTGATTATACAAAAATTATCAAAAACTAGCGGTACTACGGAACCCTTTATTGCGGTTACGCCAGCACCAGCAGCCACTCACTTGGCCAGTTTTTTCTATGTAATTTGGCACACATGGAGTAGACCACGAGAAAGAATATAGGCTACTTTTTGCGGGAACATGTTCGGTTCCCGTGGAATTCCTATGCGGGTAGAGCCGCGCGGAACCTAGTACTTAGAGTTTAGACAATAATATGCGGGTATGCATTGCCGCAATCGAAGTGTGGCAGGTTGAAATATTATAGCCAGTGGAATTCCTATGCGGGTAGAGCCGCGCGGAACCTAGTACTTAGAGTTTAGACAATAATATGCGGGTATGCATTGCCGCAATCGAAGTGTGGCAGGTTGAAATATTATAGCCAGTGGCGCGCACTAGCTGCCAATTGATATTATACACAGATTGCAATATAAATATCTAACAACACCTTTATTAATTACTATCATCACTGCAACTCTGGTGGCAACCAAACATGATATAGATTATACAGTATTTCCAAGCTTTAACAATGGCTTATACATAAGCCATGTAGGGTACTAAAGTGTACTCTGTAAGCCCAAGCAAGGCTTTGTTATAGTTAAAACTAATATCGTTTTCGGCATCTGAACTGCCCCGGGGCAGGGTGGGCCGACAGGATACGGAAACATGCACTAGTACTATGCAATACGTAGTTTATGTTCCTAATTTAAACTTCGGATGTTTCCGTATCCTGTCGGCCCACCCTGCCCCGGGGCAGTTCAGATGCCGAAAACGCTATAAGCTTTTTAAACGATCTAGTAATTAATAATGTAATGTTTTACAATATTCACAAGACATGCTATACAATACAGGCGCGGTCGCAGCCTGAAATTTTGGGAGGGGTCACTCACTAGTCACTACTATATATATATATATATATATATATATATATATATTAGTAGTATATATATATATATATATATATATATATATATATATATATATATATATATATATATATATATATATATATATATATATATATATATATATATATATATATATATATATATATTAGTAGTGACTAGTGAGTGACCCCTCCCAAAATTTCAGGCTGCGACCGCGCCTGTATTGTATAGCATGTCTTGTGAATATTGTAAAACATTACATTATTAATTACTAGATCGTTTAAAAAGCTTATAGCGTTTTCGGCATCTGAACTGCCCCGGGGCATATATATATATATATATGTCCAAATTATGTTCTTTGCAACATGTCTCAAGTCTTTACTCTTGAGTCTTGACCAATGATGTGTCATGTCGTGACTCGTAATGCACATTGACTTTGAGGAAAGTAAGAAAAGTAGTAAGACCATGTCGCGGTCGAGGACTGTCATGAATATTGACTTGGAGGAAAGTAAGACTATGTGAGACTGTCGCGAATTCTGCAAGCTGGTGAGGAGTGAGGACCTTAGTCGCAGGCGGGCGCGCGTGTCTCCGCGAGGACACGAGTGGCGAGTGACGCGGCGCCCCCCCCCGGCCCCCCTCCGCGCCCAGTGTTGGACCCGACTCAAGACCGCGAGCGCCAGTACTCCTCCGACCAGCGATGCTGGCCTGTCTCCGGAAATAGTGCGTTTCCCCGAATTCCGATCCCCGCGCCGCCCGATCCGCGATCCGAACCGCGTTCCGATCGCGGACCGGACGGCGCCCGCGGGCCGCCTTCCCCGGAATGCGACCCGAGGAATACACCGGTGTACTTCCCCAGATCGAACGATCGCGCGCGAGTGTTGTGCAAATGACTGGCTGCCCCTGAGGGCATATCGAAATGTGGACAAAACGATTAAAATGGAGGTTTACCCTGTGCGTGTTGTTCGCCGTGGCGGCGCTCGCGCATGCGGCGGGAGGTAAGTCGTGTGGGCTCGACCGCGTCACCGTTTCTATTTTCGTTGTAACTTGCGCTGAAATTATGTAAAAAGCGCTTTCGACTGCTATTTTTGGCGGAAGATAACCTAGAAAGGTTTATCGTGCGAGATACGCTGAAACGCTTACGACTTCCGAGTGGATTCGGAAGGTTGAGACGAACTAATCGATTGCGATAGTAGAGCTCCGCAAATAGAAATTCAGGGGTTAGTCGCTAGGCGACGCCATCTTGTGAAAAACGATAGGATCGTAGCACGATTATAAAAATGAGAAAATAGGTCAATATCATAAGTTTTATGTAACTGCTAGCTGTACTAGAAACACTTGCTAGTGGAGCTAGTGAGTAATCATAATAATTTATTTGTGTATCTACCCACTAAACTTTTTTCTGTTCTGTTTCGTTGCAAGATATACGTAAATTATGGAAGTTGATTAGCGATTTTCTTGTCTCTCAGCGTTTAAAAATTGTTTCTGTTGAAAACTAAAAAATACTCCGTCAGCTGTAGCCGTCAGTATTCGCATTTAGGTAGAGTTTCAAAACGAAAAACTACAGAGTGTTACATTTTTGATTGCACTAATGAACGTTAGATGTTTATAATAAAAGTTTTATCGATTTATTTTGGCCAGTATTTCTGTTTTCAAGGAATTTGTTTTATAGTCCCATTCATAAACAGATTATTTATGTAGACCGTGCTAGCGAGTTAACGGATTTAGATGCATTAAATTTAGTTTGCTAAGTCAATGACAATCCACCAAGGCTCAAAATTCCAACGTGAATTGTATGTAGCACTATTTACATTTATAGATTTGATCCATCCCACCCAGTCTTTGCTTCAAATTCAATAAAAAAACAATAGATGGCGTCATTCGTGTCACTGTCAAAACTGTTCTATTTTCAAATATTTTAACTTTTTTTTACAATAAATATATCCTAATACTCGCATACAGAGTTTTTGCTCGCTTTTTTATTCAGTATAAAAATCTCAGGGGTAAAAGAGTAGGAGGCTGGATGCAAGTACCGTGGTAGACTCTTCACGGTCACTCTTCACGTCACAGCAGCGTCGTCTATAATAACTATGACCAAAGAATAGGTGAAGGTTGGCAAAGTGACAGTGTTTAGACTGAGCGTGAAACTAACGCTGGGTTGATTCCCTCCAATGCAAATTATAAAGCTCGTTTCAGGGTCACAGAGCTTCAGATGTAACAATTTGTACAGCATCTACTAAAACGAAAAGTAATAAAATTTTTTATACTTACGTAAAAGTTTTATTTGCATTAAGTAATAATTTTGGTCTAAACACCTTTTCAGTTAGTTGTTTTAAGAGCCTATAAGATGACAATCAAACACTAGATAACCCGTGAGCTTCGTACCACTTAACTCATAAATTTTCTTGCTTATAATATATAAACCTTCCTTGGACTTCAACGAATGTTTCAAGACTAAAATTAGCAAAATCGGTTCAGCCGTTCTCAAGTTTTAACGAGACTGACAAAAGATGTTGATTCCTAGGCCTAGATGGGAGACCTACGTAGTTTGGCCGCGTTATATCAAACTCAGCCGACAGATCACAATTAATATTGAATCGACATGATCCGATCAAATGAGGATGGTCTGTCAACTGCCTAGGAATCAATTTCTTCGATGGTACATCATATTGTTTTATCCCATGCTAAGTAATACCAAAGTGTTATGGCAATTTTTATGAATATTTAAAATCAATAATCATTCGATGACAATATCTGTTGGTAGTAAAATGGTATCAATTGTTAATGATTGGAACAAAACTGTGCCTGACGGCTTATAAAAATAACCGGTCAAGTGCGAGTCAGACGCGCGCACGAAGGGTTTCGTACCGTTATAGAGGAAAAATAGGCCAAAAATTGTGTTTTTGTATGGGAGCCCCCTTTAAATTTTTATTTTATTTAAATATTATTATAAATTATTAAAGTAGACTAGATAACTAAGGCCTTTTTAAGTGCCTAGCTGTTGCCATTATTAATTACGAGCAAAAAAGCCAAAAAAATAACGTTTGTTGTATGTGAGCCCCCCTTAAATATTCATTTTATTTTGTTTTTAGTATTTGTTGTCATAGCGGCAACAGAAATACACAATTTGTGAAAATTCCAGAAGTCTATAGCTATAGCGGTTATTGAGTTACAGCCTGGAGACAGACAGACAGACAGACGGACAGACATCGAAGTCTCAGTAATAGGGTCCCGTTTTTACCCTTTGTGTAAAAACGGGAACGTAATAAAATGTAAATTCGTTTGATTTTTTGTAGGCAAAACTTATATCTACTTGTTAACATGCACATTGCACAAACCAAATCTACGCTATAAGATTTCGCAGTATTATATTTCACTAGTTTATGCACGCTTTTCCTTTGTGTGGAATTCTGTTTGTTGCGTGGGAACCGTACATTTTCCGGACGTGGGATACAAAACAACTTTATTATAGTCTTATTAGAAGTAGGTAGGTTTAACACACTGCAACCATAGAATTATAAGTATTGACATCGTTGACTACAACAGTCTTGAATTACTTTTACTCGAGAGGCTAGCCGCTAGAGCAAAAGTATGAAAGCTTGGGAAAGCTTGACACGTCTAATATGAAGCTATATTATCTATGCTTATATTGCACTTATTTATCACGTAGTCACACAAGTCTATGGGCCTGTCCACATCTCCACGTCACGACGTCGTCAACGTGGAACGGTGCGGTAAATAACGTGGCACGGTACGTTGACGTGACGTGAAAATTTACGTCGACGTAAAGTAAAAATGCACGTCTTTTTCTTCTCTTTCTCCGTTTTTAACAACAGCAAAAGCAGAATACGTCTTGTGTAGTTCAAATCTAGATTAGTGAAGAATGTATCAGTTTTAGAAGGCACTGCGACGTACAACGTTGCTATAGCAACATTATACGTCGTAAAATGCAATGATATCAAAATACTTATGGTAAAATGCACGTAAAATGCACATCACGACATAATATCATGATGTGCATTTTACGTTACGTTAACGTTTTGCACGTCACGTCAACGTATCGTGCCACGTTACCGCACCGTTCCACGTTGACGACGTGGAGATGTGGACAGGCCCATCTCCAAAGGCTCTATCGTAAGTTGCGTGTTGTGTGTATATTATGGTAATCCAAAGGCGTAAAATTTTATGTCTTTCCACACCAAATTTTGTCTACGTTCGTTCAGTAGTTTTTGCGTAAAAGAGTAACAAACTTCCATTTGTGCTTAGAAAGTGTCATGAACCTATATAATACTAAATGACGCCCGCAACTCCGTTGCGCGGAAATTAGTTTATCGTGCGGGAACCGTACATTTTTTGGGATAAAAAGTAAGTATCTCCCACGTATCTCCATACCAAATTTCCGCAAACAGCAGCAGGTTTGGGCGTGAAGATAGGTAACAGTAGACAGACAGACATAAAGACAGACACACTTTCGCATTTATAATATTAGTATGGATTATAAGCTGCTTGCTCTTACTACTACATCTTTTACGTGGGAGAGCCATGCTTCGGCACGAATGGGCCGGCTCGACCGGAGAAATACCACGTTCTCACAGAAAACCGGCGTGAAACAGCGCTTGCGCTGTGTTTCGCCGAGTGAGTGAGTTTACCGGAGGCCCAATCCCCTACCCTATTCCCTTCCTTTCCCTCCCCTATTCCCTTCTCTTCCCATCCCTACCCTCCCATATTACCCTATTCCCTCTTAAAAGGCCGGCAACGCACCTGCAGCTCTTCTGATGCTGCGAGTGTTCATGGGCGACGGAAGTTGCTTTCCATCAGGTGACCCGTTTGCTCATTTGCCCCCTTATTTCATTAAAAAATATCTTATTTCTTTATTTTGTTTGCGGTTTTACTCGAATTTGGGGTTTATTGATCTTCTCTCGCTTTCTTATATTGTTAAATAGTATGCAAATATTTTTCAACTAAACGTTCTTTTTGTTTTTATTCATGAATTAACTCTATTCTATCTCACATCTAATTTATTTTTTATTAAAAGCTTTTATTTAACTTGCTCTGTATGTATGTATGTTACGGTGGAATTTTGGAACTCAATTTTGAAGTATATATCTTCAATCGATTGAGCTGAAATATTGCATACACGTTTAGTTTGGATGACAATGCACGATATGGTATGTGACATCACTCTAAATCCAATATGGCCGACCATCCAAGATGGCGAAATAGTTATTTTCTATGCAGTCCTACAATATGGATATTAAATGAAAGGGCTTTTTGCGAGTAACTCGAAAGCGAATGTAATGTCATTATACATCCAATATGGCGGCTCATCCAAGATAAGGATATAGTTATTTTTAAAGCACTTTTTTGGAGGGTAGGCGTGCTTAAGTCAATACGTAAATTTAAGAGCTCCTCAATTAAATTAATTATTTAATTATTATTATGAACATAATTATGTAAAGAAGTTTACCTGTGCCTACCAGTGTCACTATTTCCTTAATTGGCAATAAATAACAACAATTATTTCAAGATTTATTCACCATCATCACTTTGTAAGATACACTTCGTTTTATTCAAAATTATAAATATGGAGTCCTTGAAACAGTCTATTAATCAAATGAGTGAGCTGTTTAACAACAAAATGACAGAGTTCCAGCAAGAGCTGAACTCTTGTCAACCTTCGAGCTCCACTTCGGCACTGGCATCGGAATTCGGTGCATTTAAGTCCTTTGTCTTGGAGGCCCTTAAATCATTGCAGTCTCAGATAGAAGTCTTAGTAGAAGTGCAAGACCAAAATGAGATGAGGCGAAGAAAGAAAATACTTTTGCTTCATGGGGTCTCCGAGTCAAAAACAGCTGAGCTTGAAGTTGTCAAAACTTTTTTTTCAACACAGCTTCGAGTCCCAGAGGTCGACATAACCTCTGTTAAATACTGTCATCGCCTAGGCAAAGTTATGGAATCCAAGCCACGACCAATCTTAATTAAATTCCACGATGTTGCTTTCCGGAACAAGGTTTGGGCGGCTAAAACCAACCTGAAAAACTCCGGGCACACCTTGACGGAGTTTCTCATCAAAAAGAGGCATGACGTGTTCATGTTGGCTAGACAACGTTTTGGGATCACAAAGTGCTGGACACACAATGGCTCGGTGCTTGTAATTGCTCCCGATGGCTCCAAAGTCCGTGTCCAGAGCATGGCTGATCTTGATGCCATCTCAGGAAGACATTCTTCTGATATCCCTTTCGTGACCATGACCCGAGGCAAAAACACCGCTGGAACCAAGACAAAGCAACGATTAGCAAAAAAGTAACATAATATTTTATATTATTAATGATTTTAATTCCTTCTATCTTAGTTTAAGTATATCTGCTATATTTACCTGTTATTAGTATTGCTTCTGCTAGTTTATTTTGTGGTATTGCTTATTAGTATAGCATTGGTCAGTAGCCAGTGTGTCCTTGCTGAGTGTTTTGCACAATTATTACCAAATTCCTTTGTTGTCCTATTTTATAATGCCTGCATTACAAATTCACTGCCATATATTATTATTATGCAGGGTAGTATTATAAATGTAGGTAATTTCACTCGCATTACAATTATTTTTTTAGTAGTACCGCTTGTTTTTAACGTAAAACTAATGTTTTTATGTCAAATTAAAACCTATATGCCACTCAGACATATTGACTTTGATTGTTGTTTTGACACTGACAACCTATGACATGTGTCAGTATAATGTACTCCGTTTTACGTTAAGAACAATTATTTGTGTTTTGATTATGTTGTATTTTATTTTTATAATGGTGCTTTATGCTTCTTAATTTATTTAGTGCATGTTTAAATATATTATTTTAAAATAAATCATCATACATGACACTGTAGGTATAAGGTGTTTTTATGAATAGTGTTTTAAAGCGCTTTTTTATACTATTATTGTAGTGTTATATTATTTGTATTTATAAAATATTAATTAGTATTGTATTATTATTATAGCTATTTATATATTTTTATTTTATTTATTGAACAAATTATTAAAACTTCGTCATGAACAGTTTGGACACATCCTCAGACGACTTTTTTACTGCGTCTTCACCTTGTAGTAATGAGAGTTTCTTAAGCGATTCTTTTACCCCACTAAGAGATACCATTTTAAATAATTTTTTAACCGTCAAAAATTGTTTCAAGGCTGTACATATTAATGCGCAGAGTATTCCGGCCCATTACTCAGATATGCTGACTTCCTTTGATCAAGTTGATGTTGACGCCATCTTAGTGTCGGAGACGTGGCTTAAACCATGCTTGCCATCAACCTGTTACAGTCTGCCAGGTTATAAATTAATTCGTAACGATCGCGTCGGAAGGGGCGGGGGCGGTGTTGCGATCTACTTACGTTCTGACATTCCTTTTACAGTTATCAGTTCGTCAGCCCAGCCTCCGCCACCGGACGCACTGGAATATTTAGTTATAGATGTTGAAATATCCTTCAGCACTAAAATACTTTTGGGTGTATTCTACTGTCCATCGTTGCATCACAACTACTTTGCATCCTTTGAGAATATACTTCAATCATACAAACCCGATTACATAAATACAATTATAATGGGTGACCTAAATACTTGTATGATGAAAGATGACAGTAGATCAAAAACCCTCAAGTCTATTTTAGACTCCTATGACCTGAGTTTATTGCCACTCAATCCGACACACTGTTCTCCTGGTTGCCGCCCTTCCTTGCTGGATCTCATCATCGTGTCTTCGCCAAATTCTGTCGTCAAACATGGCCAGAGTTCAGCCGAAATGTTCTCTTACCATGATTTAATCTATGTAGCTTATAATGTTCGTGTACCTAAAAGAAAACGTAAAGTACTTTTCCAACGAAATTTTTCCTCCTTGAATGTTGATAGTTTGAGGGAAGACACGCTCAACATTGATTGGTCAGCACTTTACGCATCAGAATCGGCTGATACCAAGGTAGAGATGTTTAATAGCCTACTAAGATCGTTGTATGACAAACACGCTCCTATAAAACCAGTTAGGATTAAACATCTCCCGGCTCCATGGTTGACAGATGGTATTAGGTCTATTATCAACGCCAAACACGCTGCTAAAGCAAAATACAAAAAAACTAATACCATTGAGCATCGCGATAGGTATATTAAACTGCGAAACAAGTGCAATACTATGTGTCGCGATGCTCAGCGTCGACATATACATTCCTCCATCGAGAATGGCGATCCCGCGAAAACGTGGAAGTTTCTAAAGTCCCTGGGTATTGGCAAAAATAACAACTCAGATAACTCGACCTGCAATATTGATGTAAACTTAATTAATAGACACTTCTCTTGTACTTCTCAATTAGACCCAGTTGTTAAATTGCAAACCTTAAACAAAATTTCCCTCATGCAGATTTCCAACTCTGAGCAGTTCCACTTTGTCCCATTTACAGAATGCGAAGTTAAGAGACACGTCATGGCGATAACTTCGAGTTCAGTTGGTGATGACGGTGTCAGTCGCAGAATGATCATCCCAATCCTAGACATAATTTCACCCGTCCTCTTGCATATTTTCAATTATTGTATATCAACTTGTTCCTTTCCTGATACTTGGAAATCTGCCCACATCATCCCCTTACCAAAATCCTCTCGTCCTAAAGCTGTCACTGATTTCCGTCCAATATCCATCCTTCCTTTCCTATCAAAAGTTCTGGAGCGACTCTTACATCACCAACTTACAAAACATGTTACCGATATCCACCTCCTTAGCTCCTACCAGTCAGGATTTCGTAAAGGTCATAGTACCACTACGGCCCTGGTTAAGGTGGCAGATGACATTCGAGCTGGTATGGATAATAAGATGCTTACCATTCTAACTTTACTTGATTTTAGTAACGCATTCAATTCTATCGACCATGATGTACTTATTGCTTTGTTAGAAACTCTTAACTTTTCTCCCTCTGTAGTCCAATTACTCCGGAGTTACCTTGGGGGTCGTCGGCAGAGAGTTAACATTTCGGAATCCTTTTCAGACTGGACCGACACTACTGCCGGTGTTCCTCAGGGTGGCGTCCTTTCCCCATTACTCTTTGCGCTTTTCATTAATTTTGTTACGTTGTTTATTTTTGCCCATTTCCATTTGTACGCAGACGATCTGCAAATATATACCCAGTCAACTCTTGATGCGTTACCTGCAGCCGTGGATGTTATTAACCGAGACTTATCAATTATATGTAACTGGAGCAGAGAACATGGTCTTCTGATTAACCCCGATAAGTCTCAGTTAATAATACTTGGCAGTCCGGGGCTCGTATCAAGAATTGACTGGGCCACTCTTCCCTCGGTATCTATTAACGGTGTAACTATACCATACAGTAAGGTTGTGAAGAATCTCGGTGTTCACTTTGATGAGCATCTTTCCTGGTCATATCAACTGAAGGAGATTAGTAGGAAGGTGTACTCAACGTGGCATTCCCTAAAGCGACTTCGGTATTTACTGCCAGTACCTACTAAAGTAGCCTTAGCAGAATCATTATTTCTGTCCCTCCTCGACTACGCAGATGCCTGCTTCATCAACTTGACTGAAGACCAACTCAACAAACTTGAGCGCCTTCAGAATATGTCAATCAGGTTCGTTTTTGGCTTGCGGAAGTTTGATCGCATATCTGAGTTCCGCAATAAACTAAAATGGTTGCCAATTCGCCTTCGACGTAATGCCCGTGTACTTTCCTTCCTCTATACCATCCTATTTGATCCTAACAGCCCTAAATACCTGAAGGACATTTTTAACTTCCGTCGCCCTGACAGACAGGAACTACGTTCATCCAAAAATCTCCTTCTAGATATCCCTATCCACCAAACAAAATATCTCCATTCCTCTTACTCCGTACAGTCCGTTTTACTCTGGAACTCTCTCCCTACCAAGGTGAGACTCTCTAAAACTTTAAGTACATTTAAGTCCTCCCTTAAGGATTACTACCTCAATATGTGTTCTTAGTATGGCATGACTCATGAGTCATGACATTAATTTATTTGGCACTGTATATATATACTCTCATGTGTCATTATACGTAAATTATATTATGTATATAATTATGGTATGTATATATTACATAATTATATGTATTATATTTATATTATTAAATAAAATATATATTGTTGATAAAATATTTATTTTATTGTATTTTGTATGTAGTATTGCTTAATATGTATTATGTGTGAATTTATTTCATAGGATAGTATTTATATGTAATGTAACTATAATGTATTAATGTTAGGTCTTTAAGCTTTACTTTTAATTGTAATTAGATAGTATACTTTAAGCACAACGCCCTTTCTCCAGCACTTTTTGTTTCCTTAACGTCCAAAGGTTGTCTGGAAGAAATTGCTATTTAGTAATAAGACCGCCTTTGTGTACTCGTCATATCATGTGTTTTTGTCGTTTGTTTATTGTTACTGTAACTGTGTGCACAATAAAGTATATTCATTCATTCATTCATTCATTCACTTCTGCAATATGGGTACTTATCAAATAAAAGGGCTCATTGAGAGTAAATTGAAAAGTAATAGAGTCAAGTCGAGTCGAGTCGAGTCGTGTCGTGTCGTGTCGTGACGTGACGTGTCGTGTCGTGTCGTGTCGTGTCGTGTCGTGTCGTGTCGTGTCGTGAAGTGTCGTGTCGTGTCTTGTCGTGACGTGACGTGACGTGACGTGACGCGACGTGACGTGACGTGTCGCGACGAGTCATGTCGTGACGTGATGTGTCGAGACATGACGTGACGTGATGTGACGTGACGCGATGCGACGTGTCGTGTCCTGATGTGACGTGTCCTGATGTGACGTGACGCGATGCGACGTGTCGTGTCGTGTCGTGTCGTGTCGTGTCGTATCTCGTGTCGTGATGTGACGTGACGTGATGTGATGTTATGTCAAGTCAAATCCAGCCGGGTTTTAGAAAATGCCCGGTTGAATCCGGTCACTTTTGTTAAGTGAAATTTAACTTTTTAGTCATGCAGAAATAAACGGAATATAACAACTCGCTAAATATAGACACGCTTTTTTCACTGATCAAAATCAAGTACGATTTCTTAAGGACTCATGTTAATCAGATATTAACAAATTCTTGAAACAAAACAAACTACAGTCAAATATACTAATAAATCTAGCCAGAGATAACTAAAAAGCAAAAAATAAATTATAGGCAAAAACTTTTTGAAAAAAAGTTTTTATTTAAATACTTACTCCAAAAATAAGAAAATAAATTTCTCCTTAAAAAGTTTAACTATTAAGTTATAACCTCAATATAAATTATACAATTTGCATGATAATAAAAGCTTGTCGCGCAATTTGTAAATAAAATTGTGCCAATTTAACTGGGTAGGTAAATTGATATTATATTTTATATTTTAATAAATTTATTAAATACTGACAGATTGTTATGTTCTCGCGACAAGCTTTTATTATTATGCAAATTGTATAATTTATATTGAGGTTATAACTTAATAGTTAAAATTTTTAAGGAGAAATTTATTTTCTTATTTTTGGAGTACTTAAGTATTTAAATAAAAGCTTTTTTTCAAAAAGTTTTTTGCCTATAATTTATTATTTACCTATCGTAGAGCATAATGATGTTCGAGTTTGTTAGGACTTAGGATCCTAATATAAAATCTAGTTACCTCTAATGTATACATCTGCTAGAGATTAGGATCAAAAGTGTCCTTATAGTGAGCTCTAGAGATAATCCGCAATAAACGATTTCACGGTTCACCCCTTTAAGAGTTAAAAATATAGTATAACACGTGTTTATTTTCTTTTAGGACATTTACAAAATTCCAAGTCTAAATTCCCATAAAAATATTTTTATGGGTATTTTAGACCTTTAACTAACTTAAAAAAATGGAATAGACCGAACAGGCGGCGCGGCGTCGAGAATTAATGTGATCGAGAATATGCATGGAGCTGCATTGTAGATGGACAGGGTCCTAAAATCCAATCTACCTCTAATATTATAAATACAAAAGTGTTGTCTATCTGTCATCTCTTTATGTCTAAACTGCCGAACCGATTTTGCTAAAATTTGGTATGGAGATACTTTGAGTCCCGGGAAAGTACATAAGATACTTGTTATACCAAAAAAGTGTACGGTTCCCGCGCGATAAACGAGGTTATCGTAATGACTACTTGAATAATCAGGGGCCGTAAAACGAAACCGTTTTGAGACTCAAACAATCGAACGAGAATGTTGCGTCCTACTCTAACAAACGTGAAATGACATTGTTAGAGTTATAGGACTCGACTTGAAAATATTATTGAGGTAATCTTGTATCTTTATACGCAACTAGATGTTCCGCGCGGCTTCGCCCGCGTAATTTAGGAATTTCACGGAAACCGTACTTTTTTCCGCACGTTTTTACGTAGTCTATTCTTCATATTGTGTGCCAAATAACATAAAAATTGCTCCAGTAATTCTTATGATAATAAGCAATTTCAATGTTTTTCCCATTTTGCTCCATTTCTTCGCTCCTATTAGTCTTAGCGTAATAAAATATAGCCTATAGCCTTCCTCGATAAATGGGCTATCTAACACTGAAAGAATTTTTCAAATCGTACCAGCAGTTCTTGAGATTAGCGCGTTCAAATAAGCCCTTTTAAATAATTTCCCCCCGTTTTTTCCACATTTTCCTCTATTTCTTCGCTCCTATTAGTCTTAGCGTAATAAAATATAGCCTATAGCCTTCCTCGATAAATGGACTATCTAACACTGAAATAATTTTTCAAATCGGACCAGTAGTTCCTGAGATTAGCGCGTTCAAACAAACTAACAAACTTCCGCTTTATAATATTAAGTATAGATAATATTAGTAAAGATGTATGTCCACGTTTTGGCAAATATCCTTAGCTTAATACTTACGTAAGTTGACAATAATTTTGGCATACTAAAGCTACCGGTATTGTGGGTACCTACACTCGTTATCTCGTAATAAATTTATGAGACACTCGTTGTACGTCGGCAAAATATTTTTGGCAGAATGTAATCGGACAATCGTATCAATCGAAACAAAAATAGTCTCGCTATTTATATATAGTGATACAACATAAAATAAAGCATTACTGCACTAGGCGAGTGGCATGAACCAATATTTTCTATGCGTTTTCTTTATTTTCCGCGTGTTTATATTTTTTGTGTATATATTTTAAGCATTGTACATTATGGAGGAATATGTTTGTTATTTTGACTTTATGCCTTAATGGTTAGTCGCATTTGATCTTGAGAGGTTGATACCTCTCAAGATCAAATTTAGGAATCACAATCACAACGCGCGCGATTAAATTTAGGAATCTAATGATTTAGATTCCTAAAAGATTCGTATCTTAGTCATGAGAGTGCAAGTGGTTCTGGGTACGGCAAAGTATAGGTCTACCAGAATCTGATGGCAACTTTTGACAGCAGATTTTCAAAAAATATCCTTGTGTATTGGATAAATTTTTATATTTGCATGTTTAACACACAGAATCAGTCGCTATAAGAAAAAAAAAAGGATCAAAATGTTTTTTATTTCAATTACCCCGGTATTGCTAGAGTCAATTTATTTTCTCACTTTTTGCCATCAGATTCTGGTAGACCTATAGTCATCTTCCTTTAAAAATAAGTTACAAACATACATAATATTGATGAGAAGATAAACGTTCATACCAAGTTGGTACCCTAAGGGCGGGTTGCACCAACTTCCTTTAGCTGTAACTGTAACTTTAACTATAACTACAGTGTAAAATGTCAAATCTTTGGTTAAGATATTGATTGATGATGAAGATTTAACGATAACCATAACCGCTCAAACTTATATCGATTTTTTTTCGTGAACATTTACAATGGATCACAGTGTTGTTATAACAAATATTTTTTCTGTCGATTTTTACGGATAATTAATTTTTTATACTGTAACTGTAGCTTTAACAAAAAAATAAACGCAACAGACATCTGTCAAATTCCGTGGTCAAAGTTAAGGTTAAAGTTAAGTTAGCCTTAACTATAACCATAACTTTGACCATAACTGTAACTATAACCACGCCTCTGGTGCAAGTTGCAACCCACCGTAAAGGTCGTTTTTCATGTCAAGCGTGAAGTTGCCCGCATTCTATCATTTCATAGAAGTTTGTACTGTCATGCGAGTAACACTCGCGCGGTCAGGAGCATGTTGTCACCCGCATGCGGACCAGATCCGCGCGCAGGTGACAACACGCATGTCAGGAAAAACGCTCTTAAGCTTCACTGTAGCTGGTAAAAACTAGAAAGAACTCGTCTAGCTAATTCCCCCTTATCAACATGTATGAGATTGATGCCAAGATGCCAATACACTCTATCATTAAGTTGTGTAATATCTGTTATAAATTATGTCAGCCGCTATATTTACCAACAATTATATAATATTTTATATGCACCAGTTGGATATAGAGCGCGCATCATGTCAGACGGTGACTAATTTTTTTCTTTGCGCGTCTTATTTTAGCCGCAGCTTATGTCATTGTTAATACAGCGATGGATGTATTTTGTATACTCGGGAAATTAGTCCAAAAAATAAAAAATAGATAGTAATAATAATAATAATAATAATAATAATCGTTTATTCATCTCCACAAGGTACAAGAATATATGGTACTTAAAAACTAATTTTATCACAATATATTATTATTGTAACTTGTGGGAGATCTGGAGTCTAAACTAGGCCAAGCCTGTAATATAGATCTCCAGGCCCCCCCAAAACAAAATTATTATATCAGTGTACAGTTTGTGGGCACCAGTTTGTTACACTCAATAAGTAGTAATAATATACGTTGACAAATTGATATTTTTAGCTTCTTAATTTTAAAGTAAAAAAGAATCTTATTATTAATTTAGTTGTATGTATACTGTGTGTAAGAGTTTTTGTGTGTTGTTTGTTGGTTGTGTGTGTGTGTGTGTGTGTGTGTGTGTGTGTGTGTGTGTGTGTGTGTGTGTGTGTATGTAATATGTTTATTAAATTGCAATATTATATATACATATATTTTTTAAATATAATATATACTTACATAAATAAATTTTACATTCTAGTTAATAGTAACTTTTCAGTTTCTTCATAATTAAGACTAAGTAACCATTTATAAATTATATTCTTGCATTCAGTTTTGGTGCAGTTAGATATAGAAAGATGTTTGTTACATTTGTTATAGAGTGAGCTACCTAAATATTCAATAAATCTCTGAGCAAAAGATGTATGGACGGCTATAGGCTCACAGGTAGCGTAACTACGCCTCGTGTGGGCAATGAGTGTTCTACGGCCTTCTGTGGGTATATTATTATGTGTATGCAATAGAATATATTATATATAGTATATTAAGTATAAGATAAGCAAACGAGAAGATTGGAGATAGGCCATAGATTAACAAATTAATGCAAGTACGTCATAACATAGATTCTATCATATTTTCATGACTTAAAATATTATTACATAAATATATTTATGTTATCAATTTATCCACAAAAAGAACATACAACAATTTATTCAAGATATCGTTTGTTTTCCTAAGAAAGTTTTCAAACATTCTGTAGATCAGTGTTTTTCAATCTTTTTGATTTCGCGACTCCTTTACAGATTGAAATATACTGTCATAGAAACCCCCTCGTGTCATGGAAAGCCAAAGAAATAATTTTATTAAAAGGCTACCTACGTTAGGTAATGATTTTTTTCCTAGTTTGGTAATAATTGTCTATTATACCTCAACTTTTTCTTTCTGTCGGCGACCCCTCCCTCGCCTCCCCTCGAGCAATAAATATAATTTTTGTAATAAACGACGAGAAAAGGGGTCAAAATCTTGTGAAATAATAGTATAGGATATTATTTCACAAGATTTTGACCCCTTTTCTCGTCGTTTATTACAAAAATTATATTTATTGCTCGAAAGCGAGGCGAGGGAGGGGTCGCCGACAGAAAGAAAAAAAAATATATTCAATAAAATAATATGGGCGAAATACAAAATACTTTATATGGCAAAACAATGTTTGCCGGGACAGCTAATTTTTTTATAAAGAACAAAAGAAAACAGTTTAAAGTTACATTTGGTAGCTTAACTTTGGTTTTATTAAATCATTTTTTTTATAATATCTATGGACGCTTCACACCACGTCAGTCTGGCCCCGTGCTAAGTACCTGAAGGACTTGTGTTACGGGTACCAGACAACGGAAATATATTTAATACTTTTATACTATACATATATTTAAGATTTTTATTATATCATACGCATATGTATTTAATACACATCCATTGGTAATACACATCCATGTCTTAGAAAACTTTTTGTTCCGTCGGCGGGATTCAAACCCGCGACCCCCGGCTTGAGCTACCGACGTGCTTATCCACTGAGCCACAGAGGTCGTCAAATATAATAGTAGGTTTCAATTGTTTAAAATTATTGCTAAGTTAAATAGACACGAATGCCATAGTTTATAGTAATTTAATTGTGCTAATAGTTTTAAAATAGAAGAAAACGGTCATTTAAAATATCTAAGTAGTTGAAATATTTTAAGTGGGTACTAGAAAAGAGTTCAAACTAAAGCTATTTCTAGTTAAAAAGTGAAAATATTATCCATGTAAAAAAGGTAAAATGTATGATTACTGTGGTAAGAAAGTGGAAAAGTTTTACGAATTCATACCTAGGTTAGATGATAGCTGTTAAGAGCGGCCAACCCGACCATCTTTCCATACAAACGCTCCTACGTGATTATGGCGTAAAGGATCTTTCTTTGAAACTTTGAACTTATAGGTCTACCAGAATCTTATGGCATAAAGTGAGAAAGTAAATTGACTCTAGCAACATTTTGATCCTTTTTTTTCCTTATATCGGCTGATTCTGTGTGTGAAACATGCAAATATATAAATTTATCCAATGATCAAGGATATTTTTTGAAAATCTGCTGTCAAAATTTGCCATCAGATTCTGGTAGACCTATAATAGGTATTTTCTGCACTATATCTAGGTTTATAAAAAAACCTGAACTCAAAATTTGGAGAAACAAATTCAGTATAAGCCTCCAAAAACTGTTTTTTTGCACAAATTTTATCTGAAATTTAGACGTTTATAATGTACTTACTAATTGGGCCAGTTAAGGAATATTTTTTTATAAACCTTGCAAATGTAATGGAGATTCTAAATGTCAATCATTTTTTTACAAACTTGTAAGGCCTACTAATAAACACGTATTTCTTGAAACAAGTTTTATGAAATTTCCACACACTATTTATCGTGAATACTACTAATTATTAATAATTTATATTAATTACTAATAATAATTAATAAATATTTTTTACTAATTAATAATAATTACTATTAATCGATGAAACAACAAGCTTTTCGATAACTCCCGCGTTGACGATAGTGGGACTGGGGCCTCTTAATAGCAGGCTCAGTTAATGCTTCTTTAAAGTTAGGGACAATGGCAAAGGTTACACTACTACTATCCGTTATACACCAACTATAGTGTAAAATATAATATTAGTACCATAATCTGTACCATAGGTTGAACTACGTTATTTGGTTGGGTTATGTTATGTCGTCATTGTAGCCGTGATTAGTCGGCTAGGTTTGACGTTACGCGATCCATTTACGTAGATTCGTCATCTGCTTATGAAATAACTTCTCTGATAGTACATTTATCTTATTTCTCAGTCCATACTACCCATACTTATATTATAAATGCGAAAATGTGTCTGTCTGTTACCTCTTCACGCCCAAAGCTCTAAACCGATTTTGTTGAAATTTGGTATGGATATAAGATACTTTTTATCCCGGAAAAATGTACGGTTCTCGCGCGATAAAGGAATTTTAGCGCAACGGAGTTGGGGAGATCATCGAGTATACGATACAATTTTTATCATAAAAAGTCATGAAAGTACTTTACGCATTCATTTCGATCTCAATTATGCTACCAATTTAAATAACATTTATTCACTGTGCAATAAAAATACAATGCACATTCAGTTTTAGGGTTCCGTACCCAAAGGGTAAAAACGGGACCCTATTACTAAGACTTCGTTGTCTGTTCGTCTGTCCGTCTGTCTGTCTGTCTGTCTGTCTCCAGGCTGTAACTCGAGAACGGTAATATCTAGAGAGTTGAAATTTTCACAGATTATGTAAATCTGTTGCCGCTATAACAAGAAATACTAAAAATAAAATAAAATAAATATTTAAGGGGGGCTCCCATACTAATAACGTGATTTTGTTGGGGCGTTTCTCATAGAAACACAGTGATCAAAAGTGAATCTTTAGCGCTGCTACATTCACAATGAACTCTATATTATAAGGGACACATAACACACCCTAAAGTCACAGTTTTTTACACCCGGTGAAAATAGGTGAGAATAGTGTATTGAAACTATTTATAAATTCTATTTGTGTCACACATTTCCACTAGATGTCACTATTTCACGGACACGTGGCATCATTTTAAAAATAGAACGTCGGAATCAGATGTTAATAAAATGGATTAACTTTTCCTTTTGATCTACTAGCAAGATAAAGAGCAAGATATAGATTTTGGATAAAAGAGAACTTTGAATGTTTACATACTATTGGTTAAGGAACTAAAAGCCGCACTCAGAAACATTTAATGCATACTTATCTTCGATTTAATGAAGAGTTCTATAGAAAATTAGTCGTTCCACGAGGCTCCATCCACGTAAAGTAAAAAGTTGCCTATATCCTACCCCGTAGTCTACTTTATATCTGTGTCAAACAACATAAATATATAGGTCCAGTAGTGCAGATAAACGCATTCAAACGAACAAACTCTTAGCCGTATAATATTAATAGTGTACCTGTAGTGTGGCTTTAGTTTTCATCAAAATCGGTTTAGTCGTTTTGAAAGAATTTGGCAACAAACACCTGCATGAAAATTTAATGTCAGTTTTGTTGTTTAGTTTCAAACAATACAACATGTATCGAGTAACACTATTATTAATAATTGTTAACCTAGTTGATGAATATATCTATTTCAGCTGCCATACATCAGTCGATCGTTGGATGGGCGCCATTACAATTAAAATAACCCTCCTAGCGCAGTCGGTTAAATTGCCACTACAAAAATGCAAATAGGCGTTAAACTTACATTAGAAAAAGAATTTAGAGTGCACCAAGTGGGCGGAAGAATTAGCAATATTTTAATCTGCTCTTTCTAATTGACAAGTGAAGAAAGAACCACAAGGAAAAATTCATTAAATATCCCAGTTAATATAGGGTAAATTGTTAAATAGGTACGGTAGGCAAAATTAAGAAGTACAGAAGCGCAAAGTGCTAATAGGTGCGAGCTCGATTTTTGTAAAAAATAAAAATGTGGTATTCGATTTTTTAAATGAGTTGGAGTCGATTTATTGACCAGAAAAACAGAACTACCTGTATTATAAAACGAAACCAGTTTTTATCAGAAGTTTTTAGCTTAGTTAGTAATAATTAGTAGCTTGTCCCTACGCCGTAACTTATAGACTACACCGTAGCTTGTCCCTACGCCGTAGCGCCTCTACGCCGTAGCTTGTCCCTACGCCGTAACTCGTAGACTCTACGCCGTAGCTTGTCCCTACGCCGTAACTCGTAGACTCTACGCCGTAGCTTGTCCCTACGCCGTAACTCGTAGACTCTACGCCGTAGCTTGTCCCTACGCCGTAACTTGTAGACTACGCCGTAGCTTGTCCCTACGCCGTAACTCGTAGACTCTACGCCGTAGCTTGTCCCTACGCCGTAACTCGTAGACTCTACGCCGTAGCTTGTCCCTACGCCGTAACATGTAGACTACGCCGTAGCTTGTCCCTACGCCGTAACTTGTAGACTACGCCGTGGCTTGTCCCTACGCCGTAGCTTGTCCCTACGGCGTAACTTATAGACTACGCCGTAGCTTGTCCCTACGCCGTAACTTGTAGACTGTGGCTTGTCCCTACGCCGTAACTTGTAGACTGTGGCTTGTCCCTACGCCGTGACTTGTAGACTACGCCGTGGCTTGTCCCTACGCCGTAGCTTGTCCCTACGGCGTAACTTATAGACTACGCCGTAGCTTGTCCCTACGCCGTAACTTGTAGACTGTGGCTTGTCCCTACGCCGTAGCTTGTAGACTCTACGCCGTGGCTTGTCCCTACGCCGTAGCTTGTAGACTCTACGCCGTAGCTTGTCCCTACGCCGTAACTTGTAGACTGTGGCTTGTCCCTACGCCGTAGCTTGTAGACTCTACGCCGTGGCTTGTCCCTACGCCGTAGCTTGTAGACTCTACGCCGTAGCTTGTCCCTACGCCGTAACTTGTAGACTGTGGCTTGTCCCTACGCCGTAGCTTGTAGACTCTACGCCGTGGCTTGTCCCTACGCCGTAGCTTGTAGACTCTACGCCGTAGCTTGTCCCTACGCCGTAACTTGTAGACTGTGGCTTGTCCCTACGCCGTAGCTTGTAGACTCTACGCCGTAGCTTGTCCCTACGCCGTAACTTGTAGACTGTGGCTTGTCCCTACGCCGTAGCTTGTAGACTCTACGCCGTAGCTTGTCCCTACGCCGTAACTTGTAGACTACGCCGTGGCTTGTCCCTACGCCGTAGCTTGTCCCTACGGCGTAACTTATAGACTACGCCGTAGCTTGTCCCTACGCCGTAACTTGTAGACTGTGGCTTGTCCCTACGCCGTAACTTGTAGACTGTGGCTTGTCCCTACGCCGTGACTTGTAGACTACGCCGTGGCTTGTCCCTACGCCGTAGCTTGTCCCTACGGCGTAACTTATAGACTACGCCGTAGCTTGTCCCTACGCCGTAACTTGTAGACTGTGGCTTGTCCCTACGCCGTAGCTTGTAGACTCTACGCCGTGGCTTGTCCCTACGCCGTAGCTTGTAGACTCTACGCCGTAGCTTGTCCCTACGCCGTAACTTGTAGACTGTGGCTTGTCCCTACGCCGTAGCTTGTCCCTACGGCGTAACTTATAGACTACGCCGTAGCTTGTCCCTACGCCGTAACTTGTAGACTGTGGCTTGTCCCTACGCCGTAGCGCCTCTACGCCGTGGCTTGTCCCTACGCCGTAGCTTGTAGACTCTACGCCGTAGCTTGTCCCTACGCCGTAACTTGTAGACTGTGGCTTGTCCCTACGCCGTAGCTTGTAGACTCTACGCCGTGGCTTGTCCCTACGCCGTAGCTTGTAGACTCTACGCCGTAGCTTGTCCCTACGCCGTAACTTGTAGACTGTGGCTTGTCCCTACGCCGTAGCTTGTAGACTCTACGCCGTAGCTTGTCCCTACGCTGTAACTTGTCGTAGTTATGCAATGTAGTTATGGTTGTCTTAAAGAAACCGCTCGTAGCATGACCGCCACCTAGCGCAAATTCTTTTTTGAAATTATGTATATTGTAATTCAGTGTTTAAGTAAATAATTTATTATCTGTGTAATTGTGTTTCAGCGGAAGAGGAGGTGCCGTCGGAGTCGCAATGCCGTCCATACATAGAGAAAGCGCTGAAGGAAAAAGTGTCGGGTGACGTAGAGCCAGGTGGGTACTCTATCTAGACACGCGGTAGAGTGTCCAGTAGAGTATATTATTCTCTATATAGCCACATTATATACTAGATGACGCTCGCAACGCCGTTGCGCCGAAAAAAGTTTATCGCCCGGGAACCGTAAATTTTTCCGGGATAAAAAGTATTCTATGTCCTTACCCGGGACTCAAAGTATCTCTATACAAAATTTCAGCAAAATCAGTTCAGCGGTTTAAGCGTGAAGAGGTAACAGACAGACAGACATACTTTCACATTTATAATATTACTAGCTGTCCCGGCAAACGTTGTTTTGCCATATAAAGTATTTCGCCCATATAATTTTATTGACAACGTCCATCGCTATCCCGTCGCACAAACAATGGTCGCCGTCAGTCTCGAGTTGTAATAATTTACTATTATTTATTCAACAAATGCACTTATCAATATAAAAAGTACCCAGTAGCCGATTCTCAGACCTACTGAATATGCATATAAAATTTGGTAAAAATCAGTAAAGCCGTTTCGGAGGAGTACGGTAACTAACATTGTGATACGAGAATTTTATATATAAGATATTAATAATAAGTATGGATGCGTAAGTATGTCGGTCTCTGTTACCTCTTCACGCCAAAACGGCTGAACTGATTTTGCTAAAATTTGGTACGGAAATACTTTGAATCCCGGGACATAGGATACTTTTTGTCCCGAAAAATGTACGGTTCCCGCGCGATAAATGAATTTTGGCGCAACGGAGTTGCGGGCGTCATTAAGTACAAAATACTCATTATCGTTATTCGGATAGTCAAAAATCCGGATAATTGAATGTATTAAGCAAGAGAGTCGGTGCACAATGTTATGCATGTAGAAAATGTTCTATTTTTGGTAAAAACTGTATTGATAAAATTTTAAGAGACATTTTTCGGTAGTAGACAGTATTCCAGATAGTCGCGAATCCCCATAACTCAGAGCTGGATAATCGAGTTGCTTCACTTTGTTCTAAATTATAAATTGAAAGAAGATTAATGCAACATAGTTTACATAAAATATGTCTACATTTGTTAGGCTAGGTCAATAATCATATAAGTATAATCCACAACCTGTACATTTTGTAGTACACTTTACGGAAAAACTATCACGCCTATTGATTTGTGCTTTAATATAACGTAATTTTTATTTATAATATGTAGATGTAAATTATCATCAGTCAGTCAAGATGTGACGACGCGAGCCCTCAGAACGCTCGGCTTTTAGCTAGTTTTACTAACGTAATACGTTGCGTAATCTTTTCAACATCTTTGCTAATAAATACGTATACGTGAATTCCCTATGACTCAAAAAACAATGTGTGTTTGTAAATTAATTGGCAATAAATACAACACCTGTACAGTTTAAGCCGCGTGATACATTATTATTACACGTTCATGTGTCAGTGGACTCGGATTTTCTGCGGGAAACGCGTTCAAAGTTGTGACATAATGACAGAAAAGTGACAGACTTATGGCTACATAACGACAGTAAATACACTTACTCATGCTAACCTTCGTCTGTTACTCTTTTGATGTGATCCCCTATTTTTCAATAATTTATTGGGTAGCAGTTAGAAGTTAAAAACAACACTTTTCTTACTGATAGGTAAAATAGCGTTACAACTTATTCTATGCGATAAAGTGCGTTGAAAATGTAACTTAATTATTTGAACTCAGAAAAAAGGTGACTAACATCATTTCTAACCATACCATCTTATCATTTCAGAATCTCAAGAGAAAAACGATTCAAATGAAGCAACAGTGGATGACGATACGAAAGAAGATACATCAACAGAAGAAGGGAAAGCGGAAACAGAAGACAGTAAGGAACAGGATAGTGGAGAAGTAGAAGCGCCGTCCGTAGAAATAGCTGATGAACCTTACACGTCCCAAGTTTCCGCGGAAGACGATGGTGATGCATCTAAAGAAGACGCGACAGTCGAAGATACGGAGGACAGCGCCGAACAGAAAGAGGGTGACGCAGGAGACAGCGAAGAAGCATCCGCTGAAGAAAAAGAATCCGAAAAAGGTATTATTGATTTCAATTACACAATTTTGTATAATATATACTGCTCATGAGTTATAATTAGGTTATGTTTAGTTTTCGTTGCCCGTAACAAATACAATCCATGGTCAAAGTTGATAAAATTTCTATCGATCAGTTTTAACTCAAAGACCAAAAATATATAATCTATATATTAAACGGTGCAGTTAAGCTTACTTTATCGTTTGCTTTACATTACATTTTTATTTTTATCAAAATAAAAACTGGCTGGAAGAAGAAGTAAAATAATCTAAAACCAATAAAGATGTGTTATTACGTTTTGACCTTTTATTCTATAATTACAGACAGTGGTGAAGTGGCAGCCGATGGTGATAGCAAAGAGGATGCCGCCACAGAGGAACAACAAGACAGCCAAGAAGACCAAGCCGATAGCAAAGAAGTGACGGATGACAGTCAAGAAGCTCAGGCAGAGTCTCAGGCGGATGACGGTGAAAGCGCTGAAACTGAAGATGCCGCAGAAGATGCATCTAAAGAAGCAGCAGACGACGGCGATAGTGGAGAAGATAAAAAGGAGGACGATGGATCTCAAGAAAAGGCTGAATCTAAAGAGGATGAGCAAGCTTCCGCCGAAGAGAAAGAAGATTCCAAAGAGGAAGCAGAAGACAAACCAGATGATGGAGACTCTAAGGAGAAGGATGAATCTGCTGAGGCCGCGCAAGAGAGTGAAGAAGAAGGAGGCAGAGTGAAGAGAGAGGCAGAAGATACTGAAGAGGCCAAAGATAGCGGTGAAGAGGGCGAGGAGGCTGCTGAGGAAGGGTCCGAGGAGGAATCTCAGGAAGGTGCCCCAGAAGAAGACTTATTACTGGTAATATTTTTTTTCTTAATTATTATTAAATAAGTTGTTTGAGCCCCATTATTAATAATAATAATAATAATTTATTTATTTTCTCTCAAAAATTACAATGTAGTAATTTGTGGGAGACTTGGAGCCCAAACTAAGCCGAAGCCTGTATATTGTAAGATTTTCGGTATCCTGATAATTAAGTTAACTAGCCAGAGTGTCACTTTTTGCTTACACTTGATTCTATTATTGTGATAAATTGACAAAATTTCATTGACCTTATTATATAGGAAACTAACAAGAAAGCAGAAAAATCTTTGGGCAAAACTAGTTTTAAAAATGTGATCCATGTTAGGCCTTTAATGTTACCTTTAATCTACGTCGAAAGTTAGGTTTTAATTGTCTGTCGTAGTCTATAGATGAATGTTTTTTTGTGATGCAGGCTAAAATAAACAGTTGGCGTACGTTTAGAACTCCGCATTTTGTATATAATTCATCTGTGGGGTAGAGGTTTGGTAATTTCCAGCCAACTTTTAGAAGGCATCTCTGTGACCTTTCCAGTCGCAACATTCTAGTTCTTGGAGCGCCACTCCATACGACAATACAATAAGAAAGGATAGATTGTACGAGTGCGAAGTAGATTTTCTTAATTAAATTTTTATCGCAAATGTGTCTCAGTCTATAAAAAAGAAAAGTGAGTTTACCTCCCTTTTTAATAGTTGTGACAATGTGGTGATCGAATGACATTCTACTATCTATAAAAATTCCTAGATATTTAACACATTCTGTTCGCGCCAAAGGGCTACATATACAATTGACAACATTTCAAATATTTTTTGTACTTGTTTTATGACGAAATATAAAATTAGGGGTTAAATTAGGGAGCTGAACGTTTTTTCCCAGGATTCAGATTGGAAGACAAGAGCTGTGTCGTCGGCATATGTAAATATTTTGCCATAGGGTAGATCTAACTCACACAGACTATTTATGTATACAAGGAACAAGGTAGGGCCCAAGATACTACCCTGTGAGACGCCGTATTCAATGAGGAGCTCTTTGAAAGAACGCGAGCTGGAGCCCTCTTACGCCAATTTTTTCTAATTTTGAAATTAGTATGGGTATAGAGACGCTTTAGCCAGATCCAAAAAAATGCCAATAACTTTGGCCTTCCCATTTAACCCCCGCACTATATGGTCTGTTAAGTCATGTACTGCATCCATAGTTGAAATACCAGCGAGATAACGCTAAATCTTTTAACTTATTTCTTTCAATTAATCCCCCGGTTGTGGTAACAGAAAGAGGCATTTGACTGAGTATGCTAGAAGATGCTAGAATATGCAATATTTAGGTCAGGCTTCATTCGCCATTCCACAAGAGGCTCACTTCCTGACTTAAAATGAACTAAATTCTATTTAAATAGTTTCTTTTGATGATGTTAAGTGCACGGCGTAAAAAAACACCAAAATCCACAGTTTATTGCGTACATTATTCAAAAACATTCACCACAAACAATTTTCAGACTGGAGAAATACCCGAGAACCTGAGATCGCGGGACCACATCATCCAGATACTCCGTCTGGACGAAGACGCGAGCGAAGCGGAGCTCACCATCGAGAAATCAGCGGAGATCATCCTTCGGGACCTGAAGAGGCTTTACGAGAATTCCATCAAACCCCTTGAGGGTCTATACAAGTACAGGGACCTGAGTAACAGGCATTTCGGTGACCCTGAAATCTTCTCGAAACCGTTGGTGCTGTTTATGGGACCGTGGAGCGGTGGGAAGTCCTCCATACTGAATTACCTGACTGGCATAGAATTCACCAAGTGGTCTCTGAGAACAGGTAAGTGTGACTGCAATTAACTTAAGCCATTATAAAAAAACTGTCTTCCTTATTATGGTATTTACAAGTCGTTAACGCCTCCGCGGTCTAGTGGTTTAGAGCATGGCTCTTGACTCGGAGGTCGCGGGTTCGATTTACGAGTTGTAAATATAATATATTTCCAAAATTTTGGTTAGGACAATGCAGGCTGATCACCTGATTGTCTGACTATTGACAAGTAAGATGATCCATGCATCGGATGGTCATGTAAAAAGTCGGTCCTGCATTTGATCTCTCGCCAGTCGTGTCGGTTTTCCGTCACACTGGGTTATGAGAGTAAAGGAATAGAGACTGCTCTTGTGTACTGCGCACACAATTGGGCAATATAAAATAGACTACTTGACCTATATTCAATTTCATTGAACAAATGCATATTTCTAGTAGAACTTGGCCTAGGAAACCGTATTTCACCCTTATCATCAAATAAAAGCTTATGATTGATAAATAGTCGATTTGAAAATATGATTTTATATTTTTTAATTTGTACTGATGAAAACGCTTTTGTGGTACATCCGATTTGGATGTGACGTCATCACACTAGTAATTTAATATCTTTAATTTATCGCGCTCGATAAATGTAAGTTTATTTGTACATTAATAATAAGAATAAGCCTAGAAAGATTTGAAAAATATATTTTCTTGAATAATTCAAATAAAACATCAGTTTTATATATTATCTCCATTTATTGTAGTTAGGAAATAAAATGGCCAAAACTTTTCTCCAAAAGTTTTCAACATTACAAATGATTTCTAAATTCTTTTCTAATTTTTTGGCACTGTTAGACGCGTACGTTTAGCACATAATTTTTTTTTTCAAAAAAGAAAGTATAAAATACAAAAAATATGACGTCACACTATGGCGGACAGTGTTTTCGGCGCCATGTAAAAGGAACATTTTTCAAACAACATTTTTATGGGTTTCTACTGCTTAAAATATTAAAATATTAGTTTTTTTTGGTGAAAATGAATGATTAAGAAGCGATTAGCATGAAGAAAAAAAGTAGGTCAAGTAGCCTATTATTCCTGCATAACTGGCCTGATTACAAACCTACCACCGTCACCGAAACCGGTGTGGGGGTTATTATATACGAGTCGTTACTTTTCGTAGGCGCCGAGCCATCACCGGCGTATTTCAATATCCTGATGCATGGCAAGGAGCCGGAGGTGCTAGATGGCACGCAGCTGGCGGCAGACTGGACGTTCTCAGGGCTACAGAAGTTCGGCCAGGGACTGGAGGAGCGTCTGCGGGGGCTACGGTACCCCAGCAAGCTGCTTGAGAAGGTTTGACTTAAATATTTCAATAAGCCGTGGCCACATCGTAGATTTGCTCACTCACCAGACCATTAATATCATGATATGGCCAATAGAGTATAGAGGTAGATAGACAAACATTTCATGAAATGCAACCTTTCCAAAATCATTTCATGAAACTAGCAAATCTAGGATATGGCCACGACAATTACATTAACTATAATATTAGGAACTAGCTGACCCGACAAACGTTGCTTTGCCAATTGCCATATAAATTATTTGTAGTTGTAATGTATATTATATAATATTTATAAGAAGACAAATATATCGGCGAAAACCGTATTCAAATCGGATCACTAGTTTTCGTGTCAAAGAGAAAAGTTTGATACAAAATCTTACCCCCTCTTTGGTCCCTTAGAGGGGTGGGGGGAAAAAATTATACACCAGATGTTAAGTTGGAAGAAGACAAATATATCTGCGAAAACCGAATGCAAATCGGATCAGTAGTTTTCGTGTTAAAGAAAAAAGTTTGATACAAAATCTGACCCCCTTTTTTGTCCCGTTAGAGGGGTGGGGGGAAAAAAATGTATACTCCAGATGTTAAGTTGGAAGAAGACAAATATATCTGTGAAAACCGCATTCAAATCGGATCAGTAGTTTTCGTGTGATGCTGGAACAAACATACAAACAGACAGACAAAAAAACTAACCACATTCTTGGCTTCTATAGCGATGTAGTGACACCCCCCGCTTATTTTTTTTTAATATCTTAAATGTACAGAATTTTCATTTCTACAGTATTATTATATTACTAGCTGTCCCGGCAAACGTTGTTTTGCCATTTAAAGTATTTCTACTTCATCAGTCGATACAAAATCTTACCCCCTCTTTTGTCCCCTAAGAGGGGTGGGGGGAAAAATTTTATACACCAGATGTTAAGTTGGAAAACACAGTTAATAATATGAAGTAAGTCGATTAAAAAAAAAAGTTTGATGGTTTTGTACACCAGATGTTAAGTTGGAAGAAGACAAATATATCTACGAAAACCGTATGCAAATCGGATCAGTAGTTTTCGTGTTAAAGAAAAAAGTTTGATACAAAATCTGACCCCCTCTTTTGTGCCCTTAGAGGGGTGGGGGAATATTTTTTATACACCAGATGTTAATTTGGAAGAAGACATATATATGTGCGAAAATCGCATTCAAATCGGATCAGTAGTTTTCGTGTGATAGTGGAACAAACATACAGACAGACAGACAAAAAACTAACCACATTTCTTCTATAGCGATATAGTGACACCCCCTGCTTATTATTTTTTGAATATCTTTAATGTACAGAATTTTGATATGATAAATATAGCATTGATGCGTCATGCGACGTTTAAAATTTGTTTATTGGGAAAAATATAGTCCGGTAATACTGGATGACACTACAACCTTAAAGCTATTCCCAAATCCCAACAACAGGCTAAGATTGCTATTATGATGTGTAGGTTAGGGTTATTGTGTATGTCGTATGCGCACCTTATGTAGAGTAGTGTTTAGTAGCAGCGCGACTGTAAGATTGTACTAGCGATCCGCCCCGGCTTCGCACGGGTATAAAATATATACCTATAGCATAATATGTCACTCACTGAAAAAATAATTAAAATCGATTCAGTAGTTTTCATTTAAATATTCATTACTACCCGTGGCCTGCATTGGTCGGTACCGCCGCAAAAGCTACGTCCCGCAATTTTTAAATCTGTAATATCTTCGAAAATATTCATTTAAATCATATGATGTACAGGGCCATATATATGTTTATATTAAATCAACAATGTATTTAAAGTATTTAATTGAATAAGGATTAATGCCGTATTGGTTAAAATCGCTTCGCATAGCCATTATTTGTAGTTAAAAGTAAATGATAAAAAAATGTTATTGCGGGATATCTTTAGAGATAGACATATTATACCATCGCGGAGTTTCTGTAGACCTTTTTACTTAGTACATTATTTTGATAAATCTCGTAGGGTTCAGCCTGCGTTTGCAATGTAAGCGGAAAAAATGTAGATAATTATTTACGACATCACATTTGAAACCCCAAAAATAACAGTATACCTAATAAATAATATTTCTCCACTATTTAATGAATGTTATTATACTTATAAACCTTCCTCTTGAATCACTCTATCTATTAAAGAAAACCGCATCAAAATCCGTTGCGTAGTTTTAAAGATTAAAGGGAACAAAGGGACATGAGGGAAAAAAGCGACTTTGTTTTATAATATGTAGTGATTATGGGCAAATTCATTCATTACGCTAGGGCGTTACTCATAGAAACATAGAAACATAGAACTAGAAGCAACACACCCCAACGTAATTATCAATTTGATTTAAGGTGCAGTGGTTGTTGCAACTACGTAAAATGGGGTTTTTAAATAATGTTTTTTCTAAAAGAAATGTCATTATTTAAGTATGAAAAAAGTACCGTTTTAAAATTGAGAAAATTTACTATACGAATAGATATATCAGTACGCAATTTGAAAAATTCTGCTCGATAGAAAAAAATCTTAAAGATGACTATTATTAACGCTGTTTTTCATAATTAACTCATTTTATGGCTAAATTACACACTTTCTAGAAAAACAAAAAATGTAGTACATTTGTCATAACATAACCTAAACCATTTGATATATTTGATTTATGTAATACTAAAAACAAAAGGTTTTTTCTCCTATTTCGTCCTATCAAGGACGCCGTAACTCGTAACCGCCACTGTGCAAGGCGCGCTGATATGAATGTTACTTTACGTCGATATTCGTACTGACAGACATCGACCTGCTAATTTTAGGAACTACCTCGCCTTAAGTAAGTAATTGTTGCAACCTGTATAAAAATTAAAAACATACAGCTTTTATAAAATGGTTACCCTGGGCCTCACTCTGTTGTATGTCCAGGTGAACATAGTGGAGATCCCGGGCATCCTGGAGGTGCGGAAGCAGGTGTCCCGGGTATTCCCCTTCAACGACGCCTGCCAGTGGTTCATCGACCGCGCCGACATCATCTTCTTGGTCTACGACCCGTCCAAGCTCGACGTCGGCCCCGAGACGGAGGCTATCCTGGATCAGCTCAAAGGCAGGGAGTCGCAGGTAAGGGCCGGCCCGAGGCAAGTTTTCGCACAATAGATAGAACGAACCAGTAAGCTGATTTTAAACAATCAAATCATTATTTTTTTATTATTTTCTTTTCTTCAAAAAAAGAAAAGATAAAAGGCCTGATAGACGTACGAACTTAAAGCACGCGGGTTTTAAGTTCGCGAACTTACTCGGCTCGCGTCGGTGACACACGATCGCTCACACTAGATTACCATGCCCCCAGGCTCGCGGCTCTTTGCTGACACACAGGCGATTAAGATCGTCGAGCCATAAGTCCGCGTACTTACTCGCACGTCTGTCACCCCCTTAATAATTCACAGGTTTCGGCGGTTAATACGTCACACTTGAAGTTGGTAGTAAGCCGCCTATACCAGAGTTGACAGAACTAAGGAGTAGTGATTACCTCGACTTCAAAAAAACGGGCGAATATTAATACGCGAGTTGGCGCAAGTGTCAATTTGAACATGTTTCACCATGCTGGGTAACGCATTATAGTAGGTACTGCGCGCGCTATCCGATATGCAGTGGCGGGGCAAGACCTAAATTTGATGATATATCTTGCGAGGCCCCCTAAGATATATTTTGCGCGGCCCCCTGATGGATGACGCAAGAGTACGGATTTGTTGAGAGAAATAATTTTTTGATACTCAAACTTTTATCTATAAATCTTTTTATTTATTAATATTTGAGTATCAAAACTCGCAAATCCTTTAAAAATAGCCTAGTAATCCAAGGGGCGCAAGGCCCCTTAGTTAGACCATGAGGCCGTGGGCGGTCGCCCACATCGCCTACGTCTGACGCCGCTTCTGCCGATATTATACTACGTCAAACGTATTTTCGAGATCTCTTCTGAGTCGGCCTACTCGTTAGTTCTGTTTACTCTGGTAGTTACTCTGCCTATACTAAGGTTACATTATGCATAAATGTCGGCTAATAAAATAGGTATCATCAGAGAAATTGCTGATGAGATTCATGATGGCGGACCTACATTTGGTTAAGTTATTTCAAGTCACGTGTTAATCGTGATTAAATAACGTAGGTCATCTCTTTAATCCATAGCCCAATTTTATCCCAGACTCGTAACGTCCTTAATGCACCTTAATGTGCTCGAACTGTGACAAATTCTCATTCCAGACGCGCATCGTCCTCAACAAAGCTGACACGGTCAAACCGGAGGAGCTAATGCGCGTACAGAGCGCGCTCATCTGGAACATATCGCCGCTGATGAGCTCGGCGCAGCCCCCGGTCATGTACACGGTGTCCCTCTGGTCGCTGCCGTACGAGGCCGGGGCTCCGGTGCGGCTGCTGCAGGCGCAGGAGAGGGAGCTGCTCAGGGACCTCCGACACGCCGTCGACAAGAGGATCGAGAATAAGATAGCGAGTGCGAGGAGATTCGCGGTGAGTGTTGAGGATTGAAATTCAGACTTGTAAAATAGTTTCGTAGGCAGTCAATGGCCGTGTCCGTTGGCGTTTTTTGTCGTGTGCGCTAATTGAGCAAACACACTAATCATAAGTGAAAATGTTTACTTACATTTTTAAGATTTAAGTAGAAGATTTTTGCAGCGCATGCCCCAAAAAACCTAAACGAACACGGCAAGCATAGTTATTTTTGGCGGATTATATCAAATTAATGTTAACAGTAAACTCGAAGTTATTTCCTCTCTACAAAAAAAAAAAACTACTTTTATTCATTTATACTTTTTGCACAATATTGGTACATAGGCGGACTTTTAATTTTTGTTGGGGCGCGTCGGGCCAAAGAGTCGCAGCCTGGCATCTAAAGAGCCGCAGGTTGCAGACCATTGACCTAACCTATACGTTATTTTTAACCCCGGTCAAAAAAGACGGGTGTTATAAGTTTGATATTTTCATTAATTTTACTGTCTTGGTGACAGCTTTGAATTTCACCTGCCTTTAAAAGTCCTTTAATCTTTAAGTGGTTTTTTTTTTCATGTACCAGAAAACGTTTTGTTGGTGAATGAATTTATATAAATAAATACGACCCCCAGGTCCGCGTGAGGAACCACGCCAAGATGGTCGACTGCTACCTGACGACCTACTACAACCACAAAACGATATTCGGCAACAGGAAGCTCATCTCGGACGCCATCATCGAGAACCCCCAGAACTACCACATCTACGAGGGGCTCAGCACGCTCACCAACATCTCAAGGTCAGTTGAACTTTTATACTCAGAAGTCAGAATTAGAGTATAAAGGATGTAAGATTTAAGAATACACGTGCAGTCCCAAGAGGGAGGTTAGGGCATACGCGACACGAAGCACTTCTCAGGGACCATCTATAAAGTTCGTCACACGAGTTTCATGAATTTTAGACCCCTCCCTCGGCCCCTTTAGATATGTCATATTTTATGGATGGCCCCTCACCAGTCACGAGTTACAACTCACGACCCTAAAACGTGTCTAAGGTAATTACTATCATGTGATTCTTTATCTCGAAATAGGTATTATGCCTATGACTGTTCATGATCCTACAAAATCTAGTGTGAGCTTCCCCAGAAATTACAAACGGTCTTGCTTTGCATTGCCACAAAGCTTTAGAGATTTTCTGGTGCGCAGTGCGAGGTCTTCTCACTCTCAAAGAAGAAATTATTTACTAAAATTGCTTGTCATGAACATTTTCTAGATAGCGTTCTTTAATGGGTTATAAAATACATCTGTTTACAGGTACGACCTGCCCGACCCGGAGACGTACCGCGACTTCTTCCGCCTCAACCCGCTGTACGAGTTCCAGCAGCTGTCCGCCACCTGCACCTACTTCCGCGGCTGCCCCATCAACCGCCTGGACGTCGCCATCGCCTACGACTTGCCCGAGCTCGTCGGCAAATACAAGAAGATGGTCGAAACCGCCACACCGCAAGGCATGCCCAAAAGTTGAAACACCCGCTCGTTCGCTCGCGCGTAGCATCGTCCGGCGCGGACCATAGACAATTTGGGCACATTATGCATTTCTTTTTTAATTGGATTTTTTTTAGTTGAAAATCGCATTTTTTTTTTTTTTTGCTATCGCTTGCTCCCGACGGTGACGGTTTTCTTTGTGTTTTTTTCTCGTAGAAAATGCAGGAGACATCCAATTTCCTATTAACATTATTTTTATACGAATGTCAAAAGCAATTTTAATATTCTAGTCATTAAGTTTGTTAGTGAAAGTTGTTACGTTCTATTTATTATAATTTATGGCGCGTGCTGATGGGGGGTGAAAAAGATTTGCGTTGCGGTCTCTACCCTGAATCTCTGTTAGATCGAGACGTTGTGAATATTAAAATAAAGTATAAATTAATAATGGTGTTTCATTTGCAATCAACAACCATCAACCTTATACATGTTTAATGAGTTAGCACTTAATAGCTGATAGGTATATTACCATGAAAGACCAAAGAGCTCCACAAACACGCAGGTATTGCAAGTACATGAGGCACTACTAAAAACCTAGGGTTTCATCCATGTGAGAGTAAGTTATGTCTTATCCCTCTGGGATCTGGGTTTATTCATACCAAGTCACGTTGGTGTTGTTACGTAGTTTATATCTTCTTTGGTCGGTGTAGCTGTAGCCCCAAGGCCCGAAGCAAGCTCTCGAAGGACATACACTTAGGTATATGGGATGTGTCATGTAAATGTGTGATGTTGGGATTTTGTATATTATTTTTAAACAAATGTGTAACCATTATTTGGTTCTTAGTATCTACTCTGTAATAAGGCTAGACCCTTATTACAGAGTAGAGAGAGACTAAGAAAACGTTAACCATTTAATATGCGTGTTGCGGCTGCACCGCAAAGGGCGCGTGGGGCGCGTAGACCTAGCTGCGCCGGCGCATGCGCCTTATGCGCGAGCGCACATTGCAGAGTTATACTTTTACTTTAGGGCGAAGCCAAACGAGCGTAATTTGTGAGTTGTGAGTCGCAGAATTTCGGTTCGGCAAATTCTGCTGCATTAAGTTTCATACAAAAGTCCTGTTTGATTCACACGAGCGTAATTTTGTGAGTCGTGATTTGTATGAAAAGATAAAAATCTTTTATTACCGCGATTATAAATATCTTTTATTATAATTATATATTACCGCGTAAATACGCGGCAGAAATTCTGCGACTCACAACTCACAAATTACGCTCGTTTGGCTTCACCCTTATAGTTTAAACAACTGCATCGCTCACTCTATCATTGTCATATGTGGGGTAGTCGGAAAGCGTGCTATTTTGTGTACCCTGCAAAACTCTTTGGAAAGTTATACTATAGCTTTAAACACTTCCCTAAATCCACTGACTTGATTCATTCACCACCCTGACGGTATATTTTCTAACGAAAAATTTGTTTTCCCGCCCTTTACTTGACAGAATGGCATTGTTGTAGTTAATTTAGCTCTAACGCCATAATAGGAGATTTGCCGGGAATGTGAAAGAGTGATGACTGATGTTGTGTTTTTGTATTATTTTCCTAAAATTGTGTTAACTGAGTTTTTAATGTGTATTATTGGTAGGATATTAACCATTAGATATTCGTTATTGTGCACAAGTGTAGAAAGTGATGCAATATCCAGAAACGTGCTATTTTGTGTTCCCTCCAAAACTCCATCGAAAGTTTCAGTAAAGCTTCTACCACTTTACTGAATCGACCGACTTGACTTCCTGACTGTATTGACGTTTACTTAGACTTTGACTAGACTTTAGACCTGACAGTATAGAAAAACGATGCTAAAAATTGTAATAAAAAATGTTATTTTCCCGCCATAATATACTCGACACTGGTCATGGTTATAGCCGAAGTGCCATAATAAGAAAAAAAAAAACTTTCAATTTTGACATTGACATTGCGTTGAATACAAGTTGAATTGAGTTCTGGCTGTATGGGCAACGCTCCCTTTGCCTGTCCCGACCGGGACGAATTAACAAAAAAAAATTGAATTGAGTTCAATTGAGTTGAAAAAAAAATATAGTTTTAGTCTGGTGACTGGTCCATAGATAATACAGTATATATACTGAGATAGATGAGACACAAGCAGAAGTATAGGTAAGATTATTGAACTCGACGTATGATGGCGCTTTGACACGTAATGTAGCAGCGCCATCTAGTTGAGTGGTACTTAGTATTCCTGGGCGTCAACTAGATGGCGTTTTTTATAATAAACAGCGACATCTACCGGATTTAAATAATAATTTTGATACAAAAATTAATGGCCTGGATTCACTTTGATTAGTGCAAGTGCAGGTGATTAGTACAGATGATATATAATGATTTAGAGAAACTAATGGACTTGCCATTTATCTCCAAATCACAAATCATCTGCACTACTCACCTGCACTCGCACTAATCAAAATGAATCCAGGCCATTAGAGGCAATAAAACAGTACAATATTTTGTTTACTTTATTTTATTAACAACCAAATCAAATAAGAAAATAATACTGTAGTCTGTAACAGAACTTTTCAGTAATTTTTGAATTGTCCTTTTGGTTGGTGAAACCTGAAAGAAATTATACAAATTTTAATACCTAGCAATATTTTGAAAGAATGTATTAGGAAACACTGTTAAAAATAAATATAATTTGATTGCTAATTCTGTCATAATTCACAAAAAATTATCAGATTCATTTGCAGTTTTTTATTGAACTAGGTTCAATATCAATTACTCATCTAGTGATTTATATATCTAACCTGACATAGATTTATTTTTGTGTCTAGTAGTAAATCTGTAGAAAATCACAGTGGATGTTGCATGTCCAGGGTGAGATGTAACTTCCTTCACTGGCTTCCACAGTAGGTTGCAATATTGAAATTATTCAGTTTACTGTTGTCTATTTGCTTGTCTATTAACTGTAACAAAAACAAAATACTATGTTAGCGTTAAGCGTACACAGTAAGTAGTAACCCTGTGTAGGTTTTGTGTTCGGGAACTGTAATCTGTATAAAAATAAAAATTAGTAGAGCATACTAATGTTTAGGATATTTTTTAATTAATGACCTAATTTCAAGATTATGAAAATTTCAAAAAGGAAGGTCTTCTCAGGTAGGGAGTAGTACGGGGGGGTTTTTCTCACCCAAAACATCCCTCCTCAAGCCATTTCAACACCCAAAAGTTGGCGCAGGTTTATGAACCTAGCCCATTTCAATATTTTCACGATTAAATAATTAATTAATAATTTTAACTACGCGGTTCACTCATATTAACAAGGGCCACTTATATTAACGTGGGCCACTTATAAAGTCCCGGCGGGCCGCATGCGACCCGCGGCCGCGTGTTGGGGATAGCTGATTTACATAAAGGTTTATTTTACTTACCTCCTTCGTCACATCCAAAATAACAGTGAAGTCAGGGGCTCAGACCAAATAAAAGGTCTGAAGTCACGGGTACATCGGTATCTTCGAAGTTCGACGTGATTTCGAAATTTCAAACGAAGCTTGTGTCGATTTGTTTGATTACAGGTACTATCGGATACCAGTTACCACTAAATAAGTTATCACAAGCCGCGCGAAGTCAGAAACAATAAGAAGAAAGTAACTAAAAACCACAATAACAAAAAACAAACTTTAAAAAAGTGAACTGTGAAAATTTTCGTCAACGGATGAAAGATAAATATAAGACTACATTGCATAAACGTCAATACGTAATTTGTCTATTTTGCCATCTAGTGGCATTTAGAGGTATCAACGGAAAAAAGTTTGTTGTATTATTTGTAAGATGGCAGCACGCTCCATACAAATATTTTTTTTACCAACAATGTACTATGTGTCACCCCCATGGACTGGTCACCGTCACATATTGGTGTTAAGGGAAATGAACAGGCTGATTTTCTAGCAAGAGCTATAACCACTTGTTCTCAGGAGCATTGTATTAAAAACATATGCCTTCCAGAATCCGATGTTTTAGTCAAAATAAAAGAAACCTTTAAAATCGAATTTACAAATTTTTGGAAACAGACCATGGAAACCAAAGGAAAATGGTATTCTGGGATTAAACAGGGGTTGTCAGTCCCATGGTTTACTGAAGGTGTTTCATTTCATGGCGGGAAGTTTTATTCTACTGTTTGCCGTCTTGGACTTGGTCACTGTCGATTTAATGCTCATCTTCACGGATTGAATGTATTGTCTTCGCCTGTTTGTAATTGCTGTGGTCATTCTGAGCAAACCTTGGATCACATTTTCTTTACTTGTAATGGTTTTTCTCTTCAAAGATTTATTTTTATTAATCACTTGATGGATATCTTTGGGACTGCTGAAGCCATCCCGCGCTCCCTTCAGCGGCTTCTGAAGGCACCTGATTGTTGTGGGCCAATATGTGGGCCAATAGTGCGTCCTTTCTACCATTGGTGATATTTGGATGAATGCCCGCCAGTCATTGCCTGTATGCCTTGAGATTGTGTATGGTGATTGGTGGCACAGAGATGGTTCTCTGTAACGGTTATGTGTTATAAATTTCCTAATTGTATATGGGTGCTTTGTGGTTGTAAATAATTCTCTTTTGTATTTGCTTTTCATCTCGTTTTTCTTAGTTTTAGTGGTAAAGTATTGTTTAATGTACATAACTTTGAACTGTTTATTAGCAGACTTTTTAGGCACCTGTCAAGAGTCAAGAGTCGGGACCGCGTCGGGATGAGCACAGTGACCAATGACGACAATATGTCAAATTGAAGAAGGGACAGTAAAAATTAAAATACTATCAAAACATGAGAAATGGCTTCGGCCTGATGAAAAAACTTATTTCATATTATTGATATCAAAGAATTGGCTTCGGCCTGATGAAAACTCTATTTCAGATGGTTAATATAAAAGAATTGGCTTCGGCCTTCACTAAATAGAGAAAACATAGAAATGGCTGTATGGGCAACGCTCCCTTTGCCTGTCCCGATCGGGCGAATTAACAAAAAAAAAAAATCAATTGAGTTGAATAAAAATTTGAGGTTACCTATTTTATTTACAAAACGAATCAAAGTAATAATTTCTTTCCATTGCACAAAAATATAATAAATTTAAGTTATGCACACAGATTTGTCTCCACATTTACACACAGATGAATGTAATTTTTTAATTAAGTTATTGCAAGATTGTCATGTTGAGGTTGGTATTTGTAACTGTGATTTAAAACTGTATATCCCTGGAAATAATGATAATGTATAAAAATACCAATAAATTAGCTATACGAAAGTTATTAATAACTCTCATCTGCCCTAAAATGTCCATTACTTAACATATTTTCTATTTACCCAAAAATACTTATCTAGAAAAATGTTATTGTTGCATCATGATTATCTTAATGCCCCCAATTAAAACCTCGATTTTTCAAGTTTTTGTTATTAATTTGTCTTGTACTTTTTTGTAGCATCCATACAGAAAATTCATTGGATATTGCAATGATTATGACAGAGACATGAGAAAATGTCTCAAAGCAGAGAGATTACGACGCCAGAAAGCGAACAACGAAGAAGCAGTCCGTAAGCACGCAGCAATTCGTGCCAGAATATTAGCAGCTGAGCAGCGTCAAGCCCAACATTAACATGGATTATGACATTTTGAAATCAATTGACCTTACCAACAAAGACACTTTTAAGTCATTCACTGACAGATACTTTAGTAAACGCTACATTCTGAATGCCGATGGCATATCCAATAACGACATTATGCTGATGTTCCATTCAAACCGGATCACTTTGTTGTGTCTCGCACCGAGTCATTTCTTTTTCAAAAGACTGGACAATTACAAGTTGAATTTTACTATAGGTAAAGTTGATAGATTATGCAACACAGTCAAGGGTAAAGGTAAAAAAGGTGGTCAGATGCTAACGCCCAAGTCTGCTATATGCCAAGTGGAATGGGAAGATGGAAGCAGTTTTGAAATACCGTGCGGAATGAAAGGAACCCTTGTTGAAGTTAATGAGGAGCTGGTCAAGCGTCCTCAGTTGTTACGAGAGAGACCCGACTCCGATGGATTCCTAGCTATTATGCTATCTAGTATTACCATTTCCGATACCACAAAGAATGAGTTGTTGACTCATGAGGAGTATTTAAAAGTTGTTAATTGTAGTGATAGTAAATAAATATTATTTTTAAATAAAATAGTTGTTTATTTTTACTATGATTTCCTATTTTAGGTAACTTTTAGAATATTTTTTTCTTTTATTGTTCAACTATTTATATTTAATCAATGACCGTCTTCAGCACATTCAAGACATTAGTAATGCTTTCATCATTAAAATTTGTTTTTTTAGCCTCATTACAATAACAACAGTTTGTTCTGTTGTTATCTTAATTTATTATTAACTTTCTTAACTAGCTGACCTTTGACTCCCAATTTGATAAATGTTACATTACTCGATGTCACTCTCTTCATACTAGTATACTATTACAATATTCTAACTTTAAAAATGTTAACCAAAAATATTTGCGTTTTCGCTTACAACAAATGCAGTAAAAAGTATTTAACGAAAATATTATGTAATCGGTTGTACAGTGAAAGCAAAAGCGTTAAGACACCGCTTTACGACTTACACGTTAAGAATGGGGGCAAAATGGTGGATTTCGCTGGATTTCTCCTGCCGGTGCAATACTCGGACATGACTGTGTCCGCTTCTCATTTGTTCACGAGGAAGAGTGCGTCAATATTCGACGTGTCCCACATGCTGCAAACCAACGTTCACGGCAAAGACAGCGTAGAGTGGTTCGAGTCGATATGTCCCGTGGATCTGAAAGGTATGGCCAACGGTTCGAGCTCCCTTACCGTCTTCTTGAACGAGAAAGGAGGAATCATAGACGATTTGATAGTCACCAAAGTGGCAGAGGATAGACTGTACATCGTATCCAACGCTGGGCGCTTGGAGGTCGACAAACAGCACATGCTAGAGACTTCGGAGATTTATAGCAAGAAGGGAAAAGACGTCAAGGTTGACTTTTGGGACTGCAGCCAGCGCGCCTTGATCGCAGTGCAGGGCCCGAACTCGGCTTCCATACTGCAGCCGTTGACAGAATTCTCGTTAGAAGATCTAGTCTTCATGACATCGAAAACTGGTAAAGTAGCCGGAGTAGACTGTAGAGTAACCCGCTGCGGGTACACTGGGGAGGACGGTGTAGAGATTTCGATTCCCGCCGATCAAGCGAACACTGTCACCGAGGCGCTTCTCCAATCCAAAGACATGAAGCTAGCCGGTTTGGGCGCGAGGGACTCCCTGCGTTTGGAAGCCGGATTGTGTTTGTACGGGAACGATATCAATGAGGATATTACACCAGTCGAGGCGGCTCTCACTTGGCTCGTTGCGAAGAGACGCAGAACAGAACAGAACTTCCCGGGAGCGTCGATCATCGTTCGACAGATCAAGGAGGGAGTGCAAAAAAGAAGAGTAGGCATCAAACTAGATGGCGCACCGGCCAGAAAAGGGGCAGTTCTGAAGGACGACAAAGGGGCCACTATCGGTAACGTCACCAGTGGCTGCCCAAGTCCATCCCTAGGAGGCAACGTAGCCATGGGCTACGTGCTGGAACATCTCAAAAAACCTGGCACCCCGCTCGCAGTCAATATTAGAGGCAAGGACGTCCCCTGCGCCGTATCCAAAATGCCCTTCGTTCCCGCCAAATACTACATTAAAAAATAAACACACCAACGTTTTAAATTTTATTTACAAATTGAAAATATGTCTGCGTTTAAATGCGAGTAAGCTTATCTATACAAACAACAAAAATATAACATATAACTGAGCAACAATACATTCACAGAGTTTTACAATGTTGGAAAGTAGAAGGAATGTGTGTACAATCTGCAGCTAATACTGTCTTTAATACAGCGATATCACAGGACCTCCTCAAATTGTATTTTGTAAGTTCCAGACTTACGTGACTAGGGGCGCCCGCTTTTAGAAAGTATTCTTGCTTGATGCCTTGAAAAAGTAACGAAATGTAAGAAAAAAATATACACTGATTGACAAACAAATAAATATCCAATTTAGTTACATAGTGCGTAGAATGAAACGCCCACATGACACATCTAAATTGATTATTGAAAAATAAAATTGATGAAAAAAAATATTATCTGTTTTTTCTCGGCACTTTGTTTATTTCCATAGAGTTCGGCGCCCCCGACCATCACAATTATTTCCTGAGATATATATTTACAATATTTAACTTAAAAGATTATTTTGCTCAAAATACAAATCTTTTTATAGATCCCTAATATAAGAACTTAAGAATAATTTTATTTTTACAATAAAACTGCCGCGGCGGGAAAAAGTTTCTCTACTACTACAAAAGTATATTCATTTTGTAAAAAAATATATTCTTTCATGAAGAATACAATAATAGAATTAAGTACCCATCATTTATTCCTCATTTTGAGCATTTATATGTCATTATCATTTGCAATAATATACAATATTAATTTGTTTTCGAGATAATGATATAGCATCAATTAAAGGTGAATTTTAACAATTTCATAATGTAAACTGTTTACGGACTTTTTGTTTCTGTTTGCCACAAACCAAATAAAAAAGAAGTGTCAATAAAAAAATTGTAGTAATTATACTCAACCGTGCATATAAAATTGAACACGCTCAACACAGAGACAAGTTTTACAAATGCGTGAAATACTTTACATTATGTTATTAATCATACTTATGTGTGAGTGCGTCGATGAGAAATAACGCACACCTACAACGAAACTACGCCTCAGTTTGTAAGGTAAACTATGACAATGTGACAGCACGAAAATATGCGTGTATTGTGTTAGCTACACAATACATTCATATTTTTGCATCGCACACGTACATAAGTGGGTTTTACTTTAACAAAATTCTGTATTTTTCATTCGGTCTTGGCTATGTCATGTTTATTTAGAATAACTAAAAATGGAATGAAACAAAGGACAATAGACTAGCTAAAAATTAGAAAACATCTAAATAAATAAAAAGTAAGAATACAGCGAAGACAAAAAAGAAAGAAATTGAACATTGAATAATTTTGATTTAGGGCTTGTTTCACCACTTTCTGATAAAGTGCCGAATAGGCTATTCACAACTTTTTTTGACAAATTCTTCATACTTCATCTGTCGAGTTAAGAGCGAGCTGCCAAATTTTGCTGTGTTTTGTAATAAGTATTACGATCCCGGAAGACGATTGACTTAAATGAAATTGAGATTTATTTAATCATTGTATATTTATCTGATATTTGCCAAACGGAAAACACGATTCACTTATTTTGACTCGATAGTTTTATTTTTCGAAATTATGAATATTTCTGGGCTTATATCAACAAATATCTGTTACACTTATTGAGTTACTATCATTAAATAACTTGAACTACTAAAATCACACACTTTATAAAATAATGGCTAAAGGAAATATTAGTATTGTATTTAATTTTTAAGTAATCATCAAAAACATTTTTGGGACTTACGACCTTTACTTTCGTGCTATAATGCGGGAACCGTTGTTACGCGATATTGTTCGCTATTAGCTGCAGCGCATAGCACATTTCTCGGAGGCAAGCTTCATGGAATCATTATATCACGATTGGAGGATAGCGGGGTGTGTAGGCGGGGCTAGCGTGCTTTGATATTTTTGGCAGCCCGGTCTAAAGTGGTGGATAGCCTATTCGGCACTTATCATGAAGTGGTGAAACAGGCCCTTACACTTTTAAAATGGTTGTACAGTTGATATCTTGATATTTGCCCTGCCCGGATAGACTGTAGATATCTTACATTTATCCATAGAATTTTCATTTTTCATGTAAATACTACATTTGACACTTTCCTAATACTTGGTCGTATTTGTACTATAAGATAATTAAAACTAATTTTCTTGTATAAATAAAAACTAATAGAATACACTGAGCTGATTTAAGAACACACTCAATATTCGAGAATCTTTAAACTGTCGACAAGTTAACAGACAAACACAGAAGTGTAGAAACCCCTGCAAGCCAAAGTTTAAAAACTTATGGCACGCTATGAAACCACTGGCAAAAAGTACTAAGTTTAATGGCATATCAATATGATATGCCAAACAGTACTTCTATCCTTTTGGGCACCGGGACACCATACAGGTGCAATCAACAGCCGCTCGCAACAAAATGTATAGCTAAGCTATAGAGTTACTCACCAGACCCTTTAGTTAAAATGCATTCGCTAGTTTCAACTTTCGATAGCGAAGTTAAATGTCAAAAATTTATGGAATCTGAATCTAACTTCACTATCGAAACTAATATAGGTCTACCAGAATCTGATGGCAAAAGTGAGAAAATAAAATGACTCTAGCAATACGGGGGTAACTGGAATAAAACATTTTGATCCGTTTTTTTCTTTCTTATAGCGGCTGATTCTGTGTGTTAAACATGCAAATATAAAAATTTATCCAATGATCAAGGATATTTTTTAAAAATCTGCTGTCAAAAATTGCCATCAGATTCTGGTAGACCTATAACTCCCACATCGGTGGCGGTAGCCTGTTTCATTGAAACCATGCCAGTTACGCAGAAGTAATTTTATAATGCCAAAGTGTGTTCAGCACACAAGAGCACTTTATATTCAAATACTCTCATACCCCAGCGGGACGGACGACCGACACGACTGCACTGCACTGGTGAGAGATCAGGCGCAGGACCGACTTTTTACATGCCTATCGAAACTAACGAATGCATTTTGACTAAGCACTCCGTTTGGTTGCGCTCTATATAGACTGAGAGCTAGTGTTTGGCATGAAAATTGTGGGGCATTCTATATGGGGCAATGTTAACCCTTATGGCGAGACCGCACTAAAGCGACACGATGCGACACTTTACCTTCCATAGAATTGAGGTTTGTGAAACGTCAGTGGGGCCTTTACTCCCTTAAGACAAAAATAGGTACAAAAAGTAATGTCATTATTGCCTATTTAAAAATCTAACGTATTGTCTATAGACGTCGTATACAATCTACTTAATATATTACATTTTGTCATAAAAATACTTGAGCTTATTCAGCAGAACAAACTTAAAATGTCTTTTAATTCCTAAAATTATACTTATATTGTGTCATTTATTCTTGTCGAATTTATCTCCCGTATTCGTCTGGGTGAGGCGGGCAAAATCTTGTGAGAGTTCCTTTAGTTTCTCCGTGTACTGAAAAGTAAAAACAAAACAATGTTAAAGCACAATGTTTTTTTTTTTCAACGTTATAGCGGTATCAGAAGTACTATCAACTTCTCTGAAGTTGATTCATAGGCAGATAGCAGACCTGCGTAATTTTTATTCATTTTTTTAGGCACATCAACAATACAAACACATACATTTTAATTAGCATGAAATAAATAACAGCTAGTGTTTACATCACTTACAGATATGCACAACATTTTAGATAAATGTCAATTAAACAGTAAAATTAAGCTAATAACTAATAATTTTGGTACAATAACAAATAATTTTTAGTACATAAATTAAAAAAGGTATGCAATAATTTAGTCGCGTTAAGTCAAACCAAGCCGACAGGTAACAATTAACATTGAATATACATAACTCGATCAAACGACGTAGATCAGTCATCAGCTTGTGAATCAATTTCTTCGATGGTCTTAAATCTCATTCTGTAAATATTCAAATCTTTAGACGTGTCTACGCGTTTCAGTCTGGTGATAAACTGCCAGACTGCAAAATTCACAGATTCTTATCCGAATTTGCAGTCTGTCGGAACTTGGGACCCATTTCTTCTTTTGTACAAAACGTTTGTATTAAAAATTGTGTTTTAATTTTTAATACAAGGGTATAAAAATTTTACTGCTTTATTATGTACTTACTTATAATATGATTAATTTTACGCTATATAAAGGAGGGGCATATCGTACCCACTAATGTAGCACTTTGAGATCATCATCATCCTTTTTAGGGTTCTTTAGCCAAATTGCAAAAAACGGAACCCTTATTGATATATGTGTGTATCTGCTACAGCTTGGGTACGACTTTCATACAAAAATGTCCCTTGTTCTTTCAAATTGCACGCCATTGTGATGACATAATGTTAAAACCATGAGTAGATACTAGATAATAAGACCTTTGTATATCAACAACATTCTGGCAATAAAGATATTTGTATTTGTAAACTTACATCAGTCTGTGGCGGCCTGGACCTCCGCTCCTCCCTGGCCCGGGTGGCGGCGTGTTGGTCGATCTGCTCCTGCAGCCTCACGAATATCTTCCGATACTCCTCCTGTATCCTGCTCAACTCGCTGTGCACGTGCTCGTCCTTCTTCGCTATGTAATCCTACAAACACACAAACTTATATAATAAACTAGATCAGAGTTTCTCAAACTTTCGGATCCACGAACCCCTGTTACAATTTCCAGGTGACAGCGAACCCCTTAAGGCGGGCTGAAACCCCATTTTGTTATTTCTTGATACCCGATTTACTTAGTTCCAATATAATAACAAAATGTGAAAAATATGAGATATAGAGCACAATATTTAAAAGGGTTTAAATCAAAAACATTTTAATAAAAAATAATACTTTCGCTGTAATTAATTTACAAACTCACCTCCGACAAAACTCTTTGTCATCGAAATATAAGTATTAACAAGAATAACTTACATTTTATTTTAATAAATTGTCAATGAATCTATTTTAAAAAGGTCTGAAACGAATAATCATTTTTCTTAATATTTATTTCGAAAGATATTTAAAAAAAGCACACGAAAAATAAAATAGAGAAGATCCGCCCGTCGTAACTTACAATTTTATGCTAAGCTAAAATGAATCTTATCGCGATGCGTACACGCTTGGCATTCGCGTTCGCAAGGTTATCGTTTTGGAATTGAGGTAAGTGCTCGCCTTAAGGTACAATTCCGTGCATCGCGATCGATCGCAGCCGCGCGCGGCCTCGAACCGTCGTCGGCCGCTCGCGACAATAGTCAGTGTATGAAAATGTATGGCATCGCTTCCGAGGCCCGCGACAGATCACAGACGCGCGCGGCCGACGAATGTCGTGAGCCGCGCGCGGCCGTGTCTTGAAGTACGTGTCTTGAAGTTACAATTTGCTGACTATTGTCGCGAGCGGCCGACGACAGTCATAGGCCTCGCGCAGCCGCGATCGATCGCGATGCACGGAATAATTGTACCTTATCTAACTAATGAAAACACATAAAGTGCCAAAAGAGTGCCGCGCGTGCCTGACAGTTATCAAGCCATCATTACGTAAATCTTATCGCGAACCCCCTGCCGTCGAATGGCGAACCCCACTTTGAGAAACCCTGAACTAGATAACTCAACTTCCCTGCGTCAAAATTCGTTTATCGCGAGGGAACTGTAAATGTTTTAGGGATGTAAGCTATCCTATGTCCTTTCCCGGGACTCAGTAATTTCCATACCAAATTTCAGCAAAATTGGTTCAGCGGTTTGGACGTGAAGAGGTAACAGAGAGACAGACACACTTTCGCATTTATAATATTAGTATGAATGTGAAATTGTGACCGATTTCGATAAAATTTCGTATGGTAAGGTGAAAAGGAAAGGACATAGGATGGTACTTGATATTTCATGCCGGAAAATGAAAAATCAAAAGCAACAAGTAATAAGTTCAAACTATAACCCGATTATGTAAAAAATTAACAAAGCTCTTTTACTTGATACCCCACACGACACCATCAAAAAATGTTTTACTTCTTTATATCCCCTAAAGGGCGCTATAGCCATGTACTTGACATCGTGTAGCCTTGCCATTTTGTCTAAATATGGTACCTAGTTAAGAAGTTATAAAGGAACAGACAAATATCCATAGCCACATAAATCATAACGCTCCTTTTTGCTTACATTTAGTTAAGAGAACAGAACAATTTTTATTTCAGTTAACTATGGTACAAACCTGTGCTTAAATTTTGGTCCGACATATTCTACTAACCTTGCAAGTCAAAACCGTTCTCTTCGCATTCTTATATTTGTCCATCAACGTCTGATAGTCGTGGTTAAGCTTATCACACTGTTGCTCCAGATGACTGATCTTGGTGTGCTGCTCCATGATCTTGTTCCTGAGGGTAGTGTTGGTAAAAATAGCATTAGCAATAATAATTAATTGTTAAAGGCCCATTTGCAATAATTAATATAATCGTACTTACTAAAAATACGATTGCTAATATTATCGTGCGCGGCAATAGTCTGCGATCATGATAAAAATCACGTCCGCGCTGTTTCGCACCGCGGTGTTAAAAAAAAAATAACAGTATTTTTCACACGATGCGAAATAATACTGGACGCGAGCGGTGCGATGCGAACCGATAATTCACGATGTCGCGTTTTTAGCAAATAGCAAAGCAATAATACTTAGCATGCTGTGACATCAAAATTAGCATGTTAATGAAATAAGGGCCAACCCACACGTACCACAATCATACGACAACCACAACCACACCGTGGTCGGACGTATATTTCGTATTGTAAATGAACTGGACCATTCACACGTACCACATTTTGCAGTCGTTGTCGACCACTTGTGTGATACCGTACCGACCACATCGCAACCACAAGCGAACTAGTGGCTAACCACAACGCAACCACAACGTTGCGTCGATGCAATGACAGTGCGCGCACACCGCCCGCGCTCTTCCCCTCCTCCGTTTCATTGACTTTCGTACGTAACCACATCGCAACTACTGGCGACAACGCAACCACGTCGACATTTTGTCGGTACCACAACGCAACTACAAAAAGCTGCAGCGACACCATTCACACGTAACCACTGCTTGACGGCATTTTGTCGTTGCGACGTGGTGTGGTTGTGGTACGTGTGGGTTGGCCCTTCATAGAAAATAGCATTAATTCCCATTACTACCTGAGGGTCTGACACTCCGAGTTGGTCTTCTGTTTCCAGTCACTCTCTCTCTTCAACAGGTCTTCTAGCGAGCCGAGTTGGGAGAGTTTCTCCTTGTATTTCTCGGCTTTGTGTTTCCATTCGCCGCAGTTGTCCGCCGCCTTTTGGCATTCAACCTGCAAGATTAATTCAATTGTTATCTATATTCTATACTATTATCACACTAATATTATAATCATACTATCATACTAATATTATAAAGGCGGAAGTTTGTGAGTTTGTTACTTTTTCACGCTTAAGCAGCTGGAGCGTTTTTGATAAAATTTGTCATGGAGTTAGCTGACATCCTGGATAATACATAGGCTTTTGTAATATGCAATTTACTTTCACTAAAAAACGCGGGTAACACCGCAGGGCACAGCTAGTGTGTTATAAATTCGAAAATATTTGTTCTTATGTTATGTCTTCACGATTTTATCGCTCAATCAATTTTGATGAAATTTAGCATAGAGAATATACTTTGAGTGATTATTATTATAGATTTAAAAAGTCACGTTTTCGAAAGCTAACTTGTGTAACTATTTTGATGGGTTAGGGAATATATAATACATTCTCCTACTAATACAAATATAATTTATACAAACCTGTAACTCATTATGCTCCTTTATCAACACTGATATCTCATTCTCTTTCGCCTCCAATATCTGTGTGACTTTAGCCCTCTCAGCCAGTATAAACTCCTTCAACGTCTCAACCTCCTTAGCCTTTCGTTCTAGAAGATTCTTCAACTTGGTAACCGCTGTGAGTTGTTCAGTTTCCATTTCCTTTAATCTTCTAGCGCAGTTCATTTCTATCGTCTTCATTTCCAACGTGAATTTCTCTGCTATCTGATCTCTTATTGCTTTCTCTTTCATCATTAGAGCGGTCTGCAAAGATAAGGAAAGTATTTAAATATTATTACTAACAATAAAAATTAATATTACACATGTCAATTCTTATCAATCTTATAGCATGCGCCTTTAACCATAGACTAAGGAATTTTTCTCTATGCTTTAACCTATATTTTCATACAAAACGGTGCACTTTTAATATGTAAATTGCTAACTATTTTTGTAGCAAGAATGTTATAAATTTGTTTATGCTAAAGAATGGTTTTTAAATTCTGAATTTAAAAACCAGTAGTCGTGAAAAGCGTGCTCTAAATCTAAAATATGCTGCGGGTCTCAAACTACATGTAAAATTCGGCAACGTTTATACAAAATGCTTTCGACAAAAATCTCTCTAGACTCAAGTAGAGACACAATCCTGACTAATATTATAAAATTATAAATGCGAAAGTGTGTCGGTCTGTTATCTTTTTATGCTTAAACGGCTGAATTAATTTAGATGAAATTTGATATGGGGATACTTAAAGAGACGGGATAGATCATAAAAGTTTTTGTTCGGGAAAATGTATGGTTTCGAAAATTGCAACACATACCTTAGCATTCAAATCATCATCGTTATCCGTATCCGGCGTGTCCTGTCCGTCCCGGCCGTCCGGCTCGTGCGTTCGGTCCGATAAACCATTTCGGCTTTCCGACATCCCATTGCCGCTTTCCGACACACTCCGGCCTTCGGGCACACCGTTGCGATTATCGGCCATCGACATCCGACCTTCCGGCAGACCGGTCCGGTTTTCCGGCCCGATCCGGCCTTCCGGCATATCGATCCGGCTGTCCGTGTTGGTGGCTACTGAGCACTGCTCCGATAACCTCTGGTACCTCTCGAGGATATATTTTTGGAAGAACTCCGCTTTGCCTTTCAATTCTTTCATCAACGTCTCGTTGCTTTCTTGGGCGGCTGTAATGATAAAATAATATTTAAAAGGATTACAAGCTTCTCAGCTGTTCCCAGTGTCACAGTCAAGACCTCAAATTAAAAATTTTGACTCTGATGTTCGGTTTCTGAGCTTTTTTGTTTAGTTTATTATTCACTAACTAGATATTCCGCGCGGCTTCGCCCGCGTAATTCAGGAATTTCACGGAAACCGTACATTTTTCGCAAAAAATAGCCTAAGTATATCCCTTCACGTGATTCATTCTTCATGTGTTCCAAATAACATAAAAATTACTCCAATAGTTCTCAAAATAATAAGCAATTTTATACAATTTTCCCCGTTTTTTCCACATTTTCCTCTATTTCTTAGCTCCAATTGGTCTTAGCTTAATAATTTATAGCCTATTGCCTTCCTCGATAAATGGGCTATCTAACACTGAAAGAATTTTTCAAATCGGACTAGTAGTTCCTGAGATTAGCGCATCCAATCAAACAAACTCTTCACTTTTATAATATTAAATAAAGTATAGATCACTAGCGCTGTGGATTAGCATGAATATATTCCCTATTAGTATTTAGAGTAATGACACACAATGGAACATACCTAATCGAACGCTATACTTGCTAATCTGTTCCTCGAGGTTCCGTATGTGTTTAAGCTGCTTGTCGCACTGTATGCACGCGCTTATCTCCTTACGCATGGCCGTTTTCTCGTCTGAAATGTTACGAAAAATTATCCTCAGATATTATAGTCTATCTGTAGCTTTACGCTTTAACGGCTGAACCCATTTTAATGAAATTTAGAATGTGACTTTGAGGCTGCGTTTCCACCATAGATGTGTTGCGAGGAATGTGTTTTTAAGATCCAATATAATCGCTGCGCTGAGCGATGTCACGACAAGCTCACGTCAATGAAGCGGATTCTATTGGTTCTCAAAAACACATAACACCTTGCAACACATCTCTGGTGGAAACGCAGCCTATGAGGGTGGTAAGTACCACCGAGGAAATTGATTCCTAGGCAGTTGACAAACCAACATTATTTGGTCGGATCATGTCAATTCAATGTTAATTGTGATCTGTCGGCTGGGTTTGAAGTAACGCGACCGAACTACGTAGGTCCCCCATCTGCCTAGGAATCAACTTCTCTGATAATACATAGGTTAATAATTGAATCCCATGTCCTTTCTTGGCACTGAAGTATCTCCTATTCAACGATTTGAGCGTGAAGAACTAACAGAGAGACAGACACAACTTTAGAAAAAACTTGTGAGGTGTCAAGGGACACCCGAATGGAACGAAGTTATTTCTTATGTTCAAAAACCTGTATACATATTATACACTCAAAAAAAAATTAAAAAAACGCCATCTATTCACGCACAGGAATACTATCAACGCCCTCTGGGGTACTAATAAAAAAGTGTCAAGGTCAAATATCGTTCTGTCTAGCATCCTTTACGCCTAACGCGCGATAAGGTACTTTGTTGAAATATTTAGTATGGTTTTTTTATATTAAGTTTATTGTTGTGAAATATTAAGTTTCATTGTTGTTTTTTCTTTTATTTTCATGTGTTTTTAATGTGCAAATAAAGTATTTACTATTACCTTCAAGAAACTTATTCAACTTGTCAGTAAACTCTCTCTGCTTGTCCGTAAACTCTGTCTGTAGCTCTGATATCCTGCAGTTAGCGCGGTCCAACTCCTGCCTGACAGCTGTCAACTCCGCCGTCAGTTTCTCTACCTGACGTCTCTCACTCTCAACTCTCTCTACCAGCTCTCTCTCCTGTGTCCTATAAGCCTCCTTCTCTCTCTGCGTCATGGTGTGGACGTCTTTGAGCTCTCGAGTTACTGCGTCCCGTGCGCTGCAAACCTTAAATCAACAGTTTACATTTTAGATATTTTTAAACATAACAAAACAAAGTGATAATACTTTAGGGTATGTGTGTTCTTACACACACGCACGTACGCGCGCGCACGTAGACGCACACACGCACCCATCCACGCACGTACTCATCCACGCACGCACGCATCCACGCACGCACGCATCCATGCACGCGCTCACGCACGTTGGCATGCTCGCAAGCACGCACGCACCCACGCAAACACACGTCAAACTTACAATACCCCCTTTAGTCGGGGACAAAAAAATTATTAATATTGATTAATTATCTATGGCCAATGGCCATGCAAACGTTACCTGTAGATACAAGGTCTTCAGGTCGCAGTTCTCCTTCTTGATGTCCTTGAGCTGTGCGGCGTATCTGTCCAGCTCTCGCAGCAGGTCCGCGTTGGCGTCCTGCACGAGGCTCGCCCGGCTGCCCCTCTCCGTCTTCAGCTTTTCATACTCCATCTCGAGTTCCGCGTATTTTAGCTCCTCCTGTAATAATAAAATACAAGTGGATACATTATTAAAATTAATCATTTATTCCATTTTAAAGGACAATACCACTACCAAATTGCATAGGTAGCAAATATCATCAAAATAAGTTCAGCGGTTTGACGAGGTAACTGACAGACTTTAGCATTTACGACATTAGTATGTATGTACGTTAGAATAAATTAGATACCGTAGTCATTTAATTTCTAAAAAATATATAACTCACATTCTTCAACTCAGCCCTCACATCCTCCAGGTCCCTTCGTAACTGTACATTTTCGTGTCTGTAGGCATCCTCTCCCCCGCTGCTCAGTAGTTCCACTTTGTTCTTGAGCATGGCGATATGTGAATTCAGTTGGAGTTCGACACCCTTGTACTCTTCGAGCTTTGACCGCAACTCCGACTCTTGTTTGCGATGGTGTTCGAGTCTTTTGTCTCTGAAATATTAAAGTGAAACTTATTTAGCTACGAATAATAAAAACTAAGGAAACGTAACTTCTTCAACTGTTTTTAATTTGTTCCTCTTCGCACACTAAAATATGGCAATAGCAACGAAACACTTACACACAAATTAACGAAATAAAGCCGTTGACATTAATTATTGTCGCTTTTATATTTACACGAAATTGTGTACCGAATACATGCATAATATATATACATGCGATATACATGCATGTATTCGGGTCACATTTTGTAGACTCGAGGACAATTTTTTTGACACAGTTACTCTTCCTTAGTTCTTAAGGCGCGTTGAGAGTGAAATTTCAAGGTCGCGTCATGAAAAATATGGTCGGAACAATAATATGAAATATTGCGTCACGGTGTCGTCACGATTTAACCCGTCGATCGTGGGAAAACGAGACACAATAGATATTCTATTGTATCTCGGTCACCGGTGACCGTATGGGGCTTGATGAATTAAGAAAGAGATTTCACCTCAGTCCAAAATCTCACGAGTGTACTTAACCCAGACAAATAAGACACAAAAAAATCGTAACCTAGGAAAAATTCGCATAGAGCTGAAAATCGATAGATAGGTTAAAAGACAAAGTTGTCATATGATCATACAATTCTCTGCAAAAAAAAAACACTATTATTTTTGGTGTTCGTGTGTATGTGTCCCTTGCATAGAGTTCACTGTCATTTTTTTTGTGAAGTTAAAGAAAAAGTTGCTTTTTCGAAACCGCTACTTTCACAAAAACACATACATATTACACACCCTAAAATATAACTTTATTTTGTTTAACGTTTATGCGTTTCAGTACCTCTTAGCCAGTTCGTCCTGCAGCGCCGACAACTTCTGCATCTGCTGTTTGTATCGACTCAACACCTCCTTCAGTGTTGCCAGCTTACTCGCCAACGAGTCGCCTATTGCACCTGGATCAGATTATTTCAATTCATAAAACAAACATAAATAAATGTAAACAAGGTGTAACAAAACAAAGTGATAATACTTTAGGGTGTGTGTGTGTTGTATAGAGTTCACTGTGAAAGTAGCAGCTCTGAATAGATGGACGCTGCGTAAATTATTTTAAATTAGTGAGAACACTTTCATCAATAAACAACATCGCCCGCACGCGGATCTGATCCTGATCTAAACATTCTTTAGGTGTTTTTCCTGTCACTTTGACACTCCACCAGATCCGCACGCGTGTGACAACACGCATGACAGGAAAAAGCACCCAAGATATGTATATGTAAAGTGAAGTGCCGCGTCGTGTCGTGTCGCACTAGTGCGTTTTCGCCACTGACCTCCATTATACAAGTACGCTGGACTTATGATACCCAGCTGTTTATTGTGCCTATTTGATGCGGAATCAGCGCTCCCAATGCGGTGGAAGAGAACTAAATCTGACGTAACCAAGACGTTTGAAAGTCACCATATTGGCGCTGATAGCAGTAGTGAGAGTACTTGGAACTAATACTAGTGATGACAACCAATAACGATTAAGCGGCCATTTGCAAGTTACGTCAGATTTAGTTCTCTTCCCCCGCATTGGGGGCGTTGATTCCGCTTTATATAGGCACAATAAACAGCTGTCATTTCAAAGGGTATCATAAGTCCAGCGTACTTGTATAATGGAGGTCAGTGGTTTTCGCCTCAATTAAATGAAGATTTTAGACATCTTTTGTCAAACTTTTCAATAAATTAAATTTAATCATCATTAAAATGCTACGAATAATAAAAACTAAGAAAGAGTAACTGTCAAAAAATTTGTCTACGAGTCTACAAAATGTGAACATGTGACACAATTTTGTGTAAATATAGAAATGACAATTAATGTCAACGGCTTTATTTCATAAAAAAAGTCGTGTTTACAACCAAAAAAAAGTATGGAAGTTTTGTTTCCTTAGTTTTTATTATTCGTAGTTAAAATGTATCTGAGTGCTTCCATGAGTATTGAGTATATTCCATTGTATTATAACTAACCTATATTGTGTTCGGGCATCCACTCGACGAGCACGTGGTGGAGCGCGGCGCGCGCGTCGTCCGCGTCGCGCTGCGCCGCCGCCAGCGTCTTGCGGCACGACACCAGCTCCGACGCAGTCTCCTTCAGCTTCGACTGGAATGAGTAAACTTTATTTTATAAAATATGTACTAGCAGAGTAAACAAAACTAACGAGTAGGCCAACTCAGAAGGGATCTCGAAATTTATACGTTTGACGTAGTATGTCATATCGGCCGACGCGCGCAGTACTAAATTAGTACTGCGCGCGCCGGCCGATATGACGTTACTAAGCATTGCGAAACATGTTGAAAATTACATTAGCGCCCAACTCGCGTAGATACACTCGTTTGTTGGAAGTCGCTCGTTTGTTAGTTCTGTCTACTCACTAGTTTAGAAATATGCATAGCGGCCGAAAAGGAAGATCTTTCGATCGAGCGAGAGAGCATGCTCGATAAGGCCGAAGCTCACTGACGTCTTTTCAGACGTTGAATTTATCTTACCGTGTTTAGAAACTTCGATAGCGCGATGTAGGACTGTAGCGCTTCTTGTACCGCCACACAATATTTTATAAAACACTAGACATCCCGGTGAACTTCATTTTTTTTAAAATGAAATAAGGGGGCAAACGAGCAAACGGGTCACCTGATGGAAAGCAACTACCGTCGCCCATGGACACTCGCAACATCCGAAGAGCTGCAGGTGCGTTGCCGGCCTTTTAAGAAGCCTCTTAAAAAACTTCGTATCACTTTCCTCCTACTTCCCTTGAATTCTAAGAATATTTCAAGACTAAAATTTGGCAAATCTGTTCAGCCGTTCCCGAGATAATTTTAATAGATTTAACTCTCATACTACCTGGCACTAGCGCTACCCATAATTTTATGATTTCACAAGAACCCCTCCCTGTCGAAGGTAAAGGCTTTACATATTTCTCTATCTTGAGCAACTTTTGGCCAGGAGCGGTCGGCTAATTTTATTATTTCATGTTCCAAACTCACATATTCTACCTTGAAGACGCTTATCTTAAATTAAAGTTAAGCAAACGTGAAATCTCTCATAGTGGACCTGTAAGAGAAGTAGTTTTAAGCTAGTGGCAGTTTTAAAGTTTCCCTCTACTCACCCCCAGCTCTCTTAGCTGTTCTCTCCCAACGTCTCTCTCTCTCACCCGGCGCTGCGCCGCCTCCAACTCTCCCGCTAGCCGGTTGATGGTGGCGCCCTTCTCTATCAGCACATCCTCTTTCTCCTTCTGACGCTCCACGCATCTCCTCTCCAGTACTTTTATCTCGTTTTCCTGAAACATATTGTGTTCATAAAGTTAATATACCTAGGCCCTAGCGGAAAAGAGAAACAAAGGCCTAAGCAAGCGAGATGTCACTATCAGTAACACTGCGTGGTAAAAAGAGACATGTGATACATGATAGCAGAACCAATTTTTTTCATCGTTTGACGTCCAGTCGGCACTTATCGGCACGTTGACTAAATTAATCTCTTAGAGCTTGTATATGTGTATACGTTAACATATTTTTACACACAGATGTAAATCAATTTCGGTTTCGTTTGACAGCTCGAGATTGTTGCTCTATTCCGCTAGGTATATTAACTTTATGGTTACAGGTCGGTATTTCCGGACCTATGCGACATGCAAACCTTCAAGAAGAGAGCGTATTACCGCTTAAAAGGCCGGCAACGCACCTGCAGCTCTTCTGATGTTGCGAGTGTCCATGGTCGACGGTAGTTGTTTTCCATCAGGTGACCCGTTTGCCCCCTTATTTAATAGAAAAAAGGTCGGAACAGGGGGCGCTACAGTAAACAATCCGACCGAAATCCGACATGTTGCACACGTCATATCATAATATTGACAAACGTTGTCAAACATCGAATAAAGCTTTTTTACTGTCTGTGCTGGTGCTGCCTCTAGCGTGATAGCATTGCAGTTATATATCCTATTACGTAGGTGAGCCTGTCTTCATGACATTTCATTTGAGAGTTTACTGAACACGCATATATCACAGGACAACCTAATACAACAAGTAAATTAGAATACAAGTAAAGTTGCGTAAATTAGAAAAATAATAGATCACCTTCTCTTCGAGCCTGTTTTTGGCTTTCATCAAATCACTCTGTAGCCTGTCTACTTCCTCACGATGTCTGAAAAAAAGGAAAAAAATTGTCAATGAGATATAAATAAAATATATGAGATATTTCTTTTTGTTTGTTATTATTAGGTGTGGTTTCTAAATTCGACAATCTAATTCCCAATGGAGTGCTTTTATTCTTATATAGGTCGCACATAACACTGAAGGTGACTTCACGATCCTCGCGCCAACGACCGACAAAAATTAAAATAAAATGCTACTTTATGCCCTAGGCTATAGGTTTCATTTTGCTATCCGCCACTACAAAGCAGCGGCGGTACGGGTCGCTAGACCTAGAAAAAAGAGTTCAACTGAGTAAATAAATAGCAGGGTAATAAAAAAACTGGATTTTAATATTATACATTAAGAGCGGGCTGCCAAATTTTGCCGTGTTTTTTTAATAAGTATTACGATCCCGGAAGACTTAAATGAAATTAAGATTTATTTAATTATTGTATCTGATATTTGCCAAACGGAAAACACGATTCACTTATTTTGACTTTTTATAGTTATATTTTTCGAAATTATTAATCTTTCTGGGCTCTTCAACAAATATCTGTTACACTTATTGAGTTACTATCATTAAATAACTTGCACTACTACAATCACACACTTTATAAAATAATGGCAAAAGGAAATATTAGTATTGTATTTAATTTTTAAGTAATCATCAAAAACAGTTTTGGGACTTACCTTTACTTTCGTGCGTTTACCGTTGTTACGCGATATTGTTCACTATTAGCTGCAGCGTAAAGCACATTGCTCGGAAGCACGATTCATGGAATCATTAAATCACGATTGGAGGATAGTGGGGTGTTTAGGCGGGGCTAGCGTGCTTTGAAATTTTTGGCAGCAGGCTCAGGTAAGTAGTATGTTTTTCAACTAAAAATTAATGATAATACCTGTCTTGTTGTTCTCTAAACAACGCGTCCGTGTCGTGCGAATGCGCCGTCTGAAAATTATAATAATAGTTTAAAAAAAAACACATTTTTTAAACTTTTTTTTTTATTTTAACAAAAAATTCTGGCTCATAGATTCCGTTACATACATACAGCCCAAGCTAATAAGAGCGTGTTAGTAAAATAGACTTATTCATGAGCAAAATGTACAGTTTTACATGTGAGTATATGGACATAATATTTGATTGGAAAAGTGACATTAGTTCATTATTATATTAATTTAAAAAAAAACGATAAATATTTATTTAAGAAATGGGTTCTACTTAAAGGAAAAAAAAAACAGGACAGAAGTCAGAACAGGATAAATGAACTTTGACACAGTAGCAGGCTATGTTTTGTAAAAGGAATGAACTTTTTATCGCGGAAAAATAGAACCTGCATTTTCCGGGGATACTAAAAAAGGAGTCAACGAGCATACGGGTCACCTGATGGAAAGCAACTACCGTCGCCCATGGACAATAAGGTTTACACTTTACACCAATATCTACAAGCCCTTTCTCCTGTCGCGTGGATTTGGTACTAATGAAACTTGCCCACATCCTAACATTTTATTGATGTTTTTCCTGTCATGTAAGAGCCAGTCAGCGTTGCGTCGACGCAGCGCTGCCGACTGCCGTTGTGTTGTTTTACATACAAATAACCAGGGTGTACACTGTACACGGCGCGCAACGCACACAATATGACGGACAGAAGTCCCGAGACGATGCGGGAGATTGACGTTAAGACTGCTTCGTATTAACGCTGCGATGGCGCAGCGCCCGTGTGGCCGGCTATGCGTCAAAATATTTGCGTTGCGACGACGCAACGCGCCGTGTGGACCGGCTCTAACACGCGCGCGGAGTAGCATGTTGTCTCACCTGTAACGTTAGCAACCGCTGCTGTTTCTCCTGCAGAGCGACGTTTGTTGCAGTCACCTGCAGCTGCAACTCCTGCTTCTCGGCTTCATACATCTTGATCTTATCAGTCAGAGACGATATCAGCTGTTCCCGCTCCAATAACTCGTGCTTGCTGGACGCTGAAACAGTTCAGTAAATCCTTTTTTTTAATATATTGGAACGAAGGTCGAAGTTCCTTATCGCGCGTTGCGAAAGGGGTCTAGACGAAAAGTTGTAACGACACAAAAGTGTCGTGTGTTGCGTCACACACGAAAGTGTGTGTTGTGTTGATGAAAAATGAAAAAAACACAATTTTTGCCTATTTTTGCTCTATTATTGTCCCGCATCCCGGGTACGGGGACAATAAAAAGAAAAGAGAGATAAATAAAAAAAATTAACAATATAACAAATTTATTTAAATAAACAAGTTCTAGACAGCGGAGAGCGGGTACGCGGGTACGAAGCCTAGCCTCAGTCTATTTCTTAGTCACTTAGCTCAACGGTTTTAGGGACACGACACTTATCTTGGGGACAGGCAGCGACTTGCGGGACTCCAACTCCTCAAGTCTCCGTGATCCCGATGACAGTGGCGCTGAGATGATTGCCAGGTGTTGGTAGCCAAGTTGAGGTGAAGGCGGCAGCAAGTTCAGTGTGGTGAGAGGTCGTCAACCAGACGGCATGGGCAGAGATAGATTCTCCGAGCGTAGCAGATCAGAGCCGTAACAGAGCAGTAGTAGAGCTCAGCCGTAACAGAGCTGAGCCGTAACGGAGCAGAGCAGAGCAGAGCTGAGCCGTAACGGAGTTGAGCCGTAACAGAGTTGTGCCGTAACGGAGCAGAGCAGAGCAGAGCTGAGCCGTAACGGAGTTCCCCTAAACTGGGGACTGCTTTTGGAAATAGTAAAAAGGACGACTTATCAAGCCGGAGGGTTTTTATACCCTCGAGCCGGTATATTTTTTTTAAAGTTGAGTTTAAAGTCAAAGAACAAAAGTGGAAAGACATTTTTTTATTTAAGTTAAAAAAAATACATCTTTAGTAGTAATTAAAAAAAAACAATACTTTTTATTTAATTAAGAAGTAGTTTAATAAAAAGGAAAATATCTGATAAAAATATCAGATATCCCAACGTAGAATTATAGTAGTTGCACCATTAGTCAAGAGATGGCGCTACTAACCTCATTTCAAGCTATTTACGACGAAATCGATTAGGCGTAAAGGTTCAAAAGATGCCTAATAGATGTCGCTATGCGACATTATGGTATGGAACCCTTCGTGCGCGAGTCCAATTCGCACTTGGCCGATTATTTCAAATACCAATCAAGGATGGTTTTACTCCACTTTTTTATTCGCTTCATGACCTTTTTGGGTAAGATCAATGTGTAGAATCAGTAATCTTTGCTGCCCGCTTAACATAGCAAACTGCGGAAATCTTTCTATAGATTGTGAATCTATAAAAAATAACAAAGTCGGTAGTAAAGTCCAATTTGTAGGCGGCGATGTTTTAACTTTGATCTGTGTAAGTACAAATAAAAAAACAGTATTTTTTTTATTTACTTACCCAGCAAATGTTGTGATTCCTGCAGCGACAGCTCCGCTTTGTCCTTGTCCTGCATAGCCGCTTGCAGCCTTGCTCGCAGGCTGTCAATCTCTGTCTTCAGACTCTCATTCTGACTCGCAAACTGTTGACACCCTTTCACACTCATCTGGAAATTACAAAGAAGTTAAGTGCAATAAATGGACTATTATTTTAATATTAAAAATGCAAACGTGTTTATCTGTTAACTCTTCACACATCAACCACTGAATCGTTTTTGACGAAATTTGTTTGGAGCGTTGTGAGGATCATATTCAAAAAATACAATACTCGCAACACAGATTATCTTAGCACTGGTAGAAATACAGCCTTAAAAATGTATAAAATGGATGATTACCTCATACATAACTTTTAGCCTTTCATTTGTTAGTCCGTCAAAGTTATTGACACCGTTTAAATGTCCTGCAAAGTTGATGAAAGTCATATTAATAGGCAAATAAAACATATACACCTACCTAATGTGTGAATTACATTGACCCAACTTAAAATGTTACTTATTTTTATTGTAATAAAGTAAAATTTCCAATATTGATAAAATACAGCATGACTGGTGAGACATGATCAATACTTAAGGAGAGTACTCGGTACTCGATTCTCATTATAATTATGTAATAAAATTAGGTACTTTAATTTTTGACCAAATTTCCCTTTAAATAAATGAATCGTGGACACTTAGTAAATTACTATGCGGCCGCCGGGGCGGCGTGCGCCCCGCGCCGCGCGCTACCCCTCCCGCGCGCTGTGTCCATGCGTTGGTTAAATAATTATTTAACTTTAAGCTACATTTACTCAGTGATCAATTGTTTTTTTTTTTTTTTTCAACTAATATAATAGCCAAATATCACATCCTTGAGTATTGAACATGTCTCACCAGTCATGCTGTATAATTTGTATCTTTCTCATTTACTCTCATAGGTTTCTCCCCTTTTATGTTAAAGCAAATTAAAGTTTACTTTTTGTTAAATATTTCATGTTTTATTCTTCTTTCATGCACCTACCTACTATAGAATTTTAATATTGATGTTTCATAGTATATCTACATAATAACTGTTATATTTTTTTTAAATAAGTACCTGATTCTCACAGAATGTTACCTGCTAATTCGTGATGATAGAAGTGATGACCATCTCCTGCTGCGTAAGGACTATATGGGAGTTTTAAGTCATCCGGACTTCTCAGATGTGGAATATGGTTTTTGGGAGTCTCATAATACTTTGGTGACTCAGAAAATTGAAGATTCAGTGACTCATTATATGTTGGTGGTTGACCAACTCTCACTGAAAAAAAACATTTCATATTTTATAAAATTGTTAATTATACTTATTATTATTTTTCATACAACCATTTTGTTGCTATTTTTCTGCTATTACAAGAAAAGGGTAAGAAATTAAATTAATATTTGTAAAGCATGGCAACCTACTAATAACTAATACAAGAAATAAAAAAGGAGCAAGGTGCTATAATAGACACCTTTTTTCTTTCAAAACTACAGAATAGATTTAACGAAATTTTACACTTAATTAGACCACAACAATAATCAATGGAAAATGAACACTTATGGCAGCTGATTTCAGAGTTAAATTAAACCAATACCTCCATTAGTCTTTGGTATCCCAATTGTGTGGTTACCACTCAAATTCACAGAACTGGCATCATCATTCAAGTTCTCATCATTCTCTAAATCTTCGAAAGCACCATCAAGATCGTGTTTAAGCTACAAAATAAAAGAAACAAAATAAACAAGCACAGAAGCATTCAGACATAAGAGTGTTCAAATGTACAATTTATACCTCCTCGTTCCTTCTTTTTGCATCTTCTAGCTCCTCCTGCTCCTCTAGTCGGTCTTGAGCACTATTATTGATGTGGAAACTAGGTGCACCTTGGAATAAACTCATCCCTGGGCCGTCCATCCTTACGATCTCAGCCGTTGCTTGTAATCATCAATACCACTTGTATCACGTACAGTAGATGTTAAAATTCACTCATTGTTTATTCATAAACCAATTAATATGAAGGATAATTAAATCATGTTAAGTATAGATCTATTTTTGTTGAAAAATAACGTAATACAAGAAATGCTTGTTTGTTGACTTGATAGGTAATTTGACAATTATTTAACGAAAAAAAAAATACTGCATCTTTTTTAATACAGTCCGACAAGGCTTTATATGAATGTGTCAAACTGTCAATGGGCGCTGCTGCTGGTAAGGAGAACTGTCAAAAATGACGTTTTTGTATGATAGAAGCGTTAGTTCCTTTTCTCGCCACGTTCATAAACAGCCTTGTCGAACTGTATGGTGCAACTTGCAAGTTGCAAGTCGCAACTCGCAACCGTTAAGGGCGTTTTCACATCATCCGATTCGATATCGGTGTCGGACGCCGATCCGATATCGGGGTAAGTAAAATGTGTGAAATTATGAAATTTGAACAGCTTGGCAAAGAAGAGTGTGGATTAAATGAGGGCGCTTTTCTTTAAATACAGGCAACCCTACGCTTCGCTTTTGACACAATATATACTAGAGTTGACAAGTAATGTAGTGTTGTCTTAAATAAAAACTCTTAGTTCCAGCTGTCACCGCGTCGATACCGATTACCGGCCCGATATCGAATATCGGTTCATACATTTTACTTGCCCAGGTATCGGATCGGCATCCAACACCGATATCGGATTGGATAATATGAAAACGTTCTAAGGGTCAAACCATACGTATTCAGACGTACCACAAGTCACAACGGCCCAAAGACCTGTAAACCTAACCTATATTAAAGAATTTTGTTTTCTCGCCATAATATTATACTAGCCACTGGCCATGGTTAAATAGCCGAAGTGCCATAATAAGAAAAAAAACTCTTTCAGTTGTCAGTTTTCAGTTTGACAAGTATTATTTTCAGCCTTGCCGATTTGTGGGGAATTCCCCAAACTGCGGGGAATTTCAAGTTGATTGGGGATTCGTTGGGGATTGGCATTATGTGGGGAAAATGCGGGGATTTTAACATTTTGACATCTTTTTCAATAATTAGCAAATATTTCATCATTCTACATTGACACATCGAACATTTTTAAAATCGATTTATCGTAGTAGATTGACAATATTGCTTATACTTAATCAAAGGGATTACGTTTGATGTCTGATGCTCACATATAATGCGCTGGCTTTTACAATTTCTGAAAGAAAAGGAATTAAAAACTAGGGGACAGTGTCAAGTTCAACCCTTCAAAGAAAATGCCTTCCACAAAATATAGAAAAGAATATTTTAAATATTATTATAGAGGTATTATTTCAACAATCTATTTAAATAAAATGTATCGCTATTTCCATTGGTCACGGCATTACGTCACACGTGTGAACGGTTTGACCAATTTTGATTTTTTTTTTTTGTAGTGTTTTTTTCAGCTGAAGGTCCTTGTACGAAAAAATAAAGAAAGTAGCGTGAAACAAATAAAATAAAACTTATTGATCATGAATCATGATATCTGTTTCAGTTTTTACTATTATTAATTATACTAATGCGAATTACACTCAGGTAGTATAATATTGTATCATTTTTTTTTAAAAACATGTGAGGGGAATCAGCAAAATTTTTATCCCCAATTTGGGGAAGTTGACCATGATTTTTGGGGAAATCTGATAAGTAGCATTGGCAACCCTGATTATTTTACAATATATAGCGAGCAAAGGACTCGTTTCCAGCTCCCAATAAATTAAAAAAAAATACAATATATAGCGTAGTTTTCAAATGTAGAATTATTGTTATATTCTCTTTCAGCCTGTTTTCTTTTATTTATAGCGACTGAACAGTCAATGTCCCACCAGGGAGGTGATGGTATGTATTGCTTAGGTGTTTTCTTAATAGGAAGAGTTTCATCTGCTGATTTGATTAAAGCCGATGCTAAAGCATCAGCACAAATAGATTCATTTCCTGGCGATATATTAAGAAGAAGAGACAGTTTATTTTCCAGTGCATGATAAAACTTTTCCCATTCTGCATTTTTTAAATTATATTTTAATGATGATGAATTAGTAGGATGATTCTGCTTTTTATTTTTACAGGGAAGAGAAATGAGAATGGGAAAGTGATCACTACCGTGACTAGATGATAAAACTGACCACTGTAAAAGAGAAGATAGATTTGAAGTACAAATAGACAAATCGGGAGCACTATAACCCTCATTGGGTGCAGTATGTCTCGTTGGAAACCCTGTATTGAGAATGCATAACTTGTGGAAATCTAATCTAATATTTATAAATCTAATATTTCGAAACCCCATTGATTATTATTACTGCTACCCCAAGACAAGTGTTGAGCATTAAAATCGCCAAGAATTTGCTACTGTGGCGGTACCCACAATTCGCCTAACATTCCTGCATCGTGCTATCGAAATTTTCTGAGCGCGTCGGTATATATACGACAGCTGAAATGTATCACGTGGGCTCCGGCCTGACCGAGCATAACACCTCGCTCGGTCGGAAGATCTTCCTTTGCGGCCTCCACGCACATATATCCCACATTGGTGACCCTCGACAGAACACGCTTCCTTCATCATCATCACTCCCCGCCCCTCCGTACGTGCCAGCCAGCCAGCATCGCCTCATTGGGTACCTCGTCCACTAGCCGCAATGTACCACGGCCTGGGCGACTCCGCATCGGCATCAACGGGCTTTCTCACTACACCGACCGGTCAGCAAGCAGAGCACATCTGCTATCCGACTCACTGGATCCCGTGCAGCAGCTTACAGTTCCGACTCACTGGGACTCACTGCAACAGTTCCGACTCACTGGAACTCTCTGGCACTGGCGACTCAAGCGACACGACTTCAAGATTCGACCTCCGGTATTCGGGGGGGAGTGGTGTGGCGGTACCCACAATTCGCCTAACATTCCTGCATCGCGCTATCGAAGTTTTCTGAGCGCGTCGGTATATATACGACAGCTGAAATGTATCACGTGGGCTCCGGCCTGACCGAGCATACCACCTCGCTCGGTCGGAAGATCTTCCTTTGTAGCCACCACGCATACATATCCCACAACTAAATCAGTTGTGACCACGCGGCGATTTGCCAGACGTCTTCTTAATGGCTCCAGTTCTGTCAAAGCAACAAAAAATTGGTCTTCTCATAGGCTTAGCTGTTGAAAATCTCAATGAAAATAAAAATAAATAAAAGGCGAAAAAGATGGTTGAAAGAATTTTTGCTTCACGAAAAATTATCAAACGAACTTTCTGAACTACTTGGAACCAGTAGACTTTAGAAATTACCTACGAATGGATTTCAGATCGTATAACATAATATATATTGACTTTAATACAGATTTAGCAGTTCCCACTACAGATAAAAGGTTGAAACCATCTGGCAACACTGATTTAGTCATTCTGAAGCCACATTTTATCCGATTTAGGATCCTAATTAGGATCCTAACTTTCTAAATGTTATTTTACTTGAATATTTTTTTTAGGATCCTAGTTAGAACTTCTAAATTTAGTGAAATGGAATAAGCGCTTTACCAGCAGCAGCGCCCATTGACAGTTTGACACATTCATATAAAGCCTTGTCGGACTGTAGCACCTGTAGTCAATAGTCATAATATTATACGTAGTATCTCTTATTAGTCTGTGGTAGTCATGTAAGCGATTGGTTTCGGAACACAATATCTTTATGGTTTTATGGCTGTATGGGCAACGCTCCCTTTGCCTGTCCCGATCGGGACGAATTAACAAAAAAAAAATCTTTATGGTTTTTTGCTGGGAATGTGAAAGAGTGATGTTGTGTTTTTGTATTATTTTCCTAAAATTGTGTTAATTGTGTTTTTAATGTGTAATATTGGTAGGATATTAACCATTAGATATTAATTATATCGTGCACAAGTGTAGGAAAGTGATGCAATATCCAGAAACGTGCTATTTTGTGTTCCCTCCAAAACTCCATCGAAAGTTTCAGTAAAGCGTCTACCACTTTACTGAATCAACCGACTTGACTTCTTGACTATATTGACTTTTACTAATTAGACTTTGACTAGACTTTCGACCTGACAATATAGAAAAACGTAGCTGAAAATTGTATTATAGAATATTGTTTTCCCAATGTTTTCCCGCCATATTTATACTCGACACTGGCCATGGTTAAATAGCCGAAGTGCCATAATAAGAAAAAAAAAAACATCTTTATAAACTGTTATATCTAACCTCAATGGCTGTATGGGCAACGCTCCCTTTGCCTGTCCCGACCGGGACGAATTAACAAAAAAAAAAAAAACTAACCTCAAACTCGAAAATACAAGGAATAACATAATTCATAAATTATTATATAAATTTTACTACAACATCTTGATCAAATTTTGAAGTGGAATTTTCTCATCAGTCATGACGTCCTCTTTAGAAGAAAAAATTTTGAACGTGCAAGATGTAACAGATTCTGAGGCATTTGACGAAGTGTTGATATATTTGGATCAGATTCAAATGCAAGACGAAGAGTTCATGGAGGTAAATAATTGTTTATGAATTACTATTTTGTTAAATGTATAACTCTCGCAATGATCTCCTTCATATCACGAATATTTCAGAAACTGCTAGCGAGACGAGACGATATGGTTATTTCATGGGAACTACCTTGGTATCAGAAATCGAATTGTCTCACGAAAAAAGTCTTTGACAATGAACTACTTGAAGAGGCAGATCAGAAGGAAGCATTTCGCACAGATGCTGTATCATCAGATGAAAGTAACAAAATTGACAATAATTGGCACAAATTACGAAAGGTAACTATTACATACCGATTAAAAGTTCTTTTCTTTTTTACATGGTAATCGACTTGGGCCAATGATATTAGAAGGAAACACTTACGGATTTTTGTCGCGGAGCACTTTTATTAATCCCGACGTTTTGGCTGCTGTACAGCGGCCGTGGTAATGAGTCTTTGGGTAGTTAAAGAATTTCAATGAATTGGACGCCTGTCACCTCAGTCTACCCGTGACCATGGCCGCTGTAAAGCAGCCGAAACGTCGGGATTAATAAAAGTGCTCAGTGGCAAAAATCCGTAAGTGTTTCCTTCTAATATCATGAGTGATACTCGCGTAAACTTAAGAAATCATGACTTGGGCCAACTAAGAATTGCTCTAAGTCCCACATGGAAATGCTGTTGGAATCGCTTCAGACTGTCCACTGAACATCTCCATTAGTCCAACTTGATTCAATAATATTTTTCTGTATTTGAAGCCGATTACTGTAACTTACAACTGATTGTTTAAATACGTAAGTGGAAAATGAAGTACGTTTTACATGTTTTTTTTAGTTGTTTAACTTACCAGATACACCAATTTGCCTCGCTCGATGGAAGAACATCAGTAAGTCCAGAAATCCAAGAACGGCAGAGGAGTGCGCTCGTAGGTTTGTCATCTCTTTTCTGGCACAGGGACTAGAGAGAAATCTGCATCAGGTGTACAGACATTTTGTAGTCCGGTACGGTTATCACACCAAAGGGCATTATACACCTTACGAGGAGAAAATCATGCAGATATGTTTATACCATATGCCCAAGAATCCTGTGCCTACTATATCACTTATCCTAGGGAGAGATCCTAGAGGCATTTATAAAAGATTGCATCAGGATGATAAAGGTGAAATGTTTATCATATTCTTTACTTTTAGTTCTTTTAAGCATAATCCCTCGATCCGCGATTCTTGGAAATCTATAGTTATTCTATTGTTATTGCGGTCGCATGCAACCTCTTGGGGCTTGAGAGGTAAATAGGTCTGTCAGAAACTTACTTCTGACTTATGTAAATAATATTACTGCTGCACTCAGCAACATTTTTACATAACTGTCATTTTATGTATCACATTACATAATATTATCATATCATTAAATTCTCAGTGACATTTCATAATTGCTTAATAGCTGTAATAATCAATTTAAGCACCAAGTCTATTTTCATAATGTTCTGAAAGTTGTTCAATGCCTAAAGTCAAATAATCATTAAGGGCCTGTTTCACCACTTTCTGATAAAGTGCTGAATAGGCTATTCACAACTTTTTTGACAGATTCTCCATACTTGATCTGTCAAGTTAATTGTTGGATAGCCTATTCATCACTTATCAGGAAGTGATGAAACAGGCCCTAAATGTCACAAACAAGTGTCTGATACACTACAAAATACACTTGATAGACAAGAACACAACTTTTTTTGCATATCCATTTCATAACTATTTAATTAGTAGGTGGATTTGTGTGTGTCATGTTAAAAATGAATTAAACTAATTTCAGAACCTTTAAAATTTGATAGAAGAAAATGGACACTGCCTTTGTCAACACAGTTTTTGAAGTTATTGATGAAACACACCGGTTTACCATTGAAAAAATTGAAGAATAAAACATTTGACCGGTCATTGTGGTACAAATTACAGGATGAAATGCAGTATAGTTACATTAATCTGCAGTACCATTGGTACCATACACTGCATGCACAGTTGTTCGTTAAACGTGATGTCAAAAGGAATAGGTTGCGGAAAAAATTATTTAAAAGGTATGTCATATTGTACTGGGTGTAACAAAACAAAGTGATTAAGGCTATGTTCCGATATGCACTGCGACCACTGCAGAGTGTGACATCATTTTAGTATACTGTAAAGCCGTTCCTTTATAGTTAGTTATACTGGTTACTATAGGTCTACCAGAATCTGATGGCAAATTTTGACAGCAGATTTTCAAAAAATATCCTTGATCATTGGATAAATTTATATAATTGCATGTTTCACACACAGAATCAGCCGCTATAAGGAAAAAAAAGGATCAAAATGTTTTATTCCAACTACCCCGGTATTGCTAGAGTCAATTTACTTTCTCACTTTTTGCCATCAGATTCTGGTAGACCTATATTTAAAACGGAACGCAATCCCGTATACTGTCAGCCGCATTTTTTGACGCAACATTCAAATGAGTTTTGTTCATACTGTTGTTGGATTACTGTCAAATTAAAAATATTTTAATTAATATTAATTGTGAATTGAATTTATAATATAATAAAAGTAAGTAGTTTTTTATTAAAAAGAATATGTTTTTCATTACTTAACTTATATTAACTTTGTGTATGACGTTAATTTTTGCAATTCTTCTATTGTTTTATTTATTAATCCAAATTAATTACAGAACTTTATAACATTGGGATTAAACTGTAGGTATTGTTTTAAAACGTTAGACACTCGAGTGGTTTTGACACTTGACTTTTGACTGATCACGTGATCAAAGTACTGCGAGTACCTTACCTCGAAAACGCCAGTGCTCACAGTAGAATATGGCGACGATTGACGACGTCATACATTTCACTAGGGTACTGCGGCAGAATACTGGCAGTCCATAACGGAACGAATTTTTCTACAGTGATAGCACTGTGCAGTGCTCCCAGTGCATATCGGAATTCGGAACGTAGCCTTAATCCTTTAGGGTGTGTACTGTGTACTTGTCCTTTGTACAGCTTACTGTCAAAGTAGTAGAGCTGGAAGAGTTACTTTTTAATAGTAGTATTGGCAAATATGCAAAAAAAAAAAAATTGGGTCATTGCTCATAGAAACATAGTAATCAATAGTAAGTAGTAACTCTTTTAACACAGCTCTAGTTATTTTCACAAATTTTTGTTTTGTTACTCTCCGACATGTTATATGGACAGATATTGAAGTTGATGGATATTTAGGATAATACAGCTGGTCTTTTGTCTTTCTCATACATTATCTACATATTCAATTATGATTTATAAAGACTTTGGTTGGCTTATAGCCAAAATCAACCTAACTTTCTTTTTAAATTATTTCAGATTGGCGCAAATGCCATATAAAGTTTGGAGTGACATCCGTTGGAAGGAAATGGCGAAATTCTATAGAGATGGATTTACACCAATATTTTTGTATAGACAATGCTATCATGTGGTTAGGAAGAAGGAAAATTTTATTAGATTACCTTTATCAAAACTCATACCAATAGCCCTTAAACTTATTAAAACTTTACAAAGCAAAAGGTTACAAACATTAATTCTAAACGAAAATGAGGAGTTGGAAGAGTGTTTTTATAGTAAAAAAGATATAGAAGTATGACTTATAAACTCTTTTTATTTTCCAGTATAAAATTGGTTCACAGCATTCGAATATTTCGTATCACCAGAATTAAAACCGCTACTCGGGTTATTTTTAAAAAGATATGACAAAACTTGAAGGTTTTGAAGGTGTAAAATTTAAAGTCTTTAAAAATTGTGTTAAGTAATACTTCATCTCTGTAGTCACAGCTTACAGCACCGCGCTTATGGCTCGCCGACCGCTTACTGACGTGGAATCCAAATGGGTCGTTTACGACCAGCCCGGTCGAGAAGGGAAGTGGGCATTTCGTGAAAGTAAACGACACTAGGACTGCCACACGTCATGCCGCTGCCGCTGCTCGAGGTGTGAGTGTGAACGCTCATTCGCGTCGTTACTGCCACAGAAGTATTCAAGGAAATATATCTAGCAGCATGAGGAGTAGCGGCAGTAGCAGAATGTAAACAGTTCTAGGCGCTATGCAGACGACGGGGCGGGGCGGGCCTGTCAATTTCGCCGCGAACGATAGCACAAAGGGAATCCTATATTACCACGGCGGGCAAAAAGACCGCGCTGCCCCGTCGTCTGCAAAGCGCCTTACGGGGTCAGGGGTGGCCGACGACCTTTACCGCGGAAACGAGGACACGTAAGCGTGGTTACGGAGAGCCGTAAGCGCTGTTACGATTCTAATATAGCTGCTTTGCAGTTGGGAGTTTCATACAAAGAATACTAAAACCAGAGGCGACACAGATACAAACTGTTTCTGAGTTGATACGTGTGCTGTGAGCCTAACAACTACAGATAATATAACACCACACTTAGTAATGTGTTGAGCTATATTATAGTTCAACACATTACCGAGTGTGGTGTCATATTGTGTGGGTCACATACAAAATTCTTTTGGTATATTACGTTATGCCTCCCTGCAATTTGCGAAGTCTCTGTCACTCAAGTCACAGCAGCTGCATAACAAAGGCCTAATCCTGGACATTTACAGAATTTAATGTAATTTGACCATGCAACTGTGAGATCAATCATATTCATTGTAAATCCCATCCAACTTAGAATTTTCTATAAGGTCACTAAGCAACTTTGGAGAAAGTTATATGGCAATTGCAAATCTTTGTAAATTATAAAATTTGTATACCACACCAATATGTTCGGGCAAGTATTTGCAATAGTTTTTAAACAATACAAGTCTTCTTCATTCATAACACCCCTTTTTAGGATAAGTTCATTGTTTTTACTTTTTAATAATTTGTTAGTATCTCTGTGTATTTGATTTTCTTCAAGCCATTGGAATTCGATTTCATCAAATCTCCAGTCGTTCAGGTAATCGGGGACTGCTGCTACTTCATTGTGCTCATCTGAAAAACCAATAGACACCCTCACTAGAAGAAGCCACCGTCCCTAGTAAGTAGTAGTTCTGCCACAGTCCACATAATAAATATATGCAACAGTAGTTAGTACAACTTCATCTATACAATATGTATAAATAGAAATGAATTTTCAATTTTGTTAGTGTTGCTAAAACTCGAGAACGGCTGAACCGATTTACTTTCATCTTGTTTTATAAAGTAGCCTGAATCAGTGCTGAGTGCACTACTTATAACTGTTGTGGGACTAAACAATGCAGTTATTTTTAAGGAAAACCTGGAAAATTTTAATTTAACTAGCCAAAAAGGAATTCAAGAAAAATTCCTACATCTTAAAAGGCTAGTATCGCTATTGCTGTCTATGGCTAATCTATATTTCCCACGGACAATAGAAGTTGCTTTCAATGCCTGCCTACTTGCTCCCCCAATTCAAAATTATGTTCATTATTTAAGGAACTTAAATGATAAAAAAAAAACAATTGATTTAAATAAAGAGTTAATTAATTATTAAAAAGAAAAAAACAGTATTAAAGAAAAAGTACACTAACCTGGGAATTCGTCATCACTGTCAAGTGTATTAAGAATGCTTTTATTTCTCATTTCCTTCTCTTTAAAGTCTTTAAACTTTGATGATGATGTCCTTAAATTAACGTGTTTAGTTGAAATCTATAAAACGCAAAAAGTACACCTCCAAAAATGTATATTTATGTACCTACCTAGTCTACTATATAGCAGTTGCAAGTTACTTGTTTCATAATGATACAATTTTTTTTTTTTGGGATAGCTATACATAAGTCCTCTGTTTAGTTTTCATATGGTTTTTATTCAATGACTTGAACTTACTGAAGTTGGATATACTTATTTGTAATATGAGGCCTCTTTGTCGCAATTTGCAAGATTTAAAGACAGTTTTAAGTACATCGTGTGTGATAGTAAAATAATGATTTAGAAAGTGTGGTTTTGTTAGTGTATTGCTTACCTTACAAAAAAAAGTTTAGAATTTTGCGCCGTGAACCTATTATTTTTGAGCTCAATGGTTTGATATACCTACTACTTAGTACTTACTTTAAATTCTATTTATAATAATAATAATATTCTAAGGATTGGTTGGCTAGTCTATATTGAGTCTTTATAGACAAAGAGAAAATATAGTGCGTTTCATCGAATAGTTCCTTTGCCGTCTAGTTGGCATTCCTGTCTGTCAATAACGTAAACACGGTAGACACGCTCTGCAAGTATTCATAAGTTTTACTGTGATTTCGTGAGAAAATCATGCCGAAAACATTAAAGAGAGGTGAAAGAATGATGGTGCTAAGAGTGAAAGAGTTTTGTGAACGTGAAAAACGTATCGAGGCCCCAATAATTCCATTAAGGTGTGTACAAGCTCGGGTTGCCGCCATTACAGCTTAGTGAAATAGGGTTACCAGCATCAGTTTAACTCATCAAGCCCCATACGGGCACCGGTGGTCGCGACAACAATAGAATACAATAGCATTTCCAAGAATCCGCGATCGAAGGGTCACCCTTAAACACAGTAAAACTTATGAATATTCGCAGAGCGTGTAGTACCATGTTTACGTTATTAACATACAGGAATGCCAACATGTGGGCAAAAGAACTATTTGATGCAACGCACTTCTAGTGACGAAAACCACATAAACACGAACGAAGTCGCGGGCTAAAAGCTAGTATAATAATATTATCAGGGCGAACGAAGCGAGCCCTAGTATATCCCACAGCCGTCAGTCTGTACATTTTGTGGTACACTTTACGGAAAAACTATATAGATGTGTATCATTGGTCAGTCAAGGTGTGACGACGCGAGCCCTCACAATTCACGAAGATCGGATTTTAGATAATAAATGCGAAAGTGACTTTGTTTGTTAGTTACGTCTTCACGCATAAAGTACTAAGCGGATCATCATGAAACTTTCATAGGAACAAATTGTCTGGGGTATGAAGAACATTGGGTACCTTTCATCCCGGGAAAAAGAACGGTTCCCGAGCGATAGACGTTAACGCAGGCAGAGCCGCGGGCGAAAGTTAGAATTATATGAAAATTTCTTTAGGGAATTACTAAAAGTATTTTGTGATAACAATATTATCTCTCCTAATTTAAGGTAGCACAGTAAGGGTAATGAGGCAACACTTATTTGCATTAGTGCCAACATGACGGCAAAGGAACTATTCGATGAAAGTTGAAACGCATTCTAATCACTACAGTCCGACAAGGCTTTATATGAATGTGTCAAACTGACAACGGGCGCTGCTGCTGGTAAGGAGAACTGTCAAAAATGACGTTTTTGTATGAATTTTTTTTTTCTTATTATGGCACTTCGGCTATAACCATGGCCAGTGTCGAGTATATTATGGCGGGAAAACAATATTTTTTATTACAATTTTCAGCATCATTTTTCTATACTGTCAGGTCTAAAGTCTAGTCAAAGCCTAAGTAAACGTCAATACAGTCAGGAAGTCAAGTTGGTCGATTCAGTAAAGTGGTAGAAGCTTTACTGAAACTTTCGATGGAGTTTTGGAGGGAACACAAAATAGCACGTTTCTGGATATTGCATCACTTTCCCACACTTGTGCACAATAACGAATATCTAATGGTTAATATCCTACCAATAATACACATTAAAAACCCTGTTAACACAATTTTAGGAAAATAATACAAAAACACAACATCATCCTGGAAGACCTATAGTAGTGTGGGATATATATGCGTGGAGGTCGCAAAGGAAGATCTTCCGACCGACCGAGGTGTTATGCTCGGTCAGGCCGGAGCCCACGTGATACATTTCAGCTGTCGTATATGGTATATATACGCGCTCAGAAAATTTCGATAGCGCGATGCAGGAATGTTAGGCGAATTGTGGGTACCGCCACAGTAGCTTAACGTATCTTTTAGTTGGTGACCAAAAAAAAGATACTTAATATTATATTTTTACATTCTTTTATTTCCTTCGATTCTAGGTAAATACTTTACGAATCTCGAAAGTTGAAAAGTAGCTAGAATAAGGAACTAAAAAATCTAGCTACAACTTTTTTTAAATTGTAGCTGCCTGATACCGAAAAATAGCTAGATCTAGATACAAAGTAACTAAGTTGGCAACACTGATATAAAGTTCAAGACGTAGACATAATATGCAAATATAAAAATTTATCCAATGATCAAGGATATTTTTTGAAAATCTGCTGTCAAAAATTTTCGGAACGTGCACGAAAGACATATTTCAAACGAAGTTTTAGGGGCATGTGCACTGAGCTTTGCACTGACCTCCATTATACAAGTGTATAATGGAGGTCAGTGGGCATGTGTCAAAAAATAAACAAGAGTTTGTTTATTTTGTAAATATTATGGCAAATAAAATATGTTTAGAACAAGAATTAATGGCATTTGGGTTAGATTTAGTTGAAAACTACTTGTGGAAAAATTAATATTATAACCATAAAAAACTGGGTTTGAGAGTGTAAAACACTCAATAAGTTTCAAGGCCCAATCTATGCTAAAGGGAAATAAATTGGTCTTAGCAGCACATTTAAGGGATGTAGAAGAGCTAAGAACTAATGGCAATAGTTATTTAATATGAGCCAATATAATTCGCCAAACATCGGTGACTTTCGCAGGCTATAAAACAAGTTCAAACGTAAGAACCAACCAAAAAACGTGACTAAAAATTTAGATAAATCAAGTCTAAACATTTTCATTCATTCTTACAGATAGATAATGCTCGGGTTGTTGCTGGAGTGAAATGCTGATTGAATGCTGCGTTTATAACCAGAGTGGCAAGGGCAAACATGTTGCTGCTTTAATCTTTTAAATAAGTAAATTAAATGTTTCATTAACAACAGTAACAAAAATACGTGCAATACTTTTTACTTCCAGAAAATAAAAAGGACTGTTTTTAGAAATCTTGTTTTTATTTATTTTTTACAACATTAATACTCTTGAAGAAGATTGGAGTCTTTAAATGTACTAAACACTGCAAACATTCTTCATATTTCTGAGTGTTTACTCCTTTCCTTTTCATTCAAAACTCTATCTCCAGCTTCTAAAAGATCAGTTAAAACCAGATGTAGTATCTGGTTTATCGTCATTTGTGAGTCACTGTTTCTTCCACCTGATACTTTGGATTTAAATGAAATATTATATGAAACTATCACTGCAAGTTTTGTCGTCGGGTTTTGGAGACCATAGTGATCCATCAACACTAAAACGATAGTTATATCTACTGACTACCTTTTTCTGCTGTTATTTTTGCAGTCTACGATACAAAAACAATTAGGACCAATTTATAAAAATTTCAAAACAACATCAAACAACATTGACAAGTTTGTTTGACTACGGACTAATCCCCTTTTGTTTCATATTTTTGCCACGGCAAGCGCGGCGATCGCTTTCTTTACCCCCTCCACCACTGACCTCCATTATTAATGGAGGTCAGTGCCCTCCACCCGAATACAAGACCTATTCCTATTGGCTAAGGTCGCGGTCACAGAGTAGTTGCGTGGCGACTGTCGAGGCAAACTAATTATTGTCGTCGCGACATTATGAGGAATAATAAAATTACTCTGTGAAAATTTCCCTTTGTTGTATAACCAAAGTGTAAAAATATAGGTAAGGTTATGTTACTGACTACGGTTATAATGAATTATCTTGATTCTTGACCTTCATAATATTTGATGACGCAAAACAGTTCTAATTTGGTGTAACTTTGTTTGCATAGATACTGTAACATCGTAGCAGTTAGCACTTAATTTTACCAGAGGCAGAACAATATTTTAGCAAGTAATTACGGTACTGTAACTATAATTAATTTAATAATGACGTTTAAACCAGTGACTCACGTTTTATTTGATATGGATGGCTTATTACTGAGTAAGTTTTTTATTTTCAAGTACCTATTAAGTTTGTTTATTAGAATGAATAAGATTGATTTTAAATAAAGCATTTTTTTTTATTTTAATCTAGAAAAGAATAATACATAATTTAATAAAATTAATAGCACGCTGCGGTCGTTGAACCCTGTTTTTGTGTTTTGACTTTTGACCATAGATTATAGAGCAAAATAATACATAAAGTGCGACAAGGCTTTATATTATATATTATATACGACAAGGCTTTGTAATATGAACTTGGCCGGGAGCCATTGCGGGAGCGCTGCTGGTAAAGGAGAACTGTTAAAAATGACGTTTTTGTATGATGGCAGCGTTACTTCCTTTTTTCGCCACGTTCATTTAGGGTGAGTTGCACCAGAGGCGTAGTTAAAGTTAAGGTTATCGTCAAATATGGCGTCCATAATGGACTTTTACTAGGGATTTGACAGTTCATTTGACTTTTTGTTATGGTTATAGTTATAGTTAAAGTAAGTTGGTGCAACCCACTCTTAAAGCCTTGTCGAGCTGTATATGATACAAGTGCTCCAAGGCTTTATATATTGAGCGTCCGTGGGTCAATGGGTAGACCTTTGGTTCGCACTCGTAGAGGGTGCAAGTTCGATCCCCGGTGGAGGCGTGTACCAATGAGACATTTTCTGATCCCAAGTACATAATACGGACACTCATACGGTGAAGGAAAACATCGTGAGGAAACCCGCACATAGTTGGTCCCAGACGTATTGACTAGTTCTTTCCTCTGAACTAGGCCGACTATGTTGCAAGAATGCCGTATGTGCTTGGGCAACCATACGGACATTTAAAAATCTTGTCCCAGGCACTACACTTACAGTATTTGAGGAGTGGTTACTTCGCTCTGAAAATACTGTATAAATCATCCACAACGGATGTAAAGGCCTAGGGCTTTATTATGAATGTGGACGGGGCGCTGCTGGTAAAGGAGAACTGTCAAACAAATGTCAAAACTCAAAAATGACGTTATTGTATGATAGAAGAGATATAGGTCTACCAGAATCTCATTACAATTTTTGACAGCAGTTTTTCAAAAAATATCCTTGATCATTGGATAAATTTTTATATTTGCATGTTTTACACACATAATCAGCTGCTATAAGAAAAAAAAAGGATCAAAATGTTTTATCCCAATTACCCAGGTATTGCTAGAGTCAATTTATTTTCTCACTTTTTGCCATCAGATTCTGTTAGACCTATAGTTCTTTTTCTCGCCACATTCATTTAAAGCCTTGTCGAACTTGTAATATTTATATTTATCATTGACTTATTTAAAGAGAGTTTTGACATTTCGGTCGCCGGCGCGGCGCTCGGTACGATATTTGATGTCGCATATTACGATTTTTAATCCGATATCTATGCCGCGTTATGTAAAAACAAAATCTTTGGCAAGTATAGGTCTACCAGAATCTGATGGCAAAAAGTGAGAAAATTAATTGACTCTAGCAATACCGGGGTAATTGGAATAAAACATTTTGATCCTTTTTTTTCTTATAGCGGCTGATTCTGCGTGTTAAACATGCAAATATAAAAATTTATCCAATGATCAAGGATATTTTATGAAAATCTGCTGTCAAAAATTGCCATCAGATTCTGGTAGACCTATAGTTACTGCACTGTGCGCATTGTAATTCATAAAGTATTTTTTTTAGATACTGAAGATCTGTATACTGTAGTATTTCAAAGGGTAGTTTCACGTTACGGCAAGGAATTTACTTTCGAATTAAAATCTAAAATAATGGGTCAACAGAGCAAAGAGTTTGCCCATTCTATAATAGACGCCCTTGAACTACCGTTGACCGTTGAGGACTTTTTAAAGGAGACTAGAAAATTGTTTGAAGAGTTATTTCCGCAATCAGAACTAATGCCTGGTAAGTGCGCTAACTCATAATGTATGGCAAAGTAAAACAGTACTTGAATATTTTCTATATTCCAAAATTATATTATTAAGTAATTATTATATTATTATTCCAATATTATTCCAAACTTTTCCTACTATTGTTAATCAATTTTCTCAGGAATATACTAGAATAAGAATAAGATTTCTTTGGACGTAGATCTACAATATTAGATGACCCGGTGAACTTCGTGTCACTTTACTCTAAATAGAATGGACTTCCATGGACATTTAAATACTAAAATTAGCCAAGTCCTTCAATCCAATTTTATTTATATAGAAGATTATGTTTGTCCAAATAAATAACAAATGATATGTATGATAGTATGTTTGTATTGTTGATAATTTTAAGGAGTTGAAAAGCTTTTACGTCATCTTCATAAACATAAAATACCTATCGGACTGGCAACCAGTAGCAGCATTGAGTCATACAACATGAAAGTTGTCCATCATAAGGAGATATTCGATTTATTCGCTTACAAGACATGGGGATCTTCAGATCCGGATGTAAAAAGAGGAAAACCATATCCGGATATTTTTTTAGTTGCCGCAGCCAAATTTCCTGACCACCCATCTCCAGAAAAGGTATTTTACTTCCGTTATAAGACAGTATATTTAGCAGTTAGGGCCTTTTCTCATTACGCGAGGCGATTTGGTGTAAAGGCGATGCGATATCGGACATAAAATCTATGAATCACTATGTCTCTATACAAATTTTTAGGAGTTAACTTTCATTTATCCTTTTTTAATACATTCGAGAAGTCGCACGAAAGATAAAGACAAAAGATTGTATGGGCCACAGTTAGTTTTAAATACTGGTGTAAATTTTTATTTTTTATTAGAAGTATTTAATCGATATCTTAATTCTTACAGTGTTTAGTATTTGAAGATTCCATAAATGGAGTGAAAGCTGCGCGCAGTGCTGGTATGCAAGTAGTGATGGTTCCCGATCCAAGATTAGACCACAAATTGGTACCAGAAGCCACACTTATATTAAATTCTATTGAGCAATTTAAACCAGAAAGCTTTGGTCTTCCATCATACGATGAAAGTTAAAATATAATAATCGGTTAATAAAGATTGTATGTAAATAAAAATTTTATTGAAGTAAGAAATATCTTATAATTTTGAAAAATATGAGGGGGAGCCGCGAGCGGCGAGTCGCGACTATGTTGCCGGTGGGCATGCATTTCAAAATCGTTTAACTTTACGTGGGCCACTGATAAACGGGCCGCGAGTTGAGGATAGCTGAGCTAGGGGCTAGAGCAAACATGACAAATAGAGTTTTCGACATCGAACTGCCCCGTGGCAGGGCAAGTCGAAACTCGAATGGATGGCTAATTCATGATTGTTTAAGAGTCAAGACTATTCATCTATGGACGGTAGGGATGGGCGTTGAATGAATGAACCGTTTTATTAGTCATGAACGGGTAAACTAGTTTAGCGCCTACTGATAAACTGGTTTATGCGTGAACGGTTGCCATGCCGGAACAGTGCGTGCGACAGAGACCGTTCGTCGCGACGCGACGACGCGATCGACGGACGGGTGGTGATATTCATATAAGTAATTTTAAATTAATTAAGTAAATATGTAAAATTTCAGTAATGAACTTGCCTGCCTGCCAGTCCTAAGCCCGCTGTCCTAGCACGGCGACCAGTAGAAATGCGAAAGTATAGACAAACTGTGGACATAAACTTAAGGTGCCGTTCCGATCTTTACCGCGGCTAATCGCGACCAACAAAAATGCAATTAAAATGCCAATTTATGACAGACTATAGTATATGTCATAAAGTAGGATATTATTTGAATTTTTAGGACTATAGTCTGTTATAAAGTGGCATTTTAATTGAATTTTTCGGAACGAAAAAAGATCGGAACGGCACCTTAAGTTTATCTCCACAGTTTGTGACTATAGTCTGTCATAAAGTGGCATTTTAATTGAATTTTTCGGAACGGTAAAAGATCTGAACGGCACCTTAAGTTTATCTCCACAGTTTGTCTATACTTTCGCATTTCCACTGGTCGCCGTGCTAGGGCTACTGGAAAAAAGTATGTAGGGAAGTTCATTTCCACCGCTCACAGATTAAACCGTCTCGTCGTTCGTCGTCATCACTTGTCGCGTCGATCAGCAAAACGTCAAGTTTGTCAAAACAGTTAATGCTGAAAGTCGTTTAGTCAAAAAAACTACTTTGTTTGTCATAGTTTATTGGTCAGTTCAGTATTCGTCGAAGACTAGTCGAAAAAAAAACTGTTTTTTCAACTAGTTTACGATGAACGATTAAAAACGGTCTCGTTTCCAAGAAACCTCGTTTCGTTGATCGAAAAAGCTTCGACGACGGGCCATCGTGTAAAAGGCGCTATAAAAAAGTTACTTCTGAGTTCTGACATTGACAACTGAGTCTATCTATCTGTGCAACTGAGGGCGCTCATAACCAACTTGTAAGTTGTAAGGCAGAGTCTACACCAAGTCTACACCAACACACTCTGACATTGGCGATTCACAAAGGAGCCATAAATAAGAAGAAGAAGGACGCCATTTTTTACATCATACTCAATACTGTTTTCAAAACAGTGTTTTGGTAATTTGTGAATAATACATACCTACATACAAATATACCTTAATTTGTGATTATTACTCTGCTTTAGTTTCATTTATAATTTATATTATCCTGACTTGGAAATTGCCGGCTTTTGTCACGAACATGTGACAAAAGTGAAAAGACATGGTTACAGGTTAGTATTAATATGAATATTGGTCATGTTTTCATTCTTCACAGTATGGACATTTTTTTCCATAACTAATAACACGGATAGTTGTTAAAGTTTAATAGAATTCTACAATGAATTATAATCCAATATACTTGTACAATCCTCTAATTGTATATTAATACTTTTATCTGTGTACAATCCTCTTGAGTGTTTGTGTATGGATGTTTTCCATCAGTCCTGTAAGGTTTGTTGTCGGTTGGTTTGTTTGTGTAAACATAATAGTTTAAAGATCTTGTAAACTTTATAAGGTATTGCTGCACTCGTCATCTTCGACTGCAGTCATATTGTATTTAATTAATTCATCAAGACCCGTAAGGTCACCGGTGACCGAGACACAATAGAATATCTATTGTGTCTTGTTTTCCCACAATTGACGGGTTAAAATCAGAATCGGTTTTTGAGTCTGTTGTCTCCATTGTTTCCTGCGTTGGTCATAAATAATTTATCTACTATAAATCTACCTTTCTACCAGTATTTATCTCCTTTTTAATCATGTAGTAGTAGACTGTAAAGCCTCTTCAAAGTTAGTTGGTCTATCATACATTCCAACTGCTCTATATTTATGTCAGAAACCCTTTGTGCTACGAGGTTCCATAATATATACTCGATGGGATTGAGATCACAGTACGGTGGCAGTCTTACAACTTTGTGGCCATGGTCAACAATTAATTATTTATCTATTAGATAAGTTTTTTTTTGGTGGTCTATGTTGTTTATCAATTATTACAATTCCGGTTTCATGTAGTGTTTGGAAACCTTAATGTTACATCCTTGGAGCCACTGAACAATCACTTCATTTTTTTGCACTCGTGTTAGGCTATTGTACATTATCTTTAAAAATATCGTTTAAAATTGAAATGGCCGGTATAAAGCCTAATAAGTTGCGATGTGGTTACGTACAAAAGTCAATGAAAAGTGTTTGAAAGTGAACTCAACGGGAAACATTTCAAGTATTCCATTCTGTTACGTTTTGCAATGTAATGTTATTATAAATTAATGACAATTCATCAAAAACTTCACTATCTTTATGGGTAAGGCCGTCTATGATTGTACCATAACACAACCAACATGGTAACACACTCTGCTCTGGGTAACACAACAGACAAGATGTAACACAACCGAATTATAAGGCTTAGGTCACATAGTGAAAGAAAGTAAGCACGTGTTTGTGGCCACATTACTGTCAATTTTGTTTGTACCTATATTACCTATTGATTGTGTAGGTTTATTTTTCATTATATTTCGTAGGCCAACTAAGTGATCGGTCTAATGACCATAAGCAGTTGAAAAAGGAAGAAATGAGATACCATTTACACTAGTGGCCCAACCAACACAGTAGCTCACAGACATACAAAATTATAATAGCCTCATATGTACTAGATAGGTACTATATTACTATACTAGGTACTATATTAAATCAAACAAAATTAAAATCAATATTTCTTTATTTCTTTATGTATCACTGAAAAGTGTCTTTCTCTAAAAAATCTAATTCAGGTACCGAAAATAATCCTCTTTTTGACACATGTTTTGGTGGTTCTATGCAGCCTAATATATAATCCCAAGAATAAAATTCATCTTTACTTTCCGGCCATTTCCACGACTTCAAAGATTGTTTCATTGAACTAATTAAAGCACCTTCCTCATTTACTGAGACTATAACACCGGGATATAATTTTTCATCGTATTTAAATATTACATACGAACCCTGGGTCTTTTTAATAGGTTTCAACTTAGGTAGTCTTGTTTCAATTGAATCAATTATTTCAGAAACATCATTTGTCACACTGAATTAGGGTTACCATACGTCCGGATTAATCCGGACATGTCCGGACTTTTAGACTCTTGTCCGGCCTTCTCATTTGTCCGGATTTTTAATTATTACTTGATGAAATATGAGAAATAAAACTAGTAAAGTTACATCGAGTGAGTCTTTAATCATCATTATATTATCATTTATCGAACAACAAAATGTTAAAATCTTTAATAAATCAACTTTAAAGGTCAAATAAAAAAAAATATCCATAGAAGTTATTTTTGTTTACAAAAATCAACTTATCCTTAAAACTAAAAAAACGTTAGTTTTTGGTAGGTATGTAATAAGTACTATAAAATAACTGTAGGTTTATCTTTTCAGTTCTACACAAGTAAATGACTTATCTTAAAACAACAAAATTATAAATCGTCAAAAAAACTTCTATCAATACTAAAGTTGTTCTCGTTTTCAAACAATCAACACATAAAAACTTTGATATAAAAAATAATAAATAATCTTAGTTTTTGGTTAGTATAATACTTTATACTATGGGTTTGTACTTTTCAGAACTTGATACTTGATTAAGTAACTCTTGTTCATTTAAAATTATTTTATGAAATTCCTCACAACTCATGTTTTTAAGGTTGTATTGGATCATGAGCAATGCCCTGACCGAGGGTGCAGACAACCTATTTCTCTCCTTTGTCCATTGTGCTCCCATAAGAGTAAACACTCTTTCTACACTCGCGTTTTGAGCCTGGATAGAAAAAAGAAATTGGCAAATCTTTAATAGAACGGGAAGTCTTTCTATAGAAAAGTTTTTAAGGCTGCCTACGCACTGGCGACCATAGACGCGGCCAGGCCGCCGCGGCCATGGTCGCCGGTGCGTAGGCAAGCGCGACATGTGGACGGCCGAAAAATTTGCAGTCGACTTCCAAGGGTGTGTCAAGATGGACGTGCAGAAGATAATCACGCTAACTGTGCTAATGTATTTACTACGAAAACGAAAACGGAAGATTTCACGTAAAAGACAGTTTTGGGTGCATCCATTACTTTGCGAGAGAAAGACTAAAGGATTATATTATACTTATTTTTTGGATTTAAAAATGTATGAGAAGAGATTCTTTAATTACATGAGAATGTCAACGAATACTTTTAACCTGTTACTGGATACAATAAAACCAAAAATTACTGGAACTGGTAACAACTATCGGAAATGCATTCCAGCAGAAGAAAAATTAGTAATAACAATAAGGTAAGCTTTTTCTTTTTTAAATACAGAATGTTTAAAAAAGACGTGATATATTTTAAAGGGTGTTTCGGAATGGAGTATTGTGTACAGGAAAAATAAAAATAATGTGATAGGGCCTTTTTTTTACTTAAACTGCTAAATGGATTTTTTTGTAAATTTGAATTATACAAGACTCGATTCTGAATCACCCTAAACCACCACTGTTGTGTTTTTCACAACAACCTGTATAATTCATTGACCAAGGTTTTGCCACTTTAAAAAATTTATGAACTATTGTTCAGTAGTATTCTACTTTACGACTTTGAAAAGGAGAGGAAAAGGGCTTGCTTATAACATGTTTTTAAATATTAAAAAACTGAAGTAGATAATCAAATTATTTGTATTTTCATAACTTAAAAAATGGCAATTGTGAACAATTAATCATTCAAATTGGGAAATAGGTCTATCATTTCTGAATTTTGAGAAATATCAGAATAATGAGTATGAGTATCGCTGTAATTTGAATCATCTGATATCCTGTTGGTAGTAGAATAACCTGAATAACTCGGTCGATGCGGGTCATATTCTTGGTCGTTAAGAGTATTGAAATTACTTGAATAGTTTATGCGCGCTGTTGTAGGTGTACAGTTCGGTTGGTATTTTTCTATAATTTCCATGATTTCCATTTTCGCTTTGGTCTTCATTGCAGCAGGGATTGTTTGAAATCTTTCGAGGAGGGATAAAAGAAACAGTCTGTCACAATTTGAATCATTCTGTGTAGTCGCTATGGTCTTATGCAGAACTGAAATTAGAGGGTCTGTATCAGATTCTTCGTTTGGTATTTTTTTCTTCCTTTTTGTTCTAAGCGACTTTGATGCAGACTGTTGAGTCTCAAGATCAGAAGATCTTGCACTTTCATTTTCTTGACTTGCCTCTTCGAGACTATTTTCTGTTGCGTTTGTGTCCAGCACTGATTTCAAAAACAGTAATTGGTTGAAATAGGTGTATTGTGATTTACGTTTTGCAGCAGAACCACTTTTGACATCTTTAAGACGGCGCAGCTCTCTTGTGAAACAGTCTCTAAGGTTTTTCCATCTTTTTTGGAGAGTAATGCCTGTAAATCAATAAATAAATGTAGTACATATTACAAAACTAATATTATGTTTATTAATGTGAATTTTATTTTTAGGTATTTGGCTACTGGGTGTTCTTTATCTCATATAAGTCATGAATACCGTATAGGGCTTCGTACAGTATCGGAAATAGTATTTGATGTTTGTGAAGCAATATGGGAGATATTAAAACCAATTGTGATGCCACAATTGACCAGAGATAAGTGGATTCAAACGGCTGAAGGTTTTCAAAAATACGCCCAATTTCCTAATTGCATCGGAGCCATCGACGGCAAGCACATTAGAGTTATCAAACCACAACATTCGGGATCTCTTTATTACAATTACAAGAATTATTTTTCAATCGTGTTACTTGCAATATGTGATGTAAATTATAAATTTCTTTACGTAGATATTGGAGCATACGGCAAATGCAGTGATTCGTCAATTTACAAAGACTCTGTATTTTATCATAGGCTTTTAAATAATGATCTCGATATTCCGAGCAATAACCCCATCAAAGAAAATGGCCAATCAATGCCGTTCGTTTTAGTGGGTGATGAGGCGTTTTCACTATCGGAACATATGATGCGACCGTATGCTGGGAGAAACTTGAATAATGTAAAGACTAATTTTAATTATCGACTATCCCGTGCCCGCCGCTATATTGAATGTACATTTGGAATATTAGCCAATAAATGGCAGATTCTTCACCGACCCCTAAACGTCAAGAAAGAATTTGCAGTTGTGATTATAAAAGCTCTATGTGTGCTTCATAATTTTGTGCGAGAAAGAGACGGATATGATTTCAAGGACACGTTAACTGTACCAGAGGCTTTATTAGAAATACCTGCATGTTTACCTAATAGAGCAAATAGAACATCAACCGAATATCGAGATATATTCGCAAACTACTTCAGTACCGATGGTCGCTTGCCCTGGCACAATTTTTAAATATATGGGTGCGTACCTACGACGGCTGCTCAGTTTGTGCGTTGAGGCACTTGCTCGCCGCGAGCCGCCATTGCGCGCCGTAAACAAAATGGCGTCGAACGCACATGCGGTATGAGTAATCTTTTTAAAAAGTTATTCCAATCATTACGAAAACCTGGGAAATTTTAGCAAATAATTGTCAAAACTCATGTGCAAAGCGATAAATAGTAGAAATAAAATAGTTATACTTTTGACAATTACCTATTTGCTAAAATTTCTTAGATTTTGAATGAACGGAACAACTTTAAAAAAAATCACTCATGTCACATATACGTGTCGAATGCTACTACAGCACCTGCTGCGTTTATTGTAGTTCATCGCATTATTAATTTACTTAGGCATAATAAAATAAAATACTAACCAAGTTCTGCCTTTTCTTTATCTTCCATGGATTCACCGCCAAATATATCGACCACTTCAAGCCACGACTGCCGCTTAACATCTTTATTGGAGTAATCATTTGATGCTAAATCCCATAAACCTCTTCTATTTTCAACTTCAATTATGAACCTTTCCGTGTCGAAATTGGCCATTGTAAAATAATCACTCTGTAGCTAGCTACACGTCTGGTCGCCGCGGCCGATGCGGTAGCACTGATGAATTTTAATACAGAGTGATGTTCTCGACGGCCACGATTGGTCGCTGGTCGCGTGGCATCAAATTGGACGCCGCGGCCAACGGTGGCCGCTGGTCGCTGGCCGCTAAGTGCGTAGGGGCTATAGCGATTGCCATATAAAGTCCAGAATTCACTGGCCGCCGCGGCCAGGTCGCGGCGACCATGGTCGCCAGTGCGTAGGAGGCCTAAAAATGGTTACCCATTTTTTATGGAGCATCAAACAAAAAAACTCATCGTTTTGTTGTGACAAAAATGAATTCACTGCAGTTATTTCGTCGAACAGCCTAACGTCATCGACCACAATTCCTTTGCCTTTCATGTAAATAACAGAATCCACGAGCTTTTCGAAATCTATCAGTTCGCTCTTTTTCAACTGAATCCAGTCAAAGACTTTAATATCAGACAGCGGTCTTGTCCATTTATCAAGATACTCGATACAAATTCTGTACATAGATTTCACGTCATCTCGAAAGGCCTCTTGATGTTCTGGAGTGCATTTCCCAAGCAATTCTCGTACCTTAAGTGGCATGAAATTAGTATTTGCACGAGAGCATATGAGTTCTTGGGTATCGCGTAGTATTCTGGCAACATCTAATATTGAATTGCTTTCAGTCTCTATCTCCTGGATTTTTGGTTGAAAAATTGGCATAACTGAATGAACCATAAATACTTACAACCATAAAAACTTCCAATGATGAAAAACTCAAAACAGATATGTTACTACCGCGCGCGTTGTGAAGTTTCAAATACGGCCCAATTGGGTCGTCTGTTATTTAGTCTGCATCGCGCGCAGTCACGAACGTGCCGCGTCTTGTCTTACCTAAATAAATTAAAAATGACGTCGTGCGTGTTTCGAAAATGTACCAATTATGACTCAAAAGAAAACAAAACACATGGAATCTCTTACCACATGTCTTGATTGTAATATGTGAGAGCGGGGAAGACGTTATAGTAGTGACAAGAAACAACCGTTCCAGACAAAGCATTTATTCTGACTAAACTTTACATTGCGACTCCGTATACATGTTATACTTATATTTATCTACATTCCTGGCTCGTATTACAAGTAAGCAAATCATTAGGGCCGCTACAAATAAATACCCGGATTATTTACATTTTCAATTATTTTCTCGAACAATCTGGAAAAAATCGAATTTTCGTAATAGCTCAGGCGAAGAAAGAGACAGCGATACGATTCGTCCTTTAAAAATAGAACTGTCTCTTTTATGTAAATGGTTTTTCGTATCTTTTGTTTTACTTATCTGTCAAATTTGTCAATGTTTGCAATTTTGAATTTGAAAATTGTTCGGAAGAGATTTAAGCCGGAAAATCTGTTACGTCCATACTGGACGTAACAGATCTGTATAAGTAGAATATCATTGTATACTTCACTCAATTCGTCGTCTAAAAACCTCTCGGTCGTTGTAGGGACACCTACAGCTGTTGCAAAGTACTCTTTTAAGGGCTGGTACATCTGAAGAATTCTCTTTATGGCCGGAAATAAGCTCAACCATCTTGTTTTGCTGTGATAGAGTAGTTGACGGTAATTAATGTCAATGTAATCGCATATTTCTTTTAGTGCTTCAGTACGGACAGTATACACCGAAAAATAGTTAAAAATCTTCATAATTGAATTGCTTATTTTCAAAACAGCATTTGTCCTAAACTGGCTTTTTACAGTAGGGAGAAAAAACTAATTTGTGACTTTTTTTGTGGGAAAAGCTAGTAATATTTTGAGTTAGAAATAAACAAAAGACATTTCTTGTTAAGAAAAGCTAAACACCACCACTATAAAACTTTATTTACCTATATTTTTTTATTTATAAATTTTGGACATGTGCTATTTGGTAAACAAAAGTGGACATGTGTCATTTAGTCAGTAAATTGCAATAGTAAGTACTCATGTCTCATACAAATACATCTTTGTTGTGTACAATAAAGGGTATTTATTATTAAGTTGAAATAAAACCATTTAATATGTTGAGTCTTTATTTACAAATAAAACGTACAAATTTAATCATCATCTATTTCCCCTTCGGTTTGTGTTGTGGGCCATGTCAATATTTTATTATAAAAATCTTGATGAGTGTCAGGAATGTAGCTCATAAGCTTTTTAATATCTTGAATTTTCTTTGCGTTTATGGGGTTCACAGTTTCATATGCCTTTTCACATGGCCACCTTACTCTATGGGCAATAAGTAGTTTGAATGTACTTCTCACGGGGTTGTTAATAAATTCATGTGCTTGGATAATACCAGGCCTTTTAATTGAATGTCTAAATTCTTTGAAGACAGTGGGTTGAAAATAGATTTTCTGTGATCTGGTGACACCTCTGCCTTTGGTTTCCTCTGATATTGCTGTTTTAGTATAATATCTTGGCCACCACTTCTTAAAGTCCAAAAATAAGTCCCCGTCATTTAAAACCTTTACCTCTAATCTGCCTATTGTTTTTACAGAATTTGTTATTATTGTAACATATTCCATCGGAACATAAATTCGGTCACTTTTTGATAAGCATCTTTTTATGGTACCAAAATCCCTGTCACAAGGGTTATATGAGTGACCGCGCACAGGGAAATACTGTCTTACATTTTTAAAACGGCCGGTATCAACAAGTGCAGCACAATATCTAATCATCGTATGATTTTTGTTTTGCCCGGTACATCCGTCAGAGAACAATCTTAAATTCTTCACTGTTTCAGGTATATAGTTTTGAATATAATCATGTATCATTGAGCATACATCATTTGCCCCTTTTTTTGCTATACCTTCATGATAGACATAAGCCACTGATTGCCCGGTCTTAAGATTATGAATCAAAAATACATTGACCCATAGCTGTCGCAGGTAAAATACATCTTGAACCGGTATGTGGGGGAGGGGCATATTCTGCATATAATCAAAGCAGATTCGAACCATGTCATTTCTTTGTTCACACAAGTTTTTTGTGTTCTTTATGGTACTATAAAATTTGTTTGCTCGTGCTTTATGTACTTTTAAGTCTGTTTCAGCTTGTTTTTTCACACTTTCACTTACATGAGAGTTCGATATGGTGACATTCAGCTGTTCACATGTTATACAGGTATCTACCTGTGGTCGACCAAAGTGAAGATCAAAATGCTGTTTGAAAATAGTGTAGTACACGCTTTACTGCACAACGTGACAAATTCCAAGACAAAACAAGTAACAGATAACCAAGATACAATTACAATAATAATAATTGTAAGAATGCATTACAAATGCATTACTGATACATTGAATAAAAAAAAAAAAAACATATTTAATCATGATAATTTCGAACAAAATTTTCTATTCTGAGTATAGTTAAAGTTAAACATCACTAAAGTGTGTTTCACTTAAAAATTATTTTGACATTTTAGAAAAGCACTGCACTGACACACAAAGCACCGAAAATGCGGAAAAATAAAAATGTAGCACTTTTGCTCTAGCAAACTTCGATATGGGTCTGCGCTGGTTTAGCGGTCTCGCGAGTTTTACGGAAACTCGCTGTGGCTCTGGAGAAGTTGGATAAGGTGGAGTTCTGCATAGACTCTACCTGTTCCAGCAGCCATTTCTTCGTCTGGTTAATGCCATAACGACAGAGAACGTAGGTGATAAACACGCCTAACAGCATCAACACTACTGCTCATCCGATGTACGACGCTACCATCGCGTTGTGAATCTCATTCACTTGAACTTCCGATTGATTCACGACTATGTTATCTTTAGTAGACTGATTTCCCATATTTAATGAAAAATGTAAATAAAACTTGTAAAAATGTAAAAAATTAAGTTGTAAAAATACTTATGTGCAACAGTAAAGTTATCGATTGAATAAAAAATAAATGTATAATGCTACTTTAAATATTATATTCCGCGGTGCTAAAAATTAATACGTACGGGCTTTTTAACTAATCGGCCACAACGCGTTGTGTGGCGGAGCGGGCTAGCGGCAGGCAAATCGCTATCCGCCTACGCTTGTGCAGAGTTCTCCTGCTCACTGTGATTTTTGCTATGACTCTCATCACTACTTTGGGGAGTACTTAAAAAATTACTAGTGAATGCAGGTTTTAAACGATCAATTGAAATAAAGGTATCTCGACCAGACATTTTGATTAAATGTGTTTTATCCTTTCGCTCTAGAACTTTAAAAGGTCCACCATACGGAGGTTGAATGGACTTCCGAACTGAGTCGTTGCGCACGAACACGTGCGTACAGCAACTCAGGTCCGGGTGCACGAACAGCGTGTTCGCACCCTTATGTGACGTCGGTCGAGGTTTGAGATCACGTATCAGTTTTCGCAACCTCTCCACGTACTCACTTTCGTTTAATATTTTAAAACTTCTATTATGATCTAAAAATTCTCCGGGCAGTCTTAATGACTGACCAAAAGCAAGTTCTGCTGCACTGACGCCGGTGTCAGATCTAGATAATTCGCCGATTTCAGATTTATTGTCGCTGACGTGTGCCGGCCGATTATTGGTGCAGATTTTTTGTTAAAATATAGATTGTTAGTTATAGATATAGCGTCACGTCGATTGTTAGACGAAGTTACGAACTTAAATGTTATGGCTGATGTTCATGATATTACAAGGAAACACTTACGGATTTACTTCGCGGAGCACTTTTACTAATCCCGACGTTTCGGCTGCTTTACAGCTGCCGTGGTCACGGGTGGACTGAGGTGACAGGCGTCCAATTCATTGAAGTTCTTCAACTACCCGAAGACTCATCAATTTTTGTTTGCGTTCCGATCTACGCAGAACGAACTCACAGTGTCTTGAAGCCGAGGTGTCCTAGATTTGTGCTTTATTTTATCACTGGATCCCAACTAGATGGCAGCACCCAACCATCTTCCCGGTTAAAATTAGGGTGTTTTTTTAATTTCTATGGCCTCGCGTATCATTCTTGGGCGGTATCTTGATTCTTTTGCCAGTACTTGTGGCTTATCAAATCTTATGTAATGGCGAGGTTGATCCAGTGTGTGTTCACAAATTGCGGACTTGGTGTTCCTACGGTGTTTGACATCTGCAATGGGTTCCTTGATGCGGGTTTTCATGGCCCTTGTAATATCATGAGTGATACTCGCGTAAACTTAAGAAATCATTATGGCTGATGTTGTTCAATGTAACGAACAATCGGTCAAAACCATTGACGAGTGTCATCCTTATTATGACATTTTATGCCAGAGGATGCAAACCCATCATTATAACTATTCCCAGATAAGCTTTTATTTCTTCTTCTACAGTTGCAGTCCAATTTAGTGACAACATGAACCTTGCATATTCATTTGTATTCTTTGTTATGATAGTGATTATTTCACTGGGAAACATATTTTCAAAACCTTGCATATTCATTTGTATTCTTTGTTATGATAGTGATTATTTCACTGGGAAACATATTTTCAAAATAGTCAATTGGAACACTTCGATTTGTGTAAACTTTGTTGGATTTCAATTTGTTTTTGAAGTCTGGAGCTGCAAAATTTGAAGTATCCAGCGACCACACCCACTATTTTTTTCAATTAATTCCTGTAGAGTTTCTTACTGTGGTGCACTAGATGATGTTTGTTGGACAACTTCTTGTGGTAACTGAAAACAAACATTCCAAAATAAAGACATCTAAAAGGTAAACCTAATAATATATGACCTTACACTAGCTGTATTAGTATGATAGGCTATGGATATAGTTGTTACCTCTAATGCAGGATGAGAAGCCAATTGTTCTGTTTCTATTGATGAGGATGATGTTGGCTCTTGTACAATCATTGATTGCACAGGATCTTGCATTATTGTGGATGCAACGGGTCTATGATAAGCCATTTCTTCATCTTCATTTATTGAAAATGATGGTGAATGTGGATCTGGTATTGGTGGTGTATAGACCCTCAGGACCGTTCCGACCCCCCACAGCGCCTGTGCGTAAAATCTATGAAGCGCCTCTTTTAACCGACTTCCAAAAAAGGAGGTTATATGTTCGCCTGTGTGTATTTTTTAGGGTTGCGCAGTTAACAAGAAACCCTTATAGTTTCGGCCTGTCCGTCCGTCTGTCCATCTGTCTGTCCGTCTGTCCGTCTGTCTGTCCGCGGTTTTGCTCAGAGACTATAGGACCTCCAAGCTGTAATTTGGCATGAATGCACATATTAATGATGCCGACAAAATCTAAATATATAAATAACTCAAAGGTGACTGACTGACTGACTGACATAGTAATCTATCAACGCACAGCCCAAACCACTGGACGGATCGGGCTGAAATTTGGCATGCAGGTAGATTTTATGACTTAGGCATCCGCTAAGAAAGGATTTTGATCAATTCTACCCCCAAGGGGATAAAATAGGGGATGAAAGTTTGTATTAAACTTTGTCAATTTTAAACCGATCGGGCTGAGACTTTGATACCCAATTAATAATAATACTTCTGAACGCGAGCGAAGCCGTGGGCAAAGGCTAGTAGTGCATAAAATCTTAAAAATAAATTTTTTATGGTACCTCCCCAGTCCCCTATACATCAAGCAGGGACGATTTTTTTCGCGTCCACCCCATTGTGTGGGGTGTCATTCGATAGGTTTTTTTTTAATACTATGAGAATTCCAAGATCATTATCCGATTTAGGGATCCATTTGTGAATAAATATAAAGTTTTAAAGTAGAAAAAATCGTCTCCCCCCGTTCCCCCCCGTTCTACCACCTAAACGGTTGTTTCTGGAAATGTGAATAAATTCACGGGAGTAGGAAATATGCTGAATTTAAAAGGAAAACTATCACGGCTAAGAAGACTTCAAAAGTTATTGAGTAATAGTCGATCAACCAAAAAAATGTATTCGTCGAAGTATAAAGGAACTTTTCGTTCAAATTCCTTTGAACAAACTGAGATGATGTTGTTAGTAGTGTAAAACACGTTATATGTACCTTCATTGACCATACAAAAATTATCAAAAATTAGCGGTACTACGGTGCCCTACATTGCGCGTGGCCCAACACGCACTTGGCCAGTTTTTTGTATGCTAACGATTACTCCGCTGTTTTAGTGAACCGATTTTGAAAATTTTTCATTTTGTTGTATAGGATTTAACCTTAATTTAGTACCATGTTCTCAAAAGTGGTGACTTGATGATGAGATCTATGAGTAATCGGGGAACTCTTCAAATAAATGGAAACATAATCATAATTATGGCGATGCTACCAAAAAGCAAGATTTTGCACCAAGATATTATACCATGGTTCCAAAGCAGCTGGTGCTAAGAGAACTCCGATTTCTTTATAGATATAAGTTTGGGGATTTCGGTGTTGTTTTAAGAACTGAAAGCATTGCTACTATGCAAATTAAATTTATCACCATCATCATCGCTACTTAAACGTCCTTGGCTACACCCACACTAGGTATACATTATCACAATATTATTATGACCCTATTACTGGTACTTTTCTTCGTCTTTAAGATCGAGTTAGTCGAGCGATATTAAAAATTAAATGTTGTTTCAAAGTAAACACTAAATGATTTAAACTTGGTGCTGAGGTTATCAGGGTAGCAATTCTGTCATGAAATCTTTCAGGTATAAATTTATTGAGACAAATATAGTTTAAAATTAACGTTGTTTTAAGTCGTTTATTTAAGTATAATATAATATTATTGTGGAGTAAGTCTAACTTAAAAAAAAAAAAAACGATAGCGGCCGCGCCGCGGCGCCCCTATTGTCTTGGCGCCTGTGTGCGCCGCACACATCGCACACAGGGGCGGTTCGGGCCTGCAGACCCTATCTTCTTCCAAGATATCTAATAGCTCAGAGCGTGTCAGTCCTTGTAAATTGTCCAAAGCTTCATCTATAGGAGGCATTGGATAATTTTCATGCATTGTACTTCCATCGTCATCTGAATCGTCTTCTGAAGATGCACAAATCTCTCTCAAAGCCTTCTCAATTTCAGTATTTCGAAGATTTGGAGGATAAGGCCACTGAAATCAAAGATTTTTGAAATAAAATAAGTTTATTTGGAAAAAAATTGGCGGGCAGTGGACGTATATGGACCACTTAGTTTCCACGTTCATAACTCCATCATAAACAAATCCTATGTAAAAATAAAACAATTTATACCTTTTATGATCCATTCACTTTCTAAAAAGAATACAACAGAGCACTTACCGTATTTTTTTCGACATAATCACTTAATTTGCTTCAGCCAAAGGTCAAAAACACACAATATTACGATCGAAAATGTTGAGACCATGAAATGTAAAAAATTTGTTTGAATGACACTGACAGTGGCACTGGTTTAAAATTGACAGTTTCATAGACAATATTCGGATAGGCCTAAGCGGACTCCAGGAGTACTCAGCCCGTTGGAAAAAAATAAATTATGAAGTGGTTCATATTCGTCCTAAGCCTGGCTAAGGGTTAATTTTCTCCCAGAAAAATCTTTCTTTTAATAGCTTTCGCGAGGTACGAATTCCGGGGTGACTAAGGTTGTGAATATTATCAAGAGCGATTTTTCTAAACGCCTTAGGTAAATAAGGTCTAGCTCGGTCGGTGGACATTTCCCACCATACGGATGAGTCACTACCAGGTAAAATTATCTGTTTGAAATTGAACTTACTATTCTGCCGTAACTTATTCAATTCATCATCCTCATTCTGCGCGCGGCTAACAGCGGAGTAATCTAAAATTCCTGAACGGGATATACTCTCTACGCGAAACAACGCATCAGCTACGGTATTTCCATCACCATCAATATGATGAATGTTTGTAGTGAATTCGCTAATAAATAGTAACTGCCTAACGCGCCTCGGCAATTCGTTGTTACTGCCGACCTTAGAAAAAGCATAAATAAGAGGTTTGTGATTGGTGTAGATCACTAAATTTTGACCCTCTACCATATTCCTAAAATACTTAACGGCTAAATAAACACACTTTACTTTACACTACTACTACACTTTACTTTAGTATTTAATCTATTATATAATCTGTGACACCACGTTCTTGCCAAGCTTCGCAATGACGAGGTGGTACTTCGCCTCATCAGTCAGCCTCTGCTTGAATAGCACAGACTCCAGTTGAATAACCAGGTCCGGGGCTGGTCCTCCCAGAAATCAGGAACGCGCGAGGAAACGGTAATTTGAGATACCTCTTGAGCGGGAACAGGATCACTTCCACTTTTCATCATTTTACTTTTTAAGTGTCACTTTACAGTTTTTAATTTTTAAAAATTCACAATAGACCGATTAATTTAGAAAAACGCGCACGGCACCTATTTAGGGGTCACCAATGTAAGGGGAGCGCCCTATGAGAGATGAATTAAATAAAAGTATTTTCGGACTTCATTTATTGTGTTAAGATTCAGTGTACATTACACAGGTAAGTATGGGTGCCGGCAGGGCGACAAGCCCTTACGGAATCTTATAAAAGACTAACTAACTAAAGACTAAAGGGGCACCTGACACGTATATGCCAATGATGCACACACACAATAGAATAATTGTGTATGTGCATAATTGCATATGTTGCACGTTACAGTTTGTTTCAAAATGAGATTTTGATGCAATTTCAATTTGATGACAATATTGAGAGACAGTGTAGATTCTATCGTATTTGCGAATTTCTCTTTTAATGGCACCAAAATTTCTGTCACATGGCAAAAAACTGTGGCCACTGAGGAAAATATTGTACAATTTTTCAAATTTTCCTAGGGACACAAGCGCTGAACAAAGTCGTATCAAAGTATGATTTTTATTTTGTCCTGCACATCCATCACAAAACAAATATAAAATCTTAATATCAGCAAAAATATTCTCATTTATATAGTCCAACAAATGAGAGCAAACTTCATTAGCCCCCTTTTTAGCAATTCCTTCATGATAAACATAGAATTTTGAGGTATTCGTCTTCAAATTATGTATGTTGAAAACGGAGACTGTAAGCTGTCTAAGATAAATCACATTTTGAACAGGTATATGTGGGAGCTGTAAATTTTGCATAAAGTCAAAGCATAGTCCTACTGTATCTTCTTTTTGGCACATTTCTTCAATCTCTTTTATTTTTTTATAAAACTTATTCGCTCGTCTCTTGTGTACTATCAATTCTGCAATATATGTTCTTCTAGCATTGTCATTTAACTCCATTGACTTCGATTCAATAGATAAATTTTCACATGTTATGCAACTATCAACTTGAGGTCTCCCTATATGGAGTTCAAAGCGCTCTTTGAAAATTTTCAAGTCAAATTCATAAGTGACTAACAGATGGATACTTTTCTTTGAACAATTCCCACATTTTCTTAACAGATAATTCTGCAGACAAATATCTATACTCTTTAGAAGAATAATGTGCAATTTTTACAGGAAATGATTTGATATGTTCTTCAATGTGTAAACATGTCTCTCCAGGCACAGAATTTCCTGAGCGACCCATGCCTCTTTTATCAAAGGGCACTAAATTTTCCTTTAAAATATTACACAGTCTTAGAGTAAGCTCTCTCAAATTTTATCCCATGAATGTTGCAAAAAGCCTTTTTGCACACTTCAACCTTAGTCGTATTAGAGTCAGTCTTAAAAAAGTAGTTGTAAGAAAATGAATGTTCTCTCTTTTCTAACAGTTGCCTTGGTCTCCTACGAGCCACATCATGGCGCTCTATCAAACCCTGTAGAAAAATATCTTGTTCGTTTTTGGACGACATATCATAGAACTTTCCAAAAATTGATATTCTATCTTCTTTAGTAATATTATCATAGCATTTTTTCTTGCAATTACAAGCAGGACCGATCTCCACTTTATTTACTTGATTATTCTTGTGATTTACATATTCTTTTCCTTGTACGCGAGCTTTTTTTATTACATTTCTTTTGTACTGGTCAGATGCGTTCATACCACTGCTCGGTCAGGCCGAAGCCCACGTGATACTTTTCAGCTGTCGTATATATACCGACGCGCTCAGAAAACTTCGATAGCGCGATGCAGGAATGTTAGGCGAATTGTGGGTACCGCCACATCACTCCCCCCCGAAGACCGGAGGTCGAATCTTGAAGTCTTGTCGCTTGAGTCGCCAGTGCCAGAGAGTTCCAGTGAGTCGGAACTGTTGCAGTGAGTCCCAGTGAGTCGGAACTGTAAGCTGCTGCACGGGATCCAGTGAGTCGGATAGCTGCCGTGCGGGGCCGATGCTACGTGCTGACCAGGAGAGATGTGCTCTGCTTGCTGACCGGTCGGTGTAGTGAGAAAGCCCGATGATGCCGATGCGGAGACGCCCAGGCCGCGGTACATTGCGGCTAGTGGACGAGGTACCCGATGAGGCGATGCTGGCTGGTGCGGTGCGGAGGGGCGGGGAGTGATGATGATGAAGGAGGCGTGTTCTGTCGAGGGTCACCAATGTGGGAATAATGAGTGGCCACAAAGAGAAGATCTTCCGACCGAGCGAGGTGTTATGCTCGGTCAGGCCGGAGCCCATCACGTCGGGGTCACCAATGTGGGATATATGCGTATAGGCCGCAAAGGAAGATCTTCCGACCGAGCGAGGTGGTATGCTCGGTCAGGCCGAAGCCCACGTGATACTTTTCAGCTGTCGTATATATACCGACGCGCTCAGAAAACTTCGATAGCGCGATGCAGGAATGTTAGGCGAATTGTGGGTACCGCCACACCACGTTTACTTCTCTTCCTTCAAGTACCAACTTCCTCTTCATCACATCCTGATGATTCCATTTGTACACAAAACACTGGGAGTGCTTATATTTTCAAAATTAAAGAATGTTTTAGATTTTAGAACAGAAAAACGTGAATAAATAACCCTCTTGACGATGACAGACCTACTTCTTCTTCTTCTTTACAAATGGCCGACTCAGTGAGTTGCCAATGTCAGAGTGGCTATGACAGACCTAAGGCGCGCATATAATGTGACAGTGACAGGCGATCAAGTGTTGCCAGTTAAATTATTTCATAAACCACATTTGTCCAGGACAAATGTTTCTGTATTAAGCCTTCTTTTCTAGCTGTCGTAAGTCTATGGATATTTCTTGGACATAAGTTGTTTTAGCACCGATTTGTCCGTTTATCGCTGCTTATGAAAATTAAAAAATAAAACGATTTTCTTAAAAAATGTGACAAATGTTGTTTCTGAAATAATCGATTCAATTGTAGTGCTGTTGCTCTCTTTAACATTATTTACCTTCCAATGTTCGTATGATTCGTCATCTGATGTATCACGTACAGAGTAATCAGTAGGGTGGGCCACGAATGTATGAGATTATTTTTTTTTTACTTTTTCTTTCGGGCACATTGCGGAAAATGTGCCTATTGATGACTAAAAGACATGTGCAAAATATGGTTTTGATCTGACTTCATCTTCTGCCTCCGGATTTCGTTTAAAAATTTGATTTTTTTGAAAATCTATCCATACTTGTAAGACACTACAGAAAGGTTAAATGCATGCAAAATTAAAGATTTTTCGAATGAAACACATATTTAGGAGTTGTTTAAAATTTTTTTTTATATGAGACATTCAAATAAGAGTTCAAAAAGTAATAAAAAATGTATGAATTATAACAAAAAAATAATCAATTTGCACAAAAATCTTGCTTGCTATCGAATTTGGGCATGATTCGTCGAGATTCAATTTGAGCTTTTATGTAACCCTCTCTAGAGCTCGTTGTGCTTAACTTAGCTGACGCTTCTGTCACAGTCTTCACAGCTCTTTCCACTGCTTGTGAGTGGCATGGCAGACGTAGCAGAGGTATATCACCTTCTCCTTTTTGCTCAATAAACTTTTTGATTTCTTCAGTAGTAATCATTTTTAACAACGGTGGGCTGGTGATTTTTCCTTGCCAGTCAATCAGTTCGATGTACGATGATGCATCGAGATTTATCGAAGGTATTTGGAATAATCTGAGTAGGCTTTCCTCGCTGCTACGAGCTTTCAGAATGCGACGTGCCGCTAGCTCTCGTATATGCTGTTGCGTGTCGGTTAACATTGACAGAAGCAAATTTTCTGGATGGGCAAAGTAGCCATTTCGTTGGATCACTGGGTCTACTACAGCCTTTAGTTGGTCAGGCAAGTACCTAGTGGCAGCAATCAGTTTGTGCAGGTGTCGTGCTCCATCTTTGCAAGTTGGATGCGTCTTTACAGAGAACCAAGTCGGCGCGTACGCTTTGACTACAAAAGTTGCCAAAACTACCAACTTTTCAGAAGGAGATATCGTAGAGACATACAAACGCATCACTCTGTTTGCACGAGTCAGCCACCTTGCGTGGGACATTTTCCCAGGTGATTTGTTCCCTAAATCTGTAGGGAATTCACCGGTTATCACTGCCAACACAATCTGGTACAGATATTTTTGGTCAACGCTTAACTCTTCGACAGTTACATCAGGCAGCTCCCCGCGAATCGGTTGATATTGAACCACAGGTCTCTCTTCACAGTTTTCCAACAGTTTCCCGATTGGCCCAACAAATGTTTGTGGTCCGGAAGTTTTTCCATCCATGTGCTGGAATAAATGTCGAAAGGGCAATTCATTCATGTGAAGGAGACAGACGATCCACTGCAGCGGTCTATTAAAGCGTTTCTCTAGCAGACGAATAATTCCTCCTTGCCTACCAACATTAACATTGGTTCCATCGCATCCTACTGCTACCAAATCATCTGTAGAAATATTTTTCTCCAGGAAATAGTCGACAATTGATTTTTCAACACATTTAGAAGTTCCTGATACTGGTGATATGTAACCTAAGAACTCTGTTCCCGGTTCTTTTATCAGGGAAATATGCTCTTCAAGAACAGTCCTTTTATAGATTTTCCCATTCTTCTTTGATAAGACCAAAGTCTTATCTTTTCTTCCGTCAAAGTACAGAGCAGGAACCGATGAGACTTTGGCGCGCTGTATGGCGCACTTCCTTGAGAGTTTGCGCTGGCGGCGAATCTTATTTTTGTCAACAACTTCAGCAGTGGTGGGCTGTAATACTGCAGAAACTATAGCCGCTGCCGCCCTATCTGAGACTCCGAATCTGTCGCATGTCTTTGCAACCAAATCATAGTTAACTTGTTTCTTTTCCAAGGGTTCAGTTTTAAATTTCTTTGTCGGTGAATCGAAGTTGTCATCATGTTCTGATGCTGTAGTGCTTTCTGAATCTGATGGAGACAAAAGTAAACGATTTTGTGGTCCATCATATGGCTCTGACAGCAAACTTGACTGACAAGCTTTCCGTTGCAATCCCTTGTTCATTTTTGCTGTAGCAATGGTGTCGACTCCACCTATGAACATTTTTCTAATCGATCTTTGATCAATTAAGAAGTTGTGCTCTCTAGCAGGTACTTTCTTCTGTTTTGGACAAGTACAAAGTGTAATTTCAACACATTTGCAAGTGGAAATATCAAACAAAACTTTACTGGCGTCACGGAACTCTTCCAATTTTTTTGTAGGAATTTTTGGATGAGATTGAAGAATATTCTTGCATTTAAGATGATATGCCTTCAACATAGGTGATGTTAACTTTCTGCTGAACAGTAGGAATAGAGGCTGAAGTCCATATTTCAGTGATTTTCGGAACAACTATAGCTTCAATCTCCTTGTAGGTAGGTTCTTTCTTGGTATTTCAGTTTGTGGCGGTTCCACTCGTAACATTTCATAATATCTTCGTATGTTGGCAACATATTGGTTTTTAAATCGCACGGATTACCAAAAAGGGGACATTTCCACTTGTTTCTGGTAGAATCCATCGTAAACTGCACAAAAAATCACAGCACATGCGTCACCTTGAAAGACAATGGCGCGACTGAGTAAATGAGCCACGCGCTGGAATTCCCCTCTCCCCCGCACCTCATCAAAGCACAAATTGTTAAAGTAAGTACCTGATTTGTTATTATTCCTTACATTTACTATGTGTCCGATTTATTTTGATACCAAGAACTGTAAACTACTTCATATTACGTAGCATTTCACCTCACAGAACTTACCTCTAAAAACTCGAAAATTCAAAACTTTGACCCTGATCCGGAGGCAGAGAAACTTATCATATTAAGATAATATTTTACACTCGTTAGTATAAGCCCATTTCACATCTTTTTGCCGATGTGCCCCATCAAAAACAAAAAAAAAGTGAAAACGGCCCACCCTAGTAATCAGTCTCACAATTGCTTTCATCTTCTAATTCTTTTTGATTTTTCCTTGTCTTTTTCGTTTTTTTTTTTGCATAATCTGCGGCAGGAGCTTTCCTTTTAAATGTTCTCTGAAGGTTATGATTTTTCACACAAACATTGGCAGTATCCCTTCGGAGAACTAGACTCGCAAAAGCAACTCAAATCGCGATATGCTATAGTATTTTTCATTGCAGTGTTTCTAATCTGGTGTAAATTTATTGTCCCTGGTATTGGCGTAAGTTCTATAGACTTTTCTATGACATCACTTTCCGGATTAATGGCGGTTTCGGGAATATAAAATATTTTAATTTTAGTATCAGACTGACTGAGCACTGTGAACGCCGTTTCCGCGTCAGGTATGTTTTCACCGTAGGCCACTTTTGCGTCTAAAATTCTTTTTATAGCTCCGCCTATGCCATCGGCAGCCCCTTTACCGTGGGCTGCCTCAAAAAAGTTCCATGTGGAATTAGGGAATCCGAGTTTTTTTGTGATTTGCTCAAAAAGGTATTTTTTTTTGTCTATATTGAGACGTCGCACATAAGGCCAGATTACATAATTACGACGACAAAAATATTTATTGTCTGTTTACTTATTGTTTAACTTACAATTGATTACAAAATGGCCATCCGCCTTATATTTAATAGAAACTCGATTTGATTTCCTCTCAATACGTACTCGTATTGAAAAAATTAAACAATTTATAGTTAAACGATTATTATATATACAAGTACAGATATAAAACGCAAATCATAAATATTAAAAAAAATATTCGCCGTCATCATCATGATCATCATCATCATCAATGTACCTCTTCTTGATCATCATCATCATCATCATGTACCTCTTCACTTATGTTGATCGTCGGCAATCTAAGCATGCCTATTATGGTTTGATTGTAATTTCCTTTTGTATTTTTAGGTTTTTTTCGACAATCTGTCACCACTGGATCCGAGGATACAAGCATCCAGTGGAATATATCGCTATTAGTATTAATTCTCGATGTCTTTCGAGAGTAAAATTGCCTTAAATGTTTGTAGGTCTTGTGACCTGCTTCAAGAACGTCTTCTGATAATTGACCAACAGGCAAGGGTAGAGATTTTATTATGGCAGCTCCGTGTATCAACAGTTTGTGCACACTAGCACTCATGTGGTACCATTCGTAAAGTGTGACTGCCCTTTTTGCTGTTTCCAAACAATATTCTTCAAAGCTTTCTTCATTCACGTAGTGCCCACATGAAATAACACAAAGAATGTTAGAAAACCTTTCTATTAAATCTTTATCAATACCAGTGATCTGGGACACCAACAAAGGATTCTTGAAAAATTGTCTTGCGGTATTGCCGTCATTGCTGTTTCCTCCTCCTTGTTTCGGCTGATCTACGACAAGGCCCATTTGTTTGTAAAAAACGTTTCTTATTTTGTCTTTTCTTTCTTTTACTTTTTTTTGCGCTTCTGCGCCTCTAGCTTGCCATTGTTTATGTTCTAATTTATAAGAAATATGTAATAAATATTCATAGCATCTAAGATATGCATGAAGCACTGAAATGCCATATTTATACGTACTTTCGTCGCAAAATCTTTTCTTAATTTCTTGAATATTGTTCATAATTTTTGGAGTGGCTTTGCAAACATTGCATGCTTGCGTACTTAATGTGTCAGTCAAAACATTAACTGTTTTTCCATCCAGCATAGTGCATATGGGGATATGTACAAATTTTATTTCTTTATCTCCTAACATAATGTTTGTTGGCTTCAATAGCATAATTTGTTTTTCCACTTCCGCATACTCTTCTTTCATATTACTATTATTTTCTTTTTTCAATTTAAATGCAATTGGACGACTGTATCTCGTGGATGATGGTGTCATATTCTTCCATAATATTTTTTTGTTGCTTCTGTCCTTTATGGACATTTCCAGAGGCACAATTGTGCACAAAATTATGTTAGAATCAGCATAGTTCGAATTGTTGGAAAAATTCTGTTTATAAATACTATGACCACCACTACCATCTAGCCCCCATTTATAAAATACTTCTATGTTATTACAATTAGTAGGTGTATTTTGTAAGATAACTTCTGACTGGACTTGTACAAGTCTTTGTATCGACAGATCCAAAAGATCTTGTACTGGTACCGAAGCTTCATTTTCTGTTATTTTAATGTTGACAGGATAACAATTCTTCTTTGCCTCTGCTACCACGTGATAGGATGGATATATATCCGCTCCTCTTTTTTTTGCTCCAAGTCGCATCGTTATGTAATCCTCTTTTGTAAGACCAAGATCCGCTATAAGAGCGAGAGCTTCATCAGGAGTATACGGAGTTATAGTAGCAGAAGATGTCGTATCATGAACTTGTTTCATTTTTTTTAGTCTTTTTGGGGTAGAGTCAACGGTTAATTTTATCACTTGTGCTGCGGTTCTTTTCCCAGATTTAATTAGGCTTGATTCTGCGGCTGAGCACAATTGCTCTGAACTGAGATTCGAAACAAGAAGCTTAACATTTCTCTGTTTACTCCGTTCGGAACTATCAGCAAACAATTTTTTCGGTCTGCCACGTTGTTTTCTCGTTGATAAGGTACGTGGTGGTGGTACTGAAAGAGTTGGAGATGTAGTGTCCATTTCCGAAAACTCCAAGTCGCCATCCAACCATTTGACATGCTTCTTGTTAAAACGTTCGTACATATAATTACAGTCACGCCATTTCGTCAAAAGCTTCGTTACAAACACTTTGATGACATTTTTTATCTGTTTTGACAATTGTTCAGAAACTTCACTAATACTAAATTTATTCACTATATAGTCTACTAATCGTTCATTACACTTCAATGACGAAAAACCACAAAACTGTTCATTTCTTAACACTATAAAAAGTTCATTTTTCTTTATCTTCCGCACTCGTAATGCAGGATCATCTCGACTACCTGCAAAGAATTGACTCCAGTTTAGAAAAGGGGACAGGGGTGGACCCAGTCAGTCCTTGCGTATAATCGTAAATATGTACAGTACTCTAGCAATAGAAAAAAAATGGGGAACTCTGCGGAACTTTTTTTGAAACTCTAGAAACGTGAACAAATATATTCATTGTATACAAAAAAATAGTCCTTTAGAAAATCAATATTATTGACACGTAATTTACATTTGATATAAAAGTAAAATGTAACAGCATAAAGTACATACCTGATGCTTCCATCTCCATGCTAAAAATGTTGCAACTTTAAAACAGAACAACAAAACGACCGTATTTACTCCGTTAGATTTCGAGCGCAACTGACTCAGCGAACAGATGTCCGAGAGATCGCGGGACATGTTTGAACGCGTCGGAGCAGACCTTTTGTTTTTTTACAGCAATTTCAAGCAGGACAATACACAATGGGTAATAAAAAGCTTGTATTAGACATTTTAGTTAAGTTTTGTGATATAGATTTTTTTTTGTTTTTGTCGTCGTAAATACGTAATCTGGCCTTATGTGCGTCGGCCCGTCTGAGAAAAAATGAATTGCAGTAACATTTGGAAACTCTTGTTTAATAAGTTTGAGGATGGGATCCAAATGAGCCCATATGGCTTCCGGCCCGTGAAAGTTGCATGGTGAAAGCGTACAGAATGAAATCGGTTCCATTCCTTTAGAATATAATAGCCCAGCATGTAATGTCACTTGCACCTTTGAGGCTCCGAAAGGCATTGCCTGAACTTCGGTTGAATGCTTACATCCATAATTCTCTGAAAAGTCTATATGAACAATAACAGAGTTATCATCCAATGTCTCCAGGCATTTTCGATACATTAAGTACTGATGCGATATATTGTAACAGTGCCTTTTAAACGCAATTATTTCTTTTTTGAAATTTGTGACTAATTCAGTCAGTGACCCTGTAGTTTCTTTTCTTATCATTCTCTTCGTCCTTATTTTCTTAGACTCTTTATTTGTATATTCTAGATTTTGTTAAGTTCATTCATCCCAACAAACGTCATCATCCATATTAATATCGCATTTTTTAAATTCAATAGATTTATTTTTACACGTAACACAGTCATTGTAGGCGCAGTCTTTAGACTTTACATCACACATTATTTCAACTAACAGATCTTCTGTGTTCTTAATTTCAGTCAATCCCAGAGAATTCAGTTTTGTCAGTTTCATTTCCATATTATCATGTTTTATACAAGCGCATGTTTCGCGATTGCTCAATTTCGGTTTCAAAATATAAAAAAGCCTGTACTTTTTAAAAGTTAAAAACGAAAGTCGTCCATTTTCTGATTTATATTTTTTATATAATTGTCTTAAAGGCTGTAATAGTTATCTTCTCTGTCGCTTTTTTTCTTAAGAGTTTTCACTTCTTTCTTCCCAGCTGTCGCCCTTCTTACGTCGTCTCTCTCGTAGAAATCTTTTAACGACTTTATTATAGCACTTCTTTTTTTCTTCTCTTTTTAATGTCATGATTATGACGTATTTTTTCCTTTTAGTCCTAAGTAGCTCGCCATCTTACTTTTTAATTTATATTTCTTCACTACGTCATTTTCAACAATACTTTTAAGAACGTCTTTTTCGTTATTCGAGCAATTGTTGTATCGAGGAAAAGGAATTTGGTATGCGACAAGTCCATTCCGTTTGTCTCATACGGCGCCACGTTATTCTCATAAAGCCGCTGCTGCTGGAACAACACCAGTGACTTACCGGTCAAGTAATAAGGCGCAAGTCAAATACATTTGTATTTGCATTTGTATTTTTTTTTTATGAAAAAAGGGGGCAAACGAGCAAACGGGTCACCTGATGGAAAGCAACTTCCGTCGCCCATGGACACTCGCAGCATCAGAAGAGCTGCAAGTGCGTTGCCGGCCTTTTAAGAGGGAATAGGGTAATAGGGGAGGGTAGGGATGGGAAGAGAAGGGAATAGGGGAGGGTAGAGAAGGGAATAGGGAAGGGAATAGGGTAGGGGATTGGGCCTCCGGTAAACTCACTCACTCGGCGAAACACAGCGCAAGCGCTGTTTCACGCCGGTTTTCTGTGAGAATGTGGTATTTCTCCGGTCGAGCCGGCCCATTCGTGCCGAAGCATGGCTCTCCCACGTATAAAATGTATATTGAATATTGAATTTTTCAGTAGGTTTGCCATTTTTAATATAGTTTTTATAACTTTTTGTGCTTGTGGGACACTTGATTTCAATAATGTGATCCCCACAAATCCCATCTGGTGAACCTGCTAACATTGGGTACTCTTTCAACAGCATGAGCCCACACTTTGAAATTTTTTTGCCTAGTTTGTTACTGACAGTTTTTCTCACTTCGTCTTCTAATAACCTACCACGTTTCATGGCTAGTGTATCTGGGATCCTACCTCCCAGTATTAGTGCTATTAGGGTCCCATCACTTGTTTTACAGCGGCTGAATTCGAATGCTCGAGAAGCTGTGATTCTGCCGTAACGCAGTTCATGCCAGAGGCTGTTTTGGTGCTGGTCTCTGGTCTGTTTTTATACTTCAGCAATAATTTCATTAGATACAACTAACTTGTCCAAGAATGTCTTACTTTGTTTCCTTGTACTTCAGCAAAAGCTGATACATAGACAGACATTGTACCATCAGAGAAGTTGATTCCTAGGCAGATGGGAGACCTACGCAGTTTGGTCGCCTTACGTCAAACCCAGCCGACAGATCACAATTAACATTAAATTGACATGATCCGTCCAAATGACGTTGGTCTATCAACTGCCTAGGAATCAATTTCCTCGATGGTACATCGTTGTAATTATAATCAGGCTGATAGATTAAAAGCTCACAGCCATCAAGTTTTCGTTTTTTCCCTATAGCCAAAATTTTTTCTAAAACTCTGCTGTTTGATGGTAAGGTAGCTGCACCATTTGACATCTCTTTTGTTGTCATGAATTCCAAACTAGTTCCAACCTTGGACCGTTTCGATTTTTTCCAATAACATTCCATGGCAGTACAGGATGGCTCTTCGCTTCTTCGGTGGATCCACACAAGAAATGCTATAGAGTGCTTGCAGCCTCCTTGAGAAGCTACACAGTTGTTACATTCTATAGAAACAACAGCTTCTTCCTCTTCATCCACTATTAATGTGACACCATACAACTTGGCATGAACTTTATGTTCAGGACAAATTTTACACTTCACTACACACAGTTTCCCTTCACGTTTTAGCTGCACGTAGCTCACAGCGTCATCGCCGTATAACGGTCTTAAGGATCTAAAACAATAATGAAAACTAGGTTATTGATATGATATAACCATAAAATAAAAACAAACACTAAAAGTTGTATAGCTAATTTGATGGTAAATTTTACATATTTTGTATAATATAATATGATATAATATAATTGATATTGTGATTTATTAAACAATACTTACATAGAGGTTTTAACATTGCGAAATTCAGCCGAGCAAAACTCATTGCTTGATGCAAAAAATGCTCCCAGCATCAACAAATCAATTCTTGGCAAATTTGAACTATTTGCCTTGATGAATCCTAGTTCCATGATTATTGCACTTCCTTTTAGCACAATAGTAGGAGACTTATAGGTTTTATCAAGTTTTACCAGTTTATTCATTAAACGCAGCAGAAATATATTTAATAATATTTTTGTAATATTCAAAATCATTCGCTCTGTCGCTCATTAAAGTTTAATGAGCGACAGAGCGAATGATTTTGAATATTACAAAAATTGCTACGTCTTATTAAAATAATTAAACCAAAAAAATAAGATTGTCTATGTGTAATGAGCCGACTGCCGAGTGACAAATTTATGTCAATTTATCAAATCTGCGAGATTTGTGTATGTGACACAAACCGTCACCGTTGTATAATATACTAATTTATACCTTCAGCTCTGCTGGCAAAGAGCTTCTGCGTGGATGCACCCTCCAAACAGGCATTATTTCCCGGACCATTGCCAAAGCTATATCGGGCGTTATGTCGGCACTACTTATAGGCGAACGCGTTGGCCGACGCGTTGGCCGGCGCGTTGGCCCAATGTGTAGAACGGGCGTTCGCGCGTTGGCGGTAGGTATTTAGACGTTGGCCGGCGCGTTTGCGAGCTTGCCGCGCGGTGTCGGAAAGATCAAAGGACATTTGTTGCAAGCTTTGCGCTCCATCCACACAGGCCGCGCGATCAGTTCGCCCGGAGCGGCGATGAAGAGTGCACGTTTCCTTCTTGTGACGAATTAATATCTAACTTGAAGAATTGGCGAACAATATGAGTATCGAGAAAACATTTAAATTTATTGAGCTCTATCAGAGTAAAAACTGCCTGTGGAACCAAAAAATCATACCAAAAGTGCTAAAAAAATAAGGTTCTTGGACATGCTATTTTCCTCACGATGTTTTTTAGGTTTCCGTACCCAAAGGGTAAAAACGGGACCCTATTACTAAGATTTCAATGTCTGACTGCCTTTCTGTCTGTCCGTCTGTATGTCTGTCCGTCTGTCTGTCTCCAGGCTGTATCTCAAGAACCGCTATAGCTAGATTTCTGAAATTTTCACAGATTCTGTATATCTGTTGCCACTATAACAACAAAATATACAAAAAACAAAATAAATTAAATATTTAATATATAATAAATATATATTAATCATGATGATTACAATAATAAGTAATAATAATTATATATAATAAATAATAAGTAATAAAATAATTATATTATTTTAATATTATAAAGTCAATTTATTTCTTTGTTTGTTACGATTTCTCGCCTTTTACTTTTTTATTTCGAGAATACCCTTTAAAAACTTTTTCTTGTCCACATTTACGAAGTAATTATAAGCTGAGGAGCTGGGGAACAAAAGCGGACTTGTCCAATTAATCAAATTTTACACTAGAGCAAAAAAACTGAAATAGGTATATGCATATGGGCTGTAATTTTGTGCATTTCAGTATAATTAGTATTTAATACAACATAACTAATAGCCTGCTTGTTGGTCATAAAACTATGCGTTTTCAATTTTTTTTTATTTTTTTGTAATGGACAAGTCCGGTTTTGATTACAAAAGGTGGACAACTCCGGTTATGATTGAAAGAGTTATGGACATGTCCGGTTATGAAAGAAAACTAGATTCTATTATTGTATTTTTTTATTTAAAAATTATATGAACTCTCCCACATCTGGTTCGCAACAGTCACAATCGTCACTGTGGTCGTCGTCTTCGTCATTTATTTGACTTGTTTCAGCAATTGCCACTGGTGAGGTATGGAATATATTGTTTTTAAACCAATCAAGCTCTTGATTATCCATCCAATTATCTCCGAATTGTTTCTTTAAGAGTGTTTCAACATCTTTTTTCTTGTTTGGTTTTAGTTCATTAACCATTGAAAATCTTTGTAGTAAACTCGGATGGTTTTTTATCATTTTTAACAATGATACAGCATTTTCTGATGATTCATCTCCATAATAGGTGTTTAAGACTTTCACACCAAAGTTTACGTGATTTAAACGTGCAGTAGGATCTCTTCGTATGTTTGCAGTGCCTCGGCCACGTGCTCTGCCACGACTACGGCCCTGACTTCTTCGTGTTGATTGTTGAGATTGACTAGGAGTTTCTGTTTGGATGATGGTTGACTTTCTTTCTATTATTATTCTCTTTGCATCACGAATACTTTCCACTTTCTTGTAATAGTCTTCAAGGTTTTTGACGTTGTAAAGGTTCCATTTTTCAGCTAAAATATGAACTTTGCCATGCTTTGCGTAAACCTCATGATATTTTTTTGGATCCAAAATGAAAGGCATCTTCCGCAAATCCTTTTCGACCCTCCCGAACACTCGATCCGCCGGCAAGAAGCTGTGACCGCGTACAGGAAAGGTTAGTACGATTTTGGCGACATTTTGAGGGGCGTAGTTTCTCAACCAGAAAATCAAAGTGTGGACGACATGTGCATTTTTATTTTGACCTCCACACCCGTCCGAAAAAAGGCGTAAAACTTCCACTTCAGAAAAATCAGTAAACATCAGGTATGTTAAAAAGGCAGACGCAATTTCGGTGGCGCCTTTTTTAGCTTGGTTTTCTGTCCATATGAAGAAATGTGGCTCCTTTGTAGGCATATCAGTAATGCAGAAAGAATAAAGTCCAACTTGTCGTAAATAAAAACATTCCTGGATTGGCGTTTTAGGAAGGGATTGAATTTGTTGGAGATCAAAACATATTGTCATAGAATTTTCAGGTTTTTCTTTGGTAAGGGAAAAGAACGCTTTGGCTCTAGCTTTATGAACTCGGAGTTGAAGTTTCAATGATTGAAGTTCTTCAGGATTATTTTCAGTCTTCTGCCTATTTTTCAGCAGTTCGCAGGTACTACATATGTCGGAAGATGGTGACGCAAACCCAATATTAAAATCGTTCTCAAAAACATTTCGGAACATCGTTTGTGAGACTTTCAAATCATCAGTCGCTGAATTATTGTACAACTCCCACAACTTTTTTACGTTTAGCTCGTATGACAGGTACACTCTTTTTGATTTATTTCGATTGTAATGTGACTCCTTTGCTGGCAAACCACCGAGAAATTTTCTTACAGATTCCTTTTTATCAATACTTTTGAAACTTTTCCTGTCTCCTCCTCTGCCGTCAAGTGGCGTTTTGCCTTCATATAATTTGCTCGCAATTAAGTTTACCCTGTGCTTACTGAGCCCAAGAGCAGCCAAAAAAAAAGATTTGCATACTTTTACTAACCTTTTTGAATCACGGAAGAGAAAGTATGTCACAAAGTACTTATTCCTCTGCGGTTTGCGAGATTCCTCTCTCGATCTTTCTCTTTCTATGGGGCATGGTGATATGAGCCGTGACAAGTAAATATCCTGTAATTTTTTGCCAATTTTTTCATATAGTAGTTTGCGGTTGTAAACAATTTCGTTTAATGTCAAAGTCTGGCACTTAAATTTTCCCTTGTTATGTTCACACGCAGACACGAAATTCAAAGCAAGGGGATCTTTATCTGCGTACCTAAAACAAAATAATAGCAATTTTAAATTCATCATAGGTTAGAATAATAACAAACACGCACCGGTAGGTATAATTTTACACTCACTTCGATTCCCTGTTGTTTTGCGCTTGCCGTCCTGTTTTTTTTCGTTTACGTGAGCCGTCATTTATATTGGCCACTATTTCTTCGATTCCGTCCATAATTTTGTCGGTTTTCTAGGAAAATTCTTCTCAAAATTACGAAAGCAATGACCGTCACACAGCTGATTATCTTTTTTTTAATTTAGCAGTGTTGCCACAACTGATTTAGGGATATCATAACAAAAAAACAATGATTTTTTTTAGACTTGTCCGGTTTTGTTTGACATTTTTCGTACTAACGGCAATTCTCCTTACGTTTTTGTCCGGTTTTGATTGGAGAAAAAATCCCTTAGAATTTTAATAAATTTCTAACAGGACAAGTCCGCTTTTGAACGAAATCATCATTTTTAACCATTTTTTTCTCTAAGATCGGACCGCTTTTGATACACAATACTCCGGGGTTCGATAGATATGAGCTTAAAGAGTGCAAAAAAATAAAAATAAAAAATTCGAGTACAGTGGACAAGTCCGCTTTTGTTCCCCAGCTCCTCAGCTGTGAATAATTATACAGCTGCAGCTGTTAGCGACTCAACATCCATTTTGAATCTGTCCGCACATTGGCGCGATCCAAGGCATACTTAAAGACCTTCCTATGTGTGGATTATTCACAAACCCTATGTGGGGAGGCAGCTTTAGGCGATATGTGCGACTAAAGTTGGGGTCGCGATATGGGTCGCATATATCTCTTATTCTTTTGTTAAATACCAAACTCCTACTTCGCCGGCTTTCCCTTTCCTCATTTTGGGCTCTTCTTTCTAAAAGAATCAAGGCTGCTATGCCCGCTATTGTTAGAACTTATAGTAGAGTAGAGGTAGTGCTCATTTTGTAAAGTCATTTCATACCGAGCGAAAATTGTAACAATAATAGTATTCTATTAATACATAAGAGTTTTGGTCGTCAGCTACTTCAGTATGAGTGGAATAAAAATTGAGAGTATCTCAAAGTTGTTGTTGGGAATCATATTGTATTGACATTATAAAGATCCCAATTCGCACCCAATAAAGGTTCATATCTAGATTATAGACATTTAGGTTCGGTAGGTGGTATTTTAGTTTTAGTATGTAACAACAGATGGCGCTTTACGAGTAGAATCTATATAATTCTTCCTCATAAATATTGACTATCGAATTAATTACTTACCGAATAAAATTGGTATGTGAGACAATTTTATAGTTAATTCAAATGAAAATCGCCGTCAGCTGAATGTTTGTAGGTGGAAATGTCGTCTACGCGACGCCCTAGGATACATTGAGCGCGAAGTATGGTTATTTTGGTTATAAGTTATGACTTATATCGCTGGCTGACGGTTTTTCCACCGTCATATTAACGACTGACGGTTTTCTTTATTATTTTCAAAGTAGAAACATTCTCCTGTATAAATTTTGTACGGTATAAAATGACTTTTTAATCAAAATATTTATTGTTCAATGAACACTTCCTAAAGCTTTAACCATTGAGATGTACATCTCAATGGCTTTAACACATAATTATTACAGTACTTACCACATTTATTTTAAACGAGACACGACTGACTATTAATAATTATTGCTTTCTTTTATTATTCTTATCTAAATTTTTTTATTAAATAATTTCATCTAACAATATCCGCCATGAGTGACATGACCTCGAAGTGAAAAGATTTCACGAGTCTCGGAGGTGGCGGGAACATTCCGCGAAAACGGCTCTAATCCTCGGAAAATTTTCCGCCGTCGGATGTCAAACTCCCATCCGCGGTGAGATCTTCTCGAATCCGTGGCGGAAACTATTTCACTCATACAAAAGAAATGTCACTACTGTCAAAATGACAGCAAAATCGGAAAGTTTTCACTTGTCATTTGCTTGAAAGTGAAAAAAAATCCGCCATCGAAAACATTCCGCGAGGAATAGCTTAGTGAATCAGGGAGCAGGAGCCATGTCCTGCAATAAATCGCCTGTGTCGAGATCTTCGGTGTTGCAGTTCAATACAAGGTGTCTCAAAAGAAAGTTCACATTTAAATCTTTTTTTAAAAGAAAAGTCTTAGCTTTATTGAAAAAATGTTTATTTTATATTGAAGTACACTGTTTGGGAATTTATTTTTTAAAATCCCGATTACGCGAGCCACTTTGATTTAACGAACGACTCGTATTTCGCGGCATTAGACCGATATTAAAACAATACACTTTGATGCACAACACAAATAAGCAAAACAAATAAAGAAAAGAGAAAAAAAAATGAAGGTAGTCTGAGAATTATGTACTTGCTGTTCGCGATACAAAGAAAATACAATTCCACTGAAAGCGCGGGCAATGAATTCTTTATCCTTGTCATATGCCGTTTTTTATAATCACAATAGCCACAAACCTTTTTTTGAGTACCACTTGGACCAGGTGTGTCAATGGTAGGCGTTTCACCTAAAATTTCGGCGATTTTTCTTTTTAGGCATCTCTTCAAAGTTGGCATTTCGTGTCTTTTACGTAACCATGGTTCGGTCAACTTCTCTGAAACATTCTTCACAAAACATCGCCCTTAGCCCTTTGACCTAAACGGGCCCTTAACCTAACCAACGTGTAGCCCGGTCCTTGTTATGTATAGTACACTTTTTTCCGCGTCTCGATATCACGTTCCTGAGCCGAGATATCTAGATTTCTAAGAGTCTAGTCTAGATCTAAGACCTAACGCAGACGAGGGGTTAAGCACTAATCTGCTTGGACGCAGATCTGCGTCCGATACACTCTTTTATCCCTCACGGCATTCCCTTACGGAATTTTAAAAAACTAACTTCACAGTCGTGTACCTATACCAAAGGGCTACCCGCCCACAAAGTTTCGCCCTTTTCCCTTGGCCCTTTAAAAAAAATTTTTTTATTGCACCCCCTTACTAACACCCTGGGGGATGATCGCGGCCTCGCCGCAGTCCGCCCGCACTCCCAGAACACAAAACCCTTTGAAAAATTCACCTACACCTAACCTAACCTAACCTACCTACCGAACCTATATTAGGACAGTGAAAAGTTTCGAAAAGTCCGTTAATATAGGGGTGCGCGGTCACGCGATTTTCACGCTTCGTTTCCTCGCGCTTTTGCGCGCTGATGCCCATGATGTTGTTGATTTCGATCAAAACAAACTTTTCTAATTTGTATGCAAATGTTGACCTTAAAAACGGAATTTCATTTACATATAATTTTATTGCGACTTTATGTTAATGAATATATTTCGAATGCAACTCACTTAACATTTACGACTTTATGCTAATGTTGGCCTTTAAATTTTGCTATATGTGATGATTTCATTTGTTATAGGACTCGTGCATCTGTTCGCGGCGGTCGGGGTTCCGCTGTGATATCGCGTATCTTGACCTATCGCAATAACCATCCGAATACAATGTTCAACAATAATGTCAACAATTTGCTCCAGCCTTCCCGTGATGAGGAATGGGATGACATACCACCACCCCGCCAGGCGGCACCGCCGTTGACCCCAATCGGTCACCAATTGTAAGTGTTTTATATATGGAAATAAAACATTTATAAATTTGAAACATATATTTTATTTATTGTCTACGTACATTAGAGTGACCTTCAGTCGTAGGTCTAATATAAGATTTAGGATTCGGTTTCGGTTGTGGCGCCGGTGTAGGTTTCGGTTGCGGTTTCGGGACTTCTGTTTTCATCGGTTCTGTGGTGTCCTTTGATGATACCAATGTAGATATTTTTATGTACTCATCTTCCATTCTTTTTAATTCTTCACTGTATTTTTTTGTATCTTCTTTGAGTTTTCTGACTTCGGCTTGTAATTTACGTTCCTCCGTTGATAATTTCGTTGTGTCATCTTTAACTGTTAGAACAATAATAATTATTAGTATAAACTAAACAATGTAATTTGCCGTGCGTCTGTGCTTTATGTTTTAAAAGTATAATCTGTTGTCTATGTGTGATTCTGTTGTCTATGCGTGATCACTAATCTATGGTCTCTTTTTCATCTGAGCTGCATCTTGTAACATCTTGTAATAGTGTGTCCGAATAAATCTCAGTTTATCTAGTTAATCATTGTGTTATTTCGCACAATCCCAACAGGTTATGGGACCCAGATTACGCGAATAATATTTTTTTATTTCCCCCTGTAGTTTTATTTCTTCATCATGAAGTGTTCTTTTCAGTGATTCTTGTTCTCTTCTAATTTCTGTGTCGTCGTATGCGCCCAATTCACGCGGTCTCCTAGTTGCTCCTTCACTTGCTATTTCCGTATTCACTGTATTCGGATCCGGTTGTCCTTCGTAAGACTCTGTTGTACTCGAGATCAAAGGTTGTTTTCCTATTGAAATTTCTGAAAATTTATGATCCGCTGCCATGTAGCCCATCACTGTGGGGTTAGGTTGTGGATTCCTCATTGCCGTGTATAGTATGTTACCACCGTGTGATTCGGTTTCAATAGTTATTCCAGTCTCAACCATGATATTCAATATGCTATCTTCGTGATTACCGTCTTTGCTAAGTAATGGTAAGATACCAACTCCTATCGGCGGAATGAATTGAAGGTTTGGATTATCATTCCAATTATTGTACAAGAAATTGTCGACAGTAGCGAATTCATATTTAATCGGGTGAGACGGTTTATGATATACTGTTGTCTATTCTCCCGTTCTCAGTACCACGTTGTACATGGGATTGTCGGTTTTCAAATAGTCATACGATAATAGTCGCCAAGCGTCGTTTTTATAATGAAATGTACCATCTTTCGGACTGTATGATTTTTCGTATATTTTTCCTATACTGTTTGTGGCATTATAAAAAACTTTTGCGCTCGCTATTAAAGCTGGCAAGTATGAGTATTGTTCGACGCTAGTGTTTTTGAATTCGCCAGTCGTTAAATCATATATTCCGTTGTGGTACATGTAATCCATACGATTGTCAATGAATTTACCTTGACATGCAGCACTTTGTGTCTCACCTGCTATTTGGCGAAATTGACCTTGATTACCCAGCATCCCCAATTATTTTCCATATAATATTTCTGGTGTTATATTTTCGCCTAGTTTTATCATACCGTGCTGGTCCATGTTCTCCCATATTCCAATTTTCGTTTGCGAATTCGCATTTGCATATTGAACATTACCTGATGATGCTACGAACGGCGTCCGGTTTCCGAGGTTGTATATTTTTATGTATACACTTTTTACCCTCGCTGTGTGAGTTCCCGCCAAAACATCGTCGTATTCTTTATGAGTCAGATACATGAATAATTTATGCCATGGCAAGGTGTGTATAAATGTTTTGATGTGTATCATACCGTTAGCGGCATTATTCGATGGCTCATATTTTTTATAAGTACATAATGTGCTTTTCAAGTGAAAATTAAACATCTTTTTGAAATTGAAAGACTGATGCTGAATATTATTATTTATTCCTGTACCTATTATACTAGGACTTGGAGTATTTTCTGAGCTGTCCATGTTTCTGAATTTTTTTTTAACTTGCTAGTGTAATTTTCAAACTTTGGATATAATGGACCCAAAACTTTTTCTCCCAAGTATTTACTTTCTATTCCTAGATAAGCTAGCTCTTTTGCTATCGTATCGTATGTTCCACTGGGTTGGTATTCGCTTACCGATTTTAGGAAATTTTCGTCAGCTTCTTTTATCGCCTGTACCGCTTCCTGTTTTGCTTTAATTTTTTCGTCCTCACTATCGGTATTAGATATTCTATCTAAATATAGGTTTTGTATAGATGCGTAAGCTTCGTCGTGTGTTTTTGCGATGGCGTCCAATTGATTAGTCGGATCGCCAGATGTTTCAAGTTCGTTGCCCGGACCCAAGTAATTGTATCCAGGTAGCGTGTAACCGGTTTGCTGGGCCCCCTTGGCCATACTGATTCTTATCGTAAATGTTACTATTTATAAGGGGTCGTAAATTTAAAGTCATTCATGGAGTTAGTAATTTTATTTACATAATTACAATTTTCACTTATATTCTATGTTAGTACAATGTTTTTGGATTTTTGGTTATTACATTTTTTTGTATTTTTTATTTTTATTACTTATTCTATTTTGTACAATTAATGCTACTCTGACCTTTTATATACATTATATACATAGGGGTCTATTACAATCTATTGGGGGTCTTGACTAGATTACACTCATATCCTATTTATATGTACAATTATTAACATATGTATCCATCTTGCAGATTAGGATCTGATAAATGGTCACATTCGATATTGTCTATAGTAACTCTTTCACCGAACATTTTGTGGGAGTATCTTTCCCAAAAGTCAATCCATACGAACGGATTTAACTTATAAGCGTATTGCTTTTGTGTGAAATTGAATTGAATTGTTCTCTCCGCTATTGCATCTGTACAGTTTCCTTGTAAGTATGCTCCAATTTCATAGTTACTGGCTGTGTACATGATGCAATTTTCCACGATATGTTGATTTTTATATTTCATGTCAGTGTTCATTGGTTGTCTTCCCGCCAGTAATTTCCATTGTTCGAATTGGTTATCTGTCAGTTTACATTCGTCCATGAAAACTGCATTACGATTGTACGCACTACTAAAATTGAATGGTGACGTCGGTTGTAGTCCCGTTATAATTGCATAATTATAATGCAACTCTACTAAGGACTTCATAATTAATGTCTTTCCGGTACTTGGTGGGCCCCAGAAGAATAAATTATTTTGTTTTCCTGTTAGTCCAAAAAAGTGGCGGCGCGTCTGTCTGGCAAAGTGGAACTCGTTGATGTTATTGGCGTGCAGATGGTTCAGCAGCTCTGCTACTCCGTCGTAGATGGTCGTGAAGCTGTTGGCGTTGGGGTCTCTCCGGAGTGCGAGGGCTTTGGCTCGTTCGATTCTTTGCTCTGGGGTCTCTTGAAATACCAATGTTTTTGCAATGTGTACTGCGACTTTAAGTCGCTCGTCAAACCCCTTAACAAATTGCACGGCAATCCCGCTAGGTGTTGAGCATAGAAGTTTCGAAGCTTCTCCCTCGTTAAAAGCTTGGTTTTCACATAGGAGCATGACAAACTTTTGATTTTCCTGTGCAAATGTTGTAGTTGTTCTACTACAGATTGCTCGCTTCGGTCCGCCCGGAACGGCATTCTGTTCATTTCCAATACCATCTCCTCCGTTGTCGATATCACCGCCTCTGAAGAAGGGATCTTGTAGTAGTGTTGTTGCACTATCGATAGTTTCGCTATCGATAGTTGACCTTGAAAAACAGTCGATAGCGCGAACATCATATCGAAAATATCGACATGCTGAAATACTATCGATACTATCGATAGTATCGATAGCAAAAATAAGGCGATTCTATTGTTAATTATCAATAGTATCGATAGTATCGATACTGTCGAAGTATGATACTATCGATACTTTCGATAGTATCGATAGTATTACCTCAAAATAGTCGATACTATCGATACTATCTACGATATATCTACGCGCTTCGATAGTATCGATAGTGTTGATTTAAAACTATCGACTAATTTTCGATAGTATCAACGAAATGAAAGAAGAGATGGTAAGTACATTGGCCAGCATATATAATTATCATAATATTTCCCTCTAATGTTTGGATATTAACGTTATTGAAAGTTTAAGAAATATGGATACGCAAAGTACGTTTCAAATAAGCACAGATTCGAAACATGGAGTAAAACGCACTGGTAAGTAAAATATCTTTCTTTTAGTTTCAGAAGGTACACTTTTCATAATAACATATATTTATCTATTAGAACGTACAGGATAGTACGTTATTGTACTTTAGCAGCATAAAATATTACAACACAACACCATATAATTTCACCTACAAAAATCATTACACCTTCTCCATTTCGTTTTGTTTCAGTGGACAATTGGACTCAAACGCGAGAAGCCAATATAACTATTCCCGAAAGAGGGTCCGAAAATATGCTGTCCTATTCGACTCGTAACTTACCATATGTTAACTACTATAGCAATCGACAAATATTGGATCCTCGCAATGAAGATATGGCCCGCATATTACTATATGAATTAGAGCGTCTCCCCGAAAACCTTCGTATCACGGTATTTACCGCGATGTTCAACGAAATAAAAAAGCTACAAGGTGAAGTTTCCTCTAATGAGACCGATTCAAAAAAGAATGCAAAAGAAAATTTAAAATTAACAATCATGAAAAACTTGAAAAGATTACATGGCGATAATTCAGAATAATAAATACTTTTTGCAACTCAAGTTTTACATAGTCAAAAGCTCATGAAGAAAAGACCTTGTTCTGCCTAAAATAGTTTCTATTTTGTCATGCTTTATGTGTTCGCAACTATGCAATTAGTTATTTAATTTGAGTGAGTAAAAACTTTTTTTTTTACTTAAGTTTTTTACCAAACTCAATATGGAGGTTTCAATTTCAAATAAACCAGTATTTTGAGAAATAATTTTTGTTTTATTAATCAAAGTCACATACACCTTTTAATTTAACTAAAATAATTAAAACAGACTTAACATTCTAAAAATAAGTAGTACAATTAAAAAAAACTTAAATCTTAATAGTACACAACTGTAGTGTGTTTTTGACTTAATTGCTGAGTATATAAAGTGTGAAATATATTTTAAAAAGTGTTATAGAAAACTATAATCAATATTTCTACATTATGTTGATTTTGAAAAGAACACTAGTTTAAAAAAAAACCAAACAAAACAATTCAACTATGAAATTTGAAATTTTGAACCACCCTAAAATTGTGAATTACTTAGATACGTGAGCAAAAATTAATGAATATGTCAGTTTTATTCACTTTATATTATAATAATCAGCCCCCCTACTCCGTAGAATATTAGCGTTGGCCTTGACGCGAAATAGGCGTTATCCCAAAACTATTAACTTTACAGTCTTGCACGAAAGTTGATATTTTTGCGTTAACGCCAATTTTCTGTCAACGTCCACGATAATATTCTTGTGGAGTAGGCCTATCAAATCTCAATAGTTACTATTTTAAAGCTATATAATTTTATAGTAGGATGAATCATATAATGAATTACTTAATGAAATCAGTCATTTATCTCTTGAATATTTAATGTAGCCTAGTTGTATATTTTTTCAAAAGCTTACAATTATTATTCAAAAACAGTAGTGCATTTATGTGCTTGCAACTTAAACGGTTACGGCGCTCGGTAATCAATTGTCCAGCTTTTGAGAAGATCCTTTCGGCAGGGGTTGAGGTTCCTGGTATAGTTAAATATTTTAGAGCTATATGTTTTAAATTATTTTCATTAAACACCCAAAACTCAATTGGGTATTCTGACCTCGGCAACAAAGGCTTCTCGAGATATTGCCGAAGGTCAATGATAGCGTCGGCTGTGACTGAATGCTTTTCTTTATTTTGTTGTACATCCATGAACGATAAAAGACTATCTAATCGAGATTTTTTGGAGGAGCTGGAATCATCTTCTAAATCTTCTAATAAGCTTTCGTCAGTTCCACTACTGGAAGTAGCAATAACCTTCATTTTCTGTCTTGACGAAAGGTATGATGAATATTCTTTTTGGACATAAGATACTGCTCTTTCTATGTCAGTATCTGTTTTGAAGCCGACTTTCTTGAAATGAGGATTTAAAAGGGTTGATATAATACAAGCAGATCTATTTTCAAATGGTTTCAGTTTTTCATTGATGGAAGACCTCATATGTTGAATCACATTTCGTGCAGCTGCAGAAAAGTTTTCGTCTTCAAATTCTACTAGTTTTAAGCTCAATCCTTTTAATAGCGGAATAATTAATGATATCGTCACATATTGTTCGCCAGATATAGCCACTGTACTGGTATCAAAAGGATCTAAAAGTTTCTCGAGTTCATTAAGAAATATATACTCTTCTGCAGCCTCGGATCTTCAATTTTTTTTAGGCGGGGCAAAAACTGAAAAATGCCGCCCCGCCTACCTACTTATGTTTATTTTCACCTTTATCATCCATTTAATTTTAGCTCTCAATATGTAAGATATATATTTAACAGGGTAGGGTTTAAAGTAAAAATAAATATGCATAATAAAAATAAAATTCAAATATATTATTAAAGTGAATTTAAATCACAATTTTACTCTTCGAGCTTTTTGTTCAGCAAATAAATCTATCGCCTTGTCATAATTTAATTCGTGTGCAATACGACTTTCTATCGCTAAGATTGCAAGACCCGATAAGCGTTCCTGGCTCATAGAAGAGCGCAAATAATTTTTAATTAGTTTTAGTTTGCTAAAACTTTGCTCGCAGCTTGCGGACGTAGTAGGAAGCGTAGAGTAAATTCGCAGAGCAATACAAATATTAGGAAAAGCATCCTGCAAATCATGCGCATAGATCTGTTGCAAGAGATAAAAACTGTTAGCCTTTTCTATATCACTAAACAAAACCGGAGCTTGCTCTTTAAAAACATGAAGTTCCTGGCAGAATTCAACGGAATTCAAATCTCGCTCGTATTTTCGAGCCAAATCTGCTCCATACTTTTGCAGTTCTTCATTTGACATTTTCAGAATGTTAATACCATTAAGAAAAGCAAAATTCAAATTCAGGTTGGTAGCACAATCAAATCTCTTTTTAATTTCAGATATGATTCGATCAAATACCATCATTATTTCCTTAGAAAAAAGTTGAACAGGTTGGAGTGTTGGCAATTCGTCTTCACACATCTCGTCGAAATGTTTTTTACGTTTTGGAATTCGTTTGTTTTGCAAAATAGGGTCAACGCCACATTTTTCAGCTATTTCGCCAGCTTCTTTTATCCAATATTCCATTGGATTTTGTCTCATTTTTTGCAAAGTTTTGAGCAGACCATCCATTAGTGCGACGGAACGGGCAAGGATAATATCTTCTTTCTGAATTTCTATATTCACTCGATTGATTTCGCGGAGAATATTTGCCCAAATAGTTAAATTAAGAATAAATTTAAAATCCTTTATAGCAGTTAAGAGATGACTAGCCTCGAATTTGGCTTCTGGAGCATGAGAAGTTTGCTTAATTTCTTCTAAGGCTTCCGCTATTTGTGGCAAATTATTTAATAGGGCATTCACAGCAACGTGTTTCGCCGACCATCTCGTCTGACTACTTCCTTTTAAATTTGTTTTTGCGTATTTTTTCATAATGTTCCACCTAGAAGTGGAACCAACAAAAAAGCAATATACTTTTTGAATTAGTCCAAATAGGTTAATAGCTTCCTGGCATGATGAGGCAGAATGAACCCCTACAAGATTTAAGGAGTGAGCCAAGCACGGTACGAACTCGGCCAGCTCATTCTTTTCTGCAATCCTGGCTTGTACTCCTTTATGGATGCTGGCCATATTGGACCCATTATCATAAGATTGGCCACGACATTGTCCTATATCTAAATCATCAACTGCTAATTTTTCTAAAATCTGTTGATAAATGTCCTCTCCTGTCTTTCCAGCAACTTCTATGAAATCAATGAAACTTTCTTTTACTTCACACACATCGCCAGTTCTTTTAACATATCGTATAACTTGGCTCATCTATTCAGTATGGGATACATCTGGAGTGCAGTCGAACATTATCGTAAAGTATTTGGCTTCTTTGATGTCATTTACAATGCTATTTTTAACTGTTTTTGCCATTATTTCAATTATTTCATTGTGTATTGTCTTTGACAAATATGATACCTGTCCCTTTTTTAAATTTTCGCGAACAGGGAAATTAAGTTTAAAAAGTTACCTTGACTAGGCTGAGGATATTGCGTGATAAGGTCGCTAGGAGTTTCGTTGGATCCGCGAAAAGCGAGGCAGTTTGTGGATAAATACAATACAGCATCCATAATAATCCGCAGGATCTCTCTCCATTTTTCTTTTTCTGAGTTAACTACTCTCTCAAGGTCTTGATCAATACCCTGGCATGATTTCATTTGCTGTACCCGTGTTTTCCACTTGATCATAAACTCTTTGTGCATTTGGGTTGCCTCGTGCTCAGCTAATCTCTCTGAGACTTTTTTCCAATTAATAAACCCTGTAGAACACAATGCAGATGTGGCGGTAGTAGATACTTTCTGATAAATCTTGCAGCACGCACAAAAAATTGCATTTTTTGTCTTAGAAAATAAAAGCCAAGATCTTTTAACCCTTTCGCAATTAGCCAACGTCCTGTACCACATAGAAGATGTTAAACGTCTGCCATTGCGTTCAGTATATCTAAATTCAATGTTTTCGGGGTGATTTTCTGCTAATAATACAGCCTGATTGCTAAAGAAAGATCGTTGTTGGTCAGTCATTTTTTCCACCGCTGGCCAATTGCCTGGGTCCGTCAAATCAAATCCGCTTTTTTGCAGTTCATCCAATTCCGACTCCAGGGATTTAGATCCTTCGTATTCTGGCTTCGTTTTTTCAAGTTGGTCAGGTTGCTCTTCGCACATCGCTAAAGATGGTGAAGTTGGCACTGTGTTATCTTGATCCATTTGATCAGGTAAAGTGCCAGAAACATCCTCTAGCTCAATATCAACTTCGGAAGTTGCAGCAGATCCTGCCGGGTCACACCCTCTGCGAAGCCAATTTTTCATATTATCTGCACATTGTTTTCCCTGCAATTCCTTATATTTCGCCTTTTTCCTATATTCCGCTCCTGATAGTTTTTTTCTTGGTGCACTCATAATTACAACCTGTAAACAAATTAAGTACCTAATTAATTTCCTTGCTGAAAACATTTTAATCTAATCAATATTTTTAGTAAACTAAGCGGCTGACCCGGCAAACTTCGTACCGCCTAACAGTCGATTCTTATTTTTTTATTTTTATAATTTTCTCTCCGTAAGAACAATCCTCGTACTTCAAGACATATTCTAAATATTAAATAAAGAATTAGCGAAATCGGTTCAAATGTTCTCGAGTTTTGCGCTTAGCAACACATTCAGCGACTCATTTTTATAGATAAATCGACCAGACAAGATCATTGCATGAAACAATTATTAATTAAATTAACTCAACGCATTGTAGGTACTACGATCACTACAATTTCACTAACGCTATAATTTACGAGCGGGGAGTAGGTAAATGATATCGATGAGTAGGTACTTGCAAGTGTGAAGTGCGTGGCTGCTGGCAACTGCCCGAGTTATAGCCCAACGCGGCGTCGTCGTCGACAGCGTAGGAATAACGCAAAAGAAGTAAACGCGCAAAAAGTAATAATAATGATTATTATTAATATGATTAATTTCCTTAAATTAAGTTTTGTAAATGTAGCCAATAAAAACCTTTTAAAAAAGAATCGTCCGCCCGCGTCGCGGTCAATTTTCGTCGCGCAGATTCGGTTTTTAACGTTCGTAAGTGAATCATGATTGCACGTATTAAATTTAATTTAAAAATGCATATAGTAAGTACTTAACTTTAAAAAAAAACATAATAATAGTTATGATAAAATACTTACCTAAAAAAGCGATCGATGAGCTGTGATATATTTATTGATGCGTCGCGCCTTCAGTCTTCACACTTCACTAATACAATCAGTATTTTACTTTCGGCAGATCGACAAGTACTAATTAATAGTAAATATTTATGTAACATAAACCAAACATAAACAAACAACTCACATTTTTAAAACAAAACACTGTCGTGGAGAGAGATCGGCGAGGAAGTTTTCGAAAGTAGCTTTATCTCTTTCGCACTCACGGTAACGTGCTGCCCCGATCTGCGATTCCTGCAGGCGAGCGGGAGCCGGGCGCGTATTTTGAACTCGCGCCTCGCGAATAATAAATATGTTCGTGCAGCACGTCTTACTCCGCGCTCAGGGTATCGGTCAAGTTTATATTATGGCTATGAAATTGCTGTAATTTTATTGTGCTATTATTTATTCCGTGGTCAAAGTTAAATAAATGATGAGTTGTCCATTGGTCCGTCAAGTGTGAATTTGGCCGCCCCCTGAACTTGCCGCCCGGGGCACAGGCCCCGGCTTGCCCCCCCCTAAATCCGGGGCTGCTCTTCTGCAGTTAAATTAGGCGGTGCATTCGGGAGCTGGCTGATAGCCAGAGTTAATTCTTCTCTTACGACTATCAGTCTTTTAATCATATAAAAAGCGCTATTCCATCGTATTTCAATGTACTTTATTAATTTAAGTTCGGGTTTCTTCATATCCCTTTGTATGGATTTTAATCTGTCAGATGCTAAAATACTTCTTTTGAAATAAGATACAATAGCTGAACATTTATCAATCAACATTTTAACATTAGGTTCAGTTAAGACATCTTTGATAACCAGATTTAGTGTATGTGCAAAGCACGGCATGTGAGCAACAATTTTACTGCGGCAATCCCACTCTTTTAAAATGCGATCTAAAACCTGCAAAAGAAATTTACATTATTGAAGAATGGCAGTTTCAGCTTCACTTTTAAATTTTTAAATACGAAGTGCCTGGTGATGAATTATATACGGTGTAAATCTTCATCGGATTAATGAATTTTAAGGCATAAATTAAGTTTCTACCAGTTGGGGGAAAAAAGTACATAAAAAAAGATGGTCAATTTATTGTTGACCAATTCAAAAATGAATTAGATTACATTGGCTCATAACATTAAACGTCAAATTGACGTGATGTTTCAACCTTAAAGAAATTGATGCTAAGTAACTTAAACATTTGCCAATGACAGGTTCTTATTATATAAGTAGTATTTTTACTAAAGGTAGCTTACATGATAAAGTATATTTTTAAGGTAATCGTGAATTAAAAACTTAAAAGGAATAAACAAATTGAGACAAATGCAAGAAAGAAAAAAAAATGTTGAAATATGTAGGTACATACTTAATTTCGCCTTATTTGTGTGCTGTTTGTGTGCATGTTTAGGTATGTGGGGTGTGTGGGAGTGTGTGCATGCGTTGTGCTATGATTTGAATTAGTATTGCTGTCATGCTTTTGTTATTATGTGATAGGGTGTGTGTGTATATCGTAGCAACTCAATTTCAACGAAAGCCCCAGAAACATTTTGTAATAACAATTGGCAACGCCAAGATTACAGCAACGCCCTCTAGCGGCCCGTAAAAACTATCTTAAGGTAGATGTCAAATAGTTCCTTTTTATAGAACCCAACTTGTAGAAATATGCTATGATTACGTTTTTGTTTTATTTTTTCATAAGCTACTAAAATGGCATACTATCATTAGCAGGCGCGGCGTATTTATACGATACTCAAAATACACGGTGCTCTGCCATTCGCTTTTAGACAACCGACTTCAATTTTGTTGTCAAAGTTGTATTAAATAAATAATAAAAAATAAATACTTAATGCAGCAATATTATCAGCTGTATGTCTTTCTTCTATAACTGTAGCTTCCAAAAATGCAGCTTCAAGTCGTTGATTTTTTATAAAATGGGCAGTTACTGCTAATATTCCTTGATTGTTTTTCGATGACCACATATCTGTGGTCAACGCAATATTATCGACACTTTTCAAAAGTTCGTGTAACTTTATTTTTTCTGTTAAATATAGTTTTGGAAGTAGTTTAGTAGTTATTGTAAATCTAGATGGCAACTGGTATTTAGAATCCAAAGCAGCAACAAATTCCTTTAAGCCCTCGCGCTCAGATAGCCGAAGTGGTTCCATATCTCTGGCTATCATTTTAGTGAATAATAAATCTAAACGCTTTTTTCTTGTTGAACAAGGATTATAATATTCAATTGACGAATCCGGATTTTCCTCAACCAGGCTTGTATCGGCTGATTCGAAGCTACTCTGTTCATTTGAAGTAGATGGAACTTGATATTTTTCGGGATGTTTCCTCATAATATGGTCTTTCATATTTGAAGTGTTTTTGCTATATTTATACTCTCCAAAACAGTAGTTACACTTTATTTTCATATCACTTATTTTTTCAAAGTGCTGCCACATAATAGATTTCATTTTGGGTTTCTCCATTTTCTGCTCTTAGTTAACAATTCACTCACACACAACAAAACCTTCAACTTTAAGTATAACACTATTCCTAATAGGTTGGTGGTAGGTAGGCAAAGAAATATTAAATAAAAATTAATGGCAGATACATTAATGTTGCCAGGTTAATAATGTGTAATACCTATATGATCATCACCTATTTAACCTTTAATGGAAAAGTAATAGTATCGTTAAATGTTTGACTATCGATAGGGCAAAACTATCGATACTATCGATAGTATCGATAGTATTGCTCTCTATCGATAGTATCACATAAATTTGTCTATCGATACTATCGATAGTATCGATACTATCGATAGTGTTTGTATAAATACTATCGATAGTATCGATAGTATTGCTCTCTATCGATAGTATCACATAAATTTGTCTATCGATACTATCGATAGTATCGATATTATCGTCAAGGCTCGATAGTTTCGATTTTACTATCGATAGTATAACTGATTTCCAAGGCCACGATAGTATCACGATACTATCGATAGCTATCACTATCGCAACAACACTGTCTTGTTGTAATTCTTGATGGGGTCTAGAAGCGACGCTATCCACTCCTCCGAGAATTGTTCTAGGTGCTGGCTCTTGTTCCGGAAAAATAGTATTTCTCCTTTGGGCACCAATAAGCGGATTGAATTCGTCGGGGTGAGGTTCAATACCAAGCCTATGAGCGACGCATTGGAATAGTTCCGTATCGCATGGCTGTAGAGTGTTTCGTAATGTTGTACGATTAGGCCCGGTAGTAATGTACTTAATAAGACACTTAATACATGTAACTAAAGAACATTTATATTCTTTTGCTCGGATAGTCTTACCAAGTTTCGAATTATGCCCCCAGTTTTTTGCGGTGCTGATGTAAATGATATGATAATGCAGCCGTTTGGGTCCTCGGTGCTCAGCGACGACTTTCCAAGGACTGTACTTATTTCCCGCTCGGTAGCACATTCTTTTAACAGGTTCGCAATCCAATGAATCGTCATCACTTTCTCTTTCCTCGGAGCGTCCGTTGGCGGTTGACTGGGTTTCCATGTTTTCAACTTGGGCGTTTTCAATGTGAATCTGAGCTTTCGAACATGTCGACGGAGTTGGTGTTTCTACTATCTCGACATCCGGGGAGATCTCTTGCCTGGCTCGCTTCGGGTTCCGCTCCTCCATTTCTGACGGCGTCGGCGTAGCTGGACGTGACGATGGCGTTATGTCCAAATTCCCCATCGCTATCTCGATGTCCTCTTCCATTTCCTCCTCCGGAACGTCCACTATCTGACTGTCCAGTAATTGGGTGAGATCCTCGTCCGACATCTTTTAGAAAACTCGAAACGTTCACACTTGTTATGATGTGGTACGCTGCAACTTGCATTGTGACATGATATCCCTTTTCGCCGGCCCTTTATATACGGTTCACGCTCGAGTGGGTTTTTTCCAATTTTGCACCTGCGCATACAAACTAGCAATATCGAATAACAACATCATCATTTTCACAATTTTCAGTCGATTTTCAAAACTTTGAATAGGTTTTGTAGGTAGGTTTTGTATAGCTTGCTTAGGTAGTGTTTTCAAAACTTTTCACTGTCCTGAATAGGTTTTGTAGGTAGGTTTTGTATAGCTTGCTAGGTAAAGGGTGTGACGACATGTCGTGACATGTCTAAACATGTGTAGTAGTGTAGTAGTAGCGTAACCCTAACCTAACACTAACCTAACACTAACCTAACACTAACCTAACACTAACCTAACACTAACCTAACACTAACCTAACCTAACCTGCCCTTAGCCCTTTGACCTAAACGGGCCCTTAACCTAACCAACGTGTAGCCCGGTCCTTGTTATGTAATACTACTAAAATTAATAAAGTACATTGAAATACGATGGAATAGCGCTTTTTATATGATTAAAAGACTGATAGTCGTAAGAGAAGAATTAACTCTGGCTATCAGCCAGCTCCCGAATGCACCGCCTAATTTAACTGCAGAAGAGTATATATTTCTTAATGATCTCGAGAAACTTTTAGATCCTTTTGATACCAGTACAGTGGCTATATCTGGCGAACAATATGTGACGATATCATTAATTATTCCGCTATTAAAAGGATTGAGCTTAAAACTAGTAGAATTTGAAGACGAAAACTTTTCTGCAGCTGCACGAAATGTGATTCAACATATGAGGTCTTCCATCAATGAAAAACTGAAACCATTTGAAAATAGATCTGCTTGTATTATATCAACCCTTTTAAATCCTCATTTCAAGAAAGTCGGCTTCAAAATAGATACTGACATAGAAAGAGCAGTATTTTATGTCCAAAAAGAATATTCATCATACCTTTCGTCAAGACAGAAAATGAAGGTTATTGCTACTTCCAGTAGTGGAACTGACGAAAGCTTATTAGAAGATTTAGAAGATGATTCCAGCTCCTCCAAAAAATCTCGATTAGATAGTCTTTTATCGTTCATAGATGTACAACAAAATAAAGAAAAGCATTCAGTCACAGCCGACGCTATCATTGACCTTCGGCAATATCTCGAGAAGCCTTTGTTGCCGAGGTCAGAATACCCAATTGAGTTTTGGGTGTTTAATGAAAATAATTTAAAACATATAGCTCTAAAATATTTAACTATACCAGGAACCTCAACCCCTGCCGAAAGGATCTTCTCAAAAGCTGGACAATTGATTACCGAGCGCCGTAACCGTTTAAGTTGCAAGCACATAAATGCACTACTGTTTTTGAATAATAATTGTAAGCTTTTGAAAAAATATACAACTAGGCTACATTAAATATTCAAGAGATAAATGACTGATTTCATTAAGTAATTCATTATATGATTCATCCTACTATAAAATTATATAGCTTTAAAATAGTAACTATTGAGATTTGATAGGCCTACTCCACAAGAATATTATCGTGGACGTTGACAGAAAATTGGCGTTAACGCAAAAATATCAACTTTCGTGCAAGACTGTAAAGTTAATAGTTTTGGGATAACGCCTATTTCGCGTCAAGGCCAACGCTAATATTCTACGGAGTAGGGGGGCTGATTATTATAATATAAAGTGAATAAAACTGACATATTCATTAATTTTTGCTCACGTATCTAAGTAATTCACAATTTTAGGGTGGTTCAAAATTTCAAATTTCATAGTTGAATTGTTTTGTTTGGTTTTTTTTTAAACTAGTGTTCTTTTCAAAATCAACATAATGTAGAAATATTGATTATAGTTTTCTATAACACTTTTTAAAATATATTTCACACTTTATATACTCAGCAATTAAGTCAAAAACACACTTCAGTTGTGTACTATTAAGATTTAAGTTTTTATTAATTGTACTACTTATTTTTAGAATGTTAAGTCTGTTTTAATTATTTTAGTTAAATTAAAAGGTGTATGTGACTTTGATTAATAAAACAAAAATTATTTCTCAAAATACTGGTTTATTTGAAATTGAAACCTCCATATTGAGTTTGGTAAAAAACTTAAGTAAAAAAAAAAGTTTTTACTCACTCAAATTAAATAACTAATTGCATAGTTGCGAACACATAAAGCATGACAAAATAGAAACTATTTAGGCAGAACAAGGTCTTTTCTTCATGAGCTTTTGACTATGTAAAACTTGAATTGCAAAAAGTATTTATTATTCTGAATTATCGCCATGTAATCTTTTCAAGTTTTTCATGATTGTTAATTTTAAATTTTCTTTTGCATTCTTTTTTGAATCGGTCTCATTAGAGGAAACTTCACCTTGTAGCTTTTTTATTTCGTTGAACATCGCGGTAAATGCCGTGATACGAAGGTTTTCGGGGAGACGCTCTAATTCATATAGTAATATGCGGGCCATATCTTCATTGCGAGGATCCAATATTTGTCGATTGCTATAGTAGTTAACATATGGTTAGTTACGAGTCGAATAGGACAGCATATTTTCGGACCCTCTTTCGGGAATAGTTATATTGGCTTCTCGCGTTTGAGTCCAATTGTCCACTGAAACAAAACGAAATGGAGAAGGTGTAATGATTTTTGTAGGTGAAATTATATGGTGTTGTGTTGTAATATTTTATGCTGCTAAAGTACAATAACGTACTATCCTGTACGTTCTAATAGATAAATATATGTTATTATGAAAAGTGTACCTTCTGAAACTAAAAGAAAGATATTTTACTTACCAGTGCGTTTTACTCCATGTTTCGAATCTGTGCTTATTTGAAACGTACTTTGCGTATCCATATTTCTTAAACTTTCAATAACGTTAATATCCAAACATTAGAGGGAAATATTATGATAATTATATATGCTGGCCAATGTACTTACCATCTCTTCTTTCATTTCGTTGATACTATCGAAAATTAGTCGATAGTTTTAAATCAACACTATCGATACTATCGAAGCGCGTAGATATATCGTAGATAGTATCGATAGTATCGACTATTTTGAGGTAATACTATCGATACTATCGAAAGTATCGATAGTATCATACTTCGACAGTATCGATACTATCGATACTATTGATAATTAACAATAGAATCGCCTTATTTTTGCTATCGATACTATCGATAGTATCGATAGTATTTCAGCATGTCGATATTTTCGATATGATGTTCGCGCTATCGACTGTTTTTCAAGGTCAACTATCGATAGCGAAACTATCGATAGTGCAACAACACTACTACAAGATCCCTTCTTCAGAGGCGGTGATATCGACAACGGAGGAGATGGTATTGGAAATGAACAGAATGCCGTTCCGGGCGGACCGAAGCGAGCAATCTGTAGTAGAACAACTACAACATTTGCACAGGAAAATCAAAAGTTTGTCATGCTCCTATGTGAAAACCAAGCTTTTAACGAGGGAGAAGCTTCGAAACTTCTATGCTCAACACCTAGCGGGATTGCCGTGCAATTTGTTAAGGGGTTTGACGAGCGACTTAAAGTCGCAGTACACATTGCAAAAACATTGGTATTTCAAGAGACCCCAGAGCAAAGAATCGAACGAGCCAAAGCCCTCGCACTCCGGAGAGACCCCAACGCCAACAGCTTCACGACCATCTACGACGGAGTAGCAGAGCTGCTGAACCATCTGCACGCCAATAACATCAACGAGTTCCACTTTGCCAGACAGACGCGCCGCCACTTTTTTGGACTAACAGGAAAACAAAATAATTTATTCTTCTGGGGCCCACCAAGTACCGGAAAGACATTAATTATGAAGTCCTTAGTAGAGTTGCATTATAATTATGCAATTATAACGGGACTACAACCGACGCACAGACTGGTATTTGGTCTTAAAAGTTGGTCAAAAATATTTTATTCTTTAAATGACCGGTAAATAGTGTATTTATGCAATACTAGCCAAAATAAATTAAATAAAAATCATTTGTAATAGGAAAAGTTAATTTATTCATCAATTACTTCGTCATCATTATCATCATCAAAACTTATATTAAAATTATTACTTTCTAACAATAAGCCTAACACATCAGGTGAAAACGCAGTCTTTTTTTTGTTCTTTCTCTTTCTTAGGCCCGCCAAAAAAGGGTCCGAGGTTAAAAGAAGCCTGTTTAACACATCAGCATTGCATTCGACGCGTGAAAATTTCCGAGATCAAATTTCCGGTCAAAAATATTTTATTCTTTAAATGACCGGTAAATAGTGTATTTATGCAATACTAGCCAAAATAAATTAAATAAAAATCATTTGTAATAGGAAAAGTTAATTTATTCATCAATTACTTCGTCATCATTATCATCATCAAAACTTATATTAAAATTATTACTTTCTAACAATAAGCCTAACACATCAGGTGAAAACGCAGTCTTTTTTTTGTTCTTTCTCTTTCTTAGGCCCGCCAAAAAAGGGTCCGAGGTTAAAAGAAGCCTGTTTAACACATCAGCATTGCATTCGACGCGTGAAAATTTCCGAGAGTGGTCGAGGCGGAACATCCTTATATGCTTATTCCTGGCTTCTGCCGCTTCTTCCGATAACTGTCCAATTGGGAGAATAGCTTCAGCTACGACTTCAGCTCCATGACGTAAAACTTTATGTAAAGTTGGGGACATGGGGTAAAACTTATATAATGAAACGTAAAGCTTTGCAGTCTCGTCGCAGTATATTTTAAATGCTTCTACGTTAATTTGCAAACCGGAACATAATGTATCTAATATAATTTTTAATCGGTAGATTAAATTTTGATCTATACCAGTGATGTTCGCCGATATTTCATAGTTATCAAAAAAACGCCTACTGGTATTCCCATCAATGGTGTTGCCCAAATTGGCTTTTGGTATGTCCACCAACAAACTAAGTTGCTCCCGGAACTTATCCTGAATTTCTTTTTTCTTACGTTGCACTAAATCTGTTTCTTCAGCTGTAAGACGTACGTTCCATTTTTTTACTGGTAGCTTATAAGCCACGTGCAACATGCTCTCAAAAAATCGGATGCGAGCATGTAATAATGACAACCCGAACTCCATGTTCTCTTTTTAACATGGCATCATATTGTCCAAGTTGTTAAACTGTGCTGACGTGGCGCCACATAAATAGCACCTCATGGTTGATTTTGTGTGCGTCGCTGCATTGCAAACCTTGCCATCCACCATGGTGAAAAGCAATTTATGCCCGATACTAAAATCATTAACTCGGGTTTTAGTTAGCTCTGAAATTTGGGTTTTATAATTGCTATTTCCTCGTTGGTTATATCGGTTGTTTCTTTGACGAACCTTATTCTAATTGGGCGACAATACCGTGGCGAAGACGGTTTAGGGTTTTGCCACAAGATCTTTCTCTCTGGTCCGTAAACTAGCTGAAGCGGAACCATGGAACTTTGAAATATATTGGCATCAGAATCGGCTTCATTTACAAATTTCATTTTAAATTGCATCTGCTGGGATCCATCGCAGCCCCATTTGCTTATAAGCACTAAGGACTGTTTTTCGGCTGAATTTAGCTGCTGATTTAAATCAGCCTCTCCAAGATGCATGAGAAGTCGTTGTGCTGTGTGATCCATAAGACTTTGCACTGTTACTTCGGCGCATGTTTCAGTGATACGATGAATATCCGGATAGCACTCTTTCTTAAGCTTTTGTAGAATAGAATAACATGGATAGAAACTAGGATTGCTATCTCGCACTATTTCATACTGGGTTTGAGTAAGTCCCGCTTCAGTATACATGAATAACGCACGTAAATGTTTATCTTCTCGTGATTCCTCATTTGTTTCAGATGTCTTTTTTTTTATTGCAACTGCATATTTCCTCGCTCTTGTAGGACTTTTCGTTAAATCCTTGACAATTTTCGAAGCGTCCACTTTTCCAGTCTCTCGTAACTTCATTTGTGTGGCATATGTCAGCTCATCTGTGCCAGCACCTCTTAGTTCTTCAGTTTTACGTCTTTTACTTCTTTCACTCAAGTCTGAAAATGACTTTTGAGGTCTGCCGGGACTAACTCCTGTAACAAAAAAATCAATTTTATTATCTATTTTTCTTTTATCTGTAACTACTGTAATAAATAAAATAAAGCTTGATAAAAATGAAAATAATGACGAAACTAGATCATAAGGTACCTACAGTAATCACAGAACGTATGTAATCAAAAGGGGAATAGTATCGTGGTATTTTTTACGGGAGAATAGAAACGTGGTGTTTTTTACCTGTTTTCGGCAGCGATATGCTTCCTTGAAGCCAGTCTTTGTTGCGTTCTAGGAACCTGGCCTTTGTATTATGAGCGGCTGACCATCGCTGTTTGAATTGATGTCTTATAATTGACAACTTTTGTTTGATTTCAGCAATATTTTGATCATTGCCTTCATATTGATTAAGCACTTCTTGCTCCATAATTAATATTTTTTCATTAAAAGTTGAGGCACCAGAGCGTTCCATTATATTAAATAATTCATTTCTAGTCATAACCTTCAATCCAGAAGAAGCTAAAACAAAAAAATACAAAATATAAACAAAAATTTATTTAATGAGCTGCGGGATGGCTTTACGAAAAAAATAATAAAAAAAATAAGGGTGGTTTGGGGTGACTGTTTTAAACTGAATAATAATCTACAATGTCCTTTCTATTATATACACATAAAATTTTGGCTTAGAAATGCTTAGAAACATATTAAAACTCATTTAGAACTTAAAAAATGTAGATTTTAAAGCAATTTTATAGAGTTTTATTTTCAAGGTTATAAATAATAAAGGACAGATGATAAGTTGCAAAAATAAAGTTCCAAATAAAGTACATACCTGGTTGTTCAGAATCCATGGTAAAAAACAGCACAAAATTGTATAATTTCGAAAAAAATATATATTTCAAAGTAATGAAATCAGAGCGCATCGAACAATCACACGTACACTGTAGGCGAACGGTAACTTCCGACTGAGCACTCGGCACGTTTGGGTAGGGGTACTAGGTTTATCTTTATGTAATTAGCTGGACCGGTTCTCCTAGTTCTTAGAAAAAATGGCTTGGAGGGTGCAAAGTAAACTTTTAAAAAATCGATTTTGACCATGTTTTAGGGTCAAATACCAGTCTGTGCGACGTCACCATTCAATTTTAGTAGTGCGTACAATCGTAATGCAGTTTTCATGGACGAATGTAAACTGACAGATAACCAATTCGAACAATGGAAATTACTGGCGGGAAGACAACCAATGAACACTGACATGAAATATAAAAATCAACATATCGTGGAAAATTGCATCATGTACACAGCCAGTAACTATGAAATTGGAGCATACTTACAAGGAAACTGTACAGATGCAATAGCGGAGAGAACAATTCAATTCAATTTCACACAAAAGCAATACGCTTATAAGTTAAATCCGTTCGTATGGATTGACTTTTGGGAAAGATACTCCCACAAAATGTTCGGTGAAAGAGTTACTATAGACAATATCGAATGTGACCATTTATCAGATCCTAATCTGCAAGATGGATACATATGTTAATAATTGTACATATAAATAGGATATGAGTGTAATCTAGTCAAGACCCCCAATAGATTGTAATAGACCCCTATGTATATAATGTATATAAAAGGTCAGAGTAGCATTAATTGTACAAAATAGAATAAGTAATAAAAATAAAAAATACAAAAAAATGTAATAACCAAAAATCCAAAAACATTGTACTAACATAGAATATAAGTGAAAATTGTAATTATGTAAATAAAATTACTAACTCCATGAATGACTTTAAATTTACGACCCCTTATAAATAGTAACATTTACGATAAGAATCAGTATGGCCAAGGGGGCCCAGCAAACCGGTTACACGCTACCTGGATACAATTACTTGGGTCCGGGCAACGAACTTGAAACATCTGGCGATCCGACTAATCAATTGGACGCCATCGCAAAAACACACGACGAAGCTTACGCATCTATACAAAACCTATATTTAGATAGAATATCTAATACCGATAGTGAGGACGAAAAAATTAAAGCAAAACAGGAAGCGGTACAGGCGATAAAAGAAGCTGACGAAAATTTCCTAAAATCGGTAAGCGAATACCAACCCAGTGGAACATACGATACGATAGCAAAAGAGCTAGCTTATCTAGGAATAGAAAGTAAATACTTGGGAGAAAAAGTTTTGGGTCCATTATATCCAAAGTTTGAAAATTACACTAGCAAGTTAAAAAAAAAATTCAGAAACATGGACAGCTCAGAAAATACTCCAAGTCCTAGTATAATAGGTACAGGAATAAATAATAATATTCAGCATCAGTCTTTCAATTTCAAAAAGATGTTTAATTTTCACTTGAAAAGCACATTATGTACTTATAAAAAATATGAGCCATCGAATAATGCCGCTAACGGTATGATACACATCAAAACATTTATACACACCTTGCCATGGCATAAATTATTCATGTATCTGACTCATAAAGAATACGACGATGTTTTGGCGGGAACTCACACAGCGAGGGTAAAAAGTGTATACATAAAAATATACAACCTCGGAAACCGGACGCCGTTCGTAGCATCATCAGGTAATGTTCAATATGCAAATGCGAATTCGCAAACGAAAATTGGAATATGGGAGAACATGGACCAGCACGGTATGATAAAACTAGGCGAAAATATAACACCAGAAATATTATATGGAAAATAATTGGGGATGCTGGGTAATCAAGGTCAATTTCGCCAAATAGCAGGTGAGACACAAAGTGCTGCATGTCAAGGTAAATTCATTGACAATCGTATGGATTACATGTACCACAACGGAATATATGATTTAACGACTGGCGAATTCAAAAACACTAGCGTCGAACAATACTCATACTTGCCAGCTTTAATAGCGAGCGCAAAAGTTTTTTATAATGCCACAAACAGTATAGGAAAAATATACGAAAAATCATACAGTCCGAAAGATGGTACATTTCATTATAAAAACGACGCTTGGCGACTATTATCGTATGACTATTTGAAAACCGACAATCCCATGTACAACGTGGTACTGAGAACGGGAGAACAGACAACAGTATATCATAAACCGTCTCACCCGATTAAATATGAATTCGCTACTGTCGACAATTTCTTGTACAATAATTGGAATGATAATCCAAACCTTCAATTCATTCCGCCGATAGGAGTTGGTATCTTACCATTACTTAGCAAAGACGGTAATCACGAAGATAGCATATTGAATATCATGGTTGAGACTGGAATAACTATTGAAACCGAATCACACGGTGGTAACATACTATACACGGCAATGAGGAATCCACAACCTAACCCCACAGTGATGGGCTACATGGCAGCGGATCATAAATTTTCAGAAATTTCAATAGGAAAACAACCTTTGATCTCGAGTACAACAGAGTCTTACGAAGGACAACCGGATCCGAATACAGTGAATACGGAAATAGCAAGTGAAGGAGCAACTAGGAGACCGCGTGAATTGGGCGCATACGACGACACAGAAATTAGAAGAGAACAAGAATCACTGAAAAGAACACTTCATGATGAAGAAATAAAACTACAGGGGGAAATAAAAAAAGTTAAAGATGACACAATGAAATTATCAACGGAGGAACGTAAATTACAAGCCGAAGTCAGAAAACTCAAAGAAGATACAAAAAAATACAGTGAAGAATTAAAAAGAATGGAAGATGAGTACATAAAAATATCTACATTGGTATCATCAAAGGACACCACAGAACCGATGAAAACAGAAGTCCCGAAACCGCAACCGAAACCTACACCGGCGCCACAACCGAAACCGAATCCTAAATCTTATATTAGACCTACGACTGAAGGTCACTCTAATGTACGTAGACAATAAATAAAATATATGTTTCAAATTTATAAATGTTTTATTTCCATATATAAAACACTTACAATTGGTGACCGATTGGGGTCAACGGCGGTGCCGCCTGGCGGGGTGGTGGTATGTCATCCCATTCCTCATCACGGGAAGGCTGGAGCAAATTGTTGACATTATTGTTGAACATTGTATTCGGATGGTTATTGTGATAGGTCAAGATACGCGATATCACAGCGGAACCCCGACCGCCGCGAACAGATGCACGAGTCCTATAACAAATGAAATCATCACATGTTGCAAAATTTAAAGGCCAACATTAGCATAAAGTCGTAAATGTTAAGTGAGTTGCATTCGAAATACATTCATTAACATAAAGTCGCAATAAAATTATATGTAAATGAAATTCCGTTTTTAAGGTCAACATTTGCATACAAATTAGAAAAGTTTGTTTTGATCGAAATCAACAACATCATGGGCATCAGCGCGGAAAAGCGCGAGGAAACGAAGCGTGAAAATCGCGTGACCGCGCACCCCTATATTAACGGACTTTTCGAAACTTTTCACTGTCCTAATATAGGTGGGTTAGGCCGTAGATTTTTCCACTTTGTAACATAAAGTAACTTACAAACTTTTATGTTACAGTATCATAAAAGTAACATAAAAGTCACATTAATTATAATAAAGCTGCATACATAACGACACAATGTGAGGCAATTTACAAATAAAAATAAACAACTTCTTACTTGAATGTAATTTTATTAATTCTTAGTAAGTAGTTAAATGCTGCAATCAACGTTTCAATTTCGTAGATATTCATGTCGATTCCAATGTACATAATTAAATTTTATTAAAACTAAAATTCATGCTGACTCTTTCTCAAGCAGACGAATGGAAATGAGAGTGAAAGGGATGGCATCACTTCTATTTTTAATAAAATTTAATTGTGTGCATTGGAATCGACATGATTATTTACTTATTTTCATTTGGCTTTTTAAAGCAATATCTTATCTAGTATCAAAAATAAATTCACGAAAGGTAAACAACAACTGTTATTGTTTCTCTAACATTCAAATACACATACTTATTTATTTAGCTTCTTTCAATCACAAATTAAAATCGCTTTACTAATATTTTTATACTTAGATAAAATCAAATCTTGAGCTAAATTCAGTAAAATGTAGAAATAACAATTAGGTAACAAACTTAAAACGTATTTTTCCCTAAAATCTAATTTTAATTGCCAGGAAAAACTTTATAATATAAAACAAAAAGTAAATAATATCTTTTATACAAAATAGACTGTGTCACTTTCGTCACACAGATAATATTCATTGGAATCATTTTCTTTAGTAATGTTAATCTGTTTCACTATAGATACTTCAGGTACTAAATCGACATCTCGTTTTTTTGGAATAATAAATTTCACATTTCTCAAAGAATCTGTAATAGTTTTTAAGAATTTAATTTTATAATATTGCTCACTATTCTTTAATTCTAAATTCATTACAAAGCCAACATAGTATTTCCAAGTTTTTTTTTGGTAATAGCGTACTAAAACAGTGTCATTTATTTTTAAAATACTACACATTAAGTTTTGAATAGAATTTTCATCTACATCATCTTTGCTGCCGCTAATTTCAGCGTTATTTATTTTGTATTTATTATTAATTTTGTCTTTTGCTTTTATCTTGTAATCCTCATCTAACTTGTTTTCTTTGGCTCTATTCCTATCTTCATTGTCTTTATTTTCGTTATTTTCCGTTTTGATTCTGTCATTTTTGCCTTTACTCCCATCTTCTTTTCCATCTTCCGCTTTATTTTCGTCTTCTTTGGCTTTATTTATATCTTCTTCTGCTTTGTTGCAACCCTCGTTAGACTGAATCTTATCATCCTCGGCTGTGTTTGTGTTTTCTTCGGCTCTAATCTTATCTTCATTGTCTTTGTTTTCGTTTTTTTCCATTTTGATTCTGTTTTTTTTTGCCTTTACTTCCATCTTCCGCTTTTTTTGCGACTTTTTCGGCTTTATTTATATCATTTTCTACTTTCTTGCAACCTTCTCCAGATTCATTTATATTTCCCACAAAACTGTTTTCACTATCGTCGTGTTTTTCGAATTTATTTTTATCATGTTTTATTTTTTCACTTCTTATATTAATTTCCTTATTATTGCTTTTCTTACTATATTCAGTTTTCTTTAGAATTTTATTAGACAAAATAGTGATTTTTTTGTTACAATTTACTAAAATACCAGTTTTTTCATCCAATTCAAAATTGGTTGGATCTTCCGGGATTTTGGGAATGTCCTTATTGTCATCAAACTCCATATCAATATCAAGTATATCTTTACTCGAATCTTCCATGTAGCATGTAACGTCACTATCCGCATATTCAATATCCATACTATCTTCTTCTGACGATGTGCTTAATTTCCGAGTTTTTCTTGTTTTCTTAGTTTCAATAGAGTATTTGTGGTTTTCCTTTTCACTTGTCTTTCGTTTCTTACATTTATTGGTTTGAGTTTTTTCTGTCTCTTGTACACTCTTAAATTCATGATTCATTGGAGAATAACAGCCGCACATACCGTTTAAATCATTGCAAAAGCAGCTAAGATTTCTGTATTTGACTTTTAATATGCCGACTGTCATCAATTGATGTATTTTCATGGTTCCATTAATGGGAACCAGATTTAAATCCAAAGGTTTTATGCTCTCGCTTGGTATGAAAAACACTTTTATGGCTGTATCAGAAGCATTTAGTAGATTAAAAGCTGATATTGCATCGGGCACATCATGTCCGTGGGCAATTTTACTATCCAATTGGCGTTTTATGGCCCCTCCAATGCCATCAGCTGCTCCTTTTCCATGAGCTGCCTCAAAGAATGACCACGTTGCTTGTTTGAAGCCATAATCATATATATATTTACTAAACAAATAAAATTTTTTTTTTGACGATACTGGGTCGTCGGCCCATCAGACCAGAAATGTAAGATACTAACATTTGGATAATTACTTTTTACATATTTTAAAATAGGGTCAAGATGTGCCCGTCGTGTGTCGAAGATGTGTGAGCAAAAATAAAAAATGCGACCAAATTAAGATTATTCTTTACTAGCTGTCTGCCCTGCAATTTCACCCGCGGTCTCATAGGGTTTCCCGTGGGAACTAAAACATTTGCCGTGGTAAAAAGTAGCCTATGTGTTATTCTGATGGTTTCGCTATATTATTGTAAAATTTCATTAAAATCCATCCAGTACTTTTTACGAGAAAGAGTCACAAACACATCCATACATTCATACTTACAAACTTTCGCATTTATAATATACTAGATGATGCCCGCAACTCCGTTGCGCCAAAATTCGTTTATCGCGCGGGAAGCGTACATTTTTCCAGGATAATATGTATCCTATGTTATTCCCGGGACTCTAAAGTATATCCATACCAAATTTCAGCAATATCGGTTTAGCGGTTTGGGCGTGAAGAGGTAACAGACAGACAGACAGACTGACAGACTGACAGACAGACAGACAGACAGATACACTTTCGCATTTATAATATTAGTATGTTCAGCAATATCGGTTTAGCGGTTTGGGCGTGAAGAGGTAACAGACAGACAGACAGACAGACAGACAGACAGATAGACACACTTTCGCATTTATAATATTAGTATGGATAAATAAATAAAATTCTTTATTTATGTAAATCCATACATATTTGTTGCAGGGGCTTCCCTTTGAGTAGTCAAAAGACACTTGTTTTTGTTGGGAATGCCTCGCTCTTCCAGCTTAATATCTAGTCTAGCACTTAGTACATAATTGCATAAGTAAAAGAAGTGTGGAGTCAGTAGGTGAAAGTGATAAGTGTTTGTGAGTGTGTGTAGTGCGTGTGTAATGTGCGTGAGAAGTGGGTGAGTGAGATGTATAATCCCATCTTTTTAAGTTATTATAATATTATTATTATGCGCAGACCTTTATGGGCCCCTTATGTTACGTAACATAAAATTTTATGTTACCGGTAACAGAAAAGTATCATAAGAGTAACATAAAGTAACATAAAAGTGAAATATTTTGGATGAAAAAAGGTTATAATTTGGAAACGAAAAAGATTAGCGCTTTTAAAGACGTTTCTTTCATAAATGTAAGCTTTACCATACAAACAAATAACACAATTAACATAAACCAGCGAGTACTTACCTTTAAAAATCATAATAATTGTTTTCCAATTTCACTGACGAAAAATGCGTGCACTGTTTGACACAATCCATAGACAACAATATGGCGTCTTTTTTTTTAACTCTAATACTTCTATTCAATGTTGCCTGTCTTATAATGCCAATTCTCCTAATATTATTCAAAGTTTACATTTAACCACGATATTGGTAACATAAAAATAGTAACATAAAAGTGTAGAAATTAAAGACATGTTTTAAAATTGGGATAAACATAAATGGAATGGCGTTAAAACATAAAGAGATATTGCGTTAAATTGCTCGAACCTCCTTCTTTTCTATTATGTATTATACAATACAGCTTACTTCAATAAATATTCGTAACATTTGTTGATTAAAGTTATGATTAAATTTATTGACAAGTTTTTTTTTGTATGAAAATATATTTCCTTGTGCTCTTTGAAATTAAATTTTATAAAAACTTTTCTAGTTACAGCTAATTCGTAAAAGTTGTTTTTACCTTTAATAAAATACAACAGGATAAAAATACCAAAGCAGGTAAAAATATTAAATTGTTTGTGATATTGTATGAATCTCACTGGTTATGAAAAAAGTGGAAAAATCTACGGCCTGACCCAGGTTCGGTAGGTAGGTTAGGTTAGGTTAGGTGTAGGTGAATTTTTCAAAGGGTTTTGTGTTCTGGGAGTGCGGGCGGACTGCGGCGAGGCCGCGATCATCCCCCAGGGTGTTAGTAAGGGGGTGCAATAAAAAAAAAATTTTTAAAGGGCCAAGGGAAAAGGGCGAAACTTTGTGGGCGGGTAGCCCTTTGGTATAGGTACACGACTGTGAAGTTAGTTTTTTAAAATTCCGTAAGGGAAAGCCGTGAGGGATAAAAGAGTGTATCGGACGCAGATCTGCGTCCAAGCAGATTAGTGCTTAACCCCTCGTCTGCGTTAGGTCTTAGATCTAGACTAGACTCTTAGAAATCTAGATATCTCGGCTCAGGAACGTGATATCGAGACGCGGAAAAAAGTGTACTATACATAACAAGGACCGGGCTACACGTTGGTTAGGTTAAGGGCCCGTTTAGGTCAAAGGGCTAAGGGCAGGTTAGGTTAGGTTAGTGTTAGGTTAGTGTTAGGTTAGGGTTAGGCTACTACTACACTACTACACATGTTTAGACATGTCACGACATGTCGTCACACCCTTTACCTAGCAAGCTATACAAAACCTACCTACAAAACCTATTCAGGACAGTGAAAAGTTTTGAAAACACTACCTAAGCAAGCTATACAAAACCTACCTACAAAACCTATTCAAAGTTTTGAAAATCGACTGAAAATTGTGAAAATGATGATGTTGTTATTCGATATTGCTAGTTTGTATGCGCAGGTGCAAAATTGGAAAAAACCCACTCGAGCGTGAACCGTATATAAAGGGCCGGCGAAAAGGGATATCATGTCACAATGCAAGTTGCAGCGTACCACATCATAACAAGTGTGAACGTGTCGAGTTTTCTTAAAGATGTCGGACGAGGATCTCACCCAATTACTGGACAGTCAGATAGTGGACGTTCCGGAGGAGGAAATGGAAGAGGACATCGAGATAGCGATGGGGAATTTGGACATAACGCCATCGTCACGTCCAGCTACGCCGACGCCGTCAGAAATGGAAGAGCGGAACCCGAAGCGAGCCAGGCAAGAGATCTCCCCGGATTTCGAGATAATAGAAACACCAACTCCGTCGACATGTTCGAAAGCTCAGACAACGACATTCACATTGAAAACGCCCAAGTTGAAAACATGGAAACCCAGTCAACCGCCAACGGACGCTCCGAGGAAAGAGAAAGTGATGACGATTCATTGGATTGCGAACCTGTTAAAAGAATGTGCTACCGAGCGGGAAATAAGTACAGTCCTTGGAAAGTCGTCGGTGAGCACCGAGGACCCAAACGGCTGCATTATCATATCATTTACATCAGCACCGCAAAAAACTGGGGGCATAATTCGAAACTTGGTAAGACTATCCGAGCAAAAGAATATAAATGTTCTTTAGTTACATGTATTAAGTGTCTTATTAAGTACATTACTACCGGGCCTAATCGTACAACATTACGAAACACTCTACAGCCATGCGATACGGAACTATTCCAATGCGTCGCTCATAGGCTTGGTATTGAACCTCACCCCGACGAATTCAATCCGCTTATTGGTGCCCAAAGGAGAAATACTATTTTTCCGGAACAAGAGCCAGCACCTAGAACAATTCTCGGAGGAGTGGATAGCGTCGCTTCTAGACCCCATCAAGAATTACTACAAGATCCCTTCTTCAGAGGCGGTGATATCGACAACGGAGGAGATGGTATTGGAATGAACAGAATGCCGTTCCGGGCGGACCGAAGCGAGCAATCTGTAGTAGAACAACTACAACATTTGCACAGGAAAATCAAAAGTTTGTCATGCTCCTATGTGAAAACCAAGCTTTTAACGAGGGAGAAGCATCGAAACTTCTATGCTCAACACCTAGCGGGATTGCCGTGCAATTTGTTAAGGGGTTTGACGAGCGACTTAAAGTCGCAGTACACATTGCAAAAACATTGGTATTTCAAGAGACCCCAGAGCAAAGAATCGAACGAGTCAAAGCCCTCGCACTCCGGAGAGACCCCAACGCCAACAGCTTCACGACTATCTACGACGGAGTAGCAGAGCTGCTGAACCATCTGCACGCCAATAACATCAACGAGTTCCACTTTGCCAGACAGACGCGCCGCCACTTTTTTGGACTAACAGGAAAACAAAATAATTTATTCTTCTGGGGCCCACCAAGTACCGGAAAGACATTAATTATGAAGTCCTTAGTAGAGTTGCATTATAATTATGCAATTATAACGGGACTACAACCGACGTCACCATTCAATTTTAGTAGTGCGTACAATCGTAATGCAGTTTTCATGGACGAATGTAAACTGACAGATAACCAATTCGAACAATGGAAATTACTGGCGGGAAGACAACCAATGAACACTGACATGAAATATAAAAATCAACATATCGTGGAAAATTGCATCATGTACACAGCCAGTAACTATGAAATTGGAGCATACTTACAAGGAAACTGTACAGATGCAATAGCGGAGAGAACAATTCAATTCAATTTCACACAAAAGCAATACGCTTATAAGTTAAATCCGTTCGTATGGATTGACTTTTGGGAAAGATACTCCCACAAAATGTTCGGTGAAAGAGTTACTATAGACAATATCGAATGTGACCATTTATCAGATCCTAATCTGCAAGATGGATACATATGTTAATAATTGTACATATAAATAGGATATGAGTGTAATCTAGTCAAGACCCCCAATAGATTGTAATAGACCCCTATGTATATAATGTATATAAAAGGTCAGAGTAGCATTAATTGTACAAAATAGAATAAGTAATAAAAATAAAAAATACAAAAAAATGTAATAACCAAAAATCCAAAAACATTGTACTAACATAGAATATAAGTGAAAATTGTAATTATGTAAATAAAATTACTAACTCCATGAATGACTTTAAATTTACGACCCCTTATAAATAGTAACATTTACGATAAGAATCAGTATGGCCGAGGGCGCCGAGCAAACCGGTTACACGCTACCTGGATACAATTACTTGGGTCCGGGCAACGAACTTGAAACATCTGGCGATCCGACTAATCAATTGGACGCCATCGCAAAAACACACGACGAAGCTTACGCATCTATACAAAACCTATATTTAGATAGAATATCTAATACCGATAGTGAGGACGAAAAAATTAAAGCAAAACAGGAAGCGGTACAGGCGATAAAAGAAGCTGACGAAAATTTCCTAAAATCGGTTAGCGAATACCAACCCAGTGGAACATACGATACGATAGCAAAAGAGCTAGCTTATCTAGGAATAGAAAGTAAATACTTGGGAGAAAAAGTTTTGGGTCCATTATATCCAAAGTTTGAAAATTACACTAGCAAGTTAAAAAAAAAATTCAGAAACATGGACAGCTCAGAAAATACTCCAAGTCCTAGTATAATAGGTACAGGAATAAATAATAATATTCAGCATCAGTCTTTCAATTTCAAAAAGATGTTTAATTTTCACTTGAAAAGCACATTATGTACTTATAAAAAATATGAGCCATCGAATAATGCCGCTAACGGTATGATACACATCAAAACATTTATACACACCTTGCCATGGCATAAATTATTCATGTATCTGACTCATAAAGAATACGACGATGTTTTGGCGGGAACTCACACAGCGAGGGTAAAAAGTGTATACATAAAAATATACAACCTCGGAAACCGGACGCCGTTCGTAGCATCATCAGGTAATGTTCAATATGCAAATGCGAATTCGCAAACGACAATTGGAATATGGGAGAACATGGACCAGCACGGTATGATAAAACTAGGCGAAAATATAACACCAGAAATATTATATGGAAAAAAATTGGGGATGCTGGGTAATCAAGGTCAATTTCGCCAAATAGCAGGTGAGACACAAAGTGCTGCATGTCAAGGTAAATTCATTGACAATCGTATGGATTACATGTACCACAACGGAATATATGATTTAACGACTGGCGAATTCAAAAACACTAGCGTCGAACAATACTCATACTTGCCAGCTTTAATAGCGAGCGCAAAAGTTTTTTATAATGCCACAAACAGTATAGGAAAAATATACGAAAAATCATACAGTCCGAAAGATGGTACATTTCATTATAAAAACGACGCTTGGCGACTATTATCGTATGACTATTTGAAAACCGACAATCCCATGTACAACGTGGTACTGAGAACGGGAGAACAGACGACAGCATATTATAAACCGTCTCACCCGATTAAATATGAATTCGCTACTGTCGACAATTTCTTGTACAATAATTGGAATGATAATCCAAACCTTCAATTCATTCCGCCGATAGGAGTTGGTATCTTACCATTACTTAGCAAAGACGGTAATCACGAAGATAGCATATTGAATATCATGGTTGAGACTGGAATAACTATTGAAACCGAATCACACGGTGGTAACATACTATACACGGCAATGAGGAATCCACAACCTAACCCCACAGTGATGGGCTACATGGCAGCGGATCATAAATTTTCAGAAATTTCAATAGGAAAACAACCTTTGATCTCGAGTACAACAGAGTCTTACGAAGGACAACCGGATCCGAATACAGTGAATACGGAAATAGCAAGTGAAGGAGCAACTAGGAGACCGCGTGAATTGGGCGCATACGACGACACAGAAATTAGAAGAGAACAAGAATCACTGAAAAGAACATTTCATGATGAAGAAATAAAACTACAGGGGGAAATAAAAAAAGTTAAAGATGACACAACGAAATTATCAACGGAGGAACGTAAATTACAAGCCGAAGTCAGAAAACTCAAAGAAGATACAAAAAAATACAGTGAAGAATTAAAAAGAATGGAAGATGAGTACATAAAAATATCTACATTGGTATCATCAAAGGACACCACAGAACCGATGAAAACAGAAGTCCCGAAACCGCAACCGAAACCTACACCGGCGCCACAACCGAAACCGAATCCTAAATCTTATATTAGACCTACGACTGAAGGTCACTCTAATGTACGTAGACAATAAATAAAATATATGTTTCAAATTTATAAATGTTTTATTTCCATATATAAAACACTTACAATTGGTGACCGATTGGGGTCAACGGCGGTGCCGCCTGGCGGGGTGGTGGTATGTCATCCCATTCCTCATCACGGGAAGGCTGGAGCAAATTGTTGACATTATTGTTGAACATTGTATTCGGATGGTTATTGCGATAGGTCAAGATACGCGATATCACAGCGGAACCCCGACCGCCGCGAACAGATGCACGAGTCCTATAACAAATGAAATCATCACATGTTGCAAAATTTAAAGGCCAACATTAGCATAAAGTCGTAAATGTTAAGTGAGTTGCATTCGAAATATATTCATTAACATAAAGTCGCAATAAAATTATATGTAAATGAAATTCCGTTTTTAAGGTCAACATTTGCATACAAATTAGAAAAGTTTGTTTTGATCGAAATCAACAACATCATGGGCATCAGCGCGGAAAAGCGCGAGGAAACGAAGCGTGAAAATCGCGTGACCGCGCACCCCTATATTAACGGACTTTTCGAAACTTTTCACTGTCCTAATATAGGTTCGGTAGGTAGGTTAGGTTAGGTTAGGTGTAGGTGAATTTTTCAAAGGGTTTTGTGTTCTGGGAGTGCGGGCGGACTGCGGCGAGGCCGCGATCATCCCCCAGGGTGTTAGTAAGGGGGTGCAATAAAAAAAATTTTTTTAAAGGGCCAAGGGAAAAGGGCGAAACTTTGTGGGCGGGTAGCCCTTTGGTATAGGTACACGACTGTGAAGTTAGTTTTTTTAAAATAGGTACACGACTGTGAAGTTAGTTTTTTAAAATTCCGTAAGGGAAAGCCGTGAGGGATAAAAGAGTGTATCGGACGCAGATCTGCGTCCAAGCAGATTAGTGCTTAACCCCTCGTCTGCGTTAGGTCTTAGATCTAGACTAGACTCTTAGAAATCTAGATATCTCGGCTCAGGAACGTGATATCGAGACGCGGAAAAAAGTGTACTATACATAACAAGGACCGGGCTACACGTTGGTTAGGTTAAGGGCCCGTTTAGGTCAAAGGGCTAAGGGCAGGTTAGGTTAGGTTACTGTTGGGTTAGTGTTAGGTTAGGTTAGGTTTTCGCCCCAGTTTCACATTATTATGCACGTATATTACGTATGAGTTTATTATTGTCATGTTGAGTATGCCATAGAAGTAGCATAAAGGCCATCTTTGCGTTTTTCTACTACAAGACATACTTCCACACATTTGGTCGAACGTATCCACAGCACCCTTCGTGGAATTATAGAACTCGATAATTTCCGGTTTACCAGAAGCTCCAATAGTACCGTTACTATGTGTGGTAGAAAGCAAGAGCACGTTCTTGTTGTTTTTAGGTTTGTAAGATCCTAACGTACACTGCCTGTCATAACAAAATACGGATGAACCTATTGGTCTTTCTTTTATCTGAAGCAACTCAGGCGGTATTTCGCGTTTATTTGCCCGAAGGGTTCCAACTATTGTACATTTATATGGTGCCGGTAGTAACTGTAGGGCCAAAGGGACTGAAGTAAACCAGTTATCCATGGTGATGTTGCGGTTGCTCCCCCACAAATTTTCAGTCAAAGTCTTGACATAGTAAGATCCGAGTGAGTCACCATTGGTTTCAGTTCTTCCAACATATGGCATAGCGTTTAGCATGTAATTTGTTTTAGAGTCACACAGCATTAAAATTTTTAGACCATACTTATTAGGTTTTGACGGAATATACATCCTAAATGGACATCGGCCTCTGAAGCCCAAGAGTTGTTCATCTATAGTAAGATAACTTCCCGCTTTGTAACTGTCCCTGCATATCTGAATGAACACTTCCCAGCATTCTCTGATAGGCGCGAATTTATCTTGAGCTTTACGTTCATCTCTGGTTGATTTATCATCAAATCTCAAGCAGTTTAGTAAAAAGTCAAATCTTTCCCTTGACATAACTGATATATAGCGAGTTCCACTGAAAGTAGGGTCAAACAGCTCTAAGCTCGTGAGATGATTGTCTTTTTTTGCAGCTGATAATAAAAGCAACCCAAGCAAAGCTGTCAATTCTTTGTCGCATGTAGGAGCAATAGTGGCAGTTTTATCTTTGTATTTCGCACTTCTTATCTCAATTTCATCATTTGTATATATGAGTATCTTACGAATCATATCAGCATTTATAAAATTAGTAAAGCAATCGACTGGTTCCGTAATATCCTTCGCGTTATTAGCTGGACCCTGAATTACATGCACGATATTCCTAGCTGGGGTTCTTGTATTTAAAGATTCAAAAGGCATTGAAGACCATTTATGACCATTTTTTCCTCTTAGGTTACGAGCTGATGGAATAATTATACGTCGCGAATGTGTAGAAACGCCAGAAGTACCTGGTATTTCTTCAGTTTCAGAATCAGAAGACAAAATGACGCCGCTTCGGCGTTCCTGCTGTCGTGATCTGATTGGTTTGACGTCGTTTTCACTGTCGGAATCTGTCGGGACCATTTCATCCAATTCCACATGATCTTCGACATCACTCTCTTCATAATTTTTCTGACTGGTAGAATCATCATCACCAGAATCAGATAAACGATTCAAATAGTCCTCAATTTGCTGATCATTCATCCTAAAATAAAATAAAAAGATTTTATGTAAAATACACACAATGACACACTATGGACGATATAATAAAATGTAACTATAAATAATAACTCATACAGAATAATATAATATACTTACTTTACTCTATAAAATCGCAGAACTCATAAAAATAATGTTTTCAAAATAACTTGCAGTCTCGTCAAATGTAACACTATTCATAAACATTCGTTTCTCAGACGTTCAAGGGTCTCTAACTTGTGCACAAGATGTCACTGCGAGGCAAGCGCACCCGCGTTACTAACGGTCATGCTATCTAGGAAGGTACTTGAGAGGTCATCATTCTATCTCTTTCACTCGAGGCACTAAAAACAAATTTACGTTTCGCCCGGTCTGTGGGACGAATGGTTATGAATGTAGGGTTAAGTGTGTATGTATAAAGGTGCACGTCCACTTGATCGGAATCGGAATTTGTTGCTTTGTAATGATATGTATGGTACTGTCGTGCACTGGAACGTCATTTCTGCGCCTGACAAATTATATAATATGATCCGCACCGTACGTCCCGATTCCGACCCAGTGGATGCGCAGCTTAAATCCCCTCCTTATATAGAGTTTACTGTATAAGCCAATCGAGTAGAGTAGCATAGACAGCTATACTATTATTATATAAATAAAATAAAACTATACTGTAATATTATAATATTGAATATTATAAAAATTAACAAAAGCTTGTGGATTATATCTGTTTTATTGTTTAATTAACCTTATTAAGCTATGTATAATAATTTTTTAATTAAATTAAACATTTATTTGAGCTCATTTCTTTTTTTATTTTTATTTTTTTAATTTTTGGTCTGTTTAGAGTAAAAGTTTTTGCACTTAAAAATTTCTACTTAAACTTCAAATTAAAAAAATAACGGATGTTTCTTTTTTTCTTCTAAGTCGGACCTCTTGTTACGTAGTTTATATCCTCTTTGGCAACCAGAGGCCGAGCATCGCCAGGGTACGACTTTTATACTGTCGACTGTCACTTGGTTTGACGTAATTGACAGGTTACGTCAAAAAAAGGCAAAGGTTTATTAGACGTAAATCCAACAATATCTATTGAAATAAAAGTTGTTAATTCTAGATATCTAAAAAGAAGTTTTTGTTTGGACTCCAAGTACTTTCAGCGTTATAATAAATATTATTAAGTATGAGGTCAGTCAAATCGTGAAAAAAAAAAAAAAAAAACATAGGGTTACGATAGTTTAATACTGATTTCAAACAGAACCCTTATTACTTAAAAACTAGTGATCAGTGTTGTCTACGATTACATCATTTAAAAATGCTGCTCGAGGATTGAACACTTTATGCCTTGCGTAACCAATGTACCATATGATTGATGTTCTGTGTGCACAGCTGCCTACCGTTCTTCGCACTGTCAAACAAGTGCAGTAATAGTGACATATTGCATTAATGCCAATTTGATCCCTGTCTATTAAAATATAACAGTACCTAATATGTTCTCGATCTAACATGTCTGGACTGAATGCGTCCCCTTAAATAGCCAACTATTTTGAGGCATATTGTATAACTGCATGTCACCGCGTGCATCCTCCCCAAATACTTCTATCATATTATACAAGCCGTTTCATATTATGTATTCATCGCAATAAGATTTTGCAAGTTTCACTTGATAGGAGCCCAATGCAAACATTTTAATGTCATGTTCTGTGACTCGCGGAAAGTCTTGCAATTCAAGCTTATTTGCATCTATTCTCATAAAACAACCCTTTGCCTATTCATGTTTTTTATGTATGTTCACATAATTGAATAAATGGTTGGGTAGATTAATATTTTGTTCAATATGAACTCTGCATTAATGTTGTTAGTAACGGGATCACGAAAAGCATTTAATAGAGCACCTGTTATTTTGAAATCTGCAAATGCGTTAGGTTAGGTTAGCGTAAAATTAAAATAATCTTGGGCGTAGCAACTTAAAATCTCGTTTGAACCTCCCGTTTATGACTTCAATTACCCATCGACATAATATGGTATGGTTATATGGCATAAGCCGACAAATCAAGACTGGTGTCTTGATTTGTTGGCTTCATCAGTGGTGAATTGCGTTTCATTTCTGTCTTTCGTAGGTGGTAAATGTACTTCATACCCACATGACACCACATCATCAACAGCATCTCGAAAAACTGTTGAAAATGAACACATCGATTTCTTCGAGTAACCAGTGGAGCGGACTATTTTCGTCGATCAATTCGGACATAGATGTATCTGACTTTGTAGCAGCGAAAGGCCCCTCATATATCTATAATATATCCATCAGTCGATACCAACAAAAACGGTTTTAATAGGTTTTGGAACTTATGTAGGCTGTATGATAACCGTTGAAACAAAAAGTTGGAACTTTTTTGAACGTAGAAATATGTCCCGTCGCAAATAATAATCGCATTCGTGTTTGCTTCATTGCCAAATATACCTTTAGGTATTGTCTGGTTTCTTTCCAAAATATTTTCTCTTTCTCACTTTTTTTTAGATTCCTTCCTATATACTTCTTCGGGACATTCGAAACTGACTAGCTAGTCTATTATTCGAATCTCCGGTACGCAGTTTTGTTAAATAAATGCCGAATGCTTGACGTGGTTTACGACATCTTTCGATCAAACTTGGAGTTTCTTCGATTATTAATTGAAACTGATTATTGTTGAAGCCGGTCCAAAAATGCATGTCGCCCTCGTTTATGGCGCCTAGCCTTTCAAAGTCCAAAAACGTGTTTCTTGAGGCTCTTGTTAATATTGTACAATCATCAGTGAAGTGGTCACTGTCAAAGTCATGTGTCACGTTACAAAAATCTATTAATGGGGATCCACACTGCCAGTTTATCCCTGCAGAGGGCGCATCATCGATGCGGCCAAGCTGAACTGTCATTTTCGTACAAATTGTTGTGTTTTTTATGGTCATCGATAAATTTTCGTTACATTTCTAAAGATATGCCTCTTTGTACCGTACCAGGTTGTAATAACAATGGTGTTCACTTATTCCCCAAAAACCCCGGCCTGAAAAAACAATGGGAAATAGCGATAAGGCGGAAGAACTTTGTTGCCACAAAACACTCACGGATATGCAGAGATCATTTTAAAGAATCTGATTATGTAGGAGAATCTGCATATACAGGTAAGCTTTAGCCTTTTATAAAGACATACCGTCTTTAAAATAACAAAAAAAATCTAACCTTTACCACCCAGTGATAAACTAAAATAAGTACCTACTTACCTATTATGTGTTGCAGGGTATCAACAGCAGCATCGCTTTTTAAAACAAGGCATTGTGCCTAGTGTTTTTCCTTGGACTAAACTGACAACACCCACATCAAGAGCACTTAGATACGAGCAGAGATTAAGAAAAAGACGTCTTGATTATTCTGTTGCACAAGAAAGTACATCTGAATCCAGTTGTCAAGTTCCTCCATCAGCCAATGAAGTGGAAATAGCCACATCAAGTCAGCCAGATGACACTGTATCATCAAACAAGCATGAAGCGTCTACACAAACTGCTCACAGTTGTGGTATATTGTCATTAAATGCCATCAGTAATGATAATAACATAATTCACTTTTATACTGGAATGGAGACATATGATAAGTTTATGCTTTTATTTGATACATTGTGCCCAATGTGTTATGATCTGACCTACCGGGAGAGCAGAGTCATGAATGTTTCTCCACAGGAGCAACTACTGATCACAATGATCAAGCTACGAAGAAATTTGCCAGATGTAGAGTTAGCATTTTTATTTGGTATATCCAGTGTTAATGTGAGTAATATATTTATTACATGGGTCAATTTCATGTATGAAATATGGTCAACTATTAATATTTGGCCCAATAAAGATCTGGTGAAATTCTACATGCCAGAACAATTTAAAAAAGATTTTCCAAACACAAGAGTCATAATTGACACAACAGAGATCCCTATCATGAAACCATCAAACCCAATATCTCAACAAGCCACATTCAGTAGCTACAAACATAAAAACACTTTGAAGGCAATGATAGGGGCCACACCGGGAGGTCTTATTTCATATGTTTCAGACTGTTATGGAGGCTCTGTGAGCGACCGACAAATAATGGAAAGAAGCAACATTGACAAGTTATGTGAAAGTGGTGATTCCATAATGGCAGACAGGGGATTTAATGTTCAGGATCTTTTGATACCAAGAAATGTAACGATCAACATACCAATGTTTCTGAAAGGACGTACACAAATTCCTGGTGTTCAGGTATTAAAAGATCGAAATCTGGCCAGTAAAAGGGTGCATATAGAAAGAATTATAGGTTTGGCGAAAACATACAAAATATTAAAATCTGAATTGTCTCCTTACTTCACTCCTTTAGGCTCAAGAATTTTGTTTGTTTGTGCAATGGCTTGTAATTTTAGGGAAAATATAATGAAATAAAATAAAATGTACAAAGCACTCATGTTTTTTATTACATTTTTATTCTAATCATCATTAAATTAGCACTTAAAATTTTAATGGTTCAAAATCAAAATATTCTTTATTCAGAGTAATTTTTTTTACAAAAACATTTCCAAACGTTGATACTAAGGTGCCTACCACCGGTTCGGGAACTAACCCAGCGAGAAGAACCGGCGTAAGAAACTCGCACGGAGCCATCTTTTACTAAAAAGATGGAAAATTACAATTTATAACATATAATATAGTGCACCAAGGCTTAAATGAATGTCAATGGGCGCTGCTGGTAAAGAACTGTCAATTGACATTTTTATATGAAAACAGTGTTAGTTCCTTTTCTCGCCACGTTCATTGAAAGCCTTGTCGAACTGTAACAATATTTCAGTTCAGTTCAGATACATAATAATATTATGTAAAGTCAAGTACAATATATATACAATACAAAAACACTTTATTGCACACCAAAAAATACAAAATGAAACAATATAATACAAAATGAATATTCTAGAATCTCGATGATGCACAAAAGGCGAATTTATTGCTAACAAGCAATCTCTTCCAGTCAACCTTTTGTTTATCGGATTGTCTATATAAGAGATAGAATACATTGTGTAGGTATACAAACCTAATTAACAGAGAAAAGGTTACCTATTAACAATTAACTTGTAAAAATAAATAATAATGTAGAAACAAATACCTAGTTAAAACAAAAATATATCAATTTTGGTTAATTATACTATAATAGTCTTTATACAAATATTTATTAATAAGAGCTTGTTTGAAAAACCTATTATAGAAGAAATCAAGCTTTTGTAGCATCTCCTGGATAAATGTATCATCTCGGTCTATAAACACTACCTTCATATCTTTAAAGGTAAATACAATGAAATTGCAAAACTTTCTTTTTGTCACGTATAACAGCCCTTGTACCTGATAATAATAAATATTTTTTATTTTCAAAGATAGTTGCCCATTTTCATTATAATTTAAATAAGGCACAGTTTCTGGAGTAATCATGCTGTATCTTGAAGCATATGGGCATTTTACTTCTATAATTGTATCCAATCCAAGTAGACCATCCGGGGAAGCACCTAAATAAGGGCGTTCTTTTGATAAAAATAACCCACATTCCATAACTTCCAGTTCATACAGCTCAATATATTTCTTTAATGCTACTTTTTCATTTATTAATCCATGAGCCATTGCTTTTGTCTTTATATTTTTTTTGTATAATATTTGCTGTGCATATTTCTGTTTGGTTTCATCTGTTAAGTAGCACACAGTATGAAATATACTTGCAGTTATGTGACTTTTTCTAAGATCATGCCACATTTTACAGGTACGTTGGCCTCTGGTCTTGGTCTCAATTTTAAGAATTTTTTCTTCGGAGACATTTTCTAAATACATTGTTTCTAAAAACTCATTTATTGGACTTTTCTCCCTGTAGTCATGATCAACACTTATGGCATGTTGGTTAGCTGGTGGATATACCTGCCTCAAGGGCATCAAAGCTGGAAAATTTAAAATCAGGCTTTGGAATCGGCTTTGATATGCTGCTTTGTCAAAGTCTGGATGTTTTTTCAAGTATGGTGAAAATACTGTCTTTTTAACATCTCGCTTTGACGGTAATCTTGAAGCTTTCAGTGGTGTAGCATAATATTTCTTTGCCGGCTGGTGGAATGTTTGTAATTTTGAAGTTGACACTTCGTTTAGTAATATTATTTTCTGTTGAGCCATACTTTCTGCACCCAGAAGAACTACAGCAATATGTTTGCAGTGATCATTGCCTTGACCTGCTGCACATTCACAGTTTGCCTCTTCTGGCACCCCTTCTTGGCTAATTTTGATATTTACTTCATATTGAAGTTGTTTCATAGATGCCTTGCAAAAACCTATAAAAAAAGAAAGTATGATACCAATATCCAAACTGTTTTCATTTATAATGAAGGTGTTTTAGCTGTTGTATAAAGCCTTAATTAACATTCATACATACAAAGTATACAAACACCAGATTGCTCAAGATGAATCGGAGAGTTTGTGCAGAGAGAGCTAACTGGTTTTATGTGGGAGCTGTTACAACATGGCCTGCTTCAGTGTGATAAGTGATATATTATATTAAATGTGATGAGCATAAATAAATACAATTGAAATACCTTTCAAAAATGTATCTTGTCCTTGTTGACTCAACCTCAAAACATACAGGTACCTTGATTCATACAGTTTTATTGCATCACCAATATTTTTATTGAACCTGTAAGAAACAACACAGATTTAATATAATTCTGTATTTTTATTTCAATAGAATTGAGGATTACCCATTTTTAAACAAAATACTTTCAGAAAATGTAAGAGTTAACCTGTCAAAGTAGCTTTGTATGTGCTGTTTCGTGATTTTGGGCAGAACAACTGAGCTATTGATATCCCGAAATGTTTCTGCAGCTGGAACATCCATATTCTGTCCATGTTGAGAACTTTCAGGGCTTTGATTGCCACACTGAAGATTCTGGTCATAGAATTCTAACCTAAAATATTAAGAAACAATTTAGGATTAAAAACATATTCAAGCTCAACAATTTTAGAAATTCAGACCTTATTAGTGTAATAAATACTTCAAGACAACGAGAAAAACACTAGAAGCATTGAATACAACTTAGTTTTGTGTATTCCACCGACACAACCTACCTTTTTACGAGATCAGCTTTCTTTCCAGTTACTTTTGCCCCGCGTTTATTGAGTTCTTCTTTGAGTTCTCTTAGCTTCCATGATGAGTACATTTTGATAAACAAGATGTTGGACGCTTCTATAACCAAAAAAACAACACAACCTGTTCCTGATAAATCACAACAAAGTTTGACATGGCCGGATCGCTACTAGCGCCATCTGCTATTCGTTTTGCGTGTGGATCCCCATTCATTCCAGGCATTACCTTGCAGGTGCTCTAGGTAAACACGAACATGATATGGTAGTAAAATAACAAGCTGTTTTTACCGGATATGCAGGTTTATTGACTCGGTTACTTGATACTTTCGATTATGAAAAATATGTTGGTTTCTTGTAAGTAAAATGATTGTCTGAATTAGAGTTATGATTAAAATTATATGTATATTTTGCACTAGGCTTCGCCGTCTGATTTTCTTGCTTTTTCTGTGAAGTCTCTAGCGCTATAAATTTTGTTACGAGAAAATCCAGAAATTCCTTTAGACTAGGTAATTCCCTCGGCTGCTTTAATGATGATACGTACTCGTTGTATGTGTCGGCGTCAAGTTTTTGGCTCAAAATATGTACAAGTAGGGGATCCCATGTACTTATATCTACACCTAGATTTTTAATTGCATTTAATGACTCCAGTGACGTCCCCTCAACTGTCCATGCAAAAAAATGCAATATGGCGCCTCTGTCCACGTCAACGTGGGTGGTCTCCCGCGATAGCGCCGCGGCGAATTACAATGACAATATCTTAAAATTTTTGTATAGAAGACATATTTTAAGTTTGTGTTTTCAAAATATGTAGTCTATAAGCTACCTAATAAATATAATTTGTAATGCTTTTACCTAAAAATATATTTCTCATTCTAAGGTAAAAGAAGGAGAAAATCGTTGAAAAATATATTTCTCTCTAAAATAAAAAAAATAAACCATTTTCTCAAATTATTTTTATTTTATATACAAAAGGATATACAGCTTAACTATAATCTATTAAAAAAATACACATTTCAATAGCGTTTTTTTATACCACAAGCTTAACAATCACTTATCTCGTGTAGGTGACCTGAGCGCAACACAAAATAAACGTGTATGTTTATACTTCAATTTAAGGAACCCTGTTCGCCAAGTGGCCAAAAACAAACACTCATTCTATAGTTGGGTTCGTCATCTTGTTACAAACAAAGATTTAGCTGTTGAACTTGTTTACTTTACAAGACCCAAACAAAAAACTAAGCACTTGAAAATAAGCTCTAAAAAAGGTGCTCTCGTACTTTGCATTACAGAGCAAATTGTGTTGAAAGTTTGTCAAATATTAATTTACATTCTACAACTTAATGACATTTACAATTGGAAAAATATAATTATTGGGCACACTATCATACAAAATAATTTTATAAATCAAAATGTAAAACAAACGATTTCTCTACAGAAAGTAGCAAGTACATAGTAAGTGAGTTAAATAGTATGGATACGCCTTTTTGTACAGAAATAAAATTAAATGAAATTAAAATAGATTTTTTTAGAACAGCAACAGAAAAGCATTTTTTTGTGAGTTTAAATTATTTTAATGTTTTTTTAATGAAAAAAAAATTACAATGTATTCTAACAAAGTGTGTCTGAATATTTTTTTGTGATTTGTATGGGCAAGCGCCCTAGCGTCACGAGTTTTCTTATACAAAAGTAAAAAAATATTGGTCTTTCAATCTCAAACTCAAATTACTTTATGACGTGGGAGAGCCATGCTTCGGCACGAATGGGCCGGCTCGACCGGAGAAATACCACGTCCTCACAGAAAACCGGCGTGAAACAGCGCTTGTGCTGTGTTTCGCCGAGTGAGAGTTTACCAGAGGCCCAATCCCCTACCCTTTTCCCTTCCCTACCCTCCCCTATTACCCCTGAAAAGGCCGGCAACGCACCTGCAGCTCTTCTGATGCTGCGAGTGTCCATGGGCGACGGAAGTTGCTTTCCATCAGGTGACCCGTTTGCTCGTTTGCCCCCTTATTGCATAAAAAAATTATTCAGAATAATTTTTTTCAAATACTTTCTGAACGTTGGTGCTATGGTGCCTACCATCGGTTCGGGAACTAACCCGGCGGGAAGAACCGGCGTAAGAAACTCGCACGGGGCCATCTTTTACTAAAAAGATGGAAAATTACAATGTCATTTGACTAAATAAAAACTAAATACAACAAGTGCACATAATAATATACAGAAACAGCTCAGCAGGGGCGACCTTATTCCCACGGTGTACTATAATTCATGAAATCAGTAACTTTATAGTATGCTTTGGTACACAAACGTTCCTTAACAACTTTTTAAATTTATTAATTGACAGATTTTGAACGTTTTCTGGGATCTTATTATAAAGGTGTATAATAATAATAATAATAATAATAGTCCCAGTTACCCAGTCCACTAGCACCTCACCCCCATAGCCCGGTATCATTTCTAATATCTATTCCCTGTAATAGTCCTACACTGGCCGCTGGCTCTCCTTGGTCGTACTCCCATAGTGCGGACAGGGAGAGTCGCCGGCCAGTGTCACATTACATCTAGATTAAAACTGTGTAACGGGCCTCTACGTGTTGGCTTCGGCCCCGCGCATGCCTTCCAAAGGTCCGGGATTTAATTGCCCGTGAGCAAGGAATACCTTACACAAACATAATAATAATAATAATAGTTTATTGTCTCAGTAAAAACATAGCAAAATGATATTAACCTTTAAAATAATTTTGGAATTTCAAGCTTAATGTTTATTACGAGTATTTCTCCCATCCAACGGTGTACTATCATTCATGAAATCAGTAACTTTATAGTATGCTTTGGTACACAAACGTTCCTTAACAACTTTTTTAAATTTATTAATTCACAGATTTTGAACGTTTTCTGGGATCTTATTATAAAGGCGGACTCATACACACCCTAAAGTATTATCACTTAGTTTTGTTACACCTTGTATAAATGTAATTTGTTTATTTATAATATAAAAAATACATAATGTGTAATGTTTTAGTAATTTATATACATGATATTATTATAATATATTATATTCTATATATTATATTATAATAAATTATAATAATATCATGTATGTAAATTACTAAAACAGGGGTCGAAACATACGGATTTGCCACAACCAACACAGAATGTGTGCACCCGTTTTTTGCATACCTTGCACAATCGCCGCTTGCGATAACTGTTTTGCAACGGGTACTCAGCCAAGCGGTGGGTGAGGTCGAGAGTTGTCTGTGGAAGCGGAATAAGTGGAGCAACGGAAGTGTGTTTGGAGAGAAGGGATTTGACGAGACTTATACGGAAATCGCGATGTGAAAGAGGACCCGAGTGGTGATGGATTATATACGAATTTAAAACTGATACGTTTAAAAGTTTTCTAAATAATTTTTTGTACCATACCCTCGTTCTTTTCCTTTCAATGGGGTACATAGCGAGCATCTGATCTTTTTTGTCAACCCCACCCATCATGATATTGTAATCTAATATGAGGATGGGTTTGGTTGACTGATGCACCATCTTAGCCGCATTGCCATGGTAAGTAGAGATCATTGAGACCCTATTTGTATCTCTCCATACCATGATATCAATATCTCCCGATGTCAGGCCAGTGATTTGCCCCTTTGTCATGTTCTTCTTCGTAAGATCATTTAGGGCCTGCGGAACAAACTGGCGATTCGTACGCAGGGTTCCTACGCAATCTATACCTGAAGCCTTAAGACGCCGAGCGAGACTTGGCGAATTATAAAAATTGTCCATCCACAACGTGTGACCTTTGTTCTCAAGACCTTGTCTTAGCCTTAAAACAATTGAAGGCGTGGATGCTTTTAATGGATCTTCTGGATGCTGCTGTGGGGATTTCTTATTAGCGTGAATCTCAAACCGCCATAAATAACCAGTTTGAGATTCACAAATCTCATAAGATTTTATCCCCATTACAGCAGCTTTATTAGGAACAAGCTGGTTGATATCCAACCAACCTTTCCACTGCAAAAGAGATTCGTCTAAGGCTATGTTTTGAGATAGATTATAAAAATTTTGAAATTTGGTGTTGAGGTGTGTCAGTACGGGCATAATTTTGAATAATTTAGCGTCGGAAAATGATAGTTCTGACGCTCTCATTTCGTGGTTGTTCCTAAAATGTAAAAACTTGTTTAACAATAAAAATCTATTTATCCCCATATGGGGGCCAAAACCCGGGGTGCAAAAAATGTCTGCTGTGGAATTCCAAAATTCTTCTAGCCTCGATTTGACAACGATCCCCATCGCAATTATCATACCAAAGTAAATATAAAGCTCATCGGCTGTGGTATCATACCACCGGTTGATGCGGCTATTAGGATAAAGGCTATTCTTATCCATCATTTCTTGTGCCACCTGCTGAGCGTACCTGTTTGTTTCCAACGCAATTGACTCCATAAACTGACGATCCCATATAGACACGAATATCTCATATGGGTTGACATGTGGAATTGTTGGACCGCTACTTCCGGAAAATGTTTCCCTCCTCGATTCTGGTGGAATTGGAGGATTTGGAAACGTTTTCCAATCAAATTGGAAAAAACTATTTGGCTGGTATGTCTCCGTCGACCCACCATCCACCCCAGCAGGCGCTGTGCTACCAGTAGCGGGAGTATTGATGATTGTGGGAACTGGTGCAGGCTCATCATCATCGTCAGATGGTGTCTCCATCATGCTCCTATAAGCCCTCGGAATCAATGGAGCTACTACTTCGTTCTCACCCTCGCTCTCATCAGAGCTTTCATCGCTTCCTGTAACAAATAATTAATAGGCTTGGATATTTGGTCTCCACCAGGTTATGAACATGGTCTGACAAATTCAAAAATGTCAACCGAGCTAAAACTAGTTGCTACTTACCATAATGTAATTCAAAGATAATATCATCATCATTTAAGATCTGACGGGGGCGAGGAAGAGAACGCACTATCGGCGACCGAGATGGCGTGCTCGTTGTTTGGCCACATTCGACAAACCTAAAACAAAAAGTTTTGTAGTTGGTACCTATTATCTTTAGATGTAAGAAAAAAAAAGAAACCAAGACGGCCTCTGTGGTTCAATTGGTTGAGTGTGTGGCAGCTCAAGCCGGGAGTCGCGGTTTCGAATCCCGCCGACGGAACAAAAAGTTTTCAATGTTCCCGGGTCTGGATGTGTATTAAATATGTGTATGATATAATAAAAATCTTAAATATATATGTATAGTATAAAAGTATTAAATATATTTCTGTTGTCTGGTACCTGACACAAATCCTTCAGGTACTTAGCACGGGGCCAGACTGACGTGGTGTGAAGCGTCCATAGATATTATTATTATTAGATATTATTATTAAGATACGTACATTGATGGCGAGGGCGGCATTGTCAATGGCGAGGGTGGCATTGTCGATGGCGAGCTCGGGGTTGATTGGCCACATTCGACAAACCTAAAACAAAAAGTTTTGTAGTTGGTACCTACTATCGTTAGATGTAAGAAAAAAACCATGATACATACATTGCCGGCGAGGGCGGCATTGCCAATGGCGAGGGTGGCATTGTCGATGGCGAGGGTGGCATTGTCGATGGTGAGCTCGGGGCTGATTGGCCACATTCGACAAACCTAAAACAAAAAGTTTTGTAGTTGGTACCTAATCTCTTTAGATATAAGAAAAAAAGAAACCAAGATACATACATTGCCGGCGAGGGCGGCATTGCCAATGCCGAGGGTGGCATTGTCGATGGCGAGGGTGGCATTGTCGATGGCGAGGGTGGCATTGTCGATGGCGAGCTCGGGGCTGATTGGCCACATTCGACTAACCTAAAACAAAAAGTTTTGTAGTTGGTACCTATTCTCTTTAGATGTAAGAAAAAAAAAAAACCAAGATACGTACATTGCCAGCGAGGGTGGCATCGCTGATGCAGCAGACGCCAAGCACTCATCAACCACCATCGTCGATGGCGTCCTCGTGGCTGATTGGCCACATTCCAAAAACCTGAAACAATAAGCTTTGTAGTTGGGCCCTATCTTTTTAGAGATAAAAAGAAAAATGAGGTGCTGTGTTTCTTTTTGAGATCTAGACCTACAAAAATGATTTATTTGTAATTACTAATTATACTTGCAAGTTATGAAAGTAGTATGTATGTACAACTAACTTTAAATAAAACTACTAACCGTTGCCACACGCGCATTCGCTTGGGGTGAAGGGGAGTTTCAAGCCCCTCACCGGTCGGCATATCTGATATATCGACAATAGTAAGCCTAAAATTATAGGTCATCGTTAGTAATAAAATATATATTATGTGACATAAAATAAATTCGAAATACGATAAAAAAGTGTTAGTAAAATAAAAAGCTAACTCGTCTATAGAAGAAGGTCCAGGTCGCCTGGCCTTGGGGTACTCCAGCACGACCACCCCGACCACCCCGACCACCCCGACTACCTCGACTACCTCGACCACGACGACCACTACCACCACCTCGCGTGACCACTGCCGGTGCCGGCAGTAGAACCCTCACACCTCTGCCTCGTCGCCCTCCACGAGTACAAGCACCTCGTGTCACACTAGCAAAAAAAATAATAATGCAAACAAAAAAAAACATGCACGTTAAAAAAAAGACGGGTTGCACTCCGGTAGTTCCGGCAGAAGTGAAAACTTGATCGACTGTACATTTCTGCTTAGCACAATTTTCCCCGACTACATTTCTGCTAAACAGCTCATTTCCCCGACTGTACATTTCTGCTTACCACAATTTTCCCCGACTGTACATTTCTGCTAAACAACTCATTTCCCCGACTGTACATTTCTGCTTAGCACAATTTTCCCCGACTGTACATTTCTGCTAAACAACTCATTTCCCCGACTGTACATTTCTGCTAAACAACTCATTTCCCCGACTGTACATTTCGTTCGAGTTCGAGTTCGACACAAAACACTACTCTCCAACCGTCTTACGCGTTTTCTATGGTTTTTCAATCAGCACTAAAATCTGGCGCGAGTTTCATAGTTTTTACCCATCCCACAAAAGTGCTCAACGCCGCTACAGAAGTTTTCACTTCAAAAATAGAAGAAAAATAATAAAGCATGCAAGAAACAATATTAAATAAAATGCAACAAAAAAAAAAAAATACAACGCGCAAGCAAAATAAAAAATTATAATTCACACAAAAAAGGTCTTATCCATACTATCCAAGTCAGGAACAAAATGTCGTTATACTGAGGCCAATGACCTTACGCCTGTGTGTCCAAATGCCAGTAGGTGGCGTGTTTATTTTGCGTATTTTAGTTTCATTCTTTACGCTAAATTATAACGAAGTTATTCAAATTAAATGCTGTATACGCATGTAGTAAGATGTATCTTTGATGTAATTAATTACATTTTGCTGTTAATGTAACATTTTATAGGCAAATCAAGTCAAAGTGTAGAGGGTTGGCGCGCGATATGGTTGACTTTGTCTAATTACTACCAATAATCATTGTCTGAAAAACAAGAAAGGAATAAAAAACTGTTTATTACTTACCCTTCCATGATTGTAAACAATGTTTGATCAAATTTAACTTTTATTACACCTCAAAATAATAAAAATATCACCACCTCAAACACAACCACAACTTGTCAACAACGGCGTCACTTCACTGAATCATAAATTACGTTCCGGCGGGAAACTGCTTGACATGTCATGGTATATTCTATCCTTGTCTTATGGGCGCTCCACATTCTCAAGAGATATTCACGCGAGAATCTCCGGAGATTCTCAGCGAGAACTATAGCGAGAACTTCTTTGGGTACACACTCTCAAAAAGTTCTCAAATAGTTCTCACTACAGTTCTCGCGCTCGATGACGATGGACGCAGAAGCCGCTGCGACAAGTTTATTGTTATGTGCATTCGCATATTATAATTATGCGTATGCTAAAGAGAAAAAAGTTATTAAAAAGAAGTGGCGAAAAAGAAGATGGTGGATGACAAGTATTCATCGTAATAGAACAAGGTAAGTAAAGTACATTTTGAACAGTCGTGTTCGTTTGCTTTTTCAACTGCGCATGCACGGCTTTTTTGTGTGTCAAGAGAGTGTCATATTCTAAAATACCTTGTCATGTTCTAAAATACCTGTCAGATTTCTCTCTGGTCTGACAGAAACATGTGCAGTTTAAAAACGTAACGAACACGACTAACGACTATTATGTAGGTTGTTATAATTTTATGTCTCATGATTATCTAAAAAAAAACATTGATCAAGTTGATGATTTATTAATGCATAAACCAAAAATGATCAACACTTTATAATAATCATGCTAATGAAATAACTTTCTCTGTTTACAGCCTAACTATGGATCAGCAGTTGCATGAATTAGTGGCCGAACCATCAAAAGAATTTAAAAAGTTTACTCGAATGTCTTCAGTGGATTTTGAATATTTATTGAATAAAGTGTCAACACAGATTTCTAAGCAAAATACTCAATTAAGGGAAGCCATTCCAGCTCGGACACGTCTTGCAGTAACACTACGATACTTGGCCACAGGAGATGACTACCAAAGTCTCCATTTTTTATTTAAAATATCCCCACAAGTGATTTCGCAGATAATACCAGAAGTTTGTCAAGCCCTAAATGAAGCTTTAAAGGAACATATAAAGGTATGTGTGAATGGCTGTTGCCACCTGTAAAAAAATACAATATGACATTTTATGATTTTTTATTAAAAAAAACTTATTAAGTACCTACCTATTACAACATTTTTAAATTACAACGTAATTTGAAATAAAATTATACATAAGTATTACAACAATTTTTAAATTACCAACGGATGCGGACTTAAGTATAATTTACACAAAGCCAGTACTGGCTGCCAATAAGACTGGCAGCCAGTATTGGCTTGGTATATGCCGCGTGTGAACAGTTTTTCAAGCCAGGCCAAACTGTTCACACGCGGCATATGCCAAGCCAATACTGGCTGCCAGTCTTATTGGCAGCCAGTACTGGCTCTGTGTAAATTATACTTTACTTACGACCGAATTACAATTTTTTTAAGTGTTAAATCTAGTATCAAACAAATTGTTTTATTTATCACACAATTGATAGGCTTCATTGATGATATTAGATGCAGCCCTGTTATTTTCCCGAATAAGTGAATTTGGCGAAATTAAACCTTCATAGGTCACTGTATCTATTTCTGCAGTAGTGTTTGAATCAGGAATGTGAATGAAATTTGAATCAGGTGGGTAAATGACGTCATTCGACTGAATATTAATATTTGAATTTGGTGGAGATGATTTGCGTGATAGAATAAATTGACTGGCATGTTGTGACTGTGGTGACGGTGTTGGTACTGGTGAGTAATGCATGGTCGGCTCGGAATGTGAAGATGACGAGGTTCCAGGTCTCTGTTGATATTGATCGTGAGATGATTTGCGTGATAGAATAAATTGACTGGCATGTTGTGACTGTGGTGACGGTGTTGGTACTGGTGAGTAATGCATGGTCGGCTCGGAATGTGAAGATGACGAGGTTCCAGGTCTCTGTTGATATTGATCGTGAGATGATTTGCGTGATAGAATAAATTGACTGGCATGTTGTGACTGTGGTGACGGTATTGGTACAGGTGATGACCCAAGGAGCACAACTTACTGCATAAGATCTTCGGAGCTAATCCGATTATTTCCAAAGACGCCAAGCTCAAGGACTAGAGCGTCCTCTGCAGACCTAGAGCAGGCACTCTGCAGCCAAATAGGCACAACTTTTGTAACCCTACGTTCCATTGGAACTCCAGAATAGTGGCACTACGTTGATATATTATGAGCTGTAACTATTTGTCAGCACCACACTGACCCTCTTGCGGCGCCTATAGCGTAAGGGAAGCTACAACGCAGAGTAAGTAAACAAAATATGATCATTCACCGGCCTCAGTCACATTTTTTATTATGACGCGTGCATTACGAAATCAGCCATTATTAAAATACAAATAAAATAACTAATCAGTGAAGTGAAGTGTTTTTCAACAATGTGACTTATTTTAAAAACGCAGGTATGTCTATCGTCTATATAGTTGATATTATTGGAGTATTTTTAACGCGCCTTCATAACTACCTCAAAATATCGTAAAATATGGAAAATGTAAATATTTACATAGTATTTTAGAATACCCCGTTAACGATATAGCAACCACATGGTTGAGTTAAATAATATTTTGTGATGTTCTGGTTCCATATTTAGATGCATTTTATTATAAATTGTGATAAAAACCTTTAATTTTGTTCAATAATTGTCTTGTTAAAATGGCGTCACAAGAAGCAGCTACATGATCCTTAATAGTTCCTTACTGCGGGTCTGAGCGTTAATCTTATCCCCCTAATAGCACCCATGCATAATCTAGCAGTCATAATAATCTACCGCCATGTTTTTAGCGATCAAGTCCAGAAAGCGCCATCTCCTGCGCCACGTTGGAAACGCTGCGCTGGCGACGGCAGCGGTGTGCCACCGGACGATGGAATTTTATAAAAAAACCAACCCAAGAATAAGCAAATCCCTCAATTATAATTTTTTTTTCAATATAATACACCATATGGTTAAGAAAGTTGTTTTTTTTTTCACCATCTCTCTTTGTCAGAGCGCCATCTTTCTGCGCAACCTGGAACCTTTTGGTAACCATATGCCCCATGAGTCGATCGGCGGTCGGTTTTATGTTAGAAACTAGATTGTAAACTACATATCGTCGTGGCGCAACGGTATAACCTATGAGAAGCACGCTAGAGTGCCTAGGATCGATTCCAGTCGGACGGAACAAATATTTTTAAATTTTATAATTTTATATTTTATTTGATTTCCTCATTTGTTTTTAATATGTTTTTAATATTTTAATATTACGATATATTTACTACGTAAAGTTACGATATGACAAAAAAGAAGTACCGAGCTCCCCTACGTACTAAATACTAATAATAATATTGTGAATAAAATTTAAAAATACGTCAAATTATTTGTATTTTACTTATTGATGCATATTAAAATAAATATAAGCAGAATTTTAGTTGAAAACCATACTACCAAATTACGATTATAATTTTTATAAACTTTATAATGCACTTTGTTGCGATATCCACCCATTCTTTGTTTATTCTTCCATTTTTTTTAATCCATATTTATTTGAGCGGTCTCAAATATGTTATAAAATATGATTTATGTAATGGAAACAGTAGAAATCGAATGAGTAATCAGTACGCTTAATATTAGGCTACTGCTTCTATTGTAAAGACAATCGATCAAACTGCTACTTAAACCTGCGCAAAAGTGAAAATTATTTTTACAATGAAACTCTTAACTACAGAAAAGTGACAAAAAAACCTTTTAAACTATTTCTTCAAAGAGTCTGCATTATCAGTCTTTATCCAGTTCTAAAGCGTACAGCTGCGGCAGTAGACCCATTTGTAGCTCTGTTTTAAATATATAATCTTCAAATGGGATCCAAAAAACTCCTATTTAGCTTAGAGTGGCATTAGGTTCAGGTTTTGCGACCCCTAGTGGTATTTTCAGTCTTAAAGAGTAACGGAAGCATTAGTAGAACTAAAAACTGCTTCAAGATTCCCTAAAGCGCCATAGTACAGTTAAAAGTTACAACGTTGGCTGTTTTTATCACTAATGTGCTAGTTGGGGAGGATTCAGAATGTACTGCATATTGCATATACATGCCATCTATATCATGCATAAATCTTAATCTTTTTTCTTCCGATAATTTTCTTAACTTTGTAGCCAAAAGCTTTGCATACAAGTCACAATCATCGTCTTCTTTTGGAATTGGTTGAGGTGTATTTCTTTTAACAGTTGCATTAAACGTAGACAAGGCTTCCTTCATAACTTTTTCTGCTTCAAAGAGTTCGGTGGGGTGTTTTCGCCGACGAATTGTTGATACTGCTGTTGCATTTGTATTAACTGTTTGACTTTGATGATCAGCTTGCGGATTTTGATTACTCTGAATTTCTTCAAGTTCTTCATTTCCTCCGCTACTAGTAGACTGCTCCTCCTAAAATAGAAATAAATTAAAATGATTATTTTTATTGTTGCAGTTACCATCGTGCCCCGAAGAATGGCTACAAATCGAAAAAGATTTTACATTGAAATTCCCACGTGCTGTTGGATCAATCGACGGAAAACATATTGTCTTAGAATGTCCCATAAATTCCGGATCGGAATATTATAACTATAAAAGAACATTCAGTATAGTTTTGATGGCGTTGGTTGATAGTCAGTACAATTTTATTTTCGCAGACATTGGCTGTCAAGGCAGAATTAGTGATGGCGGAGTTTTCACTAACACAGTTTTATGGTCAAAAATGCAGACAAATAATTTAAATTTACCACAACCACATCCGCTGCCTGGTTCAAACATCGACGTGCCGTACATTTTTTTGGGAGACGGCGCTTTTGCCCTTTCGGAAAACATTATGAAACTCTATTCGGGAAATCACAACTTGGGATCCCCAAAACGAAAGTTTAATTAGATTTTGTCTGGAGCACGAGTAGTAGTTGAAAATACTTTCGGCATTTTGGTGACAAAATTTAGAATTTTCAAGAAACCAATAAATTTACAACCTGAAAAAGCCGCCTTGATAACCTTGACATGCATACTCTTACATAATTTCTTGAGACGAAGCACTACATCATCACACATCTATACACCTTCCGGAACTATAGATACTTATGACGACAATAATTTATTAATAGAGCCCGGCTCTTGGAGAGGAGAAGTGGAGAGCACCTGTGCTATTCGAAATTCGCGACATATTCCACGCCGAGCGGCTCATCACGCAACAGAAATAAGAGACGAATTTGCTAAATATTTCAGTAGATAGGTTATGTACTGGTTGTCAACAGACATATTAAATTGATTGTGTAATAATTAATACAGGAAAACTTGCTGTATAAAGCGCTTTCGTACTTTCCTATATGTAATAATAATTATAAGTAATAAAAGTTGCTGCTTACCGTATTTATTGTCTTCTTACATTTCGTAGTATCCCCAAAAAAAGTCTATTATTTCGTATGCAAACCATATCGGCTTGTAAACATCGTCGACACCTGCTCCAGAGTTTTCTGATTTCTTAACTTTATTTTTGTACCCTCTGTAGCTTGCAAATAACGAAGTTTTTTTGTTTTTTAAGACATCAATGGGTACTCCCATCAATTCACTTAGACGACACCACGCATCATGGTGTTTTAGTTTATTTTTGTAGTCTTTTAAATTTGTATTCCATAGCACGGGTTCCGCCTGGAAATATTCTAAAAATTTCAACTCAAGTTCGTTTGTCCAAGTTATGGTGGGTACAGACTGGTGAAACGTAACATGAAATGTATAATTCTGCCTTTCATTGCATGTTCGCTGCAAGCGTGGACGCATAGCGCGCTCTTAACGCGCATTCACTACGAACCTCCCGCGTTCGTCTGTTTCCGCCATTCTGCCGCGAACACGGCCCTTCGATACACGTTTTTTTCGTGCGCGTCACTTACAAAACCATAGATCACACGAAGCATGGAGTCCGAAGACCACGTTCTTGCTATGACGATTATCAGTACTTCATTATTAATAATACATCAACTCATGAAAACACGCCGAAGACCCCGACGTTGGTGGCGGACAGAATTGTATAAACGGAGAGAAGGTAGAGAACTGCTTACTGATATGAATTTTCAGCACATAAGTGGACAATACAAAAACTTTACTAGGATGACGCCAACAGACTTTGAAAATTTACTCGAGATGATTGGACCAAGAATTAGTCGAAACCATACAAATTTAAGAGCTCCAATTTCAATCCAAGATAGGCTAGCAATAACACTTCGATTTTTAGGTTCCGGGGACTCTTACACAAGTCTGCAGTATACGTTTAGAGTATCGAAACAATCCATAAGTGCTATTGTACCTGAAGTGTGCGCCGCAATAATGGAGGAATTAAAAGAATACATTAAGGTACGTATTATGAAAATCTTTATTTATGTTTAGAAGTGTCTTTATTTATCACATTAAATCATTAAAGTCATCCATAGAAGACGTGTAAGACTCTTGTGAAGAGACCGACAAGGGCGGCTGGTTGGTTGGATAGTCAGTAGTATCTTCATTTCTTGCCGTAGTATAGCCATAGGGTCCCGCTTCGTTTGTGCCCGATGGTGGTCCGGCCGATGTTGAGGGACGATTAGAATATCCGGTCAGATCCACACAGTTCTGTCTTGCCCTGGATAAATAGTCATCTTGGTGTGAACCATATGCATGGTTATTTTGATGACGCCACGATGCGTAATATCCCCTGTCAGCTTTCATAATTATTTCAAAAATTGCATGTTCGACCGAAGTCCTAGTTTGTGGAGAATAACTAGTCATTTTAGCCCCTATAAAGGAAGCGAAACTTTTCGTTGTATCAGAAATACCTATCGAATTGTCCAATTTGTTGGCTGTTGTTTTCAGTATTCCCATCACATCTGAGAGCACATTGTCATCCCTCCTGGTTTGTTTAGCGCTCTTTGGACTACATTCATTTGGTAGTACTGGAGGGGTGAACACATTTTGGTCGGCAGTGTTTTCCAAGTCCGAGCGATGAAGTGACTCCTAAAAATGCAAAAAATAATTAATTGTTTTCTTTTTAGATACCAACGACAGCCGAAGCCTGGTTGAAGATAAGCAAGGAGTTTGAAGACCGGTGGAACTTTCCACACGGTTCAGGGGCATTAGACGGAAAGCACGTTATACTTGAAGCACCTATCAAAAGCGGAACCGAGTTCTATAATTATAAACAAAATTTTAGCATCGTTTTGTTTGCTCTAGTTGATGCAGATTATAATTTTCTATTCGTAGACGTGGGATGCCAAGGGAGAATTTCAGATGGCGGAGTTTTCAAAGATACCACATTATATGATATGATAGAGAATCACACAATAAACCTGCCATCGCCGCGTCCACTCCCCGATAGAAATATTTCCATCCCATATTTTTTTGTAGGCGATAGTGCCTTTGCTTTAAGTGAAAACTTGATGAAACCATATGGTGGGACACCTCCAAAGGGTTCATCGAAGAGAATATTTAATTACCGATTAAGTAGAGCTAGACGGATTGTTGAGAACGTATTTGGAATTATATCGTCTGTGTTCAGAGTTTTAAGAAAACCAATGCTTTTACAGCCTGATAATGCTGAATTGGTAGTTATGGCAATCGTTCTTCTACATAATTATTTGAAACGTCATTCTAGAAACGTGTTCATAACTCCAGGATTAGTTGATCAGGAGGTAGAAGGAATTTTAAATGAAGGTTCGTGGAGGCGAAATAATGACGACATGACATCATTACTGCCCATAAGAAATATTCCCAGACGATCACCTGCACATCTAAATGCTATTAGAGATGAATTGGCTGATTATTTTACGAAAGAAGGAAAGGTTTCTTGGCAAGACAGATGTTCATAGAATAATCCATACCGTATTTTTTCTCTTTCTCGGTGTGTTCCTGTCGTCTAAGAACTTCAAAGCATCATAGGCAAACCATCGACTTATGTATGTTTCCGAGGCACCTGCAACCGAGTAATACAAAGTTAATTGTTTAGGATAAATAAATAATGTAGCTGAAACATGAGGTTTGAATTCCTTTTTCTCGTTTTTGCATCGAAATTGGTCCATCCGTTTAAGCGCTACGATGCTACAGACAGACAGGCCCACAGTTTTAGGGGTCAGACTTATAACACCCCTCGTTTTACGTCAGAAGTAAACAATTACACATTCTCGTGGTATTTTTTATACACTTACATTACCACTTACATTACAATACAGGCTGTCCCGTAAATAGTACGACATACTGCCAGAGGTTAAAGTACTCATCAATACGAACAACTTTTACTATGGGACCAACTTCGAAATCGCGAAAAAAAATCAGCTGTGGCAGTATGTCGTAGTATTTACGGGACATCCTGTATGTCTTTATCTACCATTATACTTTATGTAGATACTATGTGGTTAATGTTGCTGGTTTCACAATGTTATAGATTTAAATACCAAAATTTTACACTAATTAATGTGATTACCTACTGTTTGTTAATCTTTATAAATGAAGAAAAAAAAAAACAATAATAATACAAACATTAATCATTATTCTTACCTTTTCCTGTCCCCTTTGATTTTTTTTCCTTCAGCTTTTCGCGGCGGTATGAAGAGAGAAGACTAACAATTTTGTTGTTGCATTTTTCTACAGTCATTGACATCAACTTTGCGATTTCCGACCACGCATCTTGCTTAAGATTTTTCTTAAAATAGTTTTCATTTTGTGGGTTCCACAAAATTTCACGAACTCTGTACGCATCTATCAAGCAAAATGCTTTTTCCTCACTCCACGCAGTGTCGTCCTCCATGTTCGTTGCGTGCACGTGTTGATTTCAAAACGACCGTCCACGTTGGCTGCTCCGCGCACACTGCGCGCCCCTTTGTGTTCGTTCGAAAAACCGACAAATCACGGATCGCTCCGCGCGCGGCTTGTAATGCTCGTAGCGTGCGCGTGAAATGCACATTTCGCGCGCACAAGACGTCCAAACTATGAGAAATTGTTACAAAGTGTGTTACCTTTCATGATACATTGCAGCAATGTGTACGGTGAATTCTTTCATTGCATGACACATTGCATGTTACGTTTCACCAGTCTGTACCCACCATTACGCTCATATTGACGCCACGCGGTACACAATATACAACCGTTCAAGTCCGCGGCTCGCGCGCTACTGAGAAACATGCGAGTGTGGAGTCAATACATGTTCTCGACTGTTCTCACGTCCTCGCGCTCCTTTGTCTCGCGTCAAAAAACCGACAAAAAGTGGAGAACAGCCGGAGAACAACGCGAGAACTTGAGGAGAATACGCGAATCGCTTCCACATTCACGTTTTTCGCATGTTTCTTGCGATCTCGCGAGATTCTCTTGAGAATGTGGAGCGCCCATTACTCTTCGTATGTTTTGCGAGTTTGAGCAGGATAGACACATTTTTTAAAGGTCATTTCTGCAAATAAAATACGGCGGCAAAAATCGGCCAGTAGCTGGCGTTGGACAGACGCGCGCATTTCGAAAAACGCCAACAGCTGGCGTGTGGACGGTCAAGGGGATAACGTAATATTTTTTTTATGTATCGTGGATTCTCTTGATATGTCCTAAAGATGCATGCTGCGACACTGGGATATTTATTAACGTATTGATATGCGACGTAAAAATAAGTTTCCTATTATTATACCTATTATTTTATATCTCCCAGCAGGTGATATAGTTATCTGAGCTAATCAGCAGATGTTGAACTAAACGCTCAGCTTCACCTCGGAGCTTTCCCTTTAAAAATTTCATCTTCTGCGCGCCTGATTGAGATGCGTTGGTGTGGATAGTCTCCTTAAACAATTCCTTAAACGACGTCCACTGCTGGAAACTTCCGCTCCGCTAAAAGTAGGCAACTCCATCTGCGGAGTCGACTTCTCCCTATGACACATGGACCTGATTTTCCTATTGATAGACCTCTTGATATCTTCGTACAATTGCTCGTAATGATAAAATGTTGAATCATATTCTTTATTTTTACCCTCTAGCTCACTATCTCAAGATGTAAAGAGTCAATTACCGACCACCGAGATTGTAAAGTTTTCAGTCTGTCATCTAGCTCCCATTAATTATCTAACTCCGTATCTAAGTTAACACTAGACACCTTTCTCTGTAGAGCCCTGAAGTTGCTCGCTTGCCTTCTGAGCAACTCGTACATCTTGCTGTTGACGCCCTGAGCGCTGAAAGTTACCTGATTTTCTCCCTCGTGCGCGCCGTCAGGCCTTGCTGCTGCTGGAGACGAGGTGCGCGCACCCTGGCTGTGGCGTCACCGCGCCGCCCAACGGAGTCGCCGGCCGCAGCAGCGGTGTACTCGGCTTGGCGTCCCGTGCTTGATAGTTGACGATGACCGACCGGATATGTCCGTAGCGCTCCTTGGTTGTCTCGAACTGATCGGTCACGAAATAATTGTGAGACTTGTCACTATAACCACAAAGCTTGAAGTGGTTATTTTGAAACTCCTGCCAGTATTGATTCAGAGTTTCCAGTCTCCTTCTGATGTAGTCACCGGTCTTGCGCTCCGGCCCATCTTTCTTGAAGGAGGAGGCTGCTCAATAGCTCCAACCAACTGCTGCTGAATTGATAGTAGATCTTCCATCTTTACACTTGATATAAATTCCTTGATAAAAATGCACTGCAATCCAATCTCCACTGGTAACTTCACGAAAAGTCACACTGTCTGTGTTTTCACTCGCGAAGTCCTTATTATTCAGGAAGCACCTTAAAGGATCACTTCACGAAATAATAATAAACGAAGGACCATAAAGGATGTAGGGTCCTTGATTGACTACTACTCCTTTTACTTGATTATTAATAAAACTATTGACTTGATAAACCGTTACTTAATTTATTGACTGATACACTTGATAATATAATGACCCGAGTGTGCGAGCACGCGCGATGGCCTTGATGGATCGATGTGAACCGAACTTAATAAAATAATTAAATAATTACGCGAGCGCGTCCCAAACGCTGACTCTTTAAAAACCCTAAAATGCTTGATGTACGATATGAATCGTACATGCTCCCACACCGAAAAGTAGAGAAGTTATTAGTGATGAGATGATACAAGGTGATACCATTTTGACCTTAACCTACACTTGTTAGTAAGTACAAATAATAATTCATGATTTACAAATAATTAAACTTAACACTATCGTCACCGATTACGTATACAGAACGAAAGGTCGGTGACGTGCCTTTGTTTTGCTTAGGTACGTTAGAACACTACACCCGTTTAAAATCTTGCACTTGTTTGCACGGACCACTGTAACCTAGGTTAATATAACTCATAAGACTTGGAACATTTTTAACGCACTTGTCACTCTCACTGCACACACACTGATTGTCAATCACTGCCATGGAGGAGGAGGGCGGCTGCCACCTCGCCACCTCCGGGGTGGGCGGCCCTAAAATACTTGATGTACGATATGGATATATGGTACAGGTGGTAAAAGGAGTTGCTAGAGTGCTGAATCTCAACCCAGAGGATGTGAAGGAGGCAGAGAGGATTGGCAAGGAAAAAGAAAATAAACCAAGGCCACGAACCATTCAAGTAAAACTACGTGATAGAAAACTAGGCCTTTACATCCGTTGTGGATGATTTATACAGTATTTTCAGAGCGAAGTAACCACTCCTTAAATACTGTAGTGCCTAGGACAAGATTTTTAAATGTCCGTATGGTTGCCCAAGCACATACGGCATTCTCGCAACATAGTCGGCTTAGTCCAGAGGAAAGAACTAGTCAATACGTCTGGGACCAACTATGTGCGAGTTTCCTCACAATGTTTTCCTTCACCGTATGAGTGTCCGTATTATGTACTTGAGATCAGAAAATGTCTCATTGGTACACGCCTCCACCCGGGATCGAACCTGCACCCTCTACGAGTGCGAACCAAAGGTCTACCCATTGAGCCACGGACGCTCACGTGATAGAAATGTTCAGGCAAATTGGATGGCGGTAAAGAAAAGTTTTTCTAATGGTAAGAACAGATTGACCAATAACTCAATTTACAACAACGGCAACAACAACATAATATACATTAACGAACCTCTCCCTAAATTCAAACGACAAATGCTACGGATGACGAGAAGTAGGCTAAAACAAAGGGCTATCAATGCCAAAGGACATATGGGTCCAAAACGGCAATATACTAGTTAAAAAAATAACGACGAAAAAAGGATCTACAACATAAAAACCTAAATAGGCACTTAAGATCCTACTGCCAAAACTGGAAAACGACTTTTCCAAACACCGTACGATCTTTCTACAACATTTCTTGTACGTATTTGGGCTTCGTTTTATAAATTTCTTGCCGGGGTGGAGGGATTGTAAAGAGGTATTAACAAATAATTAGTATTCTCATTAAATTATATCCCTTATCGCCCAATATATAATAATTTAATAATTCGTTGTTTTCTAGACGTTTCTTGATTCTCGAATTATTATAATATATTGTTTGATCGTGAAAAGAACCAGGCCACCTAGCTACAATGTCCATATATTTTTAATTATTATGGTCTACAACAGTTTGGACATTCATCGAAAAGTTAGCATGCCTATCTCTATAAAATCCTACGTTCTCGCCTCCTGGTGATTTTATATTATTGTGAGTACAGTCAATAATGCCCATCACATTCTGAAATCTAGCAATTTTGTAGAATCCGCGTATAACAGGGATGTGAACAGGGCGCAAATCCGACGGTATCTTGACGAAAATTGGCCTTAATTTGCACTTTATCAGGACGTAGCCTTGAGCTGATGGTAGAAGACTGTATTAAAAGTTTATATATATTTAAAAATTAGATAATATGGCATCATAAAAATTTTAATAATCAGTTTTATTTGGCAAAAATTTTAGACTCCAAAAATTTACGAGTAAATCTGTATCTACCAAATGGTTTTATGAATGTACCCAGCTTGGAAGTGGCCTCTGTGAGACTCAACATCCAGTAGGTAACCTTTATTTGCATCGAATGTAGAAAAGTATTTAGCATTTGCAAGATCAGATTTTGTTTCATCGATTGTAGGAAATACGGAATATGCAGGCATTTTTTTATTCAATATTCAATTCATTTTGATATAGAAAAACAAAACATAGCTGTAAGAGTAGTAATTGTTTTTTCATAAAATCTTAAAAATATTGCTTAATTTGACAAGTTCAAACGCTCCTATTTCAGGCGCGCTTGAGGCGTGACGTCATAGGGCACGTCCTGTCAGTTTATTGTTTGCATTGAGAGTTAGTTTGATAATTAACACAGTGTTTTAGTTTAAATATCGCGTAATAATCGTGGAAGAAGAAAAAAAAGCCATTTTATAGATATTGCATGGTACCAATATGTCCGAACACTAAAAAATACACCAGATAAAGTTTTTTTTGCTGTTCCAAGAGATGCAAACATATGTCAACAATGGTGTAAAGTTATGCGAAGGGATAATGTATCTCCAATATCGCGTCAACATTGTTGTGAAGATCATTTTAATGTAAATATATTATATTTGAACAAATAACATCGTGTAGTTTTGTAGAAATCCCTAGGTTACAGAACTTTCTATAAGTTCATAAACTTATTTACGTATGTCATAACATCTTGGAAGATTCTTCATCTAAGCTCCGCACAGACTATTTTCTATGTCCCTATATGTAATGTTATTTATTATTTCTACTTAGGTATTCCAAGATGCTCCACCAAGTGTTGTGTTTATTTCAGATCAAGGAAGACACAGTAAATAATACAAGCTAATGAAGGAACAAGGCGAACGAAACGAAACAAAAAGTTAAATTATTGTAATTAAATAAAGGAGTTATGCCTCATAAATTTCAATGCCAAAAACAAAATGTTCCATCACCACAGGAGAGAATGTATGCTGTTAAAAAAAGAAGATTATCATTTATAAATTTTAATGCTTCAACGCCCAAGCGGCCACATGCGGCCGCGATAACAATAGATAAGCTATGGTTAAAGTATGGTTATAAGGTATGGTTTTTCCACGATCGATAGCTCTCTCCGAACCTGAATTCAACAGTGAAAATGTTTTAGAAAGTGAAACTTCACAAACAAGTTATTGTGATGCCGGAACAAGTACTTCCTATAGTGAAGGCTGTGAAAATTATCTAGTAAGGCCTAGTACCTCTCTTATGGATGTCTCTTAATAAAGCCCAGTACGTCCCATGTTGAAGTCTCTACTAATACAGAAATCTTACTTAGTGACAAGTGTGTGCAAATAAATAAGAGATCAAACTTTAGAAGTAAAGCTGTTCAAGTTAAATTAACTACAAAAAAGACAAATGTAGCTTTATCTCCTTTTCCCTTCCTAATAAAACCTGTGACAACTGTTGTAAAAACAAAATTATTTGCAACTAACTCTGATCTCCTTCTTCGTACATCTATTTATTCTATTTCTTCACAGATATCTCATGATTATGAACCCTGTAGCTCATCTGACTTTAATTGATTGATTTGTATTGATTAATTTTCTATCCGATGGATATGGTGGAAGAGCTACAGATGTCATGATAGTGCAAGACTGTGGTTACTTGGACTGTTTACCTCCAAAAAAAGCAGTGATGGCTGATAGAGGGTTCGAAAGACGCCGTATTTCTGATATCCTTTTCCTACTTAAAATTATCCAAAACAAAATTGACACCCCATTACTCCTTTCTAAAATTCCCTAAAAGTACCATCAAGATCAGCTCGAATCCAAACTCCCCTGTATGTCCCATTTTCCAATACAAATTATCGAAGAAACTCCTTTATCATTATATCTTCAAAAGTAATTAACAACATGAATGATACTCTTAAACTTGATTTTGATTTGTTTATGACTTCACCTTCTGCCACGAAACAAAAGTTGACACAGCACTGGTTTGATGCGATTCTCTGATTCTCTGCTTAGTTTTGCCTTCTTTTTCTCTTGTACCATCTAAATTATCATTTACTAATTCGCATAGTATTTATTTTATTATTAAGTTGCAAGTATTTTGTTTCTTTGTTTTCTTCATATAGTTAGCTTTATGTGAAAACATATAAATGGTGTACTAAAACCTACTTAATATGTAACTTAGTATTGTATCACTGTTTGTTTTCCAAATAAGATAAAATAAAATATCTTATTTCTGTACATTGTGGGTAAAATTTTCATACATTGGCGCCCGGTGACCTTTGATGCCAAAACAGTGTGCATTTTTCTATAATTGTTTCACATAGTTGTTTTCTATATTCCACCTCTATTATAGTTACTCTTTTAGAGGTTTCAAAATTGTTATGAGCAACATAAAAAAGACCCTTAGTTTTGTTAGAAAAATGCAACTTTGTAGTTGTGCCATATCTTTGGAGTCACTTCACTATTGCTGTCAATATAACGGCTCAACGCTTTTTCTGATGATGGACATTTAATTTCTATGCTGTACACATTACTTTCCCCATTTGAAGAAGCACCCATTATTATTTAATATAATTTAATTTCAAACCGCACTTATTTATTTTTATTTGTTTAATTTTCTCTACTTCTGTCAATACCCGACTTTCTTAAAAATCGCCCACTTTTCATAGCTTCTGTGTACTTTAGTTTGGTTGCTCCCAACCATCCAGAACTTTACTGCCTTAGAAGCTGTGATTCTCCCATATCTTAGCTCATGCCATAATGCCATTATTGTGCCCAGAAGCCCTGAGAAACAAAATACAGTGAGTTCAAGTGTTATAAGACAAAATTGCACAAACGTCAAAAATTTGCACACCGGTAACCACAAAGCACGTGCAATCAAAATTTTCTCAATTAAATTATGTCTTCAAACAATCAACTTGCGATGATAGAAAAGCTTAGCGGTCGTGAAAACTACTCCACATGGAGATTTGCCGTAAAAACTTATCTTGAACATGAGGAACTGTTTGGGACAACCTAGCAAGTGCTTTTAACGATTCAGGGCTGACACGCAGAGTTGGTTTACTGAGGGAGTTATGCACGACGAGCCTCACAGACTGTCAAAATGTAAAGGAATATGCAAAGTATTCACTACAGCACATAAGCTTATAAATATCAACTTCAAAGTGGATGATAAGTGGTTGGGAACTCTACTACTGCTACTCTCCGGTCTACCAGAAACATACAAATCTATGATCATAGCAATCGAGAGTTCCGGTATGTCTATTAGTTCTGATTCTGTAAAAGCTAAAATTTTACAAGATGTAAAGCTTAATAGTGACACAAATACTTTTGTAAGTAGTACAAAGAATAAGCAATATAAAAAGCCATTTCAGAGAGGTCCACGCTGTTTTAAATGTAACAAATATGGCCATATTGCAAATGTGTGCAAATCTAAACCGAAACCGAAGCAAGAAAATTCATGCTATGCTTCTGCATTCATAGCTTCTAACAACAATAGTGATGCCTGGTTTATAGACTCCGGTAAGTACCACAGTAAGAGTCAGAAACTGTTCTACAAACTGTAACTAAAGACTTAAGAACAATATTTGATATGACAATATGCTCACCTGGAAACTTTGTAGGTATGGATATACGAAATAGTAACAATCATATATTCATACATCAGTCAAGGTATATAAACAATTGTTAAACAAATTTAATATGGAAAATGCCTATCCTAACGGTGTTCCAGTTGATCCTCACTCGAAGCTGGAGAAAAGCAATCAACAATCTGACAAGCAATTGCCTTACCGAGAAGCAGTGGGCTCGCTGATGCATGTCGCCATAGTGAGTCGCCAAAATATATAGTCATCATGAATGCATCTATTTTTGGAAGATTATGCGACTGCTTTCACAAAACTGTTGGACCCGTCATTGCTGTTGATGACGCTTAGTATTTTTTGACATTAAAATATTAGAAAACTAAGCTAGAATAGCAATACAGCCAATTTTTCTCTCCAACACAACCTGCATGTATGAAAATAAATCACAGGTGACTGACAGGACATGCCCTATGACGTCACGTTTCATTTCCACCAATGATGGGGCATTTTATAAATTTGAATTTCGCTCGTAAATTTTTCACTTTTTTATTTATGTTTTAAACAACTATATACTGTATATTAAATTAGAAAATAACAAACTGAGTGTGATACCAGCTAGCCTAGCATACCGTCAGTAGACAAACGAAAGAATCTAAACTTAGACAGTTTTACCGGAAAAACATTGGAGAAAAAGTTTCTTTCGTATCTCGATTTCTTCCGCTTTTGAAAATCTATATGTCAAGCATGACGACCATTTTTATCCGCTTTTGACATTTAGTTTCTTGATTCTTTTTTTTTATTATGGCACTTCGGCTATAAAACCATTGCCAGTGTCGAGTAAATGGCGGCAAATTCAAAAAATCGATGTATAGCAACTCTGTCTATAGCTGAAATTATAGTTTTGATCTACGAACTACGAATAATAAAGTTCCTTAGTTTTTATTATTCGTATTTCATAGATCGAAACTATAATTCCGGCTATAGATAGGATTGCTACACGTCGATTTTTTTAATTTGCCGCCATTTATTCGATACTGGCCATGGTTTTATAGCCGAAGTGCCATAATAAAAAAAAAAAGAATCAAGAAACTAAATGTCAGAAAGAAATAATTGCCGTTGCTATAATGGTTGCTATGTAAAGAGTTCCTTGTCTTTGTCCACTGAAACTCGAGTCGATGGGTGACGCCATGCTCGGGAAAAAGATAAGTAGACATGGGAAAGAAACTGCCATTACTTTCTTCCGAAGAATCGACTGGGCAACGCCGTGCTAGCTATGCAGGACCTTAAAATCTTAGGAGAAAAAAAACAGGCCATTTTATTTTGTATGCATATTCCCTATTGGTAATGAGACCTTAAAATTGCTTGGTTTAGTTTACGAAGGTCTAAGCAAAATCTTGAACGATGGTTCGTCTCTTTAGTCTTAACTACCAAAAAATATGTTTTTTGGTAGTTAAGACTAAAGAACTTACCCAACTTACCCAATCAGTTGGTTCTCCGACATGACAAATTACACCTTGATTTTCCATGTCATTCAGTTCTTTTTTCAATCTATTATTTAGTTGAAATGGAATACGTCTGCATGCATCAATGGATGGTTTTCAATCTGACTTTAGTTTTAAATGAATGAAAAAAAAAATGTGAATTTGAAATTTTTAAGCCAACCTAATCCACTGAAAAGATCATTATATGAGTCTAAATTTTTTTTTACATATAATACTCGGGACAAAATTAATCTACACCTCTACACTGTACAACTGTCTCTGCCTAAGACATTTGGAGTGTTAAGATCTACAATATGAAAATTAATATTATGACTGAGTATTTTTATTAACTTTTAAAATACATTGACCTACAGTAGGTATAATTTCACCACTGTATGATGATAATTTATGTATACTCATTGTTATAATATCTAAGGGACATCCTAATTGTTTAAAAGTTTTAAAGTTCAACAAATTAGTGTCACCTCATGTGACTAAAATAAAATTAACATTATGACTATTTATTAACAAATTCACTTGCCAAGACTCTTTGCTTACATTATTGACATGAATTGCGCCCACATATAACTCAATTTTTGTATCACTGTTGGAAATATGACTTTGTGTTTCTACAAAATTAACATTTTTGTTTTTACACGCTACAGCAAAATGTTTATATTTACCACACTTTATACATTAGACTCCCCTATTGCTGGACATTTATATCTATGAACCTGCATACACCTACCACATTTCTTGTGTAATTGGTGACTCGACTGTTGTCTGGAACTCGATGACTGTCTGCTCCGGCATGGCTGATAATTAATTAGATGTGGCGTCTTAGACCTCTGCTTCTTATAACTGGAAGTGGATTGTACTTATCCTACGAATGAATTAGATGACTCTTCCAATGTTTTTGCTTGTTGCTTTGTGCACTCCATCTGTTTGACTAGTTGAACTGCCTGTTCCAGTATCTCAGGCTTTTGAATAAGTATTCTTTCTTGTATATAGTAATTTTTTGAGTGTATAGCCACATATATTATATTAGTCAGATGATTCAAATTTTACATTCAAATTTTAAATTCTTTATTAAGCATACAATAATATACAATTATAGTGTTGGTAATAATCAATGTAATACTAAAGTTGGCAACACTGTTTTTGTCATGGCGGCTCTTTTCCTCTTTACGTGTGATGGTTGCGAATACATTGTGTAGTACGTATAAGTTTAAAGTGAAAAAACTGCGTTGTTGTGAAAGTTTAGTTTATTTTCACCAAATATACCTGCAGTTCATGGGCACAGACACATAATCCTGCAAGATTTAAATCGAAAATACGAAATACAAAAAGTACGGCGCGGCGTGGTGAACACGTTGTCGGGAAGTTCACAGCAAGAAATACTAGTTTCTGGGAGACTAGGAGGACATAAGACTATACACAATGGAAGACAAAGTGCCAGTTTCCACAATCAAGTTAGAAGGAGCGTCTAATTGGAATGTGTGGAAATTCCAATCCACCATTATTTTGAGGAGTCAATCTTCTAGGTGTTGTGGAAGGCAAGGTGAAGAAGCCGGAGGGGGCGACAAAGAAAACAAAATGGGAACACCAGGATTCCAAAGCCCAGACATGGATAGTGACCAGAATCTCTGAAACAGTAATTCGTCGCCTTAGTAGTGAAGTGAGCTATTCCACACCTAATTGAATCAAAGATAAAGACAATTGAAATAATTAAGTACCTACTAAAAATTTGTTTTTGTTCTATCTCCTCCATTTATATGCCGATTCTCACAAAATTTTGAGAGAACGTAAACATGTATGTATTAAAATTATTGAACTTTGATTTATGTGAGCTCATACATTAATTTTCAAGTTATTGAGAATATTTTGGTTAGCTCTCTTCACCACATATTTACAAAAAATAAAGTATTACACACTTCAGAAAAGTGAACGAATCTAAGCTTCTTACTATGTATTCACAACGAAAAATATTTACAAATCTGGTATGAAAGTGCAATATTTGTGAAGAGAGATAGCAAATTTATTTCGTTGTTATTGTCTGATGAAACAATAATTTTATTGTTTCGGTTTAAAGAATTTATTTCTCAAAGAACTACAGTTCACTTAAAAGAGAAAATTAAGGTAAGGTAAGGTAAGGTAAGGTAAGGTAAGTCAAGGTAAGGTAAGGTAAGGTAAAATAAGGTAAGGTAAGGTAAGTTAAGGTAAGACAAGATAAGGTAAGTTAAGGTATGGTAAGTTAAGGTAAGATAAGCTATGGTATGGGGGAGCACCCCCATACAGTATGTTTCTTTTACCGTATTCCGTTCACCACCACTTATTGAAATAATAATAAGTGGTGTACAATAGGTATAAAATATAAAGATCAGATATTTTGACAAATTTTTAATCTAAAAGCTCTTTTTAATCAATCAAATAAAAAAATTATTCTCTCAGTCTTCATCACCATTTTCAGTATTTAGACATAATATCTCAGAAGACTTTAAACTATTCATGTAAAAATCATGATACGCAGATGGAATTGTTCCATTCATGCAGAGCTGTTGTAGATCTTGAAGTTTTTTTTTCTCAATTAGTAACTGGTTATTGTAAAGGGGTAGGACTTCATCAGTCGCTGCATGAACTTTTCTAACAGTTCTTCGGATTGTTAGTTTTTTGAACTCAGGTTGGCTTAATTGCGTCTTATAATATATAGCTGTGTTGTCATTTTTACGATATTGCAGCCACTTCACATCCAGCCATCTCATTACTTCTCCATTGTCGGCTTTATTTTTATTTATTATTTGTTTTTGACTGTACGATTTGAAATCCAAAAACTGTGAATAATGCATCTCGTTGACTTCATATTTTGGTGGATCGATTTTGGCTGTTCTTGCGACTGTGTACCATCCTTCAGGTATAAAAATGCTTAAATGTTTAGCTCGGCCTTCTATCGTGGAATGGACACTATCACACTCCATATCGGAGTGCCCCGATTCCATGAATTTCTGGTTAATTGTGTGCAATGGTAATTCTCGAACAGCTCGCAAAAACATTGCTGATATTATGGAATTGCGGTTTTGTCCTGCTGCAGTATCTGAATAGAACGTAACTTCAATCACTGCAGGATCTAGTTTGGTAAGTAAATTCCAAAGACATGTTGCAACCTCGGATGCGCCTTTTGTGCCATTTGCTTCGTGCCACATATAGTTTATGGCTTGCTTGTCTGCTAGATTATATACTGTGAAATTATAAGTTTTTAGTTTTCTTTTATAATAAAGTTGCCCAACTTCTAAATGTGGTGTCAGTAGTATCTTTTCCATGTCCATTGTGTACGCATGGAATGTTACATCATTTTTGGCATGTTTCTAATCATTTTTTTTTATGTTCACGGGCTTCTTGTTTGCGTGTTAGATGCAGATCATATTCAGCTTTAGCTTTTAGTTGCTCATTTTCAGGTTTATTTCCGTACTGGGTGCAATAGTCGCACATGTCTTTCTTTGGTCGATGGAATCCGTAATTAAACTCATTGGTAAAAATATGTATGTAATAGGAGGAGCTTACTGGTTGTATTTCATGTTCCTTGCAGAATTCAACATAGTCCTGGTATAATCGCATCTCACTTAAGCCAGAGGGTAGGTATTTTCGCTTGCTACTACTTCTACAATAATGTGAATCGGTTACAGGTATAGATTTGATATGGTTTCTAACTGCCTCTTTTCTGTCATCAGATATACGGTTTGGTGCTGGGTTTTTCCCCCTTTTATCTTCCTCCACAACACCACTTGAATCTGCCTTTCTCATCGCTGTTTGGACTTTTTTCCCTGAAATATCTAACGTGGCCAAAAAAAATTTTTTGCATACTTGATGCTTATTTCCAGACAATGTTAGTGTGTACACGCAAGTAATTTTTTTTTCTTAAAATATTATTATCGCCATTGCTGTGTTCGTTAGTAACAGTTTGAGTCCGTATGTAACGCCTTTTTGGTTCATGTTTAGTAACACAACTGCTGATAAAGCTCCATCTAGATCTTTCATCGGGAAGGCTTAAATAATCATTAAATATTTTCTGCCTTTCAATCAAAGAAATCTTTTTACCACATTTATAATGGCAATTACACTGTACTTGCTGTACTGATTTTCCTCTGACTACATTTCCTTTTTGTGACAAATGCTCTTTCCCTTGAAGTCTTAACAGTTTTTGTTTATTTCTTTTCCAGGAACCCGGTCTCCGTTTACGTTTCCTTGTTAAACAAATTTCTTGCCCCTGTTCATCTACATTTACAGGCTCCTGGACCTCTACATTCTGAGGAAGGTGATTCTCTTCGATCTGCGAATGGTGAGCCTTATTATTCTCAGAGATGGGGTTCTCTGGACGACCAGCTCTATCGTTAACACTATGTTCATCACTGTCCGAATAATGCGAAGTAGAAGTGTCAGGTATGTAAACAGGGTCCGCAATAGAATCTGTACCTGAGAAGGGATCTTCATCACTGCCATTACTGTCATCTGAAGCAATAAAAATAAATAATTATCATCTCAGCCTGTAGACGTTCACTGCTGGACAAAGGCATACCCAAGGATCTACATCATAGGGGGATTTGCCGTAACCGCCACACTTAGCAGGCGAGTTGGCGATCACAGCGTGTTAATTATTATACAAAACTGATGGAACCTTTGTGGGTTTCTTACCGCTTCACCACAGAAATGTCCCTTACGGAGCGGAAGTAGAATCAGACTAACTTACTGACAGATCTTGGACTCTTAATGTATTTTACCTACACCTGATTATTTTTATTGATGTTCTAAAAGAGGTAGGTACAGTGTATCGAATTATGACTTGAGTCAGTCAAGAAATAATTAGGTAAACAAAGATAAGTCTCCAGTCGACTTACTGTACAAAGCCTTTTTAAACCTGTAGGTACTTTAATTGGGAATAAACATCTTAATAATGTAAAACTTACTGCTTAATGTTGTATAATGCTGTATTAATACCAAAGGGCCCGTTTTTGGTTGTTGTTCTTCAATCAACTGAATTGGATGAGGATCCAGTACTTGCCCCTCATGTTCTACAACCGCAGAGAATGTAGGTGTTTGATGTATTGATTCTGACCAAGATGGTGTAGACTTAATATCTTGCACATTAGGTATTTCACTCTCTGATATATCTGCAGCTGCAAATATTACAAACAAAATGTACCTATTGACAGAGAACCAACCAGTTGGATTGATGGACCAAGTTGTATGAATGCATGACATAATTTCTCCTCATCACATTTAACTATTATTATTGAACACGATGTACGCTATCCTTTATGTAAACCCCATTTTAAACCATCAAATCATGGGACAGTCACACATTTAAACATTCGTATTTAAGTAGCAAAGTTCTAACAGTGGCAATCCATAGTCTCTGCCTACCTCTCCTGTGGCGTGAGCTGTATGTATGTAATTCTAACATTGTTCGTAAATATGACGATAAAAATGAATACAGCGAAAGTTTCACAAAGTAAACAAATTGAAGATGTCCTTACCTTCAGTTTTATTGTCATTATCCCAGTTTTTTCCCAAAGCACATGCCATAAGCTTTGCAGTACGAGAACTTATCTTTGGCATGTTTGATAAGTTATTTCACTTTGCAAAACACGTTTCAAAAGATAAACACAAACAATAATACACAAGCACGCGAAACATTTGGGAGCGAAAAACCATGAACAACTAGAATGTCACTTGTCAATGCTGTCAAAAAAGGCGCTATGTCATATCTAGAGTGTTGCCAGAAATTGTACATTGGTAAGCGGTTAAAAATGGTATGTGGCATAACTCTTTTCACTACTAATTTCATGTACGAATTTTAAGATACGATTAAATAATGGTGAATAATTATAAGCTGCTAACATTCATTTACCACTTGAATTTTTGTTCCTTGTTTCAATTAACTCCTTTCACGTCTGAATGAAAAACGGACTTCTAACTGAGCTATCACTTAGATCTCTTCACCACAAGAATCTACGTTTAAAGCTGAGTATGATAGTGCTCTTAACTCAAATTCGTCAAAAGCGTGGCTTAGCTCTCTTCACCACTAAGGCGACGCCCATATTTTAACCTGTACAATATCTGCAGAAATGTGGAAGAAACTTGCTAGTGTCTACGAGCAAAAATCCGAAACGAGCGTACATATCAGTAGGCCTACTACGAAACTGTTTTGAGACTCAAACAATCGGACGAAAATGCTGCGTCCTACTCTAACAAACGTGAAATGACGTTGTTAGACAGGACGCGGCATTCTCGTCCGATTGTTTGAGTCTCAAAACAGTTTCGTAGTAGGCCTACAGGGTTGTTGCGAATAACAGCATCAGCATCAGCATCAGCTGATCATCAGCTTCATTTTCCACATCAGCGTCAGAATCAGCATCCGCATTGATCGTTGCTGATGCTGACGCTGATGTTCGAGTCGCAACATGTCCCCCGGTGGGTGTAGACTGTAGTCAACGTGATGTGTCGCTGTCGCTTGCAGGTTTTGTCCAATCATAAAACAATTCGTAGTGCTATGCTAGTGCCAGTATCCCTATGTAGTTTGTGGCTATTGCATTGCTGTTGTGACTTGTGGTTTTAAAATGTCTCCTCCGTTAAAAACCGAAATATGGCAATATTTTAAATAGTTGAACAAGACTATGCAAAATGTAATATATTATGTAGGAAGAATTATTCACGCAAAAGACACACAAACACATCACTTAAAAATCATTTGAATGCAAAATATCCTGAAGAATATGACACGTATTTAACAAGTGAAACCGAAAATCAAGCTTCAAATTGAGATTGATTAAGAAAATGTATAATATTTATACAATGTGTCCCGACACCGGTGTCCGATCCTTTAATGTAATGATTTATTTTATCGACAAATTGGCTCTCAATTTTTTTCTCTCTCTCACTGTTGTAAAATGGCAGCCATTTTAGTCTTTCCCGGGCTTTTACACTAATCTGACCAATTCTTCTCATATAAATATCCTACGAAGATAAAAAAGATCTCATTTGATAGCTAAACTTGTGGACTACACTTACACAGGCAATATGTTATGAATTTCATGGAATTGAAAATCGAACAATCAAAGTTTAAGGAAAAAAATTGTGTCTTTTTTAATTAATGGCTTTTTGTGAAAATTCTAGCACATTTAACTGGTTCTTTTATATTTTAAAAAGACAGAGGGGTTTTCATATTAAATAAATTCCTTTATTTCTATGCTCTAAGTCAGATAATTTAGAAGTTATAACAAATCTCAGAAAAAATTGTCATAACTAAGGTATTAATGTCACTACCAGAAAGGTATAAACATTTCGTATCCGCGTGGGAATCAGCTCTGGATAGCAAACAAACATACGAAAATCTCGTAGCTAGATTACTCATAGAAGAGGAGAGTATAAAGGACAAAGAAGATGTGTGTCAATCATCAGCATTCGTAGCGAAAAAGATAGCAAAGAAAAACGTTAAGTGCTATAAGTGTAACAAAATGGGACATATCCAGAGTGAGTGCAATAATAATCGTAGCATGGACCAGAAAATTATTAATTCGAACACTAAACCTATCAAAAGTGTTATTTTTTTATTAGGTTTTAAATTGATTTCATTAATTTTTTTATTCATATCATAATATTCATACATACAATCATTCATTCCATCGCATTCTGTGATGCTACAACAGTGGGGACGGAGTCCATATATTTTGTCCTATTGTTCTTTGTCAAAAAATAATTTTAATTGGTTTTTGTTTTTTTTTTTTAGGTATTTAATACTAAATATGCCTCGAAAGTCTGTTATGCCCGTTGACGAAGCTGTAACAGTTTTAAAACGTTATAATATCAGTTATTTTATTACTGAATTTTTACCTGAATGGAGCTCTGATGTCTGGAAGAAGATTGCAGAAGAAGAAGAGATTAAAAAGTATGGATGGACAATAGTCCATCCGAATGATATTCATTCGGTAAGGACCAATGTCAGAGAGGACAGGAGCAATATCCTTACTCGCGCTCGAGAAGAATGTGGCTATTTTGTAAATAAAAAAGTAAAAGATGAATCTCATGATAACTCTAGTGACAGTGATGTTGATAGCTGCTGTGAAGATGATGATGAAAATTATAAAGATTACGTAAGCAAACTGTACAAACATGAAAACCCTGGACTTGAAATATTTGATGTCGTTTTAGATAAAAGTTTATGGCAACGTATTACAATGCATATTGAGGATGAAGAAAAAAAAATTCTGATGTAAAATTACGGTCTAAAGTTTGGACGCACCTTCTTGCGTGCAAATTTTGGAAGCAATATAAGCTAACGTGTGATTTTGTATTTAAAAAAAGGTGAAATACAAGCAAATGGTGGTTATTATGCTACAATGCATGGCAAGTGCAAGAGTAAAAAATGCAATAATCTACTTTTTGGTTATATTGTTAATAATCCCGAAAAAGAAGGCCCAGTGACGGTACATTTTCAATGCCGCGATACTCGTCATAACCAGCACGAAGTGCAGCGGCCACTTCAAGGTGAATTCCGAGATGCTATAACAAGAGAAGAAAAACAAAAAGGTGTGAAAGGTACGCGGATGAAGCAAGCAAATGACCTACTGCTACAGCCTGGAGATACTCAATGTCCGTTATTATTTTCATCTAAAGTTTTGTATCAATTAAATAAAGAATCCGTTGAGAAAGAGTTTAAAGTCAAACCTGAAGACCGAAGGGACTTAATAAAAGCCAAAATAAATATTTCAGATGATCCGATATATCGAGATTGTATTATCAATCTAGGCGATACACCTTTTGTGGTCTTTTATTTAACTCCATCACAATTGCATTGCTATAAATATACTAATATTATAAAGCGGAAGAGTTTGTTTGTTTGAACGCGCTCATCTCAGGAACTACTGGTCCGATTTAAAAAAAATTTTCAGTGTTGGATAGCCCATTTATCGAGGAAGGCTTTTAACATATAATGTTTTGGTGAATGCTATTCAAGACAGATATGAGAGCACCAAAAAAACAGTGAACGAAATATTCTTAAAAGAATCGTTAATAATAAATGTATAACCAAATATGGTGGGAAGAGTGTAATAACGAGATCTGTGTTGGGATTAAAAGGAAGTGCTCGTCAAAGAAAAATTATTAAGAAAAACAATAGCATTCTTGGCGAAATTATTAAGTTTTATAATAGAGACGATGTATCTCGAGCTACAGCTGGAAAAAAAGAATTTAAGACTCAAGGTAAAATAAAAAACAAAGACGATACTTGCTGGACACTTTGAAAGAGCTTTATAAAAAGTACAGAGCGTAGGGAGGAAGAGCTAAATTGACGTGTTTTCAAAAGTACAGACCATATTATGTGATACCACCGAAACTTTCTGATCGAGAAACTTGTGGATGCGTAAAGCACGAAAACGACCTTATGAAAATTAAGAAGTTGACGTCCTTAGGAATGATTGAAACTACAAATTTAAATGATACCTTATCAATGGTGGTATGTAATTTAGATTCCAAAGCATGTGCCTATGGTGAATGTTTGACGTGTTACAATAAATGTATAGAATTTAACGAGGACACCTGTGATATGAATGAAATTGTTACTTGGGACGAATTTGCTACTCAGGAACATGAATATATCAATAAACATGATGGTTAAACGTCAACTACTAAGAAGGTAGTGAAAAAAGAAGTTCGTGATAAATTGAAAGCGCTGACAGAATCCTTTGATCAAGATCTGAAAATGATGAAGAAACATGTGTTCAACATAAACCATCAATATGCACAGTATCTGTCGTGTATTACGAACTTAAAGTCAAACCTCAAGTCATGGTGCAACAAGTTAATTTCTTTGACTCTTCATCTCATCTCGCATCCTCCAGCTTCCTACTTCGACAAATGGGTGCTAAAACAAAAAGTAATAAGTAATTAGAATAAAACTCTAGTAAGACTCTCCATTAGAAAGAAGGCTTTATAATATTATGTACTTACCGTATGTGTGTGCACCTCAGGAGTCAGAATAGCGAAATATTGCTGGATTTGCATATCATAACACGTAACAAAGCATAATATAATATAGACTGCTATCTGTAATTATATGTTTAACGCCACGTGGTCAATAGATGATATTGCAAATTTGATGAAAACCTCAAGTCATCAGTCATGGCGAACAAATTAAATTATTTGACAACTAGTTTTTTTTTCTATTATTGTTTGACATTGACATTAGTCGATTAAATATAGTTTTTTTTTTAATTAATGTGTGGCTATCTTCTAATAAGACAATTATAATTATAGAAAGTTTATAATGTAAAATTGCTGTAATAACTAAATATTTATGTTAATTTTTGCATGCTTCATAAGCAGAATGTTTGATACTGTGTAAAACATACTATAAGATCTTTGTAAACAACATTCTTTGCAAATAAATGATTATTATTATTATTATTATTATTAAACGAAGTGGCCATACACATAAACTTCAGTGAAAATTACTTGTGCAAACTATCAACCGAAGTACAATCAATGCACTTCGGTGTATCGAAAGCGCAGGTGACACTGCATACTGGCATTCTGTATGTAAAAGGAAAGAAGCCACAGTCATTTGCTTCCGTATCGGCCTGCAATGACCAAGGTCTTGAGGCGATTTGGGGTCATTTAAAACCAATATTAAACTACGTGAACACACAATATCCGCTGGTTAATGCGGTGCATTTCTTTTCCGACGGGCCAGTGACACAGTATAAACAAACAAAACTTTTTTTTGTTTACAAACTACGTTAAAGGTATTGGGTTCCCCTATTCAACCTGGAACTTTAGTGAAGCTGGCCATGGTAAGGGTGCTGCTGACGGAGTAGGAGGAGCACTCAAACGCAGACTAGATGACTTGGTCAAACATGGCACCGACATTCCAGACGCTCACACGGCCTATACACTTATCAAAAATTCTGACACCGCGATAATGATTTTTTACATCAGAGAGGCTGATATTGCTGAACACTCGGTAGAGGAAGATCTGGCTCCCATTCCACAGACTATGACGTTACATCAAATATGTAATACTGATAAAACTAACGTTATACGGTTCAGGTGTTTGAGCTGTTTTTGTAACGCTCCGAAAAGAGGCTATTGCGAATGCTTTGATGTGAAGACTCCAAAGAAAATAAAAGCCAAAGAAGTCAATCTTTCTTAAAAAGAAAGACAACTGAAGATGACACGAGTCAGATAGATAAAGGGAAAAAAAGACAAAAGTGACAGTCCTATCGGATATTTGATACCGGGCAGAGAACATGGGTTCTGACAATTTACAAAACTATAGACCATTTAAACTGAAAAGAATGAAGAAAATAAGCAAATACTTTGACCTGATAAATTCCGACAAAGAAAACATAGATTACGATAATCCTGTGCCCTCAACTTCAGGCACAAGGAATAAGCATGTTAAACAGAGTACTGTGAAAGGAACGCAAGGGAAAAAACTAGTAAAAAGAAATTCTAATGACAGTAGTAATGACGAAGACGACCATTTTTCCTTGCATGATTCTTCCGGTGACGATTTTTATCACGAGCTATTATCTGATACTACGGGTAATTATTACTAATATTTTATTTTATAATTAAAATTATATAATAAACAAGAAAGAAAAAAAAGTCTTGCTTTACCATCTCCTCCGGTGCAGAAGATGAGATGACATTTGGTATAGACATAGAAAACTAGTAGAGTGGAATAGGAATTGATTGACCTGAATATTGATTATGGAGTTAATATTAAGTAGGCACCTATATTGATCTATTATTTATTTACAGGAGAAGAAAATAATAAGGTGATTAAAAAAGACACTGGCACTGTGACAGAAGAAAAGCAAGATAATTGTAACTTTACCAGCATCTCTACGACAGGTAATAAGAATTAGTTTAATTGTAGGTACAAGTATATATTATTATATTGATCTATTATTTATTTACATGAGAAGAAAATAATAAGGTGATTAAAAAAGACACTGGCACTGTGACAGAAGAAAAGCAAGATAATTGTGACTTTACCAGCATCTCTACGACAGGTAATAAGAATTAGATTAATTGTAGGTACAAGTATATATGATTATATTGATCTATTATTTATTTACAGGAGAAGAAAAAAATAAGGTTATTAAAAAATACACTGGCACTGTGACAGAAGAAAAGCAAGATAATTGTGACTTTACCAGCATCTCTACGACAGGTAATAAGAATTAGTTTAATTGTAGGTACAAGTATATACTTAAGTTAATCATATAATTACAAAAAAAAAATGTATAATAAATTCATCAAATTCACAGATGGGGTCAAAATTGCTAATGAGAATGTGACTGATGAAAATAAAGATAAAGTTGAATCAGAAAAAGTAGAAAAGGAAGATTATGATATGACTATGATTACACCTCTACAGCAGGTAATTTGAATTAGTTAAGTCTCAGGCAGATAGCACTGCAGCACTGACTGACAATTGAGACACCATGATATTTATAATAAATCTGGTGTGTATAATGCTATAATTGTGATTAAACCAATTTATGTTTACAGAACATGAGGTCGAAAATACTGTTGTGACTAACACTAATAAAAATGAAGATTGTAACTTTACCCATTTTTCTACAGCAGGTAATAAGAATTGTTGAAACGTGGACGGATAGCACCGATTGCTGATAATTATCTATTTAAATATTTTGTTTCTTTTTTACAGATATACAAGAAAATAACAAAATGATCAGAGTACCTGACAAAAATATTGAAACCAAAGAAATGCCATATAATATTGATGATAGTGTAATAGTTCTTACTATTACATCTTAAAAATAAGTGGAAATATTTTATAGGTTTTATTGAAAAAATTGATCTTAAGGAGGATAGTCAGATAATGTATAAAATAAGATTTTTAAAAACAGTAAACAAGCCAATTCTAAAATTCATCACTAAAAACTTGATTATGATGTTGTACCTGAAATCTGTATAGTAAAAAAAGTACAACTGACTTTTATAAACTCAAAAGAGTATATTATTAGGGAAGACGATGCAGCTTCCTTAATTTACTTTTGACTTATGTGCAGCCTGCATCATATAAGGTTCAATAATAAGGTTCATTATATTTTATTAGGTACGAGTAATTATAATAGAAACAAGATCCAAGTTTGCTTTCATTGGTTCGACCTATTTTAAAAGTTGTTTTTACTGCTTACTTTCACGAAATTACATTTTATACTTGAATTGTAATTACATCACCCGGCCTCGAGAGGGAAGGAACCATGTTTATTAAAGAATGTTCGACAGAATTAATCGTTTTATTAGATCACCCGGACCCGGCTCGAGAGGAGAGGAACCTATGTATTATTTAGAGTGTTAGCGTTGACGTGGCGCTAGTAACGTACCATTTTTTTAGAATTTATCTTATTTAAAAACAACATTTCATAAAGTAGCACTGACGTATTGTAGTACCTACATGTAGCAACATGTGGCTGTTTTTGGCGGATAAGTGGATAATTATGTAGGTATCTAAATTACTTCATAAACTTTATTTTACATTCTGTGGATAGACTTTATGACTAGGGCTTTAGGATCACTTCCGCCAAAACTCTAAGGTAAAATAACTTTGAAATGAGTTTGTTTTGCTGCTAAAACAGAACGCGAATTTAAACGTATTGTTTCACTAAATATGAACTGAGAAGGAAGTTAGAAAGTTTTTGAGTGTATAATAATTGTTTTAATTGACTTAAAATGAACAGGTGCCGAACGAGTAACGAACAATTTATATATTTGATAGAATATATGGAGGCGCTTACGCCTCCATTTAGTGTAAATTAGTTATATAGCGCGCCATCGTGATGTCACCGTCCATAGGCCCTTGTCTCTACTCTCTAGTACAACTTGTTTGCCCCACCACTACTTACGTATATATAAGAGGCGTCCGCACCACAGTAAGCCAGTCGCTCGCTAGACGGCTCTGAGTACGATTGCTCCTGTAGTCTGCTCAGAGTCCAGTGCTTTGCTTGATCGATGCCCCGCGTCATTTAGTAAAAGCTAGCTAGGAGGGATAAAGGTTGCGATGCCACGCGTCCTACCTGCGATCCCATAGTAGGGTTCCGCATGAATGTCTACAGTCTATACTAAATAGTAAAATAAGTACATATTGTGTTCTCTGTTTGAACCTGAAATAAACTAAGTAAAGAAGATATTACGAGTATTATTCCATGTGCCAACCCTACATTTGGCGCCCAACGGAAAAGTAAACAAATATTTTTTTTCTGTGAAAAAGAGGGTAATTAAAAAAAAATGACGAATAACATAGTAATGAGCGATGATCAACTTAGTCGACTGATACAGTCCATTGCGTCTGCACAATAACAGCAAGTGAAGAACAGTTCGATAAACTAGCCCAAACATTCGTGTCAACATCTTTCGAAATGCCACGAAACAGTTTTTCTAAGTGCACTGCCCGTTTCGATGGTCAAAGAAATTACGAGAAGGTGGAAGAATTTGTTAACATAATTAATACTTATAAAACAATCGAAAACGTCTCAAACAAAGATGCAATTGAAGGATTATCTCTGCTGTTTACTGGCACGGCGTCTACTTGGTGGCAAGGGGTTAAAGGCGAGGTAAAAAAGTGGGAAACGGCTATAAAACTACTGCGTCAAGCTTTTGCGCCCCCGAGACAGCCGTACGAAATTTACTTGGAGCTGCTCGCAACAAAACAAGGTGATCAGGAGCCACTTGACACTTTCTTGTGTATGAAGCGCGCACTGTTGGCACAGCTGCCCCCGAAAAGATATAAAGAAGAGGAGCAGCTGGACTTGATATATGGTCTCTTAAATATTGGTCTTCGCAAGAATATTCCTCGTTCTGGAATTAAAACATTTGCGGAATTACCGAAAAAGGGTCGACATATCGCTCCTTGAATACAAAAGGGACACAAATCGAAATCCATAAATTTTACAGGACAGCCAAAACAAATTTTTGAAACTGTTTTTTTATAATATTTCATATATTTATTAATTAAACATAAGATGTTAATATATCATTAGATGCGTATTTATTAGCTCTATCTATCTACAATATAAACTTTGTAATAGATGTTACCTATTAAGAAAAAAAAGCATAAAAGTCCCTTTTGCATTCAAAATTTGAACCAATATAATAAAAAATATGTCAAAAATTAAACACACTTTTACAAATAAAAATGGTTTATTGTACCTTTTTGGTAAAAAACCGTATCAAAAAGTTTAATCTTATTACTAGGTAAAAACATAAGTGAATGGACACCAGGAGAACATTGTATTAAAAAATCTAAACTAAAAAACTTGAACAAAAATTGAGATCAACTTTGTACGTAACTATTATTCAGCAAAATTAAACATCTCTCTAAAACAATTATATTTGTAAGAATTATAGAAAAAACAAGAGATAAAACTGTAATAATCATTATCAAAATATACATAAAATAAAATTCTCTAAATAACTCAATAAATAATCAACTGACGACACTAATTTGTCTCTATTTAACATTAATAATTTAAACAAAACAAAATACAAGATCAGTTCTAAAGGCACATAATTCAGTAGCAAAATATTATAGCTTATTATGTAATAATACTAATGCACAGTAACAATCTAAGTAGAATCACAGACAAACACTTTAAGGCACTTTTTACGTAAACTATTTTAAGTTACAAATTATAATCGTTATTTATTATTGTTATGTAAATGTTTGTATAAAATTTATAAGTCTTTATTATCAAAAGGAACTTTTAAAATTAACTATTCTAAATATTATCACAATTAGGTATCTAATAATAAAATTACAAATTTTCGTAAAAGCTTTGGTAATACTTAGGAATTATATTTTTCTCAATAAGTTTAAGAATACCCTGTTTTTTAGTTTCGGTTATTTTAAGTTTTTGTTTGTACAGTTTTTTTGGCACTATAGGATTAGCAGACCTTTTTTTTGTCAGCGTGGCTACCGAGGTAAACTCTTCAGTTTCGTAAGAAGTCTTGAAGAAAAATTTGTTCTCATAATCTCGATGGACTTTAATAGTTTTTATATCAGCCCATTTGACTTTTTGTCCATCTTCTGTAGTAGTGTAATTGCCGACAGCCAGAGATTTTAAATCTAAAAAACTCTCATGCGTAAGTTCGTGAACAACGAAGGGTCTTCCTTTCTTCTTTGCAGTTTTATTAAGGGTTATGTACTGATCCGGCACATAAATGGGAGAAGATTTTAAAGCATTCGAAATTTTGCGTTGAATTAGAGAGTGAGCAGCATCTCCTTCATTTTGAGTGTGCCCTTTGATTAAAAAATTATGAGTAACACTCCTCAACTTCGATAACTCATTTATGGCGTATTGGTACGTTGCTAACATAAATTTATTTTTATGTTGGCCACAACAGTTGTCGCTGTCAAATACTACATCAAAATAGTCAGAAGCTTTCTCATTCAAATTTTTCAAGTACGCGAGCACACACGATCCTATTTCGTTAGCACCACGAGCTCCTGCACCTTCATGCCAAACGTAGCAGGTCGTATTATTTGAACCCAGCTCGTTATCATTATCCTTAACTAGATAAGGTAAGTCATTTATGTAGATGAGAAAAAGAAACGGGACCAAAATGGATCCCTGTGGGACACCTAATTCTATTTTGGTCCCAGTGGACCTTTTACTATTGACATCAACCCTTTGAGTCCTGTTCCTCAAATAAGATATCAAAAGGTTGAGTGCCGAGTCCCTTATGCCATAGTGGTGCAGTTTCCTGATCAATGTAGCATGATCAACACAATCAAAGGCCTTAGATAGGTCGCAAAATACTCCTAAGGCATCCCGCGACTCCTCCCAGGCTTCAAATATACTACAAAGAAGACCTATACCAGCATCCGTAATGGAACGACCCTTAGTAAAACCGTATTGATTATTATGCAATAGATTATTGGAGTTAAAATGTACTAACAATTATTTTAAAATATTTTTTTTCGAATATTTTACTAAAAGTCGGTAGAATAGATTTAGGTCTTTAATTTGTCGGATCATTTAATTCCGGCTTTGAATAAAGGTACCACCTTGCTATGTTGAAATGGTCGATCTATTTGCGTGTGTTTCAAATAACCGTAATTTGTAAATACTAGGGAGATGCTGAATGTACATGCTTGAATTTAAATAAATTGGTATTACTTTGGAAGCTGATATATCATGAGTATAAAAAACAAAAATAGGAAATTAATAACTATGAATGGAACATTAATATATTGAAGATTATTGATATATTTTTATTATAATTTTGTAGCTTTCAAATTATGAGTTGATAAGGCTCTAAAAACTGTAAATTACGGCATCTCCGTAGGGGGAGCGTCTTAATAAAAAACTTACCATCAGGTGAGTGTCGGCTCGTTTAACTTGGGTTTTAACAATCTATTTAGGACTAAGTTAGTGTTATATTCCATAGTTTGTTCAAACAAGTCATATAACCCTGATGGAGGCCTGTATACGCTAATAATAATAAGCTGACTTAACTCTATGCAGGCCACTTCTATTATCCGTTCAGCAGAGAGACTAACAATATCTTTACGTTCTTTATATTTCAAATTTTTTCTAATTAATATCAAAGAGCCACCTCTGATGGCGTTTTTTCTGCTAAACCAACTTGCTACTTGGTGATCATGAAGATTGAAAATGAGTTCATGTTCCCTAAACCAGTGTTGTGAAATGCAAATAATATCAATAATAAACTCTTTTAGAAACAACTCAATTTCAAGCTCTTTACCTACCATTCTTTGCAAATTCTGATGCACCAAGTTAAATACATACTTATTACTGTTATTTATTTTCCTTCTATTACTTTTGGGTAGGATTTTGTACTTAGTAAACTCTTTGTGCAAGAGGCATTCTCTGTTGTTTTATATTCTAATTTAAATAATTTGTTGGAACATATTCCAACTCGTTACTACTACACTGCTCAATAGATGCCGTAGTTAAAATTTAATTATTTGGAATATTTTCCAAGTTGTTACTAAATGTCATATTATTATGACTAAACTGCTCAATAGAAGCAGCTGATGTCTTACTAGCCAAGTACTTGGCTGAGTTCAAATACAAAAAAGTTGATAGCGTACTTACTATAAGTCTACAAAAATAAAAAGATAGATAATATCTACCTAATGTCAACTTACATATTTCATGGTTTAAAATATTGTTAATGTCAATTATATTAATTTGATTACTATGTCCATTTCCAAGTCCAATATACAATTATTGTTAACAGCAGTATACAATTGGCTGTTAAGCTGATACCTAAGTTTGTTTTCCTGCGGCAACCTTTTTACATAAGGAAATGTAAATAATATAACCTTACCAATATTTTGTAATTTATTTAATAATTCTATGTGATTTTCCATTTCTTTATTATTCACACTTTCCCGTCTTCCAACTAATACTATAAGTGTTGTATTTGGACAGTGAGTAGTATTAACATTTTTTTAATTTTTTGTGAAAAACTTGCACCTGGTATGCAGGTGTTACACACTGACTTTTCTACGTATATCTTACTCAAGTGCACCCCGACTCCCCGACCAAGTTCATCGCTGTAAATAGCCACTGAACACGGACCAGAGGCCGGTGACACAGTCAGGTTTTTCATTTGGGAGTGCTTTGTATGTGTCTCCATACGCAATATCTAAATCATCATAGCATAACATATTTAATTTAAGAGCGGGCTGTGCAATTTTGCTGTGTTTTCTAATAAGTATTAAGATCCCGGAAGACGATTGACTCAAATGAAATTGAGATTTATTTAATCATTGTATATTTATCTGATATTTAGCTAACGGAAAACACGATTCACTTATTTTGACTCGATAGTTTTATTTTTCGAAATTATGAATCTTTTTGGGCATTTCAACAAATATCTGTTACACTTATTGAGTTACTATCATTAAATAACTTGCACTACTACAATCACACACTTTATAAAATAATAGCTAAGGAAATATTAGTATTTAGTTTTTAAGTAATCATCAAAAAACAGTATTGGGACTTACGACCTTTACTTTCGTGCTATAATGCGGGAACCGTTGTTACGCGATATTGTTCACTATTAGCTGCAGCCTAAAGTACATTGCCCGGGAGCACGATTCATGGAATTATTGTATCACGATTGGAGGATAGCGTTGTGTGTAGGCGGGGCTAGCGTTTTCACAGCGCGCTCTTAAGATTTTATTTCTTTTTTATATATTTTATTTATTTTGTTACTTATGTATTACTTTTGTTTTTATTTTATTATTATTTAAAATATTATAAATAATTTATTTTTATTTTGCAAACTGTAGCCTTGGGTAGTCCAATGAAAAAGGAAACAGATGGAAGCGACATAACTACAAAAAAAGCGTGGCCGGCGCCATATTGCCAAGAACTAAACATGGCGGTCTATAGTGATGGGACACTCGGTTGATATTTGTCGAGGATATCGATAAACTAAGATGTTATATCATGTGAGCGTACTGTTATATGTGAGCAACTACGAATAATAAAAACTAAGGAAGAGTAACTGTGTCAAAAATTGTGTCCACGAGTGACCTACAAAATGTGACACGAATACATGCATACTTTATGCATCTATTCGGTACACAATATAGAAGTGACAATAATTGGCAACGGCTTTCTTTCGTAAAGAGTGTTTCGTAGCTATTGTCATATTTTAGTGTGCGAAAAGAAACCAAATTCAAAACGGTTGAAGTATGGGAGTTACGTTTCCTTAGTTTTTATTATTCGTAGGTGAGAATAAACCATTTGAAGTTGCTCACATATTACAATAATATAGTCAAATCAAGTGCGACTTGGACTCATGGACTCAATACATAGACAAAAATATAGGCGAATATAGTTTTTTATATAGGAGCCCCCCTTAATTTTAATAAAATTATTTAACTTATTTTAAGTTTCTTATTAATTATTTAAGTTGCCATTATTAATATCGGGCAAAAAATGCCAAAAAAGTCGGTTAACTGCGAGTTCACTCGCGCACGAAGGGTTTATAGTTTATTTTAGTTTTACCATCAATTATTAAAGTATGTATACAACTGAGTACTTTGTGAACATTTCAAGTGCCTACCTTTTGCCATTATTGATATCAAGCAAAAACTAGCAAAAAAAAAAAACACGTTTGTTTTGGGGCTCCCTTATATATTTATTTTGTTTTTAGTATTTTTTGTTATAGCGGGAACAGATAAAAACAATCTGTGAACATTTCAGAAGTCTAGCTATAGTGGTTACCTAATGAGATACAGCCTGGAGACAGACAGACGGACAGACATCGAAGTCAGTAATAGGGTCCCGTTTTACCCATTTTTATGTGGAGATAAATAAAAGATAAATAAAAAAAATACAAATTTATTGCTATTTTTTTCTTTTGCCCGCGAACTTTTTCATTCCGTGTCCTTACTTTTGCTTCAACTTCTTGATTTGAGTTCGTTTCTGTAAACAAGATTTTTATGAACTTTTATTCTGCATTCAGTGGTGAAGTTACGAGTAACATGAAGCCCAACCCATATAAATAAATAAACAATACAATATTCCATTTGTTATATTTTATTTGTTTGACAACTTAATTGGCCTATTCGGGAACTATCCTGACTTTGAAGCTGCTAAAGGGTTTAAAATTTAATAAGGCTATTTATTTTCGTGATGAGTAAGTACAGATATTTATTTGCACCTGCGTCAAGAGTGTTCCCTATATTTTTAATATTTTATATACATATTCTTGTTTGAGAGCTGACATTGTCAGGTTGTCAATGTTGTTATATACGAGTACATACCTCTAAGCTGACAAGGGGAACTCCAAAAGTACTAGGCACTGGCTGAGCCTTAATCAAAGTGATTCCACTGGAAGATTCCACCGGAAGCTGGAAATACAAAAAAAAAAAAAAATGAACCAAGCAGTTTGTATGATAATAATCTTATATTATCATTAGCTCTGAAATCAAAAACCACACAAAAATGCAACATTTATCGTTGTAAAAAGTTCTTCATTTGATACATTATTTCAAACTTATATGTACATATTATTAAAATTGTTTTCCTACAAGAGAAGCTAGGAGATTATGAAATGTGGAATAAAATTTATGGAATACATACTTACCAAAGGGGTTCGAACATTTTTGTATGGAGCCTGGCATATCTAGCCGCCAGCCATTTTGATTTTTTTTTAATTTCCGAGCACGATAAATTTGGATAGAGGACACTTATACAAACAAAAAATTTTATATAATATGGCATATCTAGCCGCCAGCCATTTTGATTTTTTTTTTAATTTCCGAGCACGATAAATTTGGATAGAGGACACTTATACAAACAAATAACATGGTATCCTAAAGTGTCACGTTTCCGAGATATTTGTAAGTAAAGATCGCCATTTGTGTCGTTTGAACTCATATGGCGATCTTTACTTCTAATTATCTCGGAAACGTGACACTTTAGGATACCATGTTATATAACATTTTTTGTTTGTATAAGTGTTCTCTATCCAAATATACCACTTTTATCGTGCTCGGAAATTAAAAAAAAAATCAAGATGGCTTATGCCACAAAGGTTCGTACCCCTTTAAAACCTTCTCTGCTTAAGGAGTTTTCTCTGGAATATTATTTTCTTCTTGTTTTATTTCTTTCAATAAGTCAGATTCACCTTGACCGGTACTTGGCTAAAAAGTAATAAATAATAATTAAGAGCGTTTACGTCTAACGCATAATTCCAATTTCAGGTAATTCAGTGCAACTTTTATTCACACAGAAGCAAGTGCGACTGTGTGCGTGAGTTGGTTCATTATAGTCAAATCAAAAGATTTTGATCCGTGCGCGGCGCGCGGCGGATGCAATGTCGATGCGAGTCGATTTATTATTATTGATTTATCATTACAATTTAGCTATTACTACTAAATATCCACTAATGCATTTTGTTGTTGTTGTTTTAAAAAATATAAAATGAGTGATATGAAATTTTGGGCAGTTGTAATTTTAAGTAGGTACAATAAGTGATTGTCGTAGTGAGATATAATTATTATCAAATGTTTATCATTGTATTAAAATAAAAATAAAAAATCGGATTTATATTATACAGGGTGTAACAAAAATAAGTGATAATACTTTAGGGTGTGTACGTGTTCCTTGTAGAGAGTTCACTGTGAAAGTAGCAGCGCTGAAAGACCAAAATTTTTTTTCACTTTTGTATGGGGAAACTCGTGACGCTCGGGCCCTTGCCAATACAAAAGTGAAAAAAAAATTGGTCTTTCAGCGCTGCTACTTTCACGGTGAACTCTCTACAAGGAACACATACACACCCTAAAGTATTATCACTTATTTTTGTTACACACTGTATATTCAAGTGTAATCCTACTAATATTATTATGTACGTTAAAGCTGGTACATGCATGGATGTTTGTTACTCTTTCACGCAAAAACCACTGAATGGATTTTAATGGAACTTTACAAGTTACAACAATATAGCTATATCCACGCGGGCGGAAATCTAGTGTGTTTATAAATTGTTGCGTGTTATTCTGATGTATAAAGTTGTTATTCCATTTGACTAAATTTAGACGACTAAGACCCAATTTCACCAACAACTGTTAAATTTAACGCTCGATTTAGTATCACGTATCTCTCTCATTTTTCATGCGAATGAAAGAAAAGACGACATTTTAACACTCTGTTAACGCTAACAGACGTTGGTGAAATTGGGTCTTAGTCGTCTAAATTTAGTCAAATGGAATAACAACTTTATACATCAGAATAACACGCAACAATTTATAAACACACTAGATTTCCGCCCGCGGCTCCGCCCGCGTGGATATCGGTTATATCGCGATTCGCGCTTCAAAATAAAACGTACTTATTTTCGTGAGGGATCACACACGTACTGGCGCGGGCGCCGTTATAGTACATGCTATTTATCAGAGATGGCGCTGTAGGGGAACGGGTACTAACCTTGGCACCCCCCCAGTGATTGGCACTTTGAGGTTTAATATGCAAATATTAAGGTTCGCTGACTAATTACCAAAAATAAAATTTACCAAATAATGCCCTCATTATTTATTGGCAACACTAAATGGTAGTTATGAATTTTAATAACTGGTAACACTGAGAAAAAAAATCTTTTCTGTCATGGTTCCGAGCGCAACAACTTTTTTGTGATTTTTTAACAAATTTTGCTGATACTGGGTAAGTTTGTAGGTTGTTTTTCTTTGTTACTAGATTAATAAATGATTGGTGTGATGTTTGTACTAGTTAATGTGTTAATATATTACAGTTTTAAAGCAAAATTTGTCATAAAAATCTGTTGATTATTGAGTTCTTGGGGTGCCAATGACTATGCCCATGTTTTCTATGAGAGTACAGTTTTTTGGCACGGGTGCCAATGAATAGATAACGGTTTAACAATTATCGATGTTAGATTTTGGACTTTATAAGACGTGTATTAAAAGTTCTATTCATAAAAAGCCATATTATGGTAATAGTGAGTCTGCATCCAAATTTTGGCAGGGCCAATTATTGTACTTTTAAGGCGATTGGCAGGGCCAATCATTATACTCGTATGGTGCCAATAATTATACCGACTTTTAGTGAGGAGTAGTAGTGATGTGCTAATATGTGATTTATTAATTCATGTGATTTATTAGGTAAATAATTATAATAACAATAACAGGCCTGATAGAAAGTAACATTGCCTCCTACGCAGAAGGTCCTGGATTTGATTTCTTCATAACAAAATCATGTTGTGTCTAAGGTGCTATAACATGTAGGTATAATAATATGTAATTAAAAAAAGGTATTTAATTTAGTTAGTAAACACAATGTTGGATGGTGCTGTGTGAATTAATCCAGATTTTTTTTTATTATTCAATTCAACAAAGATATTCAAGATAAATCATTTTACATCTTGCATTTTTTTGTAAATGCTCTATAATACAATTAAGAAATACCCAAAATTTAAGAACTAAAGAAGAACCGTGTATACTCGTAGTTATAATACCTACTAAGTTAGAGTTTCTTATTGTTATTCAACTAACTACTTACCTAGTTTATCATACTTTGTTACAGTGAAATTATGCCGAAACCACCCGCTGCTGGAGAAAAATATGAAAAGAAATATAGCAAAGAGGACGTACAGCAGGCACTTGACGCTATAAAGGATGGAATGTCCAAAAAAGAAGCGTCCCGCAGGTTTGGAGTGCCAAGAGCGACACTGCAGTATAGATCGAAATGCGAAGTGACTGACCCTAAACCCGGTCCACCAACTGCTCTTACAGCAAGCGAAGAAAAAGACCTAGAAGATTGGATAATACATTCGAGCAAAAAAGGTTTTCCACAACGGAAGGAAAATGTTTTGCACAGTGTGGAGCAGTTTCTTCAAAAGAATCCCCGAGAAACACCGTTCATAAATAATAAACCTGGTGAGGGCTGGTATAAACTATTTCTAAAAAGACATCCGAATATTGCTTCCAGAACGGCTGAGGCTGTGACCTCAGCCAGTGCTAATGTTTCAGAACAAAATATAAGACAGTGGTTCAAACAAATTGAAGCGACGTTAAAAGAAGAACAGCTATTTGAAATTCTTGACGATCCAACTCGAATCTTTAATGGGGACGAAACCGGTTTTCAGCTGTGCCCCAAACAAGGCAAGGTGTTAGCTGAAAGGGGTGCAAGAGACGTATATGAGGTTGATATGGCACCTGCAAAATCCTCGATTACCGTGATGTTTACATTTTCAGCTTCAGGTGCTATAACGCCACCCACGGTTATATACCCGCTTAAGAAAATGCGTGCTGAAATTTATAACTCAATCCCTAGGCATTGGGGAGCCTCCCCTTCGGAGAATGGTTGGATGACGAAAGAGCTCTTTTACAAATATATAGTAAATGTCCTATACCCTTACCTTGTAGCTGAGAAGGTGACGTTCCCCATAATCCTGTTTGTTGACGGTCATAAAAGTCATATGAACTATGATTTAAGTATGAAATGTAAAGAGCTGGGTATTGTACTGATAGCACTTTATCCAAATGCGACAAGGATTCTACAACCGGCAGATGTGGCTGCATTTAGACCAATAAAAAATGGATGGAGGAAGGCACTTTTAGATTGGAGGCAAAAGAATGTCACAAAGCAGCTCACCAAAGTTGACTTCGGATATGTACTCCAAATCGTCGTGGAGAAATACATTAGTGCGAGAGTGATAAAAAATGGATTCAGAGCTTGTGGCCTGTATCCCTTTAATCCTGATGCGATTAAATATACCAAATGCATAGGGAAAAAACAACCGACCACCAATGAAAATGCTGTTCCAGTTTCAGTACTTGGGAAATTCCTAACAATGGCAGATTTCCATGAACTCGTGGACTCGAATACTTTAAACAGACTTGAAAATGAGATTCCAGACCCAGAAAATGGTTTTCACAGAGGTTTAAGTAACATTTACAAATTCTTGAAGGATGATAGTAGTACCGGCAATGATAATAATATATCGATTACAGAGCCACAACAACAACATGTCCGATCACCTGCTAGAGACGTTGAGTTAAAAAATAAAATCACCCCCCAGGAACAATTACTTGTTCAAGATACTTGGTTTGACATTAATGATATACCTGTTATTGTATGTCAAACCGCTGACCAGCAAGATATTTGCGAAAATGGTGCTGCGGCAAAAAAAAATACCTCTGAAAACCAAAAAGCACTACAAGATATAAACAGTGGTATTTCAAACATTGATGAAATATTGGCAAATGATATAGAAAATGACATTTTAATCGAATACCATGACATTTTGGACACTGGAAAAGAATCACCACTTGTTGTAGGTAAACATGAAAATTCATACAACAATGCTTTTATAGAAAATATTTCCACACCTCAACTTTCTGAAAACATCAAAAACATACATTGTAAAGACCATTCTGTTTTGGAAACTCCATTAGTCAAAATCGGATCTCAAGATAAAGACATCAGTCAAATAATCAGTGATGCAAAGAGTCAAGAAAAGGATAATACACAAATTAAAAGCTTTCTAGATATGCCACCAACACCAGCACGTAAAAAAAAGAAGTTAAATTTATCATCACCTCTGTACTTGTTAACGGGGAACAAATGGCTAGAAAGAGAAAGATTAAAACTTGAAGAAAAAGAAAAGGCAAAAGAAGAAAAAGAAAAGAAAAAAAGAATAAGAGAAGAAGCAAAACAGTTGAAAATAGCTCAAAAGCAGGAAAATGCAAATAAACGTAAAAAAAATAAGGGAAAAATTAAAATAATAAACAGTAAAAGCAATATTTCAGATGAACCTGGAAATGTTAAAGTATCTAATAAAATAAAATCTAACAATAATATGAAAGTAAATGAAAAACTAAACGAAACAAGTTTTGAACCAGAAAAAGTAAGTAAAGAAAAAAATACTTTGAACAAAACCGACACATTAATTAAAATTAAAACCAAAGAGGAAGAAAATCTACAAACTAAAGAGACTGAATTAACAAAAAAATGTGAATCACCTATAAGTGCTAAAGAAAAAGAGACTGAGCGAATACAAATTAATTTTCCATCCGTTTCTTTATGTAAAACCAAAGAGGAAGAACAGCTATTAACAAGAAACACTGTATTGACAAAAAATTATGACTTCACTATTAGTGCTAATAAAAATGAGACTGATCGAATAAAGAATATTAGTTCTGGAAAAAAAATTAATATAATTTCAACAGTAAACATATTACCAGCTGAACTTAAAAAGATAAAAAAACAATTATTTTTAGACACCGAATGCAACACTAAAACAAAGACAGATCTAAAAAAGACTAACACATCTTTGATAATAGAGAAACCTCAGGATACGATTTTCATAAAGACTAAAGCAAATAAGACTGCTGAATTCAACAGAGAAACCCCAAATCGAAATGCAAGTGAAAGATTGTTGAATACAAATAAACCGGGGGAGTTGAATGTTATTTACAGGGAACCTGGAAGAATTAATAAGACCGAAATAATTTCTAAAGTTAAAAAAATAAAGACTGAAGCGGGACAAAATAACGATAAGTATGAGACTGCTTTACTTAACACTTCGAAGAAGAGAAAGCTTGATGATTGCTATGATTTAGAGCCGGACGATCTTCATCTTCAGAGCCTTAAAACGAAACATGTACTAGAAAGGCGCGCGAATTTCGCAAGAGTCTTAGAGCGTCGTGCGACGTTTCGAAACGAAAAAGAAATTGAAGATTTCATTAATAACACTTAAATAATTTTCTTAGTCATAATTTTGATTTCATTTAATAAAGTAACTATTAAAAAATTTGCAAATTTACTTTGTTTACACATGCATACCCGTAAGGATAAGAGGAGAAAATGTTACAAATCTAAATAGATTTCATTAAAACACTACATTACATTCAAACACGTATACACACACATACACACACACACGCACCCCCGCACACACACCCACACACACCCCCCCACACACCCCCACACACCACCACACAAACACACTATTTATTATTAAAAATAACATAAATATAAGCCGTGCAAATAAAGAATCGAATTGAAAATGGCGACGGCTCGCATGCTTTCTCGCTCAATCTCTATTAGGGAGAGCGAGAACGTATGCGAGGCGGACCAATCACGAAGCGAGCGGACGCCATTTTCAATTCGATTCTTTATCTGCATGGCTTATAACAGTTAATAGGTATATAGGTAGCTACTATTTGTTGTAGCATTTTATTATTACAATCCAATTCAATTCCCAACACTATTTGTTCTCCGTCGTATTGATTGGCATACCATGTGTATAATGATTGGCAGTGCCAGTCATTGTACCTTTCACTATGTTAATCACTATACCAACGAGTGCCAATAATAGTGCCCTGGGGACTTTTTCAATATTTGTTTAATTTTATCATATAAAGTCTTATTAATACAGCTAAATTTTGATTCGAAATGGTTCCTAACATATTTTACAATCAAATGCCATAAAGTGTAGGTCACTATTATAAACGGTTGATTTTATTCAAGCGTTAAAATTCAGAAAATTGCTTTAGGTGCCAATCATTGTACCTCTTCCCCTATGTGAAAAATGATTTTCCCTGTTTTTCTCTTGAAGATTTTTCTGTTTTTTTTTTCTATAGACCTCACGGAGCCTGAGACCTTTCCAACGAATGCAAAACCGTGGAAATCGGTTCGTGCGTTCTGGAGTTATAACACGGGAAGGAAAACCCGACTTATTTTCATATATTAGATTGTGAAAATCCAAGATGGCCGCCGCCGTAGCCGGCCGGTAGTTGTAAAAAAATTGCAGATTACAATTTTTTCTTACAACTACCTCAATATGGATATCAGATTAAAGGACTTGATTGGTAGAAAAGTAAAAAACTAACACAATTGAAAATCCATTTTATAGAATTTTTTTTTAATTATTATTATATTTTTCTTAGTTATATAATTATATTATATAAATAGATATAATATAAAAATTAGTAGGTAGTGCTTCTCAGTGGCATCGATCTAGACTTTCGCGGGTCTACAATTTCTGGAAGCAGACATTCATTGTAATATTTAAACAATCTAGTTTGCATTTCGTTTTGCCAAAATTCATCGTCCCGAGTGATTTTTTCAATTTTTAAGGGAAATTATTGTTCACCCGTCCAGACAGCAAATAAACATAAATTCTTCCTTGTTACATGTAACTGGCCCTGAATTTGAAAATACCAGTCGTGGCGACGGTTGATAGTCCCGTTTGGAAGCCAAAACTTAATTTTTTTGGCTTTGATAGCATCTCCAGCATTCATACCAAATGCTGAAATCGGACATTTAATTTCAATAAGCCCTTCCTCAAAGATGCCATCAGGTGAAGCTCCCAGAAAAAAAAAATTCTTCATCAATGAACAGTCCACATTTATGTACTTTTATACTTATCTGTTCTTCAAGTTGCCGGATAGCAGTGGCCTCATTGACCTTTCCGTGCTTTATACTTTTTATATGATCCAGCGAATAGGAATATAAGTGGCTTTTGACTAAGGGAGAGGAGCTTATGTTATGTCTTCTTTTACAAACTTTGCCGAACGATGATGCTGTAAGAAGACATCTTCTCAATTCAAGCCAAAGTGGGCTTTCTGCCTGAAGAATAGTATCTCGTTCCACCTCTTCTCTATTATTGACCTTGGATAAAAATATTGCATTTTATTTTAATTTGCGCAAATATTTGTGCTTAGACAAATAAAATTCTAGTGCTCACCTGTTCCTGAAGATTTTGGAGAAAAAAATTTTTGGCAATTTCATAGGAATCTGCGGGCATGTCCGGTCTTTGACACTCGTCGCCGTAATCTGCTTTATTATTGTCAAAATTTAATCTCCTCCTAGGACGAAATATTTTCTCTTTTTGCTTTCTTTTAAGGCGAGTCATCTCAATGCGTTTCAATGAAATACCTAGAAAAATGTACTCGTGTATTAGTCGGAACAAATAAAATATTAATAAAGTTAGGGAACAAAATAAAAATAATCGAAACTGCACCTGGACTCCTATGAAATTTTGATTTGTAAATGTTGTACTGAGGTCTTGCGGAATTAAAAGATACTACTGCGGCATGACAGCGTGCTGTATAGGAGTTTTTCAGTGAAAAATTTACGCGCTTGCCACCGATTAACTTTGCCACGATGCTATTAAATTGCTCAGCTCGGTTGTTGGTCACATTATGAAGCAAGCTTTTAGAGTGAAATGCTATTTGAGCCGTATGACTCGTAATTTTATTTAACAAGGACCGTGCTTTAGGGACCATATTATCCTCATCATTCCGGTTCCCAGAACAATAATAGGTCTCACAGGCGTGGTGGTCACCAAAAATATGCATCGGACTATTTAAAATATCTTTTTTTAAATTTATAATTTGTTCAGCAGTGGTCGCATTCTGCGCTTTGCGAAATCGCACTGCACTTTTTATCGCTATACGAAGCCTTTTTTGTCGTTCGGTGGTGAGCAATTTTCTCTCATTAAGGGGAATAGATGTATCTTTGCTCACATTGAGAATCTTTCCACAGTAGTTCCGGAGAAGATGGTTGGTACATTCGATCTTACTAACTTGATAGTTAGGATATGGCCTGCTTTCTAATATTTTTTTAAACGTACTCGCGTCACCGTCTGCTATCAACGTACCGTAAATTATGTTTTGCCTCGCAACAGATGTTTTAAAACCTTCGACTATGACACTTTGTTCCATACTTGTCGAAGAACCAGTGTGATTTTTATAACACTCGTGGTTTGCAGGAGGCACACCTTTGACTGCTGCTCGGGCGCAAACTACGCAATATTTATTTTTAACGTCCATATAAATTACTTTCCCTGTTTTATACCCAATAATAGCTGCTACACCCGACGAAGCAGAATAGTTGCTCTTGTAAGATCTTTTTGACCAACAGCAGTCAGCAATGACTGTGACAATAGGAATACCATCTTTGACTTCACCGCACGCAATAGCTTCAGCAGCTTCTTCTTTTGCAGCCTCTTGCATACTGTCTTCAGCAGCAGTTTTCCACCATTTTGCTACTTCATCATGATATTTAGCATATGAATTTTGAGTAAATATGGGTAAATCTATGGATGCCAATAATTCATTCAAATTCGATCTTCCACACCCAATCATCATAGCCCCAGTTACAGCGCCATGATTAAGTCTCATATTAGAATTTGAGCTATTACAGCTAAACAGTTGGAGCTCTAAATTACACATATTACATTTCATGGTAAATGTTGATTCCAAGCCCACCTTACGTTCCCTTAAGAATTGTAAATTATCAATAGTACATCCCATTGCTCTATTATGGTTATTGATTGTCTTAATTTGGTCAAAAAAATACTGAAAATCAATTATTCTACGGCCTTCAAAAACCATATTAATTTCTGTTGGAGTTGCAGCCTCCATAACCTACAAATAAAAAAATATGTTGCTGAACACTACAAACAAAATTGTAGAATTACTATGATAAAAAACCTCATAGTATCTAGTCTAGTAGTGTGGGTGTATTACCTCGTTCAAAAACTTACCAAACTCGGTAGTTCCACGGTTTCAGATAAGCCCAATATAGGATTCTGAAAAAAGGGAATTTATTTGATATAATATAGAAAATATATAATTTTTTTTAATTTTGAATAATTATATTATTATTTATGACGGCATACTAAAGAAAAAACTGCTATTAAAATATGTTCAATTCAAGGTACCTTTTCTTCGTGTTGGTTTTCACATTCATCTTTTTCAGTTATTACTTATTACTAAACTTGATAGTTCCACGGTTTCAGATAAGCCCATTATAGGATTCAGAAAAAAAAGGAATTAATTTGATAAATTATGACGGCATAGTAAAGAATTATTATTTTTTAACAAAAAAATTAAACTGGCTTCCAAGGTAAAAATAATAGGAATATTAATCAAAAAAATATTAAATAATTAATAGTGCCTTTTCCAGAATTCGTGAAAATCTCAACTATTTCTGTACATAGGTATCTTCACTATATATGTACAGAAATAGTTGGGATTTTCACGAATTCTGGAAAAGGCACTAAGAGAAATAATTATTTAATACTTTTTAGTTAATACAATAAGAATATTGGTTAATACAATATTCCAAGGTAAAAACAATAAGAATATTGTTTTTACCTTGGAAGTCGGTTTAAATTTTTTGTTAAAAAATTATAATTTCACCCTTTTTAGTTTTTTAAATATTATGATCTATAGTAAACACATAAGCGTCAGTTGCAGAAAGATATGATTTAGGCATGAAACTACCACATATTCTATTAACTGTACTTAACTTCGGAAGTCGGAAGTCGGTCAAAAAATACTGCTATTCAAATATAATTCAAGGTACCTTTTCTGCGTGTTGGTTTTCACATTCATCTTTTTCCGTTATTGTTTCTTCGGTTGATTTACTTTTATATTGCCTGAAATAAAAACAGAAAACACACAAAACATGTTATTTTTAAGTAAGTAATTAAATGAAAAAAATAAGTTGAAGTAAGGATAACAGTGATAATTATAGCAACCTTTTAGCCTCTCTTGCCTTTTCCAAACTTTCCAAATTTTCTACATTTTTGCGTTTTCTTTTCTTTGCTAAAAATAACTTCATTTTGTTTCCCATTAGTTCTGTAATGTAATGTGTTCTAATAGTAAAATTATTTTCCGATATAAAAAATACATAATATTTACTTACCAACAAAATAAAATATTTTTCTTACCAAAGAACCAAGATTTTTCGATCGCGCTATAAATGTTCACTACTCTAGTATGCGCGACAAAGGTCAACAAAGGTCATGCGCAGCACGGAGCGATACGTCCTGCCTCCAGCAAGCCTCGCGGCGGACTAATTTGAATTGCTTTGCGCGCAGCGATTTATAGTTGTTTTAAAATATTTGTAGAAAAAAAATAACAAAATATTTGTTGATTTTTAAAAAGTATATTTTTAATTAAAGTGTTCTTCTATCATATGAAGCTATTATTATATTGAAATAAGTAAGATAAATAGGTAAAAATAAGGTTTTAAATCCTTGATATTTCTCATTCTTTGAATTTAAATTACTTATAGTGAAATACCTAAATGAAATATTTTTTTCTGCTAACTATTTGCTTAAGGATCTTGTCAATAGGTTTTTATTTTTTTCTAATTAGATCTGTCGCTGGTTTCGTAAATTTTAAGCTTCGAAACTGATACTAAAACGGAATTTAAGAAAACCTCTGTTATGGTATCGAGATTTAATGTACAAATACTCTAAAAATAGTTTTTTTTTCTCTGCTAACTATAAGGACAGTGGAATTTCCTATAAAAATAAGTAATCAACATTTTTATAAAGATAAGTGGTTGATGACTTATTCAAGTTTGAAAAGTACAGTTTTAAGCCAAATTGAGCGTGAACAGCGTAAACGCTCTTAACATCAAACACTATAGTACAACGATGCTTTAAATAAACTGCTGTATCACTTTTAATTTAGGTTATAGAAGTTTGATGTTTACATAATGAGTAAAATTATTATTAGAAAGGAAACAGGACAATAAGTACAAAGTAACTATCGAAATGACATTGATTTTGTTATGATTATGTGTAGTCAAACAGATTACGAGGCGGATTAAGGTTTAAATCTTTCAAATATATGATCAGATTCTTCACCATAAATTTGTTAAATTCGATAAAAAAGTACATCACTAAACGTCAAATCTACTTAATTTCCATATTAAATAAATATCGAAAATCAAGCCATGTTATATTCTATTCTATCACAAATATTATTTATTGTGTAATTATTAACTAAATCAGCACATAAGAAGTCAAGTCATCAGTAAAATAACAAATGTTTTAGTAAAAATATAAACATACCGATGCAAGGACAAACTTTTCTGGTTTTCCTTTTTTCTTGAGCCACATTCAACAACACTGCACTTAGGCATTAAGTCTTTTCTTGTCCGTGATTACGGACAAGAAAAGACTTAATAATAATAATACACACAACAATTAAACAGAAATATCCATGAAATTTCCAATTATCCTCTATTTTAATTTTATAATACGACACTTTGATACTTTATGTACCTCGGAGAACTGGAACATAAAATGGCGGACCGGCCACGGTAGGTATTTTGAAGGCACGTTAAATGAAAAATGTTGCCATAGCAGCAAACACTGAAGTGTTGTTATCTTTTTCTACATATGGAAAACGATGTAAGTTAGAAAATGACAACATGATGTTTACTTATTCCGCATCAAAATGCATGGTATTTGTATAACTGATTGTATGTATAGAACAATATGCCGAGTCCACTCTTTATAGGTCTGTGGGGTAGTCTGTTTTGCGCCTGACATTTTGGATCCACAGAGTATCAGGGACTATGGTACTATCCATAGTCGTTTTACCTGAGTGGACTCCATTTCACTGGCTTGAGCATTACACCTCCTACCTTCCCATGATACTCCTGCTTCCTAAGTTAATATTTAAATGTTTGTTAGTTGTTACTTTTTTTTGTTTTTAGTTCATTCTTAGTTAGGTTGGTTAAATTTCTTATTGTTTGTTTTTTTTATGTCAACTTAATTTAAACTGTTCTGTGTTTACGTCTAATGGCGGCACTTCACGTGGCTATTGGTATTTGCTATTGGCTATTTGTTGCATTTGGCAAAATTATTGATGTATACACAAACAAGCAAATAAAGGCAAATACGGCCTACCACACATGGACGTTAAATACCAAACTTTTACTTGATTTTGTTTACTTGCAATAGGCAACTCTTTTGATGTGCGTCAAAAACCAACAAAGATAACGGATACGTGTATTTAGTATTGGTCATATTTGTCAAATAGGCAAATTAGGCCAATACTTTGTCAAACATACCATCTACACATAATAATAATAATAACATTGTAGGGGTATTCTATGTATATTGTATGAGTATTGAACATGTATGTAAATGGCAGTATGGCCAGTGTTCGGGTGGAGGCGCGCGCGACTAGTTGCGCCCAATAAATATTCATATATTATCTCCGATTATCATTCCCGTAAGGGGTCTCCTAAATTGGTGACCCCGACGTGATCTTTGTGTGGAACAATGATGAACCCCGCGGTGGCTGGACAGTTTCTGCCGAACCCGGCACCCGCCAATCCGACGACTCAGGCAGTGATCAAGACAGAGGAATTTAATTTAGCCACAATTTCGGTGTCGACGAGAATTCCCGAATTTTGGGTGTAGCTACCAAGATTATGATTTATGGTTCGCTCAGTTCGAGGCCACGATGAATCCTCAAAAACAAGGTGACGACTGCAAGTTTCAGTTGATGATATCGAAACTCGGACGCGACGCACTCCAACAAGTGTCGGACATCGTGTACAAGCCGCCAGACAGTAATAAATACCAGGCACTCAAGGACAGGTTGCTTCAGGTATTTGAGGAATCACCAGAGAGACAGTTCCAAAGGCTTGTGAGCGAATTAGACCTCGGCTCGCAGAAGCCCTCGCAACTCCTCAGAAATATGCGAGAGCTCGCTCGAAATTGTCAAGCTAGTGAAGAGACGGTACAGATCTTGTGGTTCTCGCGTCTACCTCCAGCGGTCAGAGCTGTATTAGCCGCTAGTGCAGACCAAAAACTGGACAACTTGTCGCCGATTGCGGATAAAGTTATGGAGAGTATGCACCAGACTTCCTTAACGGGTGAGCTGGCCAATATAGGATGCCATTCTGCCCAGGTGTCTGTTGATAAGGAATTATGTACGCAGATGAACAACTTGATGCTGGAAGTAGCTGCTTTACGGAACGAGGTTCGAAGAAAACCACGATTTAACTTCAGGGGACGCTCAAGATCAAGAAACAGATCGAGGTATGGGTCTAACTCTATGGCTAGGAGCTCCGAGAGTCCTAACTGGTTGTGTCACTATCATTTCTGGTTCGGAGCCAGATCCAGAAGGTGCGAAGAGCCGTGCAATTTTAACAAGAGATCGTCAGCGGAAAACTAAGTGAGGCGACCTCCGAGGAGACGGGAGATACATCCGCCGGTATGAAAAATTATCGTCTCTGTATTTATGACTCTAAAAATTCATTGAGTTTCCTTATTGATACAGGACCTAATATTTCAGTAGTACCCGTGTCTAAAGTTAGCAAATATTATAAACGTAGAAATTTTCCATATAAATTGTACGCCGCTAATGGGTCAGAAATTCAAACTTTTGGTGTAATAAACTTAGAATTAAATTTAAACTTAAGAAGAGCCTATAAGTGGTCTTTTGTAATAGCTAACGTGAATCAGCCCATTATTGGAGCTGATTTTTTGAATTATTATCAGTTGTTAGTCGATATTAGTTCGAAAAAACTTCTCGATAAAATTACTAATTTACATGTAACAGGGCCCTTGATCAATGGTACCGATTCCTTTTTAGTGAGCACTTTTAATTTAGCTAACCCTTGTTCCGATATTTTATTTAAATATCCTAATATAACGAAACCTTATAATTTTAAAGAAATACCTAAACATAATGTCTATCACTACATAGAGACTACGGGGCCTCCGGTTCACGCCAAGGCCCGGCCGCTTCCGGCCCAACGTTACGACAAGGTAAAGAGTGAATTTCAGCACATGCAGGAGGTCGGCATCTGTAGACCGTCGATGAGTGACTGGGCCAGCCCCCTTCATGTAGTGCCCAAGAAGAACGGAGACATCAGGCCGTGCGGTGACTACAGGCAGTTGAACTCCATGACTAAGCCCGACAGGAACCCGATTCCTCGGGTGCAGGACTTCACGTACGGATTGGCAGGTAAGTCGATATTTTCTAGAATAGATGTAAATAGGGCCTTTCATTGTATCGCTATTAATCCCAGTGACATCCCTAAGACAGCGATCATCACCCCGTTCGGGCTGTTTGAGTTTGCTCGTATGACCTTTGGCCTGCGTAACGCGGCCCAAACGTATCAGAGATTTATGGACAACGTGATCATTAAAGGAATCGAGCAAATTTTATACACCCCGGACGACGGTGATAAAAGTAAAAAATCACAACTCTTTTGTTATATCGATGACGTCATTGTGGCTAGTGACTCGGTCGAATTAAATAAAAAACATTAAGGGCCTGTTTCACCGCTTCCTGATAAAGTGCCAAATAGGCTATTAACAACTTATTTGACAGATAGTGCAAAAAATTCTGTTCCACAAGTGTCTGATAAGCCAATCAAGCAGATAAAATCCCCGATATCCTATCAGCCCGATCATGTGGCTGTTAAAGGTTTTATTTGTCAGATAACGAAACTTTTTTTTTTGAGATCGCGCCAATATTTCCAGCCTGTTATATTTTTGCCAGTTTTTCGTAATGACTAATGATGCAGTTCACTGTTGTGTGAATTTTCTTCAAGTTAATATATTATTATAATGATATTTTGAATAAACATGGATCTTTTAGAGATTTTAGAAGACGAATTTGATGATTTTTAGGGTTCCGTACCCAAAAGCCAAAGGGTAAAAACGGGACCCTATTACTGAGACTTCGTTGTCTGTCTGTCTGTATGTATGTCTGTCTGTCTCTCTGTCTCTGTCTTCTGTCTGTCTCTGTCTGTCTTTCTCGGTCTGTCTGTCTGGCCAAGTGGTACGGCACGCACAAAGGGTTCCGTTCCATTATAGAGCAAAAGTTGGCCAAAAAAATCATGTTTGGTGTATGGAAGCCCTCCATAAGTATATTAATTTTATTTTGATTTTAGTAGGTAAGTATTTGTTGTTATAGCGACAAGAGATATAGGTACATAATCTGTGAAAATATCATATCTCTAGCTTTTACCGTTTTTGAGTTACAGTCTGGAGATAGACAGACAGACAGACAGGCAGGCAGACCAGACAGACAGACGGAATAGTTATGCAGTTGATGAGGTTAATGGCATTTAAGTTTTATTATGTAACAAAATAATGTTCGTGTTTCAAAATAGAATGTGTCAATTTTAAGAGAGAAATAAAAGTTTTAATGCAAAAAATATATATTATTATCCTTCAATATTCAATCACTGTTACAATTGAAATATTTAAAATTAATTTTTAAAACTACTTTTTATTTTCTAATTCACATTTTAAAACTAACAGAATTACTTGAAATGGAGAAGGAAGAAAGGCCTTTATTCCTTCTCCATTTCAAGTTAAGTACTCTTTTTTATAAAGCATTTCCATCTTCAGCATCAGCTGTTTCTTAAATTTTTTTCCTGGAGTTCTTCCTCAAGAAGGGTTTTTTGAAGCTTTACAATTTCTAACTTTTCTTCGGCTAATTTATCAAAAGATCTTTTTGCTTTGGGTTTACCTGGAAATACATATTTTTAATATGCAAGTATTTCATGACAAATAATTAAATAATGATATCCTGCAAACTTGAGCTAGGGAGGCAAATCTGCCCAAGATCAACATCAACCAGCTGCACTGAACATGTTTATAGTGCACGGGTTAACTCTCTATATCTGATGAGACAGGAAACTGACATGATCAGAGGATGAATTGAAATGAAAACTGAGTAAATGTCATTTAAATGTTCTAAAAGTCCACTGTGGACTGTGTGGTTTTCACTTATTAAATATTTATTCAGTATTAGGAAAACTTACACAGAGCAGGATGTTTTTTTGATCTGTAGCACCTCAATCATGGGTATCACAGACATAATAGATTTTCAATTGTTATGCGACAGCCGGCTGCGGCTTGGGGATTGATAGGTTAGTTTGTTTTTTTGGCCCATACTTTTGGTGAAGGTTCCACAATGTCTATGTCCACTTGGCAAGTACTAAGCACAAGAATATCTATTCTGGAATCTGGAAACAAACAACATACTTTAAAATCTACATTATGTTTTTTTAATCAAGAATTTTATCTAATGAAAATATTTACCATCCGCTGTATCACAAGCTGTCATTGGAATCAGTAAATCGTCTGCATGTCCTGCAGGGATTCAGGGATAACAATTTAGTCCCTCTGTGTATCCGTTGCACCAATATATCTACAATAATCAAATATAATAAATAAGATGCCAATACAAAGATAGTATTTGTTGCATTTGCCCATCACTGTACTCGCACACACATACTTACATAGCAAATGTTTGTTTCATAATACTTATTCTTATTCTGTATAAATAAAATTTGGCATCTGATACATGCATTATTAATACAGATTACAGAGAGTTTATTCAAATATAGGTATCAACTGTCTAATCTCCAACTAAAGACTGAACTGCATGAGACTGAGAGCACAGCATGCTGGAGAGATTGGAGACACAAATCCATCTTCGTCGTTTCCTTATGATTTCCTCCATTCGACTTAACCTCTATCTTTAGAAATTGAATCACTAGTTCAATATAACTTCCTTGATTGTCTTAATTGTCTGTTTCCAACGAAATCGTGTTTAGAGAAAAGCATGGAAGATTTTATTAGGTTTCTAAATTATGTCTATGAAAATCCGTATAATCCCCGCAAGTTGCTAATGCGCTGGAACCTTGTCTAATTAACACCCACGTGACGTCACCCGCAACAAGTACAGCTAACAAGAATTCTAATAGGTAGTTAATTTTATATAAATAATATTTTTTTAATTATTTATGATCTTCAATAAGATCGGGTTAAATAAAGGCTGTCTCAGTAAGAATGCACTTTTAAATTTGGATATATTTTTTTGGTAACTTGGTGGCAGCTCTTATTCTGAATATTAAAAATGGAACGCTTTTCAAAAGAAAAATGCGTTATGATTGTGAAAACTCATTACAAAACTAGGGAAAGTTACGCTGAAACCGCTCGCAAACTTCGCCAAATGATCAGACCGACCGGTACCTACGTTAAAAAGTGCACTCTTACTGAGACACTCTATATATAATAATTGTATGGAACTTTTAAAAATAAAACCAAATGTTTCAATAATTTTCAACGTTTATTGGCACATTTTTAAAATCTAACCTAACCTAACTCTTCAACTCCACTCATATAATCTAAATCAGATTCAGAATCGGTTTGTGAGTCTGTTGTCTCTGATTCACTATCATCTCCAGTGTTGATGATGAATAATTCGTCTACTAATCTATCTTTACGCCAGTATTCTTCTTCAAGCCTCTTCACATGATTTAACTTCTTTTTCCAATCATCAGGAGTAATTGACTGCAAAGCCTCCAAAGTTAATTGCTCTACCTTACTCTCCAACTGTTCTACATTCTTGTCAGAAACTCTTTGTTTTACGAGGTGCCATATATACTCAATGGGATTGAGGTCGCAGTTATAGGGTAGCAGTCTTACTATTTCGTGGCCATGGTCAGTAATTAATTTATCTACGATATATTTTTTCGGCGGTTTGTGGTTTTTTATTAACAAATACAATTCCGGTTTCGTGTAGTGTTGGGGAAACTCAATATTACGTGCTTGGAGCCACTCAACCATCACTTGTTTTCTTGCACTCATGTTGGGAGTTCTATCGTCCTCTTTACTGTGGTAGGGGGCAGTGTCCATCACAATAATACTGTTAGGGGGTATGTTGGGCATTAGTTTTTCTTGTAACCATTTTGTAAAATTTTCATCATTCATTTGATCGTGATAATCACCGGTTTTTGTATTTGCTTTAAACATTAAAAGTGCGTTATCCACAAATCCTGACTCACTCCCAGCGTGAACGATTATCCAGCGGCGACCAGGGCTATCGTTCTTTCTCACTCCAACATCCGTAGCAGACTGCCAACAGCTTTTGACAGTGTAGTGGGCGTGGATCCAGGTCTCATCTAAATAAAATACTTGTTTTTTGTCAGCGCCAAGTGAATCATTTTCTTTCATGCGGCGTAAATACTTAGCCCTCCAAGCTTGAATATTGGGTCTTTCAATCAACACTAATCTCTTTTGGCTACATTTTTTAAATCGATACCCTAGACTGCTTTTCATTATTTTACGTAATGTAGTCTCACTTCCTCTATAATCTAAATCTTGTCTAGCAGCAGCCATAATTTTGCGCATAGTGGGTATTTCTTTGCGGACTGTGTACATAGAAGTAATAATATTTCTCAATGCTGATAGCGCAAATCCGTCCAAAAACTCTTTTTTGCCCCTTTTTTTTTAATTGGCGTTTTAATTTTACTGCCGCTAGCCGTAGCAATTTTTTTTTCGCGCCTTAATTTTGCCACTGTATTTTTTGCTATCCCTGTAGCGCTCAATACACGCTGTGTGACCTTGGTTGTATGTTGTAAATGTTTTGAAATTTCAACTAAAATTGACTTCGGCATAACTACGTCATCACTAGTGTCAGATGCATTTTTGAGGGATCGAGTTATATTTTGAAGTAGTACCTTAGATTCCTCCTTCTCTTTTTCAAAATAATCGTCCACTTTAAGAACAATTTCACGAGCACGACTGTGAAGTATTTTCCTACTCATTTTTACTCTAACATTACAAAACTTTACAAAAATAGCAGCAAACAAAACAAGGTAACAAGAAAAAATAACAATAAAAATGTGCGTTGTCACAATTCACAACTCGATACGCGTACTTGCCGGCCGGTGTTGCTAACGGTACTGAGTGTTCAATGTCACGACTCACGATATTACGTCATCAAAATGGCGGCCAGGCGCATTAGCAATTTGCGGGGATTATACTTATAATTTTCCATCGCGCAGATATTTACGCGACGCTCAAAACCCATAAGCAGTATAGTGATGAGGACTTCAAGAAACGAATTTTCAAATTTCACTTCAGTACATATTATAAATAAAATTCAAGAAATTACATAGAACACTGAAATATTTTCAAATGTCTTGAAATTTGAATTTTGGTGTCACCCATAGTGATTATATTCTCTTTAGCTGAACGCACATTTGTCAGCACCGTACGCGCCGCACGCGCCGAACGCGCCGCATTTTAAAATTGGGTCGCATATTTGTCAGCACCGTACGCGCCGAACGCGCCGCATTTCTGTGTGCTGCCAACAATTTTTGCAGTTTTTTCTTGCTTTTGGTGACATTTTGCTATGGAAGAAATTGTTGTAATAGCCAGCTTATTGGCAGAGGAAGAAGAAAATGAAATTCGAAGAAAAAAAAGACTCTGGATTCACAACATTAATTTAAAAAGGAACTTATATGGAGAATATCATACGTTATTTCCAGATTTAATAGATGATGATGAACGATTTTTCAGATATCTACACATGACATACAGGAAATTTCAAGAATTGCTACATATTCTAAAACCACATCTTACTATGGAAAATTCAAGATTTAGAAGGGCAATCGGACCAGAGGAAAGACTCGTTGTATGTTTGAGGTATTATTTATTGATAAGTTTTATTAAGAATTTAGAGGTAGTAATCAGGTATTGTTTAGAAAAGAACATAAAATAAACAATTAGTATTTCTTAAATACTACGTATTTCTTTAGTTCTTCATTCAACTCAGAGCTCTCATGATCATAGGATGCATTAATAATCTCGTCACTCATTATCGTTATTTGTTGTGTAGGGTGTATTGATGCCATTTCTTGTTGAGGTATCGTGCCAGTCGAAGTGGTTGGTGCAATACGCGGACGTACAGATTCAGCATTTGTCAAATGAGACACTGTAGTATTTTGTAGAGAATTCAGCGGCAACGTAAAGAGGGTCATTTCAGGGGAGTGAACCGTATCAATAGATACAGAAGTAGCCTCCTTTTCATTTAGCGTTTCCATTTCTGCATTATGCACTAATTGAAACAATTGACCTTTGATGTACAGTTGTTTCTTTTTATCAAGTCCTTGTACAGTTCTAGCCATACTCATAAAAAATCTATTATAGGATCTTGGTTTACATTAATATTATTTTGCGCAGAATCACGTGACCGGTTTTGTTCGGCCAAATAATCTTTTAGTACTGTTGCTACACTAGTGGTAGGATTTTCTGTGGATCTGTGCGATGACGAACGACTACAAGAGCGATTTGGAGTGTATCTCGGTAGTGGCGTTTCCGCTTGTTGGAAATCTTCTCCGGACTCGGAATGTGGGACTGAAGAAGGCACTTCTCGTGCTGGTACTGATATATTTGAAACTCTATTTTCTTCATCGTTTATATAGGGAAAGAGGAAGCTTAGCTCTTTGTTATATTTAGGCGGTTTTATTTTGGTTGCGGCTTGACCACTTTTTGTCTTTCTTAAACTCAACGTCTTTCTATAGTTTTCTCGGATTCTTGTCCATCTTTCTCTACATGCTACACCTGGGAACAATTTTTTAATAAATCAAGAAAACAGAATATAAAATACTTAAGGGGATAAAAGACGGAAGTCACTAGCGCACGAGGTTTTAAATTTATTTCTACCAAACTACAGAAGACACAAAGATTTGCTTTTGTTTGCGGATATTACACAACAGGGTGGTATTTTACCTAATATTACAAGCAGTGAAAATATCTTTGTTTAGTTATGTATTGTAAAAGTGCTAAAAGTGGCCACTTTTGGCAGATTAACAGCACATAACTATTAGTAAAGGAATTTAAAAGAAATTGTTGTTGCTAAAATACCACCCTGTTGTGTAATATCCGCAAACAAAAGAAAGACTTTGTATCTTCCATAGTTTCGTAAAAATAAATTTAAAACCTCGTGCGCTAGTGACTTCCGTCTTTTAGCCCCTTAATGTAATATGTTTCTTTTCAGGTTTTTAGCAACCGGAAATTCTTTTACATCGCTGTCGGATAATTTCCGTATGGGCGAGAGCACAATTCGTACAATAATTTATTCAACATGTAAAGTAATATATCAAATACTACAACCGATTGTAATGCCTACGCCAGATGAATTTTTGTGGATGTGGCCAGAAAAAATGTTTCGCGAAAAGTGGAATTTTCCAAATGCTGTTGCAGCTCTTGACGGTAAACATATATTATTTCAAGCTCCGGCGCACAGTGGCTCTATGTATTATTGCTACAAAAAACATTTTAGTACAGTGTTACTGGCATTGGTAGACGCAAATTACAAATTTATTGCCATAGATGTTGGCGCTTGTGGTAAGAATTCAGATGCCAACATATTCAAAAATTCTAATTTGGGAAAGCGTTTAAGCGACGGAAGTTTAAATATGCCATCAGCAAAAGCACTTCCAGGAGGAAACACAGTCTTGCCACATGTAATAATTGCAGACGAAGCTTTCGGATTAAGTACGTATTTAATGAGACCTTATTCACGTGACGACGCCAGAGAAGAAGAAGGAAAAAAAATATTTAACTACCGCCTGAGCCGAGCACGAAATACAGTTGAAGATACGTTTGGTATATTAGTGAAAAAATTTAGACTATTTGAAAGGAGATTACTTATGAGTCTCGATCATACTGTCACAGTCGTTACGGCAATATGTTGCCTACATAATATTTTACGCGATGATACATGTTATTGGTCAGAAAGAGATCAAATGATAACGTTGAGAGACATGCATGCATTGGAAAATTTCACAGGTATTGGAGGACAGTCAACTTCTGATGCTCTGGCAGTAAGAAATGCCTTTAAGGAATATTTTAATTCCGAAAGGGGAGCAGTTCCGTGGCAAAGACAAAGAGTACGTGCTGGAAGACGGCAATAGTGATTTTTTAAACATAATATAAACCGGTCAAGTGCCAATGTCGAGTGCGTTTTTAGTTGTATGATACAAATCGATGACTGTAGGTCTTAAAATTCTTTTGAAATAAAAATTATAATTTCTTACCAGTTTCATTCATTTGTTCTCCAATTTCTTCCCATATGTTGTCTCGTCTTTGCTGGTTCATATAGTGCGGATGTCGTAAATTATACAACTCTTCATATTGTTGTACAAACGATATTAAAGCCAATTCGTCCATTTCGGGCGTGTAGGTACGTTCAGTACGTGCAAATCGTTCAGCTCTTTGGATCCGAATGAGGCAACACTGAGTAGCAGCACGCGCCGCACGCGCCGTACGCGCCGCGTTTTATGACGTCATCAGCATCCTTCCTTCGGAGTTCGGATGCCTACCGTATTTTACAAAATGCGGCGCGTACGGTGCGGATAAATATGCGAAGTTTCATATCATTACATACAACGAATTCTAAAATGCGGCGCTATCGGCGCGTGCGGCGCGTACGGTGCTGACAAATGTGCGTTCAGCTTAAAGTATTTATGTTGTAAAATCACTGTTCAGCTTATAACGTAAAATATTTGATTTCCCAAAATGGGAACATAGTTTTTTCAAATATCGAAAAAATGATATTATTGTGATCCAAGTGACCGCAAAAATATATAGATTATTATAGCACTGTCTATCTGTTACTAAAATATGATCCAAGTTACACCTATGCAAATGGATTACTTCTGCACTGTAATAAAATTTATTGTGAAGTGGTCCAAGTGTCATCAATGAACATGGATTACTTCTCTACCGAGTCCAAATCACTGGTGAAGTTGTCCAAGTGGCATACAAGTCACTTGGATCATAACTCCACTAACAAATTATGATTTTAATGGCCATGCAGAAATGTCAAACATAGGACTTTGTTCAGAAAAATGGATCGTATCACTTGGATTACTTCTGCACTAACTAAGTTTAGTCCCACGGAGGGCAAAAAGTGACTTAACTCTGTTTTGACAAAAAGGTCACTTGGATTACTTCTGCTCTCAACTAGCCATATATTATAACTTAAGTATTGACCAACTAAAATATTTTGTGAAACTATTACCTATTCTTAAAATAAACCAGAACATTTAGAAGAATATTACAAGTCAAAGTTTAGATAAGGTTTTAAATTAATATGACTAGTTACAAGAATATATTTTTGTTAATTTTTCCTATTGCTTTTTGTAATGTTAAGTTTATAACATCTTTATTTTGCATTTGTTGTATTTAAATATATAATATTACTATAGTTAAACTAATATTTTTTGTTAAACTAGTACCTATTTTTAAAATAATAGTATTGTTAAAGTAATAAAATGGTATATGGAGAGAAAACTGAAAATATTAGTATTGTTTTTATGAAAATAAATAAACAGGGTTGTTAAAAATTATAATTTAAGGCTCAAATAATTCAAAGGATTCCAATAAAAGTAAAATGTATGCAGTAAGAAAATTTATTAATTTTCAGAATACCTACTCACAGTCCTCCTCCTCCATAGCTTTCTTAAAAGCTTTATTAATTTTATTAGTATTTGGCATATTTGCTGAGGATGATGGGCCAGGGTTTGAAACTGCTGTAAATGGCTTTTTTAAATGTACATTGCAAAGAATTTTAATTTTTTTTGATGTATTGATAATATGATTTTGAGAATGAATGTAAGGGGTCTTTGGTGACTGAATATTTTCAGGTGCATTAATGACAGTGCCAGTGGAAGGCGTCACTTGACAGGAAGGTGAGGGCTTTGTATCAGGAATGTAAGTAATTTGGTGCTCGTTAGGTGTACCTGATGGCATGGATAATGAATAAGATGAGGATGATGGGCTAGGTGTTGAGGGTGGAATATATGAAACAGGAATATTATATGGCCTTGGAATGCTGTGGATATATGATGAAGACTGAGAGGAACATGTACTTTGTGCTGACGGTGGTCGGCTAAATTCAAGTGGAGATGGACTTCTAAAGTGGTTTATACTTTGCATTGCTTGAACTGGTGCAAAATTAGAAAATGTGGCAGCACCAGAACTTTGTTAGCCACTTTCTGATACTTGGTTTATGGACCACCACAACTCGTCGACTTTAAACATAAAGTATTCTCTCTGTTTTTCAGGCAATTTCTTTAGCCTTTTAGCTAAGAGTTTAGCGAAAAGATCACAGTCATCTTCTGTTGACTGATTTTTATTCAGAACATTGTTCAATGTGTTAAAAGCTGCTGCCATTTGTTTTTCTGCTGCTAGCAATTCTGGAGGATTTTTGCGACGTCGATTACTTAGTTTTGATGATGGTGATACGAGATTTGTGGTATCCAGGTTTTCATTATTCTGTATTGGTATTTCTGTCTCTGCCCACAGTTGAGTATCCACAGCCTGGAATAAAATGAAATAATGAACTAAGTAACATTTTTCGAACACATAAAATACTTAACTTTAATCAAATTTTATGACTGACTTATCAATAGCTACTTCGTATTTCTCATTAACAAGTCAGCTTCAATTGGGACCCTTATAAGATAAGACGTAAGGACAATAAAGTTATTTATTATTTATTTAAAGTCTTAGTGATGGAGATAATCTTTTTTACCATTGGGGTACACCTAACGCTAAGTTTTATGTAACAGCAGATTTTACTCCTCAACTCAGCTTCACTTCTTCAAACAAAGTATCTAGTTTGTTTCATTAAGCTGATCTATACAAATAAATAAAATTGGAGTGTCTGTTTCTAACCATTGTTTACATGCATATGGATATACATATAATATTATTATATTTTTTTCAATTTTTGTCTGCCTATCTCTCTGTTTGTAATGGCTCTCTCATGTTTGTAAATGACTATTTCTCAAAAAAGTGTCCCGTCAGGAAATTGTGAAGAAATCAGTTCGTCAAGAAACGTCAGGAAATTATCGATACTAAGGATGGCATTATACCAAAAAGTTAAGGAATCAAGTAACGTAAAATGAAACACTTGTTCTAGTCTCATAGTAATTATTTAATTAAATTTAAGTTAAAAAAAACATATAAGTTTTAAAAAAATATAAGGGTGGGTTGCACCAGAGGCGTGGTTAAAGTTAAACTTTAACCTTTACTTCGACCACGGAATTTGACAGATGTCTGTTGCGTTTATTTTTTTGTTAAAGCTACAGTTACAGTATAAAATTTGAATTATCCATAAAAATCGACAGGAAAAATATTTATTATAACAACACTGTGATCCATTGTAAATTTTCACGAAAAAATTTCGTTAGTAGTTAGTTTGAGCGGTTACTTTATAGTTTTCACAGAGCCAGTACTGGCTTCCAATAAGACTGGCAGCCAGTATTGACTTGGTATATGCCACGTGTGAACAGTTTTTCAAGCCAGGCCAAACTGTTCACACGCGGCATATACCAAGCCAATACTGGCTGCCAGTCTTATTGGCAGCCAGTACTGGCTCTGTGAAAATTAAACTTTAATGGTTATCGTTAGATATGGCATCCTTAACCAAAGATTTGACATTTTGCACTGTAGTTATAATTAAAGTTATAGTTAAAGTTACAGTTATAGTAAAAGTAAGTTGGTGCAACGCACCCTAAGGAGGCAGGGTAACAAATTTAAATTTCTTTTACATTAATGTCAGCAGGAAAAATGTAGCAGTTTCCTTCTTTTTTTGGTTGGCTAAGAAATTCGACAATATCTCTATTTTCGATTATTGAAATATCATTTTTTATGGCAACATAAATGTTTTTCATCTTTTTGGACGACTTAAACCCTTGCACTACAATTTTGCCGTGTGACATATCTTCGATCCTGCAAACATAACGATATTCTTTATTTTTCTTACTGGAAAATCTAGCCAGTACAAATTTTCCGGACTTCATGCTTGCAAGTCCTTGTTCCTCATCAAATCCAGGTATTTCGTTTACATTATGTTTCATTACGTCGTCAAGTAGTTCGCTTTCTTCATTATCAATCTCCATTTCAAGTTTTTCTTCCTTTTCAGATCCATGTGTTCTGCTTTTGTTATGTTTTATTTTGTTGTCAGGTAGTTCTCTTTCTTGTTTTTCAGTCTTCATTTTAAATCTTTGTTCCTTTTCAGATCCAGGTATTTCGCTTACATTGTGTTTCATTATTTCGTCAGGTAATCTTCCTTCTTCTTTATCAGTCTTCAGTTCAAGTCTTATTCCCTTTTCAATTGTTTCAGTCTGTTCTTGTGTTGACTTTGGTAAAGTCTTAGTTTTCAATTCTTGTTCTGGTATAGTAGTCAGCCGAACTGGTGATGTCATTTTTAACTTTAATTTACCTGTTTTTTCGTCTAAGATTACGTTTACATTACTATTAGACAGAATTTTAATTTTTGAAACTCTAACATTTTCTTTGGTGTGACTAGTATTTGGTTTTGGTTTTTGCTCTATGTTTTCTTTATGGCTGCTATCTTCAAGTTGGCTATTCCATGGTGAAGTATTTTTTTCATAATTCGTTTCAGTGTGATCTGGTTCTGAATCTTCCGAAAATGTGTTTTCGTCGTCAAATGCAGCCTCGTCGAGGTCTGAACTCGCATATGTGATATCAATATCACTTTCAGAGGATTCTGATTGGGTATGATTGGACTTTTTACGTTTTCTCTTTATGCTTATTCCCTTATTTTCTTCAAGTCTTCTTTGTTGAGTAACAGTACATTTATTATCAATCAAATGGTGCAATTTTACCTGATGGCACTTACAGAGTCCTTTCATCATTTCAGGACCACAAAAGCACGAAACGCATCTGTAATATACTGCAGCGTACTCATTTTTTGTAATTATTTGATGAACGTTTAATGTGCCTGTTACCGCTACAAGACTCAATGGTATCGCCTCTTGTATGGTACGAACTGCTTCCTCCGTGATGTAAAAAAGCTTAACTTTTGATTTCTGTGCTTGTAGGATGTTGTAGGCTGCTTTTGAATCTGGTATGTCATTGCCATAGGCTACTAACTGGTCTAGTTTTCTTTTGATCGATCCGCCAACTCCATCCGCAGGCCCCTTGCCATGAGAGGCTTCGAAAAAATTCCATGTTGCATATTCAAAAACACTTTCAGACATCATTTTAGACAATAAAAAGAAATTCTTCTTTTGTCTATATTGGGTTGTGGGCCCATCCGAGAAAAAATGAATAACTCTTAACATGGGGCAAATACTTTTGGCGTAATCAATGACGGGATTCAAATGGGCCCATATAGCACCGGGATCGTGGGCAGTTGATGGAGAAATAGTACAGAATGATGTTGGTTGACTGTCTTTGGTATATATAACTCCCGTATGTAAACTGAATTGATTTTGACTAGAGCCAAAGTGTGCTGATTGAACTTGCTCCGACAATTTACACGTATAATTTTCGGAGAAGTCACATATTATCGCTATTTCATCATGTCTTAGATTCTCAGTGCATTTTTTGAACTCTCCGTACTGGTGTAGTATATTGTAGTAATGTTTTTTGAATAAGTTTAGCTCCTGTTGAAAATCTGAGACAAGCTCTTTAATATTGCCAGTAACCAATTCCTTAGTCACTTTCTTGGTGATCATTTCTTTAGGTCCTTCTTTAGTGGCTTTAGTGTATGAATGTTTTTTTAATACCCATTTAAACCATTGTACCTGCTTATCTTCATCAAATTTTTTTATATCTATCACTTTGTTTTTGCATGTGATGCACGTGGAATGCATGCAATCTTTAGAACTACTATCACACGCAATTTGTTTAACGAGCTCGGAAAGGTTCGCGGTATCTATTAAACGAAGTACTTTCAATTTGTTGGCTTTAAAAGACAGATTTGAATGTCTGGTACAGGCACATGTGTTTCTGTCATTGATGTTTGGTCTTTGTACATAAAAGGGTTTCAGTCTTGTAAAAGTTGCATATGAAAGTTTCCCTCCTTCTTGTTTGTACTTCATATGCAATTTTAGCATGGAATCAATAAGGTAGCGTTTTTGTTTTTTATTTTTGTGTTTTGTCTTGGTCTCCTGCTTTCCAGCTGTTGCTCTGCTGACGTCATCTCGACAAAAGAAGGATTCAATTTCTGCGGCATGAAGAGTCTGAATTCGCGATATGTTGTTAATTGGTTCTCTTTTTCTGATTCGATTGATACCCAATTTGGCTGACATTTTGTTTTTCATTTTATATCTACGAATTATATCATTGTCAACAACCCTCTTTAAGGCTTCTTTGGTTTTATATGAATCTGCATTCGAATAAACTGTTTCTAGTGAATGACTGAGTAGGTTTAATTCGAAAAGCTTTTTCTTAATTTTGTCTTTATCTTCAACTGAAGTAGATGGCAGAGCTTCATCAACGAATAAACTAGCTTTGGTTCGCGGCGTCGTGTCATTATCAAGTTGTAATTCACTATCTCTGTTTGCAACTTGTCCTTGTTCGTTATTTATTAGTGATCGTATATCATCGTAAGCTTCAATTTGGCTTTGTAAGTTATTCACTTTGAACTTGTATCTATTTACTTTCTTTTTTAGAGTTTTGATTTCTTTATTTAGTAATAAAATCTTTTTTTCCAAAACTGAATTCTTCCTACGTAATACGATGTTATCTTTTAGTGTCTTTTCTTGTTTCGTGTCTTGTTGTTTAGATAAGTCTGCCTGTTTAATTTTCGCAGCATTTTTCTTCTCTTTTCTCTTTCCTTCATCAGTTAATTCTTTGACCTTTTTTGTCTATCTTTTACCTTCTGCAAATGTTGTTTTCTTATATTTTCGAATTTTTCCGGGTTCTCTCGTTTCAATTTCTCAATATATTTTTTCTGCCGTTCTGCAGCTGTCATTGGCATCTACGACAAATTACAACATGCTTTAAAAATTGTATTTATTAAAAATTATTTCATTTTCATTTGTATCATAATTTATAAAGACCTTAAGTAATCAGTCTATAAAAAAATGTTTTAGATTATATTTCACATTATTATTATTAACAAAAAAAATTAAAACCGACTTCCAAGGTAAAAACAATAGCAATATGAACTAAAAAGTATTAAATACCTATTATTAACTATTATTTTTTAATAGTGCCATTTTCAGAATTCTTCTAAATCTCAACTATTTCTGTACATACTACAGTCTTCATTATTTTGAAGTCGGTACCAGCTAATTTAGTCGTGAGTTCAGTAATGTCAGAATATCTGAAACTTTTAGGACTGGTACCGACTTCAAAGTAATGAAGACTGTAGTATGTACAGAAATAGTTGAGATTTAGACGAATTCTGAAAAAGGCACTATTAAAGGGGTCCCCTCGATTCCTCAAGGATCCCATAATCAGATCACTACTTTTGGGAAATGGTACCAAATTCGAGTTAAACCCTATACAACACAAAAAGAATTTTGAAAATCGGATCACAAACGGCTGAGTAATGGTTGAACATGCAAAAAAAAAGATACATACAGCCGAACGTATTACCTCCTCCTTTTTGGAAGTCGGTCAAAAACGAGCCCAAATACAAAACTTCGTTTTATTCAATTTAGCCGTTTAGACTCTAGAGCTGACAAAGGAAATACGTCATATGAGAAACAGTTTTCATTTGACGTCTAAAAAATATATATATATATATATATATATATATATATATATATATATATATATATATATATATATATATATATATATATATATATATATATATATATATATATATATATATATATATATATATATATATATATATATATATATATATATATATATATATATATATATATATATATATATATATATATATATATATATATATATATTTATGTATTCTTATATATATATATATATACATATATATACATATATATATGTATTCTTATATAAAAACACAGCCAAACATATTATAATTTCCTCCTTTTTGGAAGTCGGTTAAAAAATATTGATAAATAGGTATCTGTATAGCTCGATTTTCTTTTTCCAAATTTTCATACAAATTCGACGTCACACGGTAGATTTATATGGAAATGCGAACATAAAAAAAACTATATTTATTTTTAATCCATGCTGGTGAATACTACATACTGCATGAAACGTCCAAAATTTCTTGACGTCAAGAAAAACGTCACGAAATTTTGTCAGGAAAATCAGACACGCTTCGTATTTTCGTAATTACATCGAAAGTACCTATTAGATCCAACAACAAAAGGTTTCTTACTATTTATCACCTTCACCAGAAAGTTTAGTACATATTTGATCATAATATAACTTACTTTTTAAGTCGAAACACGTCAGGAAATATTTTTTCTAGCACTTTCACTTCAATCGCTCCGGCTGTTTTGCTAAACTGAGAGCCAATACAAAATGGCGGCAATATGGTCTCATTGTCTATGGAATGCAATGGGGTTGCCATATTTGTAAAGTACAAATTCCTACCTTGAGAATCGGTTCCGGTGATGGAAATTGCGTCAATAAATGTGTCACGAAAATTATTGAAAAATAGAGGGACATTTAATGTTTTCGACTTTTAATTATCAGAAAGGGTATACAAAAGCTCGATTGTGATTTAAAATAGTGTCAAATATTATATAACTGAAGATAAGATAAAATCCCTTTTAGAAGCATTTGAAAATATAGGTTTCACGAAGACATTATATATCATGGGGTAGGGTAGGGACATATCGTTTTTATATGGGCGGCTATTTTACTGCTCAAAACAATTATAATTTTTTAATTTGTTTTAATACTCATATGAGTTTAAACGTCTTTATAGAAACAGGATTAACCCGCACTACAATTTGCGTAATACGACTTCCGATAAGAAGCTTTATTTAAATCATAATAACGTTTTTCATGAGTGGACAACAACATTTTCTGAAAGTGGACAACTTTTTAAGAAATAGTCAAATCTCTGAAATGGCTGGACCGATTTGGACCGGAATTTTTTAGGGAGGTAGCTAGTTTGAAGGAGGTTATAGCGACTTTCAATTAATGAGGAAAATGATCCATGTCTGTTATTATGTGTTGACGCGGACGAAGTCGTAACAGCTAGTGTTAAAATAAGAACTTATAATAAAATGAATTAAAAGAAACTTACTTGATCCTCCGTATTTCTAGAATTTCTGCATTCGTATACACTTCCTAGAAATGAGTTCATAAGCTCAAAAGCAAACCAAATCGGTTTATGGATTTGGTCTGAACCCGATCCAGACTGTTGACTATTTTTAATCTTTCTAATATGCCCACGAAATGTAGCCATCAGCGAATCTCTTTTCTTTTTTAACTCTGGAATATTATACCCAGTCTGATCACTAATGCGAACCCATGCATCGTGCAATTGTTTCTTGTCTTTATGGTGCACATGTGTTGGATCCTAAAGCACTGGTTCCGTTTGGTATAATTCAAGGAAATTTATTTCGCTTTCATTATTCCACATCTTGACCGAATTCAAATTTTTGCATCACAGACGTATTTTATCTGTACTGTTCAGCGGCGCGACTTGTACTTTAAAGACACGAGAGTGTACATAATGCGCTCGCTTTCTTCGCGAGACCCTTTGACTCGGGCGCAAAATACCGACAACGGACCGAGAGCGTCCGAGACAGGCGAGACGAGGCGAACGCACCCATTTAGGCTAGCCGCACGGCCGCTGGCACCTACGGTTTCCTCATTAGGTTTCCTGATCTGGAATTCAGATTAGGTTTTCCGTGATCCTAACGCAGACGTTAGGTTTTTTGTATTCGGAATTTATGCCGCCAGTGGGTATAGTAACGCTTTAGTGAAAGCACGTATCATGGACGACGAAGAATTAATTGGGATAGCACTTTTATTGGCGCTAAACAAGAAAAAAAGGAAACGTCGTTATTGGGTCCACCCATTAAACACTCAAAGAATAAAAGAGAGTCAATTTTATCTGAAAAGAGCAAAATTACGAGCACACCCCGAAGAGTTCTTCAAATTTTACAGAATGTCAATGAAATCCTTTGATGAACTTCATAATGGCATACAAAACAAAATAAAGAAGCAAAATACATGCATGAGGTTATGTTTGGATACGGAAGAAAAGTTGACCATTACATTAAGGTAAGTTTTTATTTAAAATCAAATACAATTTATAAAACCACAAAGATGACACATCATACAGGTAGGTACAACTATTTAAATTTTAAATAATTGCGAATATCCTTCTCCTGGGTATTTTGATACTGGAGAGTTAAAAACTGTGCAGCCTCGCTATCTTCAGTCAGTTCAGTTTGAATAATATTAGTGTTTGGTTCTGAATTCTCAGGATCTTGTTGAGTAGTTAGGTTGGAGTGGGGAGGTGCTATATTAGTAATTGAGTGTATAATCAGCTTTGGCTTAGGGGTACTGGCACTTGAGATATTTGGTTGATGAGAGAATGGATGATTTGCTGGTGGAGCTGGGATATAAACATGTGAATTTTGGGGCACATAAATATTTTGTGGCTGTGTTGGTGATGGTGTTGAAATATTGTAATATGAAGGTGAGCTTTGATGTACAGGAGTGTAGGAACTATAGATGGATTGAGGGCTTGACGATATCACAGATAAGTCATTTGAAGATTGTGAAGATGGATAATACCCCATATTAATTTTTTTTACTAATTGCAGCATTCCTAACTGAAAATCTATTTTTTGGTTAGGATTCATTCTTTTCTTGTGGCTTCTGAAACTTAATAAAAATTTGGTGTCATCATCTTCGTCAGTATTGGGTGTAGCTGTTGCTTTCTGTCTCTTTTGTAACATGTCTAATATCTGTGTGGGGACATCTTTCTTCTTTTTCTGTGCCTTCACTACAGGCGAAGTTTCTATCGGTACCTCTGTAATATTGACATCATGTTCAATACTTTCTTCTTCTTCATTTGTCTGTCGTTGTGGTTGAGAACAATCTGTATCTTCATTTGAATAGTTGCCTTCAGAATTTCTTTTTGCAAATACAGGCGTAAGAAAGCATAGTAAGTCACTGTAGATATATTTTTTTGATTTTTTAGCTGCACTGCATGTAGGAATACTTTTTGGTTTTTGAATTTCTTTTCGGTAATAGTCTAGGGACTATTACCCACTATTACTAAGAAAAAATGGACCAACATTAGGATGTTGGTCCATTTTTTCTTTAGTTCAGCACCTTTAAAAAAATATAATTAATTAATTATTGGAATTAAAGAATCTATACATTTATTAATTAACTAGCAGTACCCCGTGGTTTCACCCGCGTAGTTCCCATTCCCGTGGGGATAAAGGAATAAAATATAGCCTATGTTACTCCCAGATATTGTAGCTTTCTCTTGGCTAAATAATTTTTGAAATCGGTCTAGTAGTTTCGGAGCCTATTCGTTACAAACAAACAAATCTTTCCTCTTTATAATATTTGTGTAGACTAGTGCAGAAGTGTAGATTAATTAACCATTGATAACAAATTTCTTGGTTTTTTTTTGTTATTTAAATATTATAAATTAAATTACTTTTTCTTTTACAGATTCCTAGCAACTGGATGTAATTTTGAAGAATTACACTTTGATTATCTGATGGGAAGCCGAACTATTTCTGCGGTCGTTAAAGAAACCTGTCAAGCTATTTGGGAAGTGTACCAACCCTTAGAAATGAAGCCACCGTCATCAAAGCAACGTTGGATAGAAATATCTGAAAATTATTATAAAAACACCAACTTTCCAAACTGTTTAGGTGCAGTTGACGGAAAACATATCCGTTTGATCTCCCCCCTCCATAGTGGCTCTGCTTTTTACAACTATAAAAATTACTACTCTATTGTATTAATGGCAGTAGTAGATTCTGACTACCGATTTATAGCCGTAGATGTGGGTGCTTATGGAAAAGACAGTGATAGTAATATTTTTAACAATTGGGGGTTTGGGAAAAAATTAAAACAAAATACGCTTAATTTGCCCGAATCACTATCTCTGCCAGGAAGTAATGGGCCACCTCTACCTTTTGTGTTTTTAGGTGATGAAGCATTTCCACTGAATAATAATTTTTTGAAACCGTATCCAAGATGTAACCTGAATGATCAACGTCGAATCTTTAACTATCGACTGAGTAGATCTCGACGTATAGTAGAATGTGCTTTTGGTATTCTTTCAAATAAGTGGAGAATTTTTCATACAAATATGACAATTTTACCAGATTTCGCTGTACTAGTAACAAAGACAGCATGTGTGTTGCATAATTTTGTACGCAGTCGAGACGGTTATAACTTCAAAGATACGCTGACGCATTACTTCGAGGATTTACCATTCAGTACACCACATCGTTCCACAAATCGAGGCAGAACTATAAGAGATAATTTCGCTGAATATTTTATGACGCCGGCAGGGGAATTGTCATATCAATATAGCGAAAGAATTATTAATCCACGTTAATAATTAAAAAATAAAATAATAATTAACTACTTACATTTGTTTGTTTTATCTGTGCACTTGTCCCAATCATTATAAAGATCTTTACAGATCTGCTCCCACGCCAAATCTTTTGTCTCTATTATGGTAGTCTTCATGGTGAATATCCCATAAGCACGGGTATTTTTCTACTGCCATGATCCAATTTTCGGACTCGCACATAATTACGTAAAACGACAAAAAAACTAAAAATATAACACTCGTAGGTCTGTACGTTCACTCAACACGAACGCGAGCCCCTTCTGAATGGAAATTTCCGTCCGTGTGCTGCCATTCGAAGCAATGCAAGCAAACGCTGCGTTCGGGATGACGTCATCCGGTTTTTTTTCCATTCTGACACCCGAACGCGCGACCCTCAATTCGAACCGTACGTTAGGTTTTTTTTCCGTCCGGAAAATGTAAGAACGTTTGCGCCCAGTAGAATATTTTGTATGTAAGGTATGCATTCGTGTCTCCGAATCAGAATTCCAAATCAGGGAACCTAATGAGGAAACCGTACGTATGCGGCCAGCCTTACACTCTCGCTCTCGGGCCGCCTCGCTGTGTCTCGGCGCGAGTGTACAGCCGTCATAATAAATCCATAAATACATACGTCAACTCTATTTTTGTTGGTGTTTTTTTTCTAATAAATAAAGTGAAATTATGAAAATATCGTACGTTCCATTATAAGGTTGGCTTAAAATGGAACGTACGATAGAAAATTGCGACGTTGCCGCTCCGACTGTCAAATAAGGTTACAGATAATTATCTGGCGCTTAATTTAACAGAGACGTACGTGGTGGAACCAAAAAAAATATATCAGGCGGATTTATATGGCAGATATTTTTATGTGGTGAATAGATATTTGGAGCTTTATCAGGAAGCGGTGAAACAGGCCCTTAGAATTATTGTTTGAACGTTTCGAAAAATTTGGTTTAACTATTAATGTATCAAAATATGAATTTGCTAAGGATCGGATCGAATATTTAGGTTACGAGGTTTCAGCGAAGGGCATAAGACCTCTGAATAAAAAAGTAAAGGCTATTATTGAAATGCCACGCCCTAAGACTATCGAACAGTTGAGAAGGTTTCTAGGAATGATAAATTTTTACAGGCTTCATATACCTCAGGCAGTTAAACAACAGAAGGAACTTAATAAATATCTAATTAAATGTAAGAAAAAAGATAAAACTGAAATTGTCCACCTCCGCGATAGAATCGTTCGAAAATTGTAAAGTCAGCCTAAAAAATGCCGCTACCCTAGAGTACCCACTAGCGAGCGCACCCTTAGGTCTCATGACGAATGCATCGGATACTTGTGTAGGAGCAGTATTGCAGCAATGGAACGGCAAAGCGTGGGCTCCGCTAGGATTATTTTCTAAAAAATTATCCGACACTCAGGCTAAGTACAGTACCTATGATAGGGAACTACACGCTATGTATATGGCCGTCCACTATTTTAGAAATCAGATTGAAGGTCATGTGCTATCAACATTTACGGACCATAAACCCTTAACTTTCGCATTTACTAGAACTACGAGCGATAAAGAAACTCCGAGGAGAGTTAGACAACTATCGTACATATGTGAATATACTACACATATTAAACACATAACCGGTAGTCAAAACATCGTGGCAGATACATTATCCCGTATAGAGAGTGTGGGGTTTGTACTTTGTACCTTGCATTCAAGTGTGTTAATGCTGACGCGTGCGAGTTGTAATTGTGTATGTAAGATGTGACGTGTGAACGGAGTCTAGAATAGTATAATTAATATTTTAATAAACAGTTGGTCTACCACTCTCGAGCCTTTCACTTGTGTCCCTCCTGCTACTACTCCGAAGTCTACACTCTACACCATATATAGACATAACAATTGGTGACCCCGACTCCGGCTAACTAAAACGAAGACAGCTCCGATCCCGACTCCGGCTAACTAAAACGAAGACAGCTCTGACTCCGACTAATTCGAGCGAAGACTCCGACCAACTGATACGAAGGGCTCCAGCCAGACGACCACCGGGCAGAAATTATGAACGAGCAGCAGCATTACCTGATGGGCACCGCACCTCAAGCCTCAACGAGCGGATCGCCGCCGGTCGTGAAGAAAGAAGATAGAGAAATGGTAACTATTTCCATTGTCAGCAGAATTCCGGACTTTTGGCAGGACAACCCTCGACTTTGGTTCTACCAGGTAGAGGCGATATTAACTCCGCAAAAGACATCACACTCCGAATGAGCAGGTAAGTTTAGCTAAGCAATTTACAAATAACGAGCGTCAAACTCCTAGTCCTGAATCTTCAAGTAAGTCATGTACGGTGCAGCCCAAAATTTCCCGGCACGGTAGATTGATCAAACGGCCTGTTAGGTTTGACTTTGAGTAGGAATAAAAATAATTGTTATGATGGTGTGTAACTGCCCTTATGGTTTCTAAAAAGGCTAAACGTAAACGCTGATTCTAGTTCTAAATTAATCAGCAAGTATTGTATTGTTGCGCAATAGAGTAAGCAAAAATTGTCCAATTAATATAATGATATTCTGAAATTGTTTCACATTTGAAGGGCACAGGAAAAAAAGGACTCATTGACATTTTGATTTTTTTTAAATAACTGTAGCATTTGCTTCTTATTTCTGTGGCCAATCAGCTCACTTAATTTTAAACATGATGAAAGGGGCTGAAATGGTGTAAAGTTCTTTTTAAAAAATCCAACTTTACAATAAAACGCGCTCGTTGCATTCCATACCTAGCAAAAAGGTGTCCATTGTCTATGAAACCACGCTAAAAAGGGCTGATTGCAGTGATTGTAACAAAGAACGCGCTCATAGTCGGCCATCTTAACATTTGTGTCATACAGAAATTTTACGACGCGTACGTTGTGTGTTAGGTTTTGGTTGTTTTTCTCAAAATGGACAAAAATAATAGTGATTGTGATGAAAATTACGTTTATAAGACAACAAAAAAGAGGAAATCACACGATCAGATGTCTGAAGTGTTGAAAAAGTTAAAATTATCCAGTCATGAATCCTGGAGCCTGTGGTTGCAGATTGGGATGTTTCGATAAGGTTCCTAAGGAATCAAGAACCCAAATTCTCCAGAATTTCAATTTACTAGGATCACATGATGCACAAAATAGCTATTTGAGTGGATTAATCTCTGTACTTCCAGTTAATAGGCCTTCTAAGAAAGAAGAAATATCACATTACGATGCTGTATACAAGTACAGAGTACTTGCTCTGATTGATTCTGAAGTAAAAGAAATTATGATATGCAAAAAGGCTTTCATGTCGATACACGGAATAACAAGGAAAAAAGTTGAATATTTAGTAGCAAGTTTGAAAAAAACTGGATGTGCTGCTGTTGATAAGAGAGGAAAACATTACAGTCATGTAAAACTTAATGATGATGTCAAAAGTTTAATAAGAGGGCATATTAATTCATTTAAAGGTAATGTAATTTTATAAATTTATGTTGTTATATTTATTGTTTATTTAATTTTAATATTTTTTTTTGTTTAAGGTCGTTCCAGTCATTACAGTCTACATGATTCAAATAAAACATATTTGCCGGAAGATTTGAATGTAAAAAAAATGCATGCAATGTTCCTTCAAGATAATCAAGGTGTAAATGTATCTTATGAAACTTACAGAAATATTTTTTGCTCTGACTTTAACATTGCTTTCGGCTATCCTTGTACAGATACATGCAGCATTTGTGACGAATTCATTGCAAAATCAAAAGCATTGGATGCTCAAAAGAAGACATGCACTGATACAATTGCCAAGTCCACACTGGACCGGGAAATTTTAAATCTGTTTAATCTCAATAAACACTGTACAACACAATGAATTCACTTTGCCTGGAAGGTTGTATACAGACAAATTGCCAATTTCTGCTGAAAAATATAGTGACCTTCAGGATTTAAAAAAGTTTTGTTCCCCAGAAAGTATCACATATTACACCAATTTACCCCACAAATAAAATATTGTGCTAAATAATGTTTTTTTATTTCATTAGTAGGAGTCAAATATAAGTACATAAGATATTGATTATGATCACCATTTCATATGTAAAATGTAAAAAGGAGTTCATTGTGACAATGAGCACCTTCTTTCCAATAACATTTAGGAGTTAGGAAGGTAAAGGTCTAACTATGATTTATTTACCAACCCTATGAAATAAAATAATAAACTATTATGTTTATTATACACTGTTCCTTGTTTGTATAGGTACAAATCAAATTCCACTTGAGGTGTAGGTAAATAAACTGAAATTTTAGGTTTAAATCTTTGATTTCTTGAAACAAAGGCGATGTCAATGAACTCCTTCTTTTCCTGTGCCCTTCATTTGTAATCAGTACTTTACGAGTTAAACATTGCTATGTTCGCGAGCATAATGGGAAAGAACCAAAGTATAGAGCAAGAGATCATAATAGCTCAAAACGGAGCGAACAGTGCATCCGCTCAACAAATTGCAATGGATAGTAAGATAAACCACGTGGACGTGATGTTGATTTGCGTAATAGCAGCGGTGGTCATGCTGTACATCTATGTGCTCTATCAGCACTACAAGAAGCATACCATTAAGATTTTTAATAAGCAAGTCGGATTATCATCTCTTTCGTTTGGGCTGAGCCAAGGGGGAAATGCAAATCAGCGCCCATACACTGTGCAGCAAGTATAGTGACGATACTAGTGCTATATTGTGTCGCGCGTTTATGTGCTAGATAAGTTTTAAATTGTAAGTTGTACGTGTATAACATTTTATTATGTTGTGTCTCCTAGCAGTTGTAAACTGATCCCAAGACTTCGGTCGTAGGGCTAGGTAGCATGCATACGTGCATGATATTTGCTTGTAAACGAACTTGCATTCCATTGTAATGCACATTTTGTAATCAATTATAATGATATATGATATTTTTGTTCTAACTTTAAACGTATACTGCATGTAAGCTGTGTCTAAGTACATAAGCATTAGATATTATATATGTCGCCGCGGAGGTTCCTGTCTGATTGGGACTCTTTATTTTATGATTAGAAAAATTATTATAATGTGATTATAATTATGAATTATTGTTAAAATGTGTAATACGTTGTTATTAGAATGATTGATATGCGTTTTATGATTTATGGTAAACCCGGAAGATATTTTAACTTCCGGGGTATTTATTAAAATTATTTAATAATGATTTCATACTTGCCACTATAGAATTATTCTAATGTAATTAAAACTAGTTTTTCCATGCCAATCGAACTTTTAAATAATTTCTTTAAACATTCTCACTAAAATTGCGACGTATTTTGGTTGTGAATTAATTACTTCCGGTTTTACTTACTTCGTATTAATTTAATGTGAATTTTAGTAAATCAAAAAATAAATAAGCTAATTAATTTTAACGTTATTTAATAATTTTACAATTGTTTAATGTTTTGCTAACATGATTTTCAAGAGTGACGTAATTATTACTTGTGGTAGGGAAAACAAGTAGGGATGATGTTTATAAAAAGACGTGTTCTGAGCGTGGAGCTCATTCTACTGTGAATTTGTGGTGAATAAACATTGTAAGTACAATCTATGTCAGTTTAAATAAATGAAAATAATTTTATCGCTTTGTTTTCTTTTTAATTTTAAATTTCAATTTCTTTTGCTCTTTTAAGTTTTAATATTTTTAATTATTTGAAATTGTTTTGCTATTTATAAATGAAATTAATTGCTTTTAGTTAGAAATCAATAGCTTTAATGAAGTTAAGCATTCAGTTCTCATAATAAGTGAATTATTATTATTATTATTATTGTAACGCCCTCTCTGATTTTCGATATCAGAAGTGGGATACTTACGTGTCCTTTCTGTGCTTTTCATTTTATGTTTCAGGTACACCATACATTATATTCACATTGAGGAATTTTGGTATTGCGATGGAAGCAGAAAATCAAACTGAAATGGAACCAAGTGAGCTGCCTTGTACTATAACTGGACCAGACACTGCAGATGTAGACGCTGATCATGGACCAAATGCCTGTGTTAATTTGACAGCTTCACAGCAGCAGTGTGGTAACGTACCTCCACAGTTCTATTTACATATGATGACAATGATGCAAAATATGAGCGAACGTCTAATGAAACAGCGTGAAAAAGTAAAAATTACCGATGTGTTCTTGCCTTCATATGATCCAGATGGTAACGTTGGAGTGCGAGAATGGTGTGACCATATCACTTCGGCTAAAAATAACTATGAGCTTAGTGATTATGATATTCGTATGAAGGTGACCAGCTTATTAAAGGGCCGAGCTAAAATGTGGGCTGATAATTGGCTCGTTACAACTTCTACATGGGATGAGTTGCGACAAAATATTATTACTACATTTGAACCCGAAAGTCGTTATTCAAAGGACGTCTTACGATTTAGAGAGCATGAATATGACCACACTAAAGACATTGCAGAGTTTTTATCACGATCTTGGATTTTGTGGAGAAGAGTGACGAAGGATAAACTTGACGATAGTGATGCAGTAGAAGCAGTTATTGGAACCATTAGTGATGAACGTCTTCGGATTGAGCTTATGAATGCCAGAGCCACTTCAGTGCCTGAATTAATATCTGTTGCCTCTTCTATTCGTATATCTAAAAGACCTTATCATGCTAACGCGAACCAGCCACTTGCCAAGCGTCTTAAATACTCTGTAGATAATCGGAATATTTCTATTTGTAACTTCTGTAAGAAGCCCGGGCATTTTTCTCGCGATTGTCGCAGTAAAAATAACTCCACAATACTTGACAAACAGCCTATTCCAAATACCCCTAGTTCTTCTGGAATATCACTCCAAAAACCGAGTACGTCTAAGATCTGTTCTTTTTGTTCAAAGGCCGGTCATACTTTTGATACTTGTTACCGTCGGGAAAAACAAATTACTTCTAACGTGAATTCAGTTGTAAGAAATAAACCAAAATTAAACACGATGCGTATGCGAGTAGGTGATATAGTTATTGATGCGGTGTTCGATAGCGGTGCGGACTGCTCTGTTATGTGCGAATCTATTGCAAACAGGCTACCTGGAAAGCGAGTTCAAGTAGTTAATTATTTACGAGGAATAGGTCCTTTTCCTGTAGTTTCGACTAATAAGCTAACAACTATATGCGTCATTAATGACATTAATGTAGAGATAGTTTTTATATTTTATCTGACTACGAAATGACTTCCGATGTATTAATAGGTGCAAATCTTTTAAATAAAACCGGATTATCTGTAATCGTGACTGAAAATAGTGCATCTTTGTGCTTTCAGCCTCGTGCTATGCACATACGATCGTTAACCGGACTATTTGATAACATAAATCATGACTTAGTTAATGAACTTGAGATTAATCAACTCCTTAATCTGCTCAATAAATACTCTTCCATTTTCACGCGCGGCTTTCCTCAATCTCGGGTCAATACAGGTAAATTAGAGATTCGGTTGAAAAATCCAAATAAGTTTGTTGAAAGAAGACCGTACAGATTGAGCCCAGTCGAGCGTGAAAGGGTTAAGGAGATTGTTAGGGAATTAATAGATAATGATATTGTCCAAGAAAGTAAGTCCCCATATTCTAGTCCAATTATTTTAGTCAAGAAAAAGAACGGGGACGATCGTATGTGCGTAGATTACAGAGAACTTAACTCGAACACTGTCCGGGATCATTATCCTCTCCCTTTAATAGCCGATCAAATTGACCAGTTGGCTGGAGGTCAGTATTACACATCCTTAGATATGGCCTCTGGCTTTCACCAGATTCCTATCGCTAATGAGTCTATTGAGAAAACCGCTTTTGTGACACCGGACGGTTTGTTCGAGTATAAGACTATGCCATTTGGCTTGTGTAATGCCCCTGCTGTATACCAAAGATGCATAAATCGTGCTTTAGGTCCTCTTTTAAATCCAGGTAGTGCGGATAAAGTTCATAATGATAGCGTAGCCCAGGTTTACATAGATGATGTCATTAGTAAATGTAGAGATTTTTCATCCGGTCTTGTCTATTTAGAGAAAATATTTATAGCATTACGCGAATCGGGTTTCTCCATTAACATTGATAAGTGCTTATTCTTCAAACGATCAATTGAATATCTTGGTAATGTGATAGAAAATGGTCAGGTTCGTCCTAGTCCCAAAAAAGTTGAGGCCCTACTAAAGGCTCCAGTTCCGACTAATGTCAAACAGATTCGTCAATTTAACGGCTTGGCAGGGTATTTTCGTAGATTCATACCAGATTTTGCACGGACTATGGTACCACTGTATCAATTAACTAAACAAGGCGCTGAGTGGCAATGGAATCATGTTCATGAAGAAGCACGTCAAAAGATAATTCGTCATTTAACTTCTGCACCCGTCTTAACAATATTTCAGGAAGGGAAACCTATTGAGCTATTTACAGATGCCAGCAGTCTTGGCTTTGGAGCAATTCTCGTACAGATTATAAACGGTAGGCAGCACGTGATAGCCTATTTTAGTATGCGTACGACAGACATAGAAAGTAGGTATCACTCCTACGAACTCGAAACGCTGGCCGTAGTCCGAGCAATCAAGCATTTTCGACACTTCCTATATGGACGCCAATTCAAGGTGATTACCGACTGCAATGCGCTTAAAGCTTCCAAGCACAAGAAAGACTTGTTACCTCGCATACATAGATGGTGGTCATATCTTCAAAATTTTGAGTTTGATATAGAATACAGGAAGGGCGAGCGGATGCAGCATACAGATTACCTAAGCAGAAATCCAGATCCACTTACTGTAAACGTCCTGACGAAAAATTTAGATTGGATAAATATTGAACAGAGACGCGACCACCAATTGCGACCCATCATAGACAAATTGCATAATGGTGAAGAAGTCCCTGGGTATCACCTCGAAGATAATGTTCTCAAATTTGAGAAGCAGGACACAATTTTGGGCTTACAAAAGCTCATTGTTGTACCAAAATCTTTCCAGTGGAGTCTCATCAATACTTTTCATGCAGCTCTGAAGCATCCTGGCTGGGAGAAAACACTCCATAAAATAAAAGGTACTTACTATTTTGATAAAATGAGCACAATTGTCCGTGATTTTGTTGACAACTGCATCATATGTAGAACTTCAAAACAGACATCTGGAGCAACTCAAGTACAATTGCATCCAATTGCCAAGCCAGTGGTTCCATTTGAAGTAATACACATGGACACCACAGGTAAATTAGGAGGTTCAAATGAGCATGAATATGTTGTAGTCACAATTGATGCCTTTACCAAATATGTACTGCTACGTCACACCAATAATAAAAGTCACCTTAGCACTCTGGCAGCCTTGAAACAAGTTGTCCACCTTTTCGGAGCTCCAAGACAAATAATTGTAGACGGTGGTCGTGAATTTCTAGGAGAATTTAAAAGTTACTGCGTTATGTTCAATATAGAAATACACTCTATAGCACCGGGGGTTAGCAGAGCTAATGGGCAAGTAGAACGGGTAATGGCAACCCTTAAAAATGGCCTCATTATGATTAAAAATTATGAAACACCAAATTGGCACACAGCCTTGGAAAGCCTTCAACTAGCCCTCAACTGTACTGTTCATAGAACTACAGGTATAGCCCCACTTACACTTCTAACTAGACGTCAAAACTGTGTCCCACCTGAATTACTGACCTTGGTAAATCTAGATGATGCAATCATTAACATTGAAGCCCTGGAACATCATGTGCAACAGAAGATGATGCAAGTTTCTGCTAAAGATAAAGCGAGGTTCGATAAAGGACGAGCTAAAATTCAAAGATTTCAAAGGGGTGACTTTGTTTTAATAAAAAACAACCCGCGTAATCAAACTGCTCTTGATCTGAAATTTAGTGTTCCATACGAAGTTCACAGGGTACTTGAAAATGATCGCTATCTTGTGAAAAAGGTAGTAGGACATCATGGGCGCCCTCGCAAGGTCGCCCACGATCAGCTTCGACGTGCTCCACTACCCGGAGGCACCAATCAGGTAACCGTGTCGCCCTCCGACGATCAGCAAGCGGGGCCTTCTGGTTCGTTCCCAGACGATCAGCAACCTGGTCCTTCTGGTTCGCCTCCAGAGCAGCAGCAAGCGGGTCCTGTGTCTCCCCTAGACGATCATCGAGCAAGCCCAGACCCCGAAGTCAACGATGAAAACTGAATATTAATGGTGAGCAACTTCTATGTTGATACTTAATAACCATTCAAATTATAAAATAAAAAAAAAAAAAATATATGCTACAACAAAAGATGCTATTGGCGTGTGGAGCCGACCAATAAGCCATTGATAATATTCCATCCTAAAAGAAGTAAAAGTCCCCTGTGTACCACGGCGTACGAGACCGCCCAGAGCACAGCATCGACCTATCTCTGTATCCTTTAGAGCCCCTGTTTTAAACAGCATCAATCTTTCACCCACCTATCCTTTCCCTAATCAAGAAAATCAAATATAACAAATATTAAGAATGAATCTTCTGTGGTCACGTGGAGTGAACAGTTGATGTAACAAATAGTAATTCAAGAATCGTAAAGGCTAGTGTGTACTGTGGAAGTACCTGGTCCTCACATTTTATATTTCTCTATTACAGAAGGCAGAAGCGATGCAGAGCACGCATCGCATGTCAGTATGGCCGTGTCGCCGCGGAGGTTCCTGTCTGATTGGGACTCTTTATTTTATGATTAGAAAAATTATTATAATGTGATTATAATTATGAATTATTGTTAAAATGTGTAATACGTTGTTATTAGAATGATTGATATGCGTTTTATGATTTATGGTAAACCCGGAAGATATTTTAACTTCCGGGGTATTTATTAAAATTATTTAATAATGATTTCATACTTGCCACTATAGAATTATTCTAATGTAATTAAAACTAGTTTTTCCATGCCAATCGAACTTTTAAATAATTTCTTTAAACATTCTCACTAAAATTGCGACGTATTTTGGTTGTGAATTAATTACTTCCGGTTTTACTTACTTCGTATTAATTTAATGTGAATTTTAGTAAATCAAAAAATAAATAAGCTAATTAATTTTAACGTTATTTAATAATTTTACAATTGTTTAATGTTTTGCTAACATGATTTTCAAGAGTGACGTAATTATTACTTGTGGTAGGGAAAACAAGTAGGGATGATGTTTATAAAAAGACGTGTTCTGAGCGTGGAGCTCATTCTACTGTGAATTTGTGGTGAATAAACATTGTAAGTACAATCTATGTCAGTTTAAATAAATGAAAATAATTTTATCGCTTTGTTTTCTTTTTAATTTTAAATTTCAATTTCTTTTGCTCTTTTAAGTTTTAATATTTTTAATTATTTGAAATTGTTTTGCTATTTATAAATGAAATTAATTGCTTTTAGTTAGAAATCAATAGCTTTAATGAAGTTAAGCATTCAGTTCTCATAATAAGTGAATTATTATTATTATTATTATTGTAACGCCCTCTCTGATTTTCGATATATATATATATATATTTTTCTTTCACTTGACTTTGTATTTTTTTTCATATTTTTTTTAAAGGGGGGGAATATTGTAGGGGTATTCTATGTATGTTGTATGAGTATTGTACATGTATGTAAATGGCAGTATGGCCAGTGTTCGGGTGGTTGCGCGCGCGACTAGTTGCGCCCAATAAATATTCATATATTATCTCCGATTATCATTCCCGTAAGGGGTCTCCTAAAATATAATAATAATAATATCTATGGACGCTTCACACCACGTCAGTCTGGCCCCGTGGTAAGTACCTGAAGGACTTGTGTTACGGGTACCAGACAACGGAAATGTATTATACATATTTTTAAGATTTTTATTATATGATACACATATTTAATACACATCCATGACCCAGGAACTTTGAAAACTTTTTGTTCCATCGGCGGGATTCGAACTCGCGACCCCCGGCTTGAGCTACCAAGCCACAGCAGCTTGAGCCACAGAGGTCGTCAAATCACATGGTGATTGTTTGGCGAATACATCAAATACACAAATACAAATAGCCATGTGAAGTGCCACTATTAACTCTTATTTTGAAATGTAGTCTGGTGTAGTGCCTAAAGTTTAATGAATAAATGTTTTATTATTATTACAATATTACCTGTAAGTTATGATGAAACATATACAAATGAATTAATAAAATAAATAGTAAAATTTTGGGAGCTTAATGTATTTCTTAATCTAAGGCCAAGGCTACACGGGCGGTTCTCCCGCCGCGTCTCACAGGCGGGAGAAATACGACCGCCGCATGCAGCGTCAAACCGCCGCTGATAACCGACGCTTAAACTACACGGACGGTTTCCCGCTATCCCGCCGTTATTCTGCGCGGGACCTTGGCGCTCGCTCGTCGTTCGTGCGCTTGCGTGGCTAGTGTCGCGTCAAAATGTTCGATACGGAGCGTTTTATTGTAGAAATACAAGATCGACCTGCTTTGTATAATGTGAAGTCGAAGGATTACGCCAATCGCGAACTAAAGGCGAAATAATGGATGGAAATAGGACAGGAAGTGGTTGCTCATTGGGCTGATTTAGGCCCAGAAGATAAAAACAAAGCTGGTAAGTTTACTTATTATTTTATTTCTTATATTAATATAGTAGGTTATATGTATCCTTAGATACTTTTAAATGTTGGATAGTAAAACTATAACTTTAATGAGTTGCTCTGAAAGAGACAACATTTATTAGAAACTAATTTTTAACACAAATACATTATTTATCCTTAATAACTATCTGTAAACCTTACCTGAAAGAGAAACAACATTTAGAGCTATTGTTTCACCAGCTTATTAACTTTATAATACTTTATAGTTTATCACCAAATTACAATGAATTACAATATGAATTTTCATAACCTCAAAAACGCATGCATGCTGTTTTACGTCATTCTGACAGCTGTACAAATAAAAACTCCACAGATAGTTTATACACATAAGACCACAGACATACATGTCTGTCTACATGTCTGTACATAAGACCTACTTGAATAAAGTGTCAAGCACTTTGTTTACATTAATTTAATGAATCATCCTGTTTTGCCAAGGAACGGCTCCAGGGCCATTGTTGAATACTTCAATGGAAGTATTCAACAAATGAATCTCTTACTGCAATGCCACTAGATCGGCCTCCAACTGCCTGGACTCCATCGAATTCTTCCATATCACATCGAATCGTATCTTCAAATCGATAACCATCTCTGCGTCTTACGAAGTTGTGTAATACACAAGCTGCTTTTATAATGTGTTTGGCACTCAGTGGATTGATCATGATACTTGAATGAAAAATTCGCCACTTGTTACTCAGGATACCAAATGCACATTTCACAAAGCGGCGAGCTCTAGACAGTCGATAATTATAAATTTTCTTAGGCGTTGTTGTTTCGTAAAGAAAATGGTCTCATAACATTTTTATTTAAACCGAACGCAGCATCACCTATAAATACAAAACGCACAGGATGTTTTCCTATATTGTTAGGAAGATGAGCTGGCTCTGGTAAATCTAACTGATAACGAATTAATTTTTGCCCGACGAGTCACCTTCTCGACCTGGAGCACCAACGTCAATGAATGTAAAACTGTAGTCTGCGTCAACCACTGCCAATAAAATAATTGAATGATATTTTTTATAATTATAATATTTGGATCCAGTATTCGGAGGGCAAATAATTCTTATATGTTTGCCATCAATGGCGCCAACACAATTAGGAAAATTCGCTTCTGTGTAGAATTTCTCAGCAATGTTTATCCAATTTTCCTTATTTGGTGTTGGCATTTCTGAAGGTGCCAATTCTTGCCATATAGCTTGACAGGTTTCTTTTACAATAGAGTGAATGTCCCGCACATGGTATAAAGGTGGCAAATTCACATTTTTCCTTGATTCTTGTTTGTAGACCACTATACTTTCCCGACATATTTGAAGCATTGTCGTAGCTTTGCCCTCTGTAATCTTTTATGGGAATATCATGTATCTCTAAAAAATGTAAGATGGTCTCCGCTAAATACTTAGATTTATGCTCTTTAATAGGTATAAATTTCAAAAACCTTTCAACAGGAACACAGTCTTTTACGTATCGAATGATGAAAGTTAGTTGGTCAATATGAGACAGATCGGGCGTACTGTCAACGCTAATGGAAAAATATTTTGCTGATTTAACTTCATTTATAATTTTTTTTAGAACCTGTTTTCCCATTACTTCAATAAACTCATTACAGATATTTGCTGATAAATAAGAAATGTTACCCTTTCCAGGATTCCCAAATTTTTTTAAGTGATCTGCAAGAAATGGATCAAATTCACTCAATAATTCCACACAACCCAAATAATTTCCATTGTTTGGAGATCCTAGGATTTCATTGTCGCCGCGGAATGGAAGCCCTCTCGATGCCAAAAATTTTACAACAGCTACAATCCGTTTGAGTACGTTTCTCCAGTAATCCACTTCCTTTTGATGTTGAGATAATAAGTCTATATCTACTCTACCAACCGCTTTACCGTGCCAGATAAGTCATCATAGATTGCTTATGCGATTGGTTATTTTCATGTGATAAAATTATGTTATTAATATGCTTCCAATCATTACATCCATTCCGAGAGCAAAGATTAACATCAGTTGGGTTAAATAAGCAGCATGAAAAACAAAATACAGAGCATTTGGAAGGCGAATACAGCAACCATTTTCTTTCGATGCTTTCATTGTTCTTTAATTTGCGAATAAATAATGCTTTGTTAAAATATCTCTTTACTAATTTATTACCATCTTTGTAGGTTCTAGATGCCTCGGAAAAGTCAGAATCTTTATTTTGAAACTATACAGGTCCCTTACGAATTAAAATTTCGCGATTTATTTCAATAAACTTTTCGTGAAAGTAATCGGCGGGGTCGTGTGATATTAATTCTTCTTCTGTGTTGGAAAACTGCTGTTCAATTGACACAGTTGTCGGTTTTAGTGAAGTCACTGAAGTTGTTGCACTTTCGTCGTAGGAATATTCGCTTTTTGATTCAATCTCTTTTTCAAAATTGGAACATGAAGGTTTAGAAATTCCCGCAATTTGTGATTGACCTGACTCATCATGTGGAACATATATTAGTTGATTGCTACTTACAGAAGTTTCTCCAGTAGTAGTAGTAAAATATGATGTTAATTTTGGTAACTTTTCAATTACTTCTTTCTGATGTAGAGCTTTTTTCCTTTTTTTAGATCCACTAGGATATGACCGTTTCGACATTTTATATAATAATTCAGTATTTAATTACACACAAAATGGCAGAACACACACGAAAAAATTCACGATTTTCTAATGACTGAAAAATATTCGTCGACCACAGATTGTATAATATTTTGCATTCAGAATGTGGCAAATGTATCATAGATCGTAACTAACCAAACTTCTTCATGCAAAAGTAGTCTCTAAGTCGGCGAAATACGTTACTTAATAGATGTAATTGATTGTACTGTCGGTTCTTGATGGAAATTCATTTTAAACACAAATAAAACACAATATTACTTGCACTTTTTCCACTATATTCATTAATTACTACAATTTTTAATTAAATACGACCGGTTTCGAAATAAATCATCATCAGGTGTAGTTAACGTCGTTAAATACACCTGATGATGATTTATTTCGAAACCGGTCGTATTTAATTAAAAATTGTAGTAATTAATGAATATAGTGGAAAAAGTGCAAGTAATATTGTGTTTTATTTGTGTTACTTAATAGAATGAAAGAGCCCGAGCACCGGTGCTCGCGCGGGGTTTGACGGAAGTGTGCTGTTACGTGACCCCGAGCACCGGTGCTCGGCCGGGGATTGAGGGGCTAGAATAATTACTTAACAGACTTAATTTCCATCTGTTTTCAGACAGTAAAAATTATGTATTTTTAATGTACATATCTTATAAAATAGATAATTATAATTTATCTCTCACCGGGAGTGGTTCCACTCGCACACCACTCAACCCCTGCCCGTAGTCCTCCCCCAGAATCTGGAGGAACTTATTCTCTATATCGGACAGAGGTTGCTCAGTTGATCGCACTCCCCCAGTCCTGTGTTGGGACAATCTTAAGGCCTATACTTATAAAAAATAATACCTATTCCTATAATAATATTGACTATTGGTCCTCAATTGATAACAATTTTGAATGCTGTGGCATAGAAATTTGTGATATAAATATGGTTATTATTTGCTTATATAGAACACCAAATTCTGCAATTAGTATATTTATCCAAAAGCTAGACTCACTTTTGTATAATATAACCAAAAATTCAAATAAAAATATTAATATAGTTATTGCAGGAGACTTTAATATTAACTTACTTAAAATAAACAATGACTCAAATGCATTGCGTGATATTTCTAGTAACTATAATTGAACAATCCATTTTAATAAACCAACTAGACAATCCACATGCATAGATAATATTTTAAGTAACTTAACACAGGTCTATAGCGAACTACTTCACATGTGTCTCTCGGATCATAACACAGCACAATTTATTTCAGCAACAATAGAAACATCTGATAACCTCACTCTTCATAAATATTACTATGTCTAGAAGAGAGAGTATAAAAAAGACTATTTAACTTCGTTTGTTAAATAGTTTTTGAAAAGAAATTCAAAAACTATTTAACAAACATTTGCTTAACTACATATTTAGACAACTCAAAAACTTTTAACGTAGCATTTAATAATTTTTATGACTTATTTACTTTGCTATATAAACTTTGCTTTCCTAAAATCCGCTTTAAAGTTACAAATAAACAAATATTACCTCACTGGATAACTAAGGGTTTAAGAATTAGTTGTAAAATAAAACGAAAATTACAATATAATTATTATAGGAAAAAAGATATTTCTACAAAAAATAAATACAAGCAATATAGTAAATTACTTAGGAAGTGCTTCAGACTTGCAGAAATAAATTCACATAGTAAATATGTCGCAAGTGCAAAAAATAAATGTAAAGCGTCATGGGATATTGTTAAACAATGCTCAAGCAAAGCTAACAACAAATTTATTACAGACATTAAAGTCAACAATAAAAAACTTACCACACCCACAGATATAGCAAACACATTTAATGAATATTTTATAAAAACTACAAACATAAATATAGCTTCAAATTCTAATTTTACAAGTAATATTCATGACAATCCTATGAGCATCTTTTTAAAACCTTGCACCTGTGACGAAACAATAAACATTATTAATTCCTTAAAAAACACGAATACAGTTGGTTATGATGAAATATCCACAAAGGTTATCAAAGAATGTAAATATATAATTGCCCCCATCTTAACTGAGCTGATAAACAAGTCTTTCGTAGAAGGTTGTTTTCCAGACAAGTTAAAAGTCTCAATAATAAAACCAATCCTCAAAAAAGGTGACAGAAAGCAATTAAGTAATTATAGGCCAATTGCGCTAGTTCCAATACTACCAAAAATATTTGAAAAGGCAATGCATAAAATACTAACTTCATTCATCAATAAATTTAATATCTTGAAACATGAACAATTTGGCTTTCAAAAGAACAAATCAACTCAACAAGCATGTTTCAACGTTACTAACCAAATTATAAACTGCATTGATGAAAAGAACCACTGTATAACTGTTTTCATTGACATGACTAAAGCTTTTGATTTTGTTTCACATAAATTACTACTAAAGAAATTAAGCAAAATGGATTAAGACCTTCCTTGAAAATAGAACGAAATACACAATAATAGAAAACATTAACAGAGATAATGAATTAGTCAATACTAAATCTGCAGTCTTACTTAATGAATATGGAGTTCCACAAGGCTCTGTATTAGGTCCTCAGCTATTCTTGTTTTACATAAATGACATTCGCATTGAAATTAATAATCCAATAATCATGAATAATTATAAATTTACATTATTTGCAGATGACATATCTATAATATTTACATATAATAAATTGGACGTGAATAAAATCGAAAATGACATAAACTTGACACCTAGATACTTAATTGAATGGCTGACATCTAATAACATACATACAATTTACAACTTATTATAAAAAACCCATTGACTTAAAATTAATACATAATAATGAAAAAATTGAGGAAGTTGAGGAAAACTTGTTTTTAGGCGTACAAATTGACAAACACTGTAACTGGCATGCACACATAGATAAAGTTTGTTCAAAACTGAACAAATTTGTTTTTGTCTCGCGCAGGTTAGCGTGGACAGTTAGTATCCAAACCTCAATTACAGCCTATCACGGCTACGTATCCTCAGTCCTACGATATGGTCTAGTTGTCTGGGGAAACTCAACGCATATAGACAAAGCATTCATTGTGCAAAAGAAATGTATTCGTGCTATAGCTAAGATTTCACCGCATGAGTCATGTAAGCCTTTCTTTAAAAAATTTTAACATCCTAACTCTGCCTAGCATGTACATTTTAGAAATATTTAAATTCGTTATACACAACAAGGACATTTTTACACAATTGATTGACACGAACCCAACCAAATATTTTAGAAATTCAAATAGATTAATTATAAATAAGAAACCAAAAACAACCCTTTTTTTAAATAATGCATATACAATGTGTGTAAAGATTTACAATAAAATACCAGATCACATAAAACACTTGTCTAAAAAACACTCTATTAGAGAACTAAAAAAGATACTAATAAATAAATCTTATTATGATGTAAAGGAATTTCTGAACAGTAATTGACTTTGGTTGACATTAAATTATTTTATTTTATGTTAATAGTTTTAAATTAATTGACATTTTCTACTTTATTTAATTTCTTGACATAAAAATATATATTTGTCATTATCTTCATTACATGTTTAATTATTATTATTATGAATGTATAGAATTGATTTGAATATTGTTGGCGTAAAATATATTTTTGTATGATTATAATTATATATTTTTAGGACATGTTTAATTATTACTATTATTAATGACTTATGTATAAAATTGATTTGAATATTGTTAGCGTAAAATATGTTTTGTATGATTATAATTTATATATATATATATATATATATATATATATATATATATATATATATATATATATATATATATATATATATATATATATATATATATATATATATATATATATATTTATAGCAAATAAACGAATTGAATTGAAGGCCGCTACCCTCCTTTAATTTGGCCTTATAATCTATCCAATACTGTAAATAAAAGTTAAAACACAGCAGTGAGTTTATGGTCTTAGTAATATTACAGATTGAATAATTTAAACATAAAATAAAACAATATTTTTGAGTTACTTTGGACCAACTTTTCCAATCTTTGTGTGCGCCGGCGCCTTGAGCATTTAGTATCTCTGCAACCTCTTGCCATTTTCGTTTCGAGTACTCCTTTGCTTGTAAGGATCGGTTATAGGAAACAACGATATCTCTATGAGAATTAAGGTGTTCCCATAGGATATCGAGCTGTTGCCCAGAAACCCGACGATTCCCAACGCTGCAAACGAAATCATAAACACTTGAACCACTTGAAATTCCATCAGCATTTTTAACTTTTGCTTTGGTGTTTTAAAAATTATTCAACAGAACATTTTATGAGATCACCACACACGTTTCATCATACACTTGATATTTACTCACTTTCTATTTGTCATTATTACGAGTAACAATATTTAAATAGAAAATGTCGAAATAATCACTCACACCTAGTACTTGAAACTTTTTTGTTTTATCGCGCCACAACAACAACTTGACGTCTTCAATATTCATGCCGAAAAACGGATCGCGTTGTCAGCATTGCTAGTTTTTAACAATTTCACTGTTTGATTTAATTATTATAATAAACAATTTAACGCTGTTATATTTAATTTATTGATTTATTTAGATATAATAGAAAACCTTTCAAATTCACTATATTCTCTAGTGAAAAGTTTATTTATTTGTTTAGACAAGTCCGTAAAGTGGAACGCAATAATTACGAATGTCACAATCATTATGACATTCGTGCGAGAGGGACAAAGCGCGTTATAATTAGCTGCTACCTCGCTTCAACTTTTAGCAAAATGTTGACATTTAATTTGATATCGTTCGTTCTTTCTCATTACTAAGCAGGAATAAAACAATATTGTTTTCATATATTATAAAAAGCTCATGGTACGAATCAAAGTAATGTTATTGTAATCTTACTATAAAGTGTTCTGGAAACATGATAGTTTTAGAAAAGGTTGTGGTAGGCCTCCAGGACATTATAAATAATATATCAAGAGTATTCCACGAAATAATGAATATAACTATTGACCCCTAATCCCTATATAGAAAATGTAAGACGTATCGGTAAAAATGGAAACAGAAGACCGCTTACAATTGAACTCATGAACAAAAGAATGGCTATATATATGATTCAAACTTCACGAATATTTGAAAATACTGGACTAGCCGAAAGTCCTTTTAAGGACAAACTAACACTTAAACAACGGAACACGCTACGTGAAAAACTACCAGAATTAAGGCAAAATGGAAACCATGCTATAATAAAGATATATTGCAAAAAGACGAAACACTACAACTAATTCAACTTCAATTACGTATGGGCTCAAACCATTGGATTTAAGGCTTAGAGCATTAAACCATTAATGCTCTAAGATTTAAGGAGTTCAAATAAGCTATTAGCATGGAAAAATTAGTATACACAACTTAAAATATACATGAGAGCTAATAATCTCGAAGATGAAAAGGATCAACGCAATGTCGCCATTTTGTTGCATCATATTGGTCAAGACGCACTAGTCATATTTTATTAATTTAATGTTGATATCGATAATAATAGGTTGGGAAAAAAGGCTTTTCGTATTATAGTATGTATGAATTTGTCATAAAATCTCTTGGGCTATAACAATTGTATCTGGCTGATTTTGGTATCATTAAAAATTTTAATTTTACAGAAGACAGTTCAAAATTCAAATTAGGTAAATGTGAGATTTTCATTTGTTTTTATTATTGTTAAAATGAGTGATTCTAATGAAGAAATTCGATACATTTTAAAATTTTATTACGAAAAAGGTAAAAATGCAACATAAGTCGCGTAAAAAAATTGTGATGTTTATGGACCTAATGCAGTATCTGTGAGAGTAGCGCAAAGAATGATGCAAATAATGGTACTCACCACCAATAGCTTAGTGTAATACGTCATTGGATAGCTCTTTGTGAGCTAAACAAAAATTATTATGGCCACTAGTTCCAAATCTTAGTCCGTTCAGAAATAACAGGTACTTACTATAGCCAGTTGTAGCAAGAATTGAATAAAGTTATTATTATTATTTCATAATTCACTACCCTTTTGTACATCAATAGGAGTTATGAATCATTTCCTTATCTGCCCGGGAAGGCGGGCAGGGTACCAGCGGCGGGGGCCGGGGAGAGGACCGACGAATGCGCACGCGCAAGCGTCGACCGACGGATAGCTTCAGTCGTTCGTTTGTATTGTGTGTGTGACTGCGATTCCCCGTTTCCCCGTACTATTCAGCGACTATTTACGACCATAACATTGTTTTTGGACTCCGATAATCGTTTCTTTACGTTGACCCCGGCTTTCTCTTGGACTTTGGTGATACTTCTAACGAACTGTGAAGTGCTTATCGAACTAATGTGAAAAAATGGAACCTGCTCGCAACTGTGTTATGTGTCGTAGAGGGTTCTACCGCGGAAGATATCAGCGTCATCTTTTGTCTGATAGTCTCCCAAGACTACAACCAGAATTAGCAGCTTATATTCAAGACAATGCAGTCTTGGAGGTAAAAGCATATTTTAATTACAATAAAAGGTACCTTAGGTCTAAATGGTTGGGTCATATGTTATCATTTATGATTGATTACACTAACTAATCATTTATTCACTTACTCGTTGCGTAAACACGCGGGTGGTCATTTTATGCTTAGCTATATACCCATTATTTTGACTATTGTTATTTTTATGTTTACGTATTGGCTATTTTAAGAGGTGAAATATTGTTTATTGTTTCAGGTAGTATTTGACAATACGCGAAGCTTATGCCATCGATGTTGGCAAAGTGCTGAAAATGCTATCAGACCGCCTCCTATCCAAGAAGTACCTGAGGAACCACAACAACAAAATGTGGATGCTATTCATGTTTCCGAGTATTCAAGAGCACCAAACACACCGACGCACTGTATATTTCACAACTGTCAAACGCAACTCTTTACACTGTCAAGAGTTTACAGGATCCCGAAAGTTGTAAAGATACATTTTGTGAGTATAGGCTTTACATTCCCGACGGTGCAAGAGTGTATCAAGAACACCTCCAAAATAATAATTAGGCTGAACTACCCCAGAATTGTCTCGTGACTCATTTTAATGCAGCGCAGTTTAGTCACATTTGTGACATGATGAGAAATGCTTTGCAACGCGGTTCTAGGTTGGATTTTAATGCCAGAGGTGCGTTATCCGATGAAGAGATGCATTTTTGGACCGGACGTAATAACGAACAATTCGATTCTATATTAGAGCAAACACCCTCACTAATCCAAGAATGCAGAAATCCTAAAACTGCATTGGGTATATATCTGACAAAACTGCGAACCGGTGATACCAATGAAAGGCTTGCAAGTTTATTTAATATGTCAAGGCAAAGCCTAGAGCGGCTGATGAATAAAGCACGAGATTGTCTTACCGAGAAATATATAGTTCTTCATCTAGGAATGGACCACGTTACAAGAAGTAACATCAAAGAAAGGAACTTTACTATACCAAGAGCAATATATGGAGACAATGAAAACTCGAAGGCAATTATAATATGTGACGGAACATACATTTATATTCATAAAAGTGCTAACTTCCTGTTGTTGTTGTTGTTGTTCCACCAACAAAGGACAGAGCAGAATGTCAACTGACTACCGAACAAGCTAACGAATCTCGAATGGTTACCATGTGCCGGTGGGTAGTGGAAGTGGTTAACGGCAGATTTAAGCGTGATTTTAAACTGTTGCGCCAAAAATATTTCAATAAGGCATTGCGAAGTATGTTCAAGGATTTTAAAATTGCTGCCGCCATTTTGAACCATTTCCATGAACCAATCGTAGACAACCAATACGCCGATATGATTGTAGAACAAATAAGATACGCCTAATATTTTATTTAATTATGTCGAAAGGAAAAGATTAAATCAAAGAAGAGCTGATTTTGTGAGGTTAGAAGCTAATGATGTAGAATTCCCAAGATACACTGAAGAGGAAGTTTTATTTTATTGGCATTAGGGACATATCAAATAAAGCTTGCAAGATGTTACTGCAGTGAGCATCTACAGAATGGAATATACACAATAGAGATTCATAGACAAAATGCACTTGAAGATTTGCCTGACTATGGTATAAATGAAAATTCGTATCCAATCTCGACATATTCGAGCAAGAATAATAATAATAATAATAATAATAATATCTATGGATGCTTCACACCACGTCAGTCTGGCCCCGTGCTAAGTACCTGAAGGACTTGTGTTACAGGTACCAGACAACGGAAATATATTTAATACTTTTATACTATAAATATATTTAAGATTTTTATTATATCATACACATATTTAATACACATCCATGACCCAGGAATTTTTAAAAACTTTTTGTTCCGTCGGCGGGATTCGAACCCGCGACCCCCGGCTTGAGCTTCCAACAGCCCACCAACTGAGCCACAGAGGTAAAATATATTTTTGTTATATTTTAATCAACAATAATAATAATACTATCTCTCAATACTACTGTACATGCCTGACTGGGCGACGTACTGTAGGTACCTGTGCTCACATCGTGTCCATCGTGTGGTACCTAGGATACGCCAGGCACGAGGGATTTGTAGCCCCTGCCTTATTCCTTAATGATGTGTTACTAGATGATGATTTGTAATCATTTATTTCATTTTGTAGTCGTAATCATTTATATCGTTTTGTTTCATATTGTAAGCATTTTATTTCATTTGATAATCATTTCATATTGTAATCTCACTTATTAAGCTTCGTTGCGACTTGCGGCTGTTGCTTCTTTTGTATACAATAAATGGTAAAAGTAATAAACAAAGGAAATCATAATCGTATTATATATATTTCATTTTCTTAAGGTTTATTTTCATTTTTTGTTAAAGGAAAATCCATATTACCCTGATATTATATTAGGCTGGTAATCAAATCGGACTATAAATCAAGACAGGCGCCATACTTATTCATATTCTATAAGATAATACCTTTTCAATGATATATCACACATCACTATTGGAGCGGGTACTAGATTTCATACAATCTCTTGCATCATCCGTTGGTTTAAGCGTTGTTAATCCGGAAATTTTTAAATCAAAGATCCACATCACTCTGGTCGCCCTATTACAGACAAAACTGATGCCATTTTTGAAAAAGTGGAGCAAGATCGGCATATTAGTAGTTACCATATAGCTGAAGAACTGGGGATTGACCACAAAACGGTTTTTGTGGCAAGCACAGCAAGCAAGCTGGGTACACAAAAAAGCTTCGATATTTGGGTGCCTCATGAGCTCACTGAAAGAAACCTAATGAACCGTGTACTAATTTGTGATTCTTTAATACGACGTAATGAAACCGAACCATTTTTGAAGAAGCTGATAACTGGTGATGAAAGTGGATCACGTACGACAAGAACGTGCGAAAAAGATCGTGGTCAAAGGCCGGTCAGGCTTCACAGACTGTGGCGAAACCCGGGTTAACTCGCAACAAGGTGATGCTGTGTGTGTGGTGGGATTGGAAGGGCATTATTCATTATGAGCTGTGACCGCCAGGCAGGACCATCGATTCTGAACTGTACTGCGAACAACTGATGAGATTAAAGCAAGAAGTTGAGAGAAAACGGCCGGAATTAATTAACAGAAGGGGTGTGGTTTTTCACCATAATAACGCTAGACCTCACACATCTTTAGCCACTCAGCAACAATTACGAGAGTTTGGCTGGGAGGTGCTAATGCATTCGCCGTATAGTCCTGACCTTGCACCTTCAGATTTCCACCTGTTTCGGTCGCTGCAGAATTCCTTAGGCAGTGTCAAGTTGACATCACAAGAGGACTGCCAAAACCACTTGTCGCAGTTTTTTCATCAGAAGCCCCAAAATTTTTATAGCAATGGGATTATGTCCCTACCAACAAGATGGCAAAAAGTTATCGAACAAAATGGCACCTATATACTTTAGTAAATTGTAAATAAACTTTATAAAAAAACCTTTTGAATTTTTATATAAAATGCGAAGAAACTTTTCCCCAACCTAATAATAAATTGAAGAGTACAGTTGCAAAACCAGGAATGTCCAAAAAATCTAAAACATTTTTTTATAGGGCAACATGTTCCTTTTCCCGCGTATTTTAATTTGGCATTACTCAAAAAGTGTTAAAACAAGCGTAGTCCGATATTTTACTTGAAATGTAAAACTATGTACAGGAACAAAATAGGGAAGGTCCTTGGCGTAACGGAACGTAACAAGGATTGTCCAAGCTGTCAAAATATTTACGTTAAATTTGAGGTTATCTCGATTATTATTTTGATTTGTTCGGACTTGCTGTGTTTGTTTTGGAAAGTTAATTGGATTTTCTCTAGTAAAATGACTAATAGTGATGAAGAAAATAATAATATTTTGATGTGTAACACAAAGAAACGAAAGAAGACAGGAAGAATGCGAGAAGAAATGAAAAAACTGCGAGTTGCTACGCACGAAACAGGTGATGACTGCAGATGTAAACGATTAAAATGTTTTGAAAGTGTATCATCAGATCAACGTACAAAATTGATAAAAGACTTCAATAGTATGAAATGCACCGATGAGCAAAATATATACTTGTGTGGATTGATGAGTGTGAATTCAATAAAAAGGAGGCGCAGCAGAAAGTCGGAAATTGATGCTAATTTCCATCAGACCTATTTCAGTTATAAAGTGAGGGTTATTGAAAATGATGAAACCAGAGAGGTACCTGTCTGTTACAAAGCATTTATATCCATATTTGGCATAACTAAAGGGAAGTTGAAACATCTGCAAAAATCATCGAAAATGACTGGCACTGCACCAATTGATAAAAGAGGCAAGTCTAGTTCAAACAAGCGATTAGACAATAACATTAAAAACTTGATATGTACGCATATAAAATCCTTTAAAGGAAGACTAAGTCACTACAGTTTAAATGATACAAAAAAAGAATACCTACCTGAAGACCTGAATATAAAGAAAATGTATAAGTTATACTTGGATGCATATGAGTCACAAAATCATGTATCTTATGAAACTTACAGAACTATATTTAACACAGAGTTTAATATATCATTTAATGTGGCCGGCCACATTATATCACCCACAAATTTAATGACAAAAGAGATTGATAGGAGGGTAACAAACATCTGGTCAAGATATTAGTCTCTAAAAGAGGTAACGAAAAACGATAAAATACCGGCCACATTATATCACCCACGAATTTAATGACAAAAGAGATTGATAGGAGGGTAACAAACAGCTGGTCAAGATATTAGTCTCTAAAAGAGGTAACGAAAAACGATATATAAGGTAACAAAAGTAACAGATGTAATGGAAAAAGTCAAAACCCTTAAATGGCGCTGGACTGGACATATGATGAGGTCGAACAAGGGAAAGTGGACAAAAGACCTAACCGAATGGTACCCAAGGAATGGAAAAAGAAAACAAGGAAGGCAATGTAAACGGTGGGAAGATGACCTACCCAAGAATTGGAGAAGAGATTGCAGAGACAGGACGATGTGGCATAATCTGGAGGAGGCCTATGTCTTAAGACAACCAACATTGAAATAAAATTTAGTTTGATTCGTAAATGTAAAACATTTGTTGTGAATAAAGGCTTATCTTATCTTATCTTAATATATCATTTGGACTTTGGTTATCCAAGAACTGACACCTGTAGTGCTTGTAATGAGTTTACAATAAAAGCAAAGGCATTAAGAGCTGAAGGTAACATTGTTGAACTAAATCGGTTAACTGTTCTGAACAATTTGAAATTCTATGACCGCAAGAAGAATGCAAGATTGAAGAGCAGAAGTAATGTGTAATTTCAAGCAATTGCCATGGACTATCAACACAGTTACGTGTCGTGTGTAATTACGTGTATATAAATGTGATCTCTTGAGTCAGTTGGATCTTGTACGGGTGCAGGCCCAAGTCTCGACGCAAAATTCTACAAGTTGAAGTCTGCGAAAGGCCGAGTTCTTATGCACGGCAAGAAATCTACTGCCTCGGAGTCTCCTGAACACTCTCACGTACAGCGGCAATGTTCTCGGCCGATCTGGCGTTCATTTGACGTAAAGGTGTTGGTTGGTTGTTTACCGAACCGGTTGTCTCTTTGGTCACCATTCGTTGGAGAGTAGACTTAGAAGGGCCACCGCGTCTGCCGTAAAATGGTCACAATGCGCGCAACGTTTTATCATATTTTGAACATGCTGCTCAACTGTGTAACTTGCCATGTGGTAAATATCAAAATAAATAACATAGTACGAAATAATTAATTTAAAACACGAAAAACTATAATATTATATATACATAGGAAAATAAATAATAAAATAGTAAATTAGGCAATTAGGAAAAAATTAAATAAATAGAAATACAAGCAAATAAACATTAAAATAATTAAAAATAATAATAATATTAATATTGAATATAAAACTGAAAAATAAGGAAGCGGTTGAAAAATTGCTATTAAAAATCTACAGGCGTTTGATTTTCCTTTTAAATATCATCATAATTACAATAATAAAAAGTTTCAATAGACGTTACTATTAAAAAATTTGTAGGCATATACATTTTCGAAAAAACTTTGACTTTTCCATAAATATAGACAGACTCCACGTAAGGTGGTAACCAAATTAGATAGGGACAGAATCAGACAAGCGACTGGTGTGGGCACCTATAGTTTTGACCGGCAAACAACGCCAAAAAACTGTGATAACGTGGCACCAAACCGAAATTAGTTACGTTTTAGACCAGTTTGCTTCCCTATTGGGGCGACTGTTAGAATAGTGATAGTGTATATTATTATAATTATATAATTTATCGTATTGTGTCAACGTCTGTTTTACAGTTTAAATTATTTAATTGTGCATTTTATAAGAGTAGATAGTTAAGTGACCAGCTGTTCCCTATTGGGACAACCGCCTTATCCTAAGTTAGTGTAGTGACTATTGGAGTATTTATTTTTGTGACGCTCTGTATTATTTTATCTATATTCCATACATATATAATTTTAATAGACTAGTTCCCCCATATTGGGACAACCAAACATTTTTAGATAATTTTATTCTAGTTTAATTTACAGTTACACTTATTTATCTTATATTTACTTTATTTTAGACTTGACGCATTTTCCCGTACATAGACAAAATGGCTATGGTACACACCCCAAATAACGTAAAACCCCAGAAAAATAAAAAACGATCCTCCCTTGAAAATCAGAGAAAAAGCCCACGTAATATCCCTATTTTACAAAGCCAGATTGACCCTGCCGAGGCTCTCCTGACAGAGACAAGTAATACAGTTAAAAATAGTATTTATCTCCTAAACCAAACCAGAAATATCAGAGATGTGAGGTCTGGTTTAGCAGATAATCTAGAAAAACTAGAGAGGAAAATGAAGGAGATAGAGAAACTGTTCAGGGAAGGCTCGGTAGGAAAGGAGAAGGAAAATAGAAAAGAAACAAAGGACTTAGAAATACAATGTGACATAGAAGTAAAATGTGATGAGTGCAACTGTCACGAGCTGTTGCTCGTTATGTACCAAAAATTAAGGGAGCAATTACATGGAAATATGGAGACATTAAGGGATTTTATGGACGAAAGGATAAATGAGTATGTGGGAAAGCTAAATGAGGGGCAGGCTCAAGAAACAGAGAAGGACATTGCTGAGGTAGTGGAGAGTTATGCTGCCAAGTCAGCGAGGGGGATGGTGAAAACCCCACCATCGGAACCGAGGCCCATAACTGTCCACTCCTTAGCAGTCACGGATAAGGAAAAGGATATGACAGGGCAACAGATAGTGGATAGTGTAGGGAAAATTATAGAGGCGAGAAAAGAGGGTATAAAAGTAGGAAGAATCAGAAAAGGAAAAGGGAGGAAGGTAATAATAGGATTCAGGGATAGAAAAGAGAGAGATGAAGTGAGGAAGAAGATAGAAAATTGCGCGAGGGATAAGTTTGAGGTAGAGATAGTAAAAAATAAGGACCCCCAGGTTATTCTGTATGGAGTGCTAAAGTCGAACACGGATGACGACATTTGTGACGCAATCCGTGTTCAGAATAAGCACCTCATACAGCATATTATCCTGGACGGGGACGAAGATAGGATAAGAGTCAAATACCGGAAACGTGGGAAGGACGCTCACACTGAGCATATTGTGTTAGAGGTGTACTCGGAGATATGGACATGCCTCACAAGAGAAGGCCGCGCGTACATAGATATGCAGCGAGTGCGGGTCGCCGACCAGTCCCCCCTAATACAGTGCTCGCACTGTTTGGGGTATGGACATGGGAGGCGATTCTGCACAGAAAGCGCCACTGAGGTGAGGTGTGGCCATTGCTCCGGAGCACACCATAAATCGCTGTGTGAGGGCCTTAAATCGGGAACCAAGCCATGCTGCATAAATTGTAAATATAATAACCTAAACGCAAATCATGGCGCGTTCAGTCAGGAGTGCCCGATTAGGCCAAAGTGGGAGGCCATAGCACGTGCGGCAGTATCATACGATCCCAAGGACGATGCGTTCGTAGAACGTACTTGGCTTAATAGCACACGCAACACAACAATACTGTCGCACTGCTAAAACAGCAATGTAATGCCAGAAAATCGCCCAAAATGTAATTGCGTGTAATTTATTTTATTTTTATTTTATTTTATTTATTCAGGTATAATTACAGACAACAGAATAATACATTCACAAAAAATAAAAATAATTAACAACTAATCACATTTAGACTGAAGTCCAGTTACAATTATACACATCATTGCACTCATTAAAATTATTACTGTAATATTAATTAAAAAAAATAATTGGTAAAAAATACATGCTCAACAATAACATATATATAGATTAAATATTGACAAGCTAAAATTTAATAATGACAATTATATAATAACTTAGTACAAATCATTGACTTAAAAATTATAAAAATATAAAATAGTACGTGATAATATAATTTAACTAGGAAACACTGTAAAAAGATTAATAATAAAAAAGTAATCGTTAAAATAATAATCAATAAAATTCATAATTCTAAATTTAAACAAATAATGATAAATGAAATTCATAGTAATAATAGATAAAAATCATAGAACACAGTACCTATTTATCTGTCAAATACTTAAATAGGGTTTTTTTAAATGTAGTTAGGCTAGTGCTGAATAAATCAACGTCTCCACATATCATATTGAAAGATTTACAAATTCTGTGGAGCGGATTATTCTTGGACACATTATTGTAAGATTGTGGAACGCTGAATAACTGTGGAATTCGCACTGATAGGAATCTTGAAGGTTAATTGCTCTAACAGGAGAGGAGTGTCCATAATACCATTAGCGATTTTGTATAAATTATTTAGATCTAATATTTGTCTACGTTAAAAGACCAAATTTAATAAGACGATCGTTGTAGGTCGGCAATTTACACCGCAAGCCACATCTACTGCTTAAAGACCTAACAAACCTACGCTGAATAGCTTCAATTCGGTCAGAGTGTACCGCATACATTGGAGACCAAACAGATGAGCAATATTCAAGGACACTTCTAACCAAAGCTATGTACAATGTTATCCAGGTCTGGGGTTTTTAAAAGGATTAGCAGTACGAATAATAAATGATAACATTCTATGTGCTTTACTGCATATGTAGTCGTAGTGGGACCTAAACGAAAGTGTAGCATCAAAAACAACTCCCAAATCGCGCACCACTGAAACACGAGACAGTGATACACCAGCTATATTGTAATTAAAATATATGTTATTTTTATTTCTAGTGAAAGAGATGACTTGACATTTATTGATATTAAGTGACATGCGGTTATTGTTGCACCATTCTGCTAGTATGTCCAGGTCATTCTGCAAGGCCATGCAGTCGTTAAAATCGAATATCATTTTAAATTTTTTTATATTATCGGTAAATGCTAGACAGTTACTTTTTATGTAGCCTAAGAGGTCGTTTATAAACATTAGGAACAATAATGGTCCTAACGTAGACCCTTGTGGTATGCCTGATGTAGCCAAGAAAGGAACAGAATCGTAGCCGCTAAGGGCCACCAACTGCGTTCGATTTATTAGGTACGACGCTAGCCAACGGTGGAGGTTCCCATGAATGCCTTGATAGTAAGCCTTGATCAAGAGTATATTGTGGTTCACTTTATCGAAGGCCTTAGAAAAGTCTGTATAGATCGCATCGGTTTGTTTTCTTATATTAAAGGAATCACAAATGTAAGATGTGTAAGTTTAAAGATTTGTATTAGTCGATCTACCTTTTACAAACTCATGTTGGTTAGGATGTAAAATGTGCTTGAAGTGACTGTATATATGATCATGGACTAGGCTTTCGAATATTCTAGCGAACCAATTCAAAATACAGATAGGGCGATAGTTTGAGACATTCGTCCTATCACCGGACTTATAAATTGGAGTGATTTTAGTGATCTTCCACAGAGACGGAAAAAAGCCTTCAAGTAAGGATTTGTTATAAATTAAAGTGGAAGAGCTAGGGCAGATGAGCATGATCTTATAAATATTGGAGGTATTCCGTCAGGACCAGCGCCTTTCGACAAATCAATATTTTTTAGTTTGCTGAGTACACTTTGGATTCCTATATTAACATTGCTAATAGAGAAATTAGGTTTTTGGAATTGAGGTTTATAGGTATCATTATAACTTACAGCATTGTTATCGTAAACGGAAGAAAAGTACTCAGCAAATAAATTTACTATTCCTTGGCCACTATCTTGAATATTATTATTAAAGAACATACGATTCGGAATGTCATTGGTTATTTTTTATTTTTAGTATATCTCCAAAATGATTTTAAGTTGAGATTTAGATTATTTTCAATTCGAGAAATATAAGATCTATAACATACCTCCAACATAGCCTTCACTCTTGATCTTAATGTAGTAAACGTATCGAAATCACGAGGATTACCATACCGCTTGAATCGTTTATGATATGTATCCTTTTCTTTGATCAACTTAATTAGTGGAAGAGAAAACCAAGCAGGATATTTGCTATATTTAACACTAGACTTAGGAGTATGTTTCTCTATAATGGTGTAAATATTGTCATAGAATATCTGGACAAATTCATCGCAGTTTAGATTGAGAGCAAGGTTCCGCCAATCAATTAGCTGAATATCGTTGATGCAATTGATAAAATCGGCTTTGTGGAACAATAATTTTTCGGTCACTGAGTTATTTAGCGGTAGGGGAGTAGTGCTATTAACAGTTAATCCTAAAACTAACGCAGGGTGATGGGCATCTTGCCTGCTAATGGGATCACAATTCCTTAGACTAAACACTTCCAGTTGATCTGTTAAAACAATGTCCAATAATCTGTTGTTAGCATTTTTAATATAGTTAATTTGTCTAAAGTTAGATGAATGTATGAAGTCATGAAGGGATTTGGTTGCATCGTTATGATAGTTTAAAGGGCAGCCAGAATCAGTGGACCATATCAAATCACTCTGATTGAAATCGCCTATAATGCAAGTAATAATATTATGATGTAGACTATTATTGTTTATAAAGTTTCTAATGTAATCCTGAGGTAAATAGTTTGGCAAATAAACGGTACAAATTCTTAAAAATACATTTTTAGATATTTTTATATCAACCCATATATCTTCTACTAAGACACATTGAAAATCTTGACGTACTGTACTTTCAAATTTTTTAGAAACTGCTATCAGTACTCCACCACCATGACCTTTATTAAAAACCCTCAGAAAATCCTTACTACGATCCCTACGCATAACAATATACCGATGGTCGAACAATTCATGAGAAAAGACGGAATCGTCCAACCATGTATCGCAAAGACAGATAATATCAAAACTATTGCTAAGAATTGAATTATAAATATTTAACATTTTACTTTTCATCCCCCTAATATTTTGGTAATAAATTATGTATTTAGAGCAGCAACACAAAATGTAGAAAGCACACCTAAATTATTATTTATAATATAAAAATATGTATATAAATATGTGCCATACGTAATATTATTAACAGTTTTTATACTGTAAGGAAAGAAATCCCAACATTAAAGAAAATCTTGGCAGTCGCTAAAAGGGATATAAATTTTAAAGGTGAAAGAAGTTACCTTAGAAAAATTTTAATTGACCATTTGGGATATAAATTCAAAAAACGTAAAAATGCCCGTACAATCTTAATACACAAGCCAGATATTGCCGCGTGGAGGGCTCGCTACCTGCGCCGGATGAAAGAAAACAATGAACTTGGCGCAGATAAAAAACCAGTTACATTCCTAGACGAAACATGGATTCACTCACATTACACTGTTAATAAATGTTGGCAAAATAGTACCGACAGTATAGCGTAAAAAAAATTTTTAACCCCGGCCAGAGATGGATTCTTGTGCATGCTGGGGGAGAAAACGGTTTCATACCCTGGTATTTATATGCATTTATATAGTAATTCTGCGCCTGCGCAGAATTACTATATAAATGCAAACAGACAACAGGTGACTATCATCATGAGATGGATACGAATAATATCTTGAAATGGCTCAAAGAAAAGTTGCTACCTAACTTACCGCCGAACGGTATAGTCGTCATTGACAATACACCTTACCATTCGACTCAATCAATAAAGGCACCCACGAGTGGATCTCTCAAAGCTGAGATGCAAAACTGGTTGCGTGATAATAACATTCCGTTTGACGAGAATATGACGAAAAAGGAATTGTACCCGATAATTTTAAGGACAAAGCCTCCAAAAAAATACGTCGTCGACGATTAAATGAACGAGCATGGTCAGGAAATAGTACGTCTGCCACCTTATCACTGTGACTTAAATCCGATTGAATCTAGTGAAGCAAAGTATGGCAGACAAAAATGTTAGCCAGTCAGAAAAAGAAATAGAAAAATTAACAAGAGATGCGATTAATTCCATCACACCTTCCGACTGGAAAAAAAGAAGTGAATCACATTGAAAGATTACAACAGGAGTATTGGGAGAAAGACCAGCTTGAAGAAGAAAATGTTCGGGAAATGATTATATCCCTAGGCGAGGAGAGTTCGGACAGTGAGATCAGCGATAGCGATGATGAGACAATGACTGGCATCGAGCCAATCATATATTCTGAAGAAGATTTTTAGTACTTATATTATGTAGTTTTTTGTAATAAACACTTCTTGTACCCACCTAACCAAGATTGTTTCATTTATTTTTTATCATTTTAATCATATCATTATAATAATATTACCTACATTAAATTAATTAACACAATATTTGTTTTGTTGGAAATCTTATTGTTTATAATAATATCCTACTAGCGGATGCTTGTTTTGCGCACCATATCAGAGCGCCGACGCGACATGACGTCATCAACGCCAGGTCTCGAGATAATGTGACCGGGTTGTAACTTGCGGTCCGCCTATGGCCAGTCTAGGGTACATTAATTCTCTTCGCTACGAAAAGCAGGTACTATTACTAAGATTTTGTAGGCAGACATAGAGTAGGTATTTGCGCTTTTGTATGGGAGTGATGGGTGAATTTTCCATATGGCTTTTTTTGTCTTTATTGAAATTACTATTAAAAAAAGAGAATATTGTCGAAAATTGTTTTAGTATTCAATGGGTAGCTATAGGATTATGGTGAAAGTATAATATGCCTAGGATTATCTTTTATTTCTCTCTCTCTCTCTGTGTAGTTATAACTATATATAACGTGGAGTCAATATGGAACCATCACTACACCCGCGAGCCATGGAAGAGGAAGATCCGAATCTCCGCTACAAGGAGCCTAAGAGAAAACCCATCTTTAGGAGGGACATACACGGTCTACAATTGGTCCTCCATAACTGCGAAGTGAAGTATTTTCTTGACAATTGGGAAAATGAGGCCGCATTAAAAAGGAGCACATACATCTAAAGAAGGACACTAGAGACACTACTTTTCTCCCTTCCGACCAGTTTATTCATTGGGCTCTGATGCATATAAATGGCTTTGAGAGTAAGACCTCCTTTAGTAAGGAGCTGATGAGACACATTAAGATAGCAAATGATGCCTCTAATATAGGATGTACAGATTACTGTAGGGTTAGAGTCGCCCCCATGTCATCAAATATAGGACTCATAAGAAAAGTGTAACAGCAAAGAGGACCCTCACCTCAATAACAAGAGAAATAACATTCAATAAACATCATTCAGCCAGATACATGTTTTTCGGATGCCTAGAGAGGTGTTATGGCAACCTCCACGTGATATGGCCATCAGACCAATTTTTGGGCCCATATAGGTGTTTTGGGCACCCCGAGGTGTTGATGGACGAGAGTGTTGTTGCGCGGATTGAGAGTGGCTCTGTTATAAAGAAAGATCTAGATACTATAGCGGAAGAGATCAGACAGGCGTTCGTATTAGAGGAAATGGCCTGCACTAGAATTTTTGTAAGGCAAAGGCAATTATATAGAAAAATGCTATCCAGGAGGCTCTGGGGGGAGCGGGTCAACAAATCTTGGGTTCCAGAGCTTTTCAAGAATATTCAATTTAAGAAAGCCATGGAATTTGACTACCAGATCTATACCGCTGACCTACTAGCTGATAAGGCTGTTATACCTGGTTTGAAAAACTGGCCCTTTGAATATGATACACAAGCCCACCGAACAAAATATGGGTTCTTCCCGTCAAGGCCACCTCGTGAGAGCACCAGTGTTATAATGCAATACATAAGTCGAGGCAAAGTCAATGTTCGTTCTATCATAGAGACAGTAGCACGTGGCGAAGTACCCGCAGATTAGAAAATCACAGTTGGTGTTTCAAAAGAGCGTGAAATTAAGAAAGAGAAAGCACGGTTTTTCGTAAAACTGACACTAGAAATGCGTCCATTTCAAGTCGCAACAGAAAATAACATAAAACATATTTTAAATATATACCACATCAGACAATGACAAAGTCCGAGGATGACTTCTTCAAACATTTGCCGAAAATGTCCGAAACCACTTCCCAGGATGATGGAGATTACGACTTCATGGCTATGGACTTCTTTTGCTAGTGCACGAGCTTTCGCCATGAGGGCGTACCGCGTAACCCCTCTGAGGTGTTGGACAGACTTCTGGGGGTCCACAATGTAATGGTATATACCTAAAAATTCCCCTTGGACTCTATTCTCTTATTCCAAGACAGATTTAACCTACCTAAGCAAGGTCCAGATGAAAATTCTCTCAACGGCCCAAGATGTCTTCACGGACCTGAAGCCTGGATGGAGGGTCTTAGGCAAAAAGGATGGAACCTAGCTACATTGTTTATAATATTAATCGCATCATGGAAATGTGGGACTATAGCCACTCTTACCGGCCAAGGTGACAATCAATTAGTCTATTTGAGGATCCCTAATACTATCACCTTGGAACGGCTGAGAATGACTCGCTTGCAATGTATTAGGTGGTTTCAAGAAACATTAAAAACCTTATGTTCTCAAGCTGGTATCACACTAAAACTGGAGGAGACGTGGGTATCCTCTTGTCTACTCGAATACGGCAGAGAGTTCTTTTACAAGGGTGCTCAGGTCAGCTCAGCCCTGAAGCGAGTTTCACGCATGGCAAGCGAAGCTAACCAAACTATTCCATCTTTTAATGGAGATATAGCTGGGATGATCTCTGCGGGAATGGGTGCGGCTCAAAAAGATCATTAACCAATACCTTCATTCTGGTGCACAATCATAGAAGCTTCCATACTTGCCCATGAGAGGCACCCAGTCCTCAATAAGTACCCAATAGAATATATGACATGCCTACTATCTGTCCCTCGTTCTCTTGGTGGATGGCCTATAACCCTATTCTCAAATTTTGCTTCTCGATCTGTCCAGGATCAGCTCACTTATTCGTTGCATCTTGTCAGAACCCTTATGATGTCTCTTACCAAGCAGGACCTAGTTGATGACTTGATGGCTATTCGCCCTTGCAACCCTAATCTTCTATCCAAGCTCATGACACTATCAAATAGGGAAACAGGAGGCACTTGTTAGTAAGTTCTCAAGCACGCGATCCAATCAAAACGTTGCCTGTAGGGAATGGAGCTCTGAGATAGACGTGCTAAATGATAAATATGCTCTAGAAGAAACAATAATCATATACGAGGTCGCACTGAGGATTCTCTACTAAAAGACATACAGCCTACCACATGTATTACCCAATATGCCCAATACCTTAGAGAGCTTGGATGGGGTATCCAGCTAGAAGGGATCACAATGCCAGTGACTCCGATAATGTTGAAGGACACGAAACCTTTAAAATACAAAAACAACATACAAGTACATCATATGCACAAACGGAATCTTTTGAAATTGATGAAAACACTAGGCTAAACAATCTTATGTTTTGTAAATTCATTTCACATGAACTTGACAACTGTATAGGTAACGATCGATATGAGATGATGCAAAAAATACAAGTTTTTAAGAAATAATACAATTATGCTTATAATCAAAATATTTATTATAACGAATCATATTTGTATGCTTACTACAGTCACTTAGTAGACAGTACCAATTCAAAAATTGGACATGATAATAAAAAGATTACTCGTATTACTGATATGCAATTCCAAAGCATAACAAATTTTATTTATTAATTTTAGTATATCTATACAAGGTATAACAAAATTAACTGCATTCCTACTGATTATGTTGCTCAAATACAATAACTTTTTAAAAGGGACCGGTATCGAAATAAGTTTACTTCTTCGTATAAACTAACATCACTTTAGTAGGCACAGGGAAGAAGTATAAAAAAATCAATGTACTACTAAACGAAACTAGTTAATTTTGTTAGACCTTATAATAATATTAAGTTATGTGTCACTTGTAATTACGATTTTTTTATTAAAAGATATTAAAAATATTGTGATTAGTTTTCATTCAACATATAAACTAAGCGTCAACTCAATCGTCAAACATATCTGCGTTACACTTTATAAGTATTATGCTTTTAATAGTTTGATCTAAAAGACGATTTCTGGAAGGTGTCAAAATAAATTTCAATGTTGAAAATAGTCGCTCTACGGTAACCTGAGTGGCCGGAGCAGCAAGCACTACCAGTGCTACATTAGCTAAATCATTTGGCAATTTTTGAGTCCAGTACGCTATTACGTCTTCTGTGATGGCAAGCCTTGGAGCTGTAGCATATTCCGCTAAGTAATAATCAAAATTCAATTTTACGGAATCAGCTGCCCGTTGTCTTACTCTTTCCGTTTCATTTAAAATTGACTCCAATGAAAATTATTACTGGATGGTGAATTTAGTACGCTTAAGGGACCACTAGAAGTACTTGCTGTTGACATACGTTGTTGCTGTAAGACTGTCGAACTCTCTTCGAGGTCTCGGCAATTTTTTTCTTGCTCTTGATTTAACGCACATATTTGTTGATGGGCATCCTTAATAAATTTTTGTGCGACCTGTGTTTCTTGTTCCGATAAAACCAATTTCCATCTGGGATCAATAAAAATGGCTGCCAGAAATGCTTTATTTTGTAGTAATTATTTTTCTCTGTGTGTCATAGAAGTAAGTAAATCTTTGGCAAGAGGGAAATCGAGCTTTTCTGTTTTTGTTTTGCAAATTATCCATATAGAATAGAAAACACCTAAAGTTAACTGTTCCGCTTGAAGGCGTATGGTAGCTTCTGCCGCTGGCTGTAAACATTCCAGTATATTATTTATATCTAGCCAAAAATTCTCATTAACTTGTTGAGCTATTTCCGCAGGGTCATCACAAATTAATTTTAGCTCTTTTAGCCTTTTTATCATAATATACGTAGATGCCCATCGAGTGATACAGTCTATGACTGGTTTTCTCATTTTTTCTGATCGTATCCTAATTTTCATTAAAGGCCGACGTAAATTTGTTATTATATACATTTCGCAACAGGCGAAAATCTCTTTTGAACCTGCCGTTGACCACTTCAACCACCCAATGACAGATTGTTATCAGTCTGGACTTATTGGCCTGATCCGTGGTTAGCTATGTCTCATTTGGATACTTTGTTTCAGGCATGTGTTGTACGTATCCGCAAGATTCCAGATTTCTTGCTGAGTCTCGAAAACCACGGTCCAGAATAAAAACATCTCCCCTCCTATAAAACCAGTGGAAGGCACTGTCAGCACCCCCTCTCAATCCCCAACCGGTCGCATGCGACCGGACCAAATATTCCGTCAAACCCCAAGCGGTCGCATGCGACCGCTCTCTTTCATTCGATCGAGTTACGTATTTCGTCGACTTAGAGACTACTTTTGTATGAAGAAGTTTGGTTAGTTACGATCTATGATACATTTGCCACATTCTGAATGCAAAATATTATACAATCTGTGGTCGACGAATATTTTTCAGTCATTAGAAAATCGTGAATTTTTTCGTGTGTGTTCTGCCATTTTGTGTGATTTGTTTGAAATAATTGATGGATTTAACGAATGTAAGTAGTAAAATAGTTTAATATACTAATTATAAGAACATTTAGATAATCATTTGCAAGAAATACATCGTAATAATTTCTAGGTTACACTCGAAAAGTTGTGTGTGATTTATGTGATTTGAACGCAATTTGCTTCATATATTTGTAAATTAATTACGTAAAACGCTTATAGAAGTTATTACACATCGTCTACAAGACGATTTATATCGATAGTATGCCTTACGTTACTAAAACAATTGAGATAAAAGTTCGCAGGTAACGACTATATTCTGCCGGCCGCGGCCATTTTGAACTTTATTTGTAAAGCCCTAATGACGAAGTTTGCTTGTGGGTAATACGAAACCCATTTTTTTCGGGTCATATTTATTACCTGTTTTTATAAACATCTCAAGTTGTTACGATGAATTGTATTTCTGTGGGTCTGCACTAGGGTTCCGTCGTGTAGATTATAACAAAATATTAACTTATTTCATGTGAAACAGTCAGAAAAATATTTTTCAAAATATATACTTGTGAAAAGAATATTAAATCAGACTAAATACTATATTATGATGCCTTGATAGATAGAAAATTTAACATAGCTGTTAATGTTTTTCACACAAACATAAAATATGGTTTGGATGTAAAAATATTATATTATTTGTAAAAAGGGGGTAAGGCCGGGCGCCATTTTTTTTTTTGCTTGTGTTGGATTATTTTTTTTGACAGATGTTGTCACGGTCCACGGGTTAAACAGGCAAAGTACTATAGAGGACCACTTTAGTTTTGAATGTTTTAACGGGGTAAGGCGTAAGTAGGGACCACAAAATGTCAAACAGTCATAGACAATCAATATTTTTTATGATTTGAAAGTCAGTTGAGCAAATTAAAACGCGCCCAAAAAAAAAAGTGATTGTCAACTTTGACGTTTGGAATTTTTGCTAGATAACGATCGTGTGTATTGTGAGCAGGAAATTCGAAATTATGTCTAAAAAAAATAAAGTAAGTATTGTTTTATGTATAAAAACGTATATTTAGGAGTAATTACACAATTTGAACATATTTGTTTGCCAAAAACATTGTTTTTATTGTAGTAACGGTCGCTTGAATTATGTGGTCCATATATGATCATTGCCCGATAGGTTAGCCAAATTGTACTATGTATATTGATGAGTTTTCTTGTTTTTCAGCCCTCTTACCTAAAAGATCAAGACATTGAAGCATACCTTCAAAGTCTGGTGTCCTCAGAAGGGGAAGATAGTGACGATGATGAATTAAATGATTTTTGTTTAAACTTTAACAAAAGACTCGACCAAATACAGAACATCAGTACTGAAAACCTCCTAGATATATTGGAAACTCCTGTGGCACCATCTATATCAGGTTATAACCCGGTAACTGAAGATAGTCAACTGATACTGCCCGAGGATCTGGCAATTCGACTGCCGTCTCCGGTTCGACTACCATCTCCAATTAGTCCACCATCTGCAGTTCACCCTCCGTCTCCATTTCATCCACCACCGGCAAATCAACCGTTATCTACAGTTCAAACACTGTCTTCTGTAAGCGATATTCCCACTTTTACTCAACTAAATCTAAAAGAAAGATCTTGGTCAAATAATATTGAAAATCAAGCATTTCCAGTATTTGAAACAAAAGCTAAAGCTACTATTGCGTACAATAACAGACATTTGCCCGTAGATTATTTTGAACATATGTTTACATCAAACATAATTGATATTTTGGTGGAAAATACCAATCTATATGCTATCAAAAATCAGTCAAAAAACTGGGTAGAAACGAACAAAGAAGAAATACGTGCTTTGCTTGGAGTCATTATAATGATGGGCTTAAATCCATTGACTGATGTTGAGCTTTACTGGTCAACTGATGACTTTTATAACAATCCTGTAATTAGCAGAGTAATGAAACTAAAACGTTACAAGAAACTAATAGAGAACTTTCATGTGAACAATCCTAACACTGAATTGGTACGTAGTGATCCAAATTATGATAAACTAGCTAAAATCAGACCATTGATTGGAATTCTCAATGAAAATTTTTCAAGTATGTGTAGCCAATCTTCATCACAAAGCATTGATGAAGGCATGGTGAAATTTAAAGGCAGAAGCAGCATGAAACAATACATGCCAAACAAACCTATCAAAAGGGGGTACAAAATATGGGCACGCTGTGACTCAGAGTCCGGATACCTGTACTCATTTGATATTTATACGGGTAAAGCCACTTCATCTGATGAAAATTCTGGTGGTCTGGGATATAGAGTAGTAATGAATCTGTGTAAAAATGTCCAACCATACACACTATTGGCGTTTGATAATTTTTTTACTAGTTTACCTCTTATGGAAATGCTCTTTTACAAAAATATATATGCTGTGGGTACAGTTAGAGTAAACAGAAAAGGTCTTCCAAGTGAAATAACTACAAAGAGAGGTATAAGAGACCCAATGTGCCTAAAACCAGGTGAATTTATGTTTCAGCACGCTGCTCCTGTATCAGTGATCAAATGGATGGATACTAAAGATGTCTATGTTGCCACAACTGCATTTGATCCCAGAAAGATACAAGTTATAGAACGCAAACAGAAAGATGGATCCAAAAAACCTATGTTTTGTCCTTTCACTATAGTACAATATACAAAAAATATGGGTGGAGTTGACCGCTTTGACCGCTTCAGAAGCTCATACTCTATAGGTCGCAAGTCAAAAAAGAACTGGTTCCGCCTGTTCTGGTTTATGTTTGAAGCTGCTCTTATAAATGCCTACATTCTCTACTGCCAGGGTCATGTTATACGCAATAATAGCCATCGCCAATTTCGTTTACGTGTTGCCAGAGGTCTAATCAACAACTTCAGTTCCCGTAAGGCATCTTCAACCATATTGAAAAATAAAAAAGGAGGTGTGTTCAGAATCACAGATGAGGTACGACTGTCTAATGTAGGGGTTCACATGCCACCTGTAGGTACGAAACGGCGGTGCCGCTTTTGTAGCACTCGAACTAATCCCAAGCGGTCTAACATTGAGTGCAGTTCATGCAAAGTCCCATTATGCGTGACGCCGTGTTTTGAACGATTTCATTTGCCATATGTGCCTCATAATTTGTAATGATTACACATATTCTTGTATGGATATATTGTGTCCATAGATATTATATTGTGGTCTCTATAAAATAACAATTCTGATGATAATTGGAATGGTTCCAATTATCATCGAAATTGTAATTTTGATCAGTTCAGGGTAAAGTACTTATAGAGACCACAAAATTTTTTCCATCACTGGGCAAAGTACTAATATGGACCACATGGTTTTTTTGTATTAAAAAAATAAAAAATATAATAAAAAAAATCATGGTTTTATTTCTTTTCTTATATTTAACCAAATATATGAATTTCACAAATATTACTCAATAAAACCCTTGCTGCCTGGTTAAGGGTTAAGCATGTCATTCATTATATCTGCGTCAGACGTGGTGGCAGCATATGGTCCGATGACTTCGATAATGTGTCCATCACAAGAAACCAAGAGGAACGGTTTAAGGAGATTTCTGTATTTGTGATGGCTGTAAGACTTGCGTTGGAAAAAATAATTTCCACTTTTTTGTAGATAGATGTACGTGCCATCACAAATCGTGATCGCTTTCCTTTCATTTTCTGGGCTCGATGGGTTCCCTAACAGATTGTTGGGTAGAAAAAGGTTCCTGTGTGCTACATCCTCACGGGAAATATGGTCAAACCCAACAATTAAGGGCACAAAATCTTCTAACAGAGCGTTGCGTCCGATTTTTAACCACGTATGAAACGCTGTTTCGCTACATTTAAAAATATTAGCAAGCCGCGCGTTCGAGTCAACTGTTCTTAACTTGACTAATACTGCCGCCAGTACGGTTCTTTTATTCTTTTTAGTTCCCAGACTTGGTAAACTGTCTAATAATTCAGTAAACTGATCTTGAGTGAGTCCTGTCCAAGTATGAAACTCGGCAGCTATATTTTCATACTGCTCAAAATCAAGTATTTCCTCCGTAATATGTCTTTGTAACATCGACACGATAGTCATTATTTGAGCTGCGGTGAATTCCTCAGAAGAGTTGTCTTGTACAGGAAGTAAATGCCACAGATTTTGCTCCACGTGTTCATTACAGACACGCGCGCTTTCTGGCACGATATAGCTGTAGCGGCAGACCATGCGAAAAATTATGTTCTCTGGAACACGACGGCGAGATTCATTCGTACTATGTTGGAAAATGCAACTATTTGCGGTGTTTGGAGCACGAAGAAGACCTGGCAAAACCAGCGAAATTGGTCTTGGATTTGGAACTTCCGATGCTACACGGTCTTGATCAGGTTGCTGTTCAGCCTCCCGAATAAGTCGCTGGTGCGTTCGTTCCGTTCTTTGCCAACATAGTCGACAAATGAACGCAGTAGGCTCCAACTGAAAAGTAAATAACAATAACGATAGAACTAGAGCTGGAAAAAACGGCTTATATTTGATAAACGTTTAAACGTTGTACTTTTTTTTACAAAAGCGTGCTTAAATAAAAAAGAGCTTTTGACTTAAAACGATTTTTTGACGCTTAACACAATTCGCTAGAATAGTGTTTTAAGGCAACGTTTAAACATGAAAACATAAAAAAACGTGCTTATACGCTTATATTAAAAAGCGGACTTTTTTAAGTGCTTTTCGTTTAATTGGTCACCTCTATATAGAACGGACGGATTGTATTTAGAAAGGATGTCGCAAAAATCATATAGGTAAATAACATAGACCTGTTCTTACCTGTCGAGCTACTATATTTTCTATCACTATTTGGGCGATATCAAGATGTTGCATTTCTCTGGAAACCCAATCATATCTTCGCCGATTCTCTGTCGATGCACGGCACAAGATACACAACTCTGCCATGATTCGCAGCAATGTTCAAACTTAACAACGAAGATAACAAAAACAAAACAAATCAAAGCACAAGAACTAGTGGGCATCACACGGACGTACACGGCAGCGTTGCTTTCGGTACTAAACAATACACGCGAACGCGAGCAAACGAATGAGCATGGCGGTGGTGCGCGAGAAAGAGAGGGGCGAACAATGGAATACGGTGCTGCACCGTATCGTGTTTACCTGCGCGGCCATTGTTATTGCCATTTTTTAGGAAACAGTCCCGGCATCCCAGCCGATTATGCAGCAACATTAGTGGTTTTAAATGAGATATATTATGTTATCTTGTCAGAAATAGGTTAAGAACCACTGCATCTTACTAAAAATGTTCAAAAGACAAGGTATGGTAGAACAAATCATTTGTTCTTGTTAGTTAAATTCACTTAAAATGTATTAAGTTGTTGAATTTTTGATCTCAAATAAAACCAAGGACAATGACCTACAGCTTTGGTGCCATAATAATAAATACTCAAAAGGACAAGTTTTAACAGAATACACCGAGTTATTAGTACCGAAAGCAACGCTGCCGTGTACGTCCGTGTGATGCCCACTAGTTCTTGTGCTTTGATTTGTTTTGTTTTTGTTATCTTCGGTTAAGTTTGAACATTGCTGCGAATCATGGCAGAGTTGTGTATCTCGTGCCGTGCATCGACAGAGAATCGGCGAAGATATGATTGGGTTTCCAGAGAAATGCAACATCTTGATATCGCCCAAATAGTGATAGAAAATAATTTATAGTAGCTCGACAGGTAAGAACAGGTCTATGTATTTCAACATAGAACGAATGAATCTCGCCGTCGTGTTCCAAAGAACATAATTTTTCGCATGGTCTGCCGCTACAGCTATTTCGTGCCAGAAAGCGCGCGTGTCTGTAATGAACACGTGGAGCAAAATCTGTGGCATTTACTTCCTGTACAAGACAACTCTTCTGAGGAATTCACCGCAGCTCAAATAATGACTATCGTGTCGATGTTACAAAGACATATTACGGAGGAAATACTTGATTTTGAGCAGTATGAAAATATAGCTGCCGAGTTTCATACTTGGACAGGACTCACTCAAGATCAGTTTACTGAATTATTAGACAGTTTACCAAGTCTGAGAACTACAAAGAATAAAAGAACCGTACTGGCGGCAGTATTAGTCACGTTAAGAACAGTTGACTCGAACGCGCGGCTTGCTAATATTTTTAAATGTAGCGAAACAGCGTTTCATACGTGGTTAAAAATCAGACGCAACGCTCTGTTAGAAGATTTTGTGCCCTTAATTGTTGGGTTTGACCATATTTCCCGTGAGGATGTAGCACACAGGAACCTTTTTCTACCCAACAATCTGTTAGGGAACCCATCGAGCCCAGAAAATGAAAGGAAAGCGATCACGATTTGTGATGGCACGTATATCTATCTACAAAAAAGTGGAAATTATTTTTTCCAACGCAAGTCTTACAGCCATCACAAATACAGAAATCTCCTTAAGGTGAATAGTAAAGCAAAATGCGTTTTAGACGTCTTTTTGGCGATGTTTTACAGCTAAATTACAGATCGGGAAATACAGAAGTTTTGTGTAATTAGAAAGTGTATCTTGAAATATATTGTCGTGAACGATATTTTTGGTGATCTTTATTCAGTTATCAGAAAATATATTTTTAAATCGCGTAAGATGTATATTTTAGGATGGTTTTTTTTTTGGTTTAGCTAATCCGTTTATAATGAATCTTTGCATACATGTTTCTTTATTTTTTATCTTGTTGATCGCGAACCATTTGCGATAAACAGTATTGCAAAATAGAAGTTTTATCATCAAACTCTTTAGTGCCTACTGTAAATCAAACTCCACTAGTAAATGTAGTAAAGCATTTGCTCATAAAATTTAACAGGCGTAAATTAGTTACGGAATGCGTCGTTGTCAACTCGAGATATGTACAACGGAGCGCGGCGTTGCCCTTCCGCGCACACGGCACAAGCAGTGCGTGCTCTTCTTTTGATTAGTCTCACTTTGACAATTTACCGGCTTTAAGTTTTAACAGTTTGCACTTTGCGCGCGTATTGTACTGTGTACATGTTGTGTGATTACGGTTCGATTTTGAAAAAAGTGAAAAATATATTATTTCTTCTTTTGGTGAGCTGTGAAACAAGGTGAAAACATGGGTAATAAAAGTATTCCGAAACAAAGTAACAAACGATCATTGAAGTTGCTAAATAAAAGAAGATCTCGTCTTGCATATCAGGCAAAAAAGCAAAACAAGCCAAACCAAATGATATTGAAAAGTAAGTACCTACCTACTTTTTAAATATAATATTATAGTGCTCCCAGACGGTAATTCAGCATGACATGCATCGATCTATCATGATCTACGTGACAGTATATCCCTCGATCGTGGAAATAACGAGACACAATAGATTGTTATTGTTATCGCGGTCGCATCGCTTGGGGCTTGTTGAATGTTGCATGACATGTCGATTGCGAAACGAACATGCGTGCATGTAATGTACATATTGCAGGACGAAAAATTAAAGAACTGGTCAATCAATGTACAGCACGTAGTTTGCATGTCATTCACATCAATCAATACAATAAACGATCATGCGTGCATGGCAGCACGTAACGCATGTAATGCTGAATTATCGTCTATTTTGTGCCTAATATCACATAACCTTTATTATTGTATGTGATTAGTGGGTACATTACAAGCTTTCACTACACTTGACGTACTATAGTTACAGCACAATTCGCTAATAAATTGCTAGCATGCAAATTTTCATTTCTCATAATCTAACCCATCAAGCCCCTTTAGGACACCGCCCACCGTGCACCGGTGACCGCGACAACGATAGAATACAATAGCATTTCCAAGATACCCGATCGAAGGATTTAAAAAGAAAAAAAAACAGTATTATATAATATGTATATACTAACAGTGAACAAAATAACAGTAGTTACCAGAATAAAATAACAAAAGTATCTAATTTAAATGGTTTAATTCTAAGTGTCATCTTAGTAAATATAAGAATAAAATGTAATTATCATGGTATTACAAGCTTTCACTATGTTCAATAAACTATATTTTGTACATTACATTTCGAGCAAATAAAGATATTATGATGTTTGTGTGTATTATGATATTATGACAACTATGTTTTCTGTACGGGCAGAATCTTAGGATCTTTTGAGGGACTTTCCACGGTCCCATAGACTTGAAATTAGGTATGAAGCTGCATTCCTGGTGACAATAGGTTCTATCAGGAGTTGGTATTAGGGGAATTAATAGGGGAAACTTGATCCCCCACTTTGATTTTATGATCTCACGTGTACTGTATTTCTTGAGAAATAGGTATAACATGTGTTTAGAGTTTAGACTAAATGATGAATTATTATTATTATTATAAACGATGCATAATTTAACCAAGTACTAACTGTGTATTGGTAATTAGGATTAAACTATATTTGTAAAATTTATTGGAATAAAACTGGTGAAACAGGTTTACACCAAGTGTCCCGTATGTAAGGGAGGAATGATCCTCCTAGTTGGATGACTTGATCCGGGGCGGATCTAGTCTCCCATAGTATTGGTGACATTATTATTATTATTATAGCTAATCAAATATCTTACATAATTAAACTGTTTCTTTTGCAAATACATACTTTTTTGTAATAAATAAAAGCCTGTAAATACTCATCAAAATGAGTTTGCGCCGCCATAGAATCTAAAAAGACATGTCACTTTAAAACGTGAAATAGTTGACACATCCAACTGTGAATAAAAGTTTGCTTGTACCATAGACAGAAAGTGTTGCTAGAATTAATAAGCATTGCTTTGGTAGAATTTTGGTAAATTGGGTGTACCGTGTGTCCCACAGGGATCTAGTGTCCCCAGTTTCCCCTACCTACTTTCAAGTCTATGGGACCGCTAAAAGTCCCTCAAAAGATCCAAGATTCTGCCGTACAGAAAACATAATAATATTATGATCATGTGATCATCAGATGCATTTACAACAGTCTATTATTTATCGGACATTGTAATGTAAATTGTTACGTAAATGTATAGCATACAGAATAGTTTATCACAGAGACTTCAAACAATTATATTTTTTGACTGTTATACTATTATACCTACATAACTATAGGATGTTTAAAAAATGTTTGCCATACATGGAGATAATATGCCATAGCTTCAGGGAAGGTTCAGTATTGTTAAAGGAAGCCGTAAAATTTAAAAAAAAATACTTTTAATGAACTTTTTAGGGTTCTGTAGTCAACAAGGAACCCTTATAATTTCGGTCTGTCCGTCTGTCTGTCTGTCTGTCCGCAGTCTTGCTCAAAGACTATAGGACTTACAAAGCTGTAATTTGGCATTAAGACCGAGCTCCCTTTTTTTGCTGTGTTTTCTAATAAGTATTACGATCCCGGAAGACGATGAAACACAAATGAAATTGAGATTTATTTAATGATTGTATATTTATCTGATACTTGCCTAACGGAAAACACGATTCACTTATTTTAACTCTATAGTTTCATTTTTCGAAATTATGAATTTTTCTGGGTTTTTCAACAAATATCTGTTACACTTATTGAGTTACTATCATTCAATAACTTGCACTACTACAATCACACACTATATAAAAGATTAACTAAAGGAAATATTAGAATTGTATTTAATTTTTAAGTAATCAATAATCATCAAAAACATTTTTGGGACTAGCGAAATTTACTTTCGTGCTATAATGCGCCGGACCGTTGTTACGCGATATTGTTCATTATTAGCTACAGCGCAAAATACATTTCATCATCATTTAATATACCTTCATGTGTATACGCATCAGACAATGCATTGATTTTCAAATTGTTTTTATTCACAAAATTTTTATTTTTGTAATCCTGTAGGATCCAAGGTAGGATAGTTGAAATTGATGCAACCGAAGGACAAAATTTAGAAGAGTCATTACATCAGATTAATGATAACACGGATTCAAATGTCCAGTAAGAAATATTATTATTATCTTTTAACGTAAATATTAATTATTGATTATATTAAAAACAAAAAGCCAGACTGGAGGGAGTAGTAGTATTTTTTTTTGTCAGCACAATATTGCCTCCGACTACGTGTAATGTAAAGTAATTATTGTTTTTGCCTTTTCAGTTCATTCAGTCAGGTTCTTTGTTTTTATAATAATAATTTTATTTTAACATACATTACTTACTGTTTTTACAGGGACAAACACAACACTGGAGAAAATACATTTGCTGGCCTTGAATGTGAATTTGAGAAAACATCAAAAAACACAGAATGTGGTGCCCAGTAAGACACATTACTATTATTAGTTTAACTTTTTTACTATACAGGAGTGTTTTTAGTATAAAACAAAATTTATTTTTTCCAGAGGCACAAATAAGTTTGGAAGAAGAATAATAAATATGTATCAATTTTTTAAACAACTTCAAGAAATATCATCTCATGGTCCTCTTGACTGCGGTTTAAAGTCAATGGAAATAGTTTCAGAAACACGCATGAGTTTCACTTCTAAATTCAACATAAAATGCAAAATGTGTGATTTATCTTTTTTAATATACAACGATAACCCAGTTGATGATATGGATCTTAATACCGCTGCAGTGGCGGGTACAGTGGCTATTGGGTGTGGATACAGCCAGCTAACCGAAATAACTGCTTCTTTGGGAATACCTCCTATGAATAATCAGTTGTTTTCTGCAAAACTGGAAGTTGTTCATAAAAAATGGGAAGTTGAATTACTAAAATCAATGACAGAAGCTGGTGAAGAAGAGCGTCGTTTAGCCATTGAGGAGGGTAGGCTTAATTGTAATGGAATCCCAGTAATAGATGTCATAGCGGACGGGTGCTACGCGAAACGATCTTATAGAAAAAAATATTCGTCTCTTTCGGGTGCAGCAGCTATATTAGGAAAAAGAACGAATAAAATTCTTTATATGGCAGTAAGAAATAAATATTGCTGTATTTGTGCCCTAGCTCAGAACAAGGGTAAAGAGGCAAAAGATCACACGTGCTACAAAAATTATTCTGGTAATTTAGTCTTATTTACTAGCTTTTTTCTTTGACACCTAGTACCCTTTATTTCCCTAACTGTTTTCTATGTATATTAGGTATTATTATATTACTCTGACTGAGGTATAAGTAACGGTTATCCCTTTTTTATGATTAATAACAAAACAAAACGAATTTTAGTTTTTTTCTTTTAGGAGCGTCTACAGGAATGGAGTCTGAAATCTTGGTGGAAGGGTTTAAAAAAAGTATTGAAATGCACAATATAATATATGGACGTTTAATATCGGACGGGGACGCCAACACGTATTCAAAAATACTTCAATTTAGACCTTATGAAAATTATACCGTTGAAAAAGTAGAATGCCGAAATTATTTACTAAGAAATTTTTGTAATAAATTTTCAGCACTAAGTACAGATACCAAGTATTCTCTTAAATACAGAAAAACTATTACGAAATCACGAATATTAGGCACCAGAAAAGTAATTACCGAAGCCATCCAACAATACAAAAATACAAATAATATTACGGGTCTTTATCAAGATATTATAACTGCACCAGATCACGCATTCGGACGCCACGACAAATGTAAAGAATATTTTTGTACCAAAGGTGAAGAAGAGGCAATAGATAAGGAAATTTTTTCTAACAGCATTTGGTTGAAAATTAAGCAAATTATAGCTCAACTCGCAGCCCATGCAAGAAGCTTAATCTTGGATGTAGACAGCAACTCTGTAGAGAGATATCATAGCTTGGTAGCTAAATTTGTAGGAGGCAAGCGCATAAACTTTAGCCGCAGATTCCAGTACCAAATGCGATGTAATGTAGCAGCTGTGTCATTCAATACTCAAAAACCTTTATCCGTTCTGCATAAATCAATTGTTGGAAAAAGTCCACGCAACGAAATTAAAAGGAACGAAGAAAAACGAATGAAGAGTCGGAATCTGACTCAGAAATATTTGAGAAAAAAGAGGAGACAGTTTCAGACCCAAGATGGAAAAAACTATGGGGAAAATTGCTCAAAACCGGATATGGCTGAAGATATGCTGGAGGATTCAAAAAGAGTATTTTTACAGAATTTAGAGAGAAATGCCGAGGAAAGACAGAGAATTGCCAGAGAAACTGTGTTGCAGAGTGGGAGTTCAGAGTGGTTAGAGCTGCGTCGCAACCTCTTAACTGCCTCTAACTTTGGTAGGGTTGTAAAAAGGCGCCTTGACATTAGTTGTCAAAATATGGTCAAGGATATTCTTGACAAAAAATCAATTGAACATGTGGCGTCTATTAAACATGGTCGACAATATGAAAAAGTTGCCCTACAGCAGCTAGCGGTGGAGGCAAATGTCAAAATAGAGCCATGTGGCTTATATATAGACCCGGAAATCCAATATTTTGGAGCAACCCCAGATGGCACTGTAGATGACGACACTATAGTAGAAATAAAGTGCCCAAAATGTTGTTACAATGTTGGTGTAGAAAAAGCCATAAATGATAAAAAATTAACGTTTTATAAAAAAACCAAAGACGGGTTACAAATTAATAAAAACCACGCATGGTTCTACCAAATACAGGACCAGCTTCATGTAACTAGAAGCAAAAAATGCATTTTTGGTATATGGTCTGGCAAAAACTTTCCAGTTAAAACGGAAATAATCCATCGTGATGAGGTATTCTGGAAAACAAAAATGGAGAAAAAGCTGAAAGACTTCTATATGGATTGCATACTGCCAGAATTAGTGGATCCTAGATATCCGAGAAAAATACCTGGTGGTTTTCGAGACTCAGCAAGAAATCTGGAATCTTGCGGATACGTACAACACATGCCTGAAACAAAGTATCCAAATGAGACATAGCTAACCACGGATCAGGCCAATAAGTCCAGACTGATAACAATCTGTCGTTGGGTGGTTGAAGTGGTCAACGGCAGGTTCAAAAGAGATTTTCGCCTGTTGCGAAATGTATATAATAACAAAGCCCTTCCCAGCATGTTCGACTATTTCAAGATAGCAGCGGCGATCATAAATCGTTTTCATGTTTTAATTGAAGATAATCCAAATGCTGCTGCGATTTTAGAGATTATCCACCAAAGAATTAATATGCCAAATAGATTGGCAGATCTTGTAATACGCCATAACTACAATCGCAGACGTGCTCAGTTTACTTTAATGACTGCAGATATGCCAGAGTTCGTGGATTTTCCAAGAATGGATGAGAACGAATTATTTTTATTCGGTCTGGGCGTTTATCAACTAAAACAGGCCAAAAGCTATAACGGTGAGCACGTCCTTGACAATGGAGCATTCACAATTGAGCTCAGCAATGTGTTATCAAATGAAGACTTGGCGGAATTGCAGGGCAATGATTTATGGATGATAAGAGGCCGACTGCAATAGCGGCATGTTAGAGCAAGACAGTATTATGTCTACATTGTAATCGATAGGTCGTTATCAATTGGATTTTGCTCCCATATTATGTGCATCATATGGTACATGAGCCATGCACGACATTTGCCAGCAATAACCCCTCCATCTTATGTATTGGAGAACATTATTTTTGTACCAGACGACGATAATTTTATAGTATTTAATTAAACAAAATAACCCCTGTATATAATTTATACTTTATTTATGATCCTCAAAAATACAAAACAAGATCAAAATCTAAACGATGTTCAAAATGTCTAGATATGGTAGAACAAATAATTTGTTTTTGTTTATTAAATTCACTGACAATTTTTTTTTTTATTTAATCATTTATTGTGCACAAAAACATTCACAAATAATAATTTACACACAGTAAGACGACACAATGGATCTGCTTATTTCTAATAGAAATCTCTTCCAGCAGCCCCACGGAGCGAGATTGGATGAGGATAGCAGATAGGACGTGCACAAATATGAATATCAATAATATGTACTTCTGACAAATTATAGAAGTAATGAAATACTAGTAATAATATAATAAGCAAATAAAAATATTATGATAATGACAAAATAAATAAATTATAATATATACCAAGTTCTACAACAACAACATAAGTACAATAAATAATATATAGTTATATAATTATAAAATAAGTATTGTAGGTATAATAAATAAATACTATATGTATATATAATAATGGTAATTAAATGGATGGAGATTCGAGGTAGTGCTCTTTCAAGCGTCTTTTAAAAATAGCAATGGTGGGACTATCACGAATGGTGTGAGGGAGTGAGTTCCACAATCTGACAGCATGAACAGTAAACGAGTAGGAGTAAAAGTTGGAACGATGGGAGGGAAGGGAGAGATTAGACCGGACATTGGACCTACATGGGAGATCAGGAGATCGGGTAAAATTGAATCTATCAAGGAGGTATGGAGGAGATAAAGGATTGTACAGGATATTGTAAAGTAGGCAGAGGATGTGGGAGTTGCGACGGAGACGGATGGGAAGCCATTTGAGTTTTGAACGGTAGGCTGAGATATGGTCGAACTTTCTTAAGCCAAACACGAAACGTATACAGAGATTCTGTAACCGTTCGAGTCTATCTAACTGCTCCTCAGTGGCGTCAAGGTAACAGGAATCGGCGTAGTTAAGGATGGGAAAGATGAGTGTCTGGACGAGGAAAATTTTGGTATGTATAGGTAGGAAATTTTGGAGGCGCCTCAGTGTGTGTAGTGAGTAATGAACTTTCCTGCTTACTTCGGTCACTTGTGGATTCCACGACAGGTTATGGTCAAGAATTATGCCTAGGTTTTTGGCCGAGTCTGTGTAATTAATAACGGTGCCATTATACATTACGTTTGGAGCATTGCATAACCGTTGAGACATGTATCTGCTGCCTATGATCATAGCTTGCGATTTTTTGGGATTAACCAACAGGCCAAAAGAATTTGCCCAGTTGGCTATTCGCTCAAGGTCAGAGTTAATGTCATTGACTGCAGATACGATGTCGAGAATGTGAGAATGGCGATAGATTTGCAAGTCGTCTGCGTAGAGATGGAAAAAGGATTTAATTATTAGAGTGATATTATTTATAAATATTGAAAAGAGCAGAGGAGAAAGAACGCCACCCTGGGGTACCCCCGCATCAAGAACACACCAGTCCGAGGTGGCCTCGCCGGAGCGTACTCGCTGCAGGCGTCCCCGAAGATAGGAATTAAGCCAGTTAATCACTGACGGGGATAAATTAAGGGAGCGCAGGACGGAAAGGAGGATGTCAAAGTCAACAGAATTGAACGCACTGCTGAAGTCAAGCAACACTAGTATAGAGACACATTTATTTTCCAAGGCTAGGCGCAGATCATCAGTGACCTTCAGCAGCGCAGTTACAGTACTGTGACCAGAACGGAAGCCGGATTGAAAAGGAGAAAGCAAATTATTGGATGATAAAAAATGGGACAGCTGCTGGTGGACTATGTGTTCAAGGACTTTGGAGAGGTAAGGTAATATGGAGATAGGTCTGTAATGGGATGGAGAGGAAGGATTAGGAGTTTTAGGTAAAGGAATTACATCAGCACGTTTCCATGCCGAGGGGAAGCAACTCGTTGCCAAGGAGTAATTAAAGATATGAGTGAGAACTGGCAAGAGTTCAGGAAGGGAGAGGGAAATCATACGGGAACTGAGACTGTCATTGCCTGCAGCAGTAGATTTAATAGCCGCTATATGCTTAGCGACTTCATCCTCAGTAACATATGTGAAGGAGAAAGTGGCACAGGATGGGAGCGGAGAGGATGAGAGATGGGATAATGTGCGCGCTTTTGTGGCTTGGTCAACGATTACAGGAGGCTGAGAGAAATGAGCATTGAGCGAATTTAAGTCTAGGGTGCTATCAGTACATGGTGAGGGCTTACCTATGCCGAGTGTTGAAAAAAATTTCCATATTTGAGATGGGTTGGATTGGTCAATGGAAGAATGTATGTGGCGTCTTCTAGCGTCTCTACACAGACGACTGCAAAGATTCCGGAGATATTTATATTTGGCTAGGTTTTCATCAGTCGGTTGTTTGCGATATCGACATAAAGCTCGATTGCGCCTGGCCATCAATGACTTGATGTCCTGAGAGAGCCAAGGTGCCGGTGCGTGCTTGATTTTGACTCTTCTGACAGGAGCATGCTTATCAAAGATGTTGATTAAAAGATTTGTTAGCAGCGACACCTTCCAGTCGATATCAGAGGCCGAGTATACAGGAGACCAGTTCGTATTACACAAATCACGTTTGAGGGCCTCCGGATCAATCTTATTAAAACTGCGTAGGAGTTGGTACTTAGGGACTCGATGAGGAGGTTTGATTTTAAAGGAAAGGAATACCAGATCATGATAGGAAAAAATGGAAGGAAATTGGCCATGAGAGGCGACAAGGTCAGGAGATGAGGTAATGAGGAGGTCTAATAGAGAAGGAGTGCAGTTAGGAACATGGTGGGTTGCTGCAAGCGGGAGAATGTTAAGGTTAAGGGACGACAATAAGGAACGGAGCTTTAAGGCACGTGAGTCGGATTTTAGGAGACAGGTATTGAAGTCACCCGCAATCAGAGTATGGTCGTAATTCGGACAGTGCGCGGCTAGTAGGGATTCTAAGGTGCTAAAATAATCAACGCGGATAGATGGGCTGTAGACCACACAAAGCAGAATAGTTTTTCGATGCAAGGTGACCTCAATACACAGATATTCGACGGAACCGGAGTAACGGTTTGGCGAAGCGGAGATAATGCGATAGTCAATATCACCACGTAGATATATGGCAACACCGCCTCCACCTTTGCCCACACGATCGTTGCGGACCAACTTATACCCCGGTAGAGCATACCCAACAGATGAAAGTGAGGGCTTAAGCCAGGATTCTGAGATTAAAATAGCACTAATAGGAGAATCGCCAAACATGTCCAGAAAATCTGCATGATGCCGCGGTATACTTTGGGCATTCACATGCACAATATTGAAATTGTTTGGGAAGGAGGAGAAGGACCTCGATAACTGATCATGTGCAGAAAATGAAGCCGAATTCCCATCATCACTGTGAAGGCTAAGAAAGCTATCGGACGAAGAAGAGCATGAGAAAAAATCCTCGTTTAGTTCGATTAAACCCATGAAACTACCAAAATATCATAAATATATAAATAATAAAATAATGTTACAAATAAAATATATATATATATATATATATATATATATATATATATATATATATATATATATATATATATATATATATATATATATATATATATATATATATATATATATATATATATATATATATATATATATATATATATATATATATATATATATATTTATAAATAAATATATAATTATATAATATAAACAACTTCGCTGTGCTATGAATATTATAAAACCCATACAGGCCCGCCGTAGCGATGAAGAAAGAAAATTACACACCGTTAAAACAGAGTTACACCGTACACGACAAAAAGAAAAAAAAAAAGTATACATTTTAACACAGACATTATAAAAAAAACAATAATTTCATAACAGAAGAGGACTGCATAAAGTCCTGTCTTACCCCATATGCAAAGAGAAAAAAAAAAAAAAAAAAAAAAAAAACAACTGACATCTGACAGCTCAATATTTAGACATATTATACAATTATAACTGTCAAAGTCAAAAGAAAAATTGAAAGAAAATTACAAACTACAAACATTGAAGTATAATTAATAAATACAATAAAAAGAAATGACAATACCTTCAGTTATAACAGAAAAAAAAAAGCGTGCTGTACAAGAAGGGTATTACAGGACACAATATAACGTAGAGGGATGAACCTGGCCTAAGGTTTCCTTGTACGGCGAGTAGAAGAAGCGGCTCTGCTGGGTGGCTTATTTTCAGCAGGCTTTGGTACCTCACTAAGGCCAACCTTGCAAGCTGGCAAGGATGGGGTGGCCTTACCATCTTTGGCGGTGGGGAATTTAGCCATCAGCGCCTTGAGCTCCTCCATACACTCTAGCTTCCGCCGAGACTTATCTGGCAAAACGATGGCTATCTTACCCTCTGCGGACCAGCAATTACGTATACCGAAGTGTTGCCGTGCAGTCATAAAGACCTGATGCCTTGACTTGGTCAGGAATTCAGAGACTACTATGCCTGTGTCCTTGAGTGCAGTTTTAGCTTCCCAAACCAAGCGCCGCTGCTCCAGGTCCCTGAATCTGACCAAGATGGCACGGGCCTTCCCTCTTGGAGATCCGAGGCGGTGACATGATATAAGTTCATTGCTTGTGACTTCAGTAATTCCCATCTTGACATTAATTGTGTTAGTAATTACACCAAATAACTTTTCATCGTTACTTTCAGGGATACCATGAAAAAGCAATATCTTTTTGCGAAAGTAAGTTTCGTGCCTATCAAGGCCAAGAGTTAAGAGATCCAGTTGTGATTTAAGCTTAGTGAGTGTTTGCCAGACAAAATTCTTAAAGTTGTGAAACTCACTGCTCAAGGTGGTAAGGTCTGGTGCTGAGGTCGTGGATGCAGTGTCCTGGAGACGCTGCTCATAGGAATCCATGCGCGACTGGAACAACTTAGCCAGGTCTTCCATATTGGCGGCGAGTTGCGAAGACATGTCCATTCTTAGTGATTGATGATTGTTGAAGAAGGTGGAAAAAAAAGTGCTGAAGTGGGTGATGTTAATATTGTGGCGAGCAAAGGAGGGGTTTAGCAATTATTTAATGTTGTGCATAAGTTATTTAAGAAACTGTAAGTATTTTTAATTTTAATTTTAAATTCCCGAGTTAACTTATGATGTCTTTGCTACGCCTACCCGCAAAAAAAAAAAAACAAAAAAAAGAAAAAAAAAAGAAAGACAATGTATAAAGATGTTGAATTTTTTAACTCCAATAAAACCAAGGACAATGACCCGCTTTGGTGTCATAATAATAAATACTCAGGGGGCCAAGTTCTAACGGAATACAGCATATTTTTTTTATTGGCCGGCACTTTCATATTTGGACCAAAAAAGATGATGTCCTTTGGTTTAAGCGTTTTCAATCCGGAAATTTTGATATCTAAGATGCACGTCGCACTGGTCGCCCTGTTACGGACAAAACTGATGCCATTTTTGAAAAAGTGGAGCAAGATCGGCATATTAGTAGTAACGATGTAGCAGAAGAACTGGGGATTGACCACATAAAAGTTTTGGCGCATTTGAAAAAAGCTGGGTACACAAAAAAGGTCGATATTTGGGTGCCTCATGAGCTCACTTAAAGAAACCTAATGAACCGTGCACTCATTTGTCATTCTTTATTACGACGTAATGAAACCGAACCATTTTTGAAGAAGCTGATAACTGGTGATAAAAAGTGGATCACGTACGACAAGAACGTGCGAAAAAGATCGTGGTCAAAGGCCGGTCAGGCTTCAAATACTGTGGTGAAACCCGGGTTAACTCGCAACAAGGTGATGCTGTGTGTGATGGGATTGGAAGGGCATTATTCATTATAAGCTGTTACCGCCAGGCAGGACCTTCGATTCTGAACTGTACTACGAACAACCGATGAGATTAAAGCAAGAAGTTGAGAGAAAGCGGCCGGAATTAATGAACAGAAGGGGTGTGGTTTTTCACCATGATAACGCTAGACCTCACACATCTTTAGCCACTCAGCAAAAATTACTGGAGTTTTGCTGGGAGGTGTTAATATCTTTAGCCACTCAGCAAAAATTACTGGAGTTTTGCTGGGAGGTGTTAATGCATCCGCCGTATAGTCCTGACCTTGCACCTTCAGATTTCCACCTGTTTCGGTCGCTGCAGAATTCCTTAGGCAGTGTCAGGTTGACATCACAAGAGGACTGCCAAAACCACTTGTCGCAGTTTTTTCATCAGAAGCTCCAAAAATTTTAAAGCAATAGGATCATGTCCCTACCAACAAGATGGCAAAAAGTTGTCAAACAAAGTTACCAAAAACTAATTTTTTGTGAACGTCCAAACAATGTCCTCTTTAAAAGAAAATGTAATCTTGGTACGCGACAAAATTATGTAAATGAGACAAACAAAGGATATGGGCGACTGACCCATAGACGACCCTAATTATTGTAATTAAAAAAAAAAAAAATAAAACAATCTCCTCATTTTAATGTTTCTATGACACATTTTATGAAAAAAATATAAATCATTTGTAGTGGGAATAAAAATACCATCAATCTTAGTAAAAGTTATAATATATCATGTAAAATAAATAATACTTAATCTATAATTAGTTAATTATTTATTATTCAAATACTTAAAACTTTGTTAAGTAAAATAAAAAGAATACATAATTTTATGAAATATATCTTTTCTAGTTTGCGTAGTTTAGTGATTTTTAGGAAATAGGGAAAAAATAGAAATCGCACTTGTATATTATTCGATTAATTTATACAATAGGTAGGTGCACATTACATTTTGTGTTTAACAATTTAAGTGTAAAATAAGTTATTAAATACTACAACATGAATTTGATTCAATAAAATTTCGATAGCTGAGATCTTAAACATATATTTTTATTCTAATGACTATATTTTGGTGCATTTAAAAAAATCGATTATTTGAGTTATCGGAACTCGTAGAAATACCTACTTTTTTCACAAAAAAAAAAAAAAAAAATACATCCATTTCAAAATTGGTATCAGTGAAGAAAATTTACCGATGTACGCACACAAAAATAAATTGCACTTAACAATAATCTACAAAAAATATGCAAGTCAAACACAACCGTGACTATAGGATCCCGCAACGCTGGGCTCCTATTACAGTATTCTGGACGCAACCTGAATGATGTTGTTGACTAGTAACAAGTATGACTAGAGATTAATAATTAAAGTTACACAGCACTCTTCATTTCCTGCTTTACACATGTCTTGAACGCTTCCCAGCCTTCGTTCTTAGCGTATGACTGAAAAAACAACAAATTTTGGTACAAAAAATACGATTCTAACAAATCCATTTAAAAAAAACATAAGATTATCCTAAATTTTTTTTTTCTCAATTGAGAAAACTTTGATTACGTCAATTTCGGCTTTAATATTAATAACGTGAACAAAAAAAAACTGATTCCACTAATGACTTCATAAATGTGTCATTGCATTTCTAAATTATTACTCGGTACAAAGTCGATCTCGTGCAGTTTGTGATTTGGGCTTCCACTCATAACTGCGAGTTCAAAAATGACATTACGATGCGAATTCGCAGTTTTGTGCGGGAGCTCTTAAATCGAAGCTGGGAATTAAGCTTTGGGTAGAGGATATTATGGTTGTTGTGAATACCTTAAATCCCCTATGCAGGCGATCCTTCATGATGGCTATGAACTCCTTGTAGCTGAGTCGACCGTCGCCGTCTGCGTCGAAAATCGCAAACACCGTATCTACCAAGTGGGCAGACTGGCCCACACCCGTGCAAATGCGCACTGCCCGCTGGAACTCCTCTGGTAATAAAATCAAACGTGTAATAAAGGGAATATTACGACAGCATAATACGACTTAAATTGACACTAATGAAAAATTACTAAAACATGCACTATTTGCCATTGTATGTATGCCATTTATGTATTCGACGTCTAGTAATTAGTAACAACGATTTTGATTGTGTTGTTATAGTAGATTATAAATTCATTTTACTTGTTAATAATAATGTAAATTGTTAAAGCCTGGCCTTTAACATGACAAGAGCCAGAAGCGAGAGATTGCCATTTCTTTTTATCAGGCGCTACTTATATTAACCCTAGAAGCCTAATATATCTCAGGAGTACACAAAACCTTAATATACGTCTCAGAGGCGTACACATATAATTCACAATTTTTAGGTTAAAATAGCATTATTTTGCTTGTTTTTGGACTGTAAATTCAAATTTGGGATATAAACTAATAATAAAACGACATTTTATGAATAATTACTATAGTCATAGTTATTTATCGCAACAATAAAAATATGTGCAAAAATTAGAACAAAAAATCAACTTCCTCAAAAATATTAATAGCATCACCTGGATAAATGAAATGCGCACTAATGAATGCAACCATATAATGTATAGATTAATTATAGATAGCAACACTAAGATAATTGTTTAATGTTGGCCATCTGGCGATTATTATGTTGGCAAGACTGCCACGCTTGGCGTTGCTCGTTAGACATTTTTGAAAGTGAGACGACATGTAAACATTTAAAAAAATATGAATTGTGTTTGTGGTGTGTACGAACTGTTATGTAGAATGCATTATCGAACACGCAAAATAAACTCCGTGGAATCAATAAGTAAAGAAGACTTTTCTCTTACCCTATCACCTCAAAGTGGTGACCGCCTTCGTTGGTCAAGCCTACTTTTCCGGGACTGGTGATACCTAACTCCTGGCTCAATTGCTACACGACGCTTCCATTCGGACTCCGGGAACTAAACTACAACTGCCCGCTACCACAGAATATATATTAGTAGTACCAACAGAATGCCCACTCGCGAAACCCGTTTAAAGAAATAACGACTCATGCTACGATACTATAAAGTTCAAATTCCGACCGCGCAGTGCTAGGTGCCTACAATTATATTTACCTACATGTGCGCTCTCTTTCTATCTCGTAAGAGGTACCCTTTCTGACGAAATCAAGATTGTCACCTTTTAGAAAATAAAATAATCTTCTTTTAATTACTATAGCTACTAATAGCAAACATTTTTATAGTAATAATCAAATTTTAGTAACCCAACCTATATTTTATAATAGTTTTATATTCGATTATAGTGCAGGAGCTGGTCAGGATTTTTTACAACTTAAACATAGTAACTTGTGTTTATTTCTGTGTAGTATGTGGTTTGTTTGTAACAAATTTGTTTATTTGCTATGTTTGTGTATATTTTATCTTTTTTTTTTGTATTTTAAAGTCTTAAATTACCTTATTCAAATATTTCTTTGACCTTTTTTCAATTGTTCATATTTATCAGATAAATAACGATTCTGTCACTGCGATTAAATCAGTACGTAGATATATGCGACGAACAAGACTCCGTGACCCGGCGTTAGCTGCAAAACGAGCGGGCGAATCCATTTTTTCGCCACCACAAGCAGGACTATCCCACCGGAATTTTCAAGGAATTTGACCCAAGACATTCATTTCCTGCAACGTTCTACGTTCTCCTAACCGAAACACATCGAATCTAGTAATTCCCAGCAGAATTTGAAAAGAATGTTGTGAAGAAATTTCATTCAAGAAGTTTCTGACTGGTCGCGCCATCTTTCCGTGACTGTTGGAACTTTCTCCTCGACAATCGACGGCATCGGTACATCTGTCATCCTATCTGACATCTGTCAAAAACTCTGGTTTCTACTAACTAACAATGTCTGAAACTCCCCAAGATATTATTCTTCGATTGGAGGCTGAGAAAGCAGCTTTACAGCAACGGCTGGAACAACAAAACAAACCGGAAATATGCAAAGTCTCCGTGAAGCTCCCGCCATTTTGGCCGAACAAGCCTAAAGTTTGGTTTGCTCAGGTAGAGGCTCAATTTGAGCTCTCCGGTATTAAATCTGATACCACTATGTTTAATTACGTAATATCACAGCTTGACCAGAAATAAGCCGGAGAGGTGGACGATATTATAACTGCTCCTCCAACAGACGGTACCAAGTACACAAAACTGAAGGAGGAATTAATCCGACGTCTTTCAATGTCAGAAGAACAAAGGGTACGCCAACTTGTTGGAGAGGAAGAATTGGGTGACCTTCTCAGTTTCTTCGGCACCTCCGCTCACTCTCAAACAATGCCCTCACAGACGAGAGCATTCTGAGACAGTTGTGGATGAGACGCCTACCCCAGCAAGTACAGGCTATTTTGGTCCCACAGACTGACCTGTCGCTAGAAAAACTGTCATTAAGATTGCCGGGCCAAGCAAAGTTTTTTCTTGCTCTTCGCCGGCCTCATCATTTTCCTCGACTGCCTTCGACACTCTTCTGGCAAGGGTCGACGAACTAAGTAAGCAAGTTGCTTCTTTAACTCACCAGAGGCCTGGACGTTCGCGCAGCCGCAACGCATCTGCTGGTCGACGCTCTCGTACTTCAACACCTGGTGCTCCTGTAAAAATGTGTTGGTACCACAAAAAATTCAACACCAAGGCGGCCAAATGCATCCAACCTTGCAGCTTGTCAGCGCCGCAGGGAAACGGCAACAACAGTCAGTAGAGGCGGCCACTGATTGTTACCAACCCAACCGCCAGACTAGACTCTTTGTAACAGATCAGAAGTCTAAGCACCAGTACCTCATCGACAATGGCTCAGACCTCTGCTGTTTCCCTCGGCGGCTCCTTAAAGGTCGGTTTACTGATAATGAGTACGACCTCAGCGCTGCGAACGGTAGCTCCATCAAGACACAAGTATTCGGTTCGTCACATCAACGATTTTACACACAACCTTTCTGGTGCCAAAATTTTCAGTACCCTCGACCTGGTGAAGGCCTATCACCAGATCCCCGTCTTCAAGGACGATATTCCGAAGACGGCCATTTGGCCTCCTCGAATTTCCTTACATGACCTTTTGGTCTTCGTAATGCTGGTCAGACCTTTCAGAGATTTATCGATGAGATCACACGGGGTCTCGATTTCTATTTTCCATACGTCGACGATATTTTGGTCTTTTCACCAGACGAGGATACTCACCAGAAGCACCTACGCGCTCTCTTTGGACGCCTCCAAGAGTATGGAGTGGTTTTAAACCCGTCCAAGTGCGTCCTTGGCGCCAGCGAGGTTATGTTCCTGGGCTATTCTATATGTGCCGATGGCACGCGCCCACCCCAGGACCGTATTCAGGCTCTTGTAGATTTTAAACCCCCTGAGGATTCCAAGGAATGCGCAGGTTCCTTGGCATGCTCAATTATTACAGGCGTTTTATCCCTCACGCTGCAAAATTTCAGGCTCCGCTTATTGAGACTTTGGCCGCTACCAAGAGTAAGGGTTCCAAACCATATCCCTGGACGCCTGAACTGCTGAAGAATTTCGAGGACTGTAAAAAAAGCCTTTCAGATGCGACTATCCTTCACCATCCTGTAGCTGATGCACCCTTAGGTTTGTTTACCGATGCATCAAGCCTTCATATCGGTGCTTGCCTGCAACAGTTGGTTAACGGAAATTGGGTCCCACTTGCTTTCTTTAGCAAGAAGTTGACTCCCAAACAGTGTGAGTGGCCGGCTTATTACCGCGAACTTTTGGCCGTGTACGAAAGTGTAGTTGCTATCACGACAGATGGAGCACCCGCTATGCTGGGACAAAGAATTGGTTTTATTTCATTATGCAAAAATGATGACAACATTCCAAGTTTCACCAACTATCACTGCATCATACACCAACAAGTTTTGTGCTCTAAAATTCTGGAATCAGATGTTATTATGAAAATTGCTTTTAAAATTGTTAATTCTATTCGAGCCAGAAGTTTGCAAAGGCGTCAATTTCGAGCTCTTCTTGAAGAGACAGAAGCCGAACACTCTAGACCTTTTTTTACATACAGATGTTAGGTGGCTTAGCCGTGTTGCCTTTTTAAAGAGATTTCGCCAATTACTGCCAGAAATCAAGATCGTTCAATCAAAAGGAGAAAATATACCTGAGCTTGAAGATGAAAAATGGCTTATGAAGCTGGCCTTCCTTTGTGACATAACAGAAAAACTCAATGAGTTGAACCTAAATCTTCAAGTGAAAGACAAAACCGTCATTGACATGACATTTTTGATTAAAACTTTTAAAAGTCAAATTCAAATGCATGCATCTCAATTAAAACGAGGCGAACTAAAAATTATAAAAATATGGAAGAAGAATGTACGCACAATTCAAATCGAGACTAAAAAATTTTCGCTGAACAGCTGGAGAATTTGCATCTGGAGTTCCAAAGAAGGTTTGCAGATTTTGCCGCTCTCGAAGAAGTGCTAAGTTTCATGGTATTCCCTTTCAATGAAAACATTGACATTGACAGCTTGACTATTAAAATCGGCAACTTAACCGATACTGAATCTCTTGTGGTCGAAGAAGAAATAATAAAAATGAGAGGCGATATATTTCTGAAAGCTAGTGATTTGCAAAGAAAAGTTTCCATGCCTAAGAAAGGTGGCTTTATATTTGACTTCATTTTTTGGTTCTACCTATTTTTGCGAATCAACGTTTTCAACTATGAATGCAATATAAACCAAAAATCATTCCCGCTTAACAGACGTTCACTTAACTTCCTGTTTGCGCATCGCAGTTACTTTGTACACTCCAATATGATAAACTTGTGGAGAATATGCAGTGTCAAACATCCACTCAAAAGCGTAAAACGCAATGAAAAATTCAAATTAAATAAATACATACAAACTTACTATAAAAATGTTTTATTTCTCTCTTCTAAATTCTACCTTGCAGTCGACCGCAGGAAGTATTTTCGAGCACAAGTAGACCTCACAGGTCAAAAGTTTGGCCACCCCTGGTCTACATCAATACTTTCAATACAAAGTATTAATGTACACCCGTATATAACTTTTAAAAAGAGGCGAGGTGTTGTGAGGCTCACCAGTACGTTTAACGTGTTGCGTCAGATGTATTGCTAGGCAGATGTACTGCTACGAATCAAGACAGCTCACATGTCGCGCCTCAAACGCCTCGCCTCTTTTGAAGTGGGACACTGTACCGGCTCAGTACGAAAAAGAGGCATCTCTTATATCCTCGTATAAAATTCATTTCCTACTATTAGACATATACGTCTTACTTAAGACACCGAAATCTGTCTCAGTATCGACCACATCCGTGACCCGTGTACGTCTCGTGCGTTTCATACAAAATATTTTTTTTATGGTCAAGAATCAATTTATGCAGAGCTCAAATTACACTGGTCCGAATCCATAGCATTTGACATAAGTCATACCCTTCCTAACAAATTCAAATTAGCAATGCTTATCCTTAATCCTTTCGTGATTGTTGAGCGTCACTTGTGGTGTGATACTCAACTATCTTTCAGGGGTGATGATCATCAAACATTTTTTTAATCGAAATACAGCGTGATTTGCTCACGTCATTTTGAGGGCTGTTATTAAACAGCTGATTATAGCAATAAAAATTGTCGACGATTACTGAGCTCTGCAGTATCAACACTGTTTTTGCCAATTTTGATAAAATAAATATGGATGGTTTAATGTACCCATCGCAAAGCGTTGTTTAAATTTGATGAATAAAATCACAGCAAAATAATATTTTGCCGTGGTGTTATTTTAAATTAACATTATTATTCCAAAACATAGTAAATAGTGTCTAAAGTTGGAGAATGGGATCTGCATTCGTTTTTGAGTTAGACGCGCTCGGCGCTATGGTGCGAAGTATTACTTGCGCATTATCTTAATTGGATGTTATGTGCTAGCGCGAGACAGATAATTTAACGCGGTTCAATTTTTTCTGTTATTCTTTAGTTGCCGCCTTAGCTGTGAAACGAACGAACGCACCTACTTTCGAGTATTTTGGCGAATGAAAGTGATTAATAAGTGATCTAATGAATAATAATGGTAGTCAATGTTTCATCCCTTCAACTTGTCAATTCATCGGAAATGCAAAAATTTAAGAAAAATGTCCATTAAGCAACGAAGTGGAAAGTTTCATCCGCTGCTTATTTTTGTATTTGTGACTGCTCTGCGATGGCACTAGATCAGCAGTGACCTTTGAATGTGTTTCACACAAACGGCTGCATTTGGAGATAGTGCTCGCCTGCAATAGTAAAGCAATAACGAACTTCAATATTTTACCTTTAGATATTGGATGGTCAGCCAGCGTGTACATTCTCATGGCAATGGTAAAATCCTCAAGGTTGTTGAGGAACTGGCAGAAGGTCTTAAACTCGGAGAAGCTGATGCCTCTCTCATCTAGACGGTCTAGTAGGCGGTCGAGGTACATATCGTACTCATCAGTATCCAAGTATGTATAGCGGAGAAGGATCTTTGCGAAGTCCACCTCAGATATTGTCTCCTGTCCTAAAATAGGGCAAACGTTAATAGTAAAGCGTATGCAGATAAAAAATATATCATAATGATGAATATATTATACAAGGTGTAACAAAACTAAGCGATAATACTTTAGGGTGTGTATGTGTTCCTTGTAGATAAACTTTTCCACTTTTGTATGGGGACACTGGGGCGCTTGCCCATACAAATGTGAAAAAAAATTTTGGTCTTTCAGCGCTGCCACTTTCACAGTGGACTCTCTACAAGGAACATGTACACACCCTAATGTATTATCACTTAGTTTTGTTACACCCTGATAAATTGAGTATTACTAAAGTCTAAATTATATTTTGGCAATTGTATATATTTCATATATTATGGTATATACTTTTAAATAAAAAAAAAAATACGAAAAACTTTTATTGTTACTTTACAAGGAATATAATATCATACAATAATATAATAGTATACGATACCTTTGGAGAACTCATTAAACTCCAGTTCTAGGACTTCAGTCTGCAGGTTCTCCATAAATCGACAAAAACCCTCAAATTTAAGATCCGAAGAACCTTTTTTGCCGAAGAAATGAACCTGAAAAAAAAAAAACAGCACAAGTAAAAAAAACAAAATCAAAATATTTATTTCTAAATAGGTTAACTAAGTTAACACTTTTAGAACGTCTGTCTACATGAGGCCTACCACCGGTTCGGGATTCGGGAACTAACCCGGCGAGAAGAACCGGCGTAAGAAACTCGCACGGGGCCACCTTTAACCAAAAAGGTGGAAAATTACAATAATAGCTTAATCTAATTTACACTAAGTACGTAAAAATGTGGTACATTTATATAGAAGCGGCCTATGGTCTGTCAGCTTATTTAAGGTATATCAAGTGGCAATTGAGACTCGAGTCGCATTCGATATATAAAGCTTATTATAAAACCATCATCCCAGAATTTAATCCTTCCGAAAGGACGTTACTGAAGAAGGTTAATGAGAGAAAGTTTTACAGCTGGGACCAAAGGACTGTGGTACATTTTGCTATAGTATACTGTTAGTATGGGATCCGACCGTAAAATATATTTTAAAGTAATCTTTACAACGTATGGAATGGATTAATGTTGGGTTGCCTTGTCAAAAGTAGCCGCAAGTTCCTCTAATTAAGTTTAATGTTCATGAGATAAATGCATAATTTGCATGTATATTTTTTTTTCAATAAATTTTATATCATTTGAAAGAAAATGACGTGACAAAATAAGGTATAAATGGTTGCCAGCTCTAAGTCGGCCGCAACCTAGGGTTGCCAGCCTGTAAACAGCTATACTTGTGTTGAAAAATTGAAGCATCGTTTTTTTAATAATTTTGATACAAAATTAAGTTTTATGCATTTTGTACATGAATATCCATGGTTGCTAGTTGCACGATAGCCGCAAACTGGGGTTGCCATCACTTTTGTATACGACATCGCGTGAGGTTAGGAAGCGCAAGAGAAAAGAAGTGGGCATTGTAACGTGCGATAAATGAGGATATTGCATAGCAGCTGCGACACTGATAGCCTAGTCAACGAATATTTGTGGATGGAAAAGTCCCAAACAGAATTATTTGTTTTACTATGTAGTACAAAAAAAAAATCATAGGAACAGACGGACTGACGGACTGGCAGGTAGGCAGGCAGGCAAAAAATTCATAAAAACGAGCGGGCGGGCGAACGGACTAAACTAAATAACTAAACACTCGCACATTCCCGGAATTTTAAAAAGCCCAAGCGTGCCCGAAGAGGCGACGCGTCCGAGACGCACCCGCCAGATTCCCTCGCGCTACCGACTCGACTAGTTCTTAGTTAAATTCCGTAATTAAGAGTGATTATTTTGATATGTGTTGACGGAATAAACGGTGTAATATAGACAAAAGATAGACTGTTTTTACTAATTTAACACAACCCCGGTCAACTCATTAAAATTTGTAATTCTATATAACGTACCTATATTCTATTAATCTAAAATTTTGACATTTATGTATTTATTATGATTTGCCTGATGGATTTTAATTATTTTTAATGTAACAATATTGACTATTATTATCAATTGTTTGTGTAAGGGTCATTATGACGTAATATGTAGAGTGCATAGTTCACACTCATACAAATGCTTGAGTTTAGAGTTTAGTATGTCTAAAGGCACCGTAAAGTGTACCCGCGCTCTATATTGTATTAGTAACTAATTATTGTACTGTGGGGTGTTTCAATAAACAATTAATTAATATCTGGGCCTACGAACTTTCATTGCAGTCACCTTAGGACATACCCAACATTTGTATTCAGACTTTTGCATGCCCAAAGCGGCCTATGTGATGAAACTAAAAGTAAACATAAGACCTGTTACATGTAACTCACATAAGCAAAATAAAGAATTTGAATAAATATGTCCGGTAAAGCATATTTAGCGTGGAATATGTTAGCGTTGGCTACACGAGGAGAAGAACGTCGTGAAAAAGGACGATTTCAAGCTTGTGTACGAAAGTGTCTTGGACATCTACTTGAACATTTCAGTGATAATAATTTTATCAAAGAATATAGGTTAAACAAAGAGGCTTTCGAGCATTTGTGTGGACTCCTAAGAGCTCACACAGATTTGAAATCATCACTAAGAGTTTCCCTTGAAAAAGGTAAGTTAGTACTTAGGTAGGTACATTATTTATGAACTTATATTACATTTTGTAGACGTATTTCTTCATAAAAATAATAATTTTTTTAGGTTCTATGTGTATTATTATTTTATGCACATGACAGCTATCAGCGGATTACTGGCAAAGCTCATCCTTTTTCCCAGGAGGCAATGAGTATTTTTATTCATCACAAGTTACACAAGCCTTGAACCATCCATTAATTTAAAAAAATATATAAAATTTCCCACGAGAAGAGAAGAAAGGGATATCATTAAACAAAGGTACTCATACTTAATCTATACTAATATTATAAAGCGGAAGAGTTTGTTAGTTTGTTTGTTTGTTTGTTTGAACGCGCTAATCTCAGGAACTACAGGTCCGATTTTAAAAATTCTTTCAGTGTTAGATAGTCCATTTATCGACGAATGCTATAGGCTATATTTTATCACACTAAGACTAATAGGAGCGAAGAAATAGAGGAAAATGTGGAAAAAACGGGGGGAAATTATTTGAAAGGGCTTATTTGAACGCGCTAATCTCAGCAACTACTGGTCCGATTTGAAAAATTATTTCAGTGTTAGATAGCCCATTTATCGAGGAAGGCTATAGGCTATATTTTATCACGCTAAGACTAATAGGAGCGAAAAATTGAAGAAAATGTGGAAAAAACGGAGGAAATTATTTGAAAGGGCTTATCTCACGAACTACTAGAGCAATTTTTCTGTTATTTGGGATATATAAGAAGTAGACCACGTGAAGGATCATAGGCTATTTTTGTAGACTGATTTGTCTGTGAAATATCTAATTTATGCGGGCGAAGCCGCGCGGAACGTCTAGTATAAGATAATACTGCATAAACATATTGTATAAAACTCAATTAATATTTTCACACTAAGTATCATACTAATTATTTTTTTTTAGTTTCTACAATAAATATGGCTTCCCAGGAGTTATAGGGTGTATTGATGGAAGTCACTTTAAAATATTTACAAAGAAGAGGAGCACCTATATTTCTGTAGGAAACATTATCATTCTCTTAATGTGCAAATGGTTGGTATTTTCAGTTTAACTACTAAGTATAAGTAATTTATTTCATTTTTATAGTATAAGTGGAAATACAAAGAAATGTAAGTTTTTTTCAGATATGTGACCACAATTGTAACATCCTCTCTGTAAACGCAAAGTTTGGAGGTGCAACACATGATGCATTTATATGGGAGAGTCGCAATATTATATCATACAATCATTGCACAGGCAGAATGAAATGGTATGGCTGCTTGGTGACCAATAAATTTAGTTGTTAAAACTAAACGGGAATGACAATTAAATGGTAATTAAGCTTTGGACAAACCCTAATAAAGACTTTTTCACAGGTGATTCCGGTTACCCTCAACGGCCATGGTTGATGACACCGTATTCAGACCCGCCTCGAAATTCAATGAAGGAAGTCTACAATGTAGCTCACATATCCACAAGAACTGTCATCGAGAATACTATTGGGCGTTTGAAGAACCAATAGCGCTGTCTAAACAGGGATAGGACTTTAAACTATCAACTAGAAAAATGTGCACAAATTATTTTAGCATATTTTGTGTTACACAACATTGCACTCAAATACAACATTTCGATCCTGAGGATAACATTGCTGTAGGAACACAAGGTATTTTAGTAAAATAAACTATAGGTACGGATGAGTATGTGAAGTTAATTAAAAAAGTTTAAATTATTGCGTGTTCACTTCTTGCAGAACCATTTGAACAAGATGAGCTGGTGTTTGAAAATGAATTAACCAGTAATGTATTACTCAGGGGGCACACAATACGGGATCAAGTGGCAAGAAGACTTTCCCAAAGACGATAATTAATTAAAAGAATAAAATATTTTCCTTATCATGTTATCCTATAATAATCCTATCCTAAATATAAATCCTATTTTTGAAGGTGTTTAGTTGTTTATAACTTTTAGAATTTTTAAAAGACTAAATATTTTTTTAGCACAATGATATAAACATGATTCCGGACAGAATGAGTAGGCCATAATTATTGTCATAATAATATGTTTTTTTTTCTTTTTTAATTCAATATCATATGAGGAGTGATTTTTAAAAAGGGCTTATTTCCACTTTTGGTAAAAAAAAAACTATGAATGCCATCGTAATAGTTATGTTGAAAACTAGCCGTCAGTTCAAAATCCAATGCAAAAAGTACATATTTCCCTAGTAAAACTGACAGTCAAAAAGCACATTCTTGTACAGAAGGACACATTTCCAGTATAATTTTAAGCCATGGTTAGAAGCTTTCAAGTTTCGAAACAAAAAGACGCATTTCCTGTGGACTCTGCAAAAACCTCATATTAGTTTGAAGCAAAGGGAATACATTTCCTCTTCTTTTTTAAATAACCTAACTACCCTGAAAATTGATTATTTCTGCAACGCTCTGCATGTTTTACACTTTACTTGTTGGCAACATTATATTCTACAGTTTTTTTTGTCATTTATAACTGACACTTTGGCGGTAGGATGTCATTGAGTGTCAATGTCAAAGAAAAGCTCGCGCTCTTACAAATTACAATTCGTTATTTCGAGATAGATTTCAAGAGATTATATTTTGATTTTGAGAAAAAACTATAGGTAATCAAATATTTTTCATAATAAATGTTACAAAAATGGCTGAAAAGACTGTACGAGAAATTAACAGCGGAGGGAGAAAAGCCAGAACTCGCAATCCTGCAAGACCGAGGAAACAGTAAGTATAACATTCGTCGATATTTTTCGGTATTATGAATAAATTATAGTTATAAATTATAACTAATTGTGAACTATTCATATTTTCAGATACGTCGATCAGGATCCTTTGGAGTTGAATTTAGTAATCCCTTGCCATCACAAGAGTGAAAATACAAAATTTCTATGTTCGAAGATAGCCACAAAAATCATACTTTCAAACCGTGAAAAATTTGACGCGAATACTGGAAAAGTAAAACAGGATTTGTATCTTTCACACTTGATATCACCTTATAAGCCCCAGCGAAGAAACAAGATTCCATAGATTCCGTTAACAGGTACCAAACCTCGGACATTGAGCTGTTCTTACCATTTGCTTGGAGGACAAAAAAAAGCTGTTTCTATTTGCAAAAGGCTGTTTATGGCTACCTTTAATGTATCAGAAAAGAGACTTAGAAACTTAAACAAAACTATACTCAAAGGAAGGGTTCCAGAAGAGAAACGAGGTGGAGACCATTGTTCCCACAAAACATTCGAGAAAAAGAATAAGTTGAGAGAATTTTTAAATAATTTACCTGCTAAAGAGTCTCACTATAATCGCACAAAATCCAAAAGAATTTACTTATCTTCTCAGTTAAATGCTACAAAACTTTTAAAGTTATATAATGATTCTGTCACCATTGATTACAAAGTGAAACCTGAAATGTTTTATAAAATATTTCATGGTGAATTTAATATTGGTTTCTCCACTCCTGCGTCTGATGTTTGTAGCACATGTACATTACTAACTAACAAAATTAAAGTTGAGAAAGATCCTGCTAAAAAGGTGGAATTGATGACACAAAAAAGGATACATAAGTTGCGTGCAAATGCATTCTATGAGATCATGAAGTCAGAAGTGCCAAACAGCATAACATTATGTTTTGATCTACAACAGGTTCTACCCCTTCCACGTACACCCATTGGTGACTCTTTTTACTGTAGGCAAGTAAGCCTTTACAACTTTTGTATAGTAGACCTAGACAATAATAAACCATACTTTTATGTATGGGATGAGACACAGGCCAATAGAGGTTCAGTCGAAATAGGTTCGGCTCTATATTCATACTTGAGCAGTTTGAATATAAGTGATGATATCAAAATATTGAGACTGTTTTGTGATGGCTGTGGGGGCCAAAATAAAAATAATCACATTATTCACACTTTATTGCAATGGCTGTATACCAAAGCACCACCAACTTTACAATGTATACAGATTACATTCCCTGTTAGGGGGCATAGCTTTTTGCCTGCGGACAGGGTATTTGGACGCATAGAAAAGGACCTGAGAAAAACTCCAATAATAACTACAAGAGAAGAATATTTTAATAACATCAAAAAGCATGGATAATTACGAGAATTAGGAAAAGATTGGTTAGTTAAAGATTTGAAAAGCTTGACAGATAACATGAAGAAATTAGATGGCATATAGTCACTGAAAAGGATACATATTACAAAAAATACAAACAAGGAACACGTAATGCTATAAATTGTGTTGTTAAGTCTTTTGAACATTTTAAATTTGAATCGGGTAAAGAAGATGCTATTTCCCTTTTGAAAAAGGGTAAACGCATCCCATTAGAGATATCAAATATTGATTTGGTACCTATACCGCTATCTGTAAATAAGAAAAAAGATGTAGAAAGTTTATTAATAAAACAATTTAGTGAAAATTGGAGTGAATCAGAAGATCTACAGTGGTATAACAGGATTATTAATGGTCGGGTGCCGGAGGGAAGAGATGAAGAGCGAGTTAATGATGATTGTGATGAATGTGATTGCACTGAATATGATTTTAGTGATATAAAAGTGTAATTTGAATAAATTAGTTTCTTATACATTGTTTTAATTATTTTAACATTTCACTTCAAAATGCCTTATTTCCAAAAGCCTTCATTACAAATGGGCTCATTTCCGGTTGTTTCAACCAAAAGGCCATATTTCCAAACTATTATTTTTAATTAATTTAAATCTAATTATTTAAGAACACAGCCGGTGCCGGTTTTTCTCGATTTCTAAAAAATTGCGTAACATGGAAATAATGCCATTTGAAAAATCACTCCTCATATATAATAATATGCCCAATTAACACCTTTTTAACCTTTTATGTAGTATATAATCAAAGTATTAGACTATGTATTATAAATGTGTGAAAACTTGTAATTGGCCTTCTTGAATTATATTAAACTACTAGTATTTTTTTATTTAAGTTTTCCTTATTAAATAAAGAGAAAATACCTAAACAAAATATACGAGGTACATCATTAAAAAATTTTAATTAAAAATTACTTACTGTACAGGTATTATCATACAATTTAGTTATATCTATGTATTTGTATATTTTGTTTCCTAAAAAGAATTTAAGAATAAATTGTTTTTGCAGAAGCAGTAACCCAAATTTCCAGTAATCTTGATAGTGTATCTGGAACATCCCATTTATCAGTAAATAACACTCTGGTGAACTCAGGTAAAATCTACGAATAATAATAATATCTATGGACGCTTCACACCACGTCAGTCTGGCCCCGTGGTAAGTACCTGAAGGACTTGTGTTACGGGTACGAGACAACGGAAATATATTTAATTTATACTATACACATATTTAAGATTTTTATTATATGATACACATATTTAATACACATCCATGACCCAGGAACTTTGAAAACTTTTTTGTTCCGTCGGCGGGATTCGAACCCGCGACCCCCGGCTTGAGCTACCAACAGCCCACCAACTGAGCCACAGAGGTCGTCAAAATAATAAAAACTATTTATTATTCGTAGGGTAAAATAAACATATTATACATTCATTTTTACAGCTATTGTTCAAGAACTAATGTTTATTTACTTCTTACAAAAGAAAATGATCTAAGCCCTTTAAAAATTATAATATTTATGTGCCTTATAACATTAAATGGGTTGTTGATTGCTGTATTAGTATTCTGTTTCAAATTTGTCAGATGATATAATAGTTATTTGCTGTTCATAATTTATACTGACTAGCAAGTGGGTTAATAATTAATATTTATAACTTCTTATCTCATCTTTGCGAATTGTGTTATGTTTTATGTAAATAATTCAAAATTTTATAAACTTTTAGCCTCAAATCAAATTGAGAAAGCCAGACATGTGATGGTGCCAAAAGCAAGAAAGCGTATCATTCATAAAATAAAAGATTTGACACCAACGGCAAAGTGTATTTATCAAGAGTACCAAAGAGCTAAGCGGCAAAAAGATTTTTACAAGAGAGCCAAAAGAGCCTTAGCTTTTACAAAAGAACAGTTTTTCGAAAAACTAACAAATGATATGAATCCATACGCTAGAAAAATTATGAACATGCAAATTAAACTTTGCAACAAAAATAAGAAAGGCAGAAGGTTCACTAATGAAGAAAAATTATTAGCGTTGTGCATAATGAAACAAAGCCCCAAGGGGTATAAGATTCTGCACAATATATTTATATTGCCATCTAGGTCTACGCTAAATAACATGGTATCCAAATTTAATATTATAGAAACGGGAATTTGTCCACAACTTTTCAAATTAATGAAAGAAAAGGTTAGTTATTACTTATTTCAATTCATGTCACCACTACAGAGGTATTTGTCACAATATTTTTTGTTATTTTTAAATCACTACATTAAAAATATTTATTTCAGGTTGCAGAGAACAAAAAACTTTGTTCGATAATCTTTGATGAGATGTCATTGGAGACTGCATTAAACTATGACAAAAACAAAGATAAAATCACAGGATTTGTAGAATTAAATAAAAAAACTAATGACTTTGCTGACCATGCCTTAGTTTTTATGCTAAGAGGAGCAGTGTTTAAATGGCAGCAACCACTTGCCTTTTATTACTGCCAAGGAGCCACCTCAGGCATCGATTTGAAAAATATTTTAAAAGATGTTGTGAGTGCTGTCGTCAAATGCGGCTTAAAACCTATAGCCTTAATATGCGACCAAGGTGCAGCCTTTCAATCAGCCCTAAGAAGCCTTAAGCAGGATACACGACGTGATCAGCTGATTTCCAATGAAGAGCCAGGTGTGTTTTGTGGGATATCTATGTTACATATTTTCTAGAATTTTTTCACTTTTCACACAAATTTGTGAAACTTTTCACAAATTTCTTAAATAAGTATATTATAATATTTCTTGCTTTTTTATTTCCAGATGGGACTGTGCAAATAAGTGGAGCAAAATTGAGCATTATTTACGATCCATGCCATCTAATAAAAGGATTGAGAAATAATTTCTTAAATAAAAACATGATTTTTGATGGAAAACTTTCAAAATGGAATGACATTGTAGATGTCTACAAGACCGACTGCAATCATACAGAAGCTAGGCTTTTACACAAATTAACAGACGAACATGTCGTTCCCGAAAAAATTAAGAAAATGAAGGTGAGTTATATATTATAATATTAAAATATCTATTTGGATTCGAAAGAAAATTTTACTAGTCCTAATAATACTTTTTTGTTTGTAGGTGAAAAATTGTGTTAAAGTTTTGAGCTCCACTGTTGCTGCTGCTTTATCGTATACAGCACAATTTTTTAAGTATAAAAATATTTTCATGTAACATTGATTATCAATTTTATAACAAGATACTGTTATGTGTGAACTGTGAAGAAAGGCCAATATAATATTATGCTTATGTGATTATGTCTGAGTCGGTACATTCGAATATATTGTCCAAATTTGCAGTTTGGACGATAAACCAGGCAATGAAAGTTGTCAACAGCCCACCAACTGAGCTACAGAGGTCATCATTTAATTCTTTTATTTTCTTTCTGAGCCCTAATGAAACGAAATTTGGGGAAAACTCCAAATACTATGATCGAGACCTTAATATTTTGGTATGAACTATACAACTTAAACTCTCTGACAATTATACACAAAAAGAGATTAGTGAAGGAAAGCAAAAAAATTATAAAAAGGCTCAAAATGAGAGTAACCGTTAGTCAAGTAAAATTTAAATAAGTAACAATTCATATAGGAGGAAAGGAGAAGTGTAATTATTAGTTAGACTATGCACGAAGTTTTTGTTCTCTCTTTGTTCTATAACTAAGACCATTCGACGGCGACGTGGCGTCCGGATTCCTCGACGTACGAATGTATGGACAAAAGATCACCGATAGGTATAGAGCGCAAATATGCGCTACGCTGTTAGCCCAAGAGATGGATAGACAAGGGCTACGCGACATAACGAGGCGCAAACACATCATAAGAGACGCCATAGAAATACATATCAGGGAGAAGATCCGAACAGAGACACGGTGGCGGTACGATGAGATCGAGGCCATAAACACATACAACAATGCATCGATGGAGTAGTCGAGCGGAGAAACTCGTGGTTCTACTGGCGGACTGAGCGCACACAGTTCACGGCCGTCAATCTTCATACATATTTTTTTGACCTTAATTATCTGTGGTACTCATATTGATAAATGACAGTTACCCTGCCCTTCTCTTACTTTACCTTCCCCTTTCTCGTCCACCCACCGCGCCGCCCCTCTTGTTTCGCCATATCCCCATGGACCCATTGCTGTTTTGCGATGATTTATTTCCGTAACTTATCCACCTAGTTTTCAAAATAGTGATACTGAACAACTTTTCAAGATGTACTATAAGTGCTGTGTTGTGAATTGTGATAGTAGACGTAAGGACGTCAATTTCTATCGAATTCCAAGTTTTGAGACAGGACTCCAAAAGTGGCTTGAGTGCATAAATAGTGAACATTTGCGAAGCCTGAGCAAGCAAGACTTGCTTAAACAGTTTGTTTGCCTAAAACATTTTGAGAAAAGGTTTTTGGCTGCTACTAAAACTAGGTCTCGGTTACGTGTCGGCGCTTATCCAACATTATTTAAGCCAGAAGAAATCTCAAGTAGTTCGCCTAATGTTGGTCACGATGTACCCAAGCCCAGTAAGTACTTAATAATTATCATTAATAGACCGATAGGGCTAGGTTTTTTGGTTTCAAAAAGTCTAAAGTTTCTAATTTTTTGCGTATAGTTTTGGGACCACTAGGTAGACCTAAAAATGATTTTGTGTCATTTTGGTCGACAGCTTCCAGAGATATTTAGGTATTTTGCTTTTTGGTCGCTATAGGCCGAAAAAATATTTAAGTTAAAAATTTAGCTTTTGTGATATAGCTAGGACAGTAACTGATATGCAGACACGTTTTGTGTGATTCATGCACGGGTTTCCCAGTAATTTTGCAAATATTAGTGTTAGGTTTTATAAATTTTTGCTATTAAAAACATTAATTTGTTGATTTTTATAAAGTCTGGAAATTTAAATTATTAATTGTCAATACTTTATTTGATGTGACAGTTAATTTTCGGTAAATTTTGAAATTGTGTGTGGCAACACTGGGGAAATCGGGAGTCGGTTGATAGACTCGGGAGAACACTTTTTTTCCGGCTTTCAAGAGAGAAGGTTCTAAGGTAATTATTAGATTACTTACTTTTGGTTTATATGTGTAATTAGTGTTGGGTAGATGAATAATTATGCAGCTTATAGTACAAAATAAAAGTGTTAATTTGTGATAACTCTTTCCTTATATTCCTATTCAAATAGCATAATTAGAATAATCTAACAATTCAGAAGTGCGAACTGCCCACATTTTCAATTTTGTAAATCGTTATTTTCTTAGTTGCTACATTTGTAACAAAACGACGCGCATAAAATATGCAGAGTCGTTATCGCAAACTTTTAGGAAAGCAGGATTTGAAATTGCAATATACTGTGATTAATAATAAGCAAACATCTACCCTACACGTTTAATAGTACAATTTATGTAACAATAGTTTGTATAATATATTGTAAGCTAGCTTTAAAATTACAAGAAAGTAATCTTAGTGTATAATTAAATTATCAGAATAAGTAACTAAAACGTTAAGAGATTTTAATTTTTAAAACGAATCTCATAGCAACTTATTTTTACATCTACCCTACATTTTATGATGTGGTGATATTTAAGGTTTCTAGTTGATATTCAATTCCCGAATTCATTTTATATTATTAGTTTATTATAGTTTTTCGCTGAAAGTAAATACAGACTACTAAGCTTTTCGGTTTGAGTTTCAGAGAATGCCACGCGAAAGCAAAGTGTCCACGCACCGTCGGCTACTAACGACTGACCGTGGTGGGACGCAAGCGAGGAGAGAGACGAGGAGTCACAGCCGCAGCCGCAGCCACAGCCGGCGACCCGCGCGGGACGGGGAGCTGCCGCGCGAGACACGAGGTCACGTAGCCCTACTTTTAATTATAAGGATGTTCAGAATTTTATTAACTTCATGAAGTCTCAGCTGCCCGCGACGGCGGGTGCCTCGTTGCCTTCTGCTAATACAGTCATATGAATATTTTGGCCGATTTTGATCCGTCGATTAAATGTCAGAGGACTGATATCTGGCTCAGAAAGGTAAACGAGTGCGCCACGGTCTACGGGTGGGAGAACGAACCACGGTTCATTTTGCGCTGCAAAAACTTCAGGGGTTGGCCAAAGTTTGGTACGAGAGTCCAAACACAATTTTATTTAGTTGGTCGGAATGGCAGGAGAAGCTTTTAAATGCTTTTCCCTGCGAACAAAACTATGGTCAATCTCTGGAGGACATGCTTCGTAGGAAAAGTAGTTTCGATGAACCATTAGAGGTTTATTACAATGAAAAGTTAGCTATGTTGAACCAGTGCGACATAAGCGGCAAAAACGCGGTCGATTGTTTAATACACGGGCTTAGTGATAAGACTATGCGATCGAGCGCAAATGCACTACGGTGCACGCAGCCCGACCAACTTTTACAATTTTTAATGAGTAATCAGGACGTCTCTCAGACTATTACTAATCGACCCAATGTAAGGCGACTGACACCCGAATCGAACGTTAGTGACAATAGTAATGCTTCTTAGTTTACGTAAGTCTAACAACCGAGTGCCGGGACAGTTTAAATATTGTTATAATTGCAAGGAAAAGGGGCACCCCTTTTTAAAGTGTCCTAAGCCATTAATTAATTGTGCGAAGTGTTATCGTTACGGTCATAAGATTGAAAATTGTATGTTCGAGAATGATTCGTTACCGAATTCTACAAATAAAGATGAACCGGTTCCTAAAACAATGCGCATAATATTAACTTCTTATTCTAACTCAAAATACGTTAAAGTACCTAATATGTACCATCTAGGAATCAACTTTTCTGATAATACATTGTACACTACACTGTACAGTTAACGGGGTACTAGTGAATTAGTTTTGTCGATTTTGGTTGAGGTTTTGCTAATTACTTAATCTACAGTAATTAAATGATTAAATTTAAAATTCGAAAATTTGCCACTCAATATTTTGGAAAAGTGTATTTTTTTTACGCGACTCTGTAAATTATTTGGTCGGAATTAGGGTAAATTAGGCCCGGGGATGTAAAAACTAAATCCGTTGAAAATTTTTCCTGTCCACAAGACCAACATTCTGTTAGACAGTTTTAGTTTTAATTTATAAAGAAATGCCGATCGCATGTCGCCCTGGGTTCATAATTCATAATATAGCTTCCTTAGAGTTTAATGATGATAATGATGTAGTCTAATAACGCTGATGATGAAATGAGTGAATAAGTGTTATTTCCTAACCATTGTAATAAATATATTTTAATTTTAATTATTAATAAAAAAAAAAAACCGGCCAAGTGCGAGTCGGACTCGCGCACCGAGGGTTCCGTACAAACCTGCAAGGTTTACAAAGTTTGATTTTGTTACAGCTTAAAGGTATTATAGACCTGAGTATTTGGTATGAATTTCAATTTAATACCTCTACGCGTTTATGAGGAAATGGGTAGTAAGTTTAAAATTATTAAAAAAAAATATATTATGTGATGTAACTAAAAATTTATGGTTTTCGTAATTTTTCCTTTATCTATGCTATAAGACGTTGCTTCGTACCAAATTTCAAGATTCTGAGTTCACGGGAAGCACCCTGTAGGTTTTGATTCCCTTGCAAGTGTCGAAAATTTGCGGCATAAACGGCTGTATCTTTTGATTGCGTTGGCTTAGAAGTTTGATTTTTTTCACAGCTTCAAGGGACAGTAGACCTGAGTAATTGATATAAATTTCAGCTTCATACCTCCACGCGTTCCTGAGAAAAAGGGTCTTGACAGACGGACGGACGGACAGACGGACAACAAAGTGATCCTATAAGGGTTCCGTTTTTTCCTTTTGAGGTACGGAACCCTAAAAATGATTATTTTAGCGAATATAAATATTTAATGTAAATAAGTAGTGCAGATACACAATGTAGCGAGTAACTAAATGTCGAATTTTTGATTGTAACTATAATATAAGTATTTTTATGTTTGTAATATGAGTTGGGTAATGGGTTGGGTATCTGAGAGGATTATAATAGAGTTGTTATAGATGCAATAATGAAACTTTATGCAGATTGAGTTATTGAATCTGAGTTTTTTTATTTTTTTTACATAATTAGAAATATCAGTGAATAATATTTTAAATCGAGTATGTAGTTAAAGATTTATAATTTGAAGATTAATATGACAAAATGTGTTTTGATATGATGATAATATTGATGATGATGATGATGATGATGATGATGATGATGATGATGATGATGATGATGATGATGATTTAAGTTGAAGTTGTTGTGAGAAATTGGGGTTCACACTTATATGATAGTAATTGATAAATTATTAATTAGTTTTGTAAGAAACGGTGGTTTACATACTAGTTAATAAATGAAGTGAATAAGTAATATTTTGAATCGAGTAGTTAAAGATGTTCTAATTTGAAGATTAATATGACAAAATGTTTTTTGATATTATGTAATTGTAAACGAGGATTATTGTTATATGTTTTGTTCTATTTGGAAGCTTAATAATAATATTGTAAGTCTATGAAAGCCTGATCAAGGGAATGCCGAGTGTAAGGTAAGGTAGTTGTCTATATATATTATTATACTGTGCATGGGGACATGCACATGTTCAGGATGGTCGAGTGTTAGGTTTTATAAATTTTTGCTATTAAAAACATTAATTTGTTGATTTTTATAAAGTCTGGAAATTTAAATTATTAATTGGCAATACTTTATTTGATGTGACAGTTAATTTTCGGTAAATTTTGAAATTGTGTGTGGCAACACTGGGGAAATCGGGTGTTCGCGCCACAATTTAAGCGCGACGTTTGCGCATGCCGAGTGACGTACGCGCACCCCTAGCGGCGCACGCGTCACGTAATTAGTCGTGTCCTGAAATTCGTACCGGACAGTTGCAATACGTCAGCCCTTCAAGCAACACAGTTCGCGATCGTTATACGAAATTTTCTCTCGGCTAGCCGGTCGGCCCACAGCTCGCGATTTAACTCGTATTCATCTCAGCTCAGTGCAAGTGAATATAAACTGATAGACAAAAGTGTCAAGTGTCCTGTGATCTACGGAACCTGTCAGCTCATCTCTTCAAGTCGGCACAATCTACAATACAGAACCAAGGTATTTACTCCTATCTCCTCTAATTCTCCTCTCTAGCGTATATGAGGGCCTCGCCTCCACATATTTTTTGGTCCATTCGAGCCGGCCAGCAATATTTTTTCCCCGCCGGCCGGCACGTGCCCCGCCCGGCTAAAATTTCATACAGTCCACTTTTCTCATATTTTCAGCACAAATCTAATTAGAATCCCATTTTATAATAGATATTCTATCAATATAAGTAACCTCCACTCATTTTTTACCGGCCTACGGTAATTTTTTTGCAAATTTTGGTCAAATATGCCCGCCATTATAATTTGCATAGGTAACTAAATCGCCTATTATCTCATTAAATAAGTGTAATCGCGTTGTTTTCAGCACATATATAGCGTCTATATTGCATTTAAATTCATTTTCGGAATATATTTCAGCACAAAATACCTATATAAAATATTTTTCAAACATAACACCGACGTGTAATAGAACAAAGAAATTATTTCTTAAGTACATCTCATAGTTTGTGCCCTATGCCTATGCATTAAGTGTTATTATTGTTCAGCTCGTTTGAAATACTTAATTGTTTTTGTTAACTCAGCACAAGTGCCTACCTCACTTAATTACCCTTCTTATCGTATCGCTCGATCGCCGCGCGCGCATTGTTTAGCGCCGATAAGAAACAGCTTTTATTATTTAAACGTTTTATGTCTGTTGCATTGTAAACTCAGCACATTACCTATTAGTTATTACTTATTACATTTAAATATTATTTTATCAACATATTAACGCTCCATTTCTGTTGCCGTGTAGCACCTTGCGTCCACACATTAACTCTGCACATTTTTACACATTTAAAATATTTTCTCTTACCTTTCGTTCGTCTTATCAGCTCATTACTTAAGAGCCCTTTACACCATCATGCCTACTAAGTCTCAAGCCTTTAGTCGGCTCAAGGAAATCGCAATAACTATTTCCAAAAGTGAATCTCCGGAATCTGCTCATCAGTTAAAAAAGGAATTCAATGCCCGATTTAAGGAAATTTCATACCAAAAAGAAAAATTAGAAAATATCTATCATGAGATCTTGGACGAGCCTAACTTGTCCCAAGATAATGAAAAATTATACACAGCAAATTTTGACAGTGCGATCTCAGACTACTATTTTATTTTAACGGCGGCCGAGACTACACAAATTTCAACGGACTCTGCTCAGCTCACTTCATCCGTTCTGCCCAAAATTGAGCTCCCAAAGTTTGACTCATTAGTTGAAAATTGGTCATCCTTTATAACAATTTTCCGCAGTTTGATGCACGACATGGCAACCCTATCTGACGCAGTAAAGCTTCATTATTTGCTCTCGTGCCTGTCGGGGGAGGCACTGTCCATGGTATGCCACCTAAAAATAACTAACGAAAATTATAGTGTTGCGCTCGACATACTGACACGTCGTTACGAAAATCGTCGCGTGCTGATAGACAGATTTGTCGATATAATACTCGGTCTGCCCAATATTCATATCCGCTCAAGCATTCGTGCAACATTTTTAACTCCGCTCATCTCAGCTCAAAGCGCATTAACTAACCTAAACTTGCCAATGGACAGCAATTACGTTTTTGTCTCAATTGTAGTACGTAAACTGCAGGGGGAGCTCCGCACATTATTCGAGAGAAGATACGGCGCCTCTGATACACTGCCGACCTTAGGTAACTTAATATCTTTTTTAGAGGAGCACGCGCGCTGCATCGAGACAGAATGTCCGACGCCAGCGCGCGGTGTTGAGTCTCCACAGCCGGGACCTTCCCGACAACAACCCCCATCCCCCCGCTCTCAGCGCAGTCTACGTTTTAGCCCCGCGTATCAGCGCTCGCCTTCAGCACACTCTGTACGTAGCCTGCATATCAGCCCAGTTTCAGCCCATTCGCGCCAACACTATAATGCACTCCCCTCTCCCCCCCGACAAGCTCAGCACGCATACTCAGCACAACAAAGTTATAAAAATAAATTTTACTGCCCATACTGTAGGTCAACTGAACATAAATTAATAGCGTGTCCCAAATACAATCATCAGCCCATTCAAGGACGTTGGGACTTTATAGAATCAAAGGGTAGATGTCGCAAGTGTCTAGGTCCGCACTACGAAAATGAGTGTAGGTCGACTGGTGCCTGCAAGGAGTGTGGTAGCCCAAATCATCACACTTCTCTTCATCGTCATGATGCACCACGCTCGCCGACATCATCAGCACACTTACTTCCCGCTCACTTGCGCGCGCAGCCCCGTCGTCGTCCGGATAATACTCATACCTACACATCTAACACTCACCACACTATCGTCCATCAACAGCCGTCCACATCAGCTCATCAGTCTCGTTCATCTTCGCCTCATAATAATAAAAATAACCAATGACTACCTACTATCACGGAGCATTCAGAGTTAGAAATTCAGCCCATTAATTTACCTAATACTTCTTCCAATCATAAAAAATCCGCTCATAATAATTCCGCTCAGGTTAACACTACTCAGCACAATAATAATTACTCATTACAAACGCCCATATTATTACCAACAGTTGTTTTAAAAATTTCAGATAAATATGGTAACTATCACAAAGCCCGCGCATTACTTGATTGTGGTAGTATGATAACTTTAATTACTCAACGCTTAGTAAAAACACTTACACCCGTATTCACAAACAATACTTTCGTAAGTTAATTAGTATTGCTATGCGAAGTAAGGGATTTCTCAGTGCGTCCCTTTTGACAAGCCTTTCAATTCATAAACAATACTCAAACGATACTTCGCTATGCGTACGCACAGCGTCGTATAGAGCTTTGTGATTGGTCTGTTTTTGTTGCGTAGTTCACTTTGTTGAACTGACATATGTCATTTGTCATTTCTATAACGTCAAACGTGGTATTTTAATTTTCGGAGAATTACTTCAAAGATAATATAATCACTACGATTACTTTTTGAAAAATTGTTGCGTTCGTGCGTCGATTTGTGTAATAGTAAAATGGATTCAGACAGTTCTGCAAACAAAACTTTCAGGTTAGTAGGAATGCTTTGTTTTCCTGTTTGCAATAAAATGGAAAACCAATATCTGATTTCGATTATTAAAATGCTTCGTCTTATTTTTTGCAGTGGGAAAAAGCTGCCATTTACTTCTGCCGAGAGAGAACTAATTGTAGCATTAGTACGAGAAAGGCCTGTTATAGAAGATAAAAGGACTCACGCGAAAAATATAGAGTTAAAGAAGCAGGCCTGGGAAGATCTCGCACAAGCCTTCAATTCTCAACCATATGTTACGCAAAGGGTCAGTCAGCAATTAAAAAGATGTTGGGTGAATATAAAAACTCAACGGAAGAAGGAGCTTTCACAGGAGTCAAAGAGCATGTTACGCACAGGTGGAGGGCCTCCGGAAAGTAGCTCCACTGTGTCATCGGATAATATAATTGATACAATTTGTCCTTATATTAATTTGAAAGTTCCAGGAGTCATAGATTCAAATTCAATAGAAAGTATGTGTGTCAAAATAAATTAATGTTATTTCAGTTACTTTTTACTTTAAACTAGGTACTAACCTATTTTGTTTTTAGTTTCAGCTGATATACCAGAGGTATATACAGTATACACCCCTGAAGACAAAACAAGTACATGCAAAAAAGGTACATATTTTTGACTTTATGAACAATATTATTTTAAAATTACCATGTATGAAAGTTATGATACAATAATTTTATATTATTTCAGTTATTGATTTGAGTATTTTGGATCAAAATAAAACCACCCAAAGATGCGCAAAGAGGAAATTACTTCATGAATTAGATGGTGCTGATAGTTCTGGTGTTCCATCAAAAAAAAATGTATCGGCCACCGCAGGTAAGAACAATAGATCTTACTAAAGTACGATTTTTAATTGTAGTCAGTAAAATGACAAGTGCAACTGTCACTGATAAAAGAAAGTTTACGAAAGTTTCATGTATCAGTGAACTGTCACTGCAACTGTGCACGTGTCAATTTACTGACTAGAATTAAAAATCGTACTTTCATTGAGAACATATTTGTTACTGTCAATATAATAAATAATGATTAATATCTACAAGTCAGTCAGGTTCTTTTTTATACATACAGAAGATAAAATAATATATTGAGTACTATCATTTTATACCTGACTTAACTTTACTTTCTTTTCAGTTAGCAAAAAATTCACAAGTGAGACAGAAGCAAGAATTAAACGCAGCACATTAAATATTAAACAAGACGAGGAACTGCATGAGCTCAGGCTGCGGAGGGAGCAGATTCTAATAGATAGGGAAAAAAAACATTTAGAATTTGAAACACAATTTCACAACTTACAAATTGAAAAAATTAAGTTAGAAATTGAGTTGTTGAGACAACAGAAAGAAAATTAAACTAATTCATATATACATATTGTTTTATTTAATAACTTAATTTAAAAATGCCGAGATATAAACATTCTTCTGAAAAGAAGGCCTTCCCTGCTTGATTGTTGTACATTTCTAACAGCTGTTCGCTGTATACTTATAGCTTCCTCATTTTCAATATCTTCTATAATGTCATGAGCCCTGCAAATGTTGTATAACACTGCAGTAGCAACAATAACATGGCATGTTGTTGTCAGATTTGTTGCCATCTTTTTAGATAGGCAAGGAAATATCCTCTTCCAGACACCGATAGTTCTTTCAACAGTATTTCGTGTTTTGATGTGTGCTTTATTATAATTTTCTTCTGAAATATTTTCTGGTTGAGCTACCGGTGTCAATAAATATTTTTGACAGCCATACCCACTATCGCCCAAAAGTATGCCATCTATGACACCTTGTTCCATTTTTATTTTGAGCATATATGCTTGAAATATTCTATTGTCATGTACAGAGCCGGGTCGATTCGCAACAATATCATAAATTGTTAGATCAGGTCCACACACAATTTGGACATTAATGGAAAATAATTTTTTTCGATTTCTAAACACTTCAGCATAAGCTCCGCCAGGATTCTGAATAGGAATGTGAGTTCCATCTACAGCTCCTACTATTCCAGGAAAACGGGATATAGTATAGAACTTTTCTTTAACTCTTTCAATGTTGTTGGGAAATTTAATGAAATGCTGTAATTTCAAACAAAACAATTTGGAAACCTTCTTAACAATCCTTGATACAGTTGGCTGGCTTACACGTATTAGATCTCCTGTAACCATCTGTAAAACAAACAAATATTGTACTAATGCCTATATTTACTAGATAAAAATAATAGCTAAGATAATAATGTCATTTATTACCAATAGGCTAGACTAATCTATGCGAAAGTTTTATTAGGGGCTTTGGATTCAATATTGGCTAATTTAATGATCTATCAATAAACAAATCAAAGCCTGTAATTACCTGAAAACTGCCAGAAGAATAAAATCTTAAAGCTACAAGCAACTGGTAAATTGGTGGGACTGGAAGACCTCTTGCAGTTAATTTATCTAAATTTTCACGTATCAGTGGTAAAAGTATACAAAGTACCACATCTTTAGAAAACCTGTAACGTCGTTTAAATTCATCACAACTATAATAATCAAAAGGGTCTTGGAAATCCCGTATCACTTTTCTGGTACTTATTCTTCTTCTGTTCTCCATGATACCATTCATATAATTATCAAATTCCTCTTCGCTGCTATAATCCATTGTAAAAAGAACTTCAAAACACAAAACAACATTCAGAGAAAGAAACAATATAAACATAACCTAACTTTTTGACGTAAGCTTGACACTATGCGTTGTGTAATATAGCTAGAGGGCTACTTTATCTGTGCGTTCCTTGGAAAGGACGCATAGTGATGAACGCTACTCAAGTATTGTTTATGAATAGGCTTTTGGAATACTATGCGTCCGCGCGTACTGTGAGACCTCATAGTAATGTTTGTGAATACGGGAGTTAGTTTACAACCGAAACATTGCTCATTAAAAATTTCAGGCGTAGGTAACCAGCACATACAAAATTCTAAAGGTCATGTTTCGATTACTTTTCGGCCTACACGTAGTGACACGCCTTCTATCACGACTTCCGCTCATATTTTAAAGGATGTCACTGGTTATTTACCTATGCAAAAAATTCCCGATGTAGTACATGACTCGGAAAGTCAGCTCATTCCGTTAGCGGATCAAGATTATCATACTCCTGCGCCCATCGATCTCATTTTAGGCTCAGATGTTTTAGGCCATGTGTTGGACGGTACTAAGATGACTTTGGGCCCGGGGAAGCCCATAGCCTTCGGCACGATTTTTGATTTTGCACTCATAGGTCCCATTGAACAATTATATAATGATAACTCGGTAGTTCAAGTTAATTGCGCTCATATTCATTCCGCTCAATCCGCTCATTCCGCTCATTCTACTCATGATATAAATAAAAGTTTAGAACGATTCTGGGAGTCAGAGGAACCCCAGTCGTGTCCAACTCACTCTAACTCGTTACATGAACAATGTGAAGATATATTCCGCTCAACAACTACTCGTAACCAATCGGGACGTTACATCGTAACTCTTCCATTTTTATCGAATGCTCCGCAGTTAGGTAGTACACATGCTATTGCTCTCCGTAGATTTCTCAACTTAGAAAAGCGATTACAATCCGATCATTCACTCCGCACAAAATATGTAGAATTTATGAACGAATACATAAACTTAGGCCACATGACACCTTGTCATCCTTCTACATTTACTCATAAGCCTCATTTCTATATCCCTCATCATGGAGTATTTAAATCAGGTACTGATAAACTCCGCACAGTATTCGATGGCAGTTGCAAGTCATCCAACGGTGTCAGTCTGAATGATTGTTTACATACAGGCCCAGCCCTTCAGCGTGATATTGTCGATATAATTATGACATTCAGAACACATCGCGTAGTTTTTACCACAGATATAAAAATGATGTTCAGAAATATTATTATTAATCCCGATCAACGACATTATCAGCTCATACTCTGGAGATCGTCTCCCGATCGACCTTTACTCACATATGCGCTTAACACTGTTACCTACGGATTACGTTCAAGTCCTTATCATGCTATCCGCACATTACTACAATTAGCTGATGATGAAGGTCATCGCTATCCCCAAGCTGCTCATATCTTACGTAATTCCATATTCGTTGACGATATTCTCTGTGGACATGACTCCATAGAAGAAGCTTCAGCTCTTCAAACTCAGCTTATTAATTTATTAGCGCTTGGAGGTTTTCAGCTCAGTAAATGGACATCTAACACTCCTCAACTCTTACAACGTTTCCCAGACGATCAATGTGAAATGCCTAAGGACTTTGACATCAGCTCAGACTCTCCATCTGTTAAGGTATTAGGTATTAGATGGATTCCGCAATCTGACGAATTCACATATCACATTTCGTTACCACCAATCACTCATATAACAAAGCGATCCATACTCAGCACTGTAGCTTCTCTTTATGATCCAAACGGTTGGATCACTCCTGTCATATTCCGCGCAAAATTACTTCTACAAAAATTATGGTTGCTCAAACTGGATTGGGATGATCCCACTTCTGATAATATTACACAAGACTGGCAGCGTATTTCTCATGATCTTCCGCACATCTCAGACATACATTTTCCCAGACACGTAGCTCCGCACAAATCAACTTCTACATACTCACTTCATGGCTTCGCAGATGCCTCAGAAAGTGGTTTTGCTGCAGTCATATATTTACACGAATTAAATCACGATGGATCGGCTAATGTTCAGCTCATAATTGCAAAATCTAAGGTAGCCCCTATTAAAAATAAACTCACAATTCCCAAATTAGAATTATCCGCGGCTACACTCTTATCTCAACTCATGTCTCGTGTCTCTCAACATCTCTCCGCCCATCTCACGATATCTCAACACGTCTGTTGGTCAGACAGTACCATTGTACTCGCGTGGATTAGGACTCCTACTCATCGGTTACAAACATTCGAGGCTAACAGAGTAACCAAAATTACTAATAACCCTCTCACACTCATCTGGCGTCATGTACCTACACACTTAAACTCTGCCGACTGTGCCAGCAGAGGAATCTCAGCACATTCTCTTCTCTCACATACCTTATGGTGGTCTCCTCCTTGGCTCAAGCTGCCAGAGGATACCTGGTCCAAGATGCCTTCAGCACATACTCGACAAGAACTACCGGGACTCAAACCTAAACAATTTCCGTGTCATTTCACAATCCCCGGTATCGATAGTGATCTTCTTACACGATTCAGCTCACTAGATAAGCTAATCGGCGTCACAGCATACATGCGACGATTTATTTCGAACTGTAAATTACCTACACACTCACGAGAACTAGGTCCGTTAACTGTAAATGAACGTAGACAAGCTCTGCTCTTCTGGATCCGCTCTGTTCAACAGAACTCATTCGCAGAGGACATTCACCGCCTGCAAATTAACAAACTCTGCACTGTTAGGTTACAACGATTATCACCTTTCATGCAGGACGGTCTCCTCCGAGTAGGTGGCAGACTCACTCGCTCGGAACTCACATACGATGCTCAGCATCCATTCATATTACCTAGTTCTAGTCCGCTTACAGACCTCATCATCGATCACTATCATCGTATTCATTGTCATCCTGGCACCGATACACTACACGCTATATTACGTCAACAATTCTGGATATTATCCGCACGCCGCATCATTCGACATAAAACGTATAAATGCATAATATGTTTCCGTTGCCGTGCTCAGCCCGAAATGCCTGTCATGGCTGACCTTCCAGCCGACAGAGTTATACCTCAGCCCGTATTTAGTCACGTGTCTACAGATTTTGCCGGCCCATTTTTACTAAAATCAAGTCAATTACGGAATGCTAAGTTAATTAAGGGTTATTTTTGTATATTCGTTTGTCTCGTTACAAAGGCGGTTCACTTGGAACCAGTATCAGCACTTTCTACAGACGCATTCATTGCCACGTTACAAAGATTCTGCTCACGTCGCGGCGTACCGGTTTTAATACGTTCCGATTGCGGCACAAACTATGTAGGTGCTAGGAATCAGCTCCTAGAAGTTCAGCAATTTCTCAATGACAATAATGACGCTATTTCTCATAAACTCTCAGCTCAAAATATAACTTGGTTACTTAATCCGCCCAAGGCCCCGTGGATGGGAGGCATCCACGAGATCAATGTCAAATCCACAAAACAACTTCTCTACCGTGTAATCGGTGAACAACGCCTCACATTTGAGGAATTCTCAACTCTGCTCACTAGAATCGAGGCCGTGTTAAACTCTCGGCCAATCAGCCCACTCTCGTCCGATCCTACGGACTATCAGCCCCTCACAGCCGGCCATTTCCTCATAGGCCGTCCGCTTACAGCTCTTCCCGAGCACATATTAGATGACAGATTCATCTCCCCACTTAAGCGCTTTCAGCTCATTCAAGCTCTTTCTCAGCGCTTTTGGGCTCTTTGGACCAAGTCCTACCTCCATACCCTTCAAATCCGCTCCAAATGGCTTTCCTCTTCCTCTCCACCCAAAATTGGGGAACTGGTTCTGCTCAAAGAAGATAATCTGCCTCCGCTCCAATGGAAGATGGGAAGAATCACACGCCTATTACCTGGGAAGGATGGAGTCATCAGAGTCGTGGACTTGGCCACCTCTCTGCGGAGACCTGTCGGCAAGATTGCGCGGCTCCCACTGGATTCAGCTCAAGATGGGGATCAGCTCATGCCTATTGCCGGGCCCCCCCAGGATGTTCGCGCCACAATTTAAGCGCGACGTTTGCGCATGCCGAGTGACGTACGCGCACCCCTAGCGGCGCACGCGTCACGTAATTAGTCGTGTCCTGAAATTCGTACCGGACAGTTGCAATACGTCAGCCCTTCAAGCAACACAGTTCGCGATCGTTATACGAAATTTTCTCTCGGCTAGCCGGTCGGCCCACAGCTCGCGATTTAACTCGTATTCATCTCAGCTCAGTGCAAGTGAATATAAACTGATAGACAAAAGTGTCAAGTGTCCTGTGATCTACGGAACCTGTCAGCTCATCTCTTCAAGTCGGCACAATCTACAATACAGAACCAAGGTATTTACTCCTATCTCCTCTAATTCTCCTCTCTAGCGTATGTGAGGGCCTCGCCTCCACATCGGGAGTCGGTTGATAGACTCGGGAGAACACTTTTTTCCGGCTTTCAAGAGAGAAGGTTCTAAGGTAATTATTAGATTACTTACTTTTGGTTTATATGTGTAATTAGTGTTGGGTAGATGAATAATTATGCAGCTTATAGTACAAAATAAAAGTGTTAATTTGTGATAACTCTTTCCTTATATTCCTATTCAAATAGCATAATTAGAATAATCTAACATTAGAAACGTCGCCTAATTGCGTCAAAAAAATATTAGAGTTTGTAAAAACGGTGTAATATGGTTTAGTTTATTGATGTCTGCTACTGTTTAAGTTTTGTGTCATATTCATCTACGGGTTTTGAAGAAATTAATATTTTTGTTTTCAACATCCCGTAAAAGCTACAAAAAGTAATTAAAGTTTTTAGAGTTTACATATTCACAATTAAAAGGTCTATGCAAACAACATTTCAAAATTTAGTTCCTTTTCCGCCCCGGTCTTAAGAGAAATTGACGATCAAGTAAAGCGAAATTGATTTTTATACTTGTTAATTTATAGGCCACAAACTATTTCATGAAACATAGATACAACATCATATTTTCAAGGGCCTGTGTAAGATAAAACACAATATTTTATATTTTTTTTGATGGAAAAGAAATCAAGAATTTGCATCTAATTTTCACAAATCTACCATTATGATTTATTAGCAGATTTTAAAAACTTTATGTATTATTTTAAGTTTTTGAAGGAAAAACTACTCTGGCGCTTCGACGTTCTTATTCTGCACATAATTCTGTTTACGAGTAGTGTTCTTAAATGATTTGAATTTTATTCTATTTGTGAAGTAAAATGGAACTGACAAATTGGCTTGAGTACCTTTGCAAGTAGAGTTGGCATCAGGCGTTTGGATAAAGATAAGTAGTTTCTTTTTAATGCGTCATAAATAATAAGCCGCAATTTAGTACTCAGAGACATTTAATAATTATGATTAACGTTCAAAGAGTTTGCGCATTGCGACGTAGCCAGTGACATTACCTGTCACCTCTAACGGCCGTTCCCTATATTCAATCTTTAGTTATGGATCTATCCTTGATCGTTTGTACTCAGTTATCTATCTTCTGAAGTCGTCCCAATATTACCGATAAGTGTTTCCTATCTTCAGCTAACAGTAGGTAAGCAGCTTATCCGAGCCCTCCCTTACGTTCCGGAATACGCAGTGCCGCAAAGCACTCTCAGATATGGCGTATCAATATTTATTTATCTTTTTACTTTTATTATTATAAATCTCAAAGAGTTATAAATAAAATGTTAAAAATAACATGGATTTTCAGATTCCTAGTTATATTAATTTTTTTTTGTTGAAAATAATAAATAAACAAATAAATTATGCATAGAAGCGACGTGAAAGGTAACGTTCTAAAGTGACCTGTGACATTGACATATTTTGATGATGACATTTGTTTTTGAATGGTCAAATATATCAGAAAAAAGCGAGCTAGAGTAAAAATTTTCTTTGGCTTTGCGTGGTAATTGTGAGTAAAATATTATATCGAATACAAAAATGAGCTCAGTAAGTATTTTCGTTGTATTTTAATAAATGATACTGGCACTTACCAACTGATAAATAGGAATTAGCTGCTAAATAATTTGCTTTGTTTGTTACGTGTTTGGGTATCAAATGTTTTGTTTACTTATTTTAGCAAAAAGCCCAGCCCTTGACTAAAGAAGAGGTTATGATGCTGGTGGACTTAGTCCAAAATAATCCTATTTTATTTAGTAGGGCTACTAATGCCAGTAATAACCAGCTCAAAGAAGCGACCTGGCTTAAACTCACAAAAAGCTTTAACTCAATGATTGCGAGTAATCGTCGCAAACCCGAACAGCTTCGTTTAAAATAGGAAAAAGAAAGCTGCCCGGAAACGAAGTAGTAAAATAAGAATTAGTAACTTAAAGGTAATCTACTAATTTTTCTAAAATACTTTTTTTAATATATAGAATATAATTTTGTTCATGTTAATAATTATACTACATATACATTTTCTTAGGGATAGTGATTCCAAGTGTCAGTGCAACTAATATGATAATTTGTGTGAGACTTGCTTTTTTGTAAATAACACAGCACTGCTTTACATTTCAGACTGGAGGTGGGAAACCAGACTTCATCCACCAGATGAGGCACTGGACAAAGTTGCATCCATTTTAGGTCCAACTTGTAATGGCTACACTGTACCATTTGGAGGCGATGCAGTAGTGGAGGTGCCCAATGATGTGGTGATAGCTGAGGAATCAGTAATTGCTATCCCTTATAACATTGAGGACCATCCACCTGTCCCTGTGCAACCTGTCTCGAATGAAAGCATAACCTTACACCCAATTGTACCAGACTATACCACGAATTTGCCAAGTCTCGTAAGCAACTACAATTCAGTGTGAGAGCAAGACGAGCTTTGAAATTCTCGAAAGAAATGTTTTTCGAAAAGTTAACAGCCAACATGAACCCGCTGGCAAAAAAATGACGTGGATGCAAATAAAGCAATGCCCAAAAAAGGTGAAGGGAAGACGTTTTACAGATGAGGAAAAATGAATATCATTGGCTATTATGAAACAAAGCCCTAAATGCTATTTGCATAAAATATTTATTTTACCATCGAAGCACACATTAAATAAAATGATAGCAAAATTAAATATTGAATCTGGTGTTAATAGCCACATTATGGAAGCTGTAAAAAAGAGGTAATGTGTTAATTTCGGTATTTCTTTTTTGAGTTTAAATACTAATTATTTCTAGGGCTAAGTGGTTGACAATGAACCAGCAGTACAGAGTTAACCATGCAAATAATTCAGAAACGCGACGTTGCCGTTTGGTGCAAACTGCATTAAGTAAGCGTCTTTGAGGGGCCCACCTCCCTCGCCAGTCGACACCGAGCTAGCGGCGCAGGCGGCTGCGCGCATGTGTGCTTTGTGTTTTTGTAGCGAAAATTGCGTAAAAATAAAGTAAGTAAAATTTCGTCTCGTCGTTTTTGTGTAAATAGTAGCCGAATATCAATTGAATTAATAAATTAATGTTTTTTGGGCTTTTACTTAAGATAGTTTCAATAAGCACCTCGTGTTTGTGCATCAGGCTACTTAACCTCAAAATTTTTAAGTATGGGGTGGTACAGAATAAACCACTTTGAGAGAGTAAACAATGAACCAGTGATTCATTCAGTACCATCCTTGGTTCATTGATTACTACTCTTGGTTCATTGCGTACCAGCTTTAGTAGATTGAGTATTAACCCAGAAAAATTGCTTTGTATACCTAGTTATTTTACAAAAAAACCTAATAAAAATTCAAAATTTTAGGATGGGCCGAACAAAATTAGATAGATCTGCGAGGAAAAAAGGATCCCACCTACCTCAAGCAATGAAGGCTGCTGTCAATAAACATCTTAGCGGTATGAGTCTGAGAAAGGCTGCAAAAGATAGCAACATACCATATCCAACATTAAGAAGATATGTGATAAAATATGTGAAAGACCAGTCTGCTTCCATGGAACCAAATTACAGTGTAAATAAAATATTCACGGAGAGGCAAGAATTAAGTCTCAAGAATTATATGCTTGATTGTGCTAACAAATTTTACGGTTTGAATATAAAGGAATGCAGAAAACTTGCCTTTCAAATGGCGGAAATAAACAAGCTCAAATATCCCACTTCTTGGAAAGAAAAGGGCATGGCGGGTAAAGATTGGTTACGTGGATTTAAAAAAAGGTTCCCTGATTTGTCCATAAAAAAACCAGAAGCATGTAGTATTGCACGAGCCACATCATTCAATCCTACGAATGTCAAATCATTTTTTGACAATCTTCAAGAAGTGTATGGAAGATTTCCACAATTTGGTGACGGCACTCGAGTTTACAATTTAGACGAAACGTCTACCTTCCACAGTACAACGACCTGGAAAAGTGATAGCCCAAAAAGGTAGAAATATCGCTAAGATTACTAGTGGTGAGCGTGGGATTTTAGTAACTACGTGTTTAATCGTTAATGCAACTGGACACGCGCTCCCACCTGTCATGATTTTTCCGCGCAAAAAATACGTAGCGCACATGATTAGAGGCGCACCTACTGGAACGTTAGGATTGGCTTCTAAGACAGGTTGGATGAATAGTGACCTTTTTGTTGAAACGATAAAACATTTCGTAAAATTCACAGCGTCTACTAAAGACAATCCATCATTATTACTGATGGATAACCATGAAAGTCATCTCTCAATCGAAGCACTTGACATTGCAAAGAAATCTGGAGTCACAGTACTGACGCTGCATCCGCATACTACAAACAAGCTCCAACCACTTGACGTTGGTGTGAATGGACCTTTCAAATGCTATTATAACGCTGCTGTTGATTCATGGCTATTACGCAACCCGGGGAGACCTATTTCTATATATGATGTAGCAGAATGTGTTGGAGAGGCATACTTGAAAGCGTTAACCCCAACAAACATAACAAATGCTTTCAAAAAATGTGGTATCTTTCCATTTAATAGAGATATTTTTTCGGAGTTAGACTTTTTGCCAAGTAACGTCACAGACAGGCCAGAACCGATACTAGACAGAACTATACCAACAAATGTAAATGATGACGACACAACAAGCTGTGCTACAACCCTGTCGAATGTTTCAGTACTGAATACCGTTCAAGACCCGGGTGAATGCAGAACGCCTTCACCCTCTCTGCTTACGCTTCCCAACAATTATGACCAAAATACGGTTGAACCTAGAAACTTACGTTCACTATCTCTTGAAGCAACATCTATATCAACAATGAAAGATATTTTTGAGTTCGAAAATGCTTCTTCTGCATCCATAATAGATTTTTGTGAACCTACAAGATCGTCTTCCACTAATACGCCGGACAGATCTCAACCTTGTCTAGGAAATTTTGTTTCACCGAAAGATTTTCGACCAATTTTAAAAGCAGGACCACGAAATATTAGAAAAGGTGGTAGAAAAGCTAGCAAAAGTATGATCGCTACCGACACGCCAGAAAAGAATGCACTGGCTGAAAGGAAAAACAAGAAGTCTAAAATAACAATAAAGACTGAAGCTGTAAAAAAAGTAACACATAACTTATTCAAAGGAAAGGAAAATACTTGTAAACGACGAAAGAAAAATGTGACCCTAGTTCTATCTTCGGATGAAGATCAAGAAGAATTTCAGGCAAGTGGATCATCTTCTGGCGGTGAGATGAATGAGATTACAAGTGATTCTGATGAAGATGAGATAGTTCTAAAAGATGATTTCCCACCACTTAGACGTAGTCCCCGTGAAAATGACTTTGTTATAATACTTTTTAAAACAAAAAATGAAAAGATCTATTATGTCGCTAAAATACTGGAAATTTTAGATGATGAAGAAGATTGTGATTTTTATGTATCGTACTTAAAATTAAAAAGTAAGATTCAACAGAAATTTACTGAACCAAAAGAACCTGATACAGCTGGTGTTAATATTGCAGATATTAAATATATTCTACCATTTCCAAAAATTGAAAATTCTAACAATCGACGTCAAACTACTTACAGATTTCCTGTTAATATCTCTCTTTTAAATATGCGTTATTAAAGTTTAATTTTTATGTTTTTGTTAAAAAAAGTCTGAAAGAAAATAATTATTGTGATACAAATAGGAACATTATGACTGATTAGGATTACAGAAAATTTATTGTTAACAAGATCTCATTTAGATTTAGGAATTTGTTAATTAATGATAATGAAAATAATATTATAAATGTTACTTCTTCTTACTTACCAACTTGTTGTCTGTTGATTAGTACCTACGTAAAAACCTAATTGTTGATATTTAAGAAATTAAGGTTAATTTCATTAATATTTACGATATTATTATGTACCCTTTTTTACCAAAAATGACGCTTTTTGATTGTAACTACAAATATATAAGTACATTAAATATATTCCTGAGTTTTATTTAACAAGATTTATTATAATCTAATAATTTGAATGCTTTGATTATTGGCATGGTTCATTGTTTGCACACATGGTTCATTGTATACCAACCCCCGGTTCATTGAGTACCATTAAGTGTACACAGTGAATCATTTCCCGATAAATAAAAAAATATAAAAACATAAAAAGTTATGGTACTATAACAAAAATTAAGTACTACACAATGTAGCCAGTTATATTATCTACAAAAAAGTAAAAAAAAGTAAAAAGTATACACTTAGGGCTGCCAGGAGTAGAGTTACAGGTCTTGAAAATTTAGGTGGTTTATTGTCGACCACCTTATCCTATTTTTACAAATACTTTATAATAAACTCTTTATTTCAGGTTGACTCGTGGCAAGATAATAAAAAGTACTGCTCAGTGTTATTTGATGAAGTGGCGTTGGAAACAGAGTTGAATTATGACAAGCATAAAGATGTTATAGATGGGTTTGTGGAACTCAACGAACGCACAAATGATTTTGCTGACCATGCCTTAGTTTTAATGATACGGGGTGCTGTCTATAAATGGCATGGCAACCCTTAGTTTTCTACTTTTGCAAAGGAGCAACGTCAAGTCAGACTCTAAAAAGCATTATCAAAAATGTCATCTGTGTTGTTAGCCAGTCAGGATTACTACCAATAGCTCTGGTATGTGATCATGGCACTGCATTTAAATCGGCAATCGGCAGTGAAAAGTCTTAAAGAAGATACACGAAGGGATCAAATTAAAGGAGGAAAACCTTTAGGTCAGTATTTTATACCTACAGTGATGTAACTAAAATTTTAAATATTGACCTTTTTAAATAAATAGTATTAATTTTCATTTTAAAACTATTTCGTAGGATTTATTTGTCGTCGCAGACTTTTCGACCAAAAGTAATTAGTTTGGTGCATAGATTTTAGTTTTATATTATGTATTTAATTATTCTGACATTTGACAAGCGATGTTTGCCGAATAGGCTGCCGGCACCTATTCGGCAAACATCGCTTGTCAAATGTCAGAATAATTAAATACATAATATAAAACTAAAATCTATGCATCATATATATATATATATATATATATATATACACATTGAGTGTCTTTTATGACCCTCCACACCTCATAAAGGGCATAAGAAATGATTTTTTAACAAAAAATATTAAATTTCAGAGTAAAATAGCCAAGTGGGAGGACATTGTGGATATCTATAAAACTGACTGCAACCATGCCGAGATGAGGTTGTTGCACAAATTAAACGACGTACATGTTATACCTGACAAAATAAAGAAAATGAAGGTATTATATACTTTTCAGTTTTCAATGAATATAGTGTCATTTTATTATATTTTGTGGATGGGACTATTAAAAAAGATTTTAATTTTTCAGGTCAAGAACTGCGTACGTGCCTTGAGCAAAACAGTTGCAGCCAGATTATGTTATACAGCACAATTTTGTAAGTTGTTAACAGCTTAAATATTAAAAACTCCCTACTTATCTTAGCTCGTATCAATATATTCACTTAAAATTGCCTCTGATTCAAAATAATATGAAACCTATAGCAAGATCAACATCTTGTGGTATCAACGATGTATTTGAGTTATCAACAAGTACATCATTAGAGTAGAACATGTACCTGTAGTAGGTGTGTCATGAAGGCTGAACTATATTTCATTAATTATCAAAATAATGGGAGTATTTTGATATTCATACATTTTGGCGCTTGCTGTAATATGTACATTATTTTAAAATATAATATGTTGTATATTAAAAATAAACATCTTTCCTTTTCTTTTTTTCAGCACACTATACTAATGGAGAAAGAGTGAGCAAAACGCTACAAAATACAGCGGAGATTGTTTCATTTTTTGATGACCTATTTGATTCTGTAAATGGAGCGAGCCTGGGAGGGAAGAAAAATAGAGGAAAACCTTTGATACCTGTGACGCTGTGACAGAAAAATCAATACACCATGAGTTTTGGAATACTGCTATTAAAAAACTCAAAGGAATACGATTTGTAGACAAATTTGGCAAATACTCGACTGTACCTACGTTAAAAAATTGGGTGACAACCTTGGAAAGTTTTCAAAGAATTAATATTTTTTTTAAAAGTAAATGCATTAAAATTATGCGCCCGCGCTATTTCAACTCAGACCCAATAGAAAACTTTTTTGGTCAAGTGCGGGCGTATAATTTTAGGAATAATACCAAGTACCCATACTTTTAAAAATACATTCCGTTCCTTATTAATAACAATATTTATAAAATTCCATTCGGATAGTTATAATTGTGAAGAGGATTCAGGTGACCAACTTTTGAAATGGAAAACCTTGTTTGAAGCTCAAAAAGATGATGTTAATTTATATAAGTCACTTGAATCCTCTAACTTCCCAAGTAGCAATATACAATCAACCCCTAGTCAGAGTCAACCAAAGTCAGCTAAACAGGAAAGGTTAGCTGTGCACTCACGTGCATACACAGCAGGATGGGTCCTCAAAAAAAAATGCCGAAAATAAGGTGCAAAAACTGCGAACATAACGTATATAATAAAGAAAATGAAGCTAACACATCAATTAATGAGGTAAACATGTTGATAAAATATAAGAAATATAATAAAAACAGTAACAAATTGACCTATCCCGCTGAGAGTGCCGTGAGAGCCTTTGGCATAATTATTAATTTGGAGGCAAACAAATACCTGGAACAGCGAGCTCACGATAAAGGTGTTATTAAAAATTAAAAAAAATCCTACAATCCACAAATTTGTTTGCTTCAATGGGGTGTGATGAGCACAGGGAAGCCCTAGCTGAGCATTTTATGGTGTTAACTTTAAGATTAACAGTTTTTAATTGGTGTAATGTCATAAATAAAAAAGCGACACTAGGGGTCAAAATGAGTTTTTTATATATTCGGAATCAGCGAATTTTTCTCTATCGATTGGCCTTAGTCCCATCTCTCTACGAGCACTTTTGATGTCGCTTAGTAACTCCGTGGAAACGGGTATTTTTCTTGTTTTCGGCGACCAAGCGACAACTTTTTGACACCTTTTAAAAAAATAGGCCTTTGGTAATATCAACATGTTTCTTTTTTTACTTGGTAATTTTTGGCTTTACATGTTTTCAATTTTTACTACAGTAAGTAATTTGTGCCTTTCCTTTGTTGGTATCAATTAGGTACTTGGGAAGTTTTACCTAAAATACATTTATTTATTTATGGTATTTCGGACTCTTTTTCAAATCCTTGAGATATTTTTTCTGTCGCTAAGTATGTTTTAACAAACCGTCATCGTATCAAAAATGCCATATAGTAAATTTTACTCGCCGAAACTAAGATAATAGGTGGCGCTTGGTAACTTTTTACCTGCCCTTTTATTTATAAATTGTGTTACTTGGGTACCAATTGCTGAAATAATTATTTAATTTTAAATGTGGTTAGCCCAAACAAACACTTTGTACTGGTAACCAGCGTGCGCGCTCTCGCGCATTTCGTTACTACTGTTTTGTGCGATACGACACTTGGTATGTATTGAAATTATTATTTTCAAGCTAATTTGTTTTTTTTTTTTTAGTTTTTTGTTTTATTAAAAAATATCTTCTAGTACAACATGAATCGCAGTCGGCAAATATAATAGATGACATAATTGGATAAGCTTTATTAATTTCAGTGTTATATTAAGTTATTAATTGAGTTTAATATTATAAAAAATATGATTATTATTATAATATAAACTCATACCAAATATTTTACTGATTCCGTAGCAAAAGTTGATTATAAAATTTTGTTTTGAATCGACTTCCAAAAAAGGAGGAGGGTTCTCAATTCGACCGTATACAATGTGTAACAAAACTAAGTGATAATATTTTGGGGTGTGTATGTGTCCCATAAATAGAGTTCACTGTTCACTGTTCAAAGTTCAGAGAACTCCAATTGAGTTCTTGGATGTGATGGAAAATTTAGAGACTGATTCCGAGGCCTTGACTTCCAAAATGGAGCAATCAAAAGGAATCTTTTGAAAAGCACAATAAAGTCAATTTTATTGTATTTAATCTAAAATCGACGAGTCCAAATTGATCATTTAGATCTAAATTATTGTCATTAAGATCTAAATTCGAAAAAAAAGAAAGGAAATTGGCTGCTCAAGTATTAAATCACACAGTTGCAGCTGGAATGACAGCAAACATTTCAGAAGGTATACTTAATTAGAAATAAATTAGCTATTCTCTACAATTTTGCGTGTATAGATTGTTCCTAGCCTTACAGCCGTACCCCAGGTGCTGCCTTCGCCCAGTGTCTCGTGCCCGGGCGCGGAATCATCGCAGTTGGACCCCGTCGGCGCTGGCGCCAGCGAGGCGAACACGTCGCCGGCGCAGCGAGCTTCTGCTACGGACCGAATCGTAGAGGCGGTCCGATCTATTAGCTCGGTGAGATCCAACCAACATTATTACCTAGAAATTATTTTTATCCTAACTTGCATAATATTGAAACATGGTGCGCGGGGGTAGATCGAGCTAAATCTATAAACAATCTCAACTCGCACACTGACCCAATCGGATCTAACGAGACAGGCGTTTCTCAGATCGGACTCAAAAACGGCGCGCCTTCCAACAAGAAGCTGAACGAGAAAGATTTAGGGTTAGAGAGTTATAGTTAGTAATTCAGGAAAGATGAATATATTTATTTCATCAAGTTTTTAAAGTTTTTAGAAATTTTATAAATTATTTAGGAAACAGATAAATATGTGATTTATATGTTTCCTAAATTAATTGTGAATGGTGTCCCTGGGTAACAACGCACTGATCTAGTTAAAATCGGTTTAGAATTAATTCCTGAAGTTGGCGTTAGGATTTTGATGGATGCGCGGCGAATATCTCTATGGCTAAAAAACTTGATTGCTCTTTTGAGCATCCTATTACCTAAGATCTCATAGATACGATTTTAGACCCCTGACACATGATAAAATTGTTACGGAACACGTTTGAGATGTGTAAAATTATTGTCAATGAAGATGGAAACAAAATTCAGTGGCCACATCTCGTCGAATTATTAAGAATTTTGAATAACATTAAAAAAAATATAATACCTTTTTGTTCTTTTGTGTTTTTTAAAGTTTTTGTTGTTTAATCTCATGCCTATTGTATACTTAAGTTTTTTTTTCTTAATAAATGATTCTATTAAAATGCAATAAAAGTGTCTTATTCAAAAGAAAAATCCTTCATTTTGGATATACAGTAATTTATCTGACCGAATTTTTTAACTCTGGCAACTCGCATTTTACACAGTTGAAACAAATATATTGAATACTCTATTGTTAGAGCAAGACAGACTATTTCCTGTCTGTCAATCAAGTGTCTCCTTTTTTTTTAGGTTATTTGTCTGTTATGTTCGAATTGACGCCTGTGCACATTTATTGTTTATTCATTTAGTTTTTGTAATCGAAATGGAAACTCCAAAAAGAGAGCGTTCGGCAAACTTTAACGCTGCTGAGGTTCAGCTTCTTGTGAGTTTAGTTAATAAGCATAAACATGTGATTAAAAATAAAAAGACATATGCTGTGACGAATAAAGATAAAGATAGCGCATGAAGGAAAATCGAGTATTCTTTTAACTCGTGTGGAATCGCACCAAATGTCATGGAAAACATTAAAGCTTAAATACGAAGGTATAAAAAAGTACAAAGAAAAAGTCATCTCTGCAAAGGCAGATGTACAGAACTGGAGGAGGGCCTTCAAATGCTCCGCAGTTCGACAACGTCGAAGAGCAGGTGCTGAGCATTTGCTCTAATATCAAAGGAATGGACGCTCGTAACGATAGCGATAATATAACAGGTATTAGTCATGTCTATTAAACATGAACAATAACTACATCTCCGTGTGGGTCTTGTTACCATATGAGTAACCTATTGTACATTATTTTCCAGAACCTATTCCGGTCGAAGAAGTTAATATTGACACAAGTAACAACCTTTTAGATGTATCACAAATTAGCTTTTCCGTTACCGACACACTAGAAGAACATGAAACTGATCAAGCTAATGTTAAAATACCAGGTGAGAACCATCTTAATGTGACTTCTGTCTACTGTAGATTTTCTACCAAGAAATTTTATTTTAATGTTGTTACAATTGAACTAACTTTTGTTTTATTTTAGATATGGATGAGTCCTTAATCCTGGGAATCAATGCGGATGATGACTCACAAAGGTATTTAAGTATATTTTTATTTAATTCAAGTATATATAGGCATATATTTTTATGGGACTCATAGGTATCTGGGTGTTGACCAATGCTGCAATGTGTAGAGTGTAAACCAATAAACATAACCTTAGTCATAGAATTGCAATACTTGGCAAAGTCGTCATAGTCTGTAAACGTGCCTTCCGTGTATTATAAATCAACAATAATACAAAGCAACAGCGAACTTGACAAAAACAACAAAATACCAGCCAGATAATAAAATAAGTGCATGTACCTACTTTTTAATACTTTTTTTTTTGCTTTCAGAAAATAAATGGAATAAATGGCACCCAAAAATCACTGAAAACAAGGGTTTCAAGTGTTTTAAGGTCTAACACAGCAAAAAAAGCTGGTATCATCTGCAAACTGGATAAATGAGGTACAGCTCGGTTGGAATTGGTACAATTGCAGAAGGAGATTGCTCTTAAGGAACATCAGTTTGTAGAGGAGCAACATAAAGTCAAATTGCTATTTAGCTAATGATGAGAGAAGAAAGGAAAAGATACACGCTCTGCTTATGCAAAAAAATAGAAGTGTCTGAAGAGGTCTGTGCGTTGTTGCTAACCGTACATGAATATGCTAGCACTTCAAATATTGTCGCGGATCATATTAATTTGTAGGAAAAATAAAGTTAGTTATCATTTAACCATCAAAGGGAGCGGTTTTATTTATCATTCTCGATCGTTTACCCTTAATTATTTTTATCATTTTATTTCCATACATCTTAGAATAATATTGGAGTGGCAGGCTGCAGCAGTAGCCCCTACAAGGTCTGTGATTTATGTCTAGTTCCTTCTGCCTACCCCTGACTCTGTGCAATGGGCACAACATGAGCTTATTATTATTATCATGTGTAGAAATGTGGTACATACTAGGTCATAATATGTACTTATTGCTTAAATACTGGAACCCTCTATTCTATTTAATGTCTTGCCGTAACGGAGATCTATCCAGGCCCGTTGGTGGTGCCCAAGGACGTCTGACAGACTATGGGCCACCCTGAACCCATAGCCCTAATGTCATAGGCAATGGATCAATTAAAACCACAGAAAAGTGGAATAAAGAAAGTTAAAAATATTCAAGTTTTTGAAATGATACAAGTAGATTTTAACCTCTTATTTTATTTCAATGAGTATTAATTTAGTGAAATATTACATATTATATTTGATCATTCAGCATCATATGCTGCAATTCACAACCATATTTATGGATATTACTCAAGAAAGCAATATGCTACACGAGAAAAGCTAATAAGTTCGTTAAGGCCCAGGCAGTGGCGTAACTATACCATCTGGGGCCCGTGGCAAATTGATGAGGCCCTATCAGTAAAAATCGTCCCGTTAATAATAAAACTGAGTCACTGGGTAGTGACCACCTTGTTATAAAACTTTCCACAGATGCTGAACCTATTCCTAATTTTTTTATTAAGAGAAATTTTAAAAAAGCTGACTGGAGTACATATTCGGATAAAATAAACTTAAACCCGACTAATAAGTTCTCTCTTAAGCCATATTGGAACTCTAATCTGTCGAAAGCTGTTGCTGAACGTCGGTTAGCTCTCGTTAATTTCAGAAAAAATCCTTTCCCTGCCAACTTAAGACTCATTAAAAAATAAGATCCGTACTGCCCAAAGGCTTATAAGACAGGCTAAAAATGATAGTTGGCCTCAATTTTGTAGTTCAGTTGATCAATGTAGTTCTTCAGGGAACCTTTGGCGGAAGGTGAGGTGGCTAAAAGGTCGTGGGTCTCGTGGCCTGAATGTCAACTTAGAAAAAGCTAATCATTTACTCCATAGGTTAGCCCCTGATTATGTTATACCAAATTCGCCCAAATTTCAGTCTAATAACTTAAACTTAGAACAAACATTAGCTAAAGTGTACTATTGTTATTAGTTTTGTAAAATGTTATTTAAAACAAATAAATTTATTTTCTTTCTTTCTTTCTTTCTTACATAATAAGGAATCGAAAACCGGTGTTGGGACACGTTGTATATATGTACATATACACCCTGTATTCGATTTAGCTATTCGTTATTATAACTGATAAAACATTTTTTTTTCAGGATAGTTCTGACAGACCTAACAATATTCCTGTTTCAATCAATCAATTCATCATCAACATGATGATAAAGATGAGACAAGATCCAACGCTGAAAATAATAACACTGCGAATTCACCAAGCTTCAGAATCCGGGCCGACCACACCAAGATCGAGGTAAAAACGTAGCAAACTGTCTCAGATGTCGGAAATGATAAAAGATATACTTACTTAAAAATGTTACACATAGTATTAATATGCCACCCGACGAAGAAAGTGATTGTGATATTTACGGAAAGCATGTGGCTTCTCAGTTGAAAAAGCTCTCTGAGGAACAATGTGTAATTATTGCACAGGCGGCAATACAAAAAATATTAGCTAAATGTAGACTGGTAGATATAAAAAAGAGAAGAAGAAACGTGAATTTTTACCAAAATAAACACTTTTTTTATGGCATCTACTAGTCGTGCACAGCCTCACCAGAATCGTTATACTCCTAGTATGACCAACAGCGGCAGCAGTAGTTCCTTAGATTCTACTCCCCCGATGTACCTCAGATGCCTGCCTCAAGTAATAGTTCTTTGGTATTTAATCCCAACCAGTCTACACAGATAGCTGTCCCCAGTAGCAGTTCTCTGGGTATTACCTTTCATCGCAAACTCAAAGTCCAAGATATGTAGTAGATCCCAGTCAGGTGATCATCACTAACGCCCCTATAGCTCAGTTGTGAAGATGGACAACGTAGGTGCAATGCTTTAGTTTGGAAAACATTTCATATAATAATAATAATATCTATGGACGCTCCACACCACGTCAGTCTGGCCCCGTGGTAAGTACCTGAAGGACTTGTGTTACGGGTACCAGACAACGGAAATATATTTAATACTTTTATACTATACACATATTTAAGATTTTTATTATATGATACACATATTTAATACACATCCATGACCCAGGAACTTTGAAAACTTTTTTGTTCCGTCGGCGGGATTAGAACCCGCGACCCCCGGCTTGAGCTACCAACAACCCACCAACTGAGCAACAGAGGTCGTCAAAAATATACAAAAGATACACTAGATCCAACTAGTTATTCCACGGCTCCTTTCATTTTATGTTACGTCTTTATATGTTTAACATGCCCCGAAACGAAACCTTTAGTTCTAACCCAAGTATTGACAATATACAATATTTCATCATTCAAGGCGGCCTCAAAATTCAATTATCTTTTTACAGGCTCTCAACAATGAAGAACAGTGGATGTGTCACAAATGTTGGGTAGCAGCAGGTCGTCATCAACTGCGCGATGATGCAGCAGCTGAACCACCAGCAGTTCAACTACCAGCAGCTGAACCACCAGCAGTTCAACTACCAGCAAACGAACCACCACCAGTTGAACAACCAGCGGAACTTGAAACGCCTGCGGATGAACCACTATCAATATCTATTGAGGAATATAGAAGAGTAGCGAATAAATCTCGGCGTTTTATGTTTCCGAATTGCACAAAAACAAATCTCTTGAGAGTCCCGCAATAGGTAATTTTCATGCTATAACATAAAAATGTGAAATAACTTTAATTATATACTTTTTATCATGAGGAATGTAAAAATAATGTTATTTTTTCATAAAAACGTACGATTGTTTTTTCTTTAAACGTGTGTCTTCCAGTACAAGTTTTTCGACTTTTTCGACGATATCTGATGTGGTGTCCTCAACTGGCCGCCCAGAGCGAGGGTCGTCTTCAATTGAATCTCGACCATGTTTGAAAAGTCCATGCCACTTATAAACCATTGTTTTACCAGGGCACTGATCTCCATAAACGGCTTCCATTTCATTTAAAATGGTTTGAACGTTTTTTCCTTGCTTGGTAAGGAATTTTATCACAGCGCGATGTTCAATTTTCTCCATAGTTGCAGTTTGCTTCCGGATTGACTTGTTTAGCAGGCGAGTACTCGTAAACGAATGGCGCTATAGGGTTGAGATTTTATATATATACTAATTATGAGTGCTCAATTAGTATGACACTAAGCGAGCTACCCTATCCCCACTCCATCCCCTCCATTCCGCGAACTTTTGGACCTCCCCTCGTATCACAAATCACGATAAGTGTTGAGGTTATGTTTAAAATATCATCTTTACTTACAGGTCAGCAAGAGAAACGTATGGCGACGAAGCTGTTGGATATGTACAGTTGAAGAGAGATCAGCAAATGTGCATTGTCAAATGTAAATTGTGTCCTGAGCAGTAAGTGCGTTCGAAACCATACTCTTGCACACTTATAGTTGATGAACAAGAAGAAGAAGTAAAAAGTGTAGCTTGCCATGATTGTCCTGCACCTGAAGGTGCAGTAAGCATGCTGTGGCTTTCTTAATGTGGTGTCATCGTAGAAGTGAGGATCCACCTTGCACTGCCATTGAGTGCTACTGGAGGAAATCTACTCTAACTAAAGTAGGATCTTCCATTAAAATATTGAAATGTAAAGATATTTCAAGGAAAAGAAAATTTAATCCTAAACAGATACAGTAGCTGATAAAAGTGTGTTTGAAAACTTTGTGGCAGAATGTAAGAAGAGAAAAATAACTTCCTGCCAGCTGCTAAAGCATGAGACTGATTATGTCGAAATAAAAGTTAATACGCTTTCATTACATTATTTAATGTGTAAATTTAATACAGGACTTGATTGTGATTCATTCTTCAATAACATCAGTGGTATATTTAATGCTATTAATATTAAAAATGTAGAAAAAGAGACTAGACATCAGCATAAATCTGGACTCTGGTATGAACTACGTTATGGAAGAATCACAGCTTCAAAATTTTATGACGTGAGCAGATGTCAAACTGCAGATGGTTCATTAGTAGCCGCTATTCTTAAAGCAAGAACCCTAATAACTTCAGCGATGAAAAGAGGGCAAGTTTTGGAAGAAAAAGTAAGGAAAGCTGTAGAAAAAAAATTAGGCCATAAGATTGAAAACTGTGGACTTTTCATTTCAGAAGATTTGCCAATGATCGCAGGTTAACCTGATGGCATATTTAAAAAAATCACATTAGGAGAAATAAAATGTCCAATCTCTGCCAAAACCTACAAAAGTTATATCAAGGATGGTGTTGTGACGAAAAAGTATATGGCGCAAGTGCAAATGCAGATGTTCTCTGCAAAAGCAGATAAAAGTTATTTTTGTGTAGCAAGTAAAGATTTTGAGACTGACGATTTTGTAAATATTGTAGAAGTGCAATACAATGAAAATTATGTGAAAGAACTTCTAATTAACGTGATTTCTTTTTGGAAGAAAAATATTTATCCAGTTTTATTTGAAAGCATATAAACCATGGGAATGTACTTAAACATTGTTTTATTTTAAATCTAAAGTATATGCAGCAACATAAAATAGGTAAATACTGTGGTAATACCTTAAACCTCCTTAAAAAAATTGGTTCTCAGTTCATCATCATAACACCTCGCTCGGTCAGAAGGTCTTCCTTTGCGGCCACCACGCATTATTCCCACAGCTAGCTGCTGCTATCTACTACACTACTAAACAGTAATTCAGTCTTACCTGTAACATAGTGTCCGTGTTGTGTCGTCTCTGCAGGCCCTGGTCGTCGTTTACGTAACTCTCCTGGGGCGCGCCATCTTTTCTCTCTCCCTCCTTCCCCGCCATCCCCCGTTTGTCTTTCCACGCGTAACTGAAGATCTTTTCCATCTGAAATCAGGCATCTTGTCAAAATGCATTCGCTAGTTTCGATAGCGAAATTAGCGGGCCCCTAGACGATAAATTTTATTGTGCAATATCACGTATTGTGTAATATTACTGACCGTCTAGGGGATATTGAACGCGTCCGCCTTTCAATCTTATTGTCAAATAAATTGTTCAATGATATTACACAATAAATTGATCGTCTAGGGGCCCACTAAGGTTTCAAAAATGGGATTTGACGTAACGGATCGTAAGCGCCGTGACACATAGCGATGCGCTATGTCAAATCCCATTCTGTACTTGGATTAGTCGTTACGCACAGAGTTAAAAGTTAAGTTAATTCAGACCTACTTGCACAGAAATGGGTTTAAAGTAAAAACTGCGTTTAACAATTCAAGACGGAAAGATTTTTAGGGTTCCAGAACTCGGAAGAGTAAATAGGGGTTAGGATCACTTTGTTACCCGTCCGTCTGTCCGTCATATTATGCGTTTTTCTCAACGCTTGGAGGTATCAAGCTATAGGTCTACCAGAATCTGATGGCAAAAAGTGAGAAAATAAATTGACTCTAGCAATACCGGGGTAATTGGAATAAAACATTTTGATCCTTTTTTTTCTTATAGCGGCTGATTCTGTGTGTTGAACATGCAACTATAAAAATTTATCCAATGATCAAGGATATTTTTTGAAAATCTGTTGTCAAAAATTGCCATCAGATTCTGGTAGACCTATAAAATTCAATTAAAAAATACTCAAGTTTGAACTTTGAACAGAAACCTCATGATGAGTCGGACCTGCACTTGGCCGTTTTTAGGGTTCCGTACCCAAAGGTTAAAAACGGGACCCCTATTACTGAGACTTCGATGTCTGTCCGTCTGTCTGTCTGTCTGTCTGTCTCCAGGCTGCATCTCAAGAACCGCTATAGCTAGACTTCTGAAATTTTTACAGATTGTGTATATCTGGTGCCGCTATAACAACAAAATATACTAAAAACAAAATAAAGTTAATATTTAAGGCTAAGTTTATCCCATACAACAAACGTGATTTTTTTGGCCTTTTTGGCTCGTAATCCATAATGGCAACATGTAGACACTTGAAATTTTCACAAAATCCTCAATTATATGTGTACTTTAATATTTAATAATAAAATTATAATAAAATAAATAATTAAGGGGGGCTCCCATACAAAAAACAATTTTTTCCCTACTTTCGCTCTATAACGGTACGGAACCCTTCGTGCGCGAGTCCGACTCGCACTTGGCCGATTTTTTTTAACTGTAACTGCGCAAGTGGATCTAAATAGTATAAATATATTAAAATATTTTAACGGCCGTAATCAGAGACATTTAATTATTACTTATCTTAAATAAAAAAAACTTTTTTTATGTAAGAAGTCTCCGTCAATTTTTATTAAAATTAAAATTTAATTAAAGTTAGTATAAATAAAAGCAACAAATTAAAGTACTTAATCATTACAGCAGTCTGAATGCGGCCGTAAAAGGGTGTAAACTTTTTAGTATGCTGTGTTACACAATATTAGAAGAATCAGCAAATGTGCATATTTTTATGTGTGTGTTTATCTTCTGGTGCTCGTTATTAGCCACGTTTCTATCTTTGACTGACACGTTGGAAGAGTTATTTGGGAGAAAAGGAACAGTAGAAATATAAATATGTCGGAGGAAGTCATGAGTCTAGTAGTTTTCTGATTGCTGAATTGTCTAGTTGTTTTCTGATTGTTTGAAGTGTTGATTATTCACGATTATATTGCTTTAAAAATGATTGTAAAATTCAGTGATCATTGTAAAATTCTTAATTAAATTTAATTTAGTTTGTCATATTTTTATTAGCTCTAAATATCTTGGTTTGAATTAAATTGTAATTATTTGATTCAAGGACCAATCAGAGCAGAGGGCGCGAGCGCCTTGAGTGGGGTCGAGGCGCCATCTTTACTTTAGAGGGATTGACAGTCTGGGGAGCACATTCGAGTGCGAGCAGTCGATCGAGTTGGATCGTGGCTAGTTCTAGCGTTGTGCTAACTAAAGTAAGATCGGTGCCCCGAACTCATTGCTCGTTTTGGAATTTGTGTTGTGATTTTAGAATTGTAGTAAATTGTGTGAAAGTGCTATAATAGTGTGGTGTAATTGTTTATAATAAATTTGTTAATACAAGTGACAATTATTGTTTTGTGCCCGCATTTACCCAAAATGACGCCCACTAGAATTCCTAACGCTGGCAGCAAAGATGACCAGGACAATGATTCTCCGACATCAGAAGCGGGATCGGTGCAGGCACAAAATATAAGCGAACTAACGGAAGCAACTAACGGATGGCGAGCCTTGTTTGAAGCGCAACAAACCAGCATGAGGCTACTCGTAGAGGCGCTAACTAACCCACCGAACTTGGAAGATAAGAACATAACTCTTCCTGAATTTCGACCTGAAGATTCAGAGACTGACGCCCGGGCATGGCTGGCAACAGCTGACATTTGTTTGGCGAATCAAAACCTGCAGGGAAGTAAACTAATTCTTGTACTTAGTAAGGCTATGAGAGGTTCAGCAGCAAATTGGCTTTCTCAAATAGCTTTTCCTAGTATGAAATGGGTAGATTTTAGAGAAATTTTTCTTTCTCGTTTTGATACACTCGATACATGTGCCGCAACAGTTCTAAAAATGCTTACTGGCAAGCCTCATGAAGGTGAGTGCCTTGCCGCATATGCAAGCCGTTTATTCACTCAACTCACGACGCGTTGGGCTAATTTGGGCAAAGAAGAAATGATAGTATCATTAATACTAGGACACATGGGGCAAATCGAGCCACGTTTACATCGATGCATTTTTTCCGAGGAAATTACTACCCGCATTAAAATGCAACGTGAGCTTACGGCTTATTCATATCGCAAGCGCAGTTATCAAGAGACAGGGAAGACCGCTACTAGTTCATTGCCAGAGATTAAACGGCCTAAGTTTAGTTCTATTTCAACAAAATGTTATTCTTGTGGAAAACTAGGTCATAAATCTTTTGAATGTTCCAGCCGACCACGTGACAAGCAACCAATGACTACGACTTCTGAACGCTCTAACACGGCCGTCGCGACGCGGCCACTTGTAACCTGCTTTAGATGTGGTGTTGAGGGTCATGTAGCATCACGATGTGTTAAGACACCTTCAAATGCTAACGTACAGCCCGCCACTGCATCTGTCGTTGTTAAACGAGTGGACGTATGTGGTGCGAAACCTGTCACCGGAATACTTACGCAATTCGGTGAGCAGTTTTCATTTTGTTTTGATTCCGGTGCTGATTGCTCTTTAATTAAAGAAAGCGTCTCTCGCAAGCTTGTTGGTACATTGCAGCATGCAATCGTTACTCTTACTGGTGTAGGAAAATCTAGTATTTTATGTAACTTACAAATTTTATGTAAGATTGATCTTAGTGGACACAACATTCAAATTTTATTTCACATTATTCCCGACGACTGTCTTAGTAATGATATTTTGATTGGACGCGATTTGTTAGCCTTAGGATTGTCAGTGCACATAACCAGTGATAAGCTTACCATAGTCGAGCAACCTTTAATTAACATTTGTAGTATAGGCAACACGTTGTCAGACTTTCATAGCGTGGATACCGATATTCCTGATAACTTTAAGCCCCAACTATTAGAACTTCTTACCGACTTTCGACACTCATTTGTTAAAGGTATACCTACAAGTAGAGTTAAGACAGGTGAACTAGAAATTAATTTGGTATGTCCTAGCAAAATTGTGCAAAGAAGGCCCTATCGTTTGAGTCCCGAAGAGCGAGCAGTAGTGCGTGATATATGTACTGAACTTTTATCTGCTGGAGTTATTAGACCAAGCAAGTCACCCTTCTCCAGTCCCATACTTTTAGTAAAGAAGCGCGATGGCACGGATAGAATGTGCGTAGATTACCGAGAGTTAAACTCTAACACAATTCCTGACCGGAGGCCTTAGTGCGAGTTTTATTCGATCATACGCATCGAGCACGTTAACGCGAATTTATATGGGATCAAAGCAGCGCCATCTACTGGCTAACGTGGATACTGCTTTGATCCCATATAAATTCGCGTTAACGTGCTCGATGCGTATGATCGAAAAAAACTCGCACTAAGGCCTCTGTACCCTTTACCTTTAATTAGTGATCAAGTTCAAAGGTTGTCAGGTGCGCAATTTTACACCTGTCTCGATATGGCTAGCGGTTTTTACCAAATTCCAATAAACGAGGACTCAAATTCAATAGAAAAAACAGCTTTTACTACCCCAGATGCTCATTACGAGTTCACTGTGATGCCATTCGGTCTTCGAAATGCCCCTTCGGTATATCAGAGAGCTATTAATACAGCTTTAGGTGATCTAGCACATTCCTACGCAATTGCCTACATGGACGATTTAGTTATACCCGCGAGTAGTGTAGAGCAGGGCCTAGAGCGGTTACGAGTTGTACTTAAAACTCTTAGTGATGCTGGATTCTCCTTTAATATGAAGAAATGTGTATTTTTAAAGAAACAGGTTCAGTTTTTAGGATATGAAATATCAGAGGGTGAAATTAGGCCTAACCCTCGCAAAATAATGGCGTTGTCTAACTCTTTGCCACCCCAGACCATTACTCAGCTCAGACAATTCCTAGGCTTAGCATCGTACTTTAGGCAGTTTGTTAGTAATTTTTCATTAAAAATGGCACCCCTTTACCGTCATTTGGCAAATAATAATTCTAAAATAATTTGGACTCCGGAATACGAAAGAATTAGGCAGGATATAATATCGGTATTGACTTCATCTCCAGTATTAATGCTTTTTGACCCTAAATTACCTATAGAATTGCACACAGACGCCAGCAGTGAGGGCTACGGAGCAATTCTCTTCCAAATGTCTTGCAAGAAATTACACCCGGTGGAATATTATAGTAAACGCACGACTCCTGCGGAATCCCGATATCACTCTTATGAGTTAGAGACGTTAGCAGTTGTTAACTCGGTTAAACACTTTCGGCATTATCTTTATGGTAGAACTTTCATGGTAGTTACTGACTGCAATTCTTTAAAGGCTTCCAGAGCTAAAACTGACTTAACTCCTGGGGTTCACAGGTGGTGGGCTTTCCTTCAAGCTTTTGACTTTGACATACAATACAGGGAAGGTAAAAGAATGGCCCACGTAGACTTTTTCTCTAGGAATCATTTGCCTGAGGCGAATGGTACTGTCATAAATCAATCGACTAGTGAAGGTAGAGGAAGTTTGATAGAGGAAAAGCGCGTTAATATAACCGAATTATCTTCAAACTGGTTACAAGCGGAACAACGTCGGGATCCTGAATATAAGGAAATTATAAGTAAACTCGAAAATGATGATTTAGACTTACAAAGTTGTCAAATCTATGAATTACGTTTTAATGTGCTCTATAGAAAAATTCAAAGAAACAATCGTAACCTTTGGTTACCAATTGTACCTAGAGCTTTTCGTTGGTCGGTTATAAATCACATTCACGAGTCCATTTTTCACTTAGGATGGGATAAAACATTAGAAAAAGCTTATCAGCATTATTGGTTCCCTAACATGTCAAAATATGTCCGAAAATTCGTTGACAACTGCATAACGTGTAAGGTAGCTAAGTCACGAAGTGGCAAGCAACAAATAGAGTTACACCCCATACCTAAGGTTAGTATACCATGGCATACCATCCACATCGACGCTACTGGTAAGCTTAGCGGCAAAAACGATCAAAAAGAATATGTTTTTGTGCTCATAGACGCTTTAACCAAATACGTGTTACTCCGGCATTCCACAAGTATTAACACTGATAGTGCTATAAGCGCTCTTAGGGCGTCTATATCTCTTTTTGGAACTCCCACGCGTGTTATCGCGGACCAAGGCAGGTGTTTCGCAAACAAACATTTTAAAAACTTTTGCTCCAATCACAATATCCAGCTACACCTAATAGCGACTGGGTCTTGTCGCGCCAATGGCCAGGTGGAACGGATTATGAGCACGCTTAAAAACATGTTAACCGTCGTAGAAGTAAGCCCAAGTAGGTCCTGGCAAGACGCGTTAGATGATGTTCAGCTGTCTTTAAATAGCACGATTAATAGAATAACTAAGGCAAGCCCACTGGAATTGTTGATAGGTAGAGTAGCTAGACCTTTAAATTTATTAACAGTTGATGATCATGAGATTGAAGTTAATTTGGAAGAGGTTAGAGAACAAGCTAATAGACTAATGAGGGATAGCGCGTATCTTGATAAAGCGCGGTTTGATAAAAATAAGGCGAAAGTCACATCATTTTCTGTAGGAGATTACGTTTTAATAGAGAATCACGAACGGAATCAAACAAAATTAGATCCTAAATTTAAGGGACCTTATGAGGTCATTGAAATACTAGACGGTGACAAGTATCTTCTCAAAAGTTTGAATTGTAGTCGTACATACAAGTACGCGAGAGACCGCTTACGTCCACTTCCCCAATCATATGTGCCTACTGAATTGGATCCTTGTGTGTCAGAGGATGGTGAGTACATACATTATGTGATCGAGTGAATAAGTGAATGTTTTGGTGGCCATTTAAGGGCGAGGTGACCATGTAAGGGCGAGGTGGCCATTTAAGGGCGAGGTGGCCATTGCAGGGCGAGGTGGCCCAAGAATTATGGCGAGGTGGCCTAGTTCTTCTAGGTCAGGAACGGCCGAGCGCATACTAGAGACATTATTGCATTGTTTTTTTTTTTCTCTTTACAGATGCTGATGATGTACGGCCTTCAACATCACACGAGGACGTGTGATACGTCAGGACGGCCGTGTCGGAGGAAGTCATGAGTCTAGTAGTTTTCTGATTGCTGAATTGTCTAGTTGTTTTCTGATTGTTTGAAGTGTTGATTATTCACGATTATATTGCTTTAAAAATGATTGTAAAATTCAGTGATCATTGTAAAATTCTTAACTAAATTTAATTTAGTTTGTCATATTTTTATTAGCTCTAAATATCTTGGTTTGAATTAAATTGTAATTATTTGATTCAAGGACCAATCAGAGCAGAGGGCGCGAGCGCCTTGAGTGGGGTCGAGGCGCCATCTTTACTTTAGAGGGATTGACAGTCTGGGGAGCACATTCGAGTGCGAGCAGTCGATCGAGTTGGATCGTGGCTAGTTCTAGCGTTGTGCTAACTAAAGTAAGATCGGTGCCCCGAACTCATTGCTCGTTTTGGAATTTGTGTTGTGATTTTAGAATTGTAGTAAATTGTGTGAAAGTGCTATAATAGTGTGGTGTAATTGTTTATAATAAATTTGTTAATACAAGTGACAATTATTGTTTTGTGCCCGCATTTACCCAAAATGACGCCCACTAGAATTCCTAACGCTGGCAGCAAAGATGACCAGGACAATGATTCTCCGACAAATATTTTTATTAGTAAGTTGGGAAATATGCATTTGCAGTCACATCTCAAAATTAAGACGAGATTCGCATGCAATTGAAAATGTAGACATATGTTTCTGTTTTAAATTGTTATTACATGCAAAAAAAAATTATTTAAGTATCTTTGATATTTTATTAATGTTGAATTTTTCTCATGTAATGATACAATGATATTATAGCAGGCGCTGGGTGGAATTGAGTATGCCAAATAAATATATTACCTGTCTTTTTTGTCGGGGGTTTAAAATGGATAAATATGTCACCTGGCAACTACTTGGTCCATTAAAAATAATGGTGTAAAAAATGGACCAATACGACTCCTGGCAACATTCAGAATCATCATTTGCATGCTTTCTGAGTTAAAGCCGATTCAGAGAATACGGTCCACATATTTTGCATACTCAACTACACCCAGCACCCGCTCTATATGATCTGCATCCAGCTTCAAAACATTTGTAAAATCAAAACGCACACTTTGATTTTGAACTTACTAGCGAGGGTTTATTATCATTTGTTCTAGGTCCAGTTGTTTTTTGAGCGCTTGACGATACTATGGAAAGCAGCTACAATAGCAAAGAAATACACATAATACATTAGAATATTATATACGGGTATTAAAAGCAAGATACAAAGATATAACTGAAAAGCTGTTTAAAAATTTAATATATTATTGACAGAAGCTTAAAAGACCTATAATTCCGAAAACTCTTAAAGGACTAATCATTACAGCAATATTAATAAAATATTGAATAAACATGCAATTATAAGTCAATAACTTCTATTGAGAATTCAACAGATAGAGAGGCGGATAAATGAAAATCTGTAAAGAGGTAACAGACAATTCAAATCCACACTAATATTATAAAGGTTAAATGATACTCATTTAACCTTCATAATATTAGTGTAAATTTTTTAGTACGCTTCCGTTAAAGAAGCTCAAATATAGCAAATATTCCTATATTTAAGCTTTTCAGCGAAAAACAACAGTATTTAATATATTTTGTTTTTGTATGTATTCATTATTATTTGACGTGTTTTAAGTTTTTTATTTTAATTTTCATATTAATAAATAAGTACATAAACATTATTCAGCCTATTACTTACAAAAAGTTTCGCTGTGAGTATATTTTACACTATGGTGAATGGTCTGATATGGAAAAAAGTTAAAGGCTTGATGAAACAAGAAAAAAAAATGTATTAATATGGGATGTTACGCAAAGGTCGGAGCAGAGGGCGCTCCTACTTTTTTTATTTATTTATGCAATAAAGGAGGCAAACGAGCAAACGGGTCACCTGATGGAAAGCAACTTCCGTCGCCCATGGACACTCGCAGTACCAGAAGAGCTGCAAGTGCGTTGCCGGCCTTTTTAAGAGGGAATAGGGTAACAGGGGAGGGTAGGGATGGGAAGAAAAGGGAATAGGGGAGGGTAGGGAAGGGAATAGGGTAGGGGATTGGGCCTCCGGTAAACTCACTCACTCGGCGAAACACAGCGTTTCACGCCGGTTTTCTGTGAGAACGTGGTATTTCTCCGGTCGAGCGGGCCCATTCGTGCCGAAGCATGGCTCTCCCACGTATATAAACTACTGAAAGAAATCGGATCAAAATCCAACACGTTGCACGTCATATCAGAATTTGGACAGAAACGTTATCAAACGCCGAACAAAACTTTTTATTTATTATGTGTGCTGGTGCTGCCTCTAGCGTGAAAACATTGCAGGATATATATTATTATATCCTACTAGAATCTAGATGATACCTGCAACTCCGTTGCGCCAAAACTCGTTTATCGCGCGGAAACCGTACATTGTTCCGGGATAAAAAGTATCCTATGTCCTTTCCCGGCACACAAAGTTTCTCATTTACATACCAAATTTCAGCAAAATCTGTTCATCGGTTTGGGCGTGACAATGTAACAGACAGACAGACAGACACACTTTCGCGTTTTCTATTAAGAAAACATTGCAGTAACATTAATATATACTATTAGTTTTATATTATAACTAGCGACCCGCCCCGGCTTCGCACGGGTATAAAATATATAGCCACTGAAAAAATGATTAAAATCGATACAGCAGTTTTGATTTATGTTCATTACTACCCGTGGCCCGCATTGGTCGGTACCGCCACGCCGCAAAAGCTACGTCTCGCAATTTTTAAATCTGTAATATCTTCGAAAATATTCATTTAAATCATATGCTGTAAAGGGCCATATAGACCTACATTAAATCAACAATGTATTTAAGGTATTTAATTGGATAAAGATTAATGCTGTATTTATTAAAATTGCTTCGAAAATTAGCCATTACTTGTCGTAAAAAGTAAATGACAATTTTTTTTTATTGTGGGATATCCATAAGAGATAGACATATATCATCGCGGAGTTTTCTGTAGACCTTTTCAATGTGTACAATACTTGGTACATTATTATGATAAATCTCGTAGAGTTCAGCCTGTGTTTGCAATGTAAGCGGAAAAAAGTAATTATTTACGACATCACATTTTCTAATGGGGTTCCTACCCCAACAATAACAGTATTTCTCCACTATTTAATGAATGTTATTATACTTATAAACCTGCCTCTTGAATCACTCTACTTATTAAAGAAAACCGCATCAAAATCCGTTGCGTAGTTTTAAAGATTAAAGGGAACAAAGGGACATGAGGGAAAAAAGCGACTTTGTTTTATAATGTGTAGTGATAGTCCATCACGCCTAAGGGCTTTTTTACTATGTTTAACGAATTCTATGATTTTACCTATATGACATTTGTTAAATGTATAAATCTTTTATAAGTAAGAGGATAAGAGTTAATTTTGTTACAGCAGCAGTTAAACATATAATTGCGAATTGCAAAATGAGACGGTGAAAATAGAATTGAATTTGATTTCCATTGCCGATGAATCAATTTAAAATGAAATTGATTCATAGGCAGAATACGAGTCGCGATCGTTGTCGAAATTAAAATCAAATCATACTCGTAAATCGAAATCGCATCAGTTTATAGAGTAAGGCCCCAAACCTTTAAGCCTAAATTTGATATTCTAAAGACGTATATTGCAAGTCTAATCTACTAAGCCTATGTTCCAAAATAAAACCCAGGATAATGGCTAGTACTCAAGACGTCATGTACCCGGCGTCATATTGTACTGCCCCCCTAGCATACGCCAACGAGATATCTCGTGGATATCTCACTCTCGAGCGTAGTGATATTGTCGATATCAATATATATCTCTTTTTCGCTAACATGCGTACGTCGAGACTCGAGAGATAAATTTCTCGTTCGTATATAGTTCGTTAGTATATAGACAAAAATAGCACATATAAAAAAATATATATATCTCTAATTTTGACGACAGACGTACGAGAAAAAATGTATGTCATGTTAGGGTCAATAGAGATAAACCAGTTAACATCGAGAAAACGTGTAGACAAAATTTTCTCGTTGGCGTATGCTAGCACGGCTGGTGTGCCATTGGTGAGACAAGTGTAACATATTATAACGATATATAATACAAAAAAAAAAAAACGGAACGAATCAACATTATGACGTCGTCTAGACGTCACGAGCACTGGCCAGCATACTGTGTCATATTTCGGAACACACCCTGAACATTTGTACTGCAGTGGTACAGACAAACACACAAACTCACTGCTCGTTGGCTGTGCGGATCCAAGTCCTTACGCTCCTTCAGCGAACCGCCAAGAAGCCGCTGTATCTACATACACAACGCAGAAAACATGCAACTAATAAACAACACAAAATTGAAAAAAAAATATACGTACTAAATAAATATATAACTATATCGTTCAATGCTCATGCAATGTGCCATTGGGATGTTGAGAAAATTCGACGGTAAAAATTAAAAAAAAAAATTGCCAACATCCATATTCTCACTATGATTATTTTTATTCTACTCAAAATGCTATGCATGGAAGTATCAATTATAATATTATTGATTTTTTTTATTCTACTCAAAATGCTATGCATGGAAGTGCTCTAGTGCTCAAACCACTAAACAGTTCACACTGTGCTAATTTCAACTTTATGATAAAAAGTTAAAAAATTATATGAAAATAAATATCAAAATTAAAATAAACTTATTATTAATGTTTTGCTGATCTCAAAATTATAAAGGTATATAAATCATATTATAAAGTACTAGACGTTCCGCGCGGCTTCGCCCGCGTAGACAAAATTTTCTCGTTGGCGTATGCTAGCACGGTGCTAGTAGATATTTCACAGACAAATCAGTCTACAAAAAATAGCCTATGATCCTTCACGTGGTCTACTTCTTATCTGACCCAAATAACAGAAAAATTTCTCTAGTAGTTCGTGAGATAAGCCCTTACAAATAATTTCCCCCGTTTTTTCCACATTTTCTTCTATTTATTCGCTCCTATTAGTCTTAGCGTGATAAAATATCGATAAATGAGCTATCTAACACTGAAAGAATTTTTCAAATCGGACCAGTAGTTCCTGAGATTAGCGCGTTCAAATAAGCCCTTTTAAATAATTTCCCCCGTTTTTTCCACATTTTCCTCTATTTCTTCGCTTCTATTAGTCTTAGCGTGATAAAATATAACCTATAGCCTTCCTCGATAAATGGACTATCTAACACTGAAAGAATTTTTCAAATCGGACCAGTAGTTCCTGAGATTAGCGCGTTCAAACAAACAAACAAACAAACTAACAAACTCTTCCGCTTTATAAAATTAGTATAGATAGGTATATACCGTCATAATAAACCTTTATAACTGTTACCTCTGTTCACCATAATGTAAATTATATGTACTATCAGAGAAGTTAATTCATAGGCAGACGGCGGACCTACCTAATTCAGTCGCGTTACGTCAAATCCAGCGACAGATCACGACTGATATTAAATTGACATAGTCCGACCAAATAACACAGGTCTGTCAACTGCCTATGCCTATCAATTTATCTGATGATACATTCTAAATCTTCGATTTTAAAAAGTTTTGGCTAATGTCTACCTAATAAATAATATTCGCCTTGTATGCCGTCAAATTATATTGGCTGTAATATTGCGGTGCCGTCATAAGGCGGCTGTAATATAGCGGAGCCGTCATAAGTCGTCAGCTTATGACAGCATTTTGTTACATAGCGGTGCCGTCATAAAACGGTGTCGTCATGAGCCGGTCACACTATAGCGGCGGTCTAAGAAACAGTGTTATTTTTAAACAGATTTTACTTTGCCGATAAAAAGATCAACTGTATAAAGCCTTCACTACACATATAGCATTCTCAGTCTTCAATACATTACAAAACATTTTACAACTGTAACGTCTGCAACTTTGGATCTTTTAACATGTTTTATATTGGTAAATACTAAATATCCTTACGTCGCTGTATCAAAGCCGCTATATAACGGCACCGCATTATAGCGTTGGGACACTCACGACTAGAAATTCGTTCTTGTCAACCCGCTGGTTGCCGTCGGTGTCGAACATATTGAAGGCGATCTGGAAACCTGAAGCTGGTTCTGAAAACGAAAGCAGAATCATTGAGCTCCTAACATAAATATTTAAACAGTGAATCCAAACATTTTTTTTTTTTTTACTTTACTATGGGACCTCTCGTTCCCCCTTCAATGAGAAGAGACAATTAGTTGCATGTACTTACTTTTTATACATTTGTATTAATTCCCATACTAATATTATAAATACGAAAGTGAGTGTTCTGTAGAGTTATGTAACCTATTTATCTATACTAATATATTAAGCGGAAGGGTTTGTTAGTTTGTTTGTTTATTTGAACGCGCTAATCTCAGAAACTACTGATCCGATTTGAAAAATTCTTTCAGTGTTAGATAGTCCATTTATCGAGGAAGGCTATAGGCTATATTTTATCACGCTAAGACTAATGGGAGCGAAGAAATAGAAGAAAATGTAGAAAAAACGGGGGAAATTATTTGAAAGGGCTTATCTCACGAACTACTAGAGCAATTTTTCTGTTATTTGGGTCAGATAAGAAGTAAACCACGTGAAGGATCATAAGCTATTTTTTGTAGACTGATTTGTCTGTGAAAAATCTAATTTACGCGGGCGAAACCGCGCGGAACGTCTATTTTTTATAAAGACAAGTGAAATGTGTCATATTATAGTAGTTCAAAAATATGGTTAGTAATAGCAGCATGTGAAAGTGAATAAATATACTTTTTATTGCTCTAAAGCCTTTAAGTTTGTCGAAAGACCTTTCAGTATTTTCAACAGTGTGTCTGTCCGTCTGTTACCTTTTCAGGCTTAAACCGCTGAACCGATTTTCTTTCACTTCCAAAGTTTAAGAAGGGTTTTTCATAATACTCATAAAACATTGTAATCCAACAAGCTAAGAACCAACTTTATTTTCGAATTTGAAAAAATCACATCTACTGACCACTAGATGGCGCTTTCGGATTTTGATATAATTCTAAGTTTAAACGCGAAAAATGTTAAAAAATCGGCCATTATATTATGATCTGAATATGTAACGTATAATTTATGTAACGTATAATTTTTACTCACTTGTCAACACGGAGAGTAGAAACAGATACTCAGTGTAGGAGATGATTCCTGAAATTGTGATGAAAAACACATTGAGAACAAAAATAAGTTTATGTAAAAATAAATTTTTGTGGGTAACTATGATTTCTTTGATTAAAAATAATAATAATATCTATGGACGCTTCACACCACGTCAGTCTGGCCCCGTGCTAAGTAGGTACCTGAAGGACTTGTGTTACGGGTACCAGACAACGGAAATATATCTAATACTTTTATATTATACATAATATATTTAAGATTTTTATTATATCATACATATATTTAATACACATCCAAGACCCAGGAACATTAAAAACTTTTTTTTCCGTCAGCAGGATCCCGCGACCCCCGGCTTGCGCTACCAACGCGCCACCAATTGGGCTCTTATGAGGTAATAGGGTAATACTTATTACTACAAAAATGCGGTTGTAAGGTATTTTTTTAGTTGATGTCCTCAATCCAATAAATATTAAAATTTTGATTACATTAGACCCTTGATGATGATAATCCTTTTTGATAAAGGCAAAAAAATTATTTATGTGGAACCTACGAATAATAAAAACTAAGGAAAAGTAACTGTGTCAAAAAATTTGTTCCGATTCTACAAAATGTGACCCGAATACATGCATAATTTATGCAAAAAGAGACCCGAATACATGCAAGAATATTGTGTAATAGGGATGATGACAAGGTCAAAGATTAGCAAATTTTGTTAATAAAATAAAGAAATCACGGTAAAAAATAAGTGTTCCCAAAATTTCAGCTTGATAGCATTTGTATTTTTTTTTGTTATGCGCCTTCAAAGTTGGATAATCAAGTCGATTTTTTTTTTCAATTAAATTTCTTAATATTTGCATACCATTCGATAACTTATGCAATTAAAAGCAACTTTTGTTATGAAACCACTTTCATAAACGCAATATTTAATATACCTACCGAACAAAGTTCTCTCCTGATGCGTACAAACTACGAAAGAGTGACGTCATTCTTTCGTAGCACTTTGTATGGAGCGTTTCGGGCAGGTCTATTTTATGAAATGTTTGAATTGTCATATCTTGGTGAATTTTTAAGCTATCAGAGTCATTCTTTCAGCGATGTTTCTATTTTTTAAGGGTCTTTTAATTACCAATAAGAAAAAAAATAGTCATCATGCCTATTATAGAAGTGACAATTAGATTTTGTCAAACGGCTTTATTTTGTCAATTTGAATGTAGAGTTCTGTTTCGTAGCTATTGCCATATTATTTTAGTGTGCGAAAAACCCTTGAGAACCGAATTCAAAACGATTGAAGTATGGGAGTTACGTTTCCTTAGTTTTTATTATTCGTAGTGTGGAACACATGTGGGTTGTTTTGCAAAACATTGGAGTATGGAGAATTACGTGTTGCAACGCCTCACCTTTATCCCTCAAGTTCCTGAACATCTGGGGCGAGCCCTTCTTCAGCGGCGGCACCTGGTCCTTCAGCTGCTCAATCTCCTTCGCCGTCAGCACACGACGTTTGAGACGCGCTGAAAACGTAATAACTTGAATTGAGTAACCCAGTAGTGGCAGTCGGGATAAAGTTAAAAGCGTACAGATATAGAATTATATACCTACTATTTTTATTACCGGTCCCAAAACAGCTTTAGCATGTTTCTCGAGCTCCCTAAGAACATATCAAAGGGTTTACGTGGATACAAGTGGCGACACAGGAGAAACAGTGGTGGCACAAATCCCGTTTCTTAGAGAAACCCTGGCCCAACCCATGTGGTACTCAGTACCGGATTTATAATATTTACAATTTTTATAAGTGTAGGCCCCTTTACGCAATCTAGCGCTCCCTAGAACGATGCCGCCCCTCTAGGTCGCGGCCGCCCCCTCTAGGACGCTGCCGCACCCTCTAAGTCGCTGCCGCTCCCTCTAGGACGCTGCCGCACCCTCTAAGTCGCTGCCTCTCCCTCTAGGACGCTGCCGCACCCTCTAAGTCGTTGCCGCTCCTTCTAGGACGCTGCCGCCGCTCTATGGTACTCACGTCGCGGCTCCTGCTCCACCACCGACTCCAGGAAGTCCTGCGGCGTCATGTACAGCTGGCCGCCGTGCTCCACGCTCGCGAACTTGATGAACCGCCGCTCGCGGGACGTCAGCTTCACCGACCGCGTCAGCTCCTCTGGCGGCTGGAAAGACGAAAGTACATGTAACGTGCAGCATATGCAATTATGCACAACGCACATATACAATCCTGTTGTGTGTGCATCGTTAGCATATATGTGTCAGGTGCCCCTTTTATAGTCCGGGTTACGTAGATCATTTTTTTTTATTACTATTACAACTACAAGCATTTTTTTTTTATTTATTAAATAAGGGGGCAAACGAGCAAACGGGTCACCTGATGGTAAGCAACTACCGTCGCCCATGGACACTCGCAACATCAGAAGAGCAGCTCTGCTTTTGTGAGTAGCTTCATTTAGGTGAGACGTACAACATTTTTATTTGCGAAAAATCTTGAAAGTGGTAGCTAACAGAGATCGAAAGAATGTAATACTTTGATTTGATGGGCCTAAAATATGGATTGTTCTATTTGTAGGACAATGTTACTCTTCGGAATCCTAACCAGCTGATTTTTTTGTAATAAGTTGGGGAAAAAGTCTTTTCGCATTATAGTATGTATGAACTGGTCATAAAATCTCTTGGGCTATACCAATTTTATCTGGCTGATTTTGGTATCATTAAAAAGTTTTAATTTTAGAGAAGACAATTCAAAATTAAAATTAGGTAATTGTGAGATTTTCATTTGTTTTTCTTATTGTTAAAATGAGTGATTCTAATGAAGAAATTCGATACATTTTAAAATTTTATCACGAAAAACGTAAAAATGCAACATAAGCCACGTAAAAAAATTTGTGATGTTTATGGACCTAATGCAGTATCTGTGAGAGTAGCGCAAATTTGGTTTAAGCGTTGTCAATCCGAAAATTTTTAATACAAAGATGCACGTCGGTCTGGTCGCCCTGTTACGGACAAAACTGATGTCATTTTTGAAAAAGTGGAGCAAGATCGGCATATTAGTAGTTACGATGTAGCTGAAGAACTGGGGGATTGACCACAAAACGGTTTTGGCGCATTTGAAAAAAGCTTCGTACACAAAAAAAGCTCGATATTTGGGTGCCTCATGAGCTCACTGAAAGAAACCTAATGAACCGTGTACTCATTAGTGATTCTTTATTACGACGTAATGAAACCGAACCATTTTTGAAGAAGCTGATATAGTGGAGTCGCCAGAGGTTTTAACCTCCGAAAATTATTGTAATAAAAATGGATTTTTGTTTTTGAGGTGTCATTTTCTTTTTACACTATAACTTGCAAAGTTTACCAAAAATTTTTGTGCTCTTAATTTTTTAGTTATTTAGTTAAAAACTAATATTTCACCATATAAAACCAGTGACGAAAAAAATTTTTTTTGCTCCTGTTATTAAATGACTCTATCCGATTGTTTACATTAAAAATTAACCAAAACATATTTTTTAAAAAAGAAAGTTCGCTTTGCTAAGCTAAATAAAACTATAAGATTTTTGCAAAATTTTTAGAGATTAACGCTCCACAGTGTGATAAAAACCTCGATTTTGTTTCACCGCGTTTTTCTTTCAAAATACTATAGTTGATAGCTATATAAACATTAGAGTAAAACTCCTAGATCGATATTCTTTGTAGTTTTTATTTTAAAGAGTGTCAAAGTGGTCCTTTTTCGGGTCATAAATTTGCATAAAAAAATTAATAAAAAAAAAAACTAATCAAGTAACATCATTTTTTTTATACCAATTGAATAAGCACTTAATACTTTACTTTTTCTCAAAATATGGTTAACCTACTGTGATCAAGTAGGGAGATATTAATTTATTTATTAATCTTAGTTTTTCATTTTTAATTTCGCGATTAGATCGAATTAGAAAAAGTTTTAAGCATTAAACGATAGTGTGAGTAATCCTTTATCAATATTATTAAAAATCACACTCTAATAACCTCTGTGTCAGAAGTTATATCCAATTAAATTTTTTTGTACCTAGGGTTGTCACTAAAGGTCTCTTGTTTGATTTTTTCGGTTGATATTTTTTTGTCCCCGACTACATCAGAAGGTGATTACTGATTAGATATTGTTTCAACGTATAAATTCTTTACTATACTTTATAGTTTTTCACTTTTTAGATTATTTTTTTATTAGACCTGCCTAAACGTGATCTTGATAATTTTCGTATAGGATATCGATTGCGAATTTGCGTATCAACCGGATAAATCAAACAACAGACCTTTAGTGACTAACCCTAATTTGAATCGGATATAACTTCTGACACAGAGGTTATTAGAGTGTGATTTTTAATAATATTGATAAAGGATTACTCACACTATCGTTTCATGCTTAAAACTTTTTCTAATTCGATCTAATCGCAAAATTAAAAATGAAAAACTAAAATTAATAAATAAATTAATATCTCCCTACTTGATCACAGTAGGTTAACCATATTTGGAGAAAAAGTAAAGTATTAAGTGCTTATTCAATTGGTATAAAAAAAATTAATGTTACTTGATTAGTTTTTTTTTTTATTAATTTTTTATACAAATTTATGACCCGGAAAAATGACAACTTTAACACTCTTTAAAATAAAAACTACAAATAATATCGATCTCGGAGTTTTACTGTAATGTTTATATAGCTATCAACTATAGTATTTTGAAAGAAAAACAAGGTGAAACAAAATCGAGGTTTTTATCACACTGTGCGCTCGTCGTAACCAAGATAAAAGGGTTTGGGAGGATTTCAGAGTTGTAATGAAAAGTGTGTTACACGCACTTATTGTGCGTATTTATTTTTTAGAGAAATTATGAGTTTTAAGTACTTTAAAACGTTTTAATATCTCCAAAAATGTGTAAAAAATAGACTAAAAATTTTTTGCTACATTTGTTGAGAATTTATTGAAGTAAGAGCTAAAAAAGTAAATGCATCGACATTCTAGCATTTGAAATATATTTACACTTCCTGTTAAAAGCCAGAAAAAAAATGGGTGCTACATATCTCACGTACATACTAAAGACGCATGCTGCAACATTTGTTTGGAAAATGCTTACCTGAATACAAGACCGCGAAGGTCTTTGGCCTTGAAAATCATAGAAAATATTGTGAAAACAGTGTAATTGAGTTTGTCAGTGAGCTGCGGGATGGATTTAAAAGTATATTTTCATTCAAATGAAGTATGTGTGACAAAAAATTTCGAAAAACAAATGAAAAAGAGGACAAACTAAATAAAGCATTTGTATGGGGAACAGTCACAGGTGAAGGATATTATACACAAGCTGCGCACATGACAAATGTGATGGACATCCCTACCATCAGTGCAAATAAGTACAGGAAAATTGAATGTTCATTGGGAGACTTGTGGCAAGATCAGCTAATAGAAGATATAAAAAAAGCAGGAGAGCAAGAGAGAAAAATTGCCATTGAAAAAGGTCAAATCAGTAGCGATGGCATACCATACATAGAAGTTTATGTTGATGGTGGCTGGGCTAAGAGATCATATGGCCATGATTATAACTCTGCATCAGGGATGGTAAATGGTTTTTCTTTCATTTGTATTTATTTATAATTTGTTTGAAGTTGGTTGTGCAAAACATTTCTTTTTTATGTCCTCAAGCTCAAGACACTATTGACACTGACCCAATCGACATTGACAACCTCAGGAAGATGATTTCGGACAAGTTACTTGAATTTCAGAAAACTGCTGAAGAGATAAAATCAATTGAAGAAGGCACTATAGGTCAACACGAAAATGACTTGTACAATATACATAGAAGTGACAGGTTGAAAGCAAGTCAATTTGGATTGGTAAGTATTAGATGTGTGTAGATGTGGCAGTGTTCGTGGTAAATAAACTTTATCATGGCACAAACATTTTAGGTGGTTGCTGTAGTTTTAGCATTGAAATAAAAAATATGCATGGACTTGGTTTATTAACAATATTTTTTTTTACTGTTTTTTAGATATGTAAACGAAGAAAATCCACACCATGCCATAACCATGTCAAGTTAGTGTTATATAAAAATAATATCTTGACTAATGACATGCTTTATGGACAGCAGAATGAATCAGTTGCAAGGACTTATTTTATTGAAAATTATCAGAAATCGGTTCGCCAAGCTGGACTCTTCATTGATGAAGAATATGGTTTTCTCGGAGCTAGCCCTGATGGTAAGTAACAAATCATTGAGTATTGTCTACTGACACTTTTCACAGTCAGTTTGTGAATCATAATTTCTTTTTTTTTTTTAGGTGTTGAGTGCAATGAAGATGCTATTCTGGAAATAAAATGCTTTCCTTCGTTGTCTAGAAATAATCAAGACCTTCTTACTGCTGTAAAGGAAAGGAAAAATTTTCCTGTCATTGAAAAATTTGGAGTTCTTGTAATGAATGAAAAACACAGTTATTACTACCAAGTAAAACATATTTTTAAAATAAAAATATATTTTTTGCTGAATTTGTTACCTACTACAAAATTTTTGTTTTTTTAGGTTCAAGGGCAGCTGAGAGTTACAAAAATGAAAAAATGTTATTTTATATGTTTCATAAGCCCATCAATGCCAATAACTGTTCTTGAAGTACCAAGAAATGAAGAATTCATTAAAATGATGGTACCAAAGCTTGTAGATTTCTACATGAAATCAATTATGCCAGAAATTGTTCTGAGGCGGGTTCCAAAGGGAGCCAAATGCATAGATCTTGAATAGTAAGTTTTATTTTTACATTAATTTTGCATGAATTTCTAACTGTAACCTTGTTTTAATATTATATTGTATTATTGTGGTGGGTAATAAATTATTATTATTATTATTATTTGGAACTAAAAGTAAATTTTAACTGTTCGAGACAAGTAAATTTGCATAGCATTATTTTTTCACTAATGTTATATAATTGGAAATATCTTCATACATATGTTTAAGATTTCCTTTTTTTTTAGGAGCTGCGCCTGTCGGTGGTCTTGCTTGAAGCTCAAGAAGGGTGATAAAATTGAATACCTATGTATTTAGTGAAAAAACTTAAAAGACATGTGTAAAAATATTGTTTTATTCAAAAATACCACATATTTTTTTATAAAATATTAAGTTTGTCTTTTTGTTTTTCTATTTTATAATAATTATTTTTTTGACGACCTCTGTGGCTCAATTGGTTGAGTGTGTGGCAGCTCTAGCCGGGGGTCGCGGGTTCGAATCCCGCCGACGGAACAAAAAGTTTTCAATGTTCCCGGGTCTGGATGTGTATTAAATATGTGTATAATATAATAAAAATCTTAAATATATGTATAGTATAAAAGTATTAAATATATTTCCGTTGTCTGGTACCTGTAACACAAGTCCTTCAGGTACTTAGCACGGGGCCAGACTGACGTGGTGTGAAGCGTCCATAGATATTATTATTATAGATATTATTATATTATTTATAAATTGTATAGCTTTTATTAACTTTATAGATAATAAAAAGACAAACATAACTGGAGGAGATACGTACTTAGTGATTGCACGTTCGTGGCATTAACACGTTAGTCCATTACTTATGTTATTGTTTTGATGAAATTAGCGGTTAGAATAATCATAAGAATACAATATGTTAGTGTGAGTGTTTGGTTCAAAATATTATACACCAACTTTCAACCGACATTCTTGAATGATTCCTTTGATAAACTAAAATATTTTATAAAATATATTAAGCCTAATTGACAAATAGTTAGCGAATATAAATTTTAAGCATCTAAATGCAATGGTCTATTTGTAAAATAAATAAAACCCTTGTTTTGCATAAGTGGCGTCATCTAGCGAGAAAAGAGACGTCGGCAACCGAGACGAACCACCTTAAATAAAATTTACAATGTTGTAACTTAAAATTATACAATGTCAACATAATTGTAAGTTATACACTAATGTAGAAGTCGCCTTGCAAGAAGCCATCCTACTCCCAAGATGTGCCATCGTTTATGAAATCATTGACCTTATAATAAATAGGCTTTGGCACACAAACGTTCTTTGACTACTTTTTTAAATTTATTAATGGAAAGATTTTGAACGTTTTCTGGGATTTTATTGTAAAGGCGTATACATTGACCTGTAAAGGATTTACTGACTTTACTAAGTCTGATCACCGGCATATCTAGCTTGTGCTTATTTCTAGTATTTCTACAGTGAATGTCACTTTTAATTTAAGTTTACTTATATTTTTTCTAACATATATTACAATATCCAAAATGTATTGAGAAGCAACAGTTAGAATACCAATTTCTTTAAATTTATCTCTCAGAGATTCTAAAGCAGACATTTTATAAACAGAACGTATGGCTCGCTTCTGCAGCACAAATATTGTATTAATGTCGGCAGCGTTTCCCCATAAAAGGATTCCATATGACATCCTACTATGAAAATAACTAAAATATACCAATCGTGCCGTGTCTTCGTCAGAAATTTCTCTAATTTTTCTGACCGCATATGCTGCAGAACTGAGCCTACCTACAAGATTAGCAATGTGAGGACCCCACTGTAATTTACTGTCAAGTACAAATACCTAGGAATACAGTGTTATCTACCAAATTCATCTTCTCATCATTTAATAGTACATTGGTTTGGACTTGCCTAACATTGGGCAAAGTAAACTTTATACATTTAGTTTTACTAGAATTTAAAAGTAAGTTATTAACATTAAACCAATGTACTGTTTTTGAGAGAGCACTGTTTACCTTGTCGTAGTTCGACTGTTGTCGCTTCACTTTAAAAATAAGTGAAGTGTCATCAGAAAAAAGCACTATATCATTATTATTATCTTTTAAAAATAAAGATAATAATAATGAGATAAGAAAGATATACCCTAATTAATGTACCGTTTTAATTTTTGTTACGTAAAAACCGAAAGTAAAATGCTAAATCACTTTAAAACTCTCTTTAACACTCTTACCTTAAAAAGTCGCTAGAGTCCCGAGTCCCGACTTGCGAGTACGATACATGACGAAATTGTAACTCCACACACAAAAGGCTTGAAATTCACATTTTGTATAAATCGTTTTATCCTCTAACTTTCTTCTACATACTAAACCACGTTTTATCAAGTTTTTACACTTAATATAGAACTTGTAAGAACACTGAGTACAATAAACATACGCGGATACAGTCGCACTAAGTATTCAATATTAGGTACCTACTGAGTGGGTATCGAGTTTTCTAAAAAGACATCCATGTTTATCACAACGATTTGCGACCAACATTAAACGCAGCAGAGCAGCCATTGACAAGGAAACCATCACCGCATACATAGAAAACTTGAAAGAGGTGGTCAGAGACATACCGCCCGAAAATATATGGAATTTCGATGAGACTAATTTATCCGATGACCCTGGTCAAAAAAAAGTAATAACGAAGCGAGGCGCAAAATACCCCGAACTTATAAGTAATACCTCCAAAAGCTCAACGTCTGTCATGTTTTGTGGTAGTGCTAAGGGAGAAATGCTACCGCCGTATGTCGTATACAAATCCAGACAACTATGGAGTACATGGACGGAACAAGGGCCAAAAGATACTAGATATAATAATAGCCCATCAGGGTGGTTTGATATGAATATATTTAACGATTGGTTTTTTACACAAATTTTGCCAATTTTGAAGAAACAAGAGGGCGCGAAAGTTATTATCGGAGATAATTTATCATCTCACATTTCCGTAGACGTCCTAAATGCCTGTGACAAAAATAATATTAGATTTGTTTGTTTGCCACCTAACAGCACTCACCTAACGCAGCCATTGGATGTGGCTTTTTTCCACCCAATGAAGGTAGCATGGCGAAAAATCCTGACCGAGTGGAAGGCAAATGTAAAAGGTAGTCGAGAGCAAGTACTCCAGAAAAGCAGTTTCCCAGTTCTGTTAAACCGACTCACCGATATTTTAGACCCGACGCGGGAGGTAAACCTCGTTTCAGGTTTTCGAAAATGTGGAATTTATCCGCTTGATGCTAATCCATTATTAGAAAGGTTGCCTACAAATGTTGATAAGACTGCTTTGCAAGACTCTTTTCTACAGAGTCTTGAAGCTAAGAGGTTAGAATGGACGACAAATGGAACTACAAAAGGACGTCGCAGGAAATTAAATATCACTCCTGGAAAAAGTGTAACTGAAGAGTTAAGCACGCTTTTGGATAACAAAGAAAATGAAGAGTTGGCTCAGCCATCAACTTCAAAGCAACTATGTCGCCGTAGAGCCAGTAGCGAAACCTCTTACGCAGAAAGTGTCAACATGTCAGTTCATGATTCTTCCGATCTTTGTTCTCTTGGAGATTTAGAAAATCTTGAAACTAATACTGATATAGCAGCCGAAACTGTCAATAAAAATTGCATTTTCAAACCAATTGTGAAGGTGGTTGGGAAATATGTAGTTTTCAAATATGAAGGGGAAATGTTTCCTGGTAAAATAACAAAAATAACTAAAGAAGGGCCATATATCTCTTCAATGAAGAAGTCGCTAAAATCGTGGACGTGGCCTAAACCCGTCGATGAAATGCAATACGATTGGCAGGATATATTGGGATGTATTGATGTCCCTAAAAAAATTAGTACCCGCCGCGAAATATATTCCGTTCCTGAACTGACTACTTGGGATTTTTAGTTAAATGTGTCAAGTTTAAGAATTTTTCATTTTCATAAATATTTGTTGTTTATGTAGGTTTTGATTTATGAGATGTTTATCTTGTTATTTCATTCCCTAGTTATTTTCGACTGATTTTTCTCCAGCTTTTTTAACCAAAGTTAGAAGTTAAGATTATAATTTAAGAATATGAAAAACCAATGAAACAAACTGATTTAGTCATTAAATTTAAGAATTAACATTATTTTTTGAAAAAACACGGTTTATTTTATTTTTTTCCCATCTTTCGACCATTGATACTATCAGAAAAGGTAAAGCGTAATATAACTGGAGCATAGTTTGTCTATGGAAAGTATAACTCTGCTCAAAAAAGCTTCTACAATGGACATTGCTTGTGAAATATACCCAGGCGCAAAGTTACCCAGTACCGTGGGTAACTTTGCTCCTTATTCATAGTTTTATATATATTATGAAATACTTCATTAAACTGATTTAACTTTAAAAATATGTTAGATGGCATATTATTCTTTATATTAATACATCTCAGTATATTTCATATTTCATAGTGTAAATAATATTCATAATTCCCTTTTTTTGGAGCAAATATTGGAGCAAAGTAGGAACATTTTACGGTACTAATTTTTACGCAGTACATAAATGTACTGCGTAAAATCTAAAGATTTTTATAATAATTACTTTTCAAAGTATACAATTATTAAACCACATTGATTTATATTTAAAACATATGTTTTATACGTGGGAGAGCCATGCTTCGGCACGAATGGGCCGGCTCGACCGGAGAAATACCACGTTCTCACAGAAAACCGGCGTGAAACAGCGCTTGCGCTGTGTTTCGCCGAGTGAGTGAGTTTACCGGAAGCTCAATCCCCTACCATATTCCCTTCCCTACTCTCCCCTATTCCCTTCTCTTCCCATCCCTACCCTCCCCTATTACCCTATTCCCTCTTAAAAAGGCCGGCAAAGCACTTGCAGCTCTTCTGATGTTGCGATTGTCCATGGGCGACGGAAGTTGCTTTCCATCAGGTGACCCGTTTGCTCGTTTGCCCCCATTATTTCATAAAAAAAAAAACAGCAATCTAACTTTCAAGAATCGTAGACAAAGACTGTTCAATGTTTGGTATGAAATATGTTCCACGAAATATTTCAAGTGGTTGGCGCGGGTCACTCGAGCCGAGGTACACTACTCTTATCGCGTAGTAGAAATTCTTTATTTTAAAACTAAAGACACTGACAACTAAAGATTAATTATTATTTAAATGAAGTTCAATCTATTCCATGTCCCTTGGTTTGCACTTTTGTTTACATACTTTATATTTTGTTTACATTCGTAAATATAGAAGGCCAAGCGAGTTTTTTTTATTTAACTAGATACGAGGTTCATAACTTGGTATTTTCAACTTTTTGGATATATTTTCGATGCATTAATAATTTTGTCTATTTGAATTTGTTCAAGCATGTACTACAAATGATTATTAATACTATAAAAGTACTAATAATATAGAGTTTATCGCGACAAAATAGCTAAAATTCCTAAGACAAAAATGTATCTATAGTCGAGTCCACTATCTCAGCCGCAGCCTCGCCGACAGCCGAGCGCTCACGCAGCCGAGACATCGTCGACGAGCTAATAGAGCTTAGAGAATACGAATTCTAACGCCGTGGCAACAGCGAACGATGTGACGGCTGCGACATCCGTGATCACAGCGACGAGCACAGCCTTAACGTGTTCCTTAGACTGCCTTAGAGAATAGCCTAGCTGGTAGTTATGTCTATAATCGTGAATCAAGGGCGCGTGCGCGGGGAAGAGAGGACGAAGAAAGCGACACTTGCCACACGAAGCGGAAATCAATCAAAATCGGACTCATACTTCCGGAGAAAAACGGGATCTAAAAAGTGACAAAACTTTGGATGCCTAGATCTCGGGATTAAAAGCTACGGCCTAGGCATTTTATAATTATCTTTTGTGTGACACGAGAAGGACCTGCCGAGTGAAAAATTTTGTGGTGATCCAGCGCGGTTCAGCCGGATAAACGAAAAAAAACACCAATCAGTTTTAGAAAATAAGCAAAGCGATGCTTCCTCGTGGAAAATGAAAGAAGCCGCGTGGAAGAGCATTCAAAAATAATTTAATGCTCAATCAGGAGGCGTATACAGAGGAACAAAAACTTTAAAAATTAAATATGAGGGCATGAAACGTACGGTGTGAAAGAAGTCGGCTGTAATACGCTGAGCAGTGAGCTCTACCGCACCGACAGTATCTACGACTCAGATGTCATAAAAATACAAGAAAATCAAGGTGAGTTAAGTAGATTGTTATTTGTTTAGAAAAAAACTTGAACTATGGGGTTTTGTATTGGGAATACACAATAAGTCATATTTACTTTTATACAATTATATACTTTTCGCCCGCTGTACGTACCAAATATCCGTACTATGTGGGTGAAGTTTCATTTTTAACTCAAAGTGTTGTAGTTAATCATAATAAAATGAGCGTTGAGTTACTAAAGGAGCACATGCGAACTGATTTGAGATATTTTTGTCCATTGTAATTCTACGCAGATTTAATGCAGTCAATTCAGTAGGTTATGCAAGCTACCTAGTGAGAGGTCATGGAGCTAAATTTATATTTCAGGTCGTCGAAAAAGATGCTAAATATATCAAGGTTGATATTTCTAATAATATATAGATAAAGAATTTGTACATAAAGCACACGAAAAACCATTTACTCAATAAAAAATAACAGGTGAAAGAAGAAAACAGATACGTAAGTTGTCTGTATATAAATGTTGTAGAGATACGTATTTAGGAAAATGCACCCAAAGCGCTGATGAATTACTACAAAATGGCTATAAAAATTAAGAATGCAACCAACATGTAAAACAGAAGATAAATTCAGAAAAAAAAAGCTATGGGTAGACGAAAAATAGAAAATGGAGATGTCTCTGATTCTACACAATTGTGGGTTGATGATCAGATTTTAAAAGATAATTATATAAGATAGATAACTTTAAATACCTTTTAGAATAATAATGTTTACAAAACGTCAACAAGAAGCGATACATCCATCCATCCCTGTGATACTTTACTTAGATTCTACAGGTGCTAATTTAAGAATTCCTAGAGATTGACATTGCAAAAGTATCTATTATTATGCGTTACTTTACAGAGCCACAAAATCGACAATACCACTCGCTCAATTGTTGACATGTAAGCAAGATGAAAAAACAAAAATAATGACACATGTTTTCTAGAATTTTTTAGAATTTTTAAATACTGTGAAGGGAGTAAAACGACTTTGAATAATAAGGATAGATTTTAGGGGTGAGTCCGCAAGTTGCAAAATATGTCATAGTCGTATGTAGAATCTAGAAATATACTAGCATGATTAATTTAGAATTTTTAATCATTGTGGGGTAGATGAAAATGGATTTTGAATAATAAGGGTGAGTTGGGCACATATTTTGTTTAGACGCTGGTAAAGACTAACATATACGAAAACTGGGTAGTTCTGGAAATATAACAGGTATCGCATCTCCTCGTCATGTTGTAGTGTTAACTGACCCCAAGATGTAAAAAAATCATTCTCTGTTCTGCGCAGAAATGTTGCTACCCCATTTGCCTAGATACTCAGATCAGCAAATCTTAAAGTGAAAACATCAAAATCAATTTAGCCAATCACTATCAATATTAATGAGTTATCGATTCCGTGTCGTGTAATAATCGATTTAATCGATATTAATCATTCATGTATTACTGTGGTAAGGACTGGCCCTGTTAAGCGTTTTTACTTCAACATTTGTTAGGGCACATGCTTCACAAGCACTTACATTTGAAAACGATACAATAAGATAAACGTAAGGCAAAATGATTAAAGGTGTTTTGGTATTTTCAGACTTCAAATAATATAATTATTATTAATTAACAGAAACGTAACAATAATCAACTTGACGAAATAATTTTTCCTTGTATTTTTGTGTAGCAAGGTAAAAAAAATTACAATTAGGTTAAGTAAGTACTTTTTTTACTTTAACAAATAGACCAAATCAGTCTGTAAAACTTATACAAAATTAAGGGGGCAAACGAGCAAATGGATCACCTGATGGAAAGCAAATAACGTCGCCCATTGACAATGGCAACATAAGAAGGGTTGCAGGTGCGTTGCCGGCCTTCACTATTTAAAATTTAAATGTTAACAGAGCAACTAGTAGGATGAGTAACGTAAAAAGAAACCACGCAAAATGTTCCTACGGGCCTATCCTTACTTTCGAAATCATTATCATCAATCGCTTACCCGTTATTATCCGACAAGATTTAGTAGCTTAGAACAGCTTATCATCATTAATTCTAACACCTTATAAGTAACATGCAAAATAGCAAGTCCGGGCGTTTCCGCCAATACTAAGGGTCAATTCACATTGCAACGTGGCGCGCGTAGATGCAATGTACTCTAAACCATTTAAAACTGAACTTTATTTACACACCTATGACCTATATTATACAATATACAATTGTTCATATTGATATTAATGGATTTTTTAAATTCTGATGACGAATATGAAAGGTTCAAAATTATACGGAATGAGGAATTTTTTTAAAACATCTAGTAGTAAAGCAATTTAAACTGGTATAGCAGTAGGATATAAAATTGACAGTGGATTCGGACTGGACAATCTGGAAAATTATTTTTTGTGAAACGTACGAAAATAAGAGGGGGTCACAAACAAAACATGTATGTATTATGTATATGCATTTGAATATTAAGACAGATCAGTCACGACAAAAAAAGCTGTTAGAGGTTAATAAAAATAGACACTTTTATAATTATAAACGTAATTGTAATGGGATTGCCAAATGTTGTGATAGAAAGACAGATACATAAAGAAAGTGTTAAATCAACTACAAACCTCAACAGTGAGATTAGGAAACGTGAACATAGCGAAAATAAGATTTAATAGGAATAAAAGATGATCCCGTGACCTTCCCTCCTAATATAAACCTTCCCTGGACTTCCATAAATATTTCAGGACAAGTAGCCAAATCGGTTCAGTCGTTCCCAAGTTTAAGTGACACAACACAATTTAAAATTAATTTTTATTTATATAGATTGACTGTATAGGTCAATGATAGGAAGTAGGATAGAAAGCATAAGTAGTAAGTGGGGGACGACCAATAACAACGAGCGTTAAACTTTTACAGTGCGTTAACGACCGACTCGTGATTATTCCGAAATAGAAACAAAGTTATGGCACACTTTTATGACGTGTAAAATTAATCCTTGAACGGTAAGGTATTGACCCTGTAGAATTTTGAGTTACTCTCGGGATTTCATATCAGAAAAATTAAACGATAACATAAGGCATCCCAAGTTCCATGTGCCTAAGTGAATAGTGATGACTGATGAGTTATATCAAATAACATCATAGTCCGGGTTCCCTAGAACAAATTGTTTTTGATTACTATCAAGCTAATTTTTTGTGAGTAGCTTCATTTTGATAAGACGAACAACATTTTAATGTGCGAAAAATCTTGAAAGTGGTAGCTAACAGAGATAGATCATACTTTGACTTGATGGTCATAAAAAATGGATTGTTCTATTTGAAGGACAATGTTACTCTTAAATTATATAACTATTAACCTATCAATATACAAAAAATCAGCTGGTTAGGGTTCCGTGGTCAACCAAGTTTTGTTGATTAGCTCGATAGTAATAAAAAAAAATGTTCAAGGGAACCCTGACTATCAGTAATTGATATCTAATTAATGTGTAATATTTTTTTATTGCACACACGCAACAATATTATTGGGTTCATAAGTTTCAAGTTTAAATTTAATCACTATGTATTATTCTAAATTTAAAAATTCCGACCGTTTTACAATGTACCCATCAATAACAGTGCCAAGTGTCCTGAGTCCTGACTGTGATCTGTACCATCCGTCTCCGGTCCCGTTGGTACCCGCGGCACGGACCCTAAGTGACACCAGCTTGGGCACCCGCCAGGTGCCAAGTTATATTCTAGTTTACTAATGGGACGTGGCAAAATGAGTAAAATAATATTTTAAGAGCATACATCTATACAAAGTCCAGAAAACGTTCCAAACCTCTACAATAGATTATTTTTAAAAATTAACGTAAATTAAATAATAAACAGAGTAAAATCTTCAAATTATTTTAATTAATTTTTATCTGAAAGCTGTAATCTCAGGCTATAACCAATATAACCAATTTAAATACATTATTAGAACGTAACGCAAACTTCGTAGTCAGTAAACAATAGGGATTATACCTACTACTACAGTAGTATCACGATTAGCCGTGATGTAGAAATTTAGATGAGTCCGATAATGCTGGCGTTCTCTAGAAGTCGTGGCCCATTTGGATGACTGATGCTTATCCCGTTTATCCCGTGAATATTCATCAGCGAGCTAAAGAACTCATCATAAACAAAATAATGTTGGACATTATAATTCTTCACACCACGTCAGCCTGGCCCCGTGGTAAGTACTTGAAGAACTTGTGTTTCGGGTGCGCCAGCGGCCGTCAAATGTTAGGTGCAGAAAATCGCTCAAAACACCAGCTATAGTATAGAAATCATATTAGGTATAAAATTCTCGCGTCGCCGTGTCTGTTTCCAAACTCCTGTTAAACGGCTGGACCATTGTATAAAAATTTTGTTAGTTGTGACTTCTGTGAGAGCGGTAAGAAGATATCAGTTTTAAAAGGAGCACGAAAAACGTTGAAACCTTTTTGTTCAGATAATATGAAAAGATTTTTATGATAAGACAAACTTAATACTGATCTCAATTGTACGGTGCTTTAACATTGTGTATAACACGAGCTTATATTTTAAATATAGATTTTGATTATTGATCTCTTAAGGATAAAGTTGATTACAACACCAAAAAATATTATTAATATACTCGTACTGTGTTTTCGATATACTCGTATAATGAGTGCAAATGCAATATGAATTTCTATTATTATTTTCTTGATTACAGATTTAAATGAGGTAATTGAAATTGAGTACCTGCGAACAATATTAACATAGCTGAGCTTACCCCAGTGAAGACTGAAGTAACTTCCTTAACTGTTGGTCTGTAAAGTTTATACACTTGAATATAGCTTGTAAGAAGAAACTTAATAATATAATTTATAAATTAAAGACTTAATTGACCCATGAGGATACAATACATGCTTCATCTAGCATATTAGAAATTATTTTGTATTACCCAAGAAACGGAGTTGTATAACATTTAGCTAGCCGTCTTAGAGTACCTAGATAAAACATAGCCTTGTTAGATCATTAAGTGAGGACCTAATACGACCTAGAAAGTGGTCACGACTTACACGGGGGAGAAATATCGTTACAGATGTTATTAATGGTCGACATTTGACGAATATAATGTTTGTACTATCACTGATCTGTACCATTTCGTTCGCTGCAGTAATGGCATACACGCCGGTTCCGGTGATGGTGGCTGGTTTCATACTCAAACGCAGTCGCAAGTTTCGGTAGCTAAGATACATGTCAAAAATTTATGGGTGTAGTGATAAGTTCTTTATTATTATTATAAAATGTTTATGCTCTATTATTACTTCTTACCAAGCGTTATACGAACTAATTGCGTAAGTACATAATTTTCAATATTGTAATATAACAATAGTACGGGAGCCCTAGAGGCTAGAACATTTTTTTTTATTACTGTCAAGCTAATTTTTTGTGAGTAGCTTCATTTAGTTAACACGAACAAAATTTCTATTTGCGAAAAATCTCGAAAGTGGTAGCTAACAGAGATAGAAAGGATTTCATACTTTGAATTGATGGTCCTAAAATATGAACTATTTTATTTGTAGGACAATGTTACTCTTAAATTATATAACTATTAACCTATCAATATACAAAAAATCAGCTTGTTAGGGTTCCGTTTTAGGGTTCAGTAGTCAACCAAGTTTTGTTGATTACTTTCGAGATTTTTCGCAAAAAGAAATGTTGTTCGTCTTAACAAAATGAAGCTACTCACAAAAAATTAGCTTGATAGTAATAAAAAAAATTGTTCTAGGGCTCCCGTACTACAATGTATTTTTTGATGATTAATTAATTGGGTCTTGACTTAACCAGTCGTTTCCATCTACCCTTACCTATCTCAAAGTGGCTAACTACCGGCATACCTCATGGGATTTGACATTACGCATCGCAAGCGCCCTGAGTTATGATACGTTACGTCTGGACTCTGGATACCCAAAATGAGTTCTGCAGATACATATGTATAAAATATAATTTTATTTTTGTAACTGTACAATTTTGTATGCAGTTATTATGATCTAAACCGTTCAAATGGCCAGTACTAGTTTAACCTTATTTTTATATAACTTCTAATACTGGCACATTAGTTTATGAGCTAATAATGTCAATGTTTGAATTTGAATTTTGTCATGTTCCTTGATTTAAGTACATCGACGGCCTATATAAGGCGAATTTAGTTGTATCATTTTTTTGAGTTGGAATAAAGTCATCAAGAAGAGCAGAGCAGTTTTACTTAGTAGTCACTATTGGAGATTTTTCCAGTAACCAACTTCCGGAAACAATAAGGACTGGGCCGATCTGCAGAGGAGAGCTATTGGAGCATTTAAATCTTTAATAAATTTGATATTTTGATGATTCAATCAGTTGCTAATTTAAGTCATTGATTTCCAAAGTGGTCCAGGTGGACCCCTGGGCGTCTACGCTTGCGTGGAAAAAAAATGGGGGTCCACAAGTCGTTAGCGGGGGTCTATAAAAATGTATTAGGTGACCCGACTTGACTTCTTCTATGAATATAGGCAGACAATATCATAAGAAGCTCAGAAATTGTTTTTGCACTAATGAGGAGCTAAAAATAGGATTCAAAAGAGAGTAATGAGTATCAATCATTTTGGCTGCAGGCTCAAATACCTGAAAAATATCCAGGACTGTGGGGATCATTGTGGAAAAATTTCTCATAGCATTTCCTTCGTCATATCGCGTCGAACGCATTTTTAGTGCCGTAAGCACTAAAAATGCCGTATAAATTTACATTTATAATTTCTTCCATATTATTTAATAATTTATTCAAAAGAAAAAAATATCTCCACGAGGAAGAGGACCTAAAAAGAGTCCTCAAAAAAACTATTTCATTTAAGGACCCCTTGGGCTATGGATTTATACCTCACACCTTGATTACCATAATAGATCAGTCTAGTCAGTAACCACTTTAGCGAAGGTCTCGTTCACACCTGACCGTTTGGTTTAGCCATTATAACGGCATTAGGGTAAACACATATCACGAGGGTAACCATTGCTAATGTCTTTGTGGAATCTATCTATGTAATTAAAATAAATTATAAATTTTGTTAGTCTCGCTAAATCTCGGGAACGGCTGAATCGATATGGCTAATTTTAGTCTTGAAATATTCGTGAAAGTCCAGGGAAGGCCTATGTTAGGAGAATTAGGAGGAAAGAGATCCGAATTCCGCTTAGTATTTCAGTCCGCTTATTATTATACAATTCAACAAGGGGGACCAACTTATAATCCTCTTGATGATTGAATGGCGAACAATGAAGGCGAATTCCTCGAAAAAGACTAGAACCATAGAGAAAAATCGTGTATAAAACTTTGCATTTCTTTAAATTGTCACCTATTCAATGATTTCAAAAAGAATTATGTGAAATATAAAAAAGTCATCCCTTCTTTACAAGTGTCCATTAATAAAGAGCAAATTAATGTGCCCAAATTATGTGCGCATTTTCATCAGCAAGCCTCTTTTAAAAATGTCTGATTACAGTCCTACATGAGAGCAACGCGTGGTCACCCTACATAACGAGGTGTTATTAAGAACCTAATGTGTGTCAATGGCTAACGAGCAACGAGACACATATTCAAAAGTGCTCTAATTACTGGTATTTCCTTAACATAATCATCATTATTCCTTACCTATATTAATATGATAGGACATATCATGGTATAATACAATAAAAATAATTCCTGTATATTTTTACAGTAAAAACGACTATATTTCTACAGTTCAGTTATTCTAGGAGGTATCAATTGGTAATAGAACTGGGTGTCTAGCGTGTAAAGTGGCGTTTGGGAGGCTCCATATCACCAAAACAATCCCAGAGACCCATAGGAAACAAAATCCTACACACGTTTGAGAACTATAGCCCAAAGGCTGCATATTATAATTGACACGGCTGATACAGCGGTAGCTACGCCAATTATAAAGACAAATTGCTCAGCAATTGTATTATCTACAGAAGCGGAATTTAATTTGTCGCCTATAGATTTTTCTAAATTTTCTCAATATTTCAGTACAAATATTTAACGGTGCTGCAGAATAGTTTACTTCTATAATAAAAGTGATGCTGTATTTACCTGCGACTGTCTGTCTCTATTAATAATAATCATGAGTGAACCTTTATCCCTTGACTTCACGCCGATATGAACGCTCTAAACGTACCATCTATTTAAATTTTCCTTACTTACGCCTATAGAATACCGACGCTGCGAAACGCGAAACAACTGCGAAACTGTAATAGAGCGAGATACAAACTGCACTCATACGTGCTCATACTAAATACTAATCTGGATAAAGTAGAACACAATGCTTAAAACAAGAAATGCCTGTTGAAACAAAAGTGATATGCACTAGCGAGATCCACAACGGCATACTACTGAGCAATATAATAACCAAATGGCACTTAAGCCTCCCATGGTCCAATCAAACGCGATAAGTTGGTCCAACAAGCAAATCTTCAGACGAAAGATCTTGCAACCAACAAAGTCATCATCGAAGCAACGAAACGTAAGCTAGACATACTGCTATTGCAAGAGCTATTGCAAGAGCTATTGATGTGGGTGGCAGGAAGGCAATAAACAAATAGAAGGTAAGAATCTTCCAGAATGAGTGAGCTGAAATCAAGGCCCGAGCCCACCCAAAATATACAACAAACAACATCGTAGTGGAGGTTGCAACAAAAACCTGGAGGACCGTACTTAGTCTTTGTGCATTTAGAGCATGAAAACACCTAACAATAAAAATACACAAAGGTACCAGTCAATTTTCTTCAACATTTTCAAAGCTTGTTATGAATGAATACGTAATATGATGCTTATTTTAAATCAGAAAAACAAAATAAAACTATTTTAAAGCCGCCTCCTCTAGCCCTAGGATACCGCCCCACTAACTTTGCTGATAAAATCCGCCACTGATCGTCTAGACAATCTACCCTCAATCGGCCGGTTACTAATGGCTCAATATAGGCAATAGCTGATTTATTCTATAATACTGCTGTTTAATTGCTGCCCTGAGGCGGCACCAGACGAGCACGACTTGATTCGTTCGTGACGCTAATAGTTTTATCGTCTGTTATGCTTTGTTTTACCCCACTACAAAGGTCCGATGCGCAGAATATCCAATACTCCGGTAAAAATAAATATGTGACCTAGAAAAAATACGCACAGGGCTGAATATTTACTAGTTACTTCAAATATTACATACTCAATACAAAGAAAACTTCGTTGCTACCAAGTCTCTGCTGATCCCCTTTCATCAAAAAGGGGGAGCTGTTACAAGTTACAACCCAACCAAGTGTGGACATAGATCCTTCTCAATTTTTCAACTGTCTTTTATATTTTACCGTATACGTAGCGTTTTCAATTAACAGTAAAAACTCAATTATTCGGCCCACAATAATAAGATTTGCGATTATCCGAATATAGTAATCGAAAAATAAATGTTAAAGCAATGCTTACTGTGAAAGAGTCTTTAGCCTTTTGAATAATTTGTACACAAAGGTTAGAAATCGCATTTCCTTTGATTTAATCAAATCAGAATTAATAATTTATTAAACTTTGAAGAAAACTGTACTAATTTTAAATCTTTTCTAAATACAGACAAAGGTTCTAAAATTATAAAGGCGGCTAACTGAAATACTAAATAGGTGTATGTGGCAAAAAAGTGACTTGATAGGTGTACCATTGACTTTGTTACATTAACTTTCCTTTGTTTTGTACCAATTTCAGCTGTTCAGCTCAATAGTTCATATTTTCGATAATAGGGAACATGCAAATATAATATTTATGCAAATTTGCTATTAAAATGTTAAAAAAATATAAAAGAAGGGCCACTGCAAGGTTAATATTTTATAAAATATTGTTTTTTTTTTTACAAAAATTACGAATTAAAAGTAACTTGAAACGGAACGGATTTCAAAACACCAATCAGCGTTCAGTCACATCTACTATCCCCGTGTTCCATTTAGCGTTAAAAACGATCAAAATTGAGCGTTTTGATCATTTTTAACGCTAAATGGAACGCGGGGCATGACAACTTTTTGAGAGGTACGATCTGCACCCGTAGCATGGCTACAGTAGAAATACGAAAGTATAGACAAACAGCGGATATAAACTGAAGGTGCCGTTCCGATCTTTACCGCGGCTAGCCGCGATCGACAAAGAACCAAATATAATGCCACTTTATGACATAGACTAATGACTATAGTCCTAAAAATTCAAATAAAATCCTACTTTATGACGTAGACTATAGTCTATGTCATAAAGTGGCATTTTAATTGAATTTTTGTTGATCGCGGCTAGCCGCGGTAAAGATCGGAATAGCACCTTCAGTTTATCTCCGCTGTTTGTCTATACTTTCGTATTTCTTCTGTAGCCATGCTACGGGTGCAGGTGAGGCCATTGTCAATAATTGTCAAACAGTAGTGACGTCATACAGACAGTATAGTGAAAATTGTTGGCGCGTACTATCTAGCAAAGAAAAAAACGTCTGATAAAGAAACACCTACACGTTCATCCATTAATCGAAAAGAGAATAAATTATATTATGTTAGTTTTGTTACACGCATCTTCGTTTCGAAATAATATGGCTCCGAAGAGTCCCATAAACATATTCTTGATCGAACTTCGTCAATTAACCTAGTGTGGAGATCAGTGATTGTGTAAGATTAGCGTGTAGAATTTTTTTAAAGTGATAATAAAGATTTGTTTATTGTTTATTGTAATTACTCGACCGGTGTCTGTATCACGATTTACCATGATTGTATTCATCGGTACGTGCGTTCAGCGCGACCCGAAAACGCTCCCTGAACGTGGAGGCGCGTCGGCGCCTGTCGGCCGGCTGCGCCGACGCGCGTCGCGTATGTCCGCGTAGCGCCCAGCGCTGATAGCCGTCAGAGCTGAGCGATCTGCGCGAGTCGAAAACGCTACATATAACTACATACATAATGACCCATCAACGCCGACCGTCAGCGTGTGGTCAGCGTGACAGGACAGCGTGAAATCAGCCTGAATGTTAATGTATAATATTATATTTAGTATAATATGAGTAAAATAGTCAGTAAACATACATTATTAGTTGTTTATCACGCTCTAGCTGAGTCATTAGTGAACTATTGTCTTATAGTATATGGCCGTACTTTCAATACACATTTAAATAACATCAAAAATTTACAAGTTACACTCATTAAATATTTAGTAAGCAAAAAAGAAAAACATGAATGTAACAAAAACTATGATCTATTATTGAAAAAATGTCAGCTGTTACCAGTAAATAAAAAATTTGAGTTTTTAATGAGTATTGAGCATTATTATGACAACAACTACAAAGAAACAGTTACACATGCTCATAATACTAGAAAAAATACTTGTGGAATGTTAGCCCTACCACAAATTACTAATTACTATGGGGAAAGGACGAACAAATACTTAATACCGAAAAATTTTAACAGACTTCCTTTCTTGAATCAAAATCCCAAGGTTAATGTTAACATGCTGAAAAAGAACTTAAAAACTATGTTATTAGAGGAACTACAGTAAATAATTTTAAATATATGCTAGCACTTATATCTGTCATATTAGCTGTTACCTACTTTATAATATTATTATTATATTAGTTATAGTGATTATTATAGTGATAAATCGCATATTTTTCTACAAAATGGCAACATTGTGTACGATAGTGGCGTTTAGTTATGGGAGCTCTAAGAAACGATTATGAATAAGAATTTTTATCGAACGTTCGGTAGGCTTAAGGTGAATGCTCCAGGGTAGCCCGCGAAATTCAAATTTCCGTACGTTTTTTGCAATTTGCAGCTGAGTATCGGATATTTTATTAATAGAAACTAAATTCGCGGTACTGGCATGTAAGAGAAAATGTGCCATTTTAATAATAACTTTACGTTTAATATAAATTTTAACTTAGTGGGTTACATTGATAAATTTAACTAATATAATGATATAAATACATACATGCCAGTACCGCGAATTTAGTTTCTATTTACCATACTATCCCATACTGAGCTGCAAATTGCAAAAAACTTACGATAATTTGAATTTTGCGGGCCACCCTGGAGCATCCACCTTTAAAACATGTTTTAACTAATGAAGGTTTATACCTTCGGTAAGCGTTATATTATGAATAAGACAGTTAGTGTTCCATCTTTCAATATGTATTTTTATCCGAAAACTATTTTGCTAAAGCTATTTTGTTGTCCTCACAGGATGGCAATATTTCCAATGAGAAAAATCATAGCTGCGAGCCCGATGAATTCAAAAATGTAATGGCAAAAAAGCTGGATGATTTAAGAGATAAAGTGATGAAGTCTGATTTCGCCCCAATACCAAACATATATAACAAATTCAAATCACAATTCTGCGCTACTGAATCAGATTTGGTGAGAAATATCCCATCGTTTGCAAACATCAAATCAAAATTGTATTATGCAAGAAACAACGCAGCTGGTGTAAAAAAAATTAAATGTAAATCAATTGATGAAGTAGAAGTTCCATTACAATTTAGAGATTTTTTGTTTTACGATTATAAAGATGAGTCTTCCAATACCCGAATAATAATCTTGGTCAGTCCAAATCAACTAGAGAAAATTCCGAGCATTAAATTTTTTGAAAGCGACGGAACATTCGATTGCACCCCTGAGCCTTTTGTGCAGTTATATACTATCCACGGAGATCTGGGAAGTGACGAAGATCACACTCGTATAGTTCCTCTTATTTATGTTTTACTTAACAAAAAAACAGAAGAAACATACAAAAAATTATTTGAAATTTTGAAACAAAACATTCCTGGGTGGGAACCCGTAAAATTTTTAACAGATTTTGAACTAGCCGCAATGAACGCCATTACAATTGTTTTTCCGTCAGTTGTGATTAAAGGATGCTACTTTCATTATTCCAAAAATGTATGGAAAAAAGCAAAACAGTTGGATCTGACAAAAGATGCTATCACCCAAAGACATGTAAGACTTTCAGCTTTACTGCCTTTACTTCCTCGTAAATTCATATCAGAAGGATGGTGCTACATAATGGAAGACTGTCCTGATACTGACGCCATTCAAACATTTAATGACTACATGGTGTCACAATGGCTAGAGAACGAGAGTTTTGTAGACATTTGGTGCGTTCATGGTGAACGCCATCGAACCACAAATGCCGTAGAATCTTGGCATAAGAAATTAAACTCGGCTGTGCCAAAGAATGCTAATTTATATCAGCTTCTGAACGTGCTGAAAGAGGACGCAGATTTACAAACAGTGGTTATTACTCAATAAGGAATATTATATATTTAAGGAATATTATGTTATGAGCGCGTACCTGCCAATAAACTTATAGTTTGGCGGGATATTACTGTAAGAACTACTTTTATATATTTTTAAATTAACGATTTAAAAAAATATATAATAAATGTAACTTAACGTGTCGTATTCAAGCGAATTGTGTTAAAAACTGTTGCAATTAGGCAACATTTTGTAATATAACTCTCGTCAAATGATTCGACGATTCAATTTATTTCAAACAAGCTGTTGGAACATTTTGAATCGTTTTCGAAGATATCTAAATTAATTAATTTTTAATGATTTAATATTACTCGTAATTTATTCGGGTTTTTCGTGCTCATAGTAATTAAAATCGGAAATTACGGTCCTAACCGCCAATCAAATAGAGACGCTCCTCAATTTTCTGGAAGAGCACCGAGATTTAGCTCGATTACTCGATTAGGGGAATTAACAGATTTAATTTATATATCTTTGTACCTTGATTGATGGTCTTTTTCTTTTTTTTTTTCAGATGAGACCAGCGACAAAAAAGCAACAAAAGTTCAGAATCAAAATTAAACCCTTAATGCGATGGGTGGATGTATAAAATCAGTGCAGCAGTGGCAAAGGGTAAGTTTTCATATATCAGGAAGTTTTCATCAGAATACATATTTTATAATATTAATTGATAACACTATACAGTAATAAGATCTTATTTTTTGTAGGTGTGGACAGATAAAAAATAATTGGCTAAAAAAATTTGCTGCGCGCAGGTCAGCCACTACTACTGGAGGTGGTCCACCTTCGGCACCACAACTGTCAAGATGGGACACCAAAATGTTAAGTATTATGGGGTGTAGGTAGGTGGTTCACAAGAGAAGAACTAGGGACATGCTTGCGGCAACAAGGCTCGAGCGAATAGACTATCAAAATAATCCTACCTAAAGCCAAACTTTACGTAAGATGTCCTGCGCAAATCAAACCGGTCTCTTATCTGGGGTTTATAACATTGCACGTGTTTGTTGTATTGTACATAGCACCCTTTTCTTCAGATTTTGTATTGTTGATTAATTTGGATCAATATAATATGTCACAAGTTAGTAATATTATGGTCGCTGTTAGGCGTATTATAACCTACAAAAATTTTAGTTCAGTTATGAATGCAGTCTTGTTCCAAATGATATAAACATCAAGATTGCATTCAAAACTCAATACGTAATTTGTAGCATGATACACAAATGCTTTACAACGTCCATATGAAAAGCTGAGTTCGCTTCCAGAACCTATAGCTGTTGTCACAGTATAGAGTAGTAATCAGCGTTAAGATAAGCTGTCGCTGGGGTATCAGCAGGAGCCTATCGAAGCAGTTTGCATATCTAACACCCGATAACTCCTGAATGTGATAGTAACAAATTCTATTGACAGGAGTCGGAGAGATATCGTTATGTGGTTATTTAGAAATCACATTGCCTGCTAAGAGATTGTGGAGGAATCGTATGTAATATTATAATATAATTTATTATATCAGAATAGGCTCAACGACTTCGACGACTTTTTATTTCTTTCAACTGGTGCTATTGAAATAAGTAACACAAGCATGTATGTAAAAAATGCTTAGGAAGTTAGCAACGAGAATAGAAAAATATCTAGAAGAATACATTAACACACACTGTAATGAAACATATCCACAGCAGCAATTACACAGTAGCCTCATATCATAGAAGTCGGTTAAAAAGACGGACTTTATAAATATAAATTTCAAAATATTATATACGAACTTCTAGAAATAATAAAACCAATGATAGACACAAAGAACCTTACAAATGACAATATTAGTTTATAAACTATACTGTCCAACCGTTAGCTAACCACCTTGCGCTTGTAATTTGAGCTGGCTTTTACTGCAGACTACAGAGAAAAGACTCGAATATGCAGTGTCTGTGTGTCACCAGAGGGCCTAGACAAGCGGCAAGCGGTTATCGTAAACGCCAATGATTTTGTATGGGATTTACATAGTCGAACGAAAAGCCACGTGACCTAGTCGTAAGAAACTGTAGATTAGTAGCCAAGTGTCATTGCGTTTTTCTATTCCATCAAACGAAACGTTAGTCGTACGCCTAGCATAGCCAAGTGGCACTTTTTGACAAGCAATTACGCTCCGTGAGCGTACTAACGCATACGTTAATAGGCGTTACGCCGGACCCTAGACGTAAACGAATTGGCGACAATTGACAAAAAAATGGCGATTTAACACTTAACTACCTGCTAGCGGTCACAGTGACCGCAGCGAAATTTAAATTTGAATTTTTTTCCGTTAAACGGCACCGTACGTTGGCGTGCGTCTATGTACCTTTTCTGTAGTCAGTTTAGTATTGCGCAAGCGCTCGGCGAGGTCCCACGTGCACGCGTTTAGCTTGGGTGACTAAAAAAAGTTCGTTAGCGGTCATGGTGACCGCGCGCAGGTATTTACGTAACTATTGTATACTAAGTAAATTTTTTGTTTTAGTCTAAATCATGAATAGAAACGACGAAAATATTGCAAGGTGGTTGGAAGAAGAGACGTCAGATGTGGAAGAGAACTTTGACGATGATTGCAGTGATGTGGACTCTGTTTGTTCAGAACAAATCAACGAGAATCAGTCCGCGAGTGAAAATATATTTTTTTCTTTACAACCTGGTGTAAGAGTACCAGTTACTCAGGATGAAGAGTTTTCCTCAAGTGATGAAATAGCTTTGTCAGAACTTCAAACGACAAACCGGAGCTACTTTGGTAAAAATCGCTTTAGATGGTCTTCTGTTCCGATTGTAAGTCGTGCCAGAACCCAACAACATAATATTGTTTCTCAAGCACAAGGACTAAAACCACCGTACCGTCATATACTCAATGAATCGACAACTCCTCTCGATATTTGGAGCCTTTTATTCACAAATGAGATGCTTGACAAGATCGTGTTGCACACTAATCAGAAAATAAGAGAGTTGCGACCAAAATATAAAAAACAAAGCTGCGTTCAAGATTTAGATCGAACAGAACTAAAAGCATTTATTGGCCTTTTATTCTACACTGCTATATTCAAAGAAAACAAGGAAGATTACAAAGCGTGGTATAATTCGGATGGCACTGGAAGAGAAATCTACAGGTGCATAATAAGTAAAAATAGGTTCGAGGTTTTGATGAAAGCCATTCGATTTGATGATTCTGAAACAAGAGCTCAAAGGCGAAAGACCGATCTGTCTGCACCAATCTCAGAGCTTTTCAACTCTTTTATTCAGAACTGCCAAGAATTATATAACATTGATACTTGCGCATGTATTGACGAGATGTTGGTGCCTTTCCGTGGTAGATGCAGATTTAGAATATACATGCCGAAGAAGCCAGCCAAATATGGACTGAAAATTATGTGCCTAACAGATGCCAGGAATGGTTTTTTGCTCAATGCCTATATTTACTTAGGTAAAGATTCTGATGGAATCAGTTTGACAGCAGAACAAAAACGATTGTCTAAACCTACCCAAGCAGTTCTTCGTCTTATTCCTCCAATCGAAGGTACGAACAGAAACATCACTGCTGATAATTGGTTTTGTTCCATAGAACTTGTGAAAATCCTAAAGGATAAAAGGTTGACGCTAGTTGGCACTTTGAAAAAAAACAAGCGTGAAATACCGTCAGAATTTTTACCAAACCGGCAACGACAAGTTGATTCGTCAATTTTTGGCTTTACAAAAGAAATAACTCTCTCATCATATGTGCCGAAGAAAAACAAAGCTGTGGTAGTTATTTCTAGTATGCACCACACGGCAAGCGTAGATGAAAACACTAAGAAGCCAGAAATAATTTTGTATTACAACAACACAAAAATTGGCGTTGATTTATTGGATCAGAGGTGCTCAAATTATTCAACGGCACGGCGAACACAAAGATGGCCTATGGTAATATTTTATCGTCTATTGGATATATCTGCTTCTAATTCTTATGTCATTAGTATTCAAAACCAAACACAGAGAACCGAAAAAAGATTCATGTTTATGAAACGGCTAGCAGAAGAGCTGACTATACCGCATATGCGACGGCGAGAAAGCTATGAGCATACTCCTAGTGATGTGAAATGTTCAATACGCCGCATCTTGAAAATTGAGAAAGGACCAAGTAGTTCAACTGTGGATAAACTGCCAATTCGTAAAACATGCTCAACTTGCGATCCCAAGAAAAAACGCAAAACATTTCACCTGTGTTTTATGTGCAAGAAACCGATTTGCTTAGAATGTGCCAAAAAAATGTGCCAAAATTGCTACGAAAAAATGTGAACTTTACCCTTTGCAATTTTTTAGAAATAGTCATTTTTTATTACTTTTTTTTATTTCATTTTGTTACGAGATTATTAGATTTTAAGAAAAAATGCAAGTTCCTGTAATTTTTAGTTCCTTTTTGAAAATATCTCAATATCTTAAGATGATAGTTTTTTTTAAGTAAAATATGTTTGCTTTTAATTAATTGTTGTTTCGAAGAAGAAAATTTTATTTTGTTTAATTTTTTCAACTCTAATAATATAGTTTAAATCCCAAACTTGGATTTCATTTAATTTGTTTTTAAATATTTGAACCGCATTATATGAAAAACATGGATTATTGCATGGCGGTCACTGTGACCGCGGGCAGGTAGTTACGTAATCAAATTTGGTGGTAGGAACCTAAGGGTTAATAATTAATTAGTCAGCTGATGGTGTTTGTTGGTATTGAGTATTTTGTGAGTTTTGCGTTAAAATGCATAAATTAAGACTATTGTGGGCTGCACACAATGAAGAAGTGTGGCTGAGGCGTCAATGGAGAAATACGGGTGCAAAATGCTTGCGCGAGGTTTTGCTTTGATGTTCCCAAAAGGGCTCACGTGACTCCTTATCTGAATGAAAACTTTATTTTAAAAATGCGACATAGACGCAAGCTTCACTTGGCGTGTCTCCTTTTTGGCGTTATGAAATACAAGGAGCCAAGTTATATAGTTATATTTTTGAGAAACTTACATGGAAAACGCGCCAACACGTGTCAAGACTATGTGTGAGGCACACAGTTAACTTGTGACAGTTAACTTTGGAGCGACACAGAACAGCCGCCTTCAAAGGCAGCTTCCGCGGCAGATGCCGCGACCAAGTGTTAGAACTTGGAATAATATCCCACCCCCAATAAGGAACTTGCAGAGTTTAAATACTTTTAAAAAGAAACTCAGGAGATTTAGTCTTGATCATCAAATGGCTGAAGCTTCCTTGAAAATAGCCACTAGTGAATGCGGCTTCGCCCGCGTAAATTAGATATTTCACAGACAAATCAATCTACAAAAATAGCCTATGATCCTTCACGTGGTCTACTTCTTATCTGACCCAAATAACAGAAAAATTGCTCTAGTAGTTCGTGAGATAAGCCCTTTCAAATAATTTCCCCCGGTTTTTCCACATTTTCTTCTATTTCTTCGCTCCTATTAGTCTTAGCGTGATAAAATATAGCTTATAGCCTTCCTCGATAAATGGGCTATCTAACGCTGAAAGAATTTTTCGAATCGGATCAGTAGTTCCTGAGATTAGCGCGTTCAAATAAACCCTTTCAAATAATTTCCCCCCGTTTTTTCCACATTTTCCTCTATTTCTTCGCTCCTATTAGTCTTAGCATGATAAAATATAGCCTTTAGCCTTCCTCGATAAATGGACTATCTAACACTGAAAGAATTTTTCAAATCGGACCAGTAGTTCCTGAGATTAGCGCGTTCAAACAAACAAACAAACAAACTCTTTCGCTTTATAATATTAGTATAGATGTACACCTATTCACAATATTTATTAGTACAGTTTAATATTGCATATTTATACATATTATATTACACCAATTTTATATTTTATTTAGGTATTTATTTTTTTACATTATTTATTTTTACCTAGTACATTATACAATGAAAATTTTACAAAATTTAGCCGTTTATGTGTTGTTTTATTAGTTTTAATTTTATTATTATTATTTTAGATTAGTTCTTGGGTTATTGATTTAGATCACAGACTTATAAGAGGAAGCAGACCGAACACAAATTACACAAATACATAGTAATAAGTAATATCTCCATCTCGTTCTCGATCGTTTGAACTACAAATACATCTTTGTCTTTCGATGTAGTAACACTGACACATACATAGACAAAACAGAAATTGAAGCAATCCGCCAAAATATCCTTTGGCAACACAACCTTTGGTCCTGATGGATATGGAAATAAATATTAATTGTTCGTTGCTTATCGCTTATTTTTTTAAAACGTTAATGACTGAAGAGCAACGGGCAAGTATTGTCAAAATTGCAATAGAAATGCTTCATAAAATTAAAGTGTATGTTTGCGGATTGACTTTTGGCGCTGCATCAAATAAAGTATGGCGTCATATTTGGGATGCAACTTTTCCATAAATAATTTGAAGCCATATTCTATATTAAACAACATAAGGGTTAATGTATTTTATGACCCGTGCCATATGATTAAACTCTTACGTAATACATTTGGTCATTTTGAGACTTCAGTAGATAAAGATGGTTATGTAATATTTAAGTTCCTCAGTTTATTGCTTGATTTACAAAATATGGCAAAAGGCTTACACCTCGCAAATAAACTCAAACAAGCCCATAATTTGTTTTCTAAACAGAAAATGAAAATGCGTTTGGCGACACACCTATTTAGTAAATCAGTTGCTGATGCGTTCTCTGCTTACAAGAAAAATATCATACGTTTAAAACTTAAGTTGCAAAACGAAGGCTTCACCATACCTAATTAGATACTGACAATAAGTTCAACGAAAGAAACCATTGAAACTGTAAATGTAACCACCCCGAGTTTCTAAAGAAATGTAATGGATCTATGCCATGTGGATTGCTTTTAAGTAATATACTTTCTTCTCCATTAGATGATTATTTAGCGCTCGCAGGGCTAAACGCACTAACGTTTTTGCTCTACAAGTGTATAAAAATAACATCTCCTACTATAACCCGTTAACGCGCATGGCCAGGCAATACAATGATTTTGCTAAAGATTATACTGAATTGGACATTTTTAATAAAAACTCTAAATCTTTTTCGACAATTTTGAAAGACATCCTCCATAACCTGTTTATTTCGTATAAATTTGAAGTATGACTACAATATAATATTACTACATAACACAATATCATGTTATAATTATTATTTTATTATTATAGGAACTTAAACTTGTTAATAAATTTAGATTAGTTGTATGCACATAGTTTTACGTTACAATCCAGCTTAGATACCAATGTAAACAACCTTGTATTGTTTTGATTGTACTGTGTATTGTGCTTTTCAATAAATAAATAAATAAAAATAAATAAATAGATTACACATATCACGTAACAGTGTATATTGCAGGATTTATATCAAAGAAAGTAATTAAAGTAATAAATTGTTTAGTTTGTCAATCATTAAATCTACGTAAAACTTAATAATCAGTCTAATTAGTAAATGCAAGTGATTAAAATCATGATCTTTATTTTTCGAATTAAATGTGTCATAATTTAAATAATCAGCGACATACGAAATCATGGTATTGTAATTACTACTTAAGGTGCAGTGGTTGTTGCAACTACGTAAAATGGGTTTTTTAAATAATGTTTTTTTAAAGGAAATGTCATTATTTAAGTATGAAAAAAGTACCGTTTTAAATTTGAGAAAATTTACTATACGAATAGATATATCAGTTTGACGACCTCTTTGGCTCAGTTGGTGGGCTGTTGGTAGCTCAAGCCGGGGGTCGCGGGTTCGAATCCCGCCGACGGAACAAAAAGTTTTCAAAGTTCTTGGGTCATGGATGTGTATTAAATATGTGTATCATATAATAAAAATCTTAAATATATGTATAGTATAAAAGTATTAAATATATTTCCGTTGTCTGGTACCTGTAACACAAGTCCATCAGGTACTTACCACGGGGCCAGACTGACGTGGTGTGAAGCGTCCATAGGTATTATTATTATTATTATCAGTACACAATTTGAAAAATTCTGCTCGATAGAAAAAAATCTCAAAGATGACTATTATTAACCCTGTTTTTCATAATTAACTCATTTTATGGCTAAATTACACACTTTCTTGAAAAACAAAAGATGTAGTACATTTGTCATAACATCAGTACACAATTTGAAAAATTCTGCTCGATAGAAAAAAATCTCAAAGATGACTATTATTAACCCCTCAATCCCCATAAGGCCCACTTGGGCCGCGCCATTTGTACAGCGCCATTCCGTCAACTACCATAAGGCCCATGTGGGCCGCGCTCTTTCATTCGATTATATTACGTATTTAGCTGATTTAGAGACTACTTTTGTATGAAGAAGTTTGGTTAGATATGACCTTTGATATATTGACCACATTCTGAATGAACATTAATACTTTTATGAGCGGCCATTTTATATTAGTCTTTGAAAATCTTCGAGTGAGCGTGGTGTGTGCCGTCATATAGTTGGTTTCATACAGTGATTTTTTGGATTTTCACGAATGTAAGTACTGTTTTATAGTGGTAAATAGCTTATTTTACTCATTATAAATATTTTTAGATAATTATTTGAAAGAAATACATAGTAATAACTTATATTTTTCACTTAAAAAAATTGGTTTCTATGGGACAGATTCAGACGTGTTTTTCTTACTATTTTGTAAATAAATGAATAAGCCTAAATAAGTAAATAGAACTCGTCTACAAAACGATTTATCGTCGTATTATGCCTAATTTTAGTAATTTTAGTAACGGTCGCCAACGGTCAAAACGGCGTCCCGCTGGCCGCAGTCCATTTTGAACGTTCCATTTTTTTTTTGAAAAGTTTGTTTGCCTTCGTACGTTTTCAATAGGGATAGCGTAGTGTCGATAGATTATCGATAAAAATTTTATAATGTTGATAGTGATGGTGGCTTCACGTAATGAATTTTCATTTATTTCTACGTTATTATGTGTATATTTATTTTTACGTTTATTGATTTTTCTTATTTGTTTTATATTATAGCATGTCATTCTGGCGCGTCGGTGAGGATCCACCGGAGGAATACCTTGAACTCCTATATGGTGATGAGGGTTCTGAGTCTGACGGTGGATCCGATGCCGATTCATGGGGTGAAGAAGAGGTGGAGTACCTGGAAGACGAGGTTGGTAACCCATTTTTTGTTATGTGGTTATAAATATTTATAAAACTTATGGATTGCAGTGTATTTATGCTTTTTATGTTGGCCTAGGATGAAGATGAAGTGGACGAAGTGGAAGCTCCACCATCCTACCCTCTCACGTCCCCGGAGACCCGCGAGAGGCTGTCGCGAATGGTATGCATTGTTTATTTTGTTAGGTTTACGATAGTGATATATAGAATTTCTTCATTGTTTTAATTATTGGAACGAAGTTCCTTATCGCGCGTTGCAAAAGGGGGCTAGACGGAAAAAGTTGTAACGACACTTTTTTATTAGTACCTGCATAGTAGGGGCAGAGGGCGTTGATGTGGCGATGACAGAGGAATGAGGAAATGACAGAGAAATGAGGAAATTTAAAATTCTACCATTCCTCTATGGCGGGAAATTTGATTTTTTTTAGCTGGGTGGGGTGGCGGTTTTTTTTGTTTTGTTTTTTTTTATAACTTCGTTCCATCCGGGTGTCCCTTGACACTACATTATAACTTCTTGTTCCCAAACTTGAAGAAATGGCTCGGTGGAAAAAGATTTGACTCCAATGATGAAGTCATCTCGTAAACAAAGGCCTATTTTGAGGACCTTGACAAATCATATTTTTTGGAAGGGATAAAAAAATGGAGAAGCGTTGGACAAAGTGTATAGAGCTCAAGGGAGATTACGTTCAAAAATAAAATGATTATTTATCAAAAAATCTGTATTTAATTCCAAAAGTCACGGACTTATTGACCCGCCCTCATATTATGTAGTTAATTTTTGTGCAGGAACCTAGGTAATTACTATTTTAAGCTGAAAAATAACTCAAATATGTTAAATATTTTCGTATGAGAAAATGATTTTGGTATTACGTTGTATGAGAATTTCGATGGCACCCGGCCTCTTAATTATAATATTGAAATAAAATAAAAATTGAAGGGGGGCTCCCATACAAAAAACACAATTTTTGGTCTATTTTGCTCTATAACGATACGGAACCCTTCGAGGCCGACTCGCCCTTGGCCGATTATTTAACAATTTGTGTTTCTGTGGCTTCTTGTGAAAGAAGTTTTTCAAAATTAAAGTTAATAAAATCGTACCTAAGATCCACAATGAGCCAAACGCGTCTTACCTGTCTTTCCATATTGTCTATTGAAAAGGTCAGGAAAGTAAATTTTGGTAATGTAATCACACATTTTAGTTAAATAAAGTCACGTAAGCACGTTTAGTGTTTGTCGTTTTATTTTGGGGGTGCTTAATAGAAAGCCGCCCCGTGTGCCAAACCATGCTACGCCGCCACTGTCCCTGGAGTAGTGGGGTGTATTGATTGCACTCACGTTACAATTATCAAGCCAAGGCTAAATGAGAAGCGCTTCATTCGCAAGCATTTCCATTCTCTAAATAAACAAGTTGTAAGTGTTCAGTTTTAAGTTACAAAGACTTAGGCGCAGCGCAGACGACAGACTATTCGTGACGCACTTTTTAGTCCGTGGAAATAGAACCTATGCAATTATATGCAGTAACGCACACGTCTGCACTGCGTGTCGTGTGCGTTACTGCAAATAATTGCATAGGTTCTATTTCCACGGACTTAAAAGTGCGTCACGGATAGTCTGTCGTCTGCGCTGCGCCTAATAATAATAATTATATGTTTTTCAATATATATTTTTTATCGACACATGATTCATTTTTCTGGGGTGATAGTGAGATAAAAAGCCATTTGAGGGACCAAATGAAATACATTTTACTAGATATATTATAGGTACACAACTTTTACAATTTATTGTGTGTTATGATATTTTTATGTATTTTTGAGTGACTGATTTTATGAATATTTGTTAGGTAATTCGGGGAATGCTTTAAGGGAGTACCTAATGATACCGTTTGATTGAAATGTACTTGAAGATTCTCCAGAGGGCCGTTTCAATATACTGCACAACAGAGCATGTCCTCCATTTGGTGTATTAAAAGGGAGATGGATGTCTTCTGGCAGGTCGGGAGCTTCGTTATGCTTCAGAAACAACAAGTAAAATAATAATTTCCTGATGTGTTGCACAATATGTGCACACAGACTGGACTAGAAGCTCCCTAGCTAACAGAAGAAGATTTAAGTCTGGAAGCCAGTCGGCAAATTAGTTTACACACTGCACAGTCATCCACTGAAGACCTACATTATGGCCAAATGGCACGGGAAAGATTAATGTTGCAATTACAAGTCAGTCAACGAAATCAAAGCAACAGGTAAAATTTCTACTACTATTTTATCTGTATTGCTCAATAGCATAGCATCAATAAAATAATACACATAAAATATTTCTTACTTCAGGTAAAATTCCATTACTACCAATACAATATAAGATTATTGCTGCATATGTTAATTTTTCACATTTTATTGTTCTTAACATTATTAGTTTTAACTTAGTTTAAATATACAATAAAATATAAGTGAAATTTAGGAAAGTACCCAACACATGCTAAAATATCACAGAGGAGCTGGGGAACAAAAGCGGACTTGTCCACTGTACTCGAATTTTTTATTTTTATTTTTTTTGCACTCTTTAAGCTCATATCTATCGAACCCCGGAGTATTGTGTATCAAAAGCGGTCCGATCTTAGAGAAAAAAATTGTTAAAAATGATGATTTCGTTCAAAAGCGGACTTGTCCTGTTAGAAATTTATTAAAATTCTAAGGGATTTTTTCTCCAATCAAAACCGGACAAAAACGTAAGGAGAATTGCCGTTAGTACGAAAAATGTCAAACAAAACCGGACAAGTCTAAAAAAAATCATTGTTTTTTTGTTATGATATCCCTAAATCAGTTGTGGCAACACTGCTAAATTAAAAAAAAGATAATCAGCTGTGTGACGGTCATTGCTTTCGTAATTTTGAGAAGAATTTTCCTAGAAAACCGACAAAATTATGGACGGAATCGAAGAAATAGTGGCCAATATAAATGACGGCTCACGTAAACGAAAAAAAAAACAGGACGGCAAGCGCAAAACAACAGGGAATCGAAGTGAGTGTAAAATTATACCTACCGGTGCGTGTTTGTTATTATTCTAACCTATGATGAATTTAAAATTGCTATTATTTTGTTTTAGGTACGCAGATAAAGACCCCCTTGCTTTGAATTTCGTGTCTGCGTGTGAACATAACAAGGGAAAATTTAAGTGCCAGACTTTGACATTAAACGAAATTGTTTACAACCGCAAACTACTATATGAAAAAATTGGCAAAAAATTACAGGATATTTACTTGTCACGGCTCATATCACCATGCCCCATAGAAAGAGAAAGATCGAGAGAGGAATCTCGCAAACCGCAGAGGAATAAGTACTTTGTGACATACTTTCTCTTCCGTGATTCAAAAAGGTTAGTAAAAGTATGCAAATCTTTTTTTTTGGCTGCTCTTGGGCTCAGTAAGCACAGGGTAAACTTAATTGCGAGCAAATTATATGAAGGCAAAACGCCACTTGACGGCAGAGGAGGAGACAGGAAAAGTTTCAAAAGTATTGATAAAAAGGAATCTGTAAGAAAATTTCTCGGTGGTTTGCCAGCAAAGGAGTCACATTACAATCGAAATAAATCAAAAAGAGTGTACCTGTCATACGAGCTAAACGTAAAAAAGTTGTGGGAGTTGTACAATAATTCAGCGACTGATGATTTGAAAGTCTCACAAACGATGTTCCGAAATGTTTTTGAGAACGATTTTAATATTGGGTTTGCGTCACCATCTTCCGACATATGTAGTACCTGCGAACTGCTGAAAAATAGGCAGAAGACTGAAAATAATCCTGAAGAACTTCAATCATTGAAACTTCAACTCCGAGTTCATAAAGCTAGAGCCAAAGCGTTCTTTTCCCTTACCAAAGAAAAACCTGAAAATTCTATGACAATATGTTTTGATCTCCAACAAATTCAATCCCTTCCTAAAACGCCAATCCAGGAATGTTTTTATTTACGACAAGTTGGACTTTACTCTTTCTGCATTACTGATATGCCTACAAAGGAGCCACATTTCTTCATATGGACAGAAAACCAAGCTAAAAAAGGCGCCACCGAAATTGCGTCTGCCCTTTTAACATACCTGATGTTTACTGATTTTTCTGAAGTGGAAGTTTTACGCCTTTTTTCGGACGGGTGTGGAGGTCAAAATAAAAATGCACATGTCGTCCACACTTTGATTTTCTGGTTGAAAAACTACGCCCCTCAAAATGTCGCCAAAATCGTACTAACCTTTCCTGTACGCGGTCACAGCTTCTTGCCGGCGGATCGAGTGTTCGGGAGGGTCGAAAAGGATTTGCGGAAGATGCCTTTCATTTTGGATCCAAAAAAATATCATGAGGTTTACGCAAAGCATGGCAAAGTTCATATTTTAGCTGAAAACTGGAACCTTTACAACGTCAAAAACCTTGAAGACTATTACAAGAAAGTGGAAAGTATTCGTGATGCAAAGAGAATAATAATAGAAAGAAAGTCAACCATCATCCAAACAGAAACTCCTAGTCAATCTCAACAATCAACACGAAGAAGTCAGGGCCGTAGTCGTGGCAGAGCACGTGGCCGAGGCACTGCAAACATACGAAGAGATCCTACTGCACGTTTAAATCACGTAAACTTTGGTGTGAAAGTCTTAAACACCTATTATGGAGATGAATCATCAGAAAATGCTGTATCATTGTTAAAAATGACAAAAAACCATCCGAGTTTACTACAAAGATTTTCAATGGTTAATGAACTAAAACCAAACAAGAAAAAAGATGTTGAAACACTCTTAAAGAAACAATTCGGAGATAATTGGATGGATAATCAAGAGCTTGATTGGTTTAAAAACAATATATTCCATACCTCACCAGTGGCAATTGCTGAAACAAGTCAAATAAATGACGAAGACGACGACCACAGTGACGATTGTGACTGTAGCGAACCAGATGTGGGAGAGTTCATATAATTTTTAAATAAAAAAATACAATAATAGAATCTAGTTTTCTTTCATAACCGGACATGTCCATAACTCTTTCAATCATAACCGGAGTTGTCCACCTTTTGTAATCAAAACCGGACTTGTCCATTACAAAAAAATAAAAAAAAATTGAAAACGCATAGTTTTATGACCAACAAGCAGGCTATTAGTTATGTTGTATTAAATACTAATTATACTGAAATGCACAAAATTACAGCCCATATGCATATACCTATTTCAGTTTTTTTGCTCTAGTGTAAAATTTGATTAATTGGACAAGTCCGCTTTTGTTCCCCAGCTCCTCCACTTAGTTTTGGTATAACCTGTATTTACTTATAGTAGGGGAGGGGAAGAGGGGATTTCGGGACAAGCTCGAGCATGTCAGATTAAGCTTGTATAGGCTTCCGACATGTGTCTAGTTATCATGGTATAGAAATCAGATTTCTCACGTGGTGGGTTAATTTTTTTTTTAAATATTGAATCAATCAATTGAATCCGATCTCTCAGATTAAGATATTAGATGTTTAGTATACCCCAAAGACTTATGTAACATTATTTTTGTGGACTTAATTGAGTGATAATAATTATATTATGTGTAGACTGAGGTGTAATAAAGACTGAAGACAGACTGTTTTAATAATTTATCACAGCCCCGGCCTTACGCATTATATTGTTTAAATTATGAAGGTTAATTGCTTTTAACGAAGAGACTAATGTGATGCTGACGAAGAGAATTATAAAGAAAATATCTTCACTCCAAAGCTCAAACTAGTACAAATTCAATAAAAAACCTATTTTCAAATGTTTTTTCATTAAAGCCACTATCGCTTTTGCAAGATACATAAAAAGGCGGCTGGAGACAGTCAAACAAAACCCGAGAACAAGATGTGGCTTTTTTTAGTTTTTTCTGACCAATCCTTGAACGACATAGCACAATAACCTTTGTTCAGTTCTATTATAATAGCATTTACATACACATTTGCTAGCGCTAATTACCGAAAACATGATTCACTAAGAGGATGTGAAGCTTTACTCATCTTTTTATACATATTTTAGCAATGAAGCCCGAGAAATATTCAAGAAACATAAATATTGATATTGATCACCGAAGAGCTGGAATAACTTACTTTATTTAAAAAGATTTTGATTTGCATTCCCAATACAATCAATGTCACAACATTTTTGTGATATTGTAACTACATATCACAATAATCAAAATATTATAAATTAACACATGTAGCGTTTTCAACACTTGAATTGTTTGAGGGTTAGCAAACTAGCGCTCATAACATATTGGGTTAGAATGTGAACCTCACTAGTCACTTATGAGCTGTCAGACTATTAGACTCCGAGAGATATACGAGATGATATACTAAAAAAGTACTGCCGCCTGCGGGCCGAAAACATTGTCATCACATTTTGACAGTGAAAAGTTAAAAGCACCAGAACTTTGCGCGCTTATTTGTATGGACAACTAAGATGTTCATTAAATTGTACCAATGTGTGTTCTCGTGACTATCAACATCTGATCCAAACGAACGACTTCGGTTCACCACAAGATTAAAACGTCAATGGGGATCAATAAAATATTTGCATCTGCACTGTTTAAACAAAGTACATTTGTTTTTGAAAATTTACTTGAAACACTTTGAACTTTAAAATGGGGACTTTAAGTTGAAAGTTCGATTGCGGTGTTTAAAGTTTAAAGTTATTGCTGCGAAGGGCAAGGGTGAGAGGATTAGTGTGAATCGTGACAATAATTAAGCTAGGAAAGCTATGAGCTGCAGTGAGAGACAAATATCGATAAATTAAAATGTTACTACATTTAGGTCGAAATTGTCTTATAACCGACAAGGATGTATAAAGACAAAAGGCGGCACTATTTCTAAACTATTATTTATTATTGTCAATCAGCGAAAAAATAAAAAGGTGAGACTGAAATTTTTGATGATAATAGCTAAAATTTTAACCCGGCGACTGCCAGGTTGGGTTATAATGACCCATGATGTTTTTAAATGCGTGTATCCAAGAAAATAATAGTGTAACGTTGCCACGCTTCTCAGTAGCTGGAGTTAGAGCCTTGCCCCCTTGTTTCTTATGTCAGCTTAGACGGTGTGCGTCTGGACTGGATGACAAAAGTGGTCAAACATACAAAAGGGTAAATATGACCCAACTATGCATTGCATGATGCCATTTCGTGCCAGTGACGTTGAATTAATTATTTGATAATTTCGTTTATTTATTTGTACTGTAACTGTAAAATTAAGTGAAATACCCTAATTTAATTAACTGCAAAGATCCTAAATATAAAAATAAAAATAAGCGGCACTGACGGCAATATGCAAAGAAATGAATATTGAAGGGTTTGGAGAAAAGGAAGCATATTATAATAAAATCTTGAGTTTGTTCGTTCATATTTGCTGTTCGATGTCCAACAGAGAAAAACTCACTAACCGTCAACCGTTATTGGACAGGTATTCCCACGAGCACTAACCACTAAACACTCGCACCCGCACTAATGAAAGTGGAAACAAGCCTTAACATTCTAGTTCTCACAACGTGCATATAATTGTTTATTTTTTATTGATACGTAAAGATCAATATATTAATTTCGGATTAAAAAATCGTAGTATTTGCTTAAAATCGACACTGCACAAGGTACATCCCTAAAACTGTGAGTTATAATTACCACCCCAGACACTCTCAGGAGTGACAGACGCAACGGAAGATTTATTTTTAATTAACTGTAAATGTTAGGTAATCTGTTACTTAACAGTTTAACCGTGTTGCACTTTACCCTAACCGAAATATTCAAGTATTTTAGATGTTAGAATTTTACCTCTAACTGAAATGTTGAGTATTCTAGCGTGTATTTATTTTGGTAAATAATGATACGATTTAAGAATGTTTTTGTTGTTAGAAAACAAACACGTTTTCTAAGATGAGGTTTATGTTTTATTAGTTCAAGAATAATTCTACTAAAATCGGTTGGTTTATTGAGATAAATCAATGTCATTACGGAGTAAAAATTACTATAAAAGAAATATACTCTCATCAAGTCACAATGTATCAAGCGTTGATATACATTTCATCAGCTCTCGCGTGATCTTTCGTGCTCACATTGTTTAATTAAGATAAAACAGAAGTAACAAACATCTAAATCAATCAACGTGTCTTGATCTTCAACTTGAGTGTGTGAAATGTGCAATAATTTTAGCGCGAGCACGACAAATTAAGTTCTATTTTAGTTGTGGTTGAATAATATTCCATCGTATATTGAGTAATGTGGCTGTGAACTAAAATATCATTATCAATAGCATTCAAGTGCATAAATGTATAAAAATTAACCCTAGATAGTAGATACATAACGTGAGTCAAAGCGACTCACGCGCACAATGTTTTCGCCTCTTTCTTTTTAACTATTTTGTGTATCGCATCGTCGCTCAAAGTCAACTCAGTACATGGCCAGAGGTCACGAACGGCGTACGCGTATCGCAGGTAAGTGTTGTATATATCTAAACATCTCAAAAAAAAAAAAACAGAAAATTTTTATAATGATTTATATGATTTTTTTGTTTTAATCAATGTTTTGTTTAATTTAATGTTTTTTTAAATGTTTTATGTAGACGTTTTATTCATGTTTAAAACATTGATTTATTTGTATTAACTTGGCTGTATGCCCCATGGCAACACTGGCGGAGCGCGCCTTTCTTTGTCATTGACAATGACACTGACAGTTGACATTGCGATAATAACCGGCGTGAAAGTGAAGAATTCCTATTAATATTTTTTTAACAAACCTGTTTCTGTTTATTCAAGCTAGTGTTTCAGCTTTTGTATACAACTTTAAACGAACTGATGAACAAAATGTCGTCACCTATGGAAAAATTTTCACTTGGAGACGAATTTGCATTTGACGATGTAATAATAGAAGTTACCACGAATGATCCGAAAACGGGCGAGCAACGCTGCGTTGATCCGCAAGCTTATGCCGACACGTTAGGACATCGTTTAGAACAACGAATGAAAACCACCTCATCATTCAATACAACAATAGAGGATTTTAAATTCCAATTCGAAGTCATCTATAAATCATGACAACTCCACCTTCTACACCAACAGGTGGACGGAAAAAAGACGACATTTGGAAGCACTACATAGATGTTTCTGATGTGGGTTTGATGAAAACCAACCGAGTTAAATGTCGATTATGTGATAAGGAGGTAGTTGGGCTGGTGGCAAGGCTAAAAGCACATTACAATCTGTGCAAAAATTCTGAAAATAGACAAACATTATCTGATAATTCAGACACAGATGAGTCTTTGACTCCATCTACTAGCACTAGTAATCGTAAGTTCCTAATTCATTTTTTTTATGTATAATATTTATGATGGATTACATACTTTTCCGTTGACGATTTGACATACTTATTAGGTATATAATACAAAGATGCATTATTAATTAGTTTACTTCCATTTACTTTTGCTTACTAGCTGCTTTAATTCATTACAGCAACTATAAACGTATTACTAATACAATACCAAGTATTAAATAATAAAATCAAACATTTTCTTTTCAGATTCAAAAAGATATACCTCTTCGCAGAAGCAGTCTCTGACAAAAAAAAAAAAAATGGATTACTTTACCATAAAAACTAGTACTGCTCAGAAAGAAAAGATAGATTTACAACTGGCAAAGTTCTTTTATGCAACCAACACTCCTTTTCTACATGTTGAACATCCTGAATTTGAAAAATTAATGCAGGAATTGCGTCCTGGCTTTAAAGCACCAAATCGCCAACAGTTAGGTGGTGACTTACTGGATAGAGTGCATTCATCTTTGAAAACACAGCTCTTTGATGATTTAAAAAATAAATATGTTACCATGTCACTCGATGGGTGGGGCAATATACGTAATTATTCCATAATTTGTATAACAGTCACCGATGTATTGAGTGGATCAGTGTATTTGATTGACACAATTGACACTGTTGGTAATTCTCACACAGCGCTGGGTATTTATTAACTTTAGCCATAGAATCTATAAAAAAAATGTGAAGAGTTTGGGTGTATTGTTCGTAGTTTTGTGACTGATAATGCCAGTAATATGGCAAAAATGAGACAAGATTTAGCTCAATCAGAGAATTAAACGGGGCATGGAGATATATTAACCTATGGGTGTTCCTCACATTTACTAAACCTTTTAGCCCAAGACTTGGATATACCAACTGTCTCAAATTCTATTAAAATATAGTGAAATTTTTCAGAAACAATCATTGTGGGGTCATTCTGACTCACTATGGTTCTATATTTAGTAAATATAGAACCATAGTGAATCAGAATGACCCCACATTATGTGATTTGTAAGTTTTGCAACAATCCGGTGTTAACTTATCTGTTTTTTTTTAGTGTTTTAGTTTATTTAGAACATGTTTTGAAGGTTATGTACTTGTTTTAGGTTTTATAGATTATTAATTATATCAAACTCACTTCCCGATGACGTCACGTGCATTGAAAGATTTTGAGATTGAAGAGTTTTTGGAGGAGGAACTGGAAACTTTCGATGCATGTAGCGAAAATGAGGAAGACAATTTGACTGCAGACGATGTGCAAAGTGACTATGAAGATGATTTAGTAGATTTTGTACCAGAAGAAGTTAAAGAGGTGAGCGAAAACTTGAATGTTCCTTCAGCTTCCACGTCCAATCGAATTATCATACTGCCGCAAAGATCTCTAAATGGAAAAAACAATCACTGCTGGTCTACAGTAAAAGGTAGGCTAAGTAGTAAAAGGCTCAGACGAGAACTCCCGCTCTAAATATTGTCAGAACATCAAGAGGGCCTACAAGAATGTGTAAAAATCTGTTTGAACCATTGTTGTGCTTTGATATATTTTTTACTGCAGAAATATTGGAAGAAATAGTAAAATGGACTAATGTTGAGATTGGTCAAAAACGAAACTTGAATGATACATCTGCCACCTTCAGAGACACAACTGTTGACGAGATTAGAGCTTTTATTGGGATTTTAACATTGACAGCTGCAATGAAGGATAATCATCTTACGACTGTTGAACTCTTTGATATTTCATTCTCTGGCACACGTTACGTTTCAGTTATGAGTAGAGATCGCTTCGTGTTTCTTCTAGCATCCCTCCGATTCGATGACAAAATCATACGTCCGACTAATCGTTCTGATGATGTTTTTGCTCCTATCAAAATTATATGGAATCTGTTCATTACTCAGTGTGGAATAAATTATATTCCTGGTTCTCACGTGACCGTCGATGAACAACTATTGGGATTTCGTGGACGGTGTCCATTCCGAATGTACATACCGAACAAACCTAGTAAATATGGAATTAAAATTCCTATGATCTGTGATAGTTCAACAAAATATATGTTTGATGCCATTCCCTACTACTGGAACAGAAACTAATGGCTTACCTCTCGGTGAATACTTCATGAAGGAGTTATCCAATTCAATCCATGGATCATGTAGGAATATTACCTGTGATAATTGATTCACATCCGTACCTCTAGCGAAATATTTACTCAAAGAACCTTATAAATTAACTTTGGTTGGTACAATACGCTCAAATAAAAGGGAAATACCAGAAGAACTAAAAAACACAAAGAATAGAGCAATTGGAACATCAATGTTTTGTTACGACGATCCGTTAACTTTACTTTCACCCATACCTTCTAAGGTAGTATATCTCTTGTCATCATGTGATGAAGATGGCGTTGTCAAATCGACCTCTGGTAAACCCGACATGATTGAATTCTACAATCAAACAAAAGGAGGAGTTTATTCATTTGATCAAATGTGTACACTGATGTCGTGCAGTAGAAAGACGAATAGATGGCCTTTTGCCTTATTCTATGCTCAACATGGCATTTGTCAACAATTATGTTATATATTGCCACAACATGCTTTCCAAAAACGAAAAGCCTCTAAACAGACGCGCATTCATGAAACAGTTGAGCAATGACCTTGTAAAGCCATGGATGGAGAAAAGACTAGAAATCCCTAATTTGAGTCGAAAATTGCGTGAAAAAATAAAAAATATTCTACCCAAGTCTCCTGCCATAAACTCACCAGAAGTAGACGATGATCCTCCTGCGAAGAAAAGGAAATACTGTGCCTTTTGCCCATGGCAGCTGAGATGAAAGACACAGGCAGAGTGCAATAATTGCAAAAAACCGAAAAACTGCGGGGAGCATAAAATATTGACTTGCTCAGATTGCAAATAGTTCCTATTTCGAGACTGTTAATTGAATATTATTTCTATTTTCGTATTTGCTATTTCACTATATAATAAAAAAATATATTTGTTGCTACTTTTAAGTGCTTTTTATCCAAAGAGAAAGAGATACTCAATTTAAGTAAATTTTTTTAGAGACTTTTAGTTTATGTTTTCTTTTTAAGTAAAATAAAGATAATTCAAATTAAAATGCGTTTGTATTTCATTTATTACATTACTTTACTTTAATGATTTAATTCAATAAATTTCATAGAAGTACTAAAAAAACTGCAGAGTAATTTGGTAAACATTAGGTGTGAGTCAAATCGACCTCACGTTATGCTATTAAGGGTACCCAAGAACGTTATATATCTAGGGTTAAATAACTTAGTAACTACCTGTACAGATACTTGCTAGAATTAAAACACATATCTTGCACTCAAATTTAGTATTCCGCGATTTAAATTCAACAATTATGTGTTTTCCTTGTTCAATCCAGTCTGTTATCGATGAAACAGCATAGTATATGTGAATACTATTTTGTATTCACATATACATCAAACGACTGATTTTTGGAGTTTCGACATTTTATGAGAATACCATGTGTAGTTAGATTTGGGTTTATATCGCATAAAGTATACCAACCAACAAGCAAGCAGGTTGTAACAAAACAAAGTAATATTACCCTGTCCTTTGTATAGAATTCACTATGAAAGTAGCAGCGCTGAAAGAGGTACTTTTTAAATGTTGTATAGACAAATTCTTGACGCTTGGGCGCTTGCCCATACAAATCACAAAAAGTTCTCTTTGAGCGCTACACTTTCACAATAAACTCTATATAAGGGACTCATACACACTCGAAAGTATGATCACTTGGTTTTGTTACACCCTGTATATTAATTATTCTTCTAGGTTAATGTTAGGAAAAGAATATTCTATAAACTGTTGAAGTCCAGTGATTTTGACCATAAAAACTTTTACAACGTGTTTACGACACGAACATACTTCGATATAAATAAAATATTATATGATCAATGTAAACACATGGTTTCTAAATTTATGACACCATAGGAAAAAATAGAAATATATATCACATTCATCTAAATTCTAGAACTTCAGCAATCGATGAGACATTATAAATTTTTTATCATCAAGAATAGATTTGTCTTAGCTTATCGGTTAATGAAATACTTAAGAACAGGGCCAGTCTAAATATTGTAATATATCTGAATACTTCTTGATAATATGATAATATCTGTACTTACAATAAGAACTAAAGAGTTTGTTAATTTATTCGTTTCTTGTTTGTCAAGCAATACTTATAAAATGTTGTTTCTATTTTTTGTAAGTTTGTGATTAATAAGTTAAACGAATGTATACGATGTTGAATAAATATGTTATAAAATAAACCTCTCTTTTTGAAGCAACACAATTGGTTATCGTTTTACTATCCACTAAGCAAGAACATTTTATTACAAAAATGTATTTAGATTTTCGGCCATATTATTTAATGGAAGTGACTAAATAAGTATGTCACCATGGCAACGTCCATCGCTATCACGTCGCACAAACAATGGTTACCTATAATTCCAAGATTTGTTTAGGAGCTGTGATGTGGATAAGCTGCGGAATAAATGAGTCATCTCCACCAAAATATAACGCGGACTCACGGACTAGCTCAGCTGTTGGCTCCATAAAAACATGGTTAATCCAGTAAACAATGCACACACGGGTGAACATAGGAATCGGGCTCATAATTCAGATAACCGATATAGCGTTATCGCGTAGGCGCCTGCAGCCACACCGTATCTTGTGGGTGTTTCCGTGTTGACCGAGACTTTGATGGAGACCGCTATTGGCTCGACAACGATGCAAAAATCTGCACACTTGCCTATTTATTATAGTAGTCAAATCAAAAAAAAAAACTGTTAAAGCATGAGACATAATCAAAGTGCTGAACCCTGCCTCGAAAATAAATAAAACGGATGACTCGAAAATAAATAAAACGGAATCCAAAGTCTCTGTTACAATTGTTATTGTTGCTTTAGTAAAATCACCCACGACGATATCTGAGAGTACACAATAATTCTAGTAAACAAAAGAGGAGTGATCGCAAACATTAGAAATGACGTACAACATACAACGCAGATTGAAGATAATACAACATATTGTTCACGTGAATTCATTCATGCCCCTTATTAACCTTGATAAAGAGGACAGGTCCATGCGGAACTGAAATTTACATCCACGATAGCCCTATCTTGAAAGGATGGCCAGTAACCTTATAGTTCGTGATTTTGCAGCTATTTAATTATAAATTATTGCCGGCATTACTTCTGTTTTATCAGTATAGTAACGTTCCCGGCTGTGGACGGTCAGAATTTGCTTTGAGAATTCAAAAATTTATAGGTTTGAAGATTAATTGACTTTTGCGCTCTATCTCGGGCTAATTCTTCTTTACCTATCTACCTCGGCTTCACATATCGGACACAAGAAAAGAAAAAGAGACCCGGCTTTTTTGGCTGCAGAAAAGTCGACATAAAGGTATAAAAACAACAATTTCAATAATGAAACGATTAATTTAATTAAAGACAAAACGGCAAGCTGAAGAGCACCAAATTGTCATGAAAATGTTAAAATTACGAGAAGAAGAAAAGGAATCATAGTATTTAAGAAGAATCACATAATATGGAACAAGAACCTAGTACAGAGTTCCTTTAAACTGACTACAAAATAAAAATAATCTTACTCTACGTAGTAGCCTACTATAATAATTCACTTCAAATCTTTCTACACAATTTCTCGTTCTAATGTGAGATCAGTTATACAAATTTTCGGCATTACCATAGTAAAAGGAGGGGAAGAAAGATAACTTCATACACGCACGCGCGGCTTGAATGTGTGCGCCATAGCATCTATGCGTCGCCGCACGCACACTTAACAAAATCTCAGCATGGTTTCGCTGTGCGCCAGTCGGGGCTAACAATGCACACGAATATAAAATGTCTGATAATCGCAGGAGAAACTATTGCTGTGTATATTGGTGTCTTAATAATTCATCAATTCCAGAATTTACCTATTTAACAGGAAAGGAAAGCTACTCACTTATTCTAGAATATAATTTTTACTTGATGATAAGTAGATAACTTGCTTCTTTTTTGTTGTAAGTATTAGTTTTATATCACACAGAGGAAGTAGGTAGGTAGGTAGGTCTACTTTCCCACTAGAACATAGTATAAATAAGAGATGAATAAGATAATGTTTTAGGTACTTTCGATCTGTCAACTAATTTGCCGCTATTGCTTTTTGTTTACGTATGCCGATTTCTCTGTATTGTAGGTATATCAACTAACTACTTAGGCTGGCCTCACACAGCCGGAATGTTACTTTGAATTCATAATCTGAATTCATATTATTAATTCAGAAAGACCGGATTACCATACAATGCTCCGCACACATTCTGATATTTTCAGATTATGAATTTCTCAGATCGATCTGTAAGAATAATACTGACGAGCGTTCTGAATTCCGGATCGGACTATTTAAGACTATGATTTCATAACGCGCGTATTCCCATATATTTTAATAGAGCGGCACACACATACTAGAATCAGATAATGAATTATTTCAGTTGACACTGCAAGCGGCTAACCTCTTGACGTGTTGCGACCTGTTGGTGTAATTCTGACACGGAAAATTTAATTTTATGCGTTGAAAGCCGCCATTGTATATGGGACACTTCCATTGAGGATTAATTACCATGGCAGGGAAAAAAAGACAGCGTGGTTGAAAATTTTTAAAATTTTATTTCCAAATTGGGAAACATTAAGTGAAGACGAAAGAAAAAGAAAAATAATTTATTAGTATTAATTCTTCTTCCATAAAGACGTTTATATGTGCCGAGAATCACGTGATATGACGAAATTAAAAAAATAAAACTATAATAATGGATTCTTTTTAATAGTGGCAAACATTTGAACCAGCAGGCCAATCGCGCTAAATAATTTCAGCTGAAACGCAACCGAAACGTGAACGTTACTCGAGTTTTTGACGTATTCTGTATCGCGCTATCAAACGCTGTCAAACGAAAAGTTCATAAGGAGCTAGTTTAACTCGCACGAAACTCAAACGCTTTGAACTAACTTTATTATTGTGCGTGATTCTGTGGTGAATAATAATTAAATTTCTAAATATATCGGACGAAAAATGTATTCTTATTTAAATTTACTCGAAATTTCTGACGAATGTGATACAGCAGTGGCTCGAAGTGTATCCCGCCGGGAGAATTTCAGTGACCGTTTCAAAAGAAATGCCTTTAGGTTGTCGGATCGCATGTTCATAAAAAGGTACCTACTTTCAAAGGCTCCGACCAAAAATTTAATCGAAGAAGTAGCACCCCACATGCCGTCAACCTTGTGCTCGGATGTTTTGGACGTGGAGACAAAGGTAAATTCTTAAAGTACTTCGTATGGCTTAAAGGTATCTAGGTACATAGCATTTGTAAAGCTTTTTGTATAGATATTAGGTATATACAATAGAAAAACTGATAAAACAGATTTGTTTTGATTGAGTTTTTATTACACCCAAATCACCTTCATTATTGAAAATAAGCATTTGTTTTATTTTTAGGTTTTGGTAGCTTTGTGCTTCTTTGCATCGGATGACTACCAGACAGAAACTGGATACATAAAGACACTGTATCGCTCAATCTAGTGTCTCCAAGGCCCTGAACGAAGTCACCATGGCTTTAAATAATCTTGAAATTTTGAATAAATGTATTTGTTTACCTTTTAAGCTGGCTGAGAGATAGCTAGTCAAAAGAGAGTAAGAGTACCTACTTATTTTAATTATAACATTACATACACTATCTTTTCATTTATTTTTACCATAACATGACATTGAATATAATTTTTTAAGGTTCTTCAAACAATCCAAGATGACAGGGTGCTTGGGTTGCATTGATAGAACTCATGTGGCTATTGTGCGTCCAAATGAGCATGAAGAACGCTACTTCAATAGAAAAAATTATCACTCTTTAAATTTTCAAATAGTAAGTATAAATTTGCACCAAATGTAATTTACTGTAGGTGATATAAACTATACTAAATTAAATATTTTTTCTGTTGCAAATGTGTGATGCTAAACTGAATATATTGAATGTGGATGCAAGTTATCCTGAGTCTACCCACGATAGCGTAATATGGGCAAATCGTCCGTTGAATTCATTTTTAAATCGCCTTCACACTGTAGATGTGGAGGACATATATCTTTTGGGTAAGTTCGGACTTCAGACATACTGTTGATTATACATAACTAGATGATGCCCGCTACTGCGTTGTGCCTAAATTTGTTGATCGCGACGAACCATACATACGGATAGGACATAGGATAAAAAGTATCCTATGTCCTACCCCGGGACTCAAAATACCTACAAAATTTCAGCAAAATCAGTTCAGCGGTTTGGGCGTGAAGAGGTAACAGACAGACAGACACACTTTCGCATTTATAATATTAGTAAGAAGTAAGATATTGTACAACATGACTGAAGTAAAACGTTTGAAGACCCAGTGGTTTTATAATATTTTTTAATGACTATTTTGGTGTTTTTAGGAGACTCAGGTTATCCACTGAGGCCAATTCTGATGACACCAGTATCCGATCCACGGCCTGACAGTCCGGAAGAGTTCTATCAGAATAAACACATAAGTGCCAGAAATACCTACTGTATTTCTGGCACTTGTGTGTTTATTCTGTACGCTGTACTGGAGTTCTCAAAGGTCGCTTTAGGTGAGAAAGTCATTAGTATGTAAAAAATATTTTGACAAAACAAAGAGACGAGGCATGGCAGTCACGAACTGTGGAATTCAACAATGATCCTGCATGCTCAGTAAGCAGAAGTACGACCCAATTAAAGAATAAGTGGGACTACATGAAAAGGAATGCCAAAAAGGTAATAAAATTGTCTGAGGATAGGTAACTTTTAGGTGTATGAAATATACATGTGTTTATTTTCTTTATTGATTTACAGGATGTAGCTGCTTATAAAAGAGCACATCGGCAGACGGGTGGTGATTGATATGGAAAATATTGCAGATATAAATATGATTCAAAGCCCAAGCTATGTCAATTGCGCAAATAGCACGCGCATCATTAATAACCATTTTTACTCACAAATATTAAATAATATATTTTACATAGTCAGCAAATGTGTAACAAGATATTTTCGTTGAAAAATTGAAAAGTAGGTATATTAATATATATTATATATAGAAATAATCGGCACTCTAGAGACTCATTCGAATGAAAAGAAAAATCTGGAAAAAATATAAAAAAGTGAAATCTAAATTACAACCCAACTCTAATAATATCGTATCTATTTGTAATATCGTCTAAATCTTGCGCATTTACGCCTCTAATACACCGACGCTGCGAACAGCGAAACAGCGGTACAAATCCCGTCATCAATAACAAACAAATGCAACAAATAACAAAATGCCAGAGCAGGCTTGGCAGATATTGCCGAATGAATTGAATTTATCCTTGTCAAGTTTTCCTCAAACCCCAGTGCAGCCTCGACTTAAAGGGGAGAATTTGAAAAAGTCGGCGCGGATACGCATCGCAAGCATAAGAAGCAGCCAAAATAAAGTTAGTATGATTAGCGAACAGTTGTTATTTATCACAACTGCAACGATTAAGTACCTAAATGTATTTGTATCACAGACCGGAGGAATATTTGCAATCTGATCAAATGTTGGACAAAGACGCTTGCCTTTTGCCTGGGGAGACAGACAGACGGACAGACAGACATTGAAGTCTTAGTAATAGGGTCCCGTTTTTACCCTTTGGGTACGGAACGCTAAAAAGAACAAATTGATAACTTTATAGCCATGATAAACAATACTTTGCTCTACTTATGTGTTGCCAAGGATATTTTTCAGTATATTATTAACCTAATCTCTTTTGTTTCAGCTCGGCCACTGCTGCTTTAGATGAGGCACGGAGAATACTCTCCCAAGTTGAGATGCAGCGTGATGCAGCAGATGCTGCTAGTGCTGAAGGTCTACAAAATATAGGACTCAATTTAGGGCGTTTAGCTAGTATAGCTGAACAATACTTTGAATACATAGTTTCTCTTAGACCTGCATAAAAGGTCTAATGATATCGGCAGATTTCTGTTTCCTTGATAATTAGTACTTAGCCATTATATTTTCATAACGATTTTTAAATTGAAATGTTATACTTTATGTTTGATATAAATAAAAAAAATTGACATTACTTTACTTACTTTTTTCTTTTAGATTATTCTTACTTACTTTTGTCTTCAATTATTACTCGATTAATTACTTAGCAATTTGCTAAAATTAAAATTTTTGTAACAGTGAGTATCTATAAAGCGGAAGGGTTTGTTTGAACGCGCTAATCACAGGAACTTCGTCCGAACAGGTCCGATTTGAAAAATTATTTCAGTGTTAGATAGGCTATAATTATTTTATCACGCTAACAGCCGGTTGCACCAAAATTGCTGTGTACGATTTTAAAATATTCTGAAATTTACTAATTCAGTTTTACGTTTTACTTAAACTATTCCTTTACTATTACGAATTCGTAAATGTATGTTGCACCAAAAAAACACGAGTAAAAGTAACCTAATAATTGATTGCTATACGTATAATGCGTTAATTCTACCATTTTACCTTAGTAGTTTTTGACTGCCATGGTAGTTTTTATTTATATGTGGTAAGACATACTATTCTTGTGTCAGTCAGTCAGTTCAGTAGCTTTGAGTGTTTTTCTGGTGATTTTTGTTTTGATCCAAATACTTTTACTTGTATTCATAAATAATGGAAAATATTATTTTTGAAGATAATATTCTGCAAGAAAAGTAAGTTACAAACGAAATTATTTGCCTAATATTCTCAAAGAAAAATAACTTATAAATATAAGCATGTTGTATTAAATAAGCAAACAGGTTAGATAAATTTTATTACAGAGTTTATTACTTGTGTTTATAGTGTTAATACATGTGTTATTTATGTTTAGGCAAAATTACACCAAAACAAAGAGACGAGGCATGGCAGTCACGAACTGTGGAATTCAATAATGATCCTGCATGCTCAGTAAGCAGAAGTACGACTCAATTAATGAATAAGTGGGACTACATGAAAAGGAATGCCAAAAAGGTAATAAAATTGTCTGAGGATAGGTAACTTTTAGGTGTATGAAATACACATGTGTTTATTTTCTTTATTAATTTACAGGATGTAGCTGCTTATAAAAGAGCACATCGGCAGACGGGTGTTGATTGATATGGAAAATATTGCAGATATAAATATGATTCAAAGCCCAAGCTATGTCAATTGCTCAAATAGCACGCGCATCATTAATAACCATTTTTACTCACAAATATTAAATAATATATTTTACATAGTCAGCAAATGTGTAACAATATATTTTCGTTGAAAAATTGAAAAGTAGGTATATTAATATATATTATATATAGAAATAATCGGCACTCTAGAGACTCATTCGAATGAAAAGAAAAATCTGGAAAAAATATAAAAAAGGTGAAATCTAAATTACAACCCAACTCTAATAATATCGTATCTATTTGTAATATCGTCTAAATCTTGCGCATTTACGCCTCTAATACACCGACGCTGCGAACAGCGAAACAGCGGTACAAATCCTGCCATCAATAGCCGCGTCCAGACCGGCCGAGCGCGGCCCGCGAGTCTGGCTCGCGAGCCAATAGTTCGGCCGGTGTGGACGGCGCTCGGGCTTCCTCGGGCGCACGTTGGCTCGCCCGAGCGCCGCTCGGCCCCGAGCCATGCGTTGTCGGTTTTTGCCGATGCTCAAAAGCGGCTCAGTCTCAGCTGCTCGCTCGGTGTAGACGGACGTAAAGACACTCGCGAGCCAGTGAATGAAAAATGGATAAAGAAGACAGTATTCGCTTAATACAACTTTACGGAAGTTTCAAAATGTTATGGGATTCGAAAGATCCAGATCATTTAAATAAAAGTAAGCGAGAAGATTGCTGGAGGAAGATCTCTAATGAAATGAAGTTACCTGTACCCGAGTTGAAAAAGAAACTTGACTCATTGACAGGTTCATACCGACGCGAAAAGTCAAAGCAGAGAAAAAGTTATATCACTGGTTCAGGTTAAGATTCTTTTATTTATTTAATTATATTGAATGTTAGATTAATTAATCACATTGACAAATATCCATATAAACAACATTTACTATAGGACACACTAGGAAACGAAAAATACCTATAACGTCTACATATTTGTTACAGGCGCTGACGAAATTTATATATCGAAGTGGTTTGGTTTCAAATATTTTGACTTTATGTCCAATAAAGATGACACAGGAATCACAAAAGAAGGCGGAATAGATAACGTAAGTACTTTATTTATGTTTATTTTCAAAATTAGAACATTAGTATTGATCCTGCCATGGAATTATTCCGTTTGTTACAAAATGTGTTGCTAAATGTAGACGAATATCTTTAGCACTAACAGTGCCTCCGCGCGGAATGGCCGTTAGAGGTAATTGTGTTGTAGATGGAATATTGTTTCTCCATTGACCAGGAATAAATGAACCATCCACTTCTCTATCATAATATTCTGGTGGTATAGAATAGTTATTTCTTCGTAAGTAATTATATAAATACACTGTTGCTAAGACCACTTTTGTAGCTTTTTCTGGCTCTAGGAGGATAGGTTTCCTAATGATTCTGAAGACTGAACTTAAAATACCAAAGGCATTTTCAACGACTCTGCGAGCTCTGCTAAGTCTGTAATTAACTTCTTTGGAACCCGCCTCTGGATTACCTTCAAATGGTTTCATAGTATATTTGTTAAGCATAAAAGCTTTGTCGCCCAATATGAAATATGGTATTTTCATTATGTACGGTATTTGTAGTATCTGCGCTTCAGGAATGTTCAGTTGACCGTTCTCTAATTTTCGATATAAAATCGTACTTTTAAAAACTCCGCCGTCGGAAATACGCCCTTTACTTCCGACATTAACAAACAAGAATTTGTAATTAGCATCCACGAGAGCGAAGAGCACTATACTAGGAAAATTCTTGTAGTTGTCATAATCAGTATTTATATTGATAGGTCTTTGAAGAGTTATGTGTTTCCCGTCCATAGCCCCTATAACATGTGGGAAGTTCCATTTTATTTCAAATTCATTTGATACTGCTAGCCATTCTTCTTCTGTGGACGGTGTCTGCAAATAACAAAACAAACATTATTTTTACAGAGCAATCCTTCTCAAAAACCAGGACCGTCACAACAGTCTACGCCATCGCCACAACAACCCGAGCCATCCCCACAAGAACCCACGCCAACGCTACAAGAACCATCGCCATCGCCACAACAACCATTGCCATCGCCACAACAACCATTGCCATCTCCACAACAACCACTGCCATCGTCAAAACAACCATTACTATCGCCTCAACCATCGCGAAAGAAAAGACGGCTGAATACGAATGCACAAAATGATTCTATTGACAATATATTGAAGGACACTTTTGCCATAATTGAGAAAAGTTCAACTTCCATAAATGATCCATGTGTAGCATTCGGTAATCATATTGCACATGAACTCAGAAAATATGATCCTTACACTCAATCATGTGTAAAAAATGCTATTAAAACTATTATTCACGAAGCGGACATGGGAAAATATCAGATGTATAGACCAGGATATTACACACAGCCACCCACTACATCTTCAACCATAACTTCCGCTGAAAATCTGCAGAACACACAATTTAGTCCTGCTACTACTACAGAAACATCAGACTTTAATTTTGGTGACAGCTCCGTCATTTAATGTATAATTTAAATATGATGCAGATAAATAACTAATTTGATTGATTAGTTACCATGACTTTTTATTTACCTTAACGTAATCACTGAGGGCGTCTATAATTGCATCACACGTTCCTGGAACTATAGTTGACATAGATTGTTTCGATACTCTAAAAAGATATTGAAGACTGGTATAGGAGTCTCCTGTTGCCAAATATCTCAATGTTATTAGCACTCTTTCGGATACAGTTATTGCTTCTCTGTAGTTAGTGTCACATTTTTTTATTTTCATAGCCACTAAGGAGCACAAATAATATTCAATGTCTCCCGCAGACATGCGTGTAAAATTTGAGACTGAATGGTCGATTGTTAGTTCCTTTAACAAACTGTTGCCGTATTGGTTTCGGTTTTGGTACAATTTTTTAATCCAGACTTTTCGTTTCTCTTTTCTTTTTTTTATTATATATCCAGACAACATAAGCGCCGTAGCACCTAATAATACGTGGTTTTCCATCGCTACACGGAGAGAAACTAAATGCTCAAACCGGCTCACCTTGGCTCGCGAGCCCGGCTCGGAACTTTTTACAAATTAGCTCGGGTGCCGCGGCTCGCGAGCAGGAAGTTTGAGCGCGGCTCGCGAGCGGCGCTCAGCCGGTCTGGACGCGGCTAATAACAAACAAATGCAACAAATAACAAAATGCCAGAGCAGGCTTGGCAGATATTGCCAAATGAATTGAATTTATCCTTGTCAAGTTTTCCTCAAACCCCAGTGCAGCCTCGACTTAAAGGGGAGAATTTGAAAAAGTCAGCGCGGATACGCATCGCAAGCATAAGAAGCAGCCAAAATAAAGTTAGTATGATTAGCGAACAATTGTTATTTATCACAACTGCAACGATTAAGCACCTAAATGTATTTGTAATGCGTGTGTATCACAGACCGGAGGAATATTTGCAATCAGATGAAATGTTGGACAAAGACGCTTGCCTTTTCGGTAGTACTTGTCAAGGTTTTCCTGTGGAGTTTGGTAGTAATGCCATTACACCTAATCAAATATAGTTGATGGAAATGGTTGAGGGAGAGGGGCTTGGCTTGAGAGGTGATAATTCATTATCAAAATGGTGGTGGTGTGGTAAAGGTGTATGTAATGATGGTGCTGGTGAAGGGCAGGTTCTAAACATCATAGAGACACCAGTTTCAAACATATTTTTTTTAATAATAAAATAGAGCTAGCAGTAGTGGAACTTTAGAAGAGTATTGGCTAACTAAACGAAAACACCGAATGGAGATGAAAAAATGTTAGGCTCGCATCGCAAGAGAAAATGCTCTCACAGAGTATCTTATAGACGAGAAAAAGAAAATAGACTTAGAAAATTATGAAAAATAACTTACTATAGCTTGACATAAGATAGATTTAGAAACAATGAGATTACTTTTAGCATATAAATACTTGAGCGTATTTATCGTTAAGTGAATGATTTATAATTTACTTAACGATAAATAAGCTCATATATTAATATTATTAATATAATTATATGAGCTTATTATATAGATAGATATTAATATTATTATACAGTGTGTAACAAAAATAAGTAATAATACTTTAGGGTGTGTACGTGTTCCTTGTAGAGAGTTCACTGTGAAAGTAGCAGCGCTGAAAGACGAACATTTTTTTCACTTTTTTATGGGCAAGGGTCCGAGCGTCACGAGTTTCTCCATACAAAAGTGAAAAAAAAATTCGTCTTTTAGCGCTGCTACTTTCACAGTGAACTCTCTACAAGGAACACGTACACACCCTAAAGTATTATCACTTTTTTTTGTTACACCCTGTATATTATATAAATTATTATTAATATAATTACCCTTATTGTTAGTTCATAGGACCCATTTGATGTAGTTGTAAAATAATAATAATAATACTTGAGCAAAAGAAGAAAAACTGAAGAGATCCGCTCCAATGTAGAAGATGGTGTTATATGTAGTAGTAGTATGTTAGGTATATAATTGGCGATAAGTTAAGAAAATTGGGAAAAGGAGACTGAAACTAGTGGGCCCAAATGTAATAAGTTCAGAGTTGGTTTAAAAAATTCGTTATTTTTTTTTGTATGAAATACCAAAAATCTACATAAATTCTCAATCTACAAGCGGAGAAATATGCAAATAACTGTTTTGTGAAATAATCGATTATCGAATAATCGAATTAAAATGATATTTCAATTATTTATTTACAGAATAAAATACTCACACTAGGTATTATAGAAAATATATTAAACTACACCATATATTATGTCTACAATTCAATAAAACTTAACGTTTAATATGAGTATATTTTATTTAAAAACATCCTTTTCGATTATCGATTTCCTATCCATCAAAATCATTCGGTATCTAGTCTGTGGCAAAATGACATTGACTAATGACTTGCTTTTGCCGTTATTATCTTCACACTTGTTTCGTGTTTTTCGATGCGTTTTGAGTGCTTTACCGATTATTTCATATTTTCAACGACCACTGCTTTGTTTTTTACGGACTCCGAACCCGTCTACGTTGTACGACCCTTGCTTTCATATTGGACACCGAAGATTGCCTGCAAGTTTGACTTGGAATTGTTAATTTGGATTTTGTCGCCAACTTGTGGATTGGATATTGTTGAAACGATGGATCGCTGTGTGAATTGCGGGATAGCAACTAGTCACTGCAATACATTAGGTCGACGACCATTAAACGATGAAACTATTCTATCTGTGATTCGGCAATGGCTTGCACCTCAGTCTGTAAGTAAATATAAACTCACCTATGTAGGTACTACCTTGACAGACCTAAAATACAGCTACAAGGCATAAGCAGATTGTTTACAATTAAAGCAAAGAAAATTCTAAGTCAAAAGACTAAATAGTCATTGTACTTTATAATGAGATATTTATTTTAGGATAGGTATCATTAAAGTGACTGAATACTAAAATATATGTAATATTTTTTCCTTTTTTTAGATAAGCAGTAGTGACCATGTTTGTCAAGCATGTTGGGATTTGGCTCAAAGCCCACAGGCTCTTAACCAGGGAAGACTACTAGGACACCGCAACATTTGTCTCCGCTGCGGACGCTCTCTAGCTGCACGAGTCAGTCATGCACTTCACACCAACTCAATTCGTGAATCGAGAATTTATAATGTCATACAAGAATGGATTATTCCTCGAACTGTAAGTAAATAAATTAACATATTCTTTACTGCAATCAAAGCATAAAAATATATTTATGGCCTGCCTCATTATATTGTACAGGTCGATGCCCTATCATATAAACAGGTAGGCCATGATGTACCTAAGCATATTACAGTGAAGTCCGGCTATATTTTTATGATAGTTCTTAGGTTCAAGTACATTAGGAATATTATAAAAAGTAGCATTTCACTTGGCCATTATTAATTATGTATGTCTCTTGCAGATTCAAGCAACAAGTTACATATGTCATACATGTTGGGTGGCTGCAGACAGAGCTTCTGTCCACATGATCTCAGGCCCATCAACATCATCCCGACAAGACACTCCTCAAATAGTAGAACCACAACAACAAGATCTTCCTAATGTGTCTCCAAATGTAGGAGTTAGCAGCAACCAACCAGTACCTTCTATTGTTTTGTCCGAGTATATGAGAGCCATCGAAACTGAAAGAAGGTGCTTCATTGAAGGATGCCAAAGAACAGAGAGATACAGAGTACCACTTACTACTCGTAAAATGTTGTTCAATGAATATAAATATTACATCCCTAAAAATAACCGTCTTTGTGATCAACATTTGGTTATCGAAGCATGGGATTTTCTGGATAGTTTGAGATTCAATTATGTTCAGACATTTACTGAGAGACATATATATGATATGATGTCTCTAAAAGAAGTTGAAAGTACTTCACTATTACATTTCGAAAACATTGGTGAAATGGAGGACCATGTTGTTCGCATATGGACTGGGTTAAATAAAGAGCAGTTCAACCAGATGTTTGCTGAAGTTCCTGAACTATCAGAAATATCAAAAGCAGCCGTAGCTCTGGCCGCTTATCTCATGAAGCTTCGAACTGGAGACTCAAATGAAAGGTTGGCAACTTTATTAAAAGTATCAAGGACAACTCTAGAAAAGTGGATTAATCAAATTAGAGAACTACTTACTGAGCATTTTGTACCCAGAAATCTTGGTTTAAACCACCAGAACAGACAACAATTGGTACAAAGAAATCTCGCAATACCTAAGTCTTTGTTTGGAAGCTTTGAGGGAGTTGACACCCCAATAGCAATTTTTGATGGAACATATTGTTATGTCGAAAAGAGTTCCAATTACTTATACCAAAAAAAAACATACAGCCTGCATAAGTACAGGAATCTTATGAAACCATTCTTAATAGTGTGTACGGATGGGTATATCATAGATGTTTTGGGTCCATACCCAGCCACAACATCCGATGCTGACATAATGAAGAGAGAATTTCAAGATGGAAGGCCTCTACGAGAATATTTCCAGGAAGGTGATGCCTTTATATTAGATAGAGGCTTTCGTGACTCGATTCCTTTGTTGAACCAGTGTGGTTATAGGACTTACGTGCCTGCTTCATTGGAGGAGGGTGAAACACAATTATCAACTATTGAGGCAAATAAATCGAGAGCAGTCACCATATGCCGTTGGGTGGTTGAAGTTGTGAATGGCAGATTCAAAAGAGATTTTAAATTGTTACGGCAAAATTATTTTAACATAGCCAGTAAAAGTTTCATGAAAGATTTTGAGGTGGCTGCTTGTCTTTTAAATAAGTTTCACCCACCTATATTTGATCGTGAAGATGCTCAGGAAATAATACAAGAAATAGAAAGGTACATGAATGTAGAAAATGAGTTAGCCAATTTTATTATTATTAATAATTATAATAGGCGTCGAGCTAATTTTGAAACAATAACTGTACATAATGATAATTTAAATGATTTTCCTCAGCTTTCTGAAAGCGAACTTATATTAATTTCATTAGGTACATACCAAATTAAGCAGGCACGATCATATTACGGAGAACATATGAGACAAAATGACGGGTTTGTTATTGAAGTGTGCAGGGAGGTTGCCGATAGCCTACTTCGAGAGTTGTCGGCTTCTAACACATCTTGGCTACTCAGGGGTCGTATATTGTCACGACATATAAGTCGGAAAACATACTATAATTATGTTTTAGTCGACAGCTCTCGTAGAGGAAGAGAAGCTATTGTACAGCATTATTGCAACTGTATTGTAGGTAGACGAACAGTAGGCTGCTGTGCTCACATAATGTCCATTATATGGTACCTTAGCTGGGCAAGGTACCGCAATGTTGTACCCCCTGCACAATTCCTAGACGACATTTTAATTATTATTGAAGAGGAATAAAATAGGTATTCTATTAAAATAATTTATTTTATTTTACGACTTTTATTCCATAGTTCACTCCCCCTGGTCCTCTAGAATTCCATACTTGTCACCTACCTCTGTCCTTGTTTGAGTAATCACCGACTTGTGATGACTAAGAGCCATGGCCCGGGACACAAAAACACGACACGACGTCGTGTCGTGGGAACCCACGACGCGCGTCTTACAAAAACCACGACACGGCGTCGTAGAAACTCACGTAGAAATTCAAGATGAGTTTCTACGACGCGGCGTCGTGCGACGTCGTACGACGTCGTGTCGTGTTTTTGTGTCCCGGCCCTTATCAGACATTATCTACTAGATGCTACACTAGATGTAATAAATATTTTTCACATGTATTCATTTGACACTTAGAGATTGCAACATAACCTCACTTTTACTAAACCTCGAATATCTCAACTTTCAGATTGTCAATATCTATAGAATTTTCAGCAAGGAAACTCTTAATTTAAACCTTTTAATTCACACCATATTCATGTCTTTACATACAAGGCCCAGAATTGTATGTAACGGTTTCGATCTCCTTTATGCTTTCCGCGTTCTACGAGATATAACAGTAGTAGTAGAAAATTATCACGCCTAACCAATATGGAAGCTTTAAAAATTGTTATAGATGCAGATTTAACACGAGGACAGTATGAAGTAAATATAAGGATAAGAAGTTTTCAGCTTGTTTTTATAGCTTAATACAAGTAGCAAAAAAGAAATGTTAACCTCCTCCAGAACAGAAACGACCAGTGTAAGGCTGGTTTTATCGTTAAGCGTTTCGCTGCGCCGTTGGAGCGCGCGCGCTCGGATATGTATTGGGGTATTAGTAGCGTTTCAAATTCGCGCGCTTGAGCAGCGCCGTTCGTTGAACGCGTCCTATTCGCGCGGCGCGGTCGAAGCGCGCGCCGCTCGTGCGCTTCTACGGCCATTGTGCGTTTTAGTCTCACGCCGTTGAGACGTGCCGTTAGGTACTGTTGTGTACAAAATGAATCACATCGATACGGGTCGAGTAATTGACGAAGTGCGAATTAGAAGATGTTTATGGGACCCGGCCGATGATTTTTATAAGAATAAGGACGCAAAAAATAAAGCCTGGGAAGAAATTGGAAAGGAATTGTGTGGTGAAAATTTCAATACAGACTTAGGTAAGAAACATTTATTAATAAAATCTTTTTTGTTACATACATGTTTACCGCTAGTTGCACAAACGAAATCCTCCATCCTCCATTAAAACATTCTATCACTTTTAGTGTTCAGTTCACAATAAGAGATATAAATTAACTTTAAAGATCGTTTGTCAAGTGTAACCGACGAGTCTGGTACCTTAATTAAGTCACATTAGCTACTTATTACCTAGTGTAAAATTAAGTGAAATCGTTTTGTCCGCCCGCGAATTTCAGAAATTCTAATCTATTTAAATATATAAATCAATTGCTGTTCGTTAGTCTCGCTAAAATCGAGAACGGCTGGACCGATTTGGCTAATTTTGGTTATGATTTATTTGTGGAAGTCCAGAGGAGGTTTAAAAGGTGAATAAATATGAAAATTTTATCGATTGAGGCAGTACAACGTCTGCCGGGTCACCTAGTGAAAAATATTAATTGGGTAGGTAAATCAAATAAGCCACGACGATATTACTGCGTTTCGTTTCGTTCCATTTTTGAATTTCGCGGTAGGTGTCAACTATAAAATCAGAACACAGATCTATCTTGCCATGACACGCTACCAGTGGGTGATACGAAGTAATTAGCGAATATATCGCGTAATGTGTTTCCTGATCTATGATCTGGGTCGTTAATTAGATCAGTCAATCCCGTTATAGTTAATGTGTGATTAACGTTGTAGCCATCCCGTACTCTAATAAAATTATGCAATATGCAACAGGCTTGAACTATCTTTTTTGCAATAGGAAAACTGACACTCATAGGAGTATGGAATACTCTGAATTTGTTGGACATTATTCCAAACGTCGACTCTATGTACCGTCTAGCACGACTTAAGCGGTAATTAAATATTTTCTTTTTATGAGTCATGTTGGATCGCACATAAGGTCTCATCACATGGTTGGATATACCAAATGCACCATCACCAACTATTATGTGTGGTACTGTTATATTAGTGCCCGGCAGATGCTTTACACCTGGCAACCTCAAACTATTGTTCTGTAACTTTTGAAATAGTGAACTCTCTTGAAATATTGTAGAGTCTGAGTTTTTCCCGCAAGAACCTATGTTAATATATGTGAAACAATAGTTCGCATCGCACATTGCCAAAAGGACGATAGAATAGAAATGTTTATAATTATAAAACATTGAGCCTCCACCTGCAGGATTTACTATACGTATGTGTTTACCATCTATCGCCCCGCAACAATTTGGAAAATTTGCATATAACTGAAATTCTTCACTTATGCGCTGCCACATTTCTGTAGTTGGTTCAGGTACACATTCATGACGCAGTTTTTCCCATATAGTCGAACAAACTTCATCTACTATCTTAGCTACAGTAGTGATTCCCATTCTGTATGTGATAGATAAATCGGAGAAAGTACTGCCCGTTGCCAAATACCTGAAAACAAAAAGTATTTTCATTTGATTTTAGTATATAGGTAAGTACCTAAAAAAATACGTTTTTATTGCAGATAAACAAATACGCCATCGATGGAAATCAGCCAGAGATAATTATTTCAGAACAAAAGGGAATATGCGAAATACGCCATCTGGAAGCGCTGCAAAACACAAGAAGTATCTATTTTTCGACCAAATGACATTCCTTGATCGTATTTCAGAAAATGAAGTTACAGAATCATTAAGCGATAATCAGTCTATCGTATCTGAAGATTTGACTGAAACAGCCACATCAGCGAATAACTTGAGTACTCCATCTCAGCTCCATAGACCACAGGAAAACACAGAAAATAGTCAAAACAAATGGAATAAACGTAGTGGAATGAATAAACGTAAATCAGAACAATCAAATTTTGAAAACGAATTAATAACGTTGCTTAACCAAAATACTTCCCCTTCCAACCTCAATCCTGATGATTTGTCATTTTTTGAGTCTCTTGGTCCGATTCTAAGTAATTTAAGTGCTTATCAAAAGCTGCAGTTTCGCGCAAAGGTTCTAGAATTACTTATTGGGATTTCAGCTCCAACGACTACGACACCTAGCTTTTCATCACCAGAAAATAATGTTAATTCTAGTGTGAACGCAAATTTTACTTATAATTACACAACTCAAACATTGCCACTTCATAATTATACCTATGCCTATGCTACCACCTCTACACCTCAACAGCAGCTTTATGAATCTGCAGTAGAATTATCAAATGTCGTATCGCCGACTGGCGATAATAACTCAAATAATCCTGATAATGAGGATCAATTAGGATATTAGTTAGTTTTTACAGATTTATTTTAAAAAGTTTATTACTACTTCGCAAAAATCAAAATGCTACTGCCTGGGAGGCAATGCCGCTCCGAAAGGGCAAAGTTGTCAGGTTGCCAGGCTTCGTGTGCCTGCTAGCTTGACGTCAAGATAGCAGGCACACTAACTTGTCACAATACTTTGACATAGACACACCAACAAATCATTCGGTGTTCCTTCTAACTACACACACCAGTGAACCTCACAAGTACTTGTCAATTTTTAGCTACAAAGTAAGACTGATTAAAATGAGACTATGATTCAAATGAGACTGTGATTAAAATAAGACTGTGATTTAAAATAAGATTATGATTAAAATAAGACTGTGATTTAAAATAAGATTATGATTAAAATAAGACTGTGATTTAAAATAAGTCAATGATTAAAATAAGACTGTGATTTAAAATAAGTCAATGATTATAATAACACTGTGATTTAAAATAATGCCCTTATTCATTAAAAACGAGTGAGATTAATATAGGTTTTACAAGTGTTTTGTTTCTTTTCTACATTTGCAAAATGAAAGAGAAGATTCCGATTTTAAGACCATTTTAACTAAAATAGGTTTAATCAGCATTTATGAATAAGTGTGTTAGGTTGTAATTAAAATACGACTGTGATTAAAATAAGCCAAACAAATATTATCATTTATTACAAAACCTACTCTTTTATTTCACTTACCTTAGAGTAATCGCCAATTTTTCCACTGGAGCTATGGGGATGCGACGTATGCTGGATCTTCGTAAAGAAAACTCTAACTTGCACAGTAATTCGTCGAAACTGCTGGTTGATAGGCGAAAATATTTATAAAATTTATAACTATTTTCTCGTAAATCAGAGAAAGATGTTACGTGTTCGCCTCTCAGTAACCTTGTAGCGTTATAAGGATCAACACCTACTGTTCTTCGACGTTTTTGTTGCCTTTTTTTCCATAAAAAGTAAATAGCCAGTACTCTAACCGCATTGCCGTTCATTTTGTATCTGTTTGTACACGACTGTCAGCAGCGAAACGCGCCGTACTAATGTCGTTTTATGGTGCACCGCTGTTCAAACGCGCGCTGTCCAACGGCGCGTCTAGCGGCGTGACTGTAAAACCAGCCGAACATACGGGCGAACGGCGCTTTTCAAGCGCGCGACTTAGAAGCGCAACTACAACCCCCATACATCTTCGAACGCACGGCGCTCCAACGGCGCTGTCGAAACGCTTAACAATAAAACCAGTTAGCCTTACGAGTACCTGCACAGAAAACCAACTGCAATCATTAATTGATATTAACGTTACGCGCTTATCGAAATTCTTAGAAAAAGAAGACGGATCCTAACAAGAACAGTACAAACAAGTACTTGACAATGAGGCCGACTTTGATGCAAATGTTTTTCAAAGCTGCTTTGTACCTGTGCGACGTATTTACCGCAAGGCCATTAAAAAATGCTATAGGAAAATCCAACACCTTCATCTGCCCGATTTTGTTGACCAATAAGATTTTACTTCTTCAAAAAGACAACTGATTAACGAACTAAAAAATCCATTATGTTAAAAATTCCATTGGTATAATATGTTTTTAAGCATAAGAGTCAAAGGAGCTTTATTGTACTTACGTTTTTAAGCATAAGAGTCAAAGGAGCTTTTTTGTACTAACAAGTTAAGCACATTCACTAAAAAAATCGCCTCACGAAGAAAATACAACTTTCTCTTGGTTTCTTTTAGAGGAGTGTTGAGTGATTTCGATACGTTTCAATGTGGAAACTAAACTGCTTTGCTTCATTTGTAATTTTTACACACCATTATTGTTATATGGTGTACCGTATTAGTGCTGAAGTATGTATTATATAACGCATATATAGAATTTGAAGGAATACATAGGCGTGTTCGAATCGATTTGGAATTCCAATTTTATTGTCTACGAAAGTCGAGTGTAAACGTATTCGGGCATATTTATTACTTGTTCGTATTGAAATGATTTAATGCAACACTAGAAGCCCAGACATGTCCATTGTTGCCATAGACAAAAACTAATACACCAGACATGAATAAACAATGTTACAACATTTCACAAGACGTACGATATTCTATTTATAGCATAGCCTATTTTAATATTATTTTAATTTACCAGTCTAAAAAGTAGTAGGAGCAAATGTAAAGCAAATGAGCAAATAACTTTATTTGGAGTTCAAAAACTGTAATTTGCAGACACATTACATATTTCAATTCTACTTTCTTACCACCAATATTCTTATAATCAATCCTTCACCAAGTCTCTTTTTTTTTTTAATTTTCATTCAAACTGTTCAAAATATATTATACAATATACATTATATACATGGTCAATAGATTAACATATTATTTATATTAATGGCTACTTAAGACCCAGATACAAAAGCCAATTGTAAATGTCGTGGTGGTAGTGTTACGCTCCATTTGTCAATAATTTACATTTAGTCCATTGTTTTAAATGGACGAAAGCAATTCTGAGGCCTGAATCGGTAGTCCCCAAGTTTCGTCCCTACGCTGTTCGACACTAGCGCTTCATAGCTGTTGGCGGCATGATTTGAAATTAAATTTTTGACATTTCTTATATAAAATTCTCTAAGCAAAACAACCTTAAGCTTCGACTGCAGCCTCGGCGTACGCTTACAACTTTTTACGTCAAACGAAAAGCTAATTTCGTGGCTGTAGCACGGCTGTAGTCAATAGTTTTAAGTCCTTTCATTTGTAAATCGTGGCCTTTCCACTTAAGATTTTCATTGTGTTAGTTTGAGTTAGTGATTATGCAGTTGGATTACTCTGAATATAAAATGTATTTAGTTTACATTACAAAATTATGTACTTCAGTCTATATTATATGTGAAGCAGGTGCATATTTCAGTTTGAAATTGTTTTTATTAATTTAATAGGGCCGCAAGAGTATTGTGTATGTTATGTCTTCTCGAAGGGGCTAAGAGATGAGACAAGTTGGAAAAAGACGTCAAAGTCGCAGGATACAAACCTTCGTCAATTATCATCCGACTCGATCGTGACTACGTCCTAAATTTCCGACTCACCAGGGATCTCATATCTGTATGGGAAGGAGACCTTTTACCCTTACTGCCTCAACGAGTACGACGTGATGGTCTCAGTCATCATATTAAGGTAGGTGTATCTCAATAGCTGTCTAATTTTCGTAATTGCTTAAAACATAAGTTATACCACAGAATATATATTAGTAGTACCAACAGAATTCCCACTCGCGAAACCCGTTTAACCCCTCAATCCCCATAAGGCCCACTTGGGCCGCGCCATTTGTACAGCGCCATTCCGTCAACTACCATAAGGCCCAAGTGGGCCGCGCTCTTTCATTCGATTATATTACGTATTTCGCTTATTTAGAGATTACTTTTGTATGAAGAAGTTTGGTTAGATACGACCTTTGATATATTGACCACATTCTGAATGAACAATAATACTTTTCGAAAATCTTCGAGTGAGCGTGGTGTGTGCCGTCATTCAGTTGGTTTCATAGTGATTTTTTTGGATTTTCACGAATGTAAGTACTGTTTTATAGTAGTAAATAGCTTATTTTGCTCATTATAAGTATTTTTAGATAATCATTTGAAAGAAATACATCGTAATAACTTATATTTTCCGCTTGAAAAAATTGGTTTCTATGGGACAGATTCAGGCGTGTTTTTCTTACTATTTTGTAAATAAATGAAGTAATAAGCCTAAATAACTAAATAGAACTCGTCTACAAAACGATTTATCGCCGTATTATGCCTAATTTTAGTAATTTTAGTAACGCTCGCCAACGGTCAAAACGGCGTCCCGCTGGCTGCCGTCCATTTTGAACTCTATTTGTACTGCACTAAGGGCGAAGTTTGCCTGTGAGCATTTTTTTTTTTTTTGAAAAGTTTGTTTGCCTTCGTACGTTTTCAATAGGGATTGCGTAGTGTCGATAGATTATCTATAAAATTTTTATAATGTTGATAGTGATGGTGGCTTCACGTAATGAATTTTCATTTATTTCTACGTTATTATGTGTATATTTATTTTTACGTTTATTGATTTTTCTTATTTGTTTTATATTATAGCATGTCATTCTGGCGCGTCGGTGAGGATCCACCGGAGGAATACCTTCAACTCCTATATGGTGATGAGGGTTCTGAGTCTGACGGTGGATCCGATGCCGATTCATGGGATGAAGAAGAGGTGGAGTACCTGGAATACGAGGTTGGTAACCCATTTTTTGTTATGTGGTTATAAATATTTATAAAACTTATGGATTGCAGTGTATTTATGCTTTTTATGTTGGCCTAGGATGAAGATGAAGAGGACGAAGTGGAAGCTCCATCCTACCCTCTCATGTCCCCGGAGACCCGCGAGAGGCTGTCGCGAATGGTATGCATTGTTTATTTTGTTAGGTTTACGATAGTGATATATAGAATTTCTTCATTGTTTTAATTATTGGAACGAAGTTCCTTATCGCGTTCCTTATATTAAAAAAGTTGTAACGACACTTTTTTATTAGTACCTGCATAGTAGGGGCAGAGGGCGTTGATGTGGTGATGACAGAGGAATGAGGAAATTTAAAATTCTACCATTCCTCTATGGCGGGAAATTTGATTTTTTTAGCTGGGTGGGGTGGCGGTTTTTTTTTTGTTTTTTTTATAACTTCGTTCCATCCGGGTGTCCCTTGATACCTCTCAATTATTATTATTTTTATTTTTTTTCAGGACGAAGTGGAAGCTCCACCATCCTACCCTCTCACGTCCCCGGAGAGCCGCGAGAGGCTGTCGCGAATGGTATGCATTGGTTATTTTGTTAGGTTTACGATAGTGATATATAGAATTTCTTCATTGTATTAAATTTTTTTTAGGACGACCCAATGACGCCTCGACGAGAGTTCCGGGAGAGGTCACGCTCGCCACTATCGTCTTCGGCAGAACCGTAAGTGTGCTGTTGTATGTTGTTCACGAATTAATTTATGCCTGTGTAGGTATAAATCAATTCTAAAATTTTTTTTTTTGCTTTTACAGTGCGGTGCCTGTAGAGGGCCTAGTTCTGCTGCTCGACGAACAGCCGACGGGCGACGAGTTTTTTGCCCCGGATGCCCACCCATTGTATGCAACAGTAGAGCATGAAAGAGCGGCCACCCCGTCTCCCACGAGGACAGAGTACACGCGGGGGTGGGTATCCAAACAGGGGCCGTAGAGGAGGACGGCAGTGGGAGGTGGGACAACCACTTCACCAAATATGGATGAGTGATGCTGACGTTCCTCCCGAATTGGTGAGTTTGGCGACGGATGTAGTGAGGACACTACAGATGAGATTGCAAGGTGATGCCGTGGTTGACGACTCATGCTACGATACTATAAAGTTCAAATAACGACCGCGCAGTGCTAGGTGCCTACAATTATATTTACCTACATATGCGCTCTCTTTCTATCGCGTAAGAGGTACCCTTTCTAACGAAATTAAGATTGTCACATTTTAGAAAATAAAATAATCTTCTTTTAATTAGTATAGCTACTAATAGCAAACTTTTCTATAGTAATAATCAAATTTTAGTAACCTAACCTATATTTTATAATAGTTTTATATTCGATTATAGTGCAGGAGCTGGTCTGGAATTTTTTACAACTTAAACATAGTAACTTGTGTTTATTTCAGTGTAGTATGTGGTTTGTTTGTAACATATTGGTTTATTTGCTATGTTTTTATATTTTTTTATCTTTTTTGAAATATTTCTTTGACCATTATTATATTATCAATATTATTATATTGATACTACAACAAAATACTACTAGTATATTTAGGTTCCTACTTCAACCCAGTGCACACTAGGTTTAACCGTGTAATAAACTAGTTACTATAGGTCGATATGCAATTATATTGCAACGCATTGTGTAGTAGTATAACTTATGTTTTTTAATGATTTATTAATCATAATGACAACTAACCACAGTAAAGTAAAAAAAAAAAACACAGCTGGAAAGTCACTTTTTAATTATGTTTCACCGATATCTGCAAGTCGGGTTATGACTATTAAAATAGTAATAAATGCTCTCAATCACCCAAACATAGTTAAAAAGTAAATAAGATTTCCACAAAACAAGAATTCATGAAAGAGAAACCTTAAAGCAAAGGTATTTGAAAGTAATAATAACACTACAATAATGATATAGTTCTCTTGTGTCAACACTACATTGTCTCATTGACTTTTATCATATTGTATTGCAGGTTTTACAACAATATAATTTAAAATACCCGGTGACTTATCGGTGTTGGTGGAACTTTGGTGGCCATGGTTCGTCCAAAGATAAATGAAGACAGATATTACTATGGAAAAGGCTTCTAATTACCGTGACAGAAATGTTTTAACTTAATTCAATATTCATTAACAGTTGAAAAGCAGTTGGTGATGTAAAGTGCTTGTTATAATGTCAATTGTTCACAGGTGATTTTTCATACGGACTGAGATCCTACTTGATGTACCAACCCCGAGCCCCAGTATAAACAGGTCCTAACTTCTAAAACTTAATTTGGAGCCAAAACTAAACATTTCCCAAGATAACTTTACCTCAGTTCTCGTTTTTACTTCAAAGCTATTGGACACGGCTACTAATTAATAAATACAAATATTTTTATATAAAATGTATTTTATTGGCCTCCATTTAAGTACACCTTTATTTAAATAGCAAAGATGACAAACAAACGCTACCCGCAATTTACATAAGTATCAACTATCAATGCTTGTTACATTTTCAGTTTTTTTTTTTTTTTTTTCACTTCTCATTTAGTAAAAATGACGTATTGGATTTGAAATTTGACATTTAAAAAATGGGGATTTTCATTCACCTAGCAACCCTTTACACACTCACACATACATAAGCTGCCGCCATTATGGTGCTTCAATTGTTTCTTAGCGAAATTCCTACCGTTCTTTTTTTGTACGTCCATGGTTTACACAATATAGTTTTACGGACACATAGTGCCATCTAGTGTCAACCAGTGGAACCACTCGGGAAACAAGGACAACATGAAACCCCTACTTGATTATTATCAATGATGGTGTTAGGTGGACTACCTCTAGAAAGGAACTTCCTGGAACAGTCTGGGACACGTCTCAGCCCATATAAATAGCCGCACGGAGGCGAGCCAGTAATCAGTTCAGTTTGGGCTATCTTCGAGGCGACTTCGTAGTGAAAACTAGTGATCAAGAGTGATGTCAGTGAAACCTACGACTTGGCTACGACCTAGGAGTCCTAGGACAAAAGAGTTAATAATAATTATAATAATAAAAATCTGTTTATTTCATGTAACAAATGCCAAACACGATACAACAATACTAAACTTATGATTGTAATCTTATGAGATTTTATACATAAGTAAGGAGTTGCTTATTTTATATAATAATATACTAATATAAATTATTAGTTGTGACAGAATATCTATAATAATTAAATAACTATGATAACTTTCTATGATATATTATCTTTACCTTAAATATTGTTACATTTACATTACTACTCTAGGAAATTACAATTTGAATTACCTACAGATATCAGCAGGTATTTCTCTCCAAATCCTTCGAACCCTAGTAACCACGTAACAATAGTAATAATATTTAATGTCTACTTTTTTAGGATGAGACTACAGGTGCAGTTGTTGGAGATACAGCAACTTTAGACCATCTATAGATACTCCAGATATTGGTATAATAGAAGATATGTACACATTGCAAGAAGTTAGAATGATATATGAAAATAAAGGAAGTAATATAGTATTTTTCAAGACTTAAGCATCCCCCAAGAAGCTGTTGGTTCTCCAGAAGAACATTACAAAAGTTTGCATAGTACAGCAAGAAATAGTGTTGAAAGAACGATTGAAATGTTGAAAGGCAGAGTAGAGTAGATAGTGGAAGAGTATTACACTATAATCTAGAAATCTAAAATTGTTACAGCTTTCTGTGTTTTGCATAATATTTGTAATAGAGCTAGATTTTCAGCCTTTAGGTTAACCATATATAATTATTAGTAAATATTATTAAATGAATACTACATAGAGATTTTGAGTCATGCATGAACAAAAGACCCGAAACCTCTAGCAACAACGATTATATTATTTGGGCGGAAGTATATTATTAAGTATGTTCAACAAATAATACTAGTAAGGACTTACACAAATATGAAAGAGCTAAATTAGAAGCAATCGAATAGTGTATTGAAAATAGTAATTTTTACAGTGACGAAATCAAAAAATGTACCGATACTTTATTTTACAAGATGGATCAAGATCCTCAACTAAAATTAGATGTAGAATAAATTCTTTAATTTTCTGTTTTTGATGGCCCAGATGACTGAACGGACAACCGTTCATTCATCTGAGCCAACATTGATTAAGATCCAACATCAGAAGAAACCTCCAAAAACTGAAATGAACAAGATGAATTCATAATAACTTCATAAAATGATAAAACGAAACTTAAAAAATAATAATGTTTTGATAGTTGGTCAAAAAATAATGTATATTATCATAAAAAATTTAATATTACAACATTGTTATAAAATCTTTAGGCGACTATACCAAAAAAGTTACAGTATATACTTTCCCATACCCATATGCACCCGATAAACAGAGATTTAGTGACGTCTCGCACAGTTGACATTTTACATGTAAACGACGCGTAACATCTCATAATTATTATAACTAATTATGTTACAGCAAGTTGTTAGTAAAATATGTTTTATGATCGAGGAATCATACTTAAGATCGTATATCTTAGTAATTAAAAATGTGTAAATGGATGACATGTTTTTTTCGAAATGAAACAACCTATTTAACAGTTGTAATAATTTACTATTATTTATTCAACAAATGCACTTATCAATATAAAAAGTAACCAGTAGCCGATTCTCAGATCTACTGAATATGAATATAAAATTTGGTAAAAATCAGAAAAGCCGTTTCGGTGGAGTACGGTAACTAATATTGTGACACGAGAATTTTATATATAAGATGAAATTTATTTTTGCAAACAATTTATAGAAAATATCAGAATCAACTAAGTCTTGTAATCATAATATGCCTTAGCGCCAGTTTATAAGCAGAGATAATAATTTATAGGCCCATTAAAAAATACGGAGACGCATATTAACAATAATTTATACATATTTATATAAATTGTCCGTTTCACTAATATGTCAATTGTAGATCGCATCAAGACATAATTCACGTTAACCATTACTGTAAATCACCATAAACACTAAACGGCGTTAAAATTGCCGTTGAATTACAAGGCGGGGTGGTCAGTACTCAGTTACTATGTATTTATGATTGGGACGACTTAATAAAGGTACGAATTAGCTTTGATGTATTGTCCACGATTCGGAAGTTTCTCTTTTTAACCGACTTCAAAAAGGAGGTTATATTCGGGTCGAATTCATAACCTCCTTTTAGGGATCCTGGGCAGTTCTGGAAATATATAATACATGTAATACTTCCATTAGAACCACAGGAATTAGTGGAAGTTCGTAGCGAGGCTAATACGAACCTAAAAGAACAACAAGCAAAGGATATTAAAAAATACAATAAGAGTAAAAACCCAGCAAAACACTATGTTCTAGGCCTGTGGAGATCTGGATAGAGTTGAAGGTACCCAAAAATTGTTAATCTCAGAAACTTGTTAGTAAATATCAGGGTCCTTATCGTCTGATGAAAGTGCTCTCTATCGACAGATTCCTCATTGAGAATACTCTTTTGACTCGTTAGCAAGGTAGAAAAATAAAAATGTCTTCTCAAATGATGTTGATGATTGTACATCGTAATCATCTTAAATGTAACTAAAAACTCTACAAAAAAAAATATGATTGCAATCGATACATCTGTAACGTACAGCATATGCAATTATGCACATTCATAATCCTGTTGTGTGTGCATCGTGCATCGTTAGCATATAATTATGTGTTAGGTGCCCCTTTAGTTTTAGAGTTAGTCTTAATTAAGATTCCGTAAGGGATTGTCGCCCTGCCGGCACCTACCTATGTACTTACCTGTGTACTGACTTTTATGAAGAATATACGAAGTCCGAAAATATATTATTTTTATTAATCTCTCAATAGGGCGCACCCTTACACATCAATAAAAAAGAAACAACGGTACAGATACCAGGAAAATATATGGTAGCATTCAATACCAATCACTGGTTAGTAGCTCCGGACGAGGGAGAGCCAAGCGCACGGGAAAACTAAGATTCACCATACCAATCAGAGAGTATCCCACATTGAGTGACTTTCGTGTTTTAAACTTTTTACTATAATTTTACTTCAAATATGAGAACAAGTTCTTGACAATTTGAATTGATGGTGTCGTTTATGGAGGAGTAAGTTTAAAAAACAATTTTTATGTTAACTTTACCAGTGAATATACCATAATTATATAGAAAGCGGGCGGCAAGCTCACCTTTAAATTGAAAATCTTTGGACTTTTCAGACATGGGGATATCACTAAACCAACCTCGGAAGCAACTGGCAGATTAAGAAACATGCGATGTTGGGAGCAGTTGGTTAATCTGCTGAATAGTGATGGAGTGATGAAACAAAAACTATTGATAGGTGGAAGAAGGTTTGACATCTCTCAATGCGAAGAAAAATGCTTCTCGGCTTCATAAAGCGGCTATAGGTACTGGTGGTGATCTTGTTGCTTTTGTTAAGCTCACCGATCACGAGCAGAGGGTGTTACAATTGGTTGGGGTGCAAAGTGCTACAGGGCTGCCTGCTGAAGAGGCTGGGCTATCACAGGTTTGATGCAATAGTTACATGCATCTGCTAGCACATCAAAGATGCAGCGCAGAGGAATATTACGTGCATAATTCAATCAATTCGATTTGGAGGATACAGGATTTGTCAAATGGTACTTGTTGACCAAAAGTGTAACTCGAAATTTGTGTGTTGAACTCGCGCCTATGCTTAAGCATCCCAAAGAATCTACCAATTTATCGGTAGAGACTTAGGTATGTAATATATTCACGTTGTTGTAACACAAAATGTTCAATGCCAGGAAAATAAAATTTGTTTTAGGTTCTGACTGCATTCTCATTTTATGCAACTGGGTCATATCGCCATCCTGCTGGAAATATCGAAGGACATTTCACGACCCAACAAACAGTTTCCTCTTGTATAAAACAAGTTACAGCCTGCCTCAACTCCACAGAAACGAGGCAAAAGTATATTTCATTTGCTGCTACAGACCAAGACAGAAATAGAATAAAGACTGAGGGGTTACACTATTACCATATTTATTTAAATAAATTATTGTTAGCACCTCATTTTTTTACAAACATAAAAAATCTAAAAATAAGTTTTAGATTCTACAATAAATTTAAAATTCCCGGAGTTCTACGGTGTATAATAGACTGTAACCATGTTGCAATAGTTCGCCCGGCTGAAAATGAAGAGCGGTAAATATTGTCGCAAACATTACTATTTACTTAATCTTCAAATAGTAAGTTGTTATCTACTTATGAGTAATTTAAAAGTATTTTTATCAGAAATCTATACTTAGTATTATAAAGCTGCGGAGTTTGTTTGTTTGTTTGAACGCGCTAATCTCAGGAACTACTGGTCCGATTTGAAAAATTATTTCGGTGTTAGATAGCCCTTTATCGAGGAAGACTATAGGCTATAATATATCATCACGCTGTGACTTTTAGGAGCGAAGAAACAGAGAAAAATGTGGAAAAAAGCGAGGGAAATTATTCTTCTTTGAGAGCTTCCGTTACGTGCACTGCAAAAACGGTCCAAGATACCCAAAAATATGTATGGAAGAGTTATTCCTCTTTAAATGATCTAAAAAAATGTCCGTGATAGTACATGTATATCTTTTAAGATTAACTCACAATAATCGTTTTTTTATGGTCTAAGAAACAAATTTGGTCGAAATGAATGCATTAATGAAATAGACGCAGACGAAGCCGTGGGTAACAGCTATAATTAATAAAGCTGAGCTCTCGAAGTTAGTCCCAAAATAAAAACAACTTTATTCAACATACAAGGGACAGAACACAGCCAGAGTTAATAACAACACAAAGAATTACAAGTGAATTGACATGACGCACACAACATTTAACTACTTAAAATTAAACTAGAAAAGTACTCGGTTATGGCTGTGCAATGCACACACCGCATGTTTAAAGGGTAAGCCACTTAGGCATCGACCGCGTCAAGCCGTGGCGCCTGATCTTGATGATGCCCATAATAATTAAACCTTGAGATTGAAGACCTCGTGGCAACGCCCAATATTATCGGGGAATACCAATCTCACCGAATCCGCTGGCTCGGTCACGTAGAAAGAATGAATGATAACCGAGCGGCAAAAAAAGAGTATGTGGGGCTAATGATTGGCAAACGACCGGTGGGCCGTCCCAGATACCGCTGGAGGGATGAGGTAGAAAAGGACCTGAAGGCGTTACGAGCTGAATCATGGCAAGATGTCGCACAGGATCAGAAGAAATGACGTGTGCTTGTGTCAGAGGCCAAGACTCAATTTGGGTCGCTGCGCCGCAATAAGTAAGTAAGTAACCATAATAACTATTTCACGCGAAGTCGCGGGCACAGCTAGTATATAGATAAAAAGAAAAATTGTTCACAGAAGTGTTGATAAAATAATTTAAATAATGCTATTTATATAAATAAGTGTATTAATTATTATATTATTTTAAGGTGATTCTGGTCATCCGCTGAGGGAGACAATGATCCAATATTGGATGCGGCCTCAAATACACCTGACACAGACTACACAAATTGGCATGTTCGCACTAGAAACACCATGGAGCGAGCGAGAACCATTAGGCTTCTTAAACCACGTTTTCGTTGTTTACTTGTGCACCGAGTCTAACACAGACCCGGAGGGTAGCAAGCAGCAAGGCTAATACTAAGATATAATAATCGGCCAAGAGCGAGTTGGACTCGCGCATGAAGGGTTCCGTACCGTTATAAATCGAAAGTTGGAAAACAATTCTGTTTTTTGTACGGGAAGAGGTGGGCCCCTTAACTAATAATTTAATTTTATCATTAATTATTAAAATATAAATATAATTAAGGATATCCTGAGTATTTCAAGTGCCTACCTTTAGCCATTATTGATCACGAGCAAAAAAGGCCAAAAAAATCACGTTTGTTGTATGGTTGCCCCCCTTAAATATTTATTTTATTTTGTTTTTAGTATTTGTTGTTATAGCGGCAACAGAAATACACAATCTGTGAAAATTTCAGAAGTCTAGCTATAGCGGTTCTTGAGATACAGCCTGGAGACAGACGGACAGACGGATAGACGGACAGACATCGAAGTCTCAGTAATAGGGTCCCGTTTTTACCCTTTGGGTACGGTACCCTAAAAACGGCAAACATGCTGCGATCACGTTTTGAAAGTCAATATTTATGACTTAAAACTTCTAGCCACGCTCAAAGGAAATAGTTGTTGAAAGGAAAGTAGCTCGTTGGAAATAGAGAATGTCTATTTCATCAACGGCAGATGAAACAGTACATAAGGCATATGGCATATGGAGTTAGCTTCACTGTAAGTCTGCTGAACACTATCTCTCAGTCGAATAGGCATGATGGACGAACAAACAATACTAAGCTCCCCGTGATAAATATTCTTGACCTTAACTAATCAACATACTACATTCAATGATCAATCCCCGCATCCTGTCAAAAAGACGCGTATCAAAATGTCGTTTAGAAATAGCTAGATTCGTTAGCAAAAAAAATATAAAAGAAATATTAGAGTTAAGTTTAAAAATGACAAGAAAGAATATTTTTAAAAATGACTATGGTCCAAATTGGTCTCCAATAAAGGAATATAAAAATATAAAACGTAACAGTCTAAGATATAGTTACTTATGATGTATTCTTTATAGACTGGACCTATTCTAATTATTCTAAATTTCATTTGAAATTATAGTCTTGCGTACATTTTATCGATTTTTTATCGATAATAATAATCATGCGAGGGCGACGTCGCTTAACGCCGGTTAAATATTGCATAACAGTGGTTTAATTGAACGTATAAAGTTAATATTGGATGACCATAACAGTTTCATATAAATTGGTTTGTTAATACGTTTGAATATAAAATGAAGTTGCTAGATGGCTTAATAATAGTAATAGATAAAAAAATATAATGCATGCTTCTGCCCACAATAATTGGTTTATTGCGTTTGATCCTGTTCTTTCTTACATGATATTTTGTTTTAGATTCCTGTTAAGATTTCCGATCGAATTAATTTGCATTTAAAACGATTTAGGTTGTACGAATAACACTGTGTCAACATTATAAAAGTTTCCCATGTACATCTAACCTCAACCCCCGTAGTTTAATGTGGGGCACAACAATGAACCATTTAGTCAAATACAGACGCGAGAAGATAGAATCGAATTGGTATGATAATTTTATGTCTACAATCTACATCATACACAACGAATAGCTCCAAGTACTTTATATAAAAGGACCATGCTGTGATCAATTTACAGTAAACCTATGGAAATAACTTAATTGAACTATTTCGTCAGAAGGGCAAACAATGAGATCGAAATATCGTTAAGGTTTTAATTTATGATTCAAGTGTGTCGTTGGTGTTAAAATGTCGATATTTTTACACTTACTGTATACATCTTCAGTCTTTCAGTGCTACCTGACATCGAAGCCGTATCTTGCATTTAAAATTGTTAGATAACATCTTAAATATTATATGAAAAAATAAATAAAAATAAATGATTTTGTGTATTATCATTACAGGTTCACCGTACGTTTCCTCGAAGTTGAAGCCTCTGGCTGTTGATTCTAGCCGCTAATTAGAGCTGAGTTAGCTCCATCACGGAGCCGTCGACAGCGGGCGGGTAGACCACACACAATATAACGGGTTTCATTATTATTTTGCAATGCCATGCTTAATCGGATGCTTAGCTAAACACGCGTTCAGTTTAAAATTTGAAGTTTTTAAAGCGTTCAAACGTCACATGTGAGTGTAGCGTTAAATGATTTCGTTAAATTTTATTATTTAAATCCACCCAAAAAGTTTTATAGAAAGTACGCTCAAACTCCGAGTACCACTGGACGCTTGACACCGTCACAATAAGATCTTACTGTGACCTCAACCCACGGCTGCGTCAGTCACTACAAGATAACTCTCAGCAATAATTATGTCGTGGTGACAGTTAACAAAATGCACTGCCACAGTACAGCGCACACTAGACATTTATTTGCAAAATGACGTTCGATGGGCGAACTGCGGACCGAACTTTCGAGGCCTAAAAATATTAAGTGTAACATATATGTATTTCACTATCGACAAAACCAATAAAGCAGTCGCCAGACCGAAATTATTATATGACTTGAATTTGCTAGCGAGTGACCAAGGCAGACAAGAGAGTGAACCGTAATAGAAACTATAAGAAGGTGGTTTGGTGTGTTAGCTTAGCATGCTTTTGTTTTTTTCTTCTTTCTTTTTGTCTTCACTTAACTATACATGATTTTATTTTAATTATAAATGATCCAAAATTATCTATATGTGCTATTGTAATAACGGAACGCTCAGTTGTCGTTGTACAAAATGTCTGTAGTGTTGAAACACCCTACTAAGTTGTTACTAGTTGCACAATAGTATAATTTACAATTATTTAACTTGTACTGTTATCAACGATATTCACCTAGTACTTACAGCTAGTAGTTTTGTATTTTGTACTACAAGTTGGAGAAAGCTAAGATTAGATCAATATCATTTGCAAGTCGGAGTGTACCCACTCCGACTTGGTTTGGTTGTTTAACGCTTAACCGTTAGACTGATTATAAGGAAATAATAATAAATATATAAACTGCAGATATGTTGGTAGACCTAATAATTAAATAAAATAAAATAACTTAACATAGGATCTTAAGGTAAACGCTGTAGAAGTTAAACGATAATCATAATTTGTTCAAAGTGGTAAATAATTCGATAATCGCCCCAAATTAATATACTATATAATATAATTATACAAACACTGGACAAATATCTCCAGGCTGCTCCAAACACCTAGGCATAATTCCGGATTCCGGACAAAATTCTGATTGCACACTGACGACAACTCGGCCGCCTTATTATAATTTATCTTGTAAAATTAAAGCCATAAAAAAATTGCAAGATTTTTGCTCTATAATCACAAATACACCAAAACAAACACCAATAACCTTGTAAAAACAAACGAGCGACATTGCTGTCTCTAACAAACAATCGAGGAACTATGGCATTCAATAAGTTCAATCTCTTTGCGGCTGTTAATTTTTCGAGTTCCTGCAGCAAGGCCTTTAACAGCAAAGTAATGATTTAATTTAAAGAAAATATGATTGCGATTCGAAGTCAATTAGCAATCACAAAAAAAGTTTTTTTTTCGGTTGTCTATCGCGAATTTTTTATTTTTTATTTTATTTAATAAGTACTGCCACATCATGTACATTATAACCTTAAAACAAAAATCACATACAGTATTACGTCTAATGCACATAACAACAACGGTGTACATAGGCATTTCCATAAAAAAGTGTTTTACATTTAACTTAAAATTATTTATGATTCCTTAACCATGGCACGTACAATGCTCGTATTGGAAGCTCCACGTGAAATTCCCGACAAAGCACAGGCAGCAGAACTATCTGACTGTGAGTCTATCAATCAATCAAATTTATTTGAGCCCGTTACAGGCTGAATAAGAAGCTGTTTGTAGATTTCCTTAGTGAAATTAGGGCCAACATGACTCTAATGTTAAGAAAAACAAAAGATAATGTAAAAGATGAAGAAGACGTGTGATTTTAAAATCACAATATATATTGTGTATATTCACAGGTTCTAGATGCATTGTTTTTTTTTTATGATAGGCTCCTACCAAAAACCTGTGGGTATGAGCTTGTGGCGATACAACTAGCGCCACAATCCCACATCGCCCTAAAAGTGTTCTAAGCACGGCATAAGGCTGCGTTTCCACCAGATGTGTTGCGAGGAATGTGTTTTTAAGATCCAATAGAATCGCTGCATTGAGCGAGGTCACGTCATGAAGCGATGCTATTGGTTCCCAAAAACACATTCCTCGCAACACATCTCTGGTGGAAACGCAGCCTTATATATTTATATGCCAGTTAAAATCAATCTAGTGGGCTTCAGCCAACAAATTTCAACATATTCAAAGAAAAGTGTCCTTGTGTATTCACAAGTATAAAAAGGATACCTTCAAAAAAAAAAAAAAAATACTTAAAACTGTGAAAATTCTGTGCAAATTCTATATGATTTTTTTTTTTTGTAAATCAATTGCAACAAAAAATATATCTCCTAAGAATTGGAACAAGGATGTAAAGCACGGAAGCCGCATACAACAAGTAAGTTATGCTAACACCAAGTTATACAAAATTTTCAAAATTAATTTGTAGAACACAATGAAGACCTTTATTCTAGAAACCGAAAATGGCTATTGACAATCATTGGTTCAACTGACACGTAGGTCAAATCAAATGTCTGAACATACTTATTATCGATGAACAAGCCTTTTAGAAACCTGCACCCGTAGCACGGCTACAGTGGAAATACGAAAGTATAGACAAACAGCGGAGATATCTTGAAGGTGCCGTTCCGATCTTTACCGCGGCTATCCGCGATCGACAAAAAATCAAAGATAATGCCACTTTATCACATAGACTATAGTCCTAAAAATTCAAATAAAATCCTACTTTATGACGTAGACTATAGTCTATGTCATAAAGTGGCATTTTAATTGAATTTTTGTCGCTCACGGCTGGCGGCGGTAAAGATCGGAACGGCACCTTCACTTTATCTCCGCTGTCTATACTTTCGTATCTCTACTGTAGCCATGCTACGGGTGCAGGTGAAATAGAAGGGATATTTCCGAAAAACACATATATTATACATTTATAGCACTGAAGAAGTGTTATGCAGTCTAAATGAGTAGACCATCAATACAATGATGTCGTTATCCCATAAATCATCATCCTATTGTCGATATTTATTGCTCACACGGATTCAGAGATCACGGCCGAATTAATTTCAATTGAACTGAAATAAGGTGATGATTTACAGCTAAAGATATTTATTACTACAGAGAACTTCTCGTCATCGTGATTTCAATAGCCCGTTGTATTAGAAACGACGTGACATAATATTATTAAGTTGAAAGCAAAAATGTTTAAAACGGCTGTGTTCGGATTTGGATGTTTAATTGAGACGCATATTATTGACCGCATGCAATGACAAAGGAAAAAAAAATGGTTTAGCGAGATAATATATATAAAAGAAGAAATAAATATATTACAAAAAACTAAAGTATAAATGAAACGAAAGAAGCAAATATGAATAAGTCCAGAGCTCAAATTCACTTTTTTCTTACCAAAGGATCTTTAAGATGATCGATCACTACGCAAAAACGATAATAACCTATAGGCTACATTTAGCATATAGGTTAAAGATTGTTTATTTATAAAGTAGGTAGGTAATTTGGTAGGCATCTCAAATGTTTACACAGAAGTAGTGGGTATCCCTTAATTAAGGGGTATTTTGTGCTAACATCTGAAATGCCATTGCCATTTTGACATTAATTATATCTAGACAGCAAGTAAACCCTCTTAATAATAATTGTTTTATTTGTAAGGAACCTAGCACCAATGACTAAATTATTAAAATTTCATATTTAGAAACAACTGAAATTCCAGCTTAGGTATTGATAAACAATACTTCTTAATGGCATTACACCAATACTACGTACAGTGCATAAAAACATTTTTTTTAATTTTCTGACTCAGTAACGAATTTTATATTTTTCCACCACCATCGCATTTGTATGCACATTTAGACGTTGAAAGTCTTGTTTCTCAATTCCTGAGTAACGTATTCGAGTCCTTATTCTGTCGGCAGCATCAACCTTATTCTGTCGGCAGCATCAAAGTTGATTGCTAATACAATCGCATTAGTTGTATCTGAAGTCAGGAATGACAAACCTTCTATAAATATACTTTATGTTACAAACCAGGCTCCATACTTATTTATTGTTAAGAATACAGTACAAAGAGTTTTACTTAAGGCACTTAAAGTTATATTTCACACAGGTCTTCCTTCATCAGAGTAGAGGACCCAAGCATTGTCCCTATTTTAAAGCTTGGAAAACGCTTATCGTCGGGATATTGCTTATCGTCCGATTGCTTTATCTTATACGCTCAAAATGAAACAATTAATTAATAATCGTCTTGAATGGTTTACAGAAACCAAAAAAACAGACATTATAAAATGAAAAATTGAGCATACGTTCCGAAAAATCCAAAAAATACAACTGTGTCATCCTCTATTATTTAAAATAAACCGTTTTCAGACAATTTTTCAAGATTACTTTACGGAGGTCTCAGAGACTTTTGAACAAAAGGAGGTGCAGGTCAGAGGTGGTTGAAAACAGCAGAATTCCCCTACGACTTCGCAAGGGCCCACCGTCGACACTGTTTTTGAGAGTTGTGTAGTAAGACCAGTACAAGCAGGAAAACCAAGTGAAACCATGGCACATACAACTTCGAGACTACCGTTGTTGAATCTACTTTTAGGGTACTAAATTCTTTAATATGCGAAAAAATGACCTCTTTTTGACCAATATGGAGGTTGTTGAAGGTATCTTGTGCCAAGGCAAAAAGATAAGAGCTTAATTAAAAGGAATGCAGCCTGAACAGCAATTGACCATAGGCTCCGCATTGCTCACAAATACATGCACTTTGATGATTAAGAAGGGAGGTCAAGGTGCAATGATTGGAGACGACGAATTTGAACAGGCTGACGGGAATGTGTGCAGTGTGGAATACAAGAGGCACATGATCTCAATATCAAATACACACCCGATAATGCATTTGTAGATTCAGAAAAAAAAAGTTATAATCGATTACAAAGTGTCTGCAAACCAAAACTACTATGAGAACATATTAGCAAAGTACAGAGACGGATTTAGGACTCTTCAACGGCATATTGACCACCCGATAAACATAGTTATTCTAGCATTGAATACTTATGATTATATAGTGTACTGTAATGATCAAATATATTTACAAAGGTTGTTTGGAGTAGTGCAACCTGATTTCAAAGAAATGGGATGGATTGGTGACCTGCTTCAAGAAATAATGGAACAATTTGGTGCCAATGAGGAATTCCTCAATTTAATGAACTATGATTCCTTCGATTACACAGAACCATGGACTAAACTGGATTGCACCAGCATAGTAGAAGGAAACACAAAATATCAAGAGTTCTTAGGTGTACTTGAAGAGCAGGAGAGGATCTTATTTGACGAGTTCTTAAATTTTGATCTATCCAGTGGCACACAGAAAGACTTAGAAGATCTTCATTACAAAACAATCGACAACTTTAATACTAACTATTGTAAGTACCTTGTTGACTCTTCACAACTCATGAAAGGAGCATTAGCTATGTCAGAGGTCACATATCCGGACACTGTACGAATGGTTTTTTCTGCCTCAAAAACATCTGGATTAATACTTTAACCCAGCTCAAACATAGAGGCAGCTAGAGCCACAATTTGCTATATGACATACGTTGTGCACACCGATGATCTAGCATACTCTGGTTGCGATCATAATATAGAGTTGCACATTGCACAAGGGATATATCTGACTGTAAGCAAAGTAGTAAGATTATATAAAGAGCGCTGCAAGAAAATTGTTGAATCGCCAAACCTTTTTAAAATATTGGCTTCCACTCTAGTTCACAACAACCCAGATGAACCACTTGTAAACATTCTTAACTACAGCTTCTATATGTCCTTAAACATTAAGGACATATAGAAGCTGTAGTTATAAATCTGTCATGTCTTTGAGGGAGCCAGGCAGGTACTTGGTAATGGGAGCTTCAAATTTAGCATGTAATGTTGGTGACTATATATCAGACAAATTAGACCCCATTACAAAAAATGCTTTTTCAATTTACCTCTTTAGGAAGCTCAGAATTGCCACTTCCTTGGCATACAATGGTCTGAGAGAGCTCCTGGCAGGAGAAATAATGCTAGAGGCCGAAGCTATTATCAAACTGACTGGGGTTATCAAAAGTTTATAATCCAAATTATAATGCAATAGAATAAATGTTACATCAAATCATAATGGGTCATTTTGACGCCCTAAATAATACTACACCGTTGAGCTGTCGCCAGGTTCCCAGAAATTGCTAAGTTACATTTAATGTAAAATTAAATGTAAATAAACAAAAACTTAACCCGAAATAAAATTGCATCGATTTGACACTGTGTTTTAATTTCTAGAACATATTTGTATTTGTATGATAAGAACAGAAAGAGTCGTAAAAATTTCAACGAATTCTCATATCACTATGTAGACGATTTTCATGATATCATAATATTAATAGCAACATTGGAGACACTAGTTTAAGGGGCTGTTTCACCACTTCCTGATAAGTGCCGGATAGGCTATCCAAAACTTAACTTGACAGTCTATAGAGTATGGAGTATCTGTCAGATAAATTATGGATAGCCTATCCGGTACTTATCAGGAAGTGGTGAAACAGGCCCTTAGTCTATCCCAAAGGTTACAAAACCCTGGTCCAAGATCCAAGTCTAGGTCAATATAATTGTATTTATGTGAACCAGTTATGGACAACCGTGTAATGATGAAGAAAGTTCACGTGTGACAGACAAGAGATATTGATTATTGGCGAATATGGTATGGTAGAAAATGGGTGGAAAGTTGTGAGGATGATAATAATGGACACAAAAATGTCTAACAAATCATATCTCACGAAAGTAGTCTGTTAGCTATAGTATACATTAAATTCGTTACACACGTTAATTTTCATTTGTGGCGCTATAAATGTTTCAGCAAAATATGCATAAACAACTTACACGTTTGAATTTGGTTGACTATTTATGTTTGTTGTCGACATCAATTAACAAATAACTTCCAAGCAGACAGACATACTGAGGGGTCTTCAAAAACTATTTGACCCAAGCACACAGTTCCTTATAAGTCTAGTCAGTCTTTGGAAAGCTTCATACATAGAATTACTCGTGGATTGTGATTTATTTGTCTGTCGGTTTCGCTGAGGCTTAACGGATTTGCGTATGCGTCGCCTTTGCAATTTATGCAGCCATAACACATGATTGTAATAATCCCCCTTGAAAGGGTAGAGAAAACGAGACAAAAATCAGTGAGAGTTGTTTATGAACTGGCGCTATTCATTGATTTAGTAGGCAAAAGAAATAGCATTTTTCTAATAATCCATGCTAACATTAAAAATGCGAATGTGTGTCTGCCTATCTGTCTGTATGTCAGTCTATCTATCAGTTTGTCTGTTAACTCTTCACTACTTGAGATACTTTGAGTCTCGGAAAGGCCATAAGATACTTTTTATCCCGAAAAAATCTACGGTTACCGCGCGATAAGAAAACTTTGGCGCAACGGTGTTGCGGGCGTCATCTAGTCAGTGATATAGTGGAGAAATTAACGGCTCTTACTTCTATTAAATCAATCGGCGCTATTCGTGTTAGGTTAAATGTTATTTCTAGTCACTTAGCGTTATGTAAGCTAGTACTTACCTGAGTTATTAAACGTTGAGTATTTAGGTTGTGACTTGTGTAAAGCGAGGCAAGGTAGTCTTCCTACATCAGCTACGTACCTGAAACAAAGTTGAAATGATAAAAATTACGGTGTACTATGAAAAGCTAAACTAATTATTCAATAAAACTTTTTGACTGGCGTCGCGTTAAATCAACACGATCAAACATGAACCACAAACCACAATAAAAGACATTAAAAATTAAAACCTCCCAAAGGACGACAATCGGATAAAACCTGTCATAATATTGGTAAATAGATCCTCGGGAGTCCATTGTATACATAATAGCCATTGTCGCTGTTTTTTGGTGGGCCGACGTGGTGGGGACGAGGGGACAGGAATGTCAACGCTGATTTACTAATTCCCTTTTAGTTTAGAGTTAACGATACGATTTGTCTGATACCTCTAATACGCTAACTTACTAATTCCCTTTCAATTTAGGATTTACAAAACGTTCAATGGTCGCCGTCATCAATGATATGTAATGATAATTTGATAAGTATTTTGCAACGCTTTTCGACATTGTAACCTACTCGTCATTAGCATTCGGACAATGTTTCTTGAAACGTCCATGCTAATAACTAACATTTTAAAATATGCTAAAGTGTGTCTGCCTCTCTAACTGTTAGCTCTTTACAGTTTAACCGCTGAATCGATTTGGATATGTATGAAGATAAAAAAATAATGTCCATGGTAAAGATATCTATAGTTTTTTATCGTGAAAACATGCGCGGCTCCCGCGCGATAAACAATAACACTTAAAACGCTGAACCGAATTTACCTAACAACGACAATTAGTCCAGTTCATCGAATTCCTACTGTATTGAGATTAATTCAACAGGGTTAGGTGAAAAATACGACATGTCGTTAGATGTAAATGTTAAATAACGGTATCAAAGCTTTGTTAAACCTAACACAAATCGTTGGTGTTTTTGCCGCGACTGCTAACCAGAATCTGAATCTAAAGTATACCAGACCTTAAATACATATAAGTATCACGTAAGTAGAGGTTTTATATTAGGCGTGGCAAATCTCAGCTTATCAATTACGTACAAAGTGTACCAAGTCTTATTAGACTTAGATTAAAAAAAACAGAAACGGGGTTTTGGGATAGAAGATTTTATTAAATAGGTAATAATCTCATGGAAACTTTTCTGCGGGGATAAAATGGTAGCTTTGTAGAATCATATTATGAATCAGAATATGATTCATTTTTTTTAAATCGCAAAACGGTTACTCTGCTTGCAATTCATGTCTAGTAATTTGTACTAATTTGTCATTCGTCAGTTTTACAGTTTTGACAATTCATTTGCTGAATTGATTGAGTGGAATTGCTAAATGTGACCATTTTAGCCCCGCTGTTTGTGTTTTAAGATAATATCAGCAAAAAGTAAATACGCTCGACCTGACTTGCGTATTGCCACAAACAGTGCAGTTAGTCAGGTCACTTTTTACAAGCAATTGTTAGCCCTGGATTTCAAACCCTGTCACGAGTTCAGACTATTTGATTTTGTTTATTGCATTTTTTTTTTACTATTAACAGAGGAAACCTTTGTCCTAGTTATTACCTATTAATAGGCAATAGCATCACACACAAAAATACGATTGATGTTGTAAAGAGTCTCGGCAAGATCGATGGCGATTTAGTTTGACAGTCCTAAACGGATCCCCTGCGCTGTCAAAACGCACCAATATACGTCAGCTTATGTGATTAATACAGCACAATGGGAGAGCAGGGACGGGACAGATTGTATCGATACTTTGTGTAAATTAGCTTTTTCTCGTTAACCATAATAATAAAGTTAAATAATAATAAAGTTAAATTTTATAAGTACTTATATTATAAATGTGAAAAGTGTCTGTCTGACTGTTACCTCCTCAAGGTTAAACCGCTTAACCGATTTTGATGAAACTTGACAGTAAGTCCCGGAAGAGACATAGGATACTTTGCGGTGTGAACCGTTTGTTTATCGCGCGTGAACGCTATAAACCAATTTCTTCGCAACGCAATTCTGGCATTCACTAGTTCATACATAATTTCTTATACAATATTAATATTGCCATAAAAGGAATAAATACCCAACGCTAAAGTTAATTTCCTCCGAATTTAATTTACTTTACAACTCCTAAAAAGCCAAACATTTTTCTTTATTGTTATTATTTACAATGAAAATCCATTTTGAAAGATTTGAAATTTTTCGTTTACTAACACCAATAACCCAAATAAGAATTTAATAAAAAAATAAAGAATACGAGCACATCCCTAGTTCATAACATCGATAATTATTGGTTAACGTCAACTACATATATAAATTCTCGTGTAAACGTCACATCTAGTTTAATACAACATTCACAAAAATTCCAGTCGATCCATCAAACCTGTCAACCATGATGGAGGACTGCACAGGCGCATCTGCCAAATTTGGCGTCCGAACACATGTACGATAATTAAAAATATCGATATCTGTACATCACTTTAACACAATTAACGTCATGTTTGACAATCGGTGTGGGGTAAGTAAGGAATGCAACCTTTTATATGTTTATTGCTCATTTTATGCATTTGTATAATATTAATAACTAGCTTTTGCCCGCGGCTTCGCGTTAAGAAGTGTTATTTTTAATTAGGTATCAAAGTCTCAGCCCTATCGGTTTGAAATTGACAAAGTTTCATACAAACTTTCATCCCCTATTTTATCCCCTTGGGGGTAGAATTGATCAGTGATCCTTTCTTAGCGGATGCCTACGTCATAACATCTACTTGCATGCCAAATTTCAGCACAATCCGTCCTGTGGTTTGGCTGTGCGTTGATAGATCACTATGTCAGTCTCAGTCTTTGAGTTATATAATATGCATACTAGCTGTCCCGGCAAACGTTGCTTTGCCATAATACTAATATTATGGCAAAGCAACGTTTGCCGGGACGATATAAAGCGATATTTCAATTTTTCCATTGTGCGATATGAACGACTCCAAAGAAAAAATAATCAAGAAAAAAACAAATGAATGACTGTTTTGGAAACTCAAGTGAACCAAATAAATGAATATATAAATTTGAATTTGGAATTCTTAACCAAAGAGGAGATATTTGAGAGCAAAGTGGCCTGTACAACAAAACGCCAATTTCATATGTAAGGACCTAATGTAAAGTATTTTATTGAAGTGACTAAAGAAATATGTTACCATGGCAACGTCCTTCGCTATCCCGTCGCACAAACAATGGTCGCCGTCAGTCTCGAGTTGTAATAATTTACTATTATTTATTCAACAAATGCACTTATCAATATACAAAGTACCCAGTAGCCGATTCTCAGACCTACTGAACATGCATATAAAATTTGGTAAAAATCAGTAAAGCCGTTTCGGAGGAGTATGGTAACTAACATTGTGACACGAGAAATTTATATATAAGATTTAGATATCCCTTTTAAAATTAGCACACCGTACGTAAAAAGAACATTTTGTAAAGAAACATAAACAAGTAGTGATTAGAGCGATTTTGCTCTACGTGCGAATTACGATCCGAATCCGAACCGATTCCCGGATGAAGTATAGAATAGGCTACTTGACCTACTTTTTTTCTTCATGCTAATCGTTTCTTAATCATTCATTTTCACCAAAAAAACTAATATTTTAATATTTTAAGTAGTAGAAACCCATAAAAATGTGGATTGAAAAATATACCTTTTAAATGGCGCCGAAAACACTGTCCGCCATAGTGTGACGTCATATTTTTTGTATTTTATACTTTCTTTATTGAAAAATATTTTATGTGCTAAACGTACGAGTCTAACAGTGCCAAAAAATTAGAAAAGAATTTAGAAATCATTTGTAATGTTGAAAACTTTTGGAGAAAAGTTTTGCCCATTTCATATCCCAACTACAATAAATGGAGATAATAATATTAAATTATATAAAACTGATGTTTTATTTGAATTATTCAAGAAAATATATTTTACAAATCTTTCTAGGCTTATTCTTATTATTTATGTACAAATAAACTTATATATAACGAGCGCGATAAATAAAAGATATTAAATTACTAGTGTGATGACGTCACATCCAAATCGGAAGTACCGCAAAAGCGGTTTCATCAGTACAAATTAAAAAATATTAAATCATATTTTCAAATCGATTTTATTTATCAATCATAAGCTTTTATTTGATGATAAGTACCAAGTTCTACTATATGCATTTGTTCAATGAAATTGAATATAGGTCAAGTAGTCTAATGATGTAACCGAAGCATTTAGTGCGTTAAAAGGGCGACCAAAGCAAAATTGATGATTTTATAATTAATTTTTATACTTGATTTCTTAAAGATAGATACGACATTATATTGGCCATAGTCTGTTATAGCGAAAACATGATAATATCTTAAAATGTTCTCGATAGAAAAATCACAAAGATGCATCTACACGGATATTTCATATTATAAGTATGTATTTTCAAAACAGTGCATTCAATTGAGTTAATAAAAAATCGGATATGAACTTTATTTTATTAATGTTTTCTTATTGTTTTAGTAATAACTAATAAGTTACTCCTCATTAAAATAATACTTTTTTCTTCTTTTCATTAAACAAATTGGATGATAAGGGCTTTAAATTCCACGGGTGTTCAATTGTTTTCGATAAGGTTAAGCGTTGAACCATTCAGTTAACGATAAAGTTAAGTATTCGTTATCTCTCATTAACCGTGGGTGGTCAATTACACAAGTACCATAGCTAACCAAAATTCAAATTAACATCATTTGTGGCCTGTCAACAAGTTATAACGATTATTGCAATAGACTAAAACTATGTTATCGATGATTTGATTTAAATATTCGATCAGTTAAATAATTTAACTGTGCCAATACACGGTGTAACAAAAATAAGTGATAATACTTTAGGGTGTGTACGTGTTCCTTGTAGAGAGTTCACTGTGAAAGTAGCAGCTGCAGTAGTTCACGCTGTAAGAACAACATTTTTTTTCACTTTTGTATGGGAAAACTAGTAACGCTCGGACCCTTGCCCATACAAAAGTGAAAAAAAAATTCGTCTTTCAGCGCTGCTACTTTCACAGTGAACTCTCTACAAGGAACACGTACAGAGTACAAAAATTAGTGATAATACTTTAGGGTCTGTACTACAGACCCTAAAGTATTATCACTTATTTTTGTTACACACTGTATAAGAATTTAAGAAATGTACCATCGAGGAAATTGATTTCTAGGCAGTTGACGGACCTACGTCGATTGGTCGGCTTATGTCATTTCAATGTTAGCTGTGATCGTCGACCAAATTACTTAGGTCCGCCGTCTGCCTAGGAATGAACTTCTCTGATAGTACATAAATATTTTAAATACCGCTATTATTTATTAGCAAACGCGCAAGAAGAAAACTTAAAAACTTTAAAGCTCCGATGCGCCAAAATTCGTTTATCGCGCGAGAAACGTACATTTTTCCAGGATAATAAGTACCTAAGCAACATCGGTTTAGTGGTTTAGGCGTGAAGAGGTATCTAACAGACAGACGAACACACTTTCGCATTTATAACATTACTGGATTGGTATCGAGGTCATGGCAGGTCAGGGTCTTGTCCTGGGTGTGCGCGTGACCACACGATCCGATGACCGCTGATGTACGACTCAATATGGGATCGTTGGTGATAGTCCTACGAAAAGGTATTGAAGACGTAAGTGAATGAAGTGGGCAACTAACAATTTGAAAAATCCCGTTTTGGTGCATAAATGGAGGCTTCAGGACCGGGAAAAAGATTTAAAATAAAACCATCTGACTATATCTACTTTGTATGCAACGCCGAGTTGCAGCGACTGTTATTAATGAATCATTTGTAACAAATTCCTAGAAATGGCCGCAAAATACTCAAAAATTTCTTCTTTTCACAAACAATAATTCTTATCTTTTGTTTACATCCACACAGATGGTCAGCAAGTGTGGAGACCTTTACCTATTGTTTGTCGCTATAGCTTTACCTTTACAAATTCAAATTCTGAGTATCAACTGGGTTTAGTGAATTTTTTAAAATAAGTAGGGCTGCTAGATGCACAATCATAAAAAAACTGTGAAAACAATACTAATTTGTGCAAATTATACAAAATCTTTAGAACAATATCTACGATGTGGACAAAGCAGTATACAATATTAGAGAGAATCCCAATCCTTACAAAAACTCAATCACAGCACATCAAGAAATTTGAAATTGCTCTTTAAATGTGGTTCAAGGCCCAAAGAAGCTAAAACGAAACTATGAGCAGTCGTACGCAAAAACAAATTGCCAATTGTTTTAGGAAAATGGATTTTCATACCGATTTCGTCAAGACCTCTATATATATATATATATATATATATATATATATATATATATATATATATATATATATATATATATATATATATATATATATATATATATATATATATATATATATATATATATATATATATATATATATATATATATATATATATATATATATATATATATATATATATATATATATATATATATATATATATATATATATATATATATATATAAAGAAAGCACACAAAGGTGGCCTTATTACTAAGCAGCAATCTAATCCTCTCGCTCAAAGTTTGCCTGGAAGAGATTGCTGCTTAGTAATAAGGCCACCTTTGTGTGCTTTCTTTTTTTTATACGCATATTTTAAACTTTGTTATATTACGTAATTGATTGCACAATAAAGTATATTTTCATTTCATTACAAGACATTGTAGTATACAAAGTTTGCGGAGAAGCCGAAAGTTTTTCGCCAAAAGAATTGTAAAAACTGGCTAGAAACAGTTTTCCAAAAATTGACTAAAGATTATACAAATGCCAACTTTGTAATTCTATCAGCGCTGCTAATATCAGATTGAACTCTTAACAAGTGACACATACACAAGGTACATAATTTTTACTGCCATAAAAACCGAATACACACAATTAATATGTTACGAAACCAAAGTGCCTTTAACAGATTTTAATGATAACAAACATGTAGTAATAAAAAGTATTTATACTATTAAAAACTTAAATACATTTTTATCTCAATTCATCTACGTGTTTTACATTATTCATTATTAGTAACTAATAATTAACTTATCCCACACTTATCTCGGCGACAAAATATTTAAAAGTGTAAGATTTATAGGTATTCAATACATATATTAGCCGATAACAAACTTGATTTATTCGGTAAACTATACATCAAAGTCTTTATATTTAGGGTTGTCGAGAAAACAAAAGGAAAAAGGGAAACATTAGGAAGATTCAGAGCGCAACGCGACGCACAGATGCGTTTCTAAATTTGTACTGTATTGACAGATTTCAATTGCCTGAGACGTCTCGCAAATCTATCAAATCTATAATAGAATTGACCCTAAGCGTCGCGACGCGTCATGTTTTTTGCCTATAGCATATTCATCCCTATTTTTGTATTATTTAAGCACTTTCTGCTACAAAAATACGGAAGCGCGTGTCGTCGCGCGTATTTGCTCTTAGTTATTTCCATATTCTCATAGCAGATATACTAAGACTGCCTTCACATTAAGTCGCGAGTAGTGCGGCAGCCGCGCGACTTAATGTGAAGGCAGCCTTAAATAATAATAGAACAATAGAGATTAATATGCTCTGACGAAAACCCTGACTCGTCGCTTCAGGTCAGGTTCAGGTCGGATGCCAATTTACTGACGCGATAGCGTAAGAAAAATAAAACGTACACCATTAAATAAGTTCAGTTAACGTTAAACAAAATTTTATAAAAGTATTTAAAACTTACGTAACGGCACTGGGTGAGATGAGAAGTCACTGAATTTAACTAAAAATATCTTTTTTTTTATTTCAAACACGTAAAGTCACAAGTAACAACAATTTACATCTGCTCCTACCCCGAGCCTAGGTCAGAATGCCAAAGCCCAAACCCAACCCTTGACTCTTTCTGCCAACCAACTCACATCTGGTTCAAATTGAGTCACATTATTTATTGCCCTGCCAAAAACAATGGTAGTTGTGTTTTTGCGTCAAGTGAACCGTCTTTGTTTTTTGCGATTGTTTTTATACATTTTAGCCTAAATGTTGTTCCCAATGGACGTAATATTTTAAGAATTTGTTCTCTCGTCGAGTTACTTACGTGGATCTTTAAGTTTTCCACGACATTTGGGATATCACTTGGCGACCAACCAGATTATACTTTTAATATTGTCAAAGATTTGTGTAGGGTCCCGTAAGTAATGTTAAAACTGTAAGCAACCTAATTTTATAATATGCAGTCTGTGATTCGACTGGCGGAAGTAGCCGAAAAACATGGCAGGTTCTTAAAAAGAGCTAGTGAGCCTAACTTTTTTTTTTTTCTAAAATTTAACTTTAATTAGATTACCGACTGAACTTCGTATCACTTCCCTCCTAACACATCGTGCAAACCTTCTCTGGACTTCCACGAATATTTTCAGACTCTAATTAAACAAATCGGTTCAGCCGTTGTCGTGTTTTAGCGATGCTAACAATATAATAATAAAAAGGTTTATTTTTCACACAACTTACAGATAATGGTACAGATAATTACAAATACATTAAAACGTGTGAACTGGAGCCTAAGCTAGGATACCCTGTATTTCAGGACTCCAGGTTCCACCCGCAGATTAGAGAACTTATGAGATTTTTAAACAAAATATTATAAGAATTGTGTGTGTGTATGTTATGTGCGTGTGTGCTTGTGTGTGTGTGTGTGTGTGTGTGTGTGTGTGTGTGTGTGTGTGTGTGTGTGTTTGTGTGTGTGTGTGTGTGTGTGTGTGTGTGTGTATGCGTGCGTGTGTGAGTGAGTGTGTGTGAGCATGAGTGTGTGCATGTTTATTTAAATGTTTTATATTATGTATATTAAATATTATACTTTACATTTGCGGGCATCATCTTGTAGTTGATATAAGAGACTCTGTTTCGTTATAGTTTAGGTTTAACAGCCATTTTTGCAGAATAGATTTGCATTTATTCCGTGTTTTGTTGTAAATGTTCAGTATTCTATTTATTTTGTTATATATGTATGGTGCAATGAATGATAAGTGTCGAGTGATATTTAAAATATATTTTTATTTATATAAACTAAGACAAAACCCATGTTTATGGATACTCATGTTTTTCATAATATTTCAAGACGATATCTTTACGATTGTCTCACGCTTTCACAGGCTCACAGCGCATCGTACTGGAGACAACCCTAGTACTATCTATTGTGCTGTCAAAGTCCTTTATCGGTGAACAATGAAATACTCTAAATTTTTGTACAGGACCCCTCGAATATAAAACATTTTTCACTTGACAAGCGCAATATATAACCTATGCATCGCTATCGTTGCTTAGAGGCAGATATGACAAAGAAGAAAATAGGATTTCTTATTACAACTTCTAACATTAAACTTTAACTTCTTGTAATAAAAAAAGGGGTCTGTTTTCTCCAAGTAAACATAGAAAATCACAATATTGATAAAATTTTAGTAAAAAAATGTCATTTAGCATACTATGCGTATAGTATAAGTCTTCAAGCTAAACTACATTGAGATGTTTGTAAGAGATGTAGAACATACATCTCAATGCTAAACTATTGATTTTCATGAACGAATAAATATTGTTGAGACTATCATTATGAGCGTGTTAATTAAGAGCGGGCTGCCAAACTTTGCCGTGTTTTCTAATAAGTATTACGATCCCGGAAGACGATTGACTTAAATGAAATTAAGATTTATTAAATCACTGTATATTTATCTGATATTTGCTAAACGGAAAACACGATTCACTTATTTTGACTGGATAGTTATATTTTTCGAAATTATATATCTTTCGTGGCTTTTCAACAAATATTTGTTACACTAATTGAGTTACTATCATTAAATAACTTGCACTACTACAATCACACACTTTATAAAATAATTGCAAAAGGAAATATTAGTATTGTATTTAATTTTTAAGTAAGTAATCATCAAAAACGGTTTTGGGACTTACGACCTTTACTTTCGTGCTATAATGCGGGAACCGTTGTTACGCGATATTGTACACTATTAGCTGCAGCGTAAAGCACATTGCTCGGGAGCACGATTCATGGAATCATTATATCACGATTGGAGGATAGCGGGGTGTGTAGGCGGGGGTAGCGTGCTTTGAAATTTTTGGATTTGGATCTCTAAAAGAGAGAAACAAATTATTTTTGAAATCGTTGAAGATATAATGATTTTCTTCTCCTCGTCCGAAACCCTCTCCGAAAACCTCTCAAGTACTTGTCTAATTTTAGTACTAGATGACCGTTCGAACTCCGTTGCGCCGAAATTCGTCAATCGCTCGGTAACCGTACATTTTTCGGGAACTAAAAGTATCTTATATCCTTTCCCGGGTCTCCAAATTTCAGAAAAATCGGTCAGCGATATGGGCGTGAAGAGGTAACAGACGGGCACACTTTCACATGTATGATGTTGGTACTTGGTATGGTGGATTACAGAGTAAAAATGTTAAAATTTCAAAATGGCCGCCTAACGAAGTGCAAGTGCGAGAAAAAATCAGTTCATTACCAAGTGGATCTAGTTATGTAATATCTCCCGGATCTCGCCGACAGCAGACCAATCATATCGTATCTGTTATCTTGATTGAGATTTATTAGATCGCTGCGCCGGCACATATAAATCAACGTACGCTCGCTGACGGTGTACCACACTTCGATCTTATTACCGCTGTAGAAGGTCCGAAAGTGATAAACCTTCTCTGTCGGCATTCGCGACCGTACTCACAAGACTGTCCCATTATAAACGTTAAAGTAACATTTTCAAAATGTTAATTTGGCGATAAATAGATACTCGATACTCCACTCCATGATAAGATTGCACTACGAATTCAAACGGTTATCGCATAAGAAAATCGACTATTAATACATACTTGTCGAAACAAAATTTCAAGGTTAACTTTAACTTCATAGTAGAACACAAATCGTAAAAGATTCCTGACTCACTTTATAATCCTACAGTAAAACATTCGAACAAATAAGTTACCACGATACTTTACTAATGAGAACCGATATTGGTACCGAGAAAATTATGTCAAACAACCTACATACTTGGCCCAATTGGTACTCATAATCATAAATTATATCCCATCATCGGATTCTGATATTTATTCCACCCCATGTAAGGGCCAGAATAGTCTGAAAAAGTTTATGGGGTGATTGACGAAGAGATGTTTATCTGTAAACAATGCGTGTGGTTCGGTGTTCGAAGTATGAACTGACTAAAGCATTCCAAATTTAAATTGAATTTAAGGATTTGAATATGGAATGTCTTTACAAAATAGTTTGGGTGTGCGGGGACCAAGATGTTTAACTGGGTGGTGACTGGTGACTGGTGTTATAATAATATTAACCTGCGTACAAGTCATATCGCATATCGCAGCACCAATCTTACCTAAAGACCAAGATAAGAACATCTCATTCCTAAAAATTCCAGAAATACCATCGCGATCAGTTCCAAAATAAAACGGAAATAAACACGGGGGTGTCAACCCCAATACCTCTCTCAATCTCTCCAGGAATTTTTCAATTGAGTGCAACTCCATAACCTTTTAGTCCCAGATTCCTTGAAAAGTAAAATAAACTCTAAAACCTGTGTATCTGAACTCAAAATTGCTTATTTGGGAATTAGCTTGTGAAATTGCGCGAATTGTCAATGTACTTAATGAAGTCCGAAGCAATTTTTCTTGATCCTTAACCTCAGTTGCTTGTATTTAAGAACCAGCCATACTAGTACACAAGAGTAATACAGACACAATTTTCTTGTAACAAGAAACAAGCTACAGAAGAACATTAAACATAAAATTATTTTATATAAGTAACATTTTTATAGAGTTTAATAATTAACTTGAATAAATCAGAAACAATTTAGGTGATGGTTTTATTTTTAAAAGAAAAAATACAACAAAAATAAAAGCCTCCAAGCATTTTAGTTGTTAAAACATGCAAAATTCAAAAGTAAATTTTTTATCACAAAATTCCACGCAAATCCAAAAACATGTGACGAATTCAATTGAGTCACTAGCCAGAGCTAGCAAAACGTTTTCTCTATAAGCAACTAAGAAAAAATAAATAAATATACTTGGCCAGTACCAGAAAAATCAACATAGTTTCTAGCCAGTACAAGTAACCTTAAATCTTCCCCTCAATCGAAGCTGACGCTAACTCTGCTTCCAGTCGATTAGTGCTAAGCATTTTGGACGTTAACTAAATCAATTACACACAGACCCTGGACCTGACTGCTGTAATGTATGGTGACATGAGGGTCAGAAGAAATCTTTTTAATTTTTGATATGGGAATTCGTACGTAACAGCAAGTATTTAGTTTTAAAATTTATTCAATCACTTCAGTTTTTTTTTTATTTGGAACAGATTCTATACATATTTTATTAAAGTAACTGCTTTTCTAGATTTATAAAAAAATATGAAACATAAAACACTAACAATAGCTCTGTGGGTTACGTGTCTGTCTATATTGTAGGTATATCTAATTGTACTTACTTTAAGATTTTAACATGTAACTGTATTTTTTTTCCAATAAAGAAAAATAAAAAATAAAAAGTGCATTCCAGTGATGCAGCATTACAGTACCCGTTTACAATTTATATTACAGTAGCAATTCAACGCTGGATTAGATCACTGGATCGGAATATAATTCCGCTATAAGATGTTGAATTTGACCCTAAAACCAAACGTACCACTCTCGACCATCGGCATATTTTAATTACCGACCATGTTAACAAAACGGTTTGGATAAAACAAGAGTCAGACACGTTCGATCCATGTTCACTTTTTTCTCCGAAACATTATCCTTACGTTGAGAACTGATACAATTGTTTTTTTTTTTTACTTTCGCTCGGGGTACGGACCCAGAATTTATCGTGTTCAGTCTTTCGCGGATTTACTTACATGTGAATTTGATATTGGTTAAGAAACCGTGATTCGTCTATAAAGTTGTTGAATTTGTTTACTTCGTCCTCAATGGCACGCTGCTAGAAAAACAATATAAAGGAGAAATTTTGTGAAGTTGAGTGTATTAGATATAATTATTATCTTAAATAATAATCGCAACCTGAAGGGGCTGTTTCACCACTTCCTGATAAGTGTCGGATATTCTATCCACAACTTATCTGACAGATGCTCCATACTTCATCTATCAGATAAGTTGTGGATAGCCTATCCGAAACTTATCAGGAAGTGGAGAAGCAGCCCCTAAGGCCCCTGGCTTGTTGAGTATCCGTCGAATTAAATAAAGAAAATCCAAGTGAATGGAATACCTATGCAATGGAGGCCATTAACAACAACAATTAACAGCGCCCCAACCCCCAAACTTGTATCTATAAGGAATCCGGAGTTCTCTTAGTATCTTCGGAACCATAGCATATATTGGTGCAAAATCTTACTTTTTGGTAGCACATGCTTGGGATACTTCTCATAAAACCAAAATCACCATATGTTTCCATATTATGTTCCATAGGTCCGAAGTTCCAGGCGGCTGAAGAATGTCGCGGGCGTGGATTGCGCAATTGATAGTGTTGCGCGAAGAGTCGTGCATTTACGCAACCGCTCTAGCGTAGCCAGGCACACAAGTGCGATGTTTGGGCAAGCTTTGGGCGGGCGCTTGGCACGCCGCCCCCATATTGCAAAGTACAATTCTCTCTCGCGAGACAGATATCGCAGGGCCGTGTCAAGGAACCGCACTTCCTACCGATACTATTGTGGGAATAATGTGGGAGTGATGATGATGAAGGAGGCGTGTTCTGTCGAGGGTCACCAATGTGGGAATAATGAGTGGCGGCCACAAAGGAAGATCTTCCGACCGAGCGAGGTGGTATGCTCGGTCAGGCCGGAGCCCACGTGATACATTTCAGCTGTCGTATATATACCGACGCGCTCAGATAACTTCGATAGTGCGATGCAGGAATGTTAGGCGAATTGTGGGTACCGCCACACTATCACCACCTGCGCTTTCTTCGACCGTTCCTGCGCGGGGTGGTGCCGGTTGTCGCCGGCGACGTGGTTGTCGCCGGCGAAGTCTAGCTACAGATGTTCTTGAGTTTATCTCAAGAACATCTGTAGCTAGACTTCTGAAATTTTTGCCTGAAGACAGACAGACAGATAGACAGACGGACAGACAACGAAGTCTTAGTAATAGGGTCCCGGTTGTTTCGTTCTCTTCGTCTACATTTGTGACCCGTATGAAAAAAAGGTTCGGGACCACTGATCTAGGATGAACATAAGCAATTTGCAAAGTTAACTCCCATACAAGACACAAACGTGTACAACCTGTCACAAACGTGGTTAAGACGAGCCACGTTTAGGAACATCACGTCTGTGACATTTTTTGAACATGTCTAGCAAAACATTACCTAAAATACATCCATGGTTGTTGATATCTATAAAGAGGCATATTGATTACAATACCAAACTTTATATTAAAAATCGAGATCGATATCGTACACTATCACTTCATGATTATAAACACGTCGTTGAACCGTTATGCTTTACAAAATTGAAGCAGATACGGCATTAATTAATTTTAGCTTCATGCTCCAACAAAAAATGCCGATTACAAATAGCAGTCAAGTGACGTTCAGAGAAGTGCTGCTAATAGAAAAAAATTTAAATCTACTAAAGTTATGAGGAAAACAAAAACGGCCACGTTTGTGACCCCCAAAGTCAATCACAAAATTTGCAAGTCCATCATAATCAATAATAATATCAAAATTATTTGTTTTGAAATTGATATGATACTTTTTTTAGACAAAATAAGTATTGAAGAAGATGGAAAAAGTAACAAAAGTACCCGTAAACCGTACGTTTAAACAAAGATACAGGGTCGAAAATGCGTAAATCTGGGTTTTGCACACACCACGTTGCATGACATTCGGTTAAAAAAAACCTTTAAAAACCTTTTTTTGCTGATTAAAATATAATAATGTAAAACATGCTTGCTCGGTTAATTTTAGTCGAATACCATCGTATAATAATATTTTTTGACATTCAATTATAATGAAAAAAAAAATCATGATATCACACTTTTACATGTGTAAATGAAAATGACTCTTATAGCTAGAAGGGGATTGTGAGTTGACCGCAAAGTCTTTGATTTCTTTCGCAATATTTTGTTGAAATAAAAATCTTTTATCATTTAATGCCAGCTGGAGCTACTTTGTTCTCAAAATATAATCGCATCAGTTCTACTTCTCCTGAACTGTCCTCAGTTAAAACTGTAAGAAAATTTAAAAAGAATTCAAAATGAATTATTAAACAATAATAATAATCATTATTGACAAAATATTATATGTACACTATCACAATACAACTAATATAATTTATATTTGATTAACGAATAAAATCCGTCATCTGGGAAATATACTTATTCGGTTAACAATGCAATGTTGTCTAATGAAATTGGATTATGTTCAAAGGAATTAAAAAAGATTCTCCACTTTTACTTTTTGTACCCTTTTTTCTTTAGAAACAGGAAACAAATCGGCAATTCGTATCACTCACCGGTAACAAAATACTTGGAGATATAATCTGTAGGCCGATTTAAAGTAAATCAGAGTGAATTGCATACAACCCCTATTAAAGACTATGAGGGTGCTTCGAAGAATGGACCACCTACGTAGCGTCTTTGATGAATATTTAAAGGGTCGACTAAGGACTAGCGGAGCGATTTAAAACGTTCAATCACGAACTTAAAAGTTATAATATACTAGATGACTGTTAGATAACTTCGTTGCGTCTAAATTCGTTTATTGCGAGAGAATCGATTTTTTTTTTTTGCAACAAAAACTATCCTATTGTCCTTTCCTGGAATTCAAAGTATCTCCTTACTAAATTTTATCAAAATCGGTTCAGCGGATTAAGCGTAAAGAGGTAACAAACAGACAGACACACTTTCGCATTTATAATATCAGTATGGATGTGTATTGTCACGGTGAATTTTCTTGTGTCATAAATCCAACATTTTGTTAACACTCGAACATTACCACCACGGCCAAAAGATTAAGAAGAACCCACGGTTGTTGGTCCGTGGGAAGAACCCATACAAGTTGCCAAATTGACCCATAACAAAAACGTGTCATAAAAAAGATATTCACAAACCGTACCGGTTACAAAATTATTTTCTAAATTATAGAACCTAGTATATTAACTTTTTGTACGTTCTGTCAATATTCTGTTAGGAGTTAGGACGTGTGCAACGTGTGGACTTTTGGTCGGATTTTTTAACTGTATGCGAAAGTACCTCCCTCTGCTCCGACCTTTGCGTAATATTCCCTATCTCTTCCGCCTAGCTTACGTGCCTCGCTCCGCTCACAATGTGTCCGCAGCAGGCAGCGTGTGACAATTTTTTGTGGTTCACACTTTACGATACCGTTTGACAGGATAATGTTATAATTTGTTTGGAGATCATGTTTTGTTTGTACACAATAGAAACCCTTTATTATTAATCGTATTTAAACAACTGGACAAGTTATATTTAATGTGCACAATAAATTCTATGTGACATTAAAATGACCGCTACCATATTTGCGACCATAAACAATTCGAGTGACAGTTTTATTTTTTTAACGTTTTAGCCATGATTATGCCGGCCATTAAATATCATTAAGTGCCCATTTTTCATTTTTACAAACTACTAAAAATACCTAATGTTGCTGCTACTGCGTAATAAATTACTTCTTCGTATTAGGATTAAGCAATATAGAAAAAATATAAAAAAACTGTTTAGGATTGAACTAGAACTTAGCTATATTAACAAAAATAGTCTTGCTATTGTCATAAGTGTATCAGATAATTTTATCAGATTATTTTTGTTACAAATAACACTAACTCTTAAGTTTGTAATTAATGTTAATATTTGTGTTTTCTGTAGAACCATCCTGTATGGAATATGGATGCATCATAGGACTTTAGAGTCATATTTTAACATTTTACACTCTGGCTGTTAAAAGATTTTACTGAAGGGTCATAGTTTAAGCCCCGAATAATACATCAGATTTTTTGTCTAGTTACACTATGGTAGGCTATGGTAAAATACTATGGTCAATTTCTATTACGTTTACTGAATAGAAAAAGGTATAATTTTCAGATATTCTGTCCCGTTAATAGCCTAACTATCCAGGTCATCTGAGGTATTCTTCCGAATATGGTATTTACGGCACGACCTGCTAGATTCCTGGGCAGCTATCTTTAAATTTTATTGGTTGAATTTATATTGTTAGACCATGGAACACTGCTTTCGATGGTCCCCGCAAGTGTTATCGTTTTCAAAACTATGCTGTGGCATACTTTGGCAATATTCATTTAGTAGGTCGGCTCGAGTGATTCCACATTCTTACTGAAAATAGCATTTATTACAAGTTACAACCCTTGCCTAACTGTTTTTCAGCGAATTTTCATTCTAAAACTATTATTTCAGAAACTCCTAACCTTGAGCCTCTGGATTATCAAGAGTTCCTTGAACCGGTAGGTAGGTATATACGTATTTAGACTAACCCAAGTTCGAAGACTAAACCAAATAGAGTTTAAACTATTAACAGCGCCTACATTTGGTCACCAAAAGTGGCAGTGATTGATCATCCATAGATATGTCATACAATAGACCTGACCAGTGTCCCTGTGTGGAATATAGATAATGTGACTAACAGGTTTTCCTAGTAAATGCTGATGATTGATATGTGATGATCTGATTCAGATTTACGTCATGGTGGTTTAGAAACAGCAAAATAATTTTATCTATGTACAAATACAGACCATGTGCTACTTCGCGCCAATGGAAGTGTCCATATTTTTCTCATTATAATCTTATACGTTGATAATTCAAGATATAAAAAGCTGCATCAATATTATGATTAATACTTAAATCCGTTAAAAATGGACAAAGAAAATCAGTAAGTAGCTTAGTGCACTTATTAGAAATGCATGTTATCATCCAACTTGTAAAGTAAACAGCAAATTAATTTAAATCATAGTGCAGTGATGATGGTCAGTCACGACGTTCGTGAGCTGTGTACGGAGCGTTCAGATTTATTTTTCCTCTGACAGGACCCTTATGCCCACGACATATAGATCACTCTCATAGAAACGCCAATGTGGAATGACCCGGGAGGACTGTAGACGAAATCACATGTCTGTCTGTTGTGACTTATGAATTATGAGTTGAGAGACTTGGTGGATTATTTTCATTTAATTTCTGTGTGCTACAAAAATTAAAATCTCAGAAAATAGACGTATATTCGATACAAAAGGTTACGCCATTTACTTGAATGACATATTCAAGGAAATGGTGTAACCAACAAAATATGTCTAAATTGCCCCAAACTCTCAAATCAAATCTCAAAAATGGATATAACTCTTACCACGCCATTTCATAACAAACTTCGAACGTATTAAAAGTCAAGTATACTAGTTCAGGAAAGATCCAACATGATCCTATTAATTTGTTAGCATCACACAGTTCTCACTAGCAATTAGTGCGAAATAAATACATTAATAAAAAAGTTATATACAACGACATAGTCAGACACAATTACAAGAGCTTATGATCTATAAGACTGGGATGAGCAACCTTTTAGATTTCAATATGATAGTACCAACGATTCGCAAAACTTGGTGAGAAAAAATGAAGACGTAAATGGAAAGTGTTTCCTTGAGTACCATTTTTAAAATGTTATTTTTAGGGTTCCGTACCCAAAAGGGTAAAAACGGGACCCTATTACTAAGACTTCGATGTCTGTCCGTCTGTCTGTCACCAGGCTGTAACTCAAGAACCGCTATAGCTAGACTTCTGAAATTTTCACAGATTGTGTATATGTGTTGCCGCTATAACAACAAATACTAAAAATAAAAATAAAAAATATTTAAGGGGGGCTCCCATACAACAAACGTGATTTTTTTGCTATTTTTTGCTCTTAATCAATAACGGCAACACATAGGCAATTGAAATGTTCTCAAAATACTTAATTGTATTTGTACTTTAATAATTAATTATAAAACTTAAATAAATTAAATAATTGAGGGGGGCTCCCATACAAAAAAATTCAATTTTTAGCCTATTTTTGCTCTGTAGTGGTACGGAACCCTTCGTGCGCGAGTACAACTCGCACTTGGCCGATTTTTTTGCTTAAATACTCACATATTCCACTTGCGTCTTCAATCGTCTTCAAGCGAGAAAAGAACAAACCCCTAATGCATTATATATGTTCAAACTACATCCAGTAATATTGAATTTCCGTACAAAAACTACGCATAAAATATATACCACCACTTAAGGTTAGTACTTGCTAAGTCAAGTTAAGGCAAAGTCAAACAAAAGATTGGATGGCGCAGACGTAAAATATTGTATACTATAATTTTAACCTATTACGTTTTGCTGTTGACATATTTAACATAAAATAAACACGAACAGAAGATGTTATACAAAAGCACAGAAACGTACGAGCATTTCCAAAAGAGGTGCTTTCCTTATTGGTCAAGTACACTGTTATCGCTATTCTTACGGCTTGTGAGGATAAGAGCAAATCTTGAAGGACCAGGAATAGCGAAGTAAAGAAAAAGTATAATTTCTTAATACATTAATTATTAAATGAGATGATAAAAAAATAATTTTAATGGCTTTCAGTCCAATATAATATTTGATCATACCGTCTATACCTTCTACCGTCATAGCTATTATGTAAATTTATATTACATTCAACAACCATACCAAAACGGAGACAATAGTTGTGTAGCCCTGGACAATTTAGGTCAAATAACTGAGCTGATCTAGCCATTACACTTTTGTCTCATCCGCCAAATATAGTGGATTTTTTTCTAATAATGAACACAGTTAAGTTAATTGTCACAAGTTGGGTACAAATAACTCAGCAACTTGTGGCATTTTTCTGTAGCGTTATTGATAGAGAAACGTGTTTGGTGTAAGCCAATTAAAAGCGCTAGTGAATAAATGATCTGGGTAAATCTAAAAAAGGGAGCTACAAAGTAATTATTTGTTTCATTGGGTATTCCACTGCGTAAGACTCCGAGACAGGTTCTTAAGAAAGTGCTTTTCGGAGGTCAATTGTACATATCTATACCAAATCGTATGAAAATCATTGCTAGGGTCGAAGCAAACGAACTTTTTTTCATAGTAAGTATAGAAAAGAGTACTTAATCCTGTCAAAACTTATCACTTGTGATACTGTCACCAAGTTCCCATTCATGAAATAAATTCGTCGTTGTGACCAAAAATTTAACAAGCGTCAATGAATATCTTGATCTATAAGGCAACGTGCAAACAATGCTTTACACAAACAACCTTTGCGGTGCACTCAAAAGGCCTAATGATCATGATTCATGACTAACGTAATCCTAATCTATCCTTATCTGAATCATCATGACGCCTGACAAACCCGACCACACCGCAAACATTTGAATTATTCAACAAGTGTATCTGCCTTCACTGATGTGGTTTTTCGCCAAGGGTAACTATTTAGTATTCTGTGACCAGGGTCTAAATTGGAGTAATAGTTATCCTTAAATGACATGTCTTGTTCATTTTCCCCATCATTTTGCATCTATTACATTTAGTGACGCTGAACAGTTTTCAGTTATTATTAAACACTTTTCCCACATGATTAACGTGACTAATTAATTTTTTTAGTCGAGAGTATTTTGTGAATATTTCAAGTACCTATCTGTTATATCTACCATTATTGATATCGAGCAAAATATGACAGAATAATCACGTTTGTTGCATGGGAGTGCGTTTCTTCCAGGCATTGCACGAGTATTTCAAACATAAAAATACTTTTAAATTGTCGTTTGGTCTATTTGCAAAAGCGGGGCAATTTTGGCCTCGCGGGGGACACCGGGACAGACTGCCTGAAAGCGGGGCTGTCCCGCCCGAAGCGGGACGTATGGTCACGTTATACATGATGCATCTCATGATACACTTGATATTACCTTTAAGCGGAGGTGGAAAGATCTTTGATGAGTTGTTGATATTCTCAGATATGTTAGTGTTAACACTGTCAGTCTTTTAAGACAAAAGCCGGAAACATATTTAAATTGGTGGAACGAAGATACTTTTCATTTTAATCTGATTGCCGAGCCCCTATTAGTTATGGAACTAAGTTATTAGTTTTAATATTCAATGTAACCTTTCCAGTTGCGATAAGGAAGTGTTTGGAGAACCAGTAACACAAATTATAATACTTTAGTACGATGGATAGACGGTTGTAAAAGTAAACTACAGGGTAGCTTCTTTGGAATCTTTGGTCTTCACTAATAGGACTTAGCCCTTTACGCCGCGAGTGATACGATTAAGGGAATAGAGAAGAAAAGTTTGAGAAGCTATCGATAAAATGCGAAATTTTATAAACGTTAAGTATTTAAGCCTATTATAGATATACTCGACTTTATATCATACTCATATCATTGCTTAAACGTATATCCTTCTTTGAATCTAGAATTTCATTTTTATTTTCGAAATTATTCAAGTAATTAAAAGTATTGGAACTTGGAAGTGCTAATACTAATCAAATACCCAAAACCATTATCGGAATTCTTTAAACATTTAGGCATATTGTGTCATTTTACCAAAAGACTAACACACGTTGTGAGCAACACTTACAATATACTTCCCTTCCCTGTGATCTACTCTATCATAATTCGTTTAGTGATTTATGAATCCAAAACGATGCGAAGTAATATATTATAGTCCACTGCTGTAATAAATTAAAAGATTACCCTTTTTAAGAAATATATATATAAGGTTATTTCTTAGAATTTTCGACGATTATGTAGTAAATAACACAATTGGGTTTCTGGAAAAAAAACAAAGAAACGACATTTAGTGTTATTAAATTAACAATCGCCGAAATCAATTAAAAATGCTTTCTAGTTTTTAGTCCATTCGGCCATCTTTTCTGTTCATAGATTACATAGAAGTCGTAGAACAGAAGTATCTGTCAAATAATAATCTAAATGGCGGCAAAATTCAAATAAAGAAAAATACATTTTTCTTTACATCTCCCCCCCAAAAGAAAATATAATCAAGTATTTAGTCACGCAAACTCTCAGACTAGATTCCACATCAGGAGCTGGTGTTAGTTTCGAGATGTGAAAAAAATTTGACTCCGACTTCTTATGATCAGTATTTATCTTGTAGATTGTATTTGATATTTTTTCTATAATTTTATAAGGTCCGAGTTTCAATTCATCCAGTTTTTTTCTATTTAGTCTGTTACCATTCTCCACAAAGACAATATCACCAACTTTAAAGTCTATGCATATTCGATTCTTATCATAGATTTCTTTGTTGTAATTATGTGATTTTATTGTGTTTTCTAAAGCTTTTTCCCTATCTTTTATTATATCATTCTCAGTCTTTTTCAGCTTCATCTCATTCGGCAAAAGAGAAACATCTGTGCCATATAGCAGGTACTTTGGAGCATATCCAGTAACCGAGTGTTTCGTCTCATTATAGTTTTTTACACAGTTTTGAGCAATGGTTGTCCATGCAACTTTTTTAACATTTTCATTTGCTTTGCATCGGATTTTGTTGACTAATGTCTGATTAAGTCTTTCATTTAGGCCATTTGAGTAAGGCGAGTTTACTGCTGTAAAGATTATACAAATATTTTCCTGGTCCAAAAATCCTTTAAATTCTTTAGAATTAATACCTGGATACAAAAGATAAAAAAGAAATCGCAATAACAGAGATTTTAATTTTTTAAAGTAAATTTGTTGCCCAAATATAAAAATCATGTCTGACCCAGGCCCATCAATGATGGAGGTAGAGGAAAACGTTTTGAAGGACAGGGATAGTGAAATAGAGAAGTTAGTAAAGATAGTGGATATCATAGTCAAAGAATTAGGGGCTACCAAGATAAAAGAAATAAATGATGACTTGACTAAATATATTGTTGACGTAGATTTGTCGGATGAATTGGCAGGTTTTCTTATGACGGTTTTTACTTGCTTACGTAAAGAGGAAAATGACAATACAGGTCACCTTAGGTTTTTAGGATATACAGCTAAAATTTCAGGAATAGAAGTGACGGTGAAATCCGTTGTAGAGTTAATCAAGAGGGCAAATATAAATTTGAATTTCATGATCGCTACACCAATAGTGGAAATACTAACGCTTTTTCGCTCTTTCTTTGACGAGGTGCGCACTGGGGTAACCAGATTTAGAGTCAGAGAATCCGTGGCAAAAAGAGGTTTGAAACGTACAAAGGATGGGAAAGGTGTATCAACACAACAAAAGAGAGAGAACACAAACAATATTTCTCAGTACGGCCTCACAAATCAGCACATCGCATTACTTCAGGGTATAACACTTGCCCCAGAAAGACGTACGGGAGTATTAAAAAGTCTAGGACCACTTACGCAAGCACTACTTCTAGTCATGGAGGACAAATATTATGACAAACTTAAATCAGCTTTAACTAACAGCCTCCAGATGTTACCAATGGCGCCAGAAATAATAACCTCATTGAAGGAAGCGACTCACCCTGGAAATGTGTCAGGAGTTATGAAAGAACTGGGGGATATATTATTGCTAACCACCTCTCGCTCCACACAAAAGATTTATTTCCCACTTTTACTATTTTATCTGATGTGGAGAGACAAAGGGGATACAAAATGGAGTTTTTCAGGGGCAACAGTCATCAAATTTTACACTGACTGGTGCAAAAAAGTGAATCTGAGATTTAAAATGAGGAGTGGTTCTGACCCCCTAAAAACTTCCGAAGTAGTGTTCCACGCAATGTTTGGTACATATTTATATAATCTCAATGTCCTCGAAAAAATTTCGTTTTATAAGGTTATTTCTTAGAATTTTCGACGATTATGTAGTAAATAACACAATTGGGTTTCTGGAAAAAAAACAAAGAAACGACATTTAGTGTTATTAAATTAACAATCGCCGAAATCAATTAAAAATGCTTTCTAGTTTTTAGTCCATTCGGCCATCTTTTCTGTTCATAGATTACATAGAAGTCGTAGAACAGAAGTATCTGTCAAATAATAATCTAAATGGCGGCAAAATTCAAATAAAGAAAAATACATTTTTCTTTACATCTCCCCCCCAAAAGAAAATATAATCAAGTATTTAGTCACGCAAACTCTCAGACTAGATTCCACATCAGGAGCTGGTGTTAGTTTCGAGATGTGAAAAAAATTTGACTCCGACTTCTTATGATCAGTATTTATCTTGTAGATTGTATTTGATATTTTTTCTATAATTTTATAAGGTCCGAGTTTCAATTCATCCAGTTTTTTTCTATTTAGTCTGTTACCATTCTCCACAAAGACAATATCACCAACTTTAAAGTCTATGCATATTCGATTCTTATCATAGATTTCTTTGTTGTAATTATGTGATTTTATTGTGTTTTCTAAAGCTTTTTCCCTATCTTTTATTATATCATTCTCAGTCTTTTTCAGCTTCATCTCATTCGGCAAAAGAGAAACATCTGTGCCATATAGCAGGTACTTTGGAGCATATCCAGTAACCGAGTGTTTCGTCTCATTATAGTTTTTTACACAGTTTTGAGCAATGGTTGTCCATGCAACTTTTTTAACATTTTCATTTGCTTTGCATCGGATTTTGTTGACTAATGTCTGATTAAGTCTTTCATTTAGGCCATTTGAGTAAGGCGAGTTTACTGCTGTAAAGATTATACAAATATTTTCCTGGTCCAAAAATCCTTTAAATTCTTTAGAATTAATACCTGGATACAAAAGATAAAAAAGAAATCGCAATAACAGAGATTTTAATTTTTTAAAGTAAATTTGTTGCCCAAATATAAAAATCATGTCTGACCCAGGCCCATCAATGATGGAGGTAGAGGAAAACGTTTTGAAGGACAGGGATAGTGAAATAGAGAAGTTAGTAAAGATAGTGGATATCATAGTCAAAGAATTAGGGGCTACCAAGATAAAAGAAATAAATGATGACTTGACTAAATATATTGTTGACGTAGATTTGTCGGATGAATTGGCAGGTTTTCTTATGACGGTTTTTACTTGCTTACGTAAAGAGGAAAATGACAATACAGGTCACCTTAGGTTTTTAGGATATACAGCTAAAATTTCAGGAATAGAAGTGACGGTGAAATCCGTTGTAGAGTTAATCAAGAGGGCAAATATAAATTTGAATTTCATGATCGCTACACCAATAGTGGAAATACTAACGCTTTTTCGCTCTTTCTTTGACGAGGTGCGCACTGGGGTAACCAGATTTAGAGTCAGAGAATCCGTGGCAAAAAGAGGTTTGAAACGTACAAAGGATGGGAAAGGTGTATCAACACAACAAAAGAGAGAGAACACAAACAATATTTCTCAGTACGGCCTCACAAATCAGCACATCGCATTACTTCAGGGTATAACACTTGCCCCAGAAAGACGTACGGGAGTATTAAAAAGTCTAGGACCACTTACGCAAGCACTACTTCTAGTCATGGAGGACAAATATTATGACAAACTTAAATCAGCTTTAACTAACAGCCTCCAGATGTTACCAATGGCGCCAGAAATAATAACCTCATTGAAGGAAGCGACTCACCCTGGAAATGTGTCAGGAGTTATGAAAGAACTGGGGGATATATTATTGCTAACCACCTCTCGCTCCACACAAAAGATTTATTTCCCACTTTTACTATTTTATCTGATGTGGAGAGACAAAGGGGATACAAAATGGAGTTTTTCAGGGGCAACAGTCATCAAATTTTACACTGACTGGTGCAAAAAAGTGAATCTGAGATTTAAAATGAGGAGTGGTTCTGACCCCCTAAAAACTTCCGAAGTAGTGTTCCACGCAATGTTTGGTACATATTTATATAATCTCAATGTCCTCGAAAAAATTTCGTTTTATAAGGTTATTTCTTAGAATTTTCGACGATTATGTAGTAAATAACACAATTGGGTTTCTGGAAAAAAAACAAAGAAACGACATTTAGTGTTATTAAATTAACAATCGCCGAAATCAATTAAAAATGCTTTCTAGTTTTTAGTCCATTCGGCCATCTTTTCTGTTCATAGATTACATAGAAGTCGTAGAACAGAAGTATCTGTCAAATAATAATCTAAATGGCGGCAAAATTCAAATAAAGAAAAATACATTTTTCTTTACATCTCCCCCCCAAAAGAAAATATAATCAAGTATTTAGTCACGCAAACTCTCAGACTAGATTCCACATCAGGAGCTGGTGTTAGTTTCGAGATGTGAAAAAAATTTGACTCCGACTTCTTATGATCAGTATTTATCTTGTAGATTGTATTTGATATTTTTTCTATAATTTTATAAGGTCCGAGTTTCAATTCATCCAGTTTTTTTCTATTTAGTCTGTTACCATTCTCCACAAAGACAATATCACCAACTTTAAAGTCTATGCATATTCGATTCTTATCATAGATTTCTTTGTTGTAATTATGTGATTTTATTGTGTTTTCTAAAGCTTTTTCCCTATCTTTTATTATATCATTCTCAGTCTTTTTCAGCTTCATCTCATTCGGCAAAAGAGAAACATCTGTGCCATATAGCAGGTACTTTGGAGCATATCCAGTAACCGAGTGTTTCGTCTCATTATAGTTTTTTACACAGTTTTGAGCAATGGTTGTCCATGCAACTTTTTTAACATTTTCATTTGCTTTGCATCGGATTTTGTTGACTAATGTCTGATTAAGTCTTTCATTTAGGCCATTTGAGTAAGGCGAGTTTACTGCTGTAAAGATTATACAAATATTTTCCTGGTCCAAAAATCCTTTAAATTCTTTAGAATTAATACCTGGATACAAAAGATAAAAAAGAAATCGCAATAACAGAGATTTTAATTTTTTAAAGTAAATTTGTTGCCCAAATATAAAAATCATGTCTGACCCAGGCCCATCAATGATGGAGGTAGAGGAAAACGTTTTGAAGGACAGGGATAGTGAAATAGAGAAGTTAGTAAAGATAGTGGATATCATAGTCAAAGAATTAGGGGCTACCAAGATAAAAGAAATAAATGATGACTTGACTAAATATATTGTTGACGTAGATTTGTCGGATGAATTGGCAGGTTTTCTTATGACGGTTTTTACTTGCTTACGTAAAGAGGAAAATGACAATACAGGTCACCTTAGGTTTTTAGGATATACAGCTAAAATTTCAGGAATAGAAGTGACGGTGAAATCCGTTGTAGAGTTAATCAAGAGGGCAAATATAAATTTGAATTTCATGATCGCTACACCAATAGTGGAAATACTAACGCTTTTTCGCTCTTTCTTTGACGAGGTGCGCACTGGGGTAACCAGATTTAGAGTCAGAGAATCCGTGGCAAAAAGAGGTTTGAAACGTACAAAGGATGGGAAAGGTGTATCAACACAACAAAAGAGAGAGAACACAAACAATATTTCTCAGTACGGCCTCACAAATCAGCACATCGCATTACTTCAGGGTATAACACTTGCCCCAGAAAGACGTACGGGAGTATTAAAAAGTCTAGGACCACTTACGCAAGCACTACTTCTAGTCATGGAGGACAAATATTATGACAAACTTAAATCAGCTTTAACTAACAGCCTCCAGATGTTACCAATGGCGCCAGAAATAATAACCTCATTGAAGGAAGCGACTCACCCTGGAAATGTGTCAGGAGTTATGAAAGAACTGGGGGATATATTATTGCTAACCACCTCTCGCTCCACACAAAAGATTTATTTCCCACTTTTACTATTTTATCTGATGTGGAGAGACAAAGGGGATACAAAATGGAGTTTTTCAGGGGCAACAGTCATCAAATTTTACACTGACTGGTGCAAAAAAGTGAATCTGAGATTTAAAATGAGGAGTGGTTCTGACCCCCTAAAAACTTCCGAAGTAGTGTTCCACGCAATGTTTGGTACATATTTATATAATCTCAATGTCCTCGAAAAAATTTCGTTTTATAAGGTTATTTCTTAGAATTTTCGACGATTATGTAGTAAATAACACAATTGGGTTTCTGGAAAAAAAACAAAGAAACGACATTTAGTGTTATTAAATTAACAATCGCCGAAATCAATTAAAAATGCTTTCTAGTTTTTAGTCCATTCGGCCATCTTTTCTGTTCATAGATTACATAGAAGTCGTAGAACAGAAGTATCTGTCAAATAATAATCTAAATGGCGGCAAAATTCAAATAAAGAAAAATACATTTTTCTTTACATCTCCCCCCCAAAAGAAAATATAATCAAGTATTTAGTCACGCAAACTCTCAGACTAGATTCCACATCAGGAGCTGGTGTTAGTTTCGAGATGTGAAAAAAATTTGACTCCGACTTCTTATGATCAGTATTTATCTTGTAGATTGTATTTGATATTTTTTCTATAATTTTATAAGGTCCGAGTTTCAATTCATCCAGTTTTTTTCTATTTAGTCTGTTACCATTCTCCACAAAGACAATATCACCAACTTTAAAGTCTATGCATATTCGATTCTTATCATAGATTTCTTTGTTGTAATTATGTGATTTTATTGTGTTTTCTAAAGCTTTTTCCCTATCTTTTATTATATCATTCTCAGTCTTTTTCAGCTTCATCTCATTCGGCAAAAGAGAAACATCTGTGCCATATAGCAGGTACTTTGGAGCATATCCAGTAACCGAGTGTTTCGTCTCATTATAGTTTTTTACACAGTTTTGAGCAATGGTTGTCCATGCAACTTTTTTAACATTTTCATTTGCTTTGCATCGGATTTTGTTGACTAATGTCTGATTAAGTCTTTCATTTAGGCCATTTGAGTAAGGCGAGTTTACTGCTGTAAAGATTATACAAATATTTTCCTGGTCCAAAAATCCTTTAAATTCTTTAGAATTAATACCTGGATACAAAAGATAAAAAAGAAATCGCAATAACAGAGATTTTAATTTTTTAAAGTAAATTTGTTGCCCAAATATAAAAATCATGTCTGACCCAGGCCCATCAATGATGGAGGTAGAGGAAAACGTTTTGAAGGACAGGGATAGTGAAATAGAGAAGTTAGTAAAGATAGTGGATATCATAGTCAAAGAATTAGGGGCTACCAAGATAAAAGAAATAAATGATGACTTGACTAAATATATTGTTGACGTAGATTTGTCGGATGAATTGGCAGGTTTTCTTATGACGGTTTTTACTTGCTTACGTAAAGAGGAAAATGACAATACAGGTCACCTTAGGTTTTTAGGATATACAGCTAAAATTTCAGGAATAGAAGTGACGGTGAAATCCGTTGTAGAGTTAATCAAGAGGGCAAATATAAATTTGAATTTCATGATCGCTACACCAATAGTGGAAATACTAACGCTTTTTCGCTCTTTCTTTGACGAGGTGCGCACTGGGGTAACCAGATTTAGAGTCAGAGAATCCGTGGCAAAAAGAGGTTTGAAACGTACAAAGGATGGGAAAGGTGTATCAACACAACAAAAGAGAGAGAACACAAACAATATTTCTCAGTACGGCCTCACAAATCAGCACATCGCATTACTTCAGGGTATAACACTTGCCCCAGAAAGACGTACGGGAGTATTAAAAAGTCTAGGACCACTTACGCAAGCACTACTTCTAGTCATGGAGGACAAATATTATGACAAACTTAAATCAGCTTTAACTAACAGCCTCCAGATGTTACCAATGGCGCCAGAAATAATAACCTCATTGAAGGAAGCGACTCACCCTGGAAATGTGTCAGGAGTTATGAAAGAACTGGGGGATATATTATTGCTAACCACCTCTCGCTCCACACAAAAGATTTATTTCCCACTTTTACTATTTTATCTGATGTGGAGAGACAAAGGGGATACAAAATGGAGTTTTTCAGGGGCAACAGTCATCAAATTTTACACTGACTGGTGCAAAAAAGTGAATCTGAGATTTAAAATGAGGAGTGGTTCTGACCCCCTAAAAACTTCCGAAGTAGTGTTCCACGCAATGTTTGGTACATATTTATATAATCTCAATGTCCTCGAAAAAATTTCGTTTTATAAGGTTATTTCTTAGAATTTTCGACGATTATGTAGTAAATAACACAATTGGGTTTCTGGAAAAAAAACAAAGAAACGACATTTAGTGTTATTAAATTAACAATCGCCGAAATCAATTAAAAATGCTTTCTAGTTTTTAGTCCATTCGGCCATCTTTTCTGTTCATAGATTACATAGAAGTCGTAGAACAGAAGTATCTGTCAAATAATAATCTAAATGGCGGCAAAATTCAAATAAAGAAAAATACATTTTTCTTTACATCTCCCCCCCAAAAGAAAATATAATCAAGTATTTAGTCACGCAAACTCTCAGACTAGATTCCACATCAGGAGCTGGTGTTAGTTTCGAGATGTGAAAAAAATTTGACTCCGACTTCTTATGATCAGTATTTATCTTGTAGATTGTATTTGATATTTTTTCTATAATTTTATAAGGTCCGAGTTTCAATTCATCCAGTTTTTTTCTATTTAGTCTGTTACCATTCTCCACAAAGACAATATCACCAACTTTAAAGTCTATGCATATTCGATTCTTATCATAGATTTCTTTGTTGTAATTATGTGATTTTATTGTGTTTTCTAAAGCTTTTTCCCTATCTTTTATTATATCATTCTCAGTCTTTTTCAGCTTCATCTCATTCGGCAAAAGAGAAACATCTGTGCCATATAGCAGGTACTTTGGAGCATATCCAGTAACCGAGTGTTTCGTCTCATTATAGTTTTTTACACAGTTTTGAGCAATGGTTGTCCATGCAACTTTTTTAACATTTTCATTTGCTTTGCATCGGATTTTGTTGACTAATGTCTGATTAAGTCTTTCATTTAGGCCATTTGAGTAAGGCGAGTTTACTGCTGTAAAGATTATACAAATATTTTCCTGGTCCAAAAATCCTTTAAATTCTTTAGAATTAATACCTGGATACAAAAGATAAAAAAGAAATCGCAATAACAGAGATTTTAATTTTTTAAAGTAAATTTGTTGCCCAAATATAAAAATCATGTCTGACCCAGGCCCATCAATGATGGAGGTAGAGGAAAACGTTTTGAAGGACAGGGATAGTGAAATAGAGAAGTTAGTAAAGATAGTGGATATCATAGTCAAAGAATTAGGGGCTACCAAGATAAAAGAAATAAATGATGACTTGACTAAATATATTGTTGACGTAGATTTGTCGGATGAATTGGCAGGTTTTCTTATGACGGTTTTTACTTGCTTACGTAAAGAGGAAAATGACAATACAGGTCACCTTAGGTTTTTAGGATATACAGCTAAAATTTCAGGAATAGAAGTGACGGTGAAATCCGTTGTAGAGTTAATCAAGAGGGCAAATATAAATTTGAATTTCATGATCGCTACACCAATAGTGGAAATACTAACGCTTTTTCGCTCTTTCTTTGACGAGGTGCGCACTGGGGTAACCAGATTTAGAGTCAGAGAATCCGTGGCAAAAAGAGGTTTGAAACGTACAAAGGATGGGAAAGGTGTATCAACACAACAAAAGAGAGAGAACACAAACAATATTTCTCAGTACGGCCTCACAAATCAGCACATCGCATTACTTCAGGGTATAACACTTGCCCCAGAAAGACGTACGGGAGTATTAAAAAGTCTAGGACCACTTACGCAAGCACTACTTCTAGTCATGGAGGACAAATATTATGACAAACTTAAATCAGCTTTAACTAACAGCCTCCAGATGTTACCAATGGCGCCAGAAATAATAACCTCATTGAAGGAAGCGACTCACCCTGGAAATGTGTCAGGAGTTATGAAAGAACTGGGGGATATATTATTGCTAACCACCTCTCGCTCCACACAAAAGATTTATTTCCCACTTTTACTATTTTATCTGATGTGGAGAGACAAAGGGGATACAAAATGGAGTTTTTCAGGGGCAACAGTCATCAAATTTTACACTGACTGGTGCAAAAAAGTGAATCTGAGATTTAAAATGAGGAGTGGTTCTGACCCCCTAAAAACTTCCGAAGTAGTGTTCCACGCAATGTTTGGTACATATTTATATAATCTCAATGTCCTCGAAAAAATTTCGTTTTATAAGGTTATTTCTTAGAATTTTCGACGATTATGTAGTAAATAACACAATTGGGTTTCTGGAAAAAAAACAAAGAAACGACATTTAGTGTTATTAAATTAACAATCGCCGAAATCAATTAAAAATGCTTTCTAGTTTTTAGTCCATTCGGCCATCTTTTCTGTTCATAGATTACATAGAAGTCGTAGAACAGAAGTATCTGTCAAATAATAATCTAAATGGCGGCAAAATTCAAATAAAGAAAAATACATTTTTCTTTACATCTCCCCCCCAAAAGAAAATATAATCAAGTATTTAGTCACGCAAACTCTCAGACTAGATTCCACATCAGGAGCTGGTGTTAGTTTCGAGATGTGAAAAAAATTTGACTCCGACTTCTTATGATCAGTATTTATCTTGTAGATTGTATTTGATATTTTTTCTATAATTTTATAAGGTCCGAGTTTCAATTCATCCAGTTTTTTTCTATTTAGTCTGTTACCATTCTCCACAAAGACAATATCACCAACTTTAAAGTCTATGCATATTCGATTCTTATCATAGATTTCTTTGTTGTAATTATGTGATTTTATTGTGTTTTCTAAAGCTTTTTCCCTATCTTTTATTATATCATTCTCAGTCTTTTTCAGCTTCATCTCATTCGGCAAAAGAGAAACATCTGTGCCATATAGCAGGTACTTTGGAGCATATCCAGTAACCGAGTGTTTCGTCTCATTATAGTTTTTTACACAGTTTTGAGCAATGGTTGTCCATGCAACTTTTTTAACATTTTCATTTGCTTTGCATCGGATTTTGTTGACTAATGTCTGATTAAGTCTTTCATTTAGGCCATTTGAGTAAGGCGAGTTTACTGCTGTAAAGATTATACAAATATTTTCCTGGTCCAAAAATCCTTTAAATTCTTTAGAATTAATACCTGGATACAAAAGATAAAAAAGAAATCGCAATAACAGAGATTTTAATTTTTTAAAGTAAATTTGTTGCCCAAATATAAAAATCATGTCTGACCCAGGCCCATCAATGATGGAGGTAGAGGAAAACGTTTTGAAGGACAGGGATAGTGAAATAGAGAAGTTAGTAAAGATAGTGGATATCATAGTCAAAGAATTAGGGGCTACCAAGATAAAAGAAATAAATGATGACTTGACTAAATATATTGTTGACGTAGATTTGTCGGATGAATTGGCAGGTTTTCTTATGACGGTTTTTACTTGCTTACGTAAAGAGGAAAATGACAATACAGGTCACCTTAGGTTTTTAGGATATACAGCTAAAATTTCAGGAATAGAAGTGACGGTGAAATCCGTTGTAGAGTTAATCAAGAGGGCAAATATAAATTTGAATTTCATAATCGCTACACCAATAGTGGAAATACTAACGCTTTTTCGCTCTTTCTTTGACGAGGTGCGCACTGGGGTAACCAGATTTAGAGTCAGAGAATCCGTGGCAAAAAGAGGTTTGAAACGTACAAAGGATGGGAAAGGTGTATCAACACAACAAAAGAGAGAGAACACAAACAATATTTCTCAGTACGGCCTCACAAATCAGCACATCGCATTACTTCAGGGTATAACACTTGCCCCAGAAAGACGTACGGGAGTATTAAAAAGTCTAGGACCACTTACGCAAGCACTACTTCTAGTCATGGAGGACAAATATTATGACAAACTTAAATCAGCTTTAACTAACAGCCTCCAGATGTTACCAATGGCGCCAGAAATAATAACCTCATTGAAGGAAGCGACTCACCCTGGAAATGTGTCAGGAGTTATGAAAGAACTGGGGGATATATTATTGCTAACCACCTCTCGCTCCACACAAAATATTTATTTCCCACTTTTACTATTTTATCTGATGTGGAGAGACAAAGGGGATACAAAATGGAGTTTTTCAGGGGCAACAGTCATCAAATTTTACACTGACTGGTGCAAAAAAGTGAATCTGAGATTTAAAATGAGGAGTGGTTCTGACCCCCTAAAAACTTCCGAAGTAGTGTTCCACGCAATGTTTGGTACATATTTATATAATCTCAATGTCCTCGAAAAAATTTCGTTTTATAAGGTTATTTCTTAGAATTTTCGACGATTATGTAGTAAATAACACAATTGGGTTTCTGGAAAAAAAACAAAGAAACGACATTTAGTGTTATTAAATTAACAATCGCCGAAATCAATTAAAAATGCTTTCTAGTTTTTAGTCCATTCGGCCATCTTTTCTGTTCATAGATTACATAGAAGTCGTAGAACAGAAGTATCTGTCAAATAATAATCTAAATGGCGGCAAAATTCAAATAAAGAAAAATACATTTTTCTTTACATCTCCCCCCCAAAAGAAAATATAATCAAGTATTTAGTCACGCAAACTCTCAGACTAGATTCCACATCAGGAGCTGGTGTTAGTTTCGAGATGTGAAAAAAATTTGACTCCGACTTCTTATGATCAGTATTTATCTTGTAGATTGTATTTGATATTTTTTCTATAATTTTATAAGGTCCGAGTTTCAATTCATCCAGTTTTTTTCTATTTAGTCTGTTACCATTCTCCACAAAGACAATATCACCAACTTTAAAGTCTATGCATATTCGATTCTTATCATAGATTTCTTTGTTGTAATTATGTGATTTTATTGTGTTTTCTAAAGCTTTTTCCCTATCTTTTATTATATCATTCTCAGTCTTTTTCAGCTTCATCTCATTCGGCAAAAGAGAAACATCTGTGCCATATAGCAGGTACTTTGGAGCATATCCAGTAACCGAGTGTTTCGTCTCATTATAGTTTTTTACACAGTTTTGAGCAATGGTTGTCCATGCAACTTTTTTAACATTTTCATTTGCTTTGCATCGGATTTTGTTGACTAATGTCTGATTAAGTCTTTCATTTAGGCCATTTGAGTAAGGCGAGTTTACTGCTGTAAAGATTATACAAATATTTTCCTGGTCCAAAAATCCTTTAAATTCTTTAGAATTAATACCTGGATACAAAAGATAAAAAAGAAATCGCAATAACAGAGATTTTAATTTTTTAAAGTAAATTTGTTGCCCAAATATAAAAATCATGTCTGACCCAGGCCCATCAATGATGGAGGTAGAGGAAAACGTTTTGAAGGACAGGGATAGTGAAATAGAGAAGTTAGTAAAGATAGTGGATATCATAGTCAAAGAATTAGGGGCTACCAAGATAAAAGAAATAAATGATGACTTGACTAAATATATTGTTGACGTAGATTTGTCGGATGAATTGGCAGGTTTTCTTATGACGGTTTTTACTTGCTTACGTAAAGAGGAAAATGACAATACAGGTCACCTTAGGTTTTTAGGATATACAGCTAAAATTTCAGGAATAGAAGTGACGGTGAAATCCGTTGTAGAGTTAATCAAGAGGGCAAATATAAATTTGAATTTCATGATCGCTACACCAATAGTGGAAATACTAACGCTTTTTCGCTCTTTCTTTGACGAGGTGCGCACTGGGGTAACCAGATTTAGAGTCAGAGAATCCGTGGCAAAAAGAGGTTTGAAACGTACAAAGGATGGGAAAGGTGTATCAACACAACAAAAGAGAGAGAACACAAACAATATTTCTCAGTACGGCCTCACAAATCAGCACATCGCATTACTTCAGGGTATAACACTTGCCCCAGAAAGACGTACGGGAGTATTAAAAAGTCTAGGACCACTTACGCAAGCACTACTTCTAGTCATGGAGGACAAATATTATGACAAACTTAAATCAGCTTTAACTAACAGCCTCCAGATGTTACCAATGGCGCCAGAAATAATAACCTCATTGAAGGAAGCGACTCACCCTGGAAATGTGTCAGGAGTTATGAAAGAACTGGGGGATATATTATTGCTAACCACCTCTCGCTCCACACAAAAGATTTATTTCCCACTTTTACTATTTTATCTGATGTGGAGAGACAAAGGGGATACAAAATGGAGTTTTTCAGGGGCAACAGTCATCAAATTTTACACTGACTGGTGCAAAAAAGTGAATCTGAGATTTAAAATGAGGAGTGGTTCTGACCCCCTAAAAACTTCCGAAGTAGTGTTCCACGCAATGTTTGGTACATATTTATATAATCTCAATGTCCTCGAAAAAATTTCGTTTTATAAGGTTATTTCTTAGAATTTTCGACGATTATGTAGTAAATAACACAATTGGGTTTCTGGAAAAAAAACAAAGAAACGACATTTAGTGTTATTAAATTAACAATCGCCGAAATCAATTAAAAATGCTTTCTAGTTTTTAGTCCATTCGGCCATCTTTTCTGTTCATAGATTACATAGAAGTCGTAGAACAGAAGTATCTGTCAAATAATAATCTAAATGGCGGCAAAATTCAAATAAAGAAAAATACATTTTTCTTTACATCTCCCCCCCAAAAGAAAATATAATCAAGTATTTAGTCACGCAAACTCTCAGACTAGATTCCACATCAGGAGCTGGTGTTAGTTTCGAGATGTGAAAAAAATTTGACTCCGACTTCTTATGATCAGTATTTATCTTGTAGATTGTATTTGATATTTTTTCTATAATTTTATAAGGTCCGAGTTTCAATTCATCCAGTTTTTTTCTATTTAGTCTGTTACCATTCTCCACAAAGACAATATCACCAACTTTAAAGTCTATGCATATTCGATTCTTATCATAGATTTCTTTGTTGTAATTATGTGATTTTATTGTGTTTTCTAAAGCTTTTTCCCTATCTTTTATTATATCATTCTCAGTCTTTTTCAGCTTCATCTCATTCGGCAAAAGAGAAACATCTGTGCCATATAGCAGGTACTTTGGAGCATATCCAGTAACCGAGTGTTTCGTCTCATTATAGTTTTTTACACAGTTTTGAGCAATGGTTGTCCATGCAACTTTTTTAACATTTTCATTTGCTTTGCATCGGATTTTGTTGACTAATGTCTGATTAAGTCTTTCATTTAGGCCATTTGAGTAAGGCGAGTTTACTGCTGTAAAGATTATACAAATATTTTCCTGGTCCAAAAATCCTTTAAATTCTTTAGAATTAATACCTGGATACAAAAGATAAAAAAGAAATCGCAATAACAGAGATTTTAATTTTTTAAAGTAAATTTGTTGCCCAAATATAAAAATCATGTCTGACCCAGGCCCATCAATGATGGAGGTAGAGGAAAACGTTTTGAAGGACAGGGATAGTGAAATAGAGAAGTTAGTAAAGATAGTGGATATCATAGTCAAAGAATTAGGGGCTACCAAGATAAAAGAAATAAATGATGACTTGACTAAATATATTGTTGACGTAGATTTGTCGGATGAATTGGCAGGTTTTCTTATGACGGTTTTTACTTGCTTACGTAAAGAGGAAAATGACAATACAGGTCACCTTAGGTTTTTAGGATATACAGCTAAAATTTCAGGAATAGAAGTGACGGTGAAATCCGTTGTAGAGTTAATCAAGAGGGCAAATATAAATTTGAATTTCATGATCGCTACACCAATAGTGGAAATACTAACGCTTTTTCGCTCTTTCTTTGACGAGGTGCGCACTGGGGTAACCAGATTTAGAGTCAGAGAATCCGTGGCAAAAAGAGGTTTGAAACGTACAAAGGATGGGAAAGGTGTATCAACACAACAAAAGAGAGAGAACACAAACAATATTTCTCAGTACGGCCTCACAAATCAGCACATCGCATTACTTCAGGGTATAACACTTGCCCCAGAAAGACGTACGGGAGTATTAAAAAGTCTAGGACCACTTACGCAAGCACTACTTCTAGTCATGGAGGACAAATATTATGACAAACTTAAATCAGCTTTAACTAACAGCCTCCAGATGTTACCAATGGCGCCAGAAATAATAACCTCATTGAAGGAAGCGACTCACCCTGGAAATGTGTCAGGAGTTATGAAAGAACTGGGGGATATATTATTGCTAACCACCTCTCGCTCCACACAAAAGATTTATTTCCCACTTTTACTATTTTATCTGATGTGGAGAGACAAAGGGGATACAAAATGGAGTTTTTCAGGGGCAACAGTCATCAAATTTTACACTGACTGGTGCAAAAAAGTGAATCTGAGATTTAAAATGAGGAGTGGTTCTGACCCCCTAAAAACTTCCGAAGTAGTGTTCCACGCAATGTTTGGTACATATTTATATAATCTCAATGTCCTCGAAAAAATTTCGTTTTATAAGGTTATTTCTTAGAATTTTCGACGATTATGTAGTAAATAACACAATTGGGTTTCTGGAAAAAAAACAAAGAAACGACATTTAGTGTTATTAAATTAACAATCGCCGAAATCAATTAAAAATGCTTTCTAGTTTTTAGTCCATTCGGCCATCTTTTCTGTTCATAGATTACATAGAAGTCGTAGAACAGAAGTATCTGTCAAATAATAATCTAAATGGCGGCAAAATTCAAATAAAGAAAAATACATTTTTCTTTACATCTCCCCCCCAAAAGAAAATATAATCAAGTATTTAGTCACGCAAACTCTCAGACTAGATTCCACATCAGGAGCTGGTGTTAGTTTCGAGATGTGAAAAAAATTTGACTCCGACTTCTTATGATCAGTATTTATCTTGTAGATTGTATTTGATATTTTTTCTATAATTTTATAAGGTCCGAGTTTCAATTCATCCAGTTTTTTTCTATTTAGTCTGTTACCATTCTCCACAAAGACAATATCACCAACTTTAAAGTCTATGCATATTCGATTCTTATCATAGATTTCTTTGTTGTAATTATGTGATTTTATTGTGTTTTCTAAAGCTTTTTCCCTATCTTTTATTATATCATTCTCAGTCTTTTTCAGCTTCATCTCATTCGGCAAAAGAGAAACATCTGTGCCATATAGCAGGTACTTTGGAGCATATCCAGTAACCGAGTGTTTCGTCTCATTATAGTTTTTTACACAGTTTTGAGCAATGGTTGTCCATGCAACTTTTTTAACATTTTCATTTGCTTTGCATCGGATTTTGTTGACTAATGTCTGATTAAGTCTTTCATTTAGGCCATTTGAGTAAGGCGAGTTTACTGCTGTAAAGATTATACAAATATTTTCCTGGTCCAAAAATCCTTTAAATTCTTTAGAATTAATACCTGGATACAAAAGATAAAAAAGAAATCGCAATAACAGAGATTTTAATTTTTTAAAGTAAATTTGTTGCCCAAATATAAAAATCATGTCTGACCCAGGCCCATCAATGATGGAGGTAGAGGAAAACGTTTTGAAGGACAGGGATAGTGAAATAGAGAAGTTAGTAAAGATAGTGGATATCATAGTCAAAGAATTAGGGGCTACCAAGATAAAAGAAATAAATGATGACTTGACTAAATATATTGTTGACGTAGATTTGTCGGATGAATTGGCAGGTTTTCTTATGACGGTTTTTACTTGCTTACGTAAAGAGGAAAATGACAATACAGGTCACCTTAGGTTTTTAGGATATACAGCTAAAATTTCAGGAATAGAAGTGACGGTGAAATCCGTTGTAGAGTTAATCAAGAGGGCAAATATAAATTTGAATTTCATGATCGCTACACCAATAGTGGAAATACTAACGCTTTTTCGCTCTTTCTTTGACGAGGTGCGCACTGGGGTAACCAGATTTAGAGTCAGAGAATCCGTGGCAAAAAGAGGTTTGAAACGTACAAAGGATGGGAAAGGTGTATCAACACAACAAAAGAGAGAGAACACAAACAATATTTCTCAGTACGGCCTCACAAATCAGCACATCGCATTACTTCAGGGTATAACACTTGCCCCAGAAAGACGTACGGGAGTATTAAAAAGTCTAGGACCACTTACGCAAGCACTACTTCTAGTCATGGAGGACAAATATTATGACAAACTTAAATCAGCTTTAACTAACAGCCTCCAGATGTTACCAATGGCGCCAGAAATAATAACCTCATTGAAGGAAGCGACTCACCCTGGAAATGTGTCAGGAGTTATGAAAGAACTGGGGGATATATTATTGCTAACCACCTCTCGCTCCACACAAAAGATTTATTTCCCACTTTTACTATTTTATCTGATGTGGAGAGACAAAGGGGATACAAAATGGAGTTTTTCAGGGGCAACAGTCATCAAATTTTACACTGACTGGTGCAAAAAAGTGAATCTGAGATTTAAAATGAGGAGTGGTTCTGACCCCCTAAAAACTTCCGAAGTAGTGTTCCACGCAATGTTTGGTACATATTTATATAATCTCAATGTCCTCGAAAAAATTTCGTTTTATAAGGTTATTTCTTAGAATTTTCGACGATTATGTAGTAAATAACACAATTGGGTTTCTGGAAAAAAAACAAAGAAACGACATTTAGTGTTATTAAATTAACAATCGCCGAAATCAATTAAAAATGCTTTCTAGTTTTTAGTCCATTCGGCCATCTTTTCTGTTCATAGATTACATAGAAGTCGTAGAACAGAAGTATCTGTCAAATAATAATCTAAATGGCGGCAAAATTCAAATAAAGAAAAATACATTTTTCTTTACATCTCCCCCCCAAAAGAAAATATAATCAAGTATTTAGTCACGCAAACTCTCAGACTAGATTCCACATCAGGAGCTGGTGTTAGTTTCGAGATGTGAAAAAAATTTGACTCCGACTTCTTATGATCAGTATTTATCTTGTAGATTGTATTTGATATTTTTTCTATAATTTTATAAGGTCCGAGTTTCAATTCATCCAGTTTTTTTCTATTTAGTCTGTTACCATTCTCCACAAAGACAATATCACCAACTTTAAAGTCTATGCATATTCGATTCTTATCATAGATTTCTTTGTTGTAATTATGTGATTTTATTGTGTTTTCTAAAGCTTTTTCCCTATCTTTTATTATATCATTCTCAGTCTTTTTCAGCTTCATCTCATTCGGCAAAAGAGAAACATCTGTGCCATATAGCAGGTACTTTGGAGCATATCCAGTAACCGAGTGTTTCGTCTCATTATAGTTTTTTACACAGTTTTGAGCAATGGTTGTCCATGCAACTTTTTTAACATTTTCATTTGCTTTGCATCGGATTTTGTTGACTAATGTCTGATTAAGTCTTTCATTTAGGCCATTTGAGTAAGGCGAGTTTACTGCTGTAAAGATTATACAAATATTTTCCTGGTCCAAAAATCCTTTAAATTCTTTAGAATTAATACCTGGATACAAAAGATAAAAAAGAAATCGCAATAACAGAGATTTTAATTTTTTAAAGTAAATTTGTTGCCCAAATATAAAAATCATGTCTGACCCAGGCCCATCAATGATGGAGGTAGAGGAAAACGTTTTGAAGGACAGGGATAGTGAAATAGAGAAGTTAGTAAAGATAGTGGATATCATAGTCAAAGAATTAGGGGCTACCAAGATAAAAGAAATAAATGATGACTTGACTAAATATATTGTTGACGTAGATTTGTCGGATGAATTGGCAGGTTTTCTTATGACGGTTTTTACTTGCTTACGTAAAGAGGAAAATGACAATACAGGTCACCTTAGGTTTTTAGGATATACAGCTAAAATTTCAGGAATAGAAGTGACGGTGAAATCCGTTGTAGAGTTAATCAAGAGGGCAAATATAAATTTGAATTTCATGATCGCTACACCAATAGTGGAAATACTAACGCTTTTTCGCTCTTTCTTTGACGAGGTGCGCACTGGGGTAACCAGATTTAGAGTCAGAGAATCCGTGGCAAAAAGAGGTTTGAAACGTACAAAGGATGGGAAAGGTGTATCAACACAACAAAAGAGAGAGAACACAAACAATATTTCTCAGTACGGCCTCACAAATCAGCACATCGCATTACTTCAGGGTATAACACTTGCCCCAGAAAGACGTACGGGAGTATTAAAAAGTCTAGGACCACTTACGCAAGCACTACTTCTAGTCATGGAGGACAAATATTATGACAAACTTAAATCAGCTTTAACTAACAGCCTCCAGATGTTACCAATGGCGCCAGAAATAATAACCTCATTGAAGGAAGCGACTCACCCTGGAAATGTGTCAGGAGTTATGAAAGAACTGGGGGATATATTATTGCTAACCACCTCTCGCTCCACACAAAAGATTTATTTCCCACTTTTACTATTTTATCTGATGTGGAGAGACAAAGGGGATACAAAATGGAGTTTTTCAGGGGCAACAGTCATCAAATTTTACACTGACTGGTGCAAAAAAGTGAATCTGAGATTTAAAATGAGGAGTGGTTCTGACCCCCTAAAAACTTCCGAAGTAGTGTTCCACGCAATGTTTGGTACATATTTATATAATCTCAATGTCCTCGAAAAAATTTCGTTTTATAAGGTTATTTCTTAGAATTTTCGACGATTATCCACTCGAGCGCTACCTGCCGACGGTCGGCAGATAGAAAAAAGCACTTGAGCGCTGACTGCCGATGGTCGGCAAGTTGTTCGATCTTCGGCTTTATGCTTCTATTTTAAAAACAAATATAGCTATCCTATTCTAATAAACAGCATTTTGTAGTGGAAGAATAAGACAAGTATATTATACAGCCACAATGTTTGGCCAACGTTAAAAAGCGACGCATGACGCCATTCTATCTATGGTAAATCTGTTAGTGTTCTCTCGAATTTAACAAGTGTCGTACATAATTAAAATTTAGTGTTTTTGAGAATATTACTGTTGAAAACGAAAGTACAGTGTCTATTTTATTAATATAGCTATAAGTTTAATATGTATTTACTATATTACTTTCACAATTTTACTTCAAAGACAAGTAAGTCGTAAAAATCACGATATTTTTTTTATAGTAATTGTGTTTTTGCATATTAAATTCAACACTTTCTCGTAAAAGGCTTTTTAATCCTATAAACAATATCATTAGTTATTACTTAAAACAAACATTAATCATGCTACGCCAAATTGACGAAATTTTGATTTTTCTAACATAATAACAACTACTGCCGACCGTCGGCATGTGACGCTTCGAGCGTTTAGAAGGAATTGCATAATGTGGATACGACTTCCTAAGACTACTATGTTGGGTTTAAAATAAATAGATAAATATATAGATATATATTTATCTATTTAATAAATATAATATATAAGTATATATACATATATATTATAAAATATTTTGATATTAAATGCGATGGTTTTCTTGGTGTTTTTTTTATATTTTGCGCTTTATATTTTGGTGACAGTATCTGCTTTTTTTGCTTTAGTATTGAAAATATGGATGGTGGGGCGAGAAACTCTGGTCGAGGTCGAGCTGGTGGTGTGGGAAAGAGAAGGGGTGGTAGAGGTGTAAGGGGACAGGGTCGTGGCCGGGGTGCTAGGGGACGTACCAATCCAACTGGTGAAAAGTAATATACTTTTTTCTGTTTTAACGTGTCGTTAAATATGAGTACACTTTAAAACTTATAAATAAATTTAATAAATATGTTTTATATATTTTTAGTTTTCTTATTGGAGTCGTTGACGACGGAAGTAGTGGGTCTCTTCTAAGAGATAACCCTTTGGAGAGACCACTTCATCAAAGACGGCAGCGACTTTATCAATTTTATGATGAGTCAGCTAAGTATGTTTTGTATGACTTGAGTTGAGTTACTTAAATTATATTTTATTAAAGTATTTTTAATTAATTAATTTTGTTTATTTCAGTGTACTAATAGATGTAGAGGATAATATGGCGGACGTGGAGATGGAGCCGTAAGTCTTTTTATTAGTTGAAACTATGACTTACCTTACTTACCTTGCCTACTTAGTAAATACTATCGGGTTTTTCAGGGCTAGACTTTCATTATCGTTCAGCGCTCTGCCAACGCAGAATGAAATTTTGCCGCCGTCTCCTGCTGCGTAAGTTTTTTTTACTAATACTAGCTGTCCCGGTAATCTTCGTTTCACTTATCCAATCCATTCGGTTCAGCCGTTTTCGAGTTTTAGCGCGACAAACATATTTTAAAATCCATTTTTATATTTATATAGATTTCGCCTTGTGTCATTAACAAAGCTTTTATTTTCAGGTTCGAGACTTATGGAGGTAGCGCTCCAGGGACTCCAAGTAGTGCCCTATCGTGAGTGAAAAATTCTTGCTATTCGTACTGGAATGTTTAATTATACTATACGCTTATTCTGTATATCTGCTCTATCAGTTGTAGATAGTACTTTAAACTCTATCTCATATATAATATATTTTTAACTAGGTATCCCGACAAACATTGTTTTGCAGTATAAAGTATTTCTGATTTTGCCCATATTATTTTATTGAAGTAACTAATCTTTTATTTTCAGGTTAGAGTCATTTGGAGGTAGCAATCCTGGCACTTCAAAGAGTAGCCAGAGGATGCCACCTTCATCTGCCCCGTCGTAAGTGTAAAAATATTGCCATATATATATATATATATATATATATATATATATATATATATATATATATATATATTAATGTGAATTTGTTTACTTTGCGCTAAGGAAACCAAATTTCTCTTCTTTTAGAACGAGCACCTCCAAGCGTGTCCCGCCATCCAGCAGAAGGGCTTTGCGGCTGGACGAGATCGACTACTACGTCAATCATGGCAAGTAATTTAAATATGTAACGATGTCGTTACTTTTATATGTCAGTCACCCTTTCAGTAACATTCATGTTTTATCTTTACAGGAAGTGAAGACGACAGTGACAGCAGCAGTGACGAGGAAGGTGGTCTATTTGCCACTTTTGTACCCAGATCGCAACGCATCTATTTTGATCTGGGTGATGACATAGACTCACCAGACTCTCCTGCTGCTCCGTCACCTTCGCAAGAGCCCCATGCTTCGGGCGAAGCCCCGTCGGTTGTGGACGTCGATCAGGCCTCTCCTGCTGTTGCGTCACCTTCCCAAGAGCCCCAGGCCTCGGGCGAAGTCTCATCGATTGTGGCTTCGCCGGAGGACTGGAGGCCTAAGGGACTTTTTGATTTTACATGGGAGCACTTTCCTTCTAATCCGGTGCCTCCGAATGAAAGAAGGGAAGCGTTTCGGTCAGAAAACGTGGGACCCGCAGATATTTTTCCGAGTCCATATGAGGCTTTTGTCGCCATATGGACTCCCGATTTTGTAGAAAAAATAGCAGCCGAGACCAATCGATATGCTCAGCAATTGACTGACAGGAAACTACGTGAAGGCGGTCTCGGACCAAACAGCCGCATCACTAACTGGAAAGATGTGACCGCAGATACTATTCATGTGTATTTTGCCTTAATTACAGCGACTGGCATTACAATAAAAACTGACATAAAAGAATACTGGGCAAAGGATGAAATAACGTGGAGTCCCTTTTTCTCACGATACATGAGTTATAATAATTTTTTGTTGATAAATATGTGTCTACATTTTGTGGACAATAGTAATATAAATATCCAGACCCTAACCCGCCCGCAAGCTAAGTTGTACAAAATTCAGCCCGTAGTACAGCACCTGAACAGCCGCTTTCAGGAGCTGTACAACTTAAATAAAAATATTGCGTTGGACGAATCACTCACCGAATGGAAAGGCTGGCTTTCCATCAAACAGTACATAAAAAATAAATCGGCGGGCATAGGCGTCAAAACCTACGAGGTGTGTGACTCGTCCACCGGATACCTCTGGCGGTTCAAGGTGCATGCTGGTAGAGAGGAAGGCGCAGTGACTCAAGATTTGGGTTACACCTCAAATCTTGTTCTCGAACTCCTCGAGGGGCTCGAGAATAAAGGTCACTGTGTCTGGATGGACAATTTTTACAACAGTCCAGCCCTCGCACGTGTTTTAAAATCAAAGGGGTTTGATTGTGTTGGCACACTTAGGACAAATCGCCAAGGTGTGCCAGCAGAAATCAAACAGTTAAAAAAATCAGATATGAGGGTGGGCCAGATTTCAGGCTGCACTAGTGGGGACGTCGACATCGTGGTATGGCGAGATGCCAATCGCGTGGCGATGATATCGACATACCACGGTGCCGCCGTCCACACTGCAGAAATGAAAACAAAGCCCATCGTCGTATATGATTACAACGTATGTATGGGTGGCGTTGATAGAAAGGACCAGATGCTGAGTACGTATCCGTTAGAACGGAAACGTACTCGCATCTGGTACAAAAAATTTTTTAAGCGTCTTTTAAATGTTAGCATTTTAAATGCATTTGTTTTACACCGCGACAGCGGCACAGGGCACATTCGACAACACCGGGCGTTCAGAAAAGAGTTAGTGTTGCAGTTGCTGCAGAAACACCACCGCCAGGACGCATCCATTGACATTGTGCCCCGTACGTTGCAGAAGCGCGGGCCACTATTGTCTCAGGAAGTACTCAGTCACTTTCTGAAACAATATGGGCTCGTGCCGAATACAACACGGAACGAACGGATTCGGCACTCATGCGTCCTGTGCCACAAGCGGCAATCTACTTACTGCCCGGCTTGCAATGTGCCCCTGTGCATTGATTGCAGTGTTGTCTATCACAGTTAAATCTATACATATATTTAAGATTTTTATTATATAATATCTATGGACGCTTCACACCACGTCAGTCTGGTCCCGTGCTTATTTCATCCTTTGCCCAGTATTCTTATATATTTAAGATTTTTATTATATAATATCTATGGACGCTTCACACCACGTCAGTCTGGTCCCGTGCTTATTTCATCCTTTGCCCAGTATTCTTATATATTTAAGATTTTTATTATATAATATCTATGGACGCCTCACATCCTGTCAGTCTGGTCTCGTGCTCAGCATTCTTATATATTTAAGATTTTTATTATATAATATCTATGGACGCCTCACACCCTGTCGGTCTGGTCTCGTGCTCAGCATTCTTATATATTTAAGATTTTTATTATATAATATCTATGGACGCTTCACACCACGTCAGTCTGGTCCCGTGCTAAGTACCTAAGGACTTGTGTTACATATATACACCTTTGAAATTTGGCACATTTGTTCAGACACTGATGAACAAAAAAAGAATTACTCAAATCGGTCTTGTAGTTCCGGAGATATGCGAACACAATCATAAAAACATACATACATACATACACTTTTGAAATTTGGCACATTTGTTCAGACACTGATGTGGACTAACATATCCAAAAATCGGGCAGTTCTGAAAATATTACATACATACGCGTCGAATTGATAACCTCCTTTTTTTGAAGTCGGTTAATAACCTCCTTTTTTGAAGTCGGTTAAAAACGGTACAGTTATAAGCATTTCACCTTAGAATGCCATACTTAGTATTAATAATGTAAAAAAAGTCTTAAGTAATAGTCACGCGAATGGCGTATCCATACTATGACATTGTCATGGATTTTGGTTAGTATGGAAAAGTTGGACGTTTTTAACCAAAGATTATACATTGAAAGCAGTCGATTTATTAAAGTGTTTTGATAATGTTAGAAAGAGTATTTATTATTGTTTTAGGAACAGTAAAAATATTTAAAAACAAATGAGTAGTTTTATAGCTATAGTCATTTTACCAGGACACTATTGTGTTCACTCGAATATTAGCCCTTTTTGCTGAGGAATGTAAACTCATAAAATCCATTCTAAACAAATTTAAGTGGCATGGTATCGATTGCCAACATCTTTAACTGTAAGAAAACATAAAAATGTTAACAAAATTTGTCACAGCTGTAGCTTTACCAGCAAGATAAAAAAAGGTCATTATTAACCTTTTGTTTCGGTCACTTTCTAACATACCTGTTTGTAAGTTGTTCATAATGCTCATAATTTGTATAAATGTGGGCTATTTTGTGACTCAATCATAAGACCATGTATCTAACTTTATAAATAACACAAATTTTAGTACTTAAGTATGTAAATGTGATTTATAATAAGGTTTTTAATAAAACAACTGGTAAATTATACATTTTTTTTGCGTTTTATTCAAGTTTTCTTGCGTTGATTTTCTTTTTTTTTTAATTCAGCGTCATAGTCCGATAGGAAATTTAATCTAGTTTCTTAAAATATATAATATGTCTAAGTTTTAATAATAAAATTGCGTAATATCCTTCAAAAACAAAACCAAGTCGCGCCGACTGCGAATCGCGCAAAATACCTCGACGCTCAACGGAGTTGGGCCGTTTCGGGCATCGACGCGCGAGTGGTTATGTAGTAAATAACACAATTGGGTTTCTGGAAAAAAAACAAAGAAACGACATTTAGTGTTATTAAATTAACAATCGCCGAAATCAATTAAAAATGCTTTCTAGTTTTTAGTCCATTCGGCCATCTTTTCTGTTCATAGATTACATAGAAGTCGTAGAACAGAAGTATCTGTCAAATAATAATCTAAATGGCGGCAAAATTCAAATAAAGAAAAATACATTTTTCTTTACATCTCCCCCCCAAAAGAAAATATAATCAAGTATTTAGTCACGCAAACTCTCAGACTAGATTCCACATCAGGAGCTGGTGTTAGTTTCGAGATGTGAAAAAAATTTGACTCCGACTTCTTATGATCAGTATTTATCTTGTAGATTGTATTTGATATTTTTTCTATAATTTTATAAGGTCCGAGTTTCAATTCATCCAGTTTTTTTCTATTTAGTCTGTTACCATTCTCCACAAAGACAATATCACCAACTTTAAAGTCTATGCATATTCGATTCTTATCATAGATTTCTTTGTTGTAATTATGTGATTTTATTGTGTTTTCTAAAGCTTTTTCCCTATCTTTTATTATATCATTCTCAGTCTTTTTCAGCTTCATCTCATTCGGCAAAAGAGAAACATCTGTGCCATATAGCAGGTACTTTGGAGCATATCCAGTAACCGAGTGTTTCGTCTCATTATAGTTTTTTACACAGTTTTGAGCAATGGTTGTCCATGCAACTTTTTTAACATTTTCATTTGCTTTGCATCGGATTTTGTTGACTAATGTCTGATTAAGTCTTTCATTTAGGCCATTTGAGTAAGGCGAGTTTACTGCTGTAAAGATTATACAAATATTTTCCTGGTCCAAAAATCCTTTAAATTCTTTAGAATTAATACCTGGATACAAAAGATAAAAAAGAAATCGCAATAACAGAGATTTTAATTTTTTAAAGTAAATTTGTTGCCCAAATATAAAAATCATGTCTGACCCAGGCCCATCAATGATGGAGGTAGAGGAAAACGTTTTGAAGGACAGGGATAGTGAAATAGAGAAGTTAGTAAAGATAGTGGATATCATAGTCAAAGAATTAGGGGCTACCAAGATAAAAGAAATAAATGATGACTTGACTAAATATATTGTTGACGTAGATTTGTCGGATGAATTGGCAGGTTTTCTTATGACGGTTTTTACTTGCTTACGTAAAGAGGAAAATGACAATACAGGTCACCTTAGGTTTTTAGGATATACAGCTAAAATTTCAGGAATAGAAGTGACGGTGAAATCCGTTGTAGAGTTAATCAAGAGGGCAAATATAAATTTGAATTTCATGATCGCTACACCAATAGTGGAAATACTAACGCTTTTTCGCTCTTTCTTTGACGAGGTGCGCACTGGGGTAACCAGATTTAGAGTCAGAGAATCCGTGGCAAAAAGAGGTTTGAAACGTACAAAGGATGGGAAAGGTGTATCAACACAACAAAAGAGAGAGAACACAAACAATATTTCTCAGTACGGCCTCACAAATCAGCACATCGCATTACTTCAGGGTATAACACTTGCCCCAGAAAGACGTACGGGAGTATTAAAAAGTCTAGGACCACTTACGCAAGCACTACTTCTAGTCATGGAGGACAAATATTATGACAAACTTAAATCAGCTTTAACTAACAGCCTCCAGATGTTACCAATGGCGCCAGAAATAATAACCTCATTGAAGGAAGCGACTCACCCTGGAAATGTGTCAGGAGTTATGAAAGAACTGGGGGATATATTATTGCTAACCACCTCTCGCTCCACACAAAAGATTTATTTCCCACTTTTACTATTTTATCTGATGTGGAGAGACAAAGGGGATACAAAATGGAGTTTTTCAGGGGCAACAGTCATCAAATTTTACACTGACTGGTGCAAAAAAGTGAATCTGAGATTTAAAATGAGGAGTGGTTCTGACCCCCTAAAAACTTCCGAAGTAGTGTTCCACGCAATGTTTGGTACATATTTATATAATCTCAATGTCCTCGAAAAAATTTCGTTTTATAAGGTTATTTCTTAGAATTTTCGACGATTATGTAGTAAATAACACAATTGGGTTTCTGGAAAAAAAACAAAGAAACGACATTTAGTGTTATTAAATTAACAATCGCCGAAATCAATTAAAAATGCTTTCTAGTTTTTAGTCCATTCGGCCATCTTTTCTGTTCATAGATTACATAGAAGTCGTAGAACAGAAGTATCTGTCAAATAATAATCTAAATGGCGGCAAAATTCAAATAAAGAAAAATACATTTTTCTTTACATCTCCCCCCCAAAAGAAAATATAATCAAGTATTTAGTCACGCAAACTCTCAGACTAGATTCCACATCAGGAGCTGGTGTTAGTTTCGAGATGTGAAAAAAATTTGACTCCGACTTCTTATGATCAGTATTTATCTTGTAGATTGTATTTGATATTTTTTCTATAATTTTATAAGGTCCGAGTTTCAATTCATCCAGTTTTTTTCTATTTAGTCTGTTACCATTCTCCACAAAGACAATATCACCAACTTTAAAGTCTATGCATATTCGATTCTTATCATAGATTTCTTTGTTGTAATTATGTGATTTTATTGTGTTTTCTAAAGCTTTTTCCCTATCTTTTATTATATCATTCTCAGTCTTTTTCAGCTTCATCTCATTCGGCAAAAGAGAAACATCTGTGCCATATAGCAGGTACTTTGGAGCATATCCAGTAACCGAGTGTTTCGTCTCATTATAGTTTTTTACACAGTTTTGAGCAATGGTTGTCCATGCAACTTTTTTAACATTTTCATTTGCTTTGCATCGGATTTTGTTGACTAATGTCTGATTAAGTCTTTCATTTAGGCCATTTGAGTAAGGCGAGTTTACTGCTGTAAAGATTATACAAATATTTTCCTGGTCCAAAAATCCTTTAAATTCTTTAGAATTAATACCTGGATACAAAAGATAAAAAAGAAATCGCAATAACAGAGATTTTAATTTTTTAAAGTAAATTTGTTGCCCAAATATAAAAATCATGTCTGACCCAGGCCCATCAATGATGGAGGTAGAGGAAAACGTTTTGAAGGACAGGGATAGTGAAATAGAGAAGTTAGTAAAGATAGTGGATATCATAGTCAAAGAATTAGGGGCTACCAAGATAAAAGAAATAAATGATGACTTGACTAAATATATTGTTGACGTAGATTTGTCGGATGAATTGGCAGGTTTTCTTATGACGGTTTTTACTTGCTTACGTAAAGAGGAAAATGACAATACAGGTCACCTTAGGTTTTTAGGATATACAGCTAAAATTTCAGGAATAGAAGTGACGGTGAAATCCGTTGTAGAGTTAATCAAGAGGGCAAATATAAATTTGAATTTCATGATCGCTACACCAATAGTGGAAATACTAACGCTTTTTCGCTCTTTCTTTGACGAGGTGCGCACTGGGGTAACCAGATTTAGAGTCAGAGAATCCGTGGCAAAAAGAGGTTTGAAACGTACAAAGGATGGGAAAGGTGTATCAACACAACAAAAGAGAGAGAACACAAACAATATTTCTCAGTACGGCCTCACAAATCAGCACATCGCATTACTTCAGGGTATAACACTTGCCCCAGAAAGACGTACGGGAGTATTAAAAAGTCTAGGACCACTTACGCAAGCACTACTTCTAGTCATGGAGGACAAATATTATGACAAACTTAAATCAGCTTTAACTAACAGCCTCCAGATGTTACCAATGGCGCCAGAAATAATAACCTCATTGAAGGAAGCGACTCACCCTGGAAATGTGTCAGGAGTTATGAAAGAACTGGGGGATATATTATTGCTAACCACCTCTCGCTCCACACAAAAGATTTATTTCCCACTTTTACTATTTTATCTGATGTGGAGAGACAAAGGGGATACAAAATGGAGTTTTTCAGGGGCAACAGTCATCAAATTTTACACTGACTGGTGCAAAAAAGTGAATCTGAGATTTAAAATGAGGAGTGGTTCTGACCCCCTAAAAACTTCCGAAGTAGTGTTCCACGCAATGTTTGGTACATATTTATATAATCTCAATGTCCTCGAAAAAATTTCGTTTTATAAGGTTATTTCTTAGAATTTTCGACGATTATGTAGTAAATAACACAATTGGGTTTCTGGAAAAAAAACAAAGAAACGACATTTAGTGTTATTAAATTAACAATCGCCGAAATCAATTAAAAATGCTTTCTAGTTTTTAGTCCATTCGGCCATCTTTTCTGTTCATAGATTACATAGAAGTCGTAGAACAGAAGTATCTGTCAAATAATAATCTAAATGGCGGCAAAATTCAAATAAAGAAAAATACATTTTTCTTTACATATATATAAATTAAATTTAAACAATTTTATTATAATTTGATTATATCAGTGCAGCAGACTTGCTGCTACTGATGAGCTGGGGTCCATTTTTGGCATCACACAATATAACGTTGTAATTTGTATCGTCTTTTTGTTTTTTCGTTCATTTGTTATTTTTTTTTGTGTCATGTACAAAATAAACGTGTCTTATTCTAAATTAACATACTATTTTTGATACGTTTCGTTCATTTGAAATAGTGAGTTCTAATAAATCGGTTACAAGTCGAAAACAGTCAATAAATAAGGCCAGCACTAGCAATTTTCACGCGTTTAGTATAATGATAGCTGCGGACGCGCCACCGCGCAGCAAATTGACGTGCGAGAGATTTATGTCCATCGATATCGACGGGAATTACACGGTACACCACTAGTTGGACAAATGACGCACAATAAAGGATATTTTGAGGAATACTTTCTAAAAGGTTAGCAGAAATAAAAGTTGGTGTTCAATAAAGAAAACAATATAGTTTGTATTAAGATACATAGAAGAGAATACAATGACGTAGATTTTTTAATAATAATTGACTATATTTCAGGCTGCACCTGTCATTATATGTAAGATCGATAATAATTATGACAGTTATGGAGTTCAAAATAACGCAAAACTTTAACGTTTTCTATTGTAATTTAAAAATCTTCTAGTTGTAACAGCCGACGGCAGAGTAGGTAGTAAAATCCGAATATAAGTATAAAAAATAATGCAATAATCTTTTAGTAAGGGTAACGAAATTTTTATCCATTACTCATTAAAAAAATGTAAATGAAAATATATACATACTCATTAAATATTATTTCTTAATTTTTAACTTTCCATTCCTCAATAAAAAAGAGTAATGAAGGGTTACACATTACTCATTAGTAGAAGCGCTGAGATACTGGTTTATTGTTTGAAAAATTTCCCTCAATTCAAAGTTATTATAAAATTCAACACACCACTGCCGTCATCTGCTCCTGCCGAAAGACTATTTAGCCAGGTAACAATGATAAATATTATGCCCAGATATAATCGTCTAACAAACGAACATTTTGAAAAGTATGTAAGGTGAATGCAGCAAAAAGCTATTTTCAAAAATGTGAGAATTAAAAAACATACTTTAATTTTAGAGATGAAAATAAAATATCAAGTAAGTAACCGCAGAGCTTCTGATTATGTTCGTTGGGAAGCAGTAATATACTTTTAAAATTATTGGGTACTAAACAAATTGATACCCAGAATCTCAACAAACAGATGACATAACATCCGAGTCCTGAGCATAAAGTTAATATTATACCTAGCGGTATAGAGAAACAAAGGCCTGAGTAAGCGAGATGTCACTATCTGTAACAATGCGTGGTAAAAAGATACGTGTGATACATGACAGCAGAACCAATTTTTTTCATTTTTTTGACGTCCAGTCGGCACTTATCGACACGTTGACAATTTCATCTCATAGAATTCATGTTCAATCATGCTTGTGTAAGTGTATACGTAAACAAATTTTTACACACAGACGTAAATCAATTTCGGTTTCGTTTGACAGCTCGAGATTGTTGCTCTATTCCGCTAGGTATATTAACTTTATGGTCCTGAGAGCGGTAACCATTATGTAAAGCAGTATGTGTTTACTAAAATATATTATCGTCTTTCAGTTAAATGCAGAAAATATAAGAAAGGAGACTGAAGAAATTAAAAAAAGAAGCAGTAATTTTTTACTAGAGAATAATAAATTGCAATGAAAGTTTTGATGAAGTCGATGAAAATTTTGATGAAAAAATAATTCCTGATACTTTAATTGATGAACTAAAGTATCAGGAAAGGAGGCACAAAAAAATGAACGTGAAAAACACGTCACCGGTCACCCGCCAGCAGGTCTGACCGCATTGGATGTTTACCGCCTGTCTCCGGTCCTCCACATGTTCGATCACAGCTGATCCCCCGATACTGCCAAGATGGGATACTTTGATTGTGAAACTGGATACTGACTAGTACCGCTAGATGTGTAAGTAGATGCAAGGCAGCTGGATGAATGAATTTGTACGGCTAGTAATAAAGATAAAAACGTGGAGTAATAAAGATGAACAATGAGCAGCTATTTGTTAAAAGGATAAACAGAGAAGAGTGAAAAAGAAGAAGAATATTACCTACGATTGTCTTTTTATATCTCTCTAAAAAAAGTTTTTTTTTTACCTGCTTTATACTGCTCATTTAACGGAACCAGAGAAATATTCCTCTTGATATAAGTAGTTTGAAGATATCTACAATCGTAAACAAGCCATAGGAATTAAGTGCTTGTATGAAAGCCACCTTCAAGTGCTCCCGCAAGAAATTGGCCGCTTGAAGCGTGGTATTTTCAATAAAAAAGAGGACTTAGGGAAGATGCGGCAGTCAGGGACCGCCAGCGCTTACCCTTGAAACGGTTTTAATTGGGTTTTTTGAAAGGCTGGCTACTTTAATATTATTTAATTATTTTATTTGGAAAACAAATAACCAAGGCGCTACAGTTGAGAATTTGTACAGACTACAGAGTTATAACTCAATCTTTTTTGGATAAGAACATCCCACTAGAAAATATGATTGTATTCGCCGCCGATGGCGGTAATGTGATGATGGGTGAAAATAACAGTGTTGCCAGCAGGCTGAAGGAAAATTTACCGGGTATCTTCATATTAAAATGTTTATGACATTCGGCTCACCTGTGCGCATCTGAAGCATGCAAAGAACTTCCTCGTAGGTGCGAAGACTTGGCACGAGAATAATCATTTCAAGCTAAGTGCAAAAAGACAATGCCAATTTAAAGAATTTCAAAAGTTTCTAGATGTAGAACGACACAAAATTCTACATTCATCTCAAACAAGATGGTTGTCCCTTATTGCCGTTGTTGAACGCATCTTGGAACAGTGGGATTTGGGAACCACTGACATTATTTTTTTACAAGCACGTGGTTACAAGAAAAATAATTAATTTCAACGGATATAATCTTTCAGTACTTGAATGACAATTTCATGAAATTATATTACAAGTATCTGGCTGGATTTTGCCCAAGTTCACTGCATTTAATAAATTATTCCAGTCACATAGTGCTGTAATAATCAATCTTAAGGAGAAAGTTCGGGACATGTGCAATGGTTTTCAGTGACAGATGGGTTAAAACAGGATTTGCTCGACTTTTACCAAGACCCAGCTGAAACTAGTGAAGCTATTAAAATACAGCTCTGTAAAGTTTTACAGGAAAATGGCTTATCCTGGGAATCAGTATCTTCGCTATTCGCAGATAATGCTTCAGTCAATTATAGGATTCATAACTCAGTTTTTCAAAAACTTAAAAATGAAAATATTTTGAAAGGGTAAGTGTCACATTTTACATAATTGTAACAAAATATATGCATTAAAAACATTGCAGTTTGATGTGGAATGTTTGGTATTGAAAATTTATAGCGAATTTTCCGCGTTCGCCAAGCGGACTGCAAAGCTTAAGGAATTCTTCGATTTCACTCATTTAGAGTACTTGAAATCTATTCTCCGTCATGTGCCTACTCGATGGCTCTCATTGCTTCCAGCTTTACACATACTTATTTTGAATTGACTGGCTTTGAGAGAATACTTTCTTAATGAAGGTGAAGATGAATATTGAATGTGCAGCAACAATGTGGATAAAATAAGCATCTACACTTTTTTTATCAGCGCCCCCTTCATTTACTTCTGCTGTCACGGGCGCCATTAAAGTCTACCGCTTTGTTTACATGTCAAACGTCGTCGTTGTGAAATTTTTTTTTTCATTTAAAGTGTTTAAAAATCTATTATTTTGAGTTATCTCAGTTGTGAGGTACATAAATCCGCTATATTCTCATTATTTATAAAATGATTTTGGTTTGATAACTACACTAATACTATTAAGAAGAACAATAGGCTACTTGACATATATTCAATTTCATTAAAAAATGCATATTTCTAGTAGAACTTGGCCTAGGAAACCGTATTTCACCCTTATCATCAAACAAAATCTTATGATTGATAAATAAAGTCGATTTGAAAATATGATTTTATATTTTTTAATTTGTAATGACGAAAACGCTTTTGTGGTACTTCCGATTTGGATGTGACGTCATCACACTAGTAATTTAATATCTTTTATTTAACGTGCTCGTTATATGTAAGTTTATCTGTACATAAATAATAAGAATAAGCATAGAAAGATTTGTAAAATATATTTTTTTAAATAATTCAAATAAAACATCACTTTTATATATTATCTCCATTTACTGTAGTTGGGAAATGAAATGGCTTTAATGACTTTTCTCCAAAAGTTTTAAACATTACAAATGATTTCCCATTTCTTATTTATTTTTTAATTTTTTGGCACTTTTAGACTCGTACATTTAGCACATAAATTTCTTTTCAATAATGATAGTATAAAATACAAAAAATATGACGTCACACTATGGCGGACAGTGTTTTCGGCGTCATTCAAAAGGCATATTTTTCAATCAACATTTTTATGAGTTTCTACTGTTTAAAATATTAAAATATTCGTTTTTTTGGTGAAAATGAACGATTAAGAAGCGATTAGCATGAAGAAAAAAAGTAGGTCAAGTAGCCTATTGGATTGTTGAACATTTTGGTTTGTAGTGTAATATATTTTGGAACAACTTGATAAAAAAGGAAACTTCATGAGTGTTTTTTGTTTAACTTCATTAGTCTTCTGTTATTCCATGTCATTTGTGTAAAATTAATAGTTATTTTACCAATAAATTATGTTTCAGGTTTCAGCACTCCAAGAATTGAAAAAATTAGAAGAAATAGTGGAGATGCAGAAAAAGAAAATTAAATGTCTACGGGCCTGTTTCACCACTTCCTGATAAGGTGCCGGATAGGGGAGCATACCCATACTACGTGACCTACTTTTTAAGATTTTTTGACTATATTTCAATGAAGCGTTCCAACTATATATCTCATGATACATCATGTGAGAAAAAAAGCTGTCGCAAACGTGGCTACCCGAAAATACCCGGATTTATGGTGATATTTTTTAGGGGAATATTGATCAACGTGCACAGGCAACACTTACTGAAAAATAAAAAGTCGGCCATTTGCCTCCCGGTGCGGCGTGATTCAACAAGCTTACGCATAAAAAGGTATGATATTTTTTATAATACTGTTTGGATTTTGTAAACCTTAATGCATCATACACGTGGCTGCCATAGCTATTGTAATTACTATGATTTTAACTTGAATTTCATTTATGTGATGGATTAAGAAGTGATAATATTTTTGATTTAATGCTTGACCGAAGGCTACAATTTAAAGGTTATGTTTTGGCGGCACGCTCGAAAAATGTCACAAACGTGGTTTGAAATTTCAGTCACAAACGTGGACAAAAAATCATTTTGCACAATTATTATACGATTACAACTATAATAAAGCAACTTTTTTGAATTAAAATGTAGTTTTAGCCTAGACAAATACTTTCTGAATCTAAATAATACCACAACTTTACTAAATGTGATTTAATTTCAATTGATTGAAGATTTGAAGGAAAACTCTAAGTTTGTTGCGGCCCGTTAAAGGAACGATTTAACTTACCTGCCTTTCAGCTTGTTTTGCGCTTTGCTTACGCTTTGTTTATAACCTTTCCAGATGGGACGAAAAAAGAAGACGGAAGAACAGATAAGGGCTGCTAAACGAGAAGCCGAAAGAAAAAGACCAGCTCGTATAAAAGCTGATAAAGATTTGTATGCGCAACATAAAGTTAAAGAGTACGAGAGACGAGAAAAAAGGAAAGAAGAAAAGAAGACACAGAATATATCTGATTTAACAGCTAGAGAACAGCGTACACAAAGAAAAGAATGGCGCGAACGAGCTAGAAAAAGCAGATTGAAGAAAAAAGTCAACGAAGGTTTTCTACAAAGGCTAAGAGAAAACTCTCCCCCGACAGACAGCGATGTGGATTTAGGCAATAATATTTTTGAGAGACCAGGGTCACCCTCCATACTAGTTTTTGATGAACCAGTTCCATCACCACCTACACTATGTGTGTCGTCCTCTACACGTGCTTTTGCCGAACAAGTGCCATCGCCATCTACATCATTTGCGTCGCACTCTACCCTTACCTATCCTGACCAAGACGTACCGTCACCATCTACTAGCAGACAAAAATTGACTGGTATGAAAATAGTTAAGCAAAACAGAATTACTAAAGATGCCCTCATAAAGCGACAAAATGATACCATAACAGCATTGAAGAAGAAATTGCACGCATTATCAATGAAATTTGCTAGGCTGCCGAAGAATAGTGTTCAAAAGAGAGTAACTCTATCACCAAAACTAATTATTTACAAGAGAAACAAAATAAGCATTCAACGTTTCTTAGAACAGGATAATAACAGTAAATTATGCCCTGGAAAAAAAGATACTATTACAAGAGGAGGAATAAAAAAACAAAAGCGATATCTTTGTGACACATTAGAAAACCTTTGGAAGAAGTACAAACAAGAGACTGAGAAAAATATAAGCTACACAACATTCACAAGATTCCGGCCATTCTGGATTGTACCTCCTAAAGTTTCTGAGCGAGACACCTGCCTTTGCATTTTACATGAAAATTTCCATTTGATTACAGAAAAAATGAGGCAGACTAAATTAATCGTAGAAAAAGATAATGAAATAATTGATTCTTTTGTTTGCAGTAAATATAACTTTAAGTGCATGACGAGACAATTCAAAAATTGTGAGAAAAAAACTTTAAATTTCACTGAATTTGACAACACAGAACTAATAACTTACAAGCAGTGGATTGTTAAAACGGAGGCTAGAGAAATAAAGGGAAAAGTGAAGAAAATTAAGAGAACTGTAAAGGCAAGTCAAGAGATTACTAAAAAAGACCTAATCGAAAAGTTCCTGGAGATATTACCAAAGTTTTGTAAACACAAATTTAACATATGGCAGCAATATAAAGCTATAATAATTCATATAAAGAAACAATTAACACCAAATGAAGCTTTACATCATGTAGACTTCTCTGAAAACTACCAGTGCAAGTATGCAACTGAAACACAGTCCGTTCATTTCGGCGCATCACGACAACAACTCTCCTTGCACACGTGTGTTTTGTACTACTGCGTTGATATTGGAAATATTGAAACCATCTCATTCTGCTCAGTATCTGAATGCCTGCGCCATGATGCCGCCGCAATTTATGCCCATCTAAAAAGTTCACTGACAGAACTTAAACGCCACAACGGCAATAACATTTTGATAAACAAATTACATGTACTAAGTGATGGCCCTTCAACACAATATAAGAACAAAACGAATTTTTTCTTATTCAGTCAGCATCTAGTACGTGACCTCGGTATTAAGATCGCTACCTGGAACTTCTCAGAGTCAGGCCACGGTAAAGGTGCTGCTGACGGAGTAGGAGCAGTAGTCAAGAGAACGGCAGATTCTATTGTCGCACATGGAGAAGACATTCCGGATTATGAAACATTTATTACAAAAATAATTTGCCGAACCAATATAATTATATTTACAGTTAAAGAAGCTGACATAGTAGAAGCAGATTTATTAATACTAAACAACTTGAAGACAATTCCTGAAACTTCAAAAGTACATCAGATCATTTGGAGTTTGGACGATCCCCAAAAGCTCCTCTTGAGGCAACTGAGTTGTACAGACTGTAGCTTGCAAACTATTTGTGAGCATTTTCCAATAGCTAAAGGATGGTTTGAGTATCAAGACATTCGCCGTCCTTTGTCTCTTGATGATGAATATGTTCGCGACCATGCACAAATTATGAGAATGCCGGCAACAAATTCTGCATCTACAAGCAAAGCTCATCAATGTTTTGATGATATTGGTTTTAAAGTAGGCTCATGGATTGTGGTTCAATTTGAAGGGAAAAAACACAATCTACATTTCGTTGGACAAGTAATGAATATCGAGAATAACAATGAAGGATACGTTGTGAAATTTTTACGCAAGAAAAATTTGGACTTAGGTATATTTGTCTGGCAAGAACCAGAAGATATTTCGCTGGTTATGGGTAGTGACATTATATGCGTACTGCCTGAACCGACGCCTACCAGACGAGGTGAAATAGCTTTTGAGTTTAACTTTGCCTATTATAATTATTTTATTAAGTAAACACATAATATGTTAGATTGATATGTTTTACGAAAAAAGTTCCTACTATGTTTTAATGCTAATAAAAAAGAATCTAAATTAATTTGTTTTATTAAAATAAGGCACAATATCACAAACATGTCTATGAGTCACCAACATGCTCGAATAAGTCACGAGCATGGATAGGTTGTCACGGACGTGGACGCTGAATTTTTCAGATGTGTTTTATTTCAGTATCTAAAGGTATTTAAGCACAAGGACTAATAATAGCACACTCTAATACGTAATATCTAGCCATAAGAATAAAAAAACCCATGATTTGTGAAGTGATACCAAATAACGCACAAAATGAAAATGACCCAGATAGCAAATGAAAATAATTTGACTCATATTTGTGTTTATTAAGTTATTTATTACGAAAGACTCTTTGCATGTTTATCATAATTATTACTACTTAATTAAATATGGGAATAAAAATAACGATCACCAAAAAATACTTTGATACCCAATAGTTTGCCAAAAAGAAATACTTAACACCAATCCTACTAATATTATAAAGGCTAAAGTTTGGATGTATGGATGTTTGTTACTCTTTCACGCAAAAAGTACTAAACGGATTTTAATGAAACTTTACAATAATATAGCTTATACATCAAAACAACACATAGGCTACAATTTTAACCGACTTTCAAAATGGAGGAGTTTTTTATGTTCAACGATTACTCCGCCGTTTGTAAACCGATTTTCAAATTTTTTCTTTTGGTGTATAGGCTATCATCCCAATTTGGTACCGTATTCATAAAAGTGGTGACCTGATGAAGGGATCCATAAGTAATCGAGGGAACTCCTCCAAATTTGTATGGAAACATGTGGTGACTTCGGTTTCGTGAGCAGTATTCTAAGCATAAGCTACCAACAAGTAAGATTTTGCACCAAGGTATATCATGGTTTAATACTATGATTTAATTATAATAATTTGACATGACAATTGTTATGACTTGTTTAATTTTGTAATTATTATTTAAACTAAATTGATTTAATTACCCTATTGCTTATAAATTTAATAATTAGAATGTGATTTGATCGAGCAAATTGTAATTGGCAAGAAATAAAAGGCTTTTTTTATTTTATTTATTTTATTTATACCATGGTTCGGCAGGTGCTGAGAGAACTCCTAACTCTTTATAGATACAACTTTGGGAGTTTCGACGTTGTTTTAAGAACTCAAAGCATATACTACTATGCAAATTACATTCATCATCATCATCACTACCATAAACCATTATAGAACCATATATGGTCCCGTTTTGACCCTATTATTGGTACTTTTCATAGTCTTTTATTATATATCACTTAAACCGCGGGTAACACCGCGGGTAACACCGCGGGGCACAGCTAGTATTTAAGATATACTATAAAGGTGTAACAAAACTAAGTGATAATACTTTAGGGTGTGTACGTGTTCCTTATAGTGAGTTTGCTGTGAAAGTAGCAGTGCTCAATGAGCAAAATTTTTTTAACTTTTGTATGGGCAAGCGCCCCAGTGTAACTAGTTTCTCCATACAGAAGTGAAAAAAAAAATTGGTCTTTCAGCGCTGCTACTTTCATAGTGAACTCTATGTAAGGAACACATACACACTCTAAAGTATTATCACTTAGATTTATGTAGGATATAATTTATATAATAATAGTCTTAAATTACAATAGAACAATCAGAGAAATTAATTTCTAGGCAGATGGCGGACCAAGTAATTTGGTTACGTCTAAAGTTAAACCCAACCGACAGATCACAATTAACATTGAATTGACATGATCCGACTACATGACGTTGATCTGTCAACTACCTAGGAATCAATTTCCTCGATGGTACATACTAGCTATTTTAGTCACGACTGTAGTTTAAATTGTAATCGAACACCAAATATAGTAAATGAACACCAAGGTTGACAGCTTCACCAAACTTCAAAATGCCTGACAAGTGACAACAAAAAGCGCCTGTTTTTTTTAATGGCTGTTGCCTATAAATAACCATAATAAATGCCAGTGTCAAGTATTAAATGGCGAGAAAAAAATTTTCGTATGACGCTTCTCTCGGCGAAATTGACTACGTGACAAAACTCTAGACCCCCTCCCCCCCTCTTGTGACCGAGCGTAGTATTTTGAAGACCCCCCTCCCCCCCTAAATGTGTCACGTAGTATGGGTATGTTCCCTAGCCTATCCACAACGTATTTGACAGATGCTCCATACTCTATCTGTCAAGTTAAGTTGTGGATAGCCTATCTGACACTTATCAGGAAGTGGTGAAACAGGCCCCTAATGTAGTGATTCGTCAACAAAGGTTGAAAATTGACACTTTTAAAAACATAATCATTGAATTGAAGGAGACAAATTTAATAAAGGAAAATAATAAAACGAGCCAATAAAATATTACTTAGCGACTGATGAGTAACATGCTGTTTTAATATCTTGAGCGGTATGAATTTGAGTAAGCGAAAAATAAACTAAACTAACGACTAATATTGATTTATAATAAAATCCAGAACGAGCTTACAAAAAGTGGATTGTGATTAATCTATTTCAGATATTAAAAATCTATCTGAGCGACTGTATTACGCAAGGTACGTCAAACGAAAGAAATAGCCTCAGAATTTATTTGGAAAGGGTGATCCGCAGAATTCGAGAGTTTGCTATTTTAAAACCACATTCTTGGGTAATAATAACTTAGTTCATCTTCTTGATGAATGTATTATTACTGCATGTCGATTAATCAATTATGTACAAGATACTCTTATATTAAATAAATATGTAATGTTATTACTTTTTTGAATTATTTAAATTATCTAAATATCCCCTTATACAAAGCACAGATAAAATTATAAGCCAAGTTTGCTTTTTTATTAAGATACATAAATGAAAATTAGACCATGTTGAATAACACAACTAATTGATGTTATAAATAGAAAAAAAGAATAGCATTCAATATATTCTGACTCACTGAAAAGCACAAAGGTCAAACGGAGAACCTCCTTTTTTAAAGGGTTAAAATAGGTACTAAATCTCTTATACCGCATTTACACATTCGTACTACAACAAAAGCAACTGTGGCAGCAGCTGTCAGATTACCGATTCATGGGCCTGAAGGAGATAGATGAATATCTAGAAACACACAATATGACTCGCACATCTTTCCTAGCTGATAATTTCAAGGATATTGTGGGAGTGGGAACCAGTGAGAGCGAGAATACTCAAGCTGTATGCCTAGCACTAGTACTGCCCCAGTCCGTGATACAAAGGAGACAAGCTCTGCTCAGCTGTTATTAAAGTAAGCCAAGAAGCATTACTCTTACAACAGTATTGGCTTTCAAAACGAAGACGCCACTGATCAGATACGTTTAAATATCTAGCAGCTGCCGATCCTACAGAAATAAAGTATTTACAGAAGACTATATTATTTCAGTTTTTCGTCCCAGAAAAGATCAATGTGATTTGTGTTTGCAATACAAAATTGTAAAAGTAATAAATCAGCTGACTGAAGAAACTAGTGAAATGAAACACTATATAAGTAGATGAATACACCCCAAAGAAGAGAGTAATTGAAGTATGAAATCCTTTCTATTTCTGTTAGCTACCACTTTCAAGATTTTTCGTAGATAAAAATGTTGTTTGTCTTATCAAAATGAAGCTAGTCACAAAAAATTAGCTTGACAGTAATAAAAAAAAAATATTCTAGGGCTCCCGTACTAACATGTTAATAAAAAATTATAATAACATGAACCTGTTTTTTATTTAATAATGTTAAATTATTTATTAATTGCAACATGGTACCATAAATAAATGTCTCAATTGTCATATTTGATCTGTCACTGTCATTGTCATTTGTCATTGCCCTTGTCCTTTCTCTTTTGTATCTGCCATTGTGAATATAGTTTTGTGCTCGTAAGATTTTCTTATTTTATTACCAAATCCAAACACTATTAGTCAAAATAACAGTAATTTTCATTAGGTTATGGGCCCAGTCCGCTTTAAATAAAATAAATTCAGTGTTTGGATCAGTTATATCGGTGATTAAAATAGATAAAAAAATTGTAACCTAGCGACTTCGCCGGCCGTGTGGCAATTTCTTTGTTCTTTCAGCTATCACAAAATGGCCTAACAAATATCGATGGGAACGATAGAAAAACTCGTTGGGAGAGAAAATTATCAATCCTGGAAGTTCGCTGTTAAAAATTACTTGGAACATGAAGAGTTATGGGAAGAAATTGAATCGAAGTCAGGTTACATTTCAGATGAAAAGAAAAATACGAAAGCACGGTCAAAAATCATTTTATTGATAGACCCAGTCAACTATGTTCATGTTCAGGAAGTGACTTCAGCTAAGCAGGTATGTGCAAAATTAGAAAAAGTCTTCGATGACTCCGGGCTAAGCAGGAAAGTAGGATTACTGCGTGACTTGGTAACAACAACGTTGGATACCTGTTCTGGTGTTGAGGACTATGTTATTAAGGTAATGACAACAGCTCATAAATTACATAATATAAATTTTGTAGTAGGAGACGAGTGGCTTGGTACGTTGCTGCTCGCTGGCCTCCCTGGGCAGAAGGGGTTTCTACAGCCGCGTATATTGTAAATCGCTCGCCGACGAAAGCCTTGGATTTCAAAACACCTTATGAAATGTGGACGGGTAAGAAACCAAACTTAAATAATATGAGAATTTTTGGTTGTCCTGTAGAGGCAAAAATGGGACTCGAAAGCAATAAGAATGATATTTGTTGGTTACTGTGATTATACAAAAGGATACAGACTGTACGATGTGAATAAAAAGCAAACATACAAAAGTGAGTGAGTTTTTGACTGGACCGGCGCAAGATTATGTCATATCCGGCGAGCTATCCTAACTCACACTGTAATAGTGGCAAAGAAATGCTGCAGTTCTTAGTTGACAATATTTTATATTGTAAATTAAGGTATTTGCCCACGCATACATGTTTTTTTGCGAAAAATTTCGCATTTGAAAAGTACACAAAGGACTGACGAAGGATACTAATGACAAAGTTTCCTCATTTTTTTAAAAGAAATGCTGTAGTTCTTAGTTGACAATATTTTATATTGTCAATTAAGGTATTTGCCCACGCATACGTGTTTTTTTGCGAAAAATTTCGCATTTGAAAAGTACACAAAGGACTGACGAAGGAAACTAATGACAAAGTTTCCTCTTTTTTTAAAATACAATGTAAAGATTTTTACATTATGAAAGTCCTGAAATTCATTATTACGTACATTAAAGATTGTAATTATATATTGAGTTTTCTGGAATAAATCGGAAAATCTGATGTACAGTCAATTAAAGGAGATTACATACTTTTAAAATTGAGTGTAAAATCTTTAAAATATAATGTGATTTAATAAATATCATATATATATATATATATATATATATATATATATATATATATATATATATATATATATATATATATATATATATATATATATATATATATATATGTCGGAGAATCATTGTCCTGGTCATCTTTGCTGCCAGCGTTAGGAATTCTAGTGGGCGTCATTTTGGGTAAATGCGGGCACAAAATAATAATTGTCACTTGTATTCACAAATTTATTGTAAACAATTACACCACACTATTATAGCACTTTCACACAATTTACTACAATTCTAAAATCACAACACAAATTCCAAAACGAGCAGTGAGTTCGGGGCACCGATCTTACTTTAGTTAGCACAACGCTAGAACTAGCCACGATCCAACTCGATCGACTGCTCGCACTCGAATGTGCTCCCCAGACTGTCAATCCCTCTAAAGTAAAGATGGCGCCTCGACCCCACTCAAGGCGCTCGCGCCCTCTGCTCTGATTGGTCCTTAATCAAATAATTACAATTTAATTCAAACCAAGATATTTAGAGCTAATAAAAATATGACAAACTAAATTAAATTTAGTTAAGAATTTTACAATGATCACTGAATTTTACAATCATTTTTAAAGCAATATAATCGTGAATAATCAACACTTCAAACAATCAGAAAACAACTAGACTCATGACTACTCATGACTTCCTCTGACATTTAGGAATCATAAAAACAACTACACTCATGACTATTTTTGACTTCCTCTAAAATTCAGCAATCAGAAAACTACTAGACTCATGACTTCCTCCGACACGGCCGTCCTGACGTATCACACGTCCTCGTGTGATGTTGAAGGCCGTACATCATCAGCATCTGTAAAGAGAAAAAAAAAACAATGCAATAATGTCTTTAGTATGCGCTCGGCCGTTCCTGACCTAGAAGAACTAGGCCACCTCGCCATAATTCTTGGGCCACCTCGCCCTCTGAAGGCCACCTCGCCTTAATTTTGGGCCACCTCGCCCTGCAATGGCCACCTCGCCCTTAAATGGCCACCTCGCCCTTACATGGCCACCTCGCCCTTAAATGGCCACCTCGCCTCGCCCTTAAATGGCCACCTCGCCCTTAAATGGCCACCTCGCCCTTCTACAGCCACCAAAACATTCACTTATTCACTCGATCACATAATGTATGTACTCACCATCCTCTGACACACAAGGATCCAATTCAGTAGGCACATATGATTGGGGAAGTGGACGTAAGCGGTCTCTCGCGTACTTGTATGTACGACTACAATTCAAACTTTTGAGAAGATACCTGTCACCGTCTAGTATTTCAATGACCTCATAAGGTCCCTTAAATTTAGGATCTAATTTTGTTTGATTCCGTTCGTGATTCTCTATTAAAACGTAATCTCCTACAGAAAATGATGTGACTTTCGCCTTATTTTTATCAAACCGCGCTTTATCAAGATACGCGCTATCCCTCATTAGTCTATTAGCTTGTTCTCTAACCTCTTCCAAATTAACTTCAATCTCATGATCATCAACTGTTAATAAATTTAAAGGTCTAGCTACTCTACCTATCAACAATTCCAGTGGGCTTGCCTTAGTTATTCTATTAATCGTGCTATTTAAAGACAGCTGAACATCATCTAACGCGTCTTGCCAGGACCTACTTGGGCTTACTTCTACGACGGTTAACATGTTTTTAAGCGTGCTCATAATCCGTTCCACCTGGCCATTGGCGCGACAAGACCCAGTCGCTATTAGGTGTAGCTGGATATTGTGATTGGAGCAAAAGTTTTTAAAATGTTTGTTTGCGAAACACCTGCCTTGGTCCGCGATAACACGCGTGGGAGTTCCAAAAAGAGATATAGACGCCCTAAGAGCGCTTATAGCACTATCAGTGTTAATACTTGTGGAATGCCGGAGTAACACGTATTTGGTAAAAGCGTCTATGAGCACAAAAACATATTCTTTTTGATCGTTTTTGCCGCTAAGCTTACCAGTAGCGTCGATGTGGATGGTATGCCATGGTATACTAACCTTAGGTATGGGGTGTAACTCTATTTGTTGCTTGCCACTTCGTGACTTAGCTACCTTACACGTTATGCAGTTGTCAACGAATTTTCGGACATATTTTGACATGTTAGGGAACCAATAATGCTGATAAGCTTTTTCTAATGTTTTATCCCATCCTAAGTGAAAAATGGACTCGTGAATGTGATTTATAACTGACCAACGAAAAGCTCTAGGTACAATTGGTAACCAAAGGTTACGATTGTTTCTTTGAATTTTTCTATAGAGCACATTAGAACGTAATTCATAGATTTGACAACTTTGTAAGTCTAAATCATCATTTTCGAGTTTACTTATAATTTCCTTATATTCAGGATCCCGACGTTGTTCCGCTTGTAACCAGTTTGAAGATAATTCGGTTATATTAACGCGCTTTTCCTCTATCAAACTTCCTCTACCTTCACTAGTCGATTGATTTATGACAGTACCATTCGCCTCAGGCAAATGATTCCTAGAGAAAAAGTCTACGTGGGCCATTCTTTTACCTTCCCTGTATTGTATGTCAAAGTCAAAAGCTTGAAGGAAAGCCCACCACCTGTGAACCCTAGGAGTTAAGTCAGTTTTAGCTCTGGAAGCCTTTAAAGAATTGCAGTCAGTAACTACCGTGAAAGTTCTACCATAAAGATAATGCCGAAAGTGTTTAACCGAGTTAACAACTGCTAACGTCTCTAACTCATAAGAGTGATATCGGGATTCCGCAGGAGTCGTGCGTTTACTATAATATTCCACCGGGTGTAATTTCTTGCAAGACATTTGGAAGAGAATTGCTCCGTAGCCCTCACTGCTGGCGTCTGTGTGCAATTCTATAGGTAATTTAGGGTCAAAAAGCATTAATACTGGAGATGAAGTCAATACCGATATTATATCCTGCCTAATTCTTTCGTATTCCGAAGTCCAAATTATTTTAGAATTATTATTTGCCAACAGACGGTAAAGGGGTGCCATTTTTAATGAAAAATTACTAACAAACTGCCTAAAGTACGATGCTAAGCCTAGGAATTGTCTGAGCTGAGTAATGGTCTGGGGTGGCAAAGAGTTAGACAACGCCATTATTTTGCGAGGGTTAGGCCTAATTTCACCCTCTGATATTTCATATCCTAAAAACTGAACCTGTTTCTTTAAAAATACACATTTCTTCATATTAAGGGAGAATCCAGCATCACTAAGAGTTTTAAGTACAACTCGTAACCGCTGTAGGCCCTGCTCTACACTACTCGCGGGTATAACTAAATCGTCCATGTAGGCAATTGCGTAGGAATGTGCTAGATCACCTAAAGCTGTATTAATAGCTCTCTGATATACCGAAGGGGCATTTCGAAGACCGAATGGCATCACAGTGAACTCGTAATGAGCATCTGGGGTAGTAAAAGCTGTTTTTTCTATTGAATTTGAGTCCTCGTTTATTGGAATTTGGTAAAAACCGCTAGCCATATCGAGACAGGTGTAAAATTGCGCACCTGACAACCTTTGAACTTGATCACTAATTAAAGGTAAAGGGTACCGGTCGGGAATTGTGTTAGAGTTTAACTCTCGGTAATCTACGCACATTCTATCCGTGCCATCGCGCTTCTTTACTAAAAGTATGGGACTGGAGAAGTTGACTTGCTTGGTCTAATAACTCCAGCAGATAAAAGTTCAGTACATATATCACGCACTACTGCTCGCTCTTCGGGACTCAAACGATAGGGCCTTCTTTGCACAATTTTGCTAGGACATACCAAATTAATTTCTAGTTCACCTGTCTTAACTCTACTTGTAGGTATACCTTTAACAAATGAGTGTCGAAAGTCGGTAAGAAGTTCTAATAGTTGGGGCTTAAAGTTATCAGGAATATCGGTATCCACGCTATGAAAGTCTGACAACGTGTTGCCTATACTACAAATGTTAATTAAAGGTTGCTCGACTATGGTAAGCTTATCACTGGTTATGTGCACTGACAATCCTAAGGCTAACAAATCGCGTCCAATCAAAATATCATTACTAAGACAGTCGTCGGGAATAATGTGAAATAAAATTTGAATGTTGTGTCCACTAAGATCAATCTTACATAAAATTTGTAAGTTACATAAAATACTAGATTTTCCTACACCAGTAAGAGTAACGATTGCATGCTGCAATGTACCAACAAGCTTGCGAGAGACGCTTTCTTTAATTAAAGAGCAATCAGCACCGGAATCAAAACAAAATGAAAACTGCTCACCAAATTGCGTAAGTATTCCGGTGACAGGTTTCGCACTACATACGTCCACTCGTTTAACAACGCCAGATGCAGTGGCGGGCTGTACGTTAGCATTTGAAGGTGTCTTAACACATCGTGATGCTACATGACCCTCAACACCACATCTAAAGCAGGTTACAAGTGGCCGCGTCACGACGGCCGTGTTAGAGCGTTCAGAAGTCGTAGTCATTGGTTGCTTGTCACGTGGTCGGCTGCAGGTTTTGATTCGCCAAACAAATGTCAGCTGTTGCCAGCCATGCCCGGGCGTCAGTCTCTGAATCTTCAGGTCGAAATTCAGGAAGAGTTATGTTCTTATCTTCCAAGTTCGGTGGGTTAGTTAGCGCCTCTACGAGTAGCCTCATGCTGGTTTGTTGCGCTTCAAACAAGGCTCGCCATCCGTTAGTTGCTTCCGTTAGTTCGCTTATATTTTGTGCCTGCACCGATCCCGCTTCTGATGTCGGAGAATCATTGTCCTGGTCATCTTTGCTGCCAGCGTTAGGAATTCTAGTGGGCGTCATTTTGGGTAAATGCGGGCACAAAATAATAATTGTCACTTGTATTCACAAATTTATTGTAAACAATTACACCACACTATTATAGCACTTTCACACAATTTACTACAATTCTAAAATCACAACACAAATTCCAAAACGAGCAGTGAGTTCGGGGCACCGATCTTACTTTAGTTAGCACAACGCTAGAACTAGCCACGATCCAACTCGATCGACTGCTCGCACTCGAATGTGCTCCCCAGACTGTCAATCCCTCTAAAGTAAAGATGGCGCCTCGACCCCACTCAAGGCGCTCGCGCCCTCTGCTCTGATTGGTCCTTAATCAAATAATTACAATTTAATTCAAACCAAGATATTTAGAGCTAATAAAAATATGACAAACTAAATTAAATTTAGTTAAGAATTTTACAATGATCACTGAATTTTACAATCATTTTTAAAGCAATATAATCGTGAATAATCAACACTTCAAACAATCAGAAAACAACTAGACTCATGACTACTCATGACTTCCTCTGACATTTAGGAATCATAAAAACAACTACACTCATGACTATTTTTGACTTCCTCTAAAATTCAGCAATCAGAAAACTACTAGACTCATGACTTCCTCCGACATATATATATATATATATATATATATATATATATATATATATATATATATATATATATATATATATATATATATATATATATATATATATATATATAAACCTTCCAACCTTCCTGCCAAATTTTGATGTATTAATCCTTACATACACGTATTTTTTCTTATATAGTCACTCAGTACTAAATTATTGACAAATAGCTTCCGAAAGTTATCATAAAAAACACTATGCGCGCGCATCATCCCGGCGTCACCCCCTCTCATTCCCCCGCGCCGCGAGTGACCGTTCTGCAACGATTTCAAATGGGATAAAATATGTCATTGAAAAAACAAATAACACCCTTTTTTTTTTTTGTTAAATGGACTCTCCTAATGATACCTAAGCCCTGGAAAAAAATTGGCAGGAAGGTTTAATTGCACCCTGTATATAATATACTGTGGTTAGTAGTCCAAATAAAAATAAAGAGTTCCAAAAATCACTCGTTTTAAAACAGGTGATGCCGACCAAGTCACTGGATTCAACGACATTTCTTGAAAACACGTAACGACCCACCCCTACTGCGGAGTGCAGCGTATTAGACTAATAACATTTTTAGTATAATTTTTTTATGAAATTAGAGGGCAAACGAGCAAAAGGCTTTTTTAAATATTGAGTTCTATATTAGTTTATCCTAATTCCCATTTCCCAATAATCGTAACGTTAATCATTTTAATTTATTAAATTTTCTGGTGATCCAGTTTTTAAACTGTTGATAATGTCGATGTCTCAAAGTATAAACTTACTTACAGGCTGGAAGAAAACCTCTTTGATGACATTTTATTAGCTCACCAGCACGCTTTTGGCAATCACAGTCAATGCAAACATTACTTCTGCGATAAACAAACAGAAAACCACAATACGCCTAACGACTTTTTCACCTCAGCACTATGGAATCGTATTTGCATTATTATGCAAGGTATTGCAGGACACACCAGAAGTCTTATTCATGACGTTGACAGCAACATAGTCGAGCGTTACCACAGTATAATTGCAAAATACGTCGGAGGAAAAAGAATAAATTTTTCCTTGAAACAGTCGTATGGTCTCCGATGTAAGGCTGCAGCTGTATCGTTCAACACAGGCAAAGGTATGTCACGGCTCTATAAAAAAAGTAATGGCAAACAGTCCTCGAAGGAAACTAAAGATGTTGGAAGAAAGGAGACTGAGGAAAAGGGCTTTGAACAGACGATATCTTAAAATTAAGAGAAGAGTTGTTTTTCGAGAAACTGATAAAAATTATGGAGGACAGTGTCAAAAGCCTGATGTACCTGACCACACATTAGAAAAAATTAAAGAAAACTTCATTAATTCATTACATAAAACAAAAGAAGAAAGAGCAAAAATTCAACAAAAACCATTCTCCAAAGAGAAAGCAGCGAATGGTTGGAGCTCCGCCAAACGATCCTTACGGCATCAAACTTTGGTCGGGTGATAAAAAGAAGACCTAACACTGCAAGTGCTAATCTAGTAAAAGACATTTTAAATAAATAAAAAATAATTAAGCTTCGTTTCTTCTATCAAACATGGCCAAGAAAATGAAAAGCAAGCAATAAGAGATTTAGAATTACAAGAAGGAATTAAAGTAAATCCTTGCGGTCTATTTATAGATGCAGACTTGCCATTTTTAGGAGCAACGCCCGATGGAATTTGCAGTAACACAGCATAAGCGCATAAAAAAAGTTAAAAAACGCAACTTACATTCATACTGTTTGTCTTATCCAATTTAATAAAAGTAAAAGTACCTACAAAAAATATTTTATACTCATAAAACTTTTCATTGTTAGATTAAAAATATATATTTGTCCTAATTAAAATTGATTCGTCTGAATTATAATACTTGAGGCTTTTCACCTATTACATATATTGTTAGCATTTGCATCGTAAAGTTTTGAGGAAATTATTTTTCTTTATTCGTGTACCTACTGGCAAAACATTCTTATGTTTTTCAATTTTTACTTGGTAGTTTTTATTACTTTAACAATAATTTCATTTTGACTTTTATGTTCAACTAGCTGTTGCCCGCAACTTCGTCCGCGTGAATGTGTGTTATTGTAATCGAGATTTAGAATTTTAATACCCATCAAAAACTATTTTATTTGGATATGTATTAATATTAGATACAATACACTCGATATTTTTAATGTATATCAAAGACCCAGGAACATTGAAAGCTCTTTTAAGTAACTTTCGTCGGCGGGGCTTAATGAACCACAGATATCGTTTTGAAAAATCCTTTCTTCGAAGACCGTGACGTGGACAACAGGGGCCAGGAACATGTGACGGACACAGAGGATAGACGAAAGAAGACGGAATATTTAATGTAGGCATCTATACCTCTTTAACTTTTACCTCTTGCTCTTGTAGGTCAGGAATCGTGATGCTTCCCTAAAATTTGATATTATGATCTTAGGGAGCCCGAAGGACATGCTCAAACTGGTTTGGGACCCGCAACGAAATTAATCAGAAGAAAATAGAAGTATGAAGAATTCTAATTCCCCTTCCCATTAAAAGTTGAGATAGCATAAAGTTGCAGTGACCGAATGTCAAACCACTGAAGGAGGAGCACCACAAATATAAACTGTAATAATTGTGACTACTGCTATAATAGCTAAATTAATATTGGAAATTGCTGTGTTAGACTGTTGCCAATAATAATTGTGACAAAAACGCTTGCAGGCACGGAAGTTCCTAGCACTGTCCCAATATCACCGTAGTATGCGACATCAGATTTACAATGTAGGTTGTCTAGCATTGTAGTTCTTTCGTCTTGCCAGAAAAAAAACTCTCCCAGAGAACATGATGAGTGGTTTGTTTAAACATACTGCCTTCAGTCGAGCACATAGGTGATGCTATCTACTAATTTAGATCCGTAAAGTTTGACTTTAATATTCCATGCCCGTTAAGGAATTGAGATACGCAGTGGTCAATATCCATCCAGTGTTTGGTTAATCGTTCATGAATGTAAGGGAAAAGCTGTAAAGATGTCGACCTTTGCTGGAATTGATAATCACTTTGAGTGTCGTTGTAAATTAAGAGAAGTTTCTTCAATTCCATTACTCATAGATCCCATTAGGAAATTTTCACCTTCGCGACCATAGCATCAAATACAAATTATATCCCTTAAAGTAAGAAATCTACAAATCGGCACAGAAACAGTGAAATAATTATCCATTTCGGTACATAGTTCTACGAACACCTCACCGGCTCAGCTAGTGTTCGGTCGCAAGCTGCGATCTCGGCTCGACCTACTGACGCCTATTGTGCCGTCGTCCTCGTCCAGTGCACCCCCGTCTGATCCGTCTGAGCAGTGTTCACCGGCTATGGAAGACTATAAAAATACCGACTGGCGTGCTGGCCAGCATGTGTTGTATAAAAAGTATAGTGGCAAAGACAAATATAGATGGTGTAGGGGAGTAATTGTAAGGTTTCTAGGAAGAGTGTTAGTTTTTATTAAGGATTTAGAGACATCTACAGTTATCAAAAAGCACAAAAATCAAATTTTGCTGTATAAAGGCCATTTCACCGATAGACAACCTTGGGACGAGGAAATATTAACGGGCTCACGAGCCATAGAGCAGGCGGAGTCGGTCCCTTTACCCCTAACAGTGAATGTAGACATGTGGGATCCACAGGAGGAGGGAAGGGACAGAAGTAGAGAGGAAAGCTCAAGGCCATCGGTTGTCGTTGATGGGAGCTCGGAGGGAGATCGAGAAATGGAGGCTCAACATACGGAGCAGACTTCTGTGCTAAATGAGCAGGAAGCAGCTCGGACTTCGGATCCAGTACCACCTTGCCCACCGTCGGAGCGACCGAAGCGCGGTGTCCCCAAGGTCGACTACAGCAAGTTTTTTTGATATGTGTTATGTTGCTTAAGAGGAGTTTTGTTTTGTCGAGTTTTATTTATATTAGTTAAGGGTTATTTATAGATTGGTCTAGATTATATAATTATACTTATTTGTTATTCTATGGGGGAGGAATTGGTATGTATGTCGATGGTTGTCATCGGTTGCCTTGACAATAAATCTGTTATCGAATGGCCGTCTGATATTTTACTTGTAAAACAGCAAACTCCCATAAACATCCTCATATTAATCATAGATGCATGAACTTACTCACTGCTACAGCCACCCAGGCCACGCCACCGGATCCGATACTGTATCGCTTTATGCGGAACATCAGGCCTCGAGAACGTACCACAACGCTCGAGATATTCCGGGGCGCCGCGGTAGGTGGCAGCGTCATTGCCGTGCCCCATGACATGTTTGTTGAGCATGTATTCTTAAATTTCAACACACCGTTCCCCGGAATAGGGGGAGGTATTAACGACTTCTCTCTAGACAGCATGGATGAGACATGGGTTGCAATTCCAGTCTCAAATGATTTAATGCGCACTAAAGCCCTTGTCCCATACATGCTGTCGTTTTTAACGTCATCTTACACCAACGGGACTGTCAACCACATAGTTGAGATTGACACCATAAGTACAGTCAACGAAAATCAGAAGGACAGGACTGGTTCGGTTCGGCTTTTTCCTAAGTCAAACCTCGCTCATATCCCCGGAGCGATACATGCTGTATTGGTACTAACCGACTGTACCTCGTCATCTGCGCCAGACAGCATAATAGGTATTGGCTACCAAATACCAGTGGCTAGCGCACAGCAACGTGAAGCGCCGAATCAGCCACTACCAGTCCCAACACGGATAGACGATATAGTCGCGGCATGGTGGATTCCTTTCAATGCCGCTGCCGGAGGCTCTGACATCGTGACCGCCATCAATGAGATAGAGTCAAAACTATGTATAGCTGGTGTGTCTAAATCAGCAACTAGCGTGGCGGCTGAAATGCATGGGTGTCAGTACCCCACTATGATGATGCCAGCCGCTGGCGCTACTTACTCAACAGAGGAACCAATTTACGGTGCTTGGGTGTTGGGCGGCGACCCTCAACCACCTCTGTACCCTGGCTCAGACTATCGGTCTTCTCGGCTAATACCGGAAGCCGACACGACGCAAGCAAGACGACTAATGGTCGGATAAAACTTTGGCGGGATTAGCCCACTCGCACGGCCCTATACTGGAGCGGCCAGGACTCGCCAGGCCGCATCAGTCTTAAACAGAATGCACCCAGGAAGGGTTTGGGTCCGCAACGCTCCTGAACACCGATCTCCATCAATGGTATTGAAAACAATGGACTCGATGTCCCGTGTGGCTACATATATGGGTCTTGTAATCACGGAGGACATCCAAAATGGGTTTACGTCGGCGGGGGGGGCCCGGGGGTGGGGGTGAGAAATGTCCCTTTACCCCCAACAGTGAATGTAGACATGTGGGATCCACAGGAGGAGGGAAGGGACAGAAGTAGAGAGGAAAGCTCAAGGCCATCGGTTGTCGTTGATGGGAGCTCGGAGGGAGATCGAGAAATGGAGGCTCAACATACGGAGCAGACTTCTGTGCTAAATGAGCAGGAAGCAGCTCGGACTTCGGATCCAGTACCACCTTGGCCACCGTCGGAGCGACCGAAGCGCGGTGTCCCCAAGGTCGACTACAGCAAGTTTTTTTGATATGTATTATGTTGCTTAAGAGGAGTTTTGTTTTGTCGAGTTTTATTTATATTAGTTAAGGGTTATTTATAGATTGGTCTAGATTATATAATTATACTTATTTGTTATTCTATGGGGGAGGAATTGGTATGTATGTCGAGGGTTGTCATCGGTTGCCTTGACAATAAATCTGTTATCGAATGGCCGTCTGATATTTTACTTGTAAAATAGCAAACTCCCATAAACATCCTCATATTAATCAAAACCCAAAAACCCAAAGCCAAAAAATCCCTCAGTCAGTCAACCTTTAGATCCAGATGGACTAAATAATAAAGATGTAAGTAGGTACTTAGTTTACCAATATCAGACACATTTTGTTTGCTGATCGGATAATTTTGTAGTCTATCTGTCTGAAGTAACCTTTTGGTCTTACCTCCTACTTTTTATTTTTTTAATATGCGATTTGTATTGCTACAGAATGTAACTAAAAAACAATATAATGGAGTATGGAGTATGATAGTGTTTCCATCACAGAAACTGTCCCAATCTGGTCCGAAATTGGAACACCAATAACTTCAGAAGCATGTAGTCATACCGAAAATGTGAGTATTACTACATAAGTTTTAATATCATAATAAAATTGTTTTAATATTTTTCTGTTAGATCCGGTTAGGTGAACACTATCAAATCAACAACACTTTATTTTTTTCAGATAATTATTTCAAAATGTAACAGAGCAAAGCTTGTGGAGTATGCTATTAATATGCTATTGAAACTGATGATGAGATGGATGACTTCAGTGCAGCATCGGATGACGATCCTTGCTACCAGCCACCACAGGAAACAATAGATGAAATATCTGACATTTCTGAATTAGCATATATTATATAATTTCTCATTATTTAAGCCAAAGAAGGATTCATGTGCTACTTGTTCCAAGTACAAAGAAGCCACTGGTGAACTTAAGAATGACATGGAAACTGATTACTCTTTACATCTCATAAGAAAAACAGAATGCCAGGAAGCAAAAGCCAATGATAAGCTGAAAGCCAGCGAAGACCCAACATTTGTAACAGCTACATTTGATCTTCAAAGTGTTTACAGTTGCCATATTCTGATGTTTCTCTCTTTTATTATTCAAGAAAGATCTGTGTATATAATTTAACAATTTATTTGGCGAGTGGAGAAGCACATTGTTATACATGGAATGAGATGAATGGGAAGAGAGGAAGCAATGAAATTGGTTCTATATTGTTAATGTTTTTACAGTCACTACCTGCTACAGTAACAATTAGTGTTTCCTTCTTTTGTGATACCTGTGGTGGGAAAAACCGTAACCAGCAAGTGGCCGCCATGTTACTGTATGCAGTGAAAAAAATTGAGCATTTGAATGAAATCGAGCTAAAGTTCTTGGAATCTGGTCACTCACAAATGGAGTGTGACTCTATGCACTCTGCAATTGAGTCTGCTATGAAACATAAAAGTGCATTTACCATGACAGACTGGATTAACATTTGCCGATCTGCAAGATCTCAACGAGGAAAAAATAAAGCCAATGGTGAGTACATAGTGCATCATTTAATTCATCAAGCCCCAAGCGGCCACATGCGGCCGCGATAACAATAGATAAGCTATTGTGTCTCGTTTTTCCACGATCGACGGGAATACACCGATTTTTATGACTTGCAGTCTTTAGCGTCTTCTTCTATAAAAAATAGAAATAAAGACGAAGATGGAAACACAATCTCATGGTTAAAGATCAAATCCATAAAAGTCGAAAAAGCGTCACCGGAGATACTGTTTTGTCGGTATGATCATTCTTCGGAATACAAGAAAGTACATGTCATAGCCGGTAGAGGTCGCAGAAGAGGAGCAGCGACTTTAGTCTTGAACCCTGCATATTCTGATCTACTGCCAATTTCAGATGCAAAGAAAGCAGATCTGGTCAAACTTGTAAATGCTGGCCACATACCGGAAGAACTACATCCATGGTACAAAAACTTACCTGCTATTGAACTTAGTGGTACGGAGCGCTTACCTGAACCAGATGTAAATAAAAGTGGGGATGAAAATTAAACCTGGACCCTGAATCTTAATTTTTTTTAAAAGTTTTAACAATATTTTTAAATATATTTTTCTAAGAATTAGAATCAAGTTTTTCATTAAATACACTATCTTACCCGAATAGAAAATTATATTATAAATGTAAATTATATTATATTAATAAAAATTATTAAGTACATTTTTGTTATTTACATACAAAATATCAGATTTTACACAAAAGTATAAATGCACATTTTTAAAATACATGTCATCACATATTCACATAAAGTTTTGAAACATAATATTACACTCATGACTTTTCATACTAAAAAAACACTTAAACTTAATTCACTCCATTATTACAATTATGCTACAAAAGGAGTTTTACCTTTGAACCGACGATATTTGTGTCGTCTAGTATCAAAACCCGCCAGATCCATTATAACCATAAAAGTAAAAAATATGCTCTATGGTTACATTTTCTTGAACTGTATTGATTCCATTGATAAATTCGTATCAATTCCAGCTAGATCCCTTATAAATTGAGGTTGAAAACTGCATTTAGTATCAATTCCCGCCAGATCCTTGCCTTATTAGTTTCGTTCGCCGCCAGATCCCAATAGACCAATCAGAGCATAGATTTTGGCGGACAACTGTCATGTCGTCGTTGGCGTCTGTAATGGCCGCCCGTACATTTTTATGTGAATTTCGTGCTGTGTTTTTTTGTGAATAATATTAGAAAATATAATGGCTGATTTATCGAAAAAAATAGAAAACGTTCCGCCCAATCAGGCAAGGAAGCGAGGTGTAGATAAAGAAAACTGGAAAAGAGAAAGAAAACGTCGAGAAACGTAAGTTAAAATTTCATTGAAATAGCTATACAGGTTGCTACAGTTTTGAGTCAAGACCTTGGACCTTGGTACTTAAGAACATTTTCCCAAAAAAGTTGATGACATTAAAATTAATTTTATTAGATTAAGTACCGTATCACTATTAGTGTCTAAACACACTAAGCCGAAAATACGCATCCGAAGTTCGACATGATTACGTTGGCAATGCGCTACGCATACAATATTATTATTATACGCAATTTCGGCATGGTGTGTCATCAGTAATTTAAAATACATTGCAGGCGTAATCATACCGAACTTCGGCCGCGTATTTTCGGCCTAGTGTGTTTAGACACTTAAATTACCGATGACACACCATGCTGAAATTACGTCGCGCTATATTGTATGCGTAGCGCATATTGCAGGCGTAATCATTCCGAACTTCGGCCGCGTTTTTTCGGCCTAGTGTGTTTAGACACGTCTTATACAACAAATAACATTGGCCAAATCGTACCAGATGATAAACGGTGGCGTCCCGACATGCCATTAGTATGAAAAATTCCCTTATATTTTAAGGCATCGAAAAACATTAGAAATGTGTCTTTAACTAGCCACAAAAAAATATCAATATATTTTAGTTTCGTTGTTGACTTTTACATGTTCTGTGCGTTGTTCAGAACGTACCCTGCATTCACGATTCGTTTCACGTATAAAATGACGTCTAGCTTTTTAAAAAACAAAAATTATTTTCGTTTTCTGTCAATTTATTACTTATAATTATATTAAACTATATTATAATAGCGTTAAAATGATTATCCTATTTTTATTATAAAGAAATGAAATGTTAAAAATAAAAAATATATCATAATATGTACATTTATTTTTTCAATGCTTACAACGGAACGTCATTTTTCATCGACCCGGGTATTGATTTGACAGCCGGCGATCATTCGCATCTTACTCGCTTGCCTTATTGTTGTGAATTGTGATACCTACGTACTGATTTCGATATCCTTCTATTGTTTTGACCCTGGCTTTGTTTACGGACTGATAACTACGCTTGTGACGACTATTTTGTGCTCTCGACATCTGGACACCGATTTTGCTTCTTGGATTGGATTGTTTGTGAAAGACATCATGGAGTCTTCACAATTAGCTCTGCGATTGCAATGTGTTAATTGTAACATTTGCATTGAGACACTTCGTCGTCATCTCGTTCTTAATCTTGATACGAGAGTGATTTCTACGATCTGCGAGTGGAATCCTTTAATAATAGTACGTATATAAACATCTTTTAAATACAAATAACAACAACTGTCACACATCTTAATTAATACTCTTATTTTTATTTTAGATCACCGAGCAAGATTACATATGTGATGCCTGCAACCAATTGGCAATGCAATATGTCAACTCGAGATTAGCTGGTGAACCTAGTGCCTCATCCTCCCGTGGCCACATACATGTTTGCACACTTTGTGGGTGTTCTTTGCGGAATCGCAAATGCGACCGTATTGTGACAGAGAATCCATCTCGCTTACAACAAGCAATACATATGGAACTTGAAAATAGAATAGCTCCACGCCAGGTAATTACGATTTGTTTACTATGTACTTTTTACCCGACTGCTCCAAAATGAGGGTTGTTTTTCGAGTGTATGTGCTATGTATGTATGTAGATTTCTATGTTCCCTGCTACAGCCTAAACAACTTGACGGATTTTAACGTATGAGGTATCATTATATTCGTCTTGATAGCGCGAATGACACTGGGTACATAAATGTCTATAATAATATGTATGCATTTAGAAGTATAATATAAGTATGTTTGTCAGCTTTCTATAATACAGGTTCTGCATAGTTTGAAATGTGGCGGCCGAGTTCAATTGTCAAGGGATATTTATTTAAATAATCACTCTAATCTAAACTTGTTTTGTAGCACCTGGTTCATTTGTTTGGGTATAATGATAATGCGCCCGAACATTTGTTATAATTGTTGAATGTTTGTTTTCAGGCTACCTCATCAGACTATGTCTGTCATGCATGTTGGTTAAGACTCAAAAGGGCTGCAATGCGCAATATGCAACAAGATATTGAGTAAGCACAACCAGTGCCAGAGCCAGAGCTGGAACCAGAGCTGGAGCCTCCACCCCAAGAAACTCAAAGCCCTCCTAACATTGAGGAGCATGGTGATGAACCTACATTAATTAGTTTACCACATTATAGACGAGCGGCTAATACTGCAGCACATTGTGTTTTTTCTGGCTGCCAAAACAGAGATCTACATAGGATCTCTGACCCTTTAAGAGCAACAACTCTGAGCCAGCACAAATATTACTTGCCTATAAATGCTCGTATTTGCATTGAACATACATTTAGTACAGGTTGGGATATGCTGTACAATTCAGAGAATAGTTTAAGTACATTTACGGCTCAACAAATAGAACATGCCTTTTCTCTTATAAATGCTTCTAATACATTTTTAGATTTTTCAAGTATGGAAACTATTCAAAGAATTGATGAGAATTTATTTCATTACTGGCTTGGAATGAGTAAAGCTCAATTTGAGCTGATATTATATGAAATTCCTCGTCTCATTGAAGCACATAGAGGCATTTTGGGCTTAGGAGCACTGTTAATGAAGATGAGAACTGGTGACTCAGATGAGCGCTTATCCCAATTATAAATGGTTCCAAGGCGAACCTTAGAAAGACTAATGGACTCAGAGAAATATTAGTGCAGGATTTTGTTCCTAGAAATCTGGGACTGCAACACATAATGAACATGCAATAATTATATGTGATGGCACCTACATTTATATAAATAAAAGTTCCAATTATATGTTCCAAAAGGACACATATTCCTTACACAAATATAAAAACTTGTTAAAACCATTTTTGCTGGTGGCTCCTGATGGCTATATTGTAGATTGCTTTGGCCCATACAAAGCTACCACATCTGATGCAGATATAATGAAGTCTCTTTTCAGAGATGAAAACTCTTCTCTCAGACAATACTTTCAAAACAATGATATTTTTATTCTAGACAGGGGATTTAGAGATTCAATTAGTTTGTTAGAGGCTTGCAACTATAAAACATATATGCCAGATTCGCTGCTTGAGGGTGAATATCAGCTCACCACTGAACAAGCAAATAGGAGTCGCTGTGTGACCATATGCCGTTGGGTAGTAGAAGTAGTTAATGGGTACTTCAAACGAGACTACAAAATATTTAGACAAGATTTCTTTAATAAATCTGTACCCAATATGATGCAAATGTTCAGTATAGCTGCAAGCCTCTTAATTCGGTGTTCGATTAAAAAATAGGAATGATGCTGAACAAATTATTAACTCATCAAGCCCCATACGGGCACCGGTGGTCGCGACAACAATAGAATACAATAGCATTTCCAAGAATCCGCGATCGAAGGGTTAACGTAATTAGGGAACGATTTCCGTTAAATAACAATCTTTCTGATTATGTAAATATGATGAACATGAATAGAAGAACATTTGATTTTACTAGTATTTCAGCTCAATCCAATAATAATTTTATATTTCCCCGTCTAGAATATGGTGAAATAATATTATTTGCCTTAGGAACATACCAGATTCGACAGGCAAGATCCTATTATAGTGAACACATAAGGTTTCATGGAGGATATAGAATTGAAATAAGCAAAGAAAACATAAATGTTTTAGAGTATGGTTTGAGAGGAAGTGGCAATAATTCTCTAATAAGAGGTAAAATTAAATCCAGACACATTTCAAGAAAAATATACTACGTTTATATATTAATTGAAAATAATGTGTCTGGAGGGGAAGCTATCGTAGAATATTGCTGTAATTGTATAGTTGGAAGAAGAACGGTTGGGTGCTGTGCACATGTAATGACATTGGTGTGGTATCTTGGGTGGGCAAGGCATCAGCCCACAATATCGGAGCCAGCAGCATTCCTTGATGCTGTAGTTGTAAGAGAGGATTTTGAATAAAGAGTTTATATCAAGCATATATTTTATTATTTATTTCTAAAACCTCCAATTAATTTTCTTATAATACATAGTCTCAATGAGGTAAGCAGAGGTTTATTACTATGCCCACGCTTCGCCAACTAGTTTTTAAATAGGGGGCTGGCTTATTGCCTTTTACCGGGCACATTACCAGACTGTACTGCTACTGAGAATTTCCAGACAGATAAACCCAACAATATTTGCCCGACCCGGGAATCGATCCCAGGACCTTATGGTTCGCAGTCGCTTATGCTATCGCTGTACCACCGAGGCAATCTGGTGCAATTTTTGTTAAAACAGTTTTTGTACAAAAAGTTATATTATAGTACAGTGTGTGATTATAGTGCGACTTAATAGTAGATTATATTTATTAATTTATAGATAGGAAAGAGAGCGTTTAGCAACTTACTCTCACGAGTGTTTTTAGTTTCTTATTGCGGTTAGACAGGTGTTCTATTTTTTTGGTAAGGATAAATTGAAATAATTAGAAACGAGATCGCCGAATATACACTTGTAGGCTACACCGCAGTCGAGAAAAAGGTAGTTCTTAATTCTAACCTCAAAATAATTGTTAACATTATTGTAAAAAATCGTGGCTATTTAGACATAATTCTCAAACGGAATTATGTTTAGAGCATAAGAACAATCAAATCTAACTATAGTTTATTTTGGGACACCAAAAATAAAAGTCAAGTCCAGGTCCTATACAAATTTGGCCATGATTCTTTAATGAAAAGTTACGTCATGACGTTTATATGACGTTACACGATCCCGGCAAAAACTCCTTGTCATACGTAACTTATGTATAAAATATTTACATTTTTGTTTCAGATATGCTCCTAAATCCTTTCCGCAAACTCCACAGTGCAATCATAAAAAAAAACAAAAGTTTTCATTGCTCGACATTAAAAACGCAAGACATTGCTCGGATGCACCGCAATTTTTATAAATTGCGAAATAAACTTGATCAAGACAATTTTATTCTACAACACTGCCGTATAGCGAAATGTTCTAGAATTCGACTAAAAAATGAATCTAGAGGGCCAAAAAATTTAAGTGCGCAATACTACGTACCGGCAATAAATGCGCAAAAACAGATTAGAGTCTGCAAATCTGCCTTTCTTAACATATTAAAGGTGGGTAAAGATAGAATAACGGGGATTTTACAAAGGAAAATCGCGGAGGTAATCATAAAATAGCACGATATGCTGAAAAACGAACCAGAGTGGAGGAATTTATAGAAAGTTTAGAAGCTGCAGAACCGCACTATTGTAGAGCCAAATCATCTATCAGACAGTATTTGCCTCCAGAACTCAATATTGTAAAGCTCTGGAAAATGTACCAAGAGCAAGTTAAAGACATACCACGGCTTAAAGTAAAACAATCATTTTTCCGTGACATTTTTAACAAGAAGTATAACGTTGGATTTGGATCGCCATTAAAGGATACTTGCTCTCGATGTTTTGAGTTAAGTAGAAAAATAGAAACTGCCTCCACAAGCCAAGAGAAGGTAACTTTTATGACACAAAAACGCATTCATTTCTTAAAAGCATGATTTATTAAAGGTTGAGCCAGAACATACAATTTCACTGTCCTTCGATTGCCAGAAAAACAATCCGCTTCCCAAATTACCCGATCAAGCGGCATACTTCAGCAGGCAATTCAATATGTATAACTTCACAGTTGTTATTGGTACCTCAAAATCACCATTAGATAATGTACGTACATACTATTGGTGTGAAAATGAACATTCAAAATCATCAAACGAAATCGCAAGTGCAGTCTTCCATACACTAACTAATCTAGAAATTCCTGAAAATATTCACAAAATTAGACTATTCGCTGACGGCTGTGGAGGCCAAAATAAAAATACAACTCTTCTGGGTATGTGTTCCAGTTGGTTGTTTTCTCATGCACCATCACAGACTACTTATCATTTAGGTGATGACGATATCGAAGTGCGTGACTGGAAGGCAGAAGTCAATAAAATACTAAAAAATCCAGGATCTTGGCATTTTAAATTCAACCCCTCAAAACGTTTTATGCTGCACAAGAGTCGACAGAACGTTAGTGTGCAAGGAGAAGAAAATTATCGGAATGAAATTGGGCAACCTAAATATGTAACGAAACGAGGCAAGAAAATCTCTGAAATAGCACCTGCAATTTTAAGAAGAGGCAATAAAGTAAACCCTAAAAAAATAATTGATGTTGCTAACCTTTTGAAAAAGCACTTAGGTGAAGATTGGAGAACAATCGACAGTTTAAAATATTTTAAAGAAATAATTTTTTCTTTGTCCTTTGTCAATCTGGGCAATATGTTTTAAATGTTTTGTTCATTAATATAATAAAAAAATATTAATATGTAAACATTTTTATTACTGCTTTATAATTTTCTAAGATAGCTAATTCATTATTTTCCTTTATGAGTTTATTACATCCTGTATATTGAGAAAGTGAGTATCAACATCCGTTAAATCCAATGAGCTGAGTAACAAAATCCGCCAGATCCATAATTCAATATCAAAATCCGCCAGGTCCATTTATTTACCTTTATTTTAGTTGTTTTATTTAAAAGTTGTAAATAATTTCTTTTAGATTATGCAATAATTTGAATAAAGTAATTTTACTTCAAATGTATAAATGATATGTTATTCGTAACTATAATAGGGAAAAAGTCATTTATTGTAAAATTTACCTTTTTGGATCTGACGGATTTTGATTCTAGACGCCACATTTGATCTGTCAATGTCATTGTCATTTGTCATTGCCCTTGTCCTTTCTCTTTTGTATCTGCCATTGTGAATATAATTTTGTGCTCGTATGATTTTCTTGTTTTATTACCAAATCCAAACACTATTACGGCTGTTCCCAATATTCAATCTATCTCTGGTTTGACATACGACCGATCGCAGCTAACATTGAATTAACATAAAATATATGTCTCTAATGTCTAATGAGAGCTATTCCTATCTCTAGTAGGGCAAAACCAGAGATAGATCAAATATTGGGAACGGCCGTTAGTCAAAATAAAAGTAATTTTCATTAAATAAAATGTTTTAAAAGAGTTGCTAATTGAAATGACTAGTGCTTTAGAAAAATGTTTTTTTTTTTTTTTGCTTGTTTAAATATAAAATAACTGGTATTTCAAAGAAGCTTATTTAATGGGCTAACTATCTAAAAATATTTTAAAAGTGACATAGTCAATATAATATTATAAATACATATTAGCTCATCTGTCAAGCGCCCAAAATGGGCGTCTTACTCTTAAAACTATTCAAAAGTTCTTCTACTTTGCAGACCACCAATTTAGTATTTTGTTTCAAATATAAAACTATGTGTATTTGCGACTAATAGATTATTTATTAAAAATTCTAATTATATCAAAATTATATATAGCTTTCATGGTAATTTCTTTAGATAATTTAATCAGTTTAATGAGAGTAATTGGAAATTGAAAAAATTTCGAAAAAACGATGAAAGGCTATGGTTTGTATTTTAATTGAAAAATGCCCATAGGATGCTTTTCCTGAAAAATGTATTGTTCCAGCTACATGATCTACAAATTTTGGCTCAACAGACTTGCGGGCATCATCTAGAATAACAATAAACTCGTAACAATAGCTCTTCTAAAATTTTTATAGTATTTTCTCACCTGAAACTCTCAAGCTATGTTGGTGGGTTTGAATAAAGATTGCTTTATACTTCTCACAGAGGTGACCTTGCAAATAAAGTAGCAAACAGCTGCAACTACACCTTGACGTAGTTTCAGATTTTGCTTGTTTGTCAGTTTGGTTGGACTGAAGGAAACGGGGCACTATGGAAAAAAGACTTAGAAAAATTTTTCATCAAAATTTTTTAACCTCTTATAACCACCCTTTCTGAATATACCAATCGATAGGAGGCACCAAGGGAAGCAAAAAAGCTCAGATAAACTTTTCTCAAAAATCAACCCCTGTCGAATGACAGGCCGAAATGTGGCCCTGGTTAGTATGACGAAAATACTTCGAAAAATTTTGACAAAAAAATTCAACCCCCTATGACCACCCCTTTTTCTTATACCAATCGATAGGGGGCGCCAAGGGGAGCAAAAAGCTTAGATAAACTTTTCTCAAAAATCAACCCCCGTCGAAAGAAAATTTTGCCCAATATGACTCGGTTGGGTTAGGTTAGATGGCTACTTCGCTTCGCTGCGCTATGCTCCCGCCTTAGCCATCGTGGTTATTTTTTGTGAACCACCCAGAATACGCTACGCGGGGCTCCGTCGACTTTATTTTGTGGTAGTTTGTTGGTATAATAAAAAGTGGTGATAGGGGGTTGAATTTTTTTGTCAAAATTTGTCTTAAGTATTTTCGCCATATAAGCCAGGGCCACATTTCGGCCTGTCATTTGACAGGGGTTGATTTTTGAGAAAAGTTTATTTGAGCTTTTTTGCTTCCCTTGGCGCCCCCTATCGATTGGTATAATAAAAAGGGGTGGTCATAGGGGGTTGAATTTTTTTGTCAAAATTTTTCTAAGTTTTTTTCACATAGTGCCCCGTTTCCTTCAGGCCAAATGTCAGTTTCTCAAAAACTTGATAAATAAGTACAGTAGCATTTATTTTACTAAGTACAATGATTGATACTGTTGTTCATCCACTATCCAGCGCCGGAAACCACTAGCCCACCGCTCAAGCCTAGATTCGTAGCACTGTGTTTAGACTGTTGTGGACAGTGTGGTTAAGCAAATACAAATATTTATTATACCCTACTTGTTCGTCGCCGACTAATCGACGGTGAGCCGGTGTTTATTGCATATCTTTATGCTGTAATCAATGTGTATATAATATATGTGTAGTCAATATACAAAATTCTTCGGAATAAGTAAATTTTAAATATTTTTCATCTCTTGGCTAGCGATAAATGTATGTCGCTATTTATAAATAGATTTTCCATAAATAAAAACATACCTTTGCTTTGAGCGCGTACACGGTGTTTTCGCCATGGTGTATTTTAGCCGCATACAACAAAACGCCACCGCCAAGTATACACGCAAAAGTAGTAAAAACATTATTATAAGGCGATTTACACTTCACTGAGCATAAATTACGTTTTAGAAACGGGTTAACTTGTTTTTGCACTAAAGTTTTTCGCAAAATTCGGCTGAGCGTCGCCATGTTTGAATTTAAATTAATATGTCAATCTGACAGTGACAACATATATAACCATTAACCTCATTGGTGACAACTGGCAGTTCAGACTTCAGCTTTTGATTTTTTTTCTCAAATTTAAGGATTGCAATAATTTGCAAGTCTATTAGAATTCAGAGGCGGCGTAAGGCGTAGGCGACGAGGGCGACCGCCTCGTGCCCCTTGGACCACGCGTTTTTTAAGGATTTACAAGTATTGATACTTAATTATTCAATAGTAAAAAGTTTAAGTTTAAAATACAAATCTGTCCTCTTGCGTCATCCATCAGGGGGCCACACAAGATATATCTTGCCTAGAGCAGGCTCCAAGGAGATGTTCGTTTGCAAAAATAGCGGACCGCGAAATGTTTTGTGATTCTTCTTCCTGATACTCTAGACATTATAAAAAGCCATGTTGCCGCGCGCGCTCGCGGTCCCCCCCCCCTCGCCCCTTTACCGCTGTTCTAGACTCGCTTCGTGCGCTTGCGACGTTGCCAGCTCGTGAAACCCATGTCAGTCGTGGCCAAACGTTGTGTATAACTGTTGTTTTAGATTGTTTACGCTAGTTTAAAATCAATTTTAGTGTAAATTTACGGGTTTTTGTGTAAAAAATGTCACTCGAAGTCGTGAACTTAAAAAGAAAAAGACATTTTGAACTCGTTTGTTTGTTTTGTGATTCGCCAGATCAGTTAGTGATTAATCCAAAGCCAGAGTCATTTCTCACTATAAAACGGGCAGCAGAAAGACGTAAAGACGAAGTAAGTGTTAAGTTCGATAAACTGTACGATCCAGAATGCAGTGGTGCTCAATGCTTTTCCTGGCATAGAAATTGTATGGCAAGTTATGTAAGTGAGGAAAAAGTGCGGCGACGAGAATTAGCATTAAACAAGGAAGAACATAGTGCACATTGCAGTTCTGAACTCCGCAGATCTCAGAGAAATCCTGAAAATACCGTGCAAAGATTAACTTGTTTAATATGTGGCCAGATAACAAAAAATAAAATCAAAAGCCTTCATACATGTTCAGAACTGTCGGCGGCTCAAAATATTTTTAATACCGCACACATAAAACAAGATAACGTTTTCACAGCAATAAGTACTTGTCAGGTACCTCAGGATTTGTTAGCCAGAGATGTAAAGTATCACAAGTCTTGCTACCGGGATTATGTACGGATGCCGAGAGTGACTGAAAATAAACGAGGGCGCCCTTCTTCAAATATACCCTCAGAAATATTACAGGCTTCCTTTGAGAAATTAATGGACGAAATAAAAGAACAATTTTGTACTTGTTCCTTTGAACTGTCTCATCTGGCAACAAGAATGGCTGAAATCACGGGGTTGGAAGATGCAGTCGTGGAAAATCGAACAGTTAAAGCCTTGTTAATTGATAAGTTCGGTGAAAAAGTATTGTTTTCACATCCTGCTGACAAATCCAAATCGTCAATGGCATTTTTGTCAAATATCTCCCTAACTGAAGTAGTAGAACGTGTCCGTCAATTGGATACAGATAAAATAAAATTGTGCGCAAAACAACTAAGAGTTGAGGCAACAGCTGCTACACTTTTACCGGACGAATATTTATGTAACGAGACACTACTGGAAAGCGCAATTAATAAAACTGAATTGCCTCCAACATGGGTTATTTTTATGCAAACATTACTCGGTGCGAAGAACCAAAAATTGGGACAAAGATCTCTTCAGAGGGCCAAGTCAATATTTTGTGACATTGTATACTGTATCACAGAAAAAAAAACTCCTAAACACGTAGCACTGGCAGAGTCTGTTCATCATCTTTCCAGATCGAAACATTTAATTACAATATTAAATAAATTGGGGCATTGTATTAGCTATCAAGCAGTAAAAGATCTTGATACAGAGATTACAAGAGCTATTTTGAGTGAAAATGAAAACAAAAAAGTGATTGTACCTAAGAACATTGTACGTGATCCATCATTGTATTTACATGGAGCTATAGACAACAATGATTTTAATGAAGAAACGTTAAGTGGTAAAAACACTACACACGTGACAGCTATGGTTGTATATCAAGAACAAACTTCTTTACAGAATGACAGTTTCCTTCAAATTAGGCGTGCAGCTGTCGACGAAAATTGTGACTTAAAACACTTGACCTGTCAAGAAATTGATCATTACGAAACAAAAAAAACAAAACCGATTACCACAACAAATTATGTCGAAACAAGCTGTTTGTTAGATACAACGAAAAAATCACAAAGTGTTAATCTTTTGTGGGTCTTGTGCAGACTGCAGTACGAGGAAGATAAAAATATGTTTGTGAGACCCTCTATCAACGCTATTCCTGGATGGACTCCTTTCCAACAACTTCTGTCATCAGAAAATTTACCCAGGTCAACTGTTGGGTTTTGTCCTATTATCCCTTTCCCACCCACCTCACGAGATGTTGTGTATACCGCAATGAAAAACTTTATTAACATATGTCAGTCACTTAATAAAGAAACTGCAGTTCTTTCGTGCGATATGTCAATATACTTGCTAGCCAAACAGATTCAAATGTCCTGTCCCGAGTTTTCTAAAATGATATTACGAATCGGTTCCTTTCATTTACAAAAAAACTTTTTGCGATGCTTGGGCCAATTTATTGATGGAAGTGGGCTTGATAGGATTTTAATCGAAGCAGAAATATATGGCGAAAATACTCTTGCTTCTATTTTAAACGGTGTACAATACAACAGAGGCATAAGAGCACACAAACTTGTATATGAAGCACTTAGAAACCTACAATTTGCTGAATTCATGGATCAAAATGAGTTTTCCGATGGGAATGCTACAAAATTGTGTCTTCAAGATATAAGAGAGGCTATAGTAGATAGAGACCACGAGAGTTTGTTGGAAAAATATCAGCGACATGAAAAAACTATTGAAATTTTGCTTTCCAATTTTTCTTCTTTTTTAAAAAGTATGTGCAAAGAAAGCGAAACATTCAAGTTTTTTAATGACTATTGTGAAATGGTAGAAATACTTCTGAATTCAATAAAAGCGGACAGAGAAAGTGATTATGATTTACATTTGCAGACTACAAGGCAAATGCTGTCTTATTTTTTTCCAATGAACCACACAAATTATGTCCGTGGAGTATCACTCTATTTGCAAGACATGATTCAATTACCGAAAGATGTTGTGGATGAGTTAAAACGAGGAATGCTTTCAGTAAAGCGAGGAACTGGAAAGTTTAATTCAGTTGGCTGTGATTTGGCTTTGGAGCAGTCTCAGAACCGGTCTTCAGCTGTTACTGGAGGTTTAATTGGTATTACTCAAAACATAGAAGCCATGCAGCGATGGGTCCTTTTGTATCCGTTTAAAAACTCAATTCATTCCACACTACTATCATATCTAGAAATGCAAGCAGATGCTACAGGTGATATTGATTCAAAAGTTCACACTGAATGGAGTGACTCAAGGATTGCTAAGGATGAAAAAGATATCAAAAATCTTATCTCGAATTTGAATGATTATAATCCATTCAAGGCAAACGACGAGACCAATGTACTCTACAATATCTATACTGGTGCACTGGCTGAAAAAACAACCTCACAATGTCTCCTGAATATCAAAGAATGTGGCGAGAGTTTGCTCAAAGAATTTGAAAAAGAACGTTTGGAATTGAAACAGAAAAGTGTATTTGATACTATAAAAAGAAATCAATTTCTAAACTTCGGTCATCGTCAAAAACAGTGCAAAACCACAAGTTCTAACAAACAATTAAAAGATACAAAAGATGTCACGGATATTCAACAAGCTTTTATGTTAGCTACACAACGCGATTTTGATCTAAAAATACTGGCTTCTCACGAAATACTGGAATATCCAAAATTTCTTTTTGATGAAGATGGTTTTTACAAAAAGTCCGTGAAATCAAGTTTGGTTCTTGAAATTGAAAAAAAGCATGAGTGTGGGAACTACACTTCACAAGACATAATAAGCTCAAAAACTAATGCAAAAGTTTATATTGTAGATGGCATGGCGCTGGTGCATCAAATACAACTGAAAAGTTTTAGTACATTCGGAGAATTTGCAGCTGCGTTTTTCAAAAAAATTATGATGTTGTTGTCTCAGGATTCTGTTGTACGACTTGATGTTGTATTTGATCGCTATGATGATATATCTATCAAGTTTCTAGAATCAAAGTTACGAAGTAAAGGACAAAACCCAACACAAGTTGTCATAACTAGTCCTTCGACAAAAGTCCCAAATTGCAAAGACTTTTTCGTGAGTCCTGAAAACAAATTACAACTAGTGAAATTTCTATGCAAGAATGCCTTGGCTTATACAGAAGTCAATGAAAAAAGTGAGCTATATGTATGTGGTGGATTTGATGACCCCACAAAATGTTTTAAATTGCAAGGCGCAACTTTCACTGAAGTTACCGATTTGAAATCTAATCACACAGAGGCTGATTCAAGAATGTTCTGCCATATTTTTCATTCTGTCAAACACATCGACAGTGCAGAGATAATTATTCTAAGCCCTGACACCGATATTTTTGTATTAGGCCTTTATTTCTGGCATAAACTTGAAAATATAGGTTGTCGCGCTTTGTGGTTTGAGGGATCACGAAAGAAAACCCGTTTTCTGGGGTGCCATTTAGCTGCACGAAGTCTTGGCGAAAATATATGTGACATTTTACCTGGGTTGCACTCTTTAACTGGCTGCGACACCACAAGTCGCATAGGTACAAAAACACAAATGTTGAACGCCGCGAATCTGGATTTTGTTCAGGATGCAGTTTCTGCTATGGGTGATGGGCTTTTGACTAGTAAGCAATTTAAAGATCTAGAAAAAGTTTGCAGTTACTTAATTTCTAAACAACAAACAACAGCAGATGATCTTCGACATAAATTGTTGTGCCAAAACATAGGTTTTGCCTTAAATTTGACAAGAATTATATGTACCTCTGATGCATTGCATTTACACTGTTTAAGAGCATCAGCTCAAGTTTATCTATGGAAAAGCTCTTTTGAACCGATATTTGACCATATTGATTTCCTTCAGTTTGGTTACGAGTTACGCGAAGGAAACCTTTACCCAAAGCAAATGTCAAAAAAATCTCTACCTGACTCTTTGATAAAACCGTGTAAATGTCAATCCAACTGTCGCACAATATCGTGTACCTGCAGAAAAGCAGCACTGAAATGTATATCCTTGTGTAAATGTGTAAACAATAATTGTAAAAACTTGTAACAAAATCAAACTGTTACTTGCATGTGTAAGCATTTTTCTCCGTAAATTTCGTAAAATTGCATCAAAATAAAAAAAATCTATTAGTTTACTACCTTGTATTTTATTTATAACACAAAATTACCAATAATTCCATAATTCAAACCAAAAACTTTGTAATTTATCAATAATATTTGTGATGGAGGGGAGGGGGGAGGGGGATCACAAAACTGGTTGGCAACATCTGTTTATAGGATGTCTGGGATCTATATAATATATATCAGAAGTCAGATTGAGGTCCGCAATTTTTGCAAACGTCTCCACTGAGTCCGAAATTTTAAGAAATATATTGAAATATCGAAACTCGCCATCTTTGAATGCTCCCCCCGCTCCCCCATGCAACTTTTTCACTGTACGAACTATTGAATCGTAAACAATGGACTATTGTTAATTATTTAAAATAATAATTTAAAAAATATATTCATGAGTTTTCAATCTATAGTGGTTTAAAGTTAACCCAAAAATGGAGCATTTTCGTAAATTTTCTAAAAAATCTTAGAGAAAGTGTAAGAAATGTTATAGTATGCTATATATTCGTGATCTACTCAATAAGCTCTTTCATTTGATACCCCACACGGCATGTTTTGGAAAAAAAATTTTTTTTCTTTGTATGCCATATTTAATTACCGGGGTGGGGGGAGGGGGACCACAAAACTGGTTGGCAACATCTGTCTATAGGATGTCTGGGATCTATACAATATATATCAGAAGTCAGATTTAGGTCCGCTATTTTTGCAAACGAAACTCCACTGAGAGTCCGGTCTAGCCCACATAAACATAGGTCTTGCCCCCCACTGCACTGTTAGAATTTGAATTTTAACGAAACCTATTTCTTATGTCAATAGGTCTGAGGCCCAAGTAAAGAAATTATTATTACCAACTAGACGTTCCGCGCGGCTTCGCCCGCGTAAATTTGATATTTCACAGACAAATCAGTCTACAAAAAATAGCCTATGATCCTTCACGTGGTCTATTTCTTATCTGACCCAAATAACAGAAAAATTGCTCTAGTAGTTCGTGAGATAAGCCCTTTTAAATAATTTCTCCCGTTTTTTCCACATTTTCTTCTATTTCTTCGCTCCTATTAGTCTTAGCGTGATAAAATATAGCTTATAGCCTTCCTCGATAAATGGGCTATCTAACACTGAAATAATTTTTCAAATCGGACCAGTAGTTCCTGAGATTAGCGCGTTCAAATAAGCCCTTTCAAATAATTTCCCCCCGTTTTTTCCACATTTACCTCTATTTCTTAGCTCCTATTAGTCTTAGCGTGATGAAATATAGCCTATAGCCTTCCTCGATAAATGGACTATCTAACACTGAAAGAATTTTTCAAATCGGACCAGTAGTTCCTGAGATTAGCGCGTTCAAACAAACAAACAAACAAACTCTTCCGCTTTATAATAATAGTATAAATATAATAGTATGGAATATAGACGGGCAATGTATCAATTTCAAATCTTGGTCTACCAAAAATATATAAAAAAATATTATTTTGGATACTTGGTTAAAATAAGAAAATTATAGCAATTTCGTAAAGGACACATATCAACTCGGAAAGGGATCGGCACCGTATCGCCTCGAGCCGTTCAATATTGTTTGTATGAAACTCCCCACTGCAAGTTGCAACGCACACTAAGCGGAACCGTAACGTAATCGCCTCGCCTCGGAACAGGATCCGAACCGGGATGCGACGCGTGGTCAACTAGCAGTCCCCCCGCTTACGGCTCGTCGTCACCGTGCTTACGTCTCACCGTACTCAAGCTTACGTTTCTTCGTCCACCCTTGCCCTTTTCCCCTTCCCCGAGCCGTAAGCGAGGCGTCGCCTAACCGTAGCCGAGTTGACGTGCAGGTGTTACGTGTATACGTTAGGTTGACGCCTGGTTGACGGCGAGGCGAAAGGCGATACGGTGACGATCCCTTTCCGAGTTGATATGTGTGCTGTGACCTTTATGGTTATTGTTAGCTTAAATTGCAGGGTATATTCAAATAATCAGAGGATGCAATTAAAAATCCAATATAATTTACCTTATATTCAATTAGGTACATACTTTACTTACACACTTACAAAATTATAATACAGGACTTGTCTCTTTAATTTTAATTTTAAAGTGCGACAAGGCTTTATATCAGCGGTTACCAACCTGGGAGTACCGCAAGGGTAAAACGGCAATTCTAGGGGGGTTACAGAGTTGGCACGAAAAAGTATTATAAGATGCGCGTTGAGTGAAACCGAACCTAATTCTTAAACTTGCGAATGCAAAGCAATATCAACCTTCACACTAGCTGTTAAGTCCAAGATATTTTTATATTACTAGTTACCTAAACGTGCAATTTCTTACCTAATAAAGATATTTTTGTTCGAATTTGTGTGGTTGAATTATTTTAAATTAGCTAGGGGTAAATTTAATTCCCATACTTGTTCACAGGGGTAGTGACATTGAAAAGGTTGGGAACCGCTGCTTTATATGAACGTGGGCGGGGGCGCTGCTGGTAAAGGGGAACTGTCAAAAATAACGTTTTTGTAGGTTTTGCGTTTTTGTATGATGGCAGCGTTAGTTCCTTTTTTTGCCACGTTAATTTAAAGCCTTGTCCAGCTGTATAAAAACCATAAGGTTGCTCATGAACAAAATTTTTTTTGCTGTCTTAAAATAACCAATTTTAATAGATTTTTATTTGTATTGCAGTATTGTAGAAATTAGCTCTGAATCTAAAACAGCTTACAGAACTTTTTTGCCAGCAGCTTCAAATAAATCTCATTAAAACAAGATAAAATAGGTTGAATCAATACCATAAAAACTTCGTAATAAGTAGAGACCGGATTATATGCATTTGCATATTTTAGCCATTCACAGCAGTAATAGCATATTTTACCTAAGATCTAGTTATGATGCATATTATCGGTACATTTACAACATTTTCACTAATCCTGCGTTCCAAAATGCGTTCAAATTTAATAACAATAACAGTTACAAAACATATTAAGGGCTATTGAGTTATAGTTGTGACTTTTTACTGCATTTCGAATCATTGAGATAGACTAATAGGAGAGAGCCTTATATCGGTGTATAAGCGTCAAAAGCGTGTAATGTTATGTCCTACTTCCTAGGACATAACAAAGGAGTCGGTCTGCATATTATTTCATGAATTAAGTGTTAATAAAGGTTTTTAGTAAACATTTTATGCTAGATATTGTTGAGCTTTGTGGTTCCACTGAATAATAAACCATAAGAACGGCCAAAGAATGCCTCAAACACGTGGATTTGATATTAAATACGTTAGTTTTGAACAACGTTTTTTGGGCTTTTCAATCGGTATTTTTGTAAGCTAAAAAGATAATTTATAAGTTTAATAATCCCTTATTCCTGCTATATAAGGCATATTTAGTGCTAAAAACGTCACATCAATTAATAATTTGGCTACAAAAATTGCATAGCTTTTTACGTGTGTTTACGGATTCTCATTACTTGAACTATAGTTTATCGATATCATGACTCATGAACTAAATGACTTTCTTTTCTGGATTATAATGTGCTTCGAAACGATCGACAAATAGAAATATTCAAGAAAATACACGCACACTACTTGTATGAAAATAAGCACAAAATGGCCACGCTATGACGGGCTAAGATTACATCTATACTATAATACTTTTATCTATGTTTCGAATGCAGTCTGTAGCCGTGCGCATCTTTTGTTTTGACAGTTACGATAATAAAATGAAAGAGACAGAAGAAAATCGCGCTCGCTAACTACAAATTAAACGGCAGAACTTTTGCCAGAAACTGTAAGTGCTAACATAGCCCCTAAGTTCAAATTCTGCTCAGTTTGCCTCAGTGAATGTGGAGCGAACCTTTTCTATTTACAAAAATATACTTTAATGATCGTAGACACAATCTCATCACTGACAATAATTTAGAAAAATATTTGATTGCTTGCCTTTACAAAAAATTTAAATAATTTTAATGTCATATTAATAATGTTACTGTACGGTCTATTATCGCCTATCAAAAAATATTTTACTAGTTGTATGCAGATTTTGAATTTGCATATTGTCATTTAATTTTGCATATTCTGCATATTTCAAGCATTCTTCATGCATATTTGCATACATATAACAAGCTTTTTAAGTTGCATATAATCTGGTCTCTAATAAAAGGTATACACTATTCATGTTTGAGTAGTGTGGAGGAATCTGCTACAACAATAAGATTTGACACTTAGTTAAATATTGCTTTAGGTTTCTTATAATTATTAACTCCTTGTAACATTATAAATATACCATGGACAGCAAAAAGTTATTCCAATGCTTTCATTCTGAAAAACATGTATACATGAACATTATCCGTTTACCTTGAATTTGTGTCAAATAAAATAAAATCCTTATATTATACAACTTATCTTTGGTATTTACTCTATTTCTACACCTTTTGGTGTCTCTTGTTGAACTATAATTTGGTCTGATTGTATGACTTCTAGCTCCTGCACGGGCATTTCATTTAGTGAATGAAGTATAACCCGTTTCACCGTTTCCATATTTTCATACATACCATACTCGGCTCCCCAGAGTATAGTGGTCATGAGCTGTTGCACATTCGCTCGACTGTTAGGATTTTTTAATTTTCTCAGCTTATTTGCAATATATTCTCCGAACACACTGAATTCATCCTTTTTTGGACTCTCTAACATAATTTGCGGGCTTCTTTGGTATTTAACTTTTGGTGTTTTTACATAGTAACTAGATACTTTCGGTGAGGTGACTTCTTGTTTTATTTTTTTAAACTTCATCTTCTTGTGTCTGGGTTCGTACGCTTCTACTGTTTCATAAAGTTCCTCATTCAACCATTCCTCATCGGAACCCTGGGGTTCGATGTGAACAACATTTAGGTCGCCTTCATGAGTTTGATCGTGGTCATCATCAGATTCATCCAGTGCATTAACCTAAAACAAAGCAACATAAGAACCTGGAAATCATATACATAATTTTTATTACTATTAAGTAAATAAGTACTTATAATATATTGCTGGGTAAGCACTTTATTAGCAAAGTAACCAAATAAACAAAAAGTGCCGTTTAACTTAGTATCTCAGTAGAACAATAATAATATGATAATTGATGTGATAACCATTTAATTATGGTACAGCTAAATCATAACGTCCTAACCCTTAAGTGATTTAAGACAATATACCTTAATGCTGAATTAAAATATTTTATGATAGCAATCGGTATATTGCATACTACTTTTAATCGATTTTCATCTTTCAGAATCGTAAATTTTATGCACGACACGATTCGATCGAGCCTGCAACTAAATAATTGCGGCAGAATATCGATTTAATTCGTTGTAAACAAATCGGTATCTACGTCAAAGTAACCTTACTTCTGAACAAGAATAAATAAATACCCTTTGAATTGCTATTACGGGCATTTTGTTCTCTGTTGTATTGTTTCCTTCATTATTAAGGTCAACTGACACGGAATAACGTACTTCCTCTTTGAAGCTTCTACTATATTTCTTCTTAGACGAGTTGGTCTGACTAGTGGTCTCATCGGGATCGAAAGCTGTACGAAATGTTGACTCATCGAGGCTGCCGTTTTGCAACAATTCCCACTGTATCGGATGTTTATTTACTAAATGAGTTCTTAGGTTAGTCGTGTTTCCGAAGTATTTGTATTGCGTATCACACAATTTGCACAACACTGACACACACCGTTTATCCTCTTCTATGCGATCAAAAAACCGCCAAACTAGCGACGATGTTCTCTTCATATCGATTAACGATTAAAGATCAATTTCCCGCTAACTTAAGTAAATAATCGAGGCACGATAACACATCGAATCGACAAGATGTCAAGTCAAACTAGGGTCTAGGGAGTGAAAATGGCGGCGCATCGAGCCATATCGAGCGATGCGTGCGACCTTCACTCGTAACTCGATAGAGTCTGACATTTCTGCTTTTTTTTATTAATATTTTATTTTACGGGCCTGGATTCTAGTCCTTTTAGCCCAGTCGTATATAATTTTCGGCATCGTTTTTCTATTTCGTCAGGTCCAAAGTCTAGTCAAAGTCTAAGTAAAAGTCAATACAGTCAAAGAGTCAAGTCGGTCGATTCAATAAAGTGGTAGACGCTTTACTGAAACTTTCGATGGAGTTTTGGAGGGAACACAAAATAGCACGTTTCTGGATGTTGCATCACTTTCCTACACTTGTGCATGATAACGAATATCTAATGGTTAATATCCTACCAATATTACACATTAAAAACCCACTTAACACAATTTTAGGAAAATAATACAAAAACACAACAGCACTCTTTCACATTCCCAGCAAAAACCCTGACATTTCTGCCTGTTGACAGTGTTGCCACCTCGGTTTTTGAAAAAGAGCAACTCGACAAGCTAGAAAGAGCTAGATTTAGTAATTTTTGTTATCAAAAAAGGAGCTAGAAAGAGCTAAAAAAAAATTGTGGCGGAAACTGTGTTAGTATTCTGTGCTGGCAGTTGTATTTGCATAATATGTTTCGGGCCATAAGAAATTAAATTAAATTTTTCAACAAGTTACGAAAACGAATGAAAGAAATGTTCGCTCGCTAGTCGATCTCTCGTCAATATTATAACACTGCGAAAAATACAAACACAATAATATTACGATGAACAAGTTGTGATTACATTCTAAATTACTCGGTTTATACTAAGGCCCGTATTTTTGGTCAGTAGGTACTTAAGATGCGACCCGGTCTCAAGACGCGGTTCGGCTCTGTGATTGGTCAAAATTTTGACAGCCAACCAATCACAGAGCCTGAACCGTGTCTTGAGACCGAGATGCATCTTGAGTACTTACCAAAAATACGGGCCTAAGATAGAGAATTGGGGGATTCCCCAGTAGAGAAACAGTAGGGTTACCAGAACAAAACTAATAATTTACCCAATGAATAAATTATGAGTGACGAAATCTATGCTACATGGCGCGCATTGTTTCATAACTCGTTAAGCACGGAGCGAAATTTCGTATCACATAGCGAAAAGAGCTAGATTGCTCTTTTGGAGCTAAATCATCAAAAAAACGAGCTCGACTACAGCAAAAAGTGCTAGATCTAGCTCTAAAAGAGCTAAGGTGGCAACACTGCCTGTTGAAAATAAAGGCTCTTGCAGACAGGCGCGATATATCGGTCGATAATAACGCGCGATATTATCGGTCGATAATATTGCGATTCCTTGTACACAGCTGCGATTTTATCACATATCGACCGATATTTCTTACGAGAGAGCGCCGCGTTGCCAACTCTTCAAAAAATTTCCTCCTAAAGCATCTTTTAAAACCCACTAAATTTCAAAGAAAACTTCCCAAAAATATAAATATTTATCATTTTGGGTACGTTCCACAAAATTATCAATGACGTCATTATTTTTGCTTATGCAATTCTCAAAATGACCGATCTTAAAAGGTGGGTCGAAGTGGACTTTTTTACATATTATGCAAAATAATTATAGGTCTACCAGAATCTGATGGCAATTTTTGACAGCAGATTTTCAAAAAATATCCTTGATCATTGGATAAATTTTTATATTTGCATGTTTAACACACAGAATCAGCCGCTAAAAGAAAAAAAAGGATTAAAATGTTTTATTCCAACTACCCCGCTATTGCTAGTCAATATATTTTCTCACTTTTTGCCATCAGGTTCTGGTACACCTATAGTTCATTTGAATTTGAACAATAATAATATTAATAATAAAACTTTATTTTCTCTAATTATTATAATAAAATATGATTATAAAACAATAAAAATGATAATAATGGTACTAAAAACGAAATAAATATATATTTAAGCTGCAAAAATTTTACTCCCTAAGTATCTCCAAAAATTTTAGCCCCTATAACCCACAATATTTATTTTTTCCACTAAATTAAAAAAATAAATCGTACATCTGGCAACACTGCGTTATTGCGATATACTTCCAATGCGGCGTTATTATCGTTATATATGTTACGCTCAAAGACCGAAAACGCTCTGTGAGCGAAAAAATGTCTCAAAACGCGTTGTGGTCATAGTGAAACGGCCACGACGCGAAATTCGCGTGCGCAGGAGTAATTTTTATAGTGCCCAAGTGTGTGCGCAATACACAAAAGCACTCTGGTTTCATTGAAACCAGCAGGAGTAATTTTTAGTGCTCTTGTGTATTGCGCACACACTTGGGCACTATAAAAATAACTCCTGCATAACTGGCCTGGTTTCATTGAAACCAGAGTGCTCTTGTGTATTGCGCACACACTTGTGCACTATAAAATAACTCCTGCGTAACTGGCCTGGTTTCATTGAAACCTGAGTGCTTTTGTGTACTGCGCACACACTTGGGCGCTATAAAATTACTCCTGCGTAGCTGGCCTGGTTTCAGAACGCGTCGTGGCCGTTTTCATTAGGGCCACAACGCGAAGTCGCGTCGTGGCTGTTTTTAAATGCTCAGAACGCGTCATGGCTTTTCTCGATTACCAAAACGCGTCGTGGCCGTTTTCATTAGGGCCACGACGCGAATTTCGCGTCGTGGCCGTTTCACTATGACCACAACGCGTTGTGAGCCATTTTTTCGCTCACTGAGCGTTTTCGGTCTTTGAGCGTAACATATATAATATTATTTGCATGCAGTAACTACATGACCGTCTCATACAAAATGTACTGAAAACATATCGCCCGATAATATCGCTCCTGTCTGCGGGAGGCTTAACTTCGTCGTCATCGATTTTAACGTCTCAAAAGATGCTCAAACAATGATAATAGATGAAAATACGCAAAGGCATGAAATAACATGATAGGCCAAATCCCAAAATTTAGGAGATATCGATATTAATAATGTTATGCATAATAAATACATACAATAAAAATAGTTTTAGTATATTTTACATACTTTATGCATGTTACATGTAATATTATAGTATATTATAGGTGTAAGTTATAACTGCCGCACTATTCATTACTTACTTATATTATGTAATTAATTCAAAATTTTGAGATAAGCTCCATACATTATTTGTCAAACTCTTCATTAAATTAAAGCTTAATCATAATTAAGTACAGCGGTAAATAACTATTTTCCTAGTCCATGGTTGAAAGTTGAAACATTCATATTTTATATATTATTTTGGTCGAAAACTAACCAAAAAAAGGAATTAAAAGGAGTTGCGACCTTCCTTTAGAGTTTAGAGTTTAGATAAATCTAATACTGCATGTAGCAAATGCTAAGTGCACTAATATTTTTTTCACTTTAATGTTTTAAGAATAAAAAATATAGTGCAATTAATGGGGCGAAAGTATGACTGGTAATATGTACTTAGTTGTTCTAGCTCTAGAGTCTGGGGCAGTATTTTTCAACCTTTTTTCCCTCCCTGGTATGAAAAAATATTTTTCGACCCCAATTTCCTTTTTTTATCATGTAATTCTACTTATATAACTATTTTTCATGTTAATTATTTTTTACTGAAATAGTTATCTCAACCTCCAGTGCCTTTCTAGCCTCTACAGAGCTTCGCAAGTCGCAACCCTCAGGTTTTAAAACACTGGCCTAAGGAAAAAAAAACAACGCCATCTGTTGTCACGTAGGTAGGTTTACTTTGAAACTCGTCTGGCTTTTCACATATTGTAACAAGTCAGTTTTGACGTGATAACTTGTGACTACCATGAAATGGATACACAGATTGGATTTACTTAAAATTAAAAAAAACGTAGGTATATATAAATAATAATTCCGTAATTCAGGAAATATTTCTTATTTATTCATCGGAAAACTTATCGTATTTTTGGTTGTTGCTTCCCACTGAATAAAAAAAATCCAAATTGGCCAAAACGCATAAAGCCGTATAAATTACGTTATCCAATTCCTACAGTAAGCTATTTTTACTAGTTTACTGTTATTTAATATGTGAAATTTATGTACCTAATGTCACAGTATTACAATATAGGGATAATATTGTAATCAATGATATAATATGAAAAACTCAAAGATTGTAATACTGTGCTAATGTATTCTAAGTTCTAAGCGCAACTATTGGCACAATGGACAGAACTAACCAGTAGTCCGACTTAGAAATGATCTCGAAATGTATACGTTTGACGTACGTGAAGTATGTCATATCGGCCGGCACAGCGTGACCAGAGTACTTAAACAGAACTAACGAGTAGGCCGACTCAGAAGAGATCTCGTATTTCATATCGGCCAGCGCGCACCGTACTACAGAATACAGATCGACAAGGCTTTATATGAACGTTGCGAAAAAAAGAACTAAACTAAATGATGGCGGTCATCATACAAAAACCCCATTTTTGACATGTTTTTGACAGTTCTCCTTTACCTGCAGCGCCCCCGCCCACGTTCATTTAAAGCCTTAAGGGTCTATAATGCGTTACTCAGCATTGTGAAACATGTTGAAAGTGACAGTCGCGCCCAACTCGCGTATATTCGCCCGTTTGTTTGAAGTCGAGTCGAGTACTCCTTCTGTCTACTCTGCCGTGGCCCGTGACTCTGCGTTGCACAGCCGTTCATAGCATGCTATTGCTTACAGCGGTACTTGCGCTAAATTTGTCAGTTTGTTTGAAGTCGGCCAACTGGTTCGTTATGTTTATAATTGTGCTCACAATAGGGATGACAAATAAAACAGCGGACGATATTCAAAGAATCATTTTATTGTTTACTTTTAGTATAAGAGGCTGTATAAAGTTATTGTCTAAAAGTTTCGATCAATCTTTTGGTAAAAACTACGAGTAAGTTAAATTTTGATGAGATGTCGAATGAGTAATTCCAAAATTTGTACCATTAGAGAAATCGATTCATAATCATAAGTGGCGGATATTTTTGATAGGGTTATGTCAAGTTAATTAATTGATCGTCAACTCGGCTGAGCTCGACATAACCCGACCAAATTCAGGAGTCCCCTTACTATGAACCGATTTCACAGATAAAATCGTAATTGTAAAAATGTAAAGGTATCGAAATTAATTAATTAATACTGTTTAACCCCTCAAGTTCCTTCAGGAACACCGGGCCAGGGAGTCAGGTGGGAGAAGCGTCGCCATGTTGAATCAAAACAAGTCCCAAATATTGCAGTTATGAAACTAGTTGCTAAACGACTCCCAAATTATTGTGCGAAACAAAAATCAACGTAACCCTGAATAGGTAATTAGGTATTTATGGCACATGTGTATAAATAACATACAAATATTTGACAAATTGACGTGTCCATACAAACTCACACACTCGAAACAAATACACCTCAGCCTGGTCACACTTAGAGATTTCGAAACAAATAATAATACATATTTTTAAAATTATTCACAGCTAAAAATAATTTCCAATTCAATTCGATACAGCGAAACGCGTCGCTACAATTTTTAAAAGGCAATAATTCGTAACACTTTAATAAAAAAATTTCAACCTGCGTGCACCTCAACTTGATGTGAACAGATCCTTAGATTAAAAAAGTGTAGCCAGGCTTAATCGAGAATAGTGAGATTGATGTGTCTTAAACAGTTCAAGTCAGAAACATACTATGATAAAAATATATAAATACAAACGCCCGTTCTGATAAAAATATTTACACAGCAAAACAGTCTGCCCGACTTTGTCTGTCATATTGGAAATTTCACTCAACAGACAGAGACAGAGGACCTTAAAAAGGCTGCATCTTTTAGGTGAATACGTACAAAACAATATTTTACATTATGGCGTCCAATAGTTAAAATATATTCGATGTCGTATAAATCTATACTAATATTATAAAGCGGAAGAGTTTGTTAGTTAGTTTGTTTGTTTGTTTGTTTGAACGTCCTAATCTCAGGAACTACTGGTCCGATTTGAATAATTCTTTCAGTGTTAGATAGCCCATTTATCAAGGAAGGCTATAGGCTATATTTTATCACGCTAAGACTAATAGGAGCGAAGAAATAGAAGAAAATGTGGAAAAAATACGGGGGAAATTATTTGAAAGGGCTTATCTCACGAACTACTAGAGCAATTTTTCTGTTATTTGGGTCAGATAAGAAGTAGACCACATGAAGGATCATAGGCTATTTTTCGTAGACTGATTTGTCTGTGAAATATCTAATTTACGCGGGCGAAGCCGCGCGGAACGTCTAGTTATAATAATAATTATAAAGTTTAATTATGCACAAATGTCAAATGTTTAACGCTCATTCGGATTGGATCAGCAATGGAAAGAAATGTTGGATATGTTGCTTGCCATAGCCCTGTAGTCCAGTAACGCTGGCATGCAACAAAACTGTAGTGATGTTAATCGATGTGAATTGTGATGATAGTACATATAAAAATGAATTTAAATATATTTTTGGCATTTTTATTATTAAATAGCTAATTGATAGCTACGAATAAAAAAAAAGTATGGAAACGTAACTCCCATACTTCAATCATTTCAAATTTGGTTCCTTTTCGCACACTACAATATGACAATAGCTACGAAACACTAACACTCAAATTTACGAAATAAAACCGTTGACAATGATTGTCACTTGTATTAAGACACAAAATTGTGTACCGAATACATGCATAAAATATGCATGTATTCGGGTCACATTTTGTAGCCCCTTGGTGCAATTTTTTTGACGGAGTTACTCTGTTTTTATTATTCGTAGTTAAATAGCTATGAACAATAAAAACTAAGGAAGAGTAACTGTGTCAAAAAATTTGGTCCGCGAGCTACAAAAAGAGACCCGAATACATGCAAGAATTTTGTGTAATTATAGAACTGACAATTATTGTCAACGGCTTTATTTCGTATTTGAGTGTTAGTGTTTCGTAGCTATTGTCATATTTTAATGTGCGAAAAGGAACCAAATTCAAAACGGTTGAAGTATGGGAGTTACGTTTCCTTAGTTTTTACTTTTTATCATTCGTAGTTGAATAGGGTACATAATATAACTGATGTTCATAGTATGTTTATGACTCAAACAATCTATATTAATATTAACAAATGGAAAAAGGAACTTTTGGATTACATCTGTCTTACAATTATTGATCACTTTCGGATAAATGTTCTTTTATACGAACCAGCCGCATTCATATTTCAAAATTTGTCTAGGTATATAAATAGAATAATCACGGAATTATAAAATTGTTTTATGATTATAATCCATGCTGCTAAAATTTTTTACAATCTGTATTTTTCGTCTCTCATGCATCCAAATGTATATTATGTATTCTCGATTTATAAATAAAACAGTTTGTAGACCTGGATTATAACAGACTATAAAATATACCGCATTGTAGAAAATCTATTATTTCACAAATATTTAAAAGAAGCATAATTATTATAGATAGAATATTTTGCGGAAAACCTTTAATTTATACAATTTAAATTGGTATTTTATCGAGCACAGACGCTTAAATATATCTACGTTACAACTAATACATACATCATAAATAAATATAAATTAACATTCGATCGATCGGTGCATTTTCATGACGCGAGTTTTGTTTTTGTTCCCTAAAAAGAGAAAGAAAAAGTTTGATCGGCAAATAATGAGTTATAAGTTACAACCACTAGCATCATGTAAACGCCCCTTAGCGCACGTAGGTACAATCATAAAGCTTATTGCAATTTCCTTAAATAGGTACAGTCGCACTGGCACCAGCGAACTTCGTAATCCTTCTACTATCATGAGAAAAAGGTGTCAGTTTTAAACTTGGCGCGAAATTAAAACTTTAAATGCGGAATAGAACTTTTTTGTTTTTTTTTTTCAAATAGGTATGTATAGAGCATGAGTAGGTAGGTATATTAAATGCATTGATTTTTTCAACACCATTATAAAATAGTAGCAAAAGTTCGCTGATTCAGACAACATATTCAACATACGTTCATAACATGACTGCGAGGGAAACTAAAATGTCACATATAGCAATGTTTGTGCTCTTATATTCGTTGAAATAAAGCCCTTTTTTTGTAAACGAAACACAAACTTTGCTTCATATGACGCACACATATAATACACATAAGACTCACTAATAGTACAAGCGTATGACTCCTACATATCTACATCGGATGGAACTAGGGGACAAGAATAAAAAAACATCAACTAAAACGTTAACAAAATACGACTTTCTCTATGGAAAATAAATAATTTACAAATTAGATACACGTTTTAAATCTAACAGCTAATAGTCACTTCGTCGTCGCGCTAAACTAATTCAAATTTGGAATTGACGAGGCGTATCCGGTTTCAGCCGGAAGAAGCGGTTTCGACCGCTTCGAAATTTCGCCGATTCGAAAGAAAACCGGTCGCCTCCGATTCGAAACACGTAAACTAACAGAGCACGCCGTCCACCGCACATAACCTATCATAGCCTATTCAGAAACCAACCTACATTACTCAGTCATATATATTCAGTCAATTTCTTATGAAATTACACCTCAGCACTAAGTACAAAACCTTCGGTTACCCGCTCGCCTCGGACAGATTTAATACGTTGAAAGAGTATTTTTATTACGAACAACTATCGATATGAGGTAGTGTATCGATGCGGCAACCGATCGGTTAGGATGTCGCCGCCCGTGAATAACTATCGATTTAGATCGTGCGATAGTTAACGGTCTCCGAGGCTCCACTAGTATTTTATCAAATATCCGAGGCCAGGGAAACGGATGAGTTCCAGCGAACAGACGGCCGGGAGCAGCCGAGTGCTCCAGAAATAGGATTCGGCGCGATCTTATCGAGCCGCGAACGGGTAACTTCCTCTAGCACAGTTCCAACTCACTCGATCTCGACTCGTTCAACGAGTCCATCTTGATTAGTCATGGAGTCGTCAATTACATCTAAGTTAATTTCACGATAACTAAGACAATTGGAATACCGATACAACTAAGATTTAAAGCGATCTAGGAATATAATCAGTAGCTTTGGCGATTGCGAGGGTACCGAAAGCTAGCGCCCAAAATTTTTACGTTTTTGAGTATTTAAATTACGAGCGTTTCAGGACCGTTATCGTCAGAGAGCGACGTTTCTAGACCCGTTCCTCCGGAACGGATCCGATAGAGAATGACAGGGCAGGCTGCCGACTTCCGCAGAGGACACGTATTGTTCTCGATGAACTTAAAATTACGGGTACACTCGTCCCTCCTCAGATGCGACGACGTGTTTCTACAATTTAGATTCTCCCGAGGAGCCGTCTGACAGATCGTTCGTCTAGCCGGCCATCGGCCAGTCCCGCCGGAGATTCGGCCCCGCGAGTGGAACTGTGCTAGTGTGCGAGTGCGACGGCTGCCCCCACAACGACCAGAGACCTGGCTACGCGCGCCCGACCGCCTCCTGCGCGGTCCCCGACCGAAAAAACTCCGCGTCCGTCGTGGACATCGTCGACATCGTGGACTCGTCGTACGCGTCCGTCGTCGTCGTCGTGCCGTTCTCGAATTTTCTCCTCGCCTTCGGGCGTCGCTTCCTCTTCACCTTGGTCCTCTTCGGCGTCTTTTTCTTCATCCGATGGACGCGCTTCATGCAGTTTTTGTAGAGGTGAGGTGGAGGCGGGCGCTTGATTTTCTTCTCGTGTCTCTTCATGGGGCACTGATTCGGTTTGGGTCTCTCCCACTTCATGGTCATGGTCAGGGCGTACCCTGAGAGGTTGGCCAGCGGCCTGTTGAGGGGGATCTGGGTCCTCCGCGCCCTGCCCCGGTTGTCCAGCGCCAGGAACGCCTTCTTCTCGTAATTATTTATCTGCGAGTACGTGTTATAATTGTTCTCCTCCAAATGTTCCTCGAACAAGCAGTCAGAGTTTAAGTCCTTCTGAAACAAACAAACGATATCGTTAATGATGCGAGCTAGCAATTGGCTGTTTCATACAGTCGTGTCTACCTATTTGATCGTAAGGGCCAGGCCACAGCACTGCGTTGCCAAAAACAACCTCAGAAAAGCAATGTAGTTTTTTGCGATGCGACGTCGCTACGCAGTGTTGTGGCGTGGCCCTAAGAGTTGAAAACTAATAATCTTATTAAAGTACAACATCCATTTACCAAAACGCTGAATAAAAGTAGATTCTTACATTCCTACTTTAATTTGCTAAATCGAGTTAGCAAAAAAATAATCAACATCATAATAATTCATTCTCTCAAATCGGGCCAGTTTATAAGGCATTACAGTAGCATCAAAATAGGTACTTTACGCGGTAATAGAATCTAAGTAGCCTTGGTCTCTAAAGCTGTCAATAACTCGGCGGTGTATACTTGTATAGTGGGACTCTATATTATGGTATGAGCCACAATTTCAGAAGTAAATTGGTTCATACCGTTATGTATGCCACCATACAAATTGCTATTCCATACATATTTATTGGTGTCCCGTGGGGTGTAATTGTCCCCTTACCATAAGTTAGGATGTTTGTGATTGGTTTTAGGATAATATGATATTTTGATACAAATATGAAAGCAAACATTTTATTTCTGAAAACCAGCAGATGAACGCTAAATTTGCAATTTTCATTAAGTAAAAAGTAAAAGTAAAAAATATATATACAGAATATATTATCTATTTTATTACTTATAATATGTTATAAGTTATAACCTAAAGTTACATAAGAGAGAAAAATTCGCACGATAAAGATTGTCAAGTTCAGCGTTTAACTCGACTGCAATAATGAAGAAATGCACTGGAACAGTGTAAAGGACGCTTAAGTATTTTATATTGTACTGATATTTACATTTTTTCATTTAAACTTTCAAAGACATACATTTCTTCGCTCATCTCGTAGGAACGTAGGAATCATATACCTACACTGTTTTTTTTTTTTGGAAAAGTAACTCCATGTTACTTTTCACATTTCCTCTTAAAAACCATATAATTATAACCTTTAGAAGAGGCATTCCATACAATCGTCAGCGCGAAAATGTGTCACCCTCGAAATGAGTGAGCTCACTCATCTGAGAGCAGTGTGCCTTAGGACGCGGTGACAGTCGGACGTGTTTAGTGCATGGATTACGTAAAATACGCATTGAAAGCGCGAATGAGTGAAGGAGAAAGTAGTATATGTTATTACTGTAAGACAAAAAGGACGACAATATTTTCTCGATACACATTTTGCATGCAAAAACATTGCTACAATTTTGATGGCGTATGCGGTATGCCATATCTAAGTATTAACATCGTTGTTAAAAACCATCCGAAGATTCAAAAGTCTAAACAAAGAATTAGCGAGGTTGGTAGCTGTTCTTGAGATTAGCGCTTAGCAACACATTTATCTATTCATTTTACATTTATAATTTTTCTAACTCAATCATATTTAAATGTAATGTAATGAAATGGAATTTATAATGGAATGTAGTAATAAATAATTTTATGGGTCTCAGGAGCCTGAAATAAATGATTTTATTTATTTATCTTTATGTTTGGTATTAATTTTCTTAGTTTACCATTTCCTACTTCCCACGGTAACAATAGGAAACGATGTACTTGTCTAACTATACCTCTAATACCACCCAGAGTGAAGTGACCACGCGTTCATGTTATTTTGAACATTTTCCCAACACACGCTTATCTCAAAAGCGTATTTTTTTATGGCCATATGTACATACATTGACTTACGCGGTTCTTTATGTCCATTCTTGGAAGCTAATGGTATAGATATATGAATTAAAAGAAAATCCCAATTTTTACCTACACACCCCTACATCCTGGTGAAACAAAACTAAGGGTGAAGCCAAACGAGCGTAATTTGTGAGTTGCGAGTCGCAGAATTTCCGCTGGCAGAAATTCTGCTGCATTCAGTTTCATACAAAAGTCCTGGTTGAATCACACGAGCGTAATTTTGTGAGTCATGATTTGTATGAAAATATATTTACGCGACCGAAATTCTGCGACTCACAACTCACAAATTACGCTCGTTTGGGTTCACCCTCAGTGATAATACTTTAGAGTTTAGACTGTAAGTGTCTATGTGTTCCTTGTAGAGATTTCACTATTAAGTAGCAACGCTAGAGATATTTTTTTGTGATTTGTATTGCAAGCGCCCCAGCGTCACGGTTTCCTCATACAAAAGTTTTAAAAAAAAGCCCTTTCAGCGCTCCTACTTTCATAGTGAACTCAATACAGAGGACTCATACATACCCTGAAATTATATCACTTTATTTTATTAACTTGTAAGAAAGTTAGGTTAGGAGGTGCCCTTGCGTCAAGTGTCAACCATCGGGGCCTCGCAAAATATGTCTTGCCCATATCAAATTTCGGTCTTGCCCCGCCACTGATATCGACCTCATCTTCTTTATGATGCGACCTTGAAACCAGAGTAAACAGAACTAAAGAGTAAGCCGACTCAGAAGAGATCTCGAAATTCATACGTTTGACGTAGTTTGTCAGATCGGCCGGCGCGCGCAGTACTTATGCGTTATATCAGCCATAAAGTTAATATACCTAGCGGAATAGAGCAACAATCTCGAGCTGTCAAACTAAACCGAAATTGGTTTACATCTGTGTGTAAAAATATGTGTACGTATACACTTACACAAGCTTGATTGAACATGAATTCTATGAGATTAAATTGTCAACGTGCCGATAAGTGCCGACTGGACGTCAAAAAGATGAAAACAAATTGGTTCTGCTGTCATGTATGATGTATCACATGTCTCTTTTTACCACGCAGTGTTACTGATAGTGACATCTCGCTTGCTCAGGCCTTTGTTTCTCTATTCCGCTAGGTATATTAACTTTATGGCGTTAGCTCAGCATTGTGAAACATGTTGAAAGTGATACTCGCGCCCAACTTGCGTAGATTCGCCCGTTTGTTTGAAGTCGAGGTACTCCTAAAATCTGTCTACTCTGTTGAAACACTCTCATAGCGACTAAAGAAGTTTCACTTCAAATAGCATAACATAATATTTTGTTTCAAAATCACGTATCCTGAGAAGTTGGTAATATTTGGTGACCCCAGGATTTCGTATAGGCGGACCTCCGGGCAGTTGGAATTAATATCCCGTTTAAATCAAACAAATATATTTTATGTTATTCGCAACTATTCCGTAGACAACATAATAGAGCTTGGCGCATTATATGGGCTATTTACTGTTTAAACTAGCTAAAAGCCGACCTTTGTGAGGGCTCGCGTCGTTTTTCTGCGTGGTAATTTTAATAGTAACCAAACCTTGACTGACCGATGATAACACATCTACATATATAAATAAAAATTACTATGTTAAAGCACAAATCAATAGGCGTGATAGTTTTTCCGTAAAGTGTACCACAAAAGTGCTGTTGCGACTTGTGGGATATACTATAGGCATGAATAACGCATGATGATAGCGCATGTTGTGAGTTGTGACTTGTGACGAGCCGCAACGAAACCGAATTTTATATATGTCCACAGAATATATAATAGTACCTTACGGTAATATGTCGCAGTCATCTGGTTCAATCTGTGATTTTATTGAATGACTGGCGTATTCACTGAATGATACCATTTTATTGAATGACTGAAGGACAATTAGTCAAGACGTTGACTGTAACGTTTAGCGTCTTGACTAAACGTCATCAAAGTGAAGTCGTTAAATGGAATATTATGATTTTTTAAAAGTATTTGTTGGTTTTTGATGCCTGTTTCTAGATTAACCTATTATGAATAGGTTAAAATCTAGAAACTGGCTTCAATTAGGAGGTGACAGTAGGAGCCCCGCTAAGCGGGGCTCCTACTTCTGGGTGGTTTACAAAAAAAAATAACCACGATGGAAAAAATAACATCTAACCTAACCCAATTAAGTCGTATTGGGCCAAGACGGAGTAATACATTGCTATTAATTACCTAAGAATTATTTTGGTGACTACGAGCGCCGCAGTGGGAAAAAGGTGAAATACGTTCAATTACCTGACTGATTTCATGTCCGCTATCTTCAATGGGCTATGTTACAAATCGCTAACTAGTTGGACGTTGAGTGACGATCGTTCAATCGACGTTCGGCCGATTCATTCAATTGAATGGTGTCATTCAATGAATGCGCTAGTCATTCAATCGAATCGCAGATTTATCTAGATGACTGCGACATATACAACGTGACATTTTAGTGGTTGTTTTCCCGCAGCAGAACGATTTACCCATAGTAGTACTATTGAATCATGCAAGTTATTTTTTGAAAATAAAAATAAAAAAAATTATGACGTACCTACTATGGCAACTTTATGCCGATAGGCGCGAGCGGCTATGACCCGGCCGAATATTATTTTTGATTTAATTAAAAAGAAACTTCACAAATCTATTGTACCTACAGTAGGGCCTCAGTAATCCGGACTCCCGCTTGTCCGGTGATCGCTGTAATCTGGCCGGCCGGAGCTTTAAATAAAGAAGATAAAGAACTTGATAGCCACGAAGTTATGTTTCTCCGTCAACTTAGAGACCGGGCTTTCGAAATGAAGTGCGAAAATCATAAACAGAAGAAGAGTATTACAGACTTTTTCAAAAATAATTAACTAATGTTTTATTTTAACTTACTGATTTCTTACATAGTTGTAATTATGAACATATAGTACATTTTGTATTTATGCTATAATTTAAAAATTGATTAAAGAAACTAAGGTTAAACATGTGTTTTATTAACATTACTAAATATTGCATACTATAATCCGGACGCCTCAATAATTCGAAAAGGGTCTTGTTTTTGCCTCTCCGGATTAACGAGGCCCTACTGTACTACTAATATAGAATCATTTTACTGCGGGAAAACAACCATTAAAATTTCACGCAGTATTCTTATCCATCGCCGATTTGACATGAGTTTCGTATTAATAGGATAAGGACTTGTGTTACGGCCTACGGGTACCAGACGCCGGAACTATATAATATTTTAATACTATACATAATTTACTGATGATTTTCATTACATGTAAGATCATATTATGTAACATATTTAATACATATCCATGACCCAGGAACATTGAAACCGGCTTGAGCTACCACGCGCTCAACCACTGAGCCACAGAGGTCTTCAAAATATTTTGTCTACTGACGTCATAGTAATATCATCAACGTGTTGCACCACTAGCGCTAGTGATGTCATACGTCGTTGTCGATAGACGGATCATCTTATCGACCAACAGGCGCCGGCGATGATCTTATCTGCGATCTATTGTGTATTTGGGGCAAATCATTCATCATTTTGTAAATGAAATATTTGAGATAACGTTTGGAGCCTTTTATAAAACAACACACAAGTCAAACCTCTTTGTGTTGCGGCATGGAATCAAAATGAACATTGCACAGCAATGTAGATTTATATGATGTGACGCCAGAAACGCTTCATTTTCCTGGCCTCATTAAGCGCAACGATTCTATTGGTTTTTGTAAAACACATTCCTCGTAACGCAGCTCAGCTCAGCTCCGGTGGAAACGCAGCCTAAGGCCGTTTGTCCACCACCGCCGTCCACAGAACGAAACTATTGTGGGCCGATAAATTGCCACTTTATGGCCTAGGTCAGGGGTTATCAAACTTAAAATTATATTTTAACGCCCCCATTGTTGCTATCCAAAAATTAAAACTAATTAAGTATAATGCATATTGCATCCGGATGTTATATTTTCTGCTAACATTGGTCTAGCGACCCATGCCAAATGAAAAGCGTCAAATACACTTACACCCCTCATGTTAGTGTATTTGACGCCTACTCCAGTAGGAGTAAAATACATTTGCACCAGTAGGGGCAGTAGCTCCTCCAGTTTCACCAACGATCTAAAAATTGTGCGCGACTTTATTTAAACAGGACGTTATTTTTGTCACTTTCCCTCTCACACATGTCTATCAGAGTGCGTCCACGGACGATTGTTTTGTATCCAATCAGGAGATAATGATCGAATCACCGGGAACAGATAGCGATGACAGTTATCGATAAGATCGATTTATCGATAACGACGACAGGACTTTTCACTACCCTATTTACATTATAAACAAGCTAACGAAATTAAATCACGAATTAATCAATGGATAAACCTTTTACTAATAAAGATATTATTATTTACGTAGTGTATCTATTTAAGGTTCGCTGTCTCTGTCTGTCATGTGACATTTCCAATGTGCCAGACAAGGACACTCAAACACACACTACACCCCTCGTGTTAGTGTATTAATAAATATTAATAATTTGTTATAGACGATAGCGTAATTAGCTAGATGTCAATCCATCTAATATTATAAATGCGAGTGTGTTTGTCTGTCTGTCTGTCTGTTACCTCTTCACGCTCTAACCGCTGAACCGATTTTGCTGAAATTCGGTATGGAGATACTTTGAGTCCCGAGAAAGGACAAAGGATACTTTTTATCCCAGAAAAATGTACGGTTCCCGCGCGATAACCTAATTTTGGCGCGACGGAGTTATCATCTAGTATTTTTATAAGGGGGTTAATTTGTTATAGATGACGTAATGAGCTAGGTAGCAAGAGGACACGAAACAAGAATGACGAGACAAAAAAAACTATTTTTACCCTGATTATTATTTTTTCGCAGGTCTCAACTCTCAAGATAGCAGCATGCCCCTTGGGCTCCCTGAGATCATATCAAAGGGTTTTCGTGGTTGGATACCGCTGTCGATCCTGGCGACACAGGAGATACAGTGGTGGGGATATGTTGTGGGTCAAGTGTCAACACTCAACACCCGTTAAAAATTTCGGGTTTGTAGGAAGAAAAAACGATCTAGATAGATCTTACTTGGGAAAGCATTTATAAGAAATATTTGTTGCTTCAAACTGTGGCGGTACCCACAATATGGCCATTTTCCTGCATCGCGCTATCGAATTTTTTTTAATTGCGTCGATATACAAAGTGAAACAAAACAATGATAATTACTTTAGGGTGTGTATATATCCCTTATACAGAGTTCACTGTGAAAGTAGCAGCGCTGAAAGAGCATTTTTTTTTCCTTTGCGGCCTCCACGCAGATTCCCACAAAAGTCAAAACCTTGTAAGACACGGGACACCAAATATGAAATAATATTAATATTATGAAGTTACAAGCTTACAACCATGCCACACGACGCGGTGCGGCACCGCACCGGTGTCCGTCTCACCGGACTACCGGCCACACGGTGAGTGCGGCACCGCAACGTTTTGCAGTACCGTAGCAGCGACGGACTCGAGCTCCCCGCGTCCCCGGCTCGTCTCGATTCCGGTGCGCGTGCGGTGCAGCGCCGGAGCGCACCGGACGGCGCCGTGTGCCATACCATCCATTTTTATATGTAGGAAACCGGAGCGGCACCGGACAGGCGTCGCACCGCCGCCGCACCGCATCGTGTGGCATGGTCTTTATGCGATCCGGAAGGTGCATCAAAACTCGTCGTTTGGGCATTTACAATGATTGCCTTCTTAATGTCCGCCATTAAATTAATGCAGACGAAATCAAAAGACAGATATATCACGGACCATTAAGACGCACGCAACTTCATCATTATCACTTAATTGATTTGTAAAATAACGCTGGTTGTTTAAATTATAATACAACGTGACTTTTTAGTGGTTGTTTTCCCGCAGCAGAACGATTTACCTATAGTGGTACTATCGAATCATGCAAGTTATTTTTTGAAAATTAAAAATATTTTGTATGACGTACTATGGCAACTTTATGCCGATAGGCGCGAGCGGCTATGACCCGGCCGAATTTTATTTATGACTAGACGTTCCGCGCGGCTTCGCCCGCGTAAATTAGATATTTCACAGACAAATCAGTCTACAAAAAATAGCCAGATCATTCTTATCTGACCCAAATAACAGAAAAATTGCTCTAGTAGTTCGTGAGATAAGCCCTTTCAAATAATTTCCCCCGTTTTTTCCACATTTTCTTCTATTTCATCGCTCCTATTAGTCTTAGCGTGATAAAATATAGCCTATAGCCTTCCTCGATAAATGGACTATTTAACACTGAAAGGATTTTTCAAATCGGACCAGTAGTTCCTGAGATTAGCGCGTTCAAACAAACAAACAAACAAACCAACAAAATCTTCCGCTTTATAGTATTAGTATAGATAGAGTGTCCGTCTGTTTGTGGCCTGTTCGCGGTTTAACCACTGAATCCATTTTGTTAGGTGGGAAAGGATCTATGAAAATTTTCATCGCAGAAAAATGTACGTTTTCCGGCCAATAAAGGTTCTCAAGTGAATGCGTCTAATTTAATTTATGCGTTACTAGATGACGCCAGCAACTCCGTTGCATCAAAATTCGTTTTTCGCGTGGAAACCGTAAATTTTTTCTATGATAAAGTATGTCCTTGCCCAGGACTCAAACTATCTCCATACCTTAAGGCGTGAAAAAGTTACAGACAGACACACTTTCGCATTCATAATATTAGTATGGAAGTATGGATATTGAACCCAGCATTCAATCGAAAACTCCTATAAATCTAATACGAATAAATTCACTCGATTCCTATGAAAATGTCTCGGAGTGGTTTCCGAGCGATAGATTATAATACTCAGCGTAACGGAAACATGTCTAACGAGTATTCGCAAGTTTCTAATTGCAATATTAATATGATTCCCGGTTTCAATATTTTACCAGTTGGGTCAAAGCACATTGCAATGTCGCGAGGGTTTTTTAAATTTGGATCAGGAGGCCTACTGCCAGAGCAAGAGCAAATTTCAATGTTTTGGCCGAATGATCGGCCCGCTTCCTACTCCGAAATACTTTCGTTCGAGACTTCCGACTCCAACTTCCGACCGCTCGGGCCGACCGAAGTTTGCCACTAGGATAGACGATAGCGAGCCCGACATGAATTCGGAGTAAGGTCATTTCAAACCTTCGTTCGGCATTCGGTCGCATCCGAAGATTTGAATGCGCCGTTTCGGAGAAAGCCTTAAGCTACCTAGTGCCTACTGCGTAATATCTCGATCGTGGGAATCGCAGAAACAATAGATTTTCAATTGTTATGCGGCAGCCGGGTGCCGCTTGGAGATTGATGGGCTAATTAGACAGACGGCGAGTCTATGTGCATCTTCTTCCTCTCTTGTTCTTGTAAAGTAAATAAAGTTAAGTTTAGAATTGCGCACATAAATATGCATCTATTGCAATATGAACTGACCCTTATAAATATCAGTCGTGGATCGATAAGGCCGGGTTATCGACTATCGACTATCGATAAAATCGGAGGACATCACTAAACGCGGGTTATCGAGCGATCTGGAATATCGAACGGCATTTTGTGAATAATTTTCTCGCCATTTTCAAATGCGAAATTTTGTATTTTTATAGTAAAAATACAAAATGAAATTTACGTGTTATTAATATCAAGATCAATACTGTAATCAGCTGTTCTCAAACTTGTTTGGTGGCGGAACCCTTTTAAGAAGTGACCCCAAAAAATTAATGTTTTGTCATCCATTGAATGTCTCAATGCTGGTGTCTGATGACATTTCTAAAACAATTTAGGTAACGTTCGCGGAGCCCTATGAGGCATTTGCGGAGCCCCAGGGCTCCACGAATTACATTAATATGTAGAATGGCTGCTCTATGCAGACGTTATAATTCGACATTGTTCTTGTCTGGTGAGTCAGTGTTCTAACGTATCGGACAAGGAAAAACCAGTGTAGAAGTAAAACTTCTGTGACTTTGTGGATTTAGTGTAGTTCATTAATTATTGTTACGCGAATTTAACAAAAAAAACGGCGCTAAACATTGCGCTAAATTAGTTTTTAACTTAAGGCCATCCCCCGAGCAAACGATCTTGACTATACATTTGACGCGTTGCCGAGATCGCACAAAAATTCTATTTTTTTACTTATCTTAGTTTAAAATTGATCTAAAAAAATTTAAAACGGGGAATATGTAATTAATGAAATTGTCTATCTATTGTCGTGTGTTTCAAATAAACGTAATTTGTAAATAGTAGGGAGATGCTGAAAGTATGCTTCAATTTTAATAAATTGGTATTACTTTGGAAGCTAATATCATGAGTATAATAAACAAAAATAGAAAATTAAAGACGGGGAAAGGAATGTTGATATACTGAAGATTATTGCTGTATTTTTATTATAACTTTGTAGCTTTCAAATTACGAGTTTATAAGGCTCTAAATACGGTAAATTACGGAATCTCCGTAGGAGAAGGGCCTTAAAGAACAACTCTACATTTAGTAAAATTACCTTATGAAGTAGATACTAGATGACGCGCGTGGCCTCGTGACCGTACATTTTTCCGTGATGAAAAGTGTCGTATGTCCTTTCCCGGGACTCCAAGTATCTCCATAACAAATTTCAGCAAAATCGGTTCAGCGGTTTGGGCGTGAAGAGGTAACAGACAGACAGACAAACTTTCGCATTTATAATATTAGTATGGATAGTGCAAAATTAACCGATTGCGTACCAAATCTTTAATTTTACGGATAATTCGAAGCGTAACAGACAAACTTTCTCTATTTGCCTGAGAATAGATTTAATTTGAAGGGAATTGAAGTGGTATTTGAAGACGTAAAAGGGATAAAGTGGGTAACTAACAATTTAAAAATTTACGTCTCTTTTTTTGCATAAACTAAACCCAATCAGACAGGGAAGTTGACAGGGATTTGAGTAGAGAAGTGGGCAGCGCGATATCATTAAAATAGCCACTTGCGAGTTGCGCTGCCACTCGTCAAGCCGCTGCCGCTGCCCAACGCGGCAAGTACCTAAGTAGAGGGCTGAGTGTAAACGCTGTCTCGCGTCGTTACTGCCGCAGAAGTATACACAATTAAAGGAGCAGCGGCAGTTGCTGAATGTAAATGTCCCATATTAGCCAGATGATGAAGTAGGTAAGTAAAGTATGTTCAAATTATAAGAGAAAAAATTACTAATCGTCCTAATATTATAAAATGTTAGTTATCCACTTCATCCACTTACGTCTGCTTTTGTATAGTAAATCCCGCTAGTAACAAGTATTATGTTTAGCCGCGAGTTTACACTTTACATAGCTGCCAGACGCAACAAACCTATTGGCTATTTTGTTTTAACATCGATATTAGGGATAGAAAATGTCGATACTTTTTAACGATAAATGATTAAAGAATTACAATAGTCGATAACACAAAAACTAATACGAAAGATTTTTCTTTTCCTATGTATCCTATGTCCTTTCCCGGGACTCGAAGTATTTGCATACCAAATTAACGTAACAGACAGGTGACAGACGGACAGACACACAGACACACTTTCGCATTTATAATACTATGAAACTTTATGAAAGTATGGATTATTTGCAACAGCGTCGACATTTGACTTAACTAACTCAATAATACTAAACTATTTATTAATAGCTTTCATTTATAACTGAAAGTTGTCAACGCGTTCAGATAAATGGTTTCTCTCGCCCGCGCCGTTAGCTCGCGTGAAAATATTGCCACAGTTAAATTTTATTTACTGCCATAGACAAACAAAATTATTACACCTTCGATATGTCGCAGTCATATGGTTCAATCTGTGATTCGATTGAACGACTAGCGTATTCATTGAATGACGCCATTTTATTGAATGACTGAAGGACTACTAGTCAAGACGTTGACTGTAACGTTTAACGTCTTGACTAAATGTCAGCATAGTGAAGTCGTTAAATGGAATGTTATGATTTTTTTAAGTATTTGTTGGTGGCGTAATAATAAATTAATATAGAAACTGGCTTCAATTATGAGGTTACGGAGCCCCGCTACGTGGGGCTCCTACTTCTGGGTGGTTTACAAAAAAATAACCACGATGGCTTAGGCGCCTTAGCCACCTTAAACCTAACCCAATGAAGTCGTATTGGGCCAACACGGAGTAATACATTGCTATTAATTACCTAAGAATTATTTTGGTGACTACGAGCCCCGCAGTCTAGATGACTGCGACAGATACACATCTTAGATAATAATTACCATATTAAATCCATACTTAATATAATATTATAAATGCGAAAGTATGTCTGTATGTTACCTCTTCACGCCGAAACCGCTTAACTGATTTGGCTGAAATTTGGTACGGAGGTACTTTGAGTCCCGGGAAAGAATAAAGGATTCTTTTAATGCCGGAAAAATGTACGGCTCCCGTGCGATAAACGAATTTTCGCTCAATTGAGTTGCAACTTGCAGGCGTCATCTAGTATTATATTGGACAAACAATTTTACTAAGGAGTGAAGTATAATATGATGTACTTATTAGAAGTGGGTTTTTTAATATAATTTTTGATTTTTTTTTAATATTTCTAAGCAAAAATCGAATCACCTGTCACGTTTTTCACCTGTATCAAGTCTCTAACAGGTAAAATACAAATTAAATCTCCAAGATTTTTCCCACGAAAGATGACCGTGCCACACATAGTTAAAACGAAACCACGATTTAAAAATCGGATTCCAAATCATTAATTTTGGTTCGGGAGTACGTCAAAGGTGTATTAGGTTATAAATTAGCACTAGATTCGCAGACGACAGGCTAGATCTGTGTTACTCAACCTTTTTTTTATACGGGCCACAAAAACATTATGGTCTTGGTATTGCGGGCCGCAACTAAAATTTCAAAAGGGTTAAAAAAATAACGCTTCAAAATAAGCAATTTAAAGGTGGAAAAGTTTTCACGACTTTCACGACGACTGCACTATTTTGCCGGTGGGCGTGAATTTTAAAATGGTTTCTCCGCGTGGGCCACTGCTGAAGTCCCGGCGGGCCGCAGGTTGAGTATATCTGGGCTAGACGGTCGTAAACAACCTTGCAATACAAAAATCTCATAACAGGACCTCATCAAAATACTCGGAAAGATCTGATAGGTAGGCTCGGCTTCTCAGAACTTTAAATTGCGAGTGTTCTGATTATGACGCCATTTTGTTCCGTTTTTGAATATTTTTTGTCTATGGCTCCCAATTTTTTAACAAGCATCCCAATTAAGAACTTTTCCTAAGTTTTTTTTTATCAAAAGTTTTTAAATTACTTTTTTAATTCCTAGCAAGGCAATAATTTTATTGCTTTCCTTCTTCGTATTATAGGTCAGGATCTGACGGCAAAAAAAGGAAAAATCAAAAAAGAAATTGACGCTACCAATACTTACTGGGGAAATTGGAGCAAAACGTTTGATACATTTTTTTCTTTATTATTTTGATATTCTGTGTGTGTGTACATGCAAATGTAAAAAAATATCCAATGATCAAGGATATTTTTTGAAAATCTCCCATCCTTTGCCTGTCTTTTTGTCTGTCAGTCTTACTGCTATATACTTTGAGATCCAGAAAAGGACATAGAATACTTTTTATCCTGGAAAATGTACGGTTCCCGCGCGATGAACGAGTTTTGGCGCAACGGAGTTGCGGGCGTCATCTAGTTATGTAGGTATATTATTTCAAATTATATGCTATGCCCTATGATGCATAATACTTAAGAGTTTTCATAAAGCATATTATTCGTAGCATAACTCGCAATAAACGAACATCGTAACACGAGTGTAAAATCAGTAACCGTTATAAAATATCGTAAATTCCCGCGTCACAATCAGAAGCGAATGACGTTTATAGTTTGACAGGTCGCCATGTCGTATTACCACAGACACAAAATACAAATGTCATTTGACTGGCGTATCGAAACGGCGTGAAACTGGGTATACAGTCAGCAGTGAATAATATAATTTTAAATGTCTCATGGCATTTTTGAAATAAAACAATACTAATGTTATAAATATGCGAAAGTGTATTGTTATTACTTCACGCCCAAGCTGGTGAACCGATTTTTCTGAAATTTGGTACGGCGATACTTTAAAATCCCGGAAAAGAAGATAGAGGATACTTTTCATCCCGGAAAAGTGTACGTTTCCCGCGCGATAAACGAATTTTGGCGCAACGGAGTTGCGGACGTCATCCCTTGCAAATATTTAACCAAAAAAATGTAGAAAACCTCAAAAAATATAATAATAATAATAAGTTTATTTGCAACTACATGCATGGTGCAGATTTACATAAAATATAATAATACAACTCCAATTAGCAGCCGCAAATTGGCTCATGCTCGGCATGTGCTGGTACACCCAGAGGCATATTCAGCGCCGGTCTTCCGCAAGAGCCATTTGTGACGACATGGATGTCATTATCAACTAATTAAGTATAATAAGTAAGTAATTATATAAGTAACATAATAAGTATAATAATATGGGATAAGACATCATCATAAGCTTCGAGGTTTGTTAAATTCAAGTTTCGGTTATTGCCGCTCTCATTTGGTTTAATTCTCACAATCAAGTGTCCGATTTTTAGGATTCCGTACATAAAATTGGGACCCTATTACTATAGGTCTACCAGAATCTGATGGCAAAAAGTGAGAAAATAAATTGACTCTAGCAATACCGGGGTAATTGGAATAAAACATTTTGATCCTTTTTTTTTCTTATAGCGGCTGATTCTGTGTGTTAAACATGCAAATATAAAAATTTATCCAATGATCAAGGATATTTTATGAAAATCTGCTGTCAAAAATTGCCATCAGATTCTGGTAGACCTATTGTACTCTATAAAATCCGGATTCCAGATAATCCAACCCCAGCCTAGCGAGACAACTGACAGCGTGTTGCTTAGTGTTGCTAGGTGTCACTATGTTGCTAAGTGTAACTGTGTTGCCAGCATTGACAATATTTTCATTGCCGCGCGAGCTCTAAATCTGTCCGGCCGGCCGTAATTGACGTATTTATTACGGAATAAATAACACAAGAGCGTAAATTACAACTTATATAAAATATACGTACGCGACATTCTTAGCTGGGTGAAAATAGCAGCGTTACGCCGATTATGAAATGAGAGAGAGAGAGAGAGAGAAAGAGACGCGTCGCCACCATAGTCCATAGCCTCTAGCCAAGACGTTTTCTTTATCGCTTCTTTATAGAATCGCCGATCAAAATGTAATATGGAATTGACATATTAAGCGTTCGGACGTTGACGTTCGACTCGTCTTATGTCAATTTCATTCATTTTGATCGGCGATTCTATGAAGAGGCGATAAAGAAAACGTCTTGGCTACAGGCTCAGAAAAGCCTTTAATAAGCCAAAAAAGAAATTGCATAATATGGCATTTTAAACGGTATTTTTTTTAATAAAGAGCTGAATGATTTATCTGACTGGATTTATATTATGCGTCCGCCTAAACCAGCGGTTTGGCTCGTGATTTCGCGGTGTAGCCGCCATACCGCGCGTTAGTGCGGACGCGTATAAACTCATTTTAAGTAAACGGTATCTATAAATGCGAAAGTGTGCCTGTCTGTATGTTACCTCTTCACACTCAAACTGCTGAACCGATTTTGCTAAAATTTGGTATTTCCCAGGAAAGGACATGGGCCAATATAGTGGAAAAAGTGCACGTAATATTGTGTTTTATTTGTGTCTAAGGACATAGGCGATTGGATACTTTTTATCCCGGAAAAAATGTACGGTTCCCGTCCAATAAACTAATTCTGGCGCAACGGAGTTGCGGGCGTCATGTAGTTCGTTTTGTTATTAAAACGATTAAATCCATAGAAGATCTTATAAAAAATAGTGTTGTGCAAAACACGTTTATATATCGATATCTAACAAAAGCACTGCGGGCACATTATCGAGTTTTTTGCCGTTCTCCAATGAATTATGCATCGCTTTAGTTTTTGGGGTCCGCTAATGAGATCAAATGGAAGTACAAATCGAAGAATGATTTTGTTTTGTCCGATGATGAATGAAATGTCTTATCTTTACCATTGATATCTTATATTGAGTATATTGAGTCAACTATGTTGAGTTTAATAGTTATCTAGATTTTGTATGCACACGTCCAACGAGAGAAAAGTGTGAATTACATAGTTAAATATAATATCATGGCAGACAAGATTATTTAAATTGGTAATAATAAAAAAAAAAACGCTAAAAATATTAATAACTTTGACACAAAATGTCAAGCATAAGTACTAGATATATAAATTGATTATGTTTTTGTACAAAAAAAGTAAAATGAAAAAGGTGAAAAAAACTAAATAAGCATAATATCTAAAATACAATAAAATTAAAACTTAAAAACACGTGCTTGGCACCTTTTATTGGCTGTTTATAAGCTTAATAATACGTTAGTTAAACCTAGGTTTTATAACGCCTCAACAAACATATAATTTTGTTTTCAGACACATAATTATGTTTTTGTTTAGCCTTCGTAAACTAATAACTTAATTTTGACCGTTGGTAGTTAAAGTTTTTAATGTTTTCATCACGACTGTTATTTAGATTCTGATACTTTGTTTTCTTATCGTAATCATCATCATTATGCTAGCATGATGGGTTAGCAAAGATGGGTTCATTCATTGACTATTGAAGTGTTTGTTTTATAATTATTCATCTATACTAATATTATAAAGCGGAAGAGTTTGTTAGTTTGTTTGTTTGTTTGTTTGTTTATTTGTTTGAACGCGCTAATCTCAGGAACTACTTGTCCGATTTGAAAAATTCTTTCAGTGTTAGATAGTCCATTTATCGAGGAAGGCTATAGGCTATATTTTATCACGCTAAGACTACTAGGAGCGAAGAAATAGAGGAAAATGTGGAAAAAACGGGGGGAAATTATTTGAAAGGGCTTATTTGAACGCGCTAATCTCAGGAACTACTGGTCCGATTTGAAAAATTATTTCAGTGTTAGATAGCTCATTTATCGAGGAAGGCTATAGGCTATATTTTATCACGCTAAGACTAATAGGAGCTAAGAAATAGAATAAAATGTGGAAAAAACGGGGGAAATTATTTGAAAGGGCTTATCTCACGAACTACTAGAGCAATTTTTCTTTTATTTGGGTCAGATAAGAAGTAGACCACGTGAAGGATCATAGGCTATTTTTTATAGACTGATTTGTCTATGAAATATCTAATTTACGCGGGCGAAGCCGCGCGGAACGTCTAGTATTCATATAATATAGCAGTAAGAAGACGTGAGTGGATAAATCGGGTTACTAACAATTTGAACGTTTTAATTTTACCGCATAACTGGAGGCTTTAAGACCGGGAAAATTAATAAAAATACGTGGATTTTATGTTTAGCAAGATATATTAGCTATTATTATGATGACGTATGTAAGCTACAAGATTTGTTTAAATGATAAGGGAAAATGACTGATTATAAAATGTCAGTTATCCACTTTATCCACTTGGGGTGGGTTGCACCAATTTACTAATAACTATGATAACAAAATGTCAAATGAACTGTTAAATCTCTAGTAAAAGTCAATAATGGACGCCATATTTGACGATAACCTTAACCTTAACTTTAACAACTCCTGGTGCAAGTTGCAACCAACTCTAGTTATGTCTTGTAATATTTTATATACAATTTTTCTCTTGTTTACTTGCACTGTCACATTATATACTTCAAAACATCCTTTTTAGATTTTTTGTGATTCGAGACGCCTATCTTATATTATCTTCAATTTTAAAGGGTGTAAATACATTAGAATAGAGAAATAAAATTTTATGACTCCCCACGACTGTCACTACATCAGCTTTATAGGAATTTAAAATGTGGATATCATGTTCCTATCGTAAAGGTGATATTATTCACTGTTTTTACTATAATTTAAGCAATAGCAATCCTTTTATGGGACGCACTTAATCTATATAATTGTCTTCCTTTTATGTGATCAACACTTTTTATTCCGATTTTACTCTGATAGTGACGGTTCAATATTGTAAAATTACGGCCTATAATATTTTATAGTTTGAAATTATATTTATGGTGTTTTCATTGTTTCGATAAGAATTGTTCACGTAATCTTACCCTTTAAGCCCTCTAGTTAAAAGTCCAAATGATACAAAAACTGTGCCATAAATTAACTAGATGACGATCGTAGCTCACGAGCCGAAGTGCGTTTATTACCTAAATCGGAACCGTACGTTTTTCCGCAAAAATACTACACTGTTTCCTTTTACGTCTCTCAAAGTATATCCTTACCGAGCAAATTTCATTTAAATCGTTAGAAAAGCACACTTTTGTGTTTATAATAAGATTAATAAGTACATAAAAAATAAATAATACTTGAGCGTAAAAAACATCGGGTTACGGGTTACATACCTTTAGCCGCGTGGTACAATTAAGTTTTAAGGCCTATAGCCTAAAGCGTATTCATTAGTACCAGTATAATAGTAACAGTAGTTCCATTAAAGACTATTTCCTACTATCGTGGTACCAAATGCCGTCCTGTTTTCTATTATAATAGTAATGGTACCAAACGCTGTATATCGCGGCAAGTTATCTTTTAGCCAATTTACATGATCGAGTGTTGCCTCCACACACATTTGTTTTATCGATATCATCCAGGAAGTGGAACATCACTATTCACTGTTCTAAATTTAAAAAAATATACCTGTCAATTCGGAGCTGGTTATCGAAAAAAAAGTTGAGACATTTTTTTTATATTTATTGGAGGCGTTGTATAATTTTCTAAACGTTCCAATTTTTTTATTGTTCACGATTTTCAGCTTGCAATTCTCGAACGCATAAGCTTTACAGAATGAATTATAAAATTGTTTGAAATGAAGTGTATTCATTCTGAAAAGAGTGTAACAATGGAATAAACGATCTTCCTATATAAGTCTACACGACCTAGTACTATGAAAGATGTTTAAAGAGCCCACTTTCTGTCTTGTCTGTGAAGAAGGCTTCAGCCTCGTAATCAGCGGGCAACGGGGCGGGAGCGATTTTATTATGAATTTTGTCGCAGATATTTGCGACGCGATGCGAATTCGCAATTATGTGCCCTAAATCTAGACATTATCACGCGCTGCCGCCGCTCCCGCCCCGCTGACCGCTGATTTCGTGACTGAAGCCTAAAGCCGATTTTCCCGCCAATATTAGGCTTAGAAAATAGAAATATCAAAAATATAATTTAATACTATGACGTTAGTTTTTCTTTTGTCAAGAAAACCGTTCACTGTGATGGGATAAAAGCCTATGACCATTGACCAATCTCGAGGCTCAAAGTATCTTCATACTAAATTTCATCCAAGTTCTTCAGCGGCTTAGACGTTAACAAGCAACAGACACTTTTACAATGTAACATGAAGGCCGCTCACCAAAAATAAAAAAAAGCTTACTTACCTCCTTACTAATAATGATTAGTATACACAGAAATAAATCAAGATAGAACGGTGACGCGCGTGCGTTGCTAAGGAATCGCTCATGTCAATTTTTGCTTTGCTTTTAGTTAGAACAATTAATAACTTACCTGTGGAAAGAAATAATTACCTCCTTTTGACCTATTCACTTTCGTACTTCTGTTTTTACAATTAGACACTGCACAATGAGACATTTTTGCACAACCGCTCCGGTGTAATCAAGTCGAGACGTGCGCGCTGACTGAATGAACGTTCAACGAATCTTGCACACTTGTGCAAGATTGAAACACGCGTACTCCACCCGCTTAGCCGTTCTATCTTGATTTATTTCTGTGTTAGTATACCTACTGAGCGAATAATTCATGTATATTGTCTTGGTATGCCAAGAGACTTTTTTAATGCGCAGACAAAGACAAGCAATCCTTGTGCAATTTTTCGCTGTGTAAATATTTTTTAGTAAAGAGGTTAGTAGAAAATAAACTTACACGGAATCCTCTAGGAGCATGCCTCTACAAGTCAATAACATAATAATCTGATATAATTAATCATCATTAATAATCTCTTAATCTATGGACAAGATTCGGCCCCTTTACTAAAATATAAATTCTTTCAACAATGGAGACACATAAAAAATAAGCTTGTCGATATGTAAGCCACATAGTTTGTTACGTCGATGTTAAAATCTAGATCTTCTGTGAATATGATACATTACTGCAATGTTTTCACGCTAGAGGCAGCACCAGTAAACCAGAAGTGTTGTTCGACGTTTGACAACGTTTCTGTCAATATTCTGATATGACGTGTGCGACATGTCGGACTTTGGTCGGATTATTTACTGTATGTGCTAGTAGCGCGTTTTGGGTTAGATAAACGTTTCGCAAAATGAGGGTTGTATAATAATAAAAATATCTATGGACGCTTCACACCACGTCAGTCTGGCCCCGTGCTAAGTACCTGAAGGACTTGTGTTACGGGTACCAGACAACGGAAATATATTTAATACTTTTATACTATACATATATTCAAGATTTTTATTATATGGTACACATATTTAATACACATCCATGACCCAGGATCTTTGAAAACTTTTTGTTCCGTCGGCGGGATTCGAACCCGCGACCCCCGGCTTGAGGTACCAACAGTCCACCAACTGAGCCACAGAGGTCGTCGATGCTATGTGTAGCCGTCAGGTCTATCGTGTCAAATGTCGTGTCAGACAGACATAAGACAGATATATCCTGACATGAGGAAGCTATTTTGTGACATATGACAGATGTTTGACACGACAATTGACACAATATACCTGACGGCTACATAGCGCCATACAACCCTCATTCTATAAAAAAATAGACAGTTTACAAAAAAGTTATGTGCTAAAATATTTTAGTAAGTACATTGTTCTCTTGACATCCTTATATTATCTCTCATTATCTTGAAAATAAAACATCTAGGATATTATATCTATGCCGTAAAATAATATTTTTCAATAGTTTACGATGGCCAGTGGCTTAATTTAAATTATTGACTCTAGTAATTGAGAGGTTTTGAATTAATAAGCGTAGCCGATCCGCTTTTTATAAGCAAACGACCTGCGGTGCACCTGATTGTCGAATACTTTGTTAATTTTACAAAGTAATCTACAATAATATTACAAATATTATAAAATTTATAAAGATATAGTGTTTTTGAGTTTATGACTGGGAATCAACTGATCCGTTTAAAAATATGGACCAGTAGTAAGCTACGCTATCAGTGTCATATCATATCTATCTATATATAAATAAAAAATGATTTAAAATTTTGTTTGTCTCGCTAGAACTTGAGAGCGGCTAAACCGATTTGGCTAATTAAATACGGGAACTAATAAAAATTACTTATGATGTGTAGTTTTTAAAAAATGATCTCTAAAATTCCACCGGAGAATTCAATAGGAAATCAAAGTTTCTATGTCAGGAATACTAGTAAAAAAGTATTTTGATTTGCTAATAAAAAAAATAAAAAAAAAATTACATATTGTGTACATGACAAAATAAGGTTTGCGAATTGCGGAGTACGAATAAAAGTTGTTTTGGTAAACCTATTAGATAGTGTTTTCTGTCCCTAAAATCCAGTAACGATTTTTTGCTGCATTTATAAATTATATCTAATCAAATTTAAATGACCTACCACATCGGTAAAGAATACACATTAAGTAAAACATATATCATTTTAATAAAAGGAGCAATTTTATAAACATTGGGGTCATAAATTTGAACACCAAAAAGGGTCGAATTCGAAATTGGAATGTCCATAAATTGACCATATTAAAACATAAAATAGGGTAAACAATCGTAAATAAAAATTACAGCGAAACCAGACAATGCTGTTAATTCCAAATTCAAACATAAATTATGTCTATTTTGTTCAAAGTTTTACACTTTTTTTGGCGGGAGTTTTTGTCGCGCGGCGCCTGTGACGTTTAGTTTTTTTTTTTTCTCGCCGCATTGTCAATGCCGTTCGACTATTAATCCTCTTCTACAAATTATCTACGACCGTTTGTTTTTGAAGGGGTTTTAGTTTAATCTACTTTGGTAGCGCTGCTATTTGTTATGTGAGAAAAAAGTGTATAATTTGTCTGTGGTTCTGCTTTTGTCTTGGTGTGATCAATCTTTACTAATTATTCTTAAAAATCTTGCTCTAGAGTTGTCATGTTGAATATTTGTAACTTACATAAAATGTTATGTCTTCTAGTCTAAGTACATTTCATTTATATCGCCTTTTCACACATACCTAGACACATTGTTGTGAGAACGTAGTAGTTCTTCCTTATTCATTGCGGGAAAAGTACTAACCTTTAAAAGCACTAAGTCAAGTCTGAATAGCCTAACCATACTAGGAATCAGGTTCATAATTTCATGCTAATCCTGCCTGGTATTTAAAGTATGTTTTTAGGTAATCCTATTCGAAATAGGCATTATTGTTAGGACTTACAACTTCAATATTATATTGGTAAGCACGTTCAAGTAGAAAACCGTTTATCGTGCCCGTTTTGAACTAAAACAATAATTTTAGTGTGTCCTATTGCAGGACTCAAAGTGTCTCCATTTTCGAAGTTCTTCTTAATCAGTTCAGGTGTGAAATGGTAAAGCGGTGCAAGGTGTATTATTATTTATTATATTATAGAGGGTGTTTCAAATAAGTTATAGTAAGCCGTAAGACCAGCAAAATTTCTATGGAGAATTAAATATTTTTTCGCTATTTTCCAAAAGTCATAGAACAAAAGTTGTTCAGAGTGACCCCCTTTCGGCTTACTATACCTTATTTGAAACACCCTGTATATCAGCTTTTCTTACTTTCACTTTTTTAATTTCACAATTTCCCTGACCGCGTACAAAACCTGTTCCATTTTTAATTTGAAACGCTTTAACAATTGTATTGTCTATGCCACTATGACGAATTGTCATGCCGTAGACTCTATTGAGTAATCGTTGTCTATGGGTCTCTAATGAATCGACTGCTGACAAATGGTGGTGGTTTTATCTAGCGCCTCCTTTAATGGTGTTACTGAGATATAAGCTAACATACAGACATAATATAGCTAAAGCGAAGCTATATCTTTATACCAGCACGCTTAGCATGGTCGCCATAGAAACGGTTTCTTTCAAAATCAACACTTTCCTTTGTCAAAATTTTATAAAATGCTATAATTGTACCTGAATTCTAAAATAACTGCGAAAGCGATGACTGAAGAGGTTATTAATAATTAATCTGTTACCTCTTCCCGCCCAAACCGCTAAACCGATTTTGCTGATATTTGGTATAGGACTTTGAGTCCCGGGAAAGGGCATAGGATACTTTTTGTCCCGAAAAATGTACGGTTCCCGCGCGATAAACGAACTTTGGCGTAACTGAGTTGCGGGTATCAACTATTAAAAATATAATTTTATGTCCTTTCTTAGATTTTATACCAGATTCTGTCCTAATCGGTTGAGCGGTTTGATCGGGAAGAGTTAACAGATGTATGTTACCTCCTCAGTCGTCACTTTCGCAGTTGTTTCAGAATTCAGATACAATTATGACAATTTTGAGTAAGTTGGAGTAAAAACTTGAAGTAATTTTTGACAAAGGAAAGTGGTGGTTTTGAAAGAAACCGTTTCTATGGTGACCATTCTAAGCTTGCTGGTATAAAGATATAGCTTCGCTATAGCTATATTATGTTTGCATATTACCTTATATCTCAGTAACACCAAAAAGGAGGCGCTAGATAAAACCACCACCATTTGTCAGCAGTCGATTCATTAGATAAAGATATAGCTATCGTAGATAGTCATCAGTCTCGAAAACATTTTAATCGGTTCTCTTTTATTTAAACGTGACAAAGTTGCATATATTTTCTTGTGCAAATAAACGTTTACTATTTTCTATTTCTACCTCAGTCGCGTATAAGTCAGAACATTTAAGTTATACGATATTATAGCTTGAGCTGCACCAAATCTTTATATCAATAATCTGTCACAGGGAAGTCAGTGTCTACCATTTTTCACTTTATTTGATAAGTGGAGCAGTGTTAATGTATTGTTATATTCTTCAACAGACGCACTCAAAAACATTAATTCTTTACTGGAGGAACCACAGATTTATATGTACTACACAATTTTGTCGCATTTTGTATATTTGTATATATATATATATATATATATATATATATATATATATATATATATATATATATATATATATATATATATATATATATAGTCTTAGCCCATCATCGCGTTGCCATTTTGTGCTTATTTTCATACAAGTAGTATGTGTGTATTTTCTTGAATATTTCTATTTGTCGATCATTTCGAAGCACATTATAATCCAGAAAAGAAAGTCATTTAGTTCATGATATCGATAAACTATAGTTCAAGTAATGAGAATCCCTAAACACGCGTGAAAAGCTATGCAATTTTTGTAGCCAAATTATTATTTAATGTGACATTTCCAGCACTAATGCCTTATACAACATGACTGGTGAGACATGTTCAATACTTAAGGAGAGTAGTCTGTACTTGATTCTCATTATAATTGTGTAATAAAATTAGGTTTTTTTCGAATTTACCTTTAAATTAGTTCCTGAGATTAGCGCGTTCAAACAAACAAACTAACAAACTCTTCCGCTTTATAATATTAAGTATAGATGGTATTATATTATAGCGTAGTCTGAAACCAACTTCAGTTTCTATTTATGTTACTACTAACTGCACTCAGAGACGAATATTAATTACTTAACAGTAATTAAATGAAGATTTTGACGTAGGCCCCATACATTCCCCCGTGTAGCGGGGTGGTGACGGGTCTGCAAAATGTGGACGATCGCTGGTAGAGTTGCGGTAGGTTCTATCGTACCTGCAACTCTGCCTTAAGCGAGGAGTGGAGCATCATGGGGTTTTAGTGGGTAGACTACGCAGGAGTCCCACATACCTCGGCCGATATCCCCAATTTGCCGGGAATGCGTAAAGCATTTCCCCATGTAAAAAAAGGCCCCTTACATTATTATCCGTCAAACTCTTCATTCGTCTCGTGTTTCGATACCATACAAAGGTTGACTTAACCGCGATCTCTGACAAGAGCTCGCACTCAGCTCAACATTTTTTAGCATTATTTATTTCTTCATTCAAAGCGTGCCGTGAATAATTTAGCACTTATCTTTTTTCCGATGAGATGGTTAGATAATTTTTATGAGTTCACTAATTTGTAGCGCAGTCCCCCGCCATTACATAAAATACAGGCTATAAAAACGTCAATTCAAAGACTTTTTTTTCAAAGTGATAGATCTTTGAATTGACAAAAAGTCGAGAGTTATTGGTCGTTTAGGAAATTTATTTGTTAGAAATAGGAGCGAGCACCCGTGGTCTAGTGATAGGGTTAGGATTAGGGTGCAGGTTCAATTTGGTTTAAAAACAGCTAAAATTACGTAGGCGTATAACTAATTGGAAAGTTATCCGCGAATAATTAAAAATATATCTAAATATATTTTTGTTCGTTTGCGGATAACTTCGTCGTTTATTAACCGATTTTGATGATTCTTTTTTGTTAGAAATAAGACATTTCAAAGGTGGTCCCATAAACTTCCTTGATAAAGAAATATTACAATGTTTAAAGTCATTTTTTTTCTTAAAAATTGCAAGTGGATGGATGTTTTTATGTTTTAGTTCGCATATCTCCTAAACTACAAGTCCGATTTAGGTAATTCTTTTTTTGTTGTACTAGGTATTGTCCAACTTAGGAAATGCTGCATGTTTCATCAAAATCGGTTGAGTAGTTTGTGAGATAGGGAGTTTTGAAGTCGGCGTTATTATTATTTTTAAGTATTATGTAATTATCCCGTTGCTCAAAAAACTTTTGTTTGGGTATCTTCCAATCGGGTGAATCCGTCCGTCCGTTGTTATCCGTGTGAACAATACCAGCTATTTATCAGGCAATTGTCTCAGGACTCTGATGGATCGTCGCAGCTACAACTTTCTCTGAGCATTGTAGACCTTGGCATCCGTTGTGGATGATTTATACAGTACTAGATGACCAAAATTCGTTTCTTTCGCGGGCACCCTACATTTTCCGAGATAAAAAGTATCATCTGTCCTTTCCCAGGACTCAAAGTATTTCCATACTAAATTTCAGCAAAACTGCTTTAGCGGTTTGGCCGTGAAGACGTAACAGACAGACAGTCAAACTTTCGCGTTTATAATGTTAGAATAGATTTTGGGTCAGAGCGAAGTAACCACTCTTTAAGGCCATCCCCCGAGCAAACGACCTTGGCCATACATTTGACGCGTTGCCGAGATCGCACAAAAATCCTATTTTTTTTACTTATCTTAGTTCAAAATTGATCTAAAAAAATTTAAAACGGGGAATATGTAGTTAATGAAATTGTCTATGTATTGTCGTGTGTTTCAAATAAACGTAATTTGTAAATACTAGGGAGATGCTGAAAGTATGCTTCAATTTTAATAAATTGGTATTACTTTGGAAGCTAATATCATGAGTATAATAAACAAAAATAGAAAATTTAAAACGGGGAAAGGAATGTTGATATATTGAAGATTATTGATGTATTTTTATTATAACTTTGTAGCCTTCAAACTATGAGTTTACAAGACTCTAAATACGGTAAATTACGGAATCTCCGTAGGGGAAGGCCCTTAAGATATACTGTAGTGCCTGGTACAAGAATGTCCGCATGGTTGTCCAAGGCCTGAAACTCCAAGCACATACGGCATTCTCGCAGCATAGTCGGCCTAGTCCAGAGGAATGAGCAGGTCAATACGTTTGGGACTAACTTTGTGCTGGTTTCTTTACAATGTTTTCCTTCACCGTACCAGCGTCCGTATTATGTACTTGAGATCATAGAATTATAACCTTTAGAAGAGGCATTCCATACAATCGTTAGCGCGAAAATATGTCACCCTCGAAATGAGTGAGCTTACTCATCTGAGAGCAGTGTGCCTTAGGACGCGGTGACAGTCGGACGTGTTTAATGCATTGATTGCGTAAAATATGCATTGAAAGCGTAAAATGAGTGAAATAGAAAGTTGTATATGCTATTACTGTAAGACAAAAAAGGACGACAATATTTTCTCGATACACATTTTGCATGCAAAAACATTGCTACAGTTTTGATGGCGTTTGCCATATCCAAGTATTGACATCGTTGCTTGAGATCAGAAAATGTCTCATTGGTACACGCCTCCACCCGGGATCAAACCTGCACCCTCTCGAGTGCTAACCAAAAGTCTACCCAGGCCACGGCTCGCTAGAGCATTGTAAGCAAGCAAGGAGAGAAGTGATATGAAGTTTACCGGGTCACCTAGTTAACAATATAAATAATCCTGGCTCCCGCTGCAACCAAACATTTTTACGGGAAACACAGCCTATGTCCTCCTTTCTTGTGTAGTAAAAACGACTACTAGTAATAGCAATAAAGTTTATATCGTGGGTACATCTAAGGTAGTTAACTAGCATTGTAACAATAAAAATTATACCACTAGATGTCGGGATGTCATGATGACATTACTTTTATTACTGGGCGTTATGACACTCGTAAAACCGGGAATTCGGTTCAGATAACATCCTACTAATTGTGCTGACATAATAAGATTGTACACACAAATAGGGTGCACTATTTCTTAGTAGAGATCCGTCGACGTGTAACATAAATGGTAATACTTCAGGGTGTGTACTGCGTACGAGCCCTAAATCCTAATATTATAGAGTGCACTGTGAAAGTAGCAGCACTGAAAGATTTTTTGTGTGAATGTGGGCTAAAGAGTTTGTTCATCTCACAAATACTGGACCGATTTTAATGTACAATAGGCATGACGAAAAATTTTTTTTCTTATTGGTAAGTGAAGGACCATTCAAAAATAGAAATATCAGTGAAAAACTGACTCTGATAGCATAAAAACTCTCGAAGATATCACAATTCAAAACTCACATAAAATAGACCTTTTCAAAACGCTCCATACAAAATGTCAGCTAACTGTGACGTCACGCCTAGCTAGTTTGTTTGATAGTTATGTTAAATATTGAGTTTATGAAAGTGGTTTAGTAAGAAAAAATATTAAAAATTGCATAACTTATCGAATGGTACACAAAAAGTTAAGGAATTTTATAAAAAAATATTCGACTTGACTTAACTTGACGAAGAAACTTTGAAGGCTCAAAACAAAAAAAAATAATAAGTTATGAAGCTGAAATTTTGGGAATACCTATTTTTCATCGCTATGTCTTTATTTTATGTAAAAAATCAGCTAATCTTTGACCTTGTCGTTATCCCTATTACATAATTTGGTATATATATAGAGTAGACGACGGGGAAGGACATTTTCGCCGCAGAATTCTTTTTTCCGCGGTGTGTGACGCGCGGAACGTGTAGTTTATAAATACGAACTTCTAATTGCTCCACATAGTTTTAGTTTAAGTGTCGTCGCACACGGGCCACACGCGACAGCCACAAACGCCCAAGAAGCAAGAAAGAAGAAGCGTGTGGCGGTCACTGGCGTCAACCGTGTGCGGCGAGTCCATATAAAATATATGAAAAACGGTAAAAACGGAACCCTAAATGTTTGTTGATCATGGTAAAATGAACATTAGATAAAATATATTTACTTAATAGTTAATACTTATTTAATTCAGCGTATTCAAACGCATGAAAAACTAAAATATTGGAATATTAGTGCTTTTTTCTGATCATTTATACTTAATATTATAAAGCGGAAGAGTTTGTTAGTTTGTTTGTTTGAACGCGCTAATCTCAGGAACTACTGGTCCGATTTGAAAAATTATTTTAGTGTTAGATAGCCCATTTATCGAGAAAGGCTATAGGCTATATTTTATCACGCTAAGACTAATAGGAGCGAAGAAATAGAAGAAAATGTGGAAAAAACGGGGGAAATTATTTGAAAGGGCTTATCTCACGAACTACTAGAGCAATTTTTCTGTTATTTGGGTCAGATAAGAAGTAGACCACGTGAAGGATCATAGGCTATTTTTTGTAGACTGATTTGTCTGTGAAATATCTAATTTACGCGGGCGAAGCCGCGCGGAAGTTCTAGTTACTAATATTCACGCGAAGCCCCTGCAAAGACTTTGCGGAGCCCAGGACTCCGTGGAGCACACTTTAAGTATAATATTTATGTAGCTCAATCTGTAGAGTATCGATATCGTGCTATCTCCTCATTATGCTAGTGTTGTACATGCGATGTGTTACGACTTACGTGTTTACGACAGAACGTTGTCACGTTGATAGCTATTTAACAGGCTACCGATAGTATCGATATCTATCTAAAAATATCGATATCTAACAATATCCATATCTACCTAAGAATATCGATATAAGTATAAGTCTTCCTAAAACTCGACGGTGAACCGATTTGGCTCATTTTAGTCTTGAAATAGTGATGAGAATATCTATCTAAGAATAATGAATATCGATATTTAAATTTTGTTAGTCTAGCTAAAACTCGACGGTGAACCGATTTGGTTCATTTTAGTCTTAAAATATTCGCGAAAGTCCAGGAAAGGTTTTAGGACGGAAGTGATATGTAGTTTACAGGGTTATCTAGTCGATTACAATAATAATAATCGATATTTTTAACCGACTTCAAAAAAGGAGATTATCAATTCGACGCGTATGTATGTAATATTTCCAGAACTGCCCAGTTTTCGTATATGTTAGTCTATATCAGCGTCTGAACAAATGTGCCAAATTTCAAAAGTGTATGTATGTATGTGTATTGTATGTAACATACATATTATGTAGGTATTGTTCAACTTAGGGAATAGTGCAAGTTTCATCAAAATCGGTTCAGTAATTTTGGAGATAGAGAGTTTTAATTCTCAATTACGTACAATTTTGAAGTCGGTTTTATCTTTTTAAAATACAGTTATATCATATCGATACGATGCGAATAACGGTTGCGAATATCAGAAGCCTAGCTTTGTTTTTGTACTTTTTACGGTAGAATATAGATAGTAGCCAGCGATAAAAGTTTAAGGGCATTTAAAGAAATTGTTTTATCAAAAGAAAGTATAATATTATGAGAACTCATTTATTTTACGATAAAGCTATATCGTTAAATTTAAGCTATTTATTTAAAACAAAGTTTACTAGGTAATGTTTCTATAACAATTTTATTACAATGAAACTAAAAGAATTTATTTGTAAGATCCAATAAAAACTCTATGAATGAATGTTATTTTCCTATAAACTAAATTAGAATGAACATTTTATAGTACGGGCTACGGCCGACGTATAAAAATTAAATCGCCAAGTACGAGCCGAACTCACGCACGAAGGGTTCCGTATAATTTAGCGCGTTTTTTCTGTCACGCGTGTCATCGCCCGCGCGCGGTCCGCATTCAAGTTGCCCGTATCCTATCATTTCATAGAGTTGAATCAAACTGCAACGCGTTACGACTTACGGCCAGTCCACACGGCGCGATGCGTCAGCGTTGCGTCGTAGATGCATTTCTAAATTTGTATGGATTTGACAGATTTGCAAGACGTCTCACGCAATTGAAATCTGTCAATCACAATTGCGTGAGACGTCTCGTAAATCTGCCAAATTCATACAAATTTAGAAATGACGTGACATGACAAATTTAGACGTTTTTCCTGGGGCATCAGGAGCATGTTGTCACCCGCATGCGGACCAGATCCACACGAGGATGACATCCGCATGACAGGAAAAGCTTATTGATTAATCAAAAAAGAAGAAAAAAGATCATGTTTGTAGTATGAGAGTCCTCTTAAATATGTATAATTATTTTATTTTTATTTTAGTGGTAGGCACCAGTATAGTTGTTATAATGGCAAAAGCAATCAATAATACATAATAATTTGTGAAAATTTCAACAATCTAGCTTTCGCGGATAAAATTTGCCGCGACAGACAGACAGACGGCCAGACAGCGAAGTCTAAGTATTTTTTACTATTTGCGCATGGAACCCTAAAATAATTACAAGCTTTTATTCTTGTCTGTTGTGTTAACAACCGTGTAAGACGATATCATCCAATTATGCGTAGTAACTAGTTGGATATTAGAAACGAGTTCCACGTTACTCGAACGTCGCGCGTCGTAAAAATATTATCGAGATCGTAAAAAACAGTGCCACCCTAATTAAAACATCGTAAAAATTCCCGAATATTGGCCCACCGAAGTTGAGATGCAAATTTTTATGTCTTAATACTTGGTTATACGTAAGTGGATACTTAAAAGGGTATCTTACAGTCGTTATAACTAGAGTTGCCAGATGTCCAGTTTTCGACCGGACAGTACGGTTTTTTTTATGCTTGTCCAGTCTAAAAAATATTGGTAAACCGGACAAAAGATTGTCCGGTTTTAGTGAAAATTACGTATAGACGATGCTATGCCAAATGTTATGGGAAATGTATGGACAGATGAAAGAAATCGTCTTACTGTAAATACTGTAAAAAGTGAATCGTGCGTTTTTCTTGTATATAACTACTAGTTGCACTGATTTCAAAGACTCACTAACAAACAATAAGACTTTAATAAAAGCAGTAACATCAAGTATTAAATATATAAAAAAGTAAATTCACTCTTAATCGTATTTTAAGTAACCGATAACGATCCTCTGTTTTCAGTAAAATTTTAATAAAAAAATTGATACTTGTCCGGTTTTTTGTCTAACATATCTGGCAACCCTAGTTATAACATGCGTCCTCGTTTTATGGATATTGCACTTTTGATTACGTCATTACAACGCAAATTTGCTATAAAGTCAACAAATGTAGCCCCATGCAATGGTATTATACTTTTCACCGCCGCAATCAGAGACGAATATTAATAGCTAACTGTAATTAAATTAAGATTTTGACATAAGCCCCATACATGAATTACTGTTAAACTCCTTATCAAGTTTAAGTTTTATCATCATTTAGGCCCGTATAAATAGTCAGTACTCAAGATGCATCTTAGTCTCAAGACACGGTTCAGGCTCTGTGATTGGTTGGCTGTCAAAATTTGAACCTATCACATAGCCGAACCCACAGACACAGATCAAGATAGATACCGCATGTGTATGTACTTCGCGTGCCATATCGCGTTCTCAAACGACGAGCAATGCTCGTCTTTCGAAAGTCTGTTCTTTAGTCTGCTATCGGAATCGTACGTCAATCGGAATTTTAAAAATGCCTAAATGCCTAAAAGTGCCGTATTGAGCTGTAGAAATTCAAATAGAAACGTTGGCCTTGATAATGGATTTCTTATCATCGGTACGTCACAGTGGTAGGAAAAAAGTGACACGCTCGTTTTCATACAAAAAGAGCGACATGCGGTATCTATCTTGATATATGTTTGTGGCCGAACCGCATCTTGAGACCGGGTCGACTATTTATACGGGCCCTAGTCTTGGAGTGCGGCAGTAAGGTCAGTTCTCAGGGGATGAGATGCGATGCATTTGAGCCAAACTGATATATTTACTGCATAAGAATAGGCAGACTAACCGCACGCAGTTTTTGACTGCCTGTTTAAATTTTGAACGGTTAATTTAAAAAAACGTCTCTACAGCCGAACATAATTTGTTCTACGCCTCTTCACATTGCAATGCCTATTAGTTTACAGTACAAAATATTGTAGTCTAAAGCTTGTTTATATTTAAGTTTAAAGTAAAATAAATTGACATGAACTAAATTATCGATATCAGTGTTTCAACTTTCACCTCCCTATAGGATATTTTTTGTACAGGTGAGATCGCAGGCGACAGTCGACACTACGCTGCAGCGACGCAACGCGACACGTCACGGGCAACTATTCTTTTTATGAAATCGTGTGAGCTAAACCGCACTACGCGGCAGCGACGCTACACGACACAAAACGTCAGTGCTAACTGCTATGGAACTTGAAGTGTTGCGTGTCGCTCTAGTGTCGCTTATGGTGGCTTTCCGATCCGCGCAGCAAGCGACCGCCAGAAATTCAAATAAAATGCCACTTTATGAACTAGGCTAAAGGTTAGATTTTGCTCTACGCCAGTCGCCACTACAAAGCAACGGCGGCATGGCAATCGCTAGACCAATGTCGGTAGAAAATGAAACCTAGCCTAGGACCTTTAGTTATTGTCGTAGTATCGGAACGGTACCTTTTCAGTCTTTATAACATTCGTCCTGGTTTTATGGATATTGTACCTTAAAATACGTCACTGTCACACATTTGTAAACTACACCTTGTGTCGCTTAGGGTGGGTTGCACCAGAGGCGTGGTTAAAGTTAAAGTTATGGTCAAAGTTATGGTTATAGTTAAGGCTAACTTAACTTTAACCTTTACTTTGACCACGGAATTTGACAGATGTCTGTTGCGTTTATTTTTTTGTTAAAGCTACAGTTAATGGGGTTGAGAGTATAAAAAATGAATTATCCGTAAAAATCGTCAGGAAAAATATTTGTTATAACAACACTGTGAGCCATAGTTATGATTTTTATTCCGTGGTTACAATTATTTTCACGAAAAAATTTCGATATAAGTTTGAGCGGTTATCGTTAAATATGGCGTCCATTATTGACTTCAACCAAAGATTTGACATTTTGCGTTGTAGTTTATTGTTAAAGTTACAGTTATAACTTATAGTTAAGTATAGTAAGTTGGTGCAACCCACCCTTAGTTAATTTAAATAAGGGTGTACTTACATGTGCGTACTGGAAGCCGCAGGCGTCCATGCACAGGTAGAGGCATGTGAAAACCCCCTGGATCTTCAGGACGCCTACCGTGTGCGTCGCACGCTGAAGTATCGCTGCAACAAACAAGGAACATCAAAATCGGCTCAGCAATTACAAAAACAACGGATCGCACTCCGGGAGTAGTAAGAGAGGATATAACTTCCTACAGTCTTACTGATTTCGATCAGGTCACGTGTCCACGAGTTTCATAATCCATAATTTTATGATAATATTATAAATGCGAAATTGTGTCTGTCTGACAGGTAGACCTGTGTATCTGTCTCTTACCTCTTCACACCCAAACCGCTGAACCGGTTTTGCTGAAATTTGGTATGGAGATAATGAGTCCCGGAAAAGGACATGGGATACTTTTTATCCCGGAAAAATGTACGGTTCCAGCGCGATAAACGAATTTTGGCGCAACGGTGTGGCGGACGTCATCTAGTATTATAATACAATTAAGTAGGTTTTTCTTTCTTTTCATTCTCAGTTTTGCCAGTTATAATCCACGGAATACTTCATTTTGAAGGAAATAAACGCGACAATAGCCTTAAACCGAGTTTAACCATACAATACTTAACCGAAACAGTTAAATTTGACGTTGCAAATTGGTTCTACAGTTTCAAATAATAGCGACTTCTGCGACCTCAAATTCAACTCTAGCACAACGGTATTAAGCCTATATTTGTCTAGCAAAGCAAAATTTAGTTGTAACACTGGAGTAAGTAAAAATAAATCATACGTATTGTTGCGATGACGTTTAGGAGTTATAAATATATTGTACGCTACCGTTATACAATAGGTGGCTCTATAAGGAAGTCTACTATCGCAACTATTGTGCCATTATGACCGTTGCGAGGTTCAATGTCATTTTATAGGTGCGATAAAGTATGCTAAATGACGCCCGCAACTCCGTTTCGCCAAAATTCGTTTATTCGTTTATAGCGCGGGGACCGTACAATTTTCCGGGATAAAAAGTATCCTATGTCCTTACCCGGGACTCAAAGTATCTCCATACCAAATTCCAGCAAAATCTGTTCAGTGGTTTGGGCGTGAAGAGGAAACAGACAGACACTTTCGCAATAACTTTTAGTAAAAATAAATAAATAAATAAATAAATAAAGATTGATCTAGACTCTACTAAAAATTTTTATGCACCTATAGATGGACATGCAACTAAGCATGCGTGTATTTAATGTGTTCTCTGCGTATATGTATGTATGTAAACAAGGAAGTAGTATGACGAATGATGAGCTCGTATTGTTGCATCTCTGTGCATGGCGCGCGCCCGGGGCGGTCGCGGCGACCACATTACAGGAGAAATGCGGACAGTTTAGTACAAGGATAAAACTTTTTAAAGGTCAGTTTGGACATTTTGGCACTTGGCAGCCATTCTTAAAGTGTGCTTCGCGGAACCCTGGGACTCCGCAAGTGTTACATAAAAACATTGAAAATGTCATCAGACACCAGCATGGAGATAATTCATTCAAATACAAAACTTCCTTTTTTTGGAATCCGTCAAAAATATAATTTCTGAAAAAGAGTTCGCCACCAAAAAAAGTGTGAGTACAGCTGTTGTATCGAATTTAGTACCGCGTTTGGTCGTATTGACTATAGAAAAGACATGACACTAAATGAAGAAAATCTTAAAAGAACAGACCGTGCAATAAAACTACGCGCATGTAAAATGTAAATGAAATAAACTCGTCAACTAACCGAAAATATCAGAGCACGCTAGCCCCGCCTACACACCCCGCTATCCTCCAATCGTGATATAATGATTCCATGAATCGTGCTCGGGAGCTTTGTACTTTGCGCTGCAGCTAATAGTGAACAATATCGCGTAACAATGGTTCCCGCATTATAGCACGGAAGTAAAGGTCGTAAGTCCCAAATATGTTTTTGATGATGACTTAAAAATTAAATACAATACTAATATTTCCTTTAGCCATTATTTTATAAAGTGTGTGATTGTAGTAGTGCAAGTTATTTAATGATAGTAACTCTATAAGTGTAACAGATATTTGTTGAAAAGCCCAGAAAGATTCATAATTTTGAAAAATATAACTATCGAGTCAAAATAAGTGAATCGTGTTTTATCATCATATACATATAATATCAGATAAATATACAATGATTAAATAAATCTCAATTTCATTTAAGTTAATCGTCTTCCGGGATCGTAATACTTAGTTTATTAGAAAACACAGCAAAATTTGGCAGCCCGGTCTTAATTTAACACAGGAATACTTTGAAATAATAATTTCAAGACATAAAACTCTCAAAAGAGACTGTTCGAAATATTAAATTGAATTTGAAAAAGAGATTGACTACAAAATTAGAAAAAAGAAAATCTACAATATTTGTAACATTTTTTTTCAGTAGGGAATCATTCCATGAAAATTAAACTATATTTTTAAGATAGCTTCTTCTAAATTGCAATAAAAAACTTTTATCGTAAGCCACCAGACTTAGTAACTAGATAAGCCAAAAAAACATGGCTACCGAATGAGTAATGACTAACACCATGAGTCCATGACACAAACTGAAAAAAAAACAGGACAGTCCCAAATATGTCGACATGAGACACCTCCTACACGCCTATCGACCCAATCCATCACTAGTGTTAATACTTATTAGGGAGCTGTGAATTGTGCAATTTGTCGATATCGATACGCCGCTGAGAGATAATGATGGGCGTGTTACTAATAGTGATGTGCTTAATAGTTTGTAATGACTAGTGATGTGCTCTTGTACTAATAGTTCTTGTGAATAGTGATCCATACTTCCATACTAATATTATAAATGCGAAAGTCTCTTAGTCTGTTTTTCTGTCTGTCTGTTATCTCTCTACGCTTAAACTGATTAACCGATTATGCTGAAAAGTATGGAGGTACTTTGAGTCCCGGGTAAGGAAATAGAATACTTCTTATCCCGGAAAATGTACGGTTCCAGCGCGATGAAGGGATTTTTGAACATTGGAGTTGCGAGCTCCATTTAGTGCTATATTTAATGTTAGCCGTGAAGAGGTAACATACAGACACTTTCGCATTTATATGTAATATTAATCTGGATATGAATAAATATAGGTCTACCAGAATCTGATGGCAAAAAGTGAGAAAATAAATTGACTCTTAGCAATACCGGGGTAGTTGGAATAAGACATTTTGATCCTTTTATAGGGTTCCGTAGCCAAATGGCAAAAAACGGAACCCTTATAGATTCGTCATCTCTGTCTGTCTGTCTGTCCGTCCGTATATCACAGCCACTTTTCTCCGAAAATATAAGAGCTATACTATTGAAATTTGGTAAGTAGATGTAGTCTGTGAACCGCATTAAGATTTTGATACAATAATGGAAAATGCGTGTGGAGTATCTATAGATAGGTCTCCAAAAATCATATTGAGGTTTCTAATATCATTTTTTTCTAACCTGAATAGTTTGCGAGAGAGACTCTTCCAAAGTGCTAAAATGTGTGTCCCCCCCCTCTAACTTCTAAAGTAGGGGCATGATAAGTCTAAAAAAAATATATAATGTACTTTACTATAATATTTAAATAAAAAAAAAAACATACTTTTATATTTAAATAAAAAAAAAAATTTTTCATCTAACCTATGCGTGTGGAGTATTTATGGATAGGTGTTCAAAAATCATATTGAGGTTTCTAATATCATTTTTTTCTAACCTGAATAGTTTGCGAGAGAGACTCTTTCAAAGTGGTAAAATGTGACCCCCCCCCCTAACTTTTAAAGTAGGGGCATGATAAGTCTAAAAAAATATTATAATGTTCTTTACTATAAAATCACCAACGAAAATTGGTTTGAACGAAATCTAACAAGTAGTTTTTTTTTACGTCATAAATGGTTAACTTAATTTAACTTTCATTAAATCAACTGAAATATTAAAAAAAATCAAAAACCTTTTAATTTCATAAAAATAAACCTTATTGCTGCTGCGGAACCCTTCATGGGCGAGTCCAACTCGCACTTGGCCGGTTTTTTTTTTCTTATAGCGGCTGATTCTGTGTGTTAAACATGCAAATATAAAAATTTATCCAATGATCAAGGATATTTTATGAAAATCTGCTGTCAAAAATTGCCATCAGGTTCTGGTAAACCTATAGATCGACTTGATAGAAGAATTCCATAACCAAATATTTTAAAAAAATCAATTTCCATTCGATTATTGAAAAATTCAGATTACATAAATAAGTAATAATATTAATTATGTATTACATATTATGTAATATACTAATTGAAAAAAAAATGCACAGATTATAACACTAATAGTTGTCAATCACGCGAACCGCTCTTTTCCTTAATATTTATGACATAAGGATCAATCTGGGATTATACAGGTAAATTAACTGTGAACGTAACAAGTGAGGACCACACACGTTTGACGTGTGACTTCCTGAGCTTGAGTTTCCCGCCTCATTAAACGTTTTTTTTTTTAATTAGCTCAATCACGCTTGATACTAGCTAGTAATTTGCTCATCTTGACGTAAACTATGTAATTTTATATCTATGGTCTGGAGAATAAGAATTTGCACTGGGTGCTTTATTTTTGAAGTGTAAATTTCTTTAGCGCCGTGCACTTTTATGGAATGGTTAAAAATGCTAAACTCGCGTCAGGAGTCAGAACATGTGACCTGATCGAACATTCGTAATAGCAGAGTAGATCGCCGCGCCGGCGAGGCGAAGAGAGTAAGTAATATTCGTCTCTCTTTTGCCCCATGGCAAAATGTATGTCTGTCGTGCTGTTTCATTTTCTACTGGCACTTACGGAATACAACCCATTTTTTATGTAAAAATGGTGCCAGGCTGTTTAGCTACTGAATAGATAATAAACTGTTTTAACTCAACCTAGAATAAATTAGATGTCAAAATAAACCGAGCCACTCGTAATTAATATTAAATCTCAAAATGGATACCATGACAGCCATAAGTTCCGATATTATCTCAGCACTTGACGTCTTTAAGACGGAATTAAAATGATAAAGGTAAACAATAATTATAGAGAAAGTGGACTGACGAAACCGAGGCCTCGGCTGGCTGGAAAATATTTGGATAGCGAGAAAAATTAACAATGGACACCATTGTAGTGGTATTAAAATAAATAAGGCTGTGTCTATGGCAAAATACACCGCAGTGTCAGTGCCAAAAAGCCAACAAAAAAGTTGTAGAAAATCAAAAAACAAGTTGAGACGCCATCTTGATAAAGCTTCCGAAGTGGTTCGAAATTTGAAAAACTCTACTGCCGAATTCGTACATACATGGATGAAAGTAGCTTGATCCTTGCAAATCTTAATTTTTGAGCAGAATTAAAAAACGCCACAATTTTTATACGTAAGTTTCTACTGATTTTGTAGAATCATAATATACAATGTAAACAATCATAACTATCTCTATTCATAATCTCGCCTAGATGAATGAAAACCATTTTCGAAACCGTTACGATGTGACTTACAGATATCCTTTGTACTTTACCCAAAAAGCGTCCCATTAATTTAAATATTTTAAGCCCTATCAATAGCTGAACGGAATTTCTAAACAAATTGAACGTATTTGATAATTACGTTGACGGTATGCGACGGGTTCGGCCGCGGAAGAAATCTCGTCGGTCGAGATAAGCCTGATAGTACAGAAGCTGTTTATACACACCCGTCTTGATAAAAAAGTCACAATTAACTGTTAAGTAACAGTATCTATAACAGTATTGTGGGATAAAAATACCTATTATATTGTAGCCTGAAGTTGCAACGTGGATAGATTTCAGTTATAAATTATATTATTAAAAACAACGCGCAGGTGTTAAAAATAAAATATTAATGATTACAAGAATAAAGTATACATATATATAATATGTATGTGTATAATAGTAGTACGTGACGATGATAAACACATACTAAATACAAAAAAAAAAAACATTAACTTCAAAGAAAATTCATAATACCAACCGAAACATCTTGATTTTCCAACGAATATTGTGTTCTAGAATAGCTTTTATTAGAAACGAAAAATTTCGCGTTACATTTTCCACGTGGTAAACGAACTTTATGGAAGCACGTGAGAGGTCATCGTTCGGCCTTGTTCGGCGATTTTCGCGCTGACGTCACACGCGTCAACGTGCGCGCCCGCACGTTCGCCTAGTATCAATGTTGACCGAGCGCGCTATATGAGTCATAGACTAAAGAGCAACTTTTTTTATCATATCAGTCATATGCCTGTGACACGAATTATCAGTCACAAAATGACTAAGATGTCAAATAAATATTAAGACAAATTAGTTTAATTAAATTTAAGCCTATTAATTTGTGTTATCGAAATATCTGATTGCAATATTTTTACAGCCTCTTACGTCACAGATTGGAGTCCAAACTCCAAACTCCCAAGTCACGAACTATGTAGTTAACGAATATAAAATGAGACATCATTGTTAGCAGCATTCGCCTAGTATTAACACGTTTAGAACAGTGTCCTGATTTATTTTAATGCCGTTTCTTTCGTTTATGAGAATACAATTTGAAATTTGATAGAAAATGGACTGAATCGAACAAAGAACGCAGCTGTAACAACGCATAAAATAGCACGATCGGGAACTATAGGTCTATCAGAATCTGATGGCAATTTTTGACAGCAGATTTTCAAAAAATATCCTTGATCATTGGATAAATTTTGATATTTGCATGTTTAACACACAGAATCAGCCGCTATAAGAAGAAAAAAGGATCAAAATGTTTATTCCAATTACCCCGGTATTGCTAGAGTAAATTTATTTTCTCACTTTTTGGCATCAGATTCTGGTAGACCTATAGTTATTACAAAGTACAAACTAGATTACGGCCGCGAATCCGTTGCGCAAAAATTAGTTTACCGCGCGAGCACCGTAAATTTTTCCGCAATAAAAAGTATCTTATGACATTTCGTAGCCTATGACTCAAAGTATCACAATACAAAATTTCAGCGAAATCGTTTCACTGTTTGGACGTGAAGAGGTAACAAGATAGACTTTCGCATTTATAATATTAGTACGGATGATAAGTTATTTTAGAAGCCTTCTTAGATGTAATTAATTTAGTAAGGAAAGCTAGTAGGGCCCACACTGGCAGAGATATAAGTGTCTACCTGTAACATTCTAGTAAGTACCTAGTAACTATTACTCTTGTGTGAGCTACAACCTAAACCAGTGGTACTCAACTATTTTTTTATACGGGCCACAAAAACGTTTTGGTCTTGGTGTCGTGGGCCGCAACCAAAATTTTTTAAGGTAAAAAAATGACGTTTTTCAAAATTTGCGATTTAAAAGTGGAATAATTTGATATTTAATGTACTGTCACTTCTTGGTGGAAATTCATGTTCAATTAAATAATTATACACTTTTCTCTTATATACACTTTCTCAGGTGTCACCTGATGATGATATTTTCGAAACCGGTCGTGTATATAATAATTTTGTAATAAATCTATTAAAATAAAGTGGAATAAGTGCAAGATAAGTGTATAATTATTTAATGGAATAATTTTCACGACTCACGAGTCACGACGACTTGGCACTTTTTTGCTGGTAGGTGTGAATTTCAAAATAGTTTAACTTCACGCGGGCCACTGATAAAGTTCCGACGGGCCGCAGGTTGAGTATAGCTGACCTAAACTTTATGCTTCAATTAACATTTTAATCGCGTGAAATTGCAAATACATAGTATGTACCCGATAAAATATATCTCATTATTTATAGTAAATACATAGTGGTAGTATCATTTATAATATTTACGGAGCTTACTTTTATTATAGTTACTTTACATGACATAAACTTTGAAAATTACAAATTATGTTTTAAAATATTAAGTTTTTCGAAAACTTTTTTAAATATATTGTTATATAAAATAAGGAGAAAACGAACAAACGGGTCATTTGATTGAAAGCAAACCTTCGACCATGGACACTCGCAAGTCGCAACATCGGAAGAGTTGCGGGTGCGTTGCCAACCTTTTAAGAGGGAATACGCTCTCTTCTTGAAGGTTTGCAGGTCGTATTGGTTCGGAAACACTGCTGGCGACAGTTCGTTCCAGAACTTCCAGAGTTTTACAGTGCGCGGCATAAAGTTACGCGAAAAAAGCACGGTGGAGGACTGCCACTCATCAAGGTGACTAGGATGGTATATTTTTCGCCTGGAATTATGATTCCGAACAATTTTTCGGAGCACTCATTTTTATGCAGAGCAGGCTCAAAGCTAGTCGAATTTTATTAACTTATCACCATAATCACATTTAAAATAAAAACAGACTGTTAAAAGTGGTATGCAATTACAAAGCCCTTAAAAACCCATAAGCCCGAACATCAAAGACTTTCGCAACCATATACAAATTTACCCATAAAACAAACATAAAAACAACAGCTGACTATATAATGGTCATAAAACGACCATGGGACCAGATAAGTTTTATTGTTGATTGCTATTCATTGTTTTGTAACTTTATTTTAAAACGATAGCTTAATTCTTACATAATATAAATCTTCTTAAATTTATTCGATTTTGTCCCATATAAAGAAAATTATTTACTAGATGACGCCCGCAACTTCGTTGCGCCACAATTCGTGTATCTCGCAGGAACCGTACATTTTGCCAAGATTAATTTTTTTTTTATGAAATAAGGGGGCAAACGAGCAAACGGGTCACCTTCCGTCGCCCATGGACACTCGCAGCATCAGAAGAGCTGCAAGTGCGTTGCCGGCCTTTTAAGAGGGAATAGGGTAATAGGGGAGGGTAGAGATGGGAAGGGAAGGGAATACGGGAGGGGATTGGGCCTCCGGTAAACTCACTCACTCGGCGAAACACAACGCAAGCGCTGTTTCACGCCGGTTTTCTGTGAGAACGTGGTATTTCTCCGGTCGAGCCGGCCCATTCGTGCCGAAGCATGGCTCTCCCACGTATAAATATTATAATATACATCCTATGTACATTCCGGGGACTCAAAGTATCTCCACACCAAACATCTTTCGCGTTTATAATATTAGTATAGATATGAATTTTACTTCAATAACAACAGTCGCCAACTACATAGCCAGTTACTAGAAATTCAATAAGTGCCAATTTAGAACACACATTTAAACTATTATTATAAGTTTTATGTTCAAGCTCATTGGCATGTTTGTAAGTCCAATTGGTGGGTGATAAAACTTTATTAACTGGCAACACATTATAATATGTGACCGCGATTGTTTGGCGCCGATGGATTTTACGATTTTTGCAATTTATATTAGATTTTACGATTTTTACGAGCTTTGTCGCACTATTAAAAATATAAACCACCTACCTACCTTTGAGAAGTAAAACTTCTTTATGCGCGTAGATAGTGAAATTTTAAGGGCGTGTCATTGAAGAGTACTAGTTGACTAGATCTTAAAAGAGGAACATCCATGCAAGTTTCTAGTTTTTGGTGCTATTTATCCGTCAATCGACGTAGTTTGTAAAGCACTAGACTTTAACAGGACAACTGGAAAATCTAGTGCTTTAGTGAACGACAGGCCGTCATTCTCCGGAGAGCAAAATTTACGTGTCCCGGGCTTGTATACTCTGTAATATTATTTTATTCAAGTATGTGGATATCCCACAATAACAGTGTTTTGTCATTTATTTTTATGATAAATAATGGCTAATTTTCGAAGCGATTTTAACCAATACTGCATTAATCCTTATTCAATTAAATACTTTAAATACATTGCTGATTTAATATAGATCTACAGGGTGTAACAAAAAAGGAACACATACAAACCCTAAGTATTATCATTTAGTTTTGTTACACCCTGTATATGGCCCTTTACAGCATATGATTTAAATGAATATTTTCGAAGATAATATTACAGATTTAAAAATTACGGGCCGTAGCGTTTGCGGCGGTACCGACCAATGCGGGCCATGGGGCAGTAATGAATATAATCAAAACTACTGGATAGATTTCAATTTTTTTTTCAGTGATTAGTGATTGACATAGATCAGTGTTTCCCAACCTTTTTCGGCCACGGACCCCTAGGAAGTCAAGCACAGTTTTCACGGACCCCCGAAACAAAATAAACAGCAAAAAAATCTGATTATGTATGGTCCAGAGATGGCACCGCGGACCCCCATACAAATACTCGCGGACCCCCAGGGGTCCGCGGACCACAGGTTGGGAAACAATGACATAGACTATAATTATATTTTATACCCGTGCGAAGCCGGGGCGGGTCGCTAGTACTTAATAAATATTTACCGATTAAAACAATGTTTGTTTTTATTAGCTAATTTTTCAGATTTTATTTGAAAGTGTCTATTTTTACTATTGGCAGGTTATGGTTTTATAGGACATTGTTAATTCTACCCCTTTTGTTACAATTATATATTATGTGCAACTTATTAATCAGTGTTTTTGTATCATGTTTTAGATTATATAATTATAATGCTTTCTAATTACCGTTACATAAAAATTATTACATTTGTCTAATTACCGTACCCATAAAAATTTTAAGTCTTATTATCTAAAAGAACTATAATTATTAACTGTTACATGCCTCATTTATTATTGCATTCGTATCTTTCATATGTTTCATATTTTAATGTGTTTAAGTCAAATCAACGGAAAAAAAGGTTACGGTAATTAGGCAAATAATGCCAAGCCGGATAATGACGAGGCGTAATCTTAGCGCTTTTCCTGTCATGCGTGTCATCGCTCGCGCGGGGATCTGGTCCAAGTGCACGTTGCCCGCACCCTATCATGTCATCTAAGATGTTTGTCATGCGGGCAACACGCGCGTGGCCTGGAGCGTGTTATCACCCGCATGCGGACCAGTAGGCCTACTACGAAACCGTTTTGAGACTCAAACAATCGAATGAGAATGCCGCGTCCTACTCTAACGTCATTTCTCGTTTGTTAGAGTAGGACCCAGCATTCTCGTACGATTCTTTGAGTCTCAAAACGGTTTCGTGGTACGGCCTCAGATCCGCGCGCGTTACAACTCGCACGACAGGAAAATCGCCCTTACAAACAAACGTACATTCATCCTGGTTAATATGAAGTTATTAATCATTATTAGATCTTAGCCTTCGGCGTATCCTTTGCGTCTTCATTTGCCGCCGCGATATCTTGATCCTTGATACAGAGTAATATTAGTAATTCATACTTCTGAGGCCTTAGTGCGAGTTTTATTCGATCATACGCATCGAGCACGTTAACGCGAATTTATATGGGATCTTAGCAGCGCCATCTACTGGCTAACGTGGTACTGCTCTGATCAGGAAGGTACATATGGTAGGTATCTACCACACTTGCTAGGTGATTATTTTAATACCCTACTAGTATTATCCATATCCATACTAATATTCTAAACGCGAAAGTGTGTCTGTCTGTCTGTCTGTCTGTATGTTACCTCTTCACGTCCAAACCGCTGATCAAACCGATTTTGCTGCGCCAAAATTCGTTACTTGCTCGGGATCCGTACATTTTTCTGGGATAAAAAATATCCTATTTCTTTCCCGGGACTCAAAGTACCTCCATACCAAATTTCAGAAATATTACAGCGGTACAGCAGTACATGGATTAGTATAATAGGGATGAAATGAAAGTAATTCTAAGGTCTTTAAAAGACTGCTTTGACCTAATTCGACTATATCCATCCATACTAATATTATAAATGCGAAAGTATGTCAGTCTGTTACCTCTTCACGCCCAAACCGCTGAACCATTTTGCTGAGTATGGAGAAAGGAGATACTTTGAGTCCCGGGAGAAGAGATAGGATACTTTTTATACCGGAAAAATGTACGGTTCGGTGCGATAAACGAATTTTGTCGCAACGGAGTTCCGGACGTCATCTATACTAATATTTAACGCGGAAGAGTTTGTTTGTTTGTTTCGTTTGTTTGAACGCGCTAATCTCAGGAACTACTGGTCCGATTTGAAAAATTCTTTCAGTGTTAGATAGTCCATTTATCGAGGAAGGCTATAGGCTATATTTTATCACGCTAAGACTAATAGGAGCGAAGAAATAGAAGAAAATGTGGAAAAAACGGGGGAAATTATTTGAAAGGGCTCATCTCACGAACTACTAGAGCAATTTTTCTGTTATTTGGGTCAGATAAGAAGTAGACCACGTGAAAGATAATAGGCTATTTTTTGTAGACTGATTTGTCTGTGAAATATCTAATTTACGCGGGCGAAGCCGCGCGGAACGTCTAGTCTAGTATATTATACTAGTGGTATGGATGAAATGAAAGTAATTTTAAGGTCTTTGAAATACTGTTTTGGCCTAATTTGACTACATAGCAATATGTCATACATAAACCTTTAGTGCCTTTACGCGCGAAGTCCATACGCGCGTTTCAATTTCTATTGCGTCCAGATACCGCGTTTTAGGCGCGTTTTTACGCTACAAACATCGACTCGATGTTATCACGCTCCAATCAAATACGTCCATTCGCAACGGACTCGCGCGTAGTTCCTGGACGCTGCAATGGCACCCAAGTATCTCGACTCGCGCGTCGCTCGCGCGTTTTACGGGCGAGTCGAGAGTCCCGCGCGAGTTAGAAACCGCGCGTAGGCATCTGGACGCGATATATACAGTAGCTCTAGTATCTCGGCTACGCGCGTAAAACGCCTCATCTGGATAGGCTCTTATATTTGAAATGACAAGGTTTCATAGTATGTTGTTGTACTTGGCATAATACATACATCACATTAAGTTTACAAGTTTTCGCAATATTCTATTGACTGTATTTGCTAATGAGGTAATAATGTATTTAAATAAACTGAGGCTGATCAAATCTTGCGACAGCAATGCAACAGGATACTGACATCACTGTCATATTGCTGTCAATTGAATTCGAATGACAAATCCCCATAAACTGCTTAACCTATTTAGATAAAGTTTGGTATAGAGATATTTTGAGACACGGGAAAGACATACTAAAAGGTTTGTGTTGCGGAAAAATCTATTGTTATTTTCCACACATTTAACGAAATCCATAATAGTGAATACATAAGACTGACTAAAGATTGTCTCGTCTTTATAGTTATAAATTATGGCAGTTTCCTAATGATGTAGCATAAATATCGATATCGATAAATATAGATCGGCAACAATGTGAAATATCCGCTTGGCGCCCGAACGGGCTCGAGATATTTTCAGATATTTACAATAATTACTATAACAATAACACTCGCAATGTTAAATAACGCTTTTCCACAAAATTGGCTCATTGGAGATGTGAATCTATCGATAATAATAATATTATTATCGATAATATTATTAGCTTCACTTCAATAATAATAAATAGTTGTCGACAATACGGTAACGCTGCTGTCGTATTCAGGCCTTGTACCATGAAACTGTTTTGAGACTCAAACAATCGGACGAGAATGCCGCGTCCTACTCTAACAAACGTGAAATGACGTGTAAAACTTTGATGTTTCAATTGTTGAAGTTTATGGATTTTACAGATCATCCATATACCTACTAATATCATAAATATGAAAGTGTGTCTACTTATCTATCTGTTACCTTTTTTTAACGAAATTTTGGTATGGAGGCTCTTTGAGTCCCAATAAAGGACATAAGTTACTTTTTATCGGGAAAAATAAAAGGTTCCCGAGACATAAACGAATATTAGCGCACCGTACAACCGAGTTGCGGACACCAGTTATGACATAATGCGTCACTTAGTTTGATGATCTATATAACGGAAACAATTAACTGAAAATTATACAAATTATCCGGATGGCGTTATTATTTCATCGAAAGTTTTATCGACACTGGCACATCACTGTTTATTTGCACAGGCCCGAATTGTTTTGATTATTTATTTCAAATGTATTCCTGGAACCGGCCTAATGTAATTTTGAAATGGCGCAAGAGAGTTAAGTAACTTCTAATTATGGTTGCTTTTTACAATTTATTTTTATTTATTATATTTATAAGACTACTACATAAGAAGATACATCCAGTTATCGGAACTTTAGAGTTCTTACTTAAGAAAATCCTATTATTATTATTGATTGTATTTTCAAACTAAAACCTAAGGCATCTTAGGTTTTAGTGCCAATATTAGTTTCCTTATATTAAGGTGAATATTGACAAAAGCTATATGACTATATGCATCTTATATAAAATTCTCGTGTCACAATGTTGGTTATAGACCTGGATCCCAAAAGGATAAGACATAACTTACTTTCTGATGGATGAAACCTCAAACCATAGGTTCTTGGTAGTGCCTCGTGTACTTAGAATACCTACGAATTTGTGTAGCTCTAAGTGTGACACCTGGTCAGGTACCAGAGGGGTTAGTGCGAGTTTTATTCGATCATACGCATCGAGCACGTTAACGCGAATTTATATGGGATCAAAGCAGTATCCACGTTAGCCAGTAGATGGCGCTGCTAAGGCCCCAGGTAACAAAGTTGACTAAAAATGAGTCTTACTTTACTTATTTTCTTATGGTTAATATTTATATATAATTTGTAGATTATTGTTCTGAACTAGTATCATGTAGTGTAAGACACTTTTCAATGACCAAAACTATTATCAGACGTTTTAAAAATAACTTTGTTGCTATTTTTTTTTCAAAGGCGTTATTTTTATTTTATAAATTAATATAACACCTTAGAAAACAATACGATATTGCAAGAATTTATTTTCTACTAGCTGTTGCCCGCGACTTTGTCCGTATCAGCATACTGCATAGTATAATAACAAAGATGGATAATTTTCCCCTCTTTCCTTACCCAGAGGGTAAAAACGGGACCCGATCACAAAGATATTTCAGCCTGTCCGTCTGTCTGTCTGTCCATATCCAGACTGTACCTCCCCTTTCTAACATGTAGTGAATATTATTAAAGTATGAATACAATTGAGTATTTTTTGGTCATATACCTAGTCAAGTGCCTACCTGTTAGACCCAGATCCCAGAGCGATAAGACAACTTACTATCACAATATGGATGAAACCTACCATACCTGCGAATTTGTGAAGCGGTATCTCAAAAAAAAAATCGAAAATTTGTTTTTTATGGCATCGTATAACTTAAAGAAATACGCATCCAATGAACTAAGTAAAATGGCGGTATCTTTTTGAAAACGTATAAAAAAACCCTTATGAAAGTTTTCTCTATCTCAGTAATATTAGCGATCTATATTTACAAAATCTAAATTTTCTCAAAACTCACTTTTACTGAGATACCGCTTTTGCGCTTAGCAGGGCAATACGACCTGCAAACCTTCAAGAAGAGAGCGTATTCCCTCTTAAAAGGCCGGCAACGCACCTGCAGCTCTTCTGATGTTGCGAGTGTCCATGGGCGACGGTAGTTGCTTTCCATCAGGTGACCCGTTTGCTCGTTTGCCCCCTTATTTCATAAAAAAATAATAATAGATAACAATTTATCCCGTAAAATGAGTTCCCACAAGGTACAAGTGTTTCTGGTCCAAAGGCGGGCAACAAGTGCTTAATATAGTAGACACATAAAGCCGTTGATTCCAGCGGATCTCAGCACCTTAAAGGATTACATCAAGACCATAAATTATTGAAAGGATTACGAGGGAAGCCACGGCTGAGTTGGATACATCATCAGAATGTGATAAGTTCTGAAGGTAAAATATTAGAACAATAAATAAAATATTAGACCTAAAAGGATAGTACATATTGTTTTTTGTAATATAATTAATCATGTAAAAAAAGAGTATTTCAAATAATTTTTTCAGGTTTTACATTATAAATATAAAAATCATCATCTTTATAACATACTTATATATCATAAAGATGATGATTTTTATTTATTTATAAATATAGTAAGAACTTAATGATTCCAGCCGTCCTAGCATACGCCAACGAGATATCTCGTGGATATCTCACTCTCAAGCGTAGTGATATAGTCGATATCGATATATATCTCTTTTTCCCTAACATGCGTACGTCGAGAGAAAAATTTATCGTTCGTAGACTAGCTTCACAGATAATAGGTATATATCGACAAACTACTCTTCTCATTTGTCAAAATCTTGAAAAAACTCGATAAAAATGTGTTGTCATGTTCAAAGGTTCAAAGGTTCGTAGACAAAAATAGCAGATTAAGAAAAAAAAAACACAATTATCTCTAATGTTGACGACAGACACGAGAAAAAAGTATGTCATGTTAGGGTCAATAGAGATGAAGAGATAAACCAGTTAACATCTAGAAAACATGTAGACAAAATTTTCTCGTTTGCGCATCTTAGGCCGGCCCGTATAATATAGTAGTAGAATGAATCGTGCCCGCATGAATTGTACTTTGCGCTTCAGCTAATAGTGAACAACATCGCGTAACAACGGTTCCCGCATTATAGCACGAAAGTAAAGGTCGTAAGTCCCAAAAATGTTTTTGATGATTACTTAAAAATTAATACAATACTAATATTTCCTCTCAGTAAGTGTAACAGATATTTGTTGAAAAGCCCAGAAATATTCATAATTTCGAAAAATATAACTATCGAGTCAAAATAAGTGAATCGTGTTTTCCGTTAGGCTAATATCAGATAAATATACAATGATTAAATAAATCTCAATCTCATTTAAGTCAATTATCTTCCGGGATCGTAATACTTATTAGAACACACAGCAAAATTTGGCAGCCCGCTCTTAACCGTAGCTTTATCGTACCAAATATACTTTTAAGAAGCGTGGAATCTACAACATTTGATTCAAAGCAGCCCTACGACAGTGATATTTATCTTATAATTTCGGCTCCACCAAAGCGTGCACATAAATAACACAAAAATTATACGACTTCATTTGAGGTGAGGTGACTCGACGGCCGACGCACGGAGATTTTATCGATACAATTATATCGAATGTTTACAACACCACACTTTTATAACTTTGCTTTTTTTTTTTCAATATAACATTATTAGAACTATGACTAACTCGGTTTCTGATGTTATGGGACAGAAGTGTGTAGCTCCAATTTTTTTTTTATTAACACATTAGAAATATTACTAACTCGGTTTTTGATGTTTTTTTTATAAAGAAGTTCGACTTTTTAATAGCGTTATTGGTTGGTTATATTTTGATGTTAGTCAATCAAATGACGATACACATGTACATAGACATATTTTTGTTATTTTATCTTACTTTTTTGGCTCTGAAAGCATGTAGCCGATAGCTGCTTAAGCTTTTTAAGGGCGGGTTATCCGAAATTCACGTTTCTAGAATAAGTAACATTAACACCCGCTAACTATAAAGGATGTAACAAAACTAAGTTATAGTACTTTAGGGTGTTTATAAGTCCCGGCCCCCGTATATAGAGTTCACTGCAAAAGTAGCAGCGCTGAAAGAGCAATTTTTTTTCCTCTTTTGTATGGGAAATCGCGCGACGCTGGGGCACCTGCCCATACAAATCACAAAAAAATGGTCTTTCAGCGCTGCTACTTTCACAGTGAACTCTGTACAAGGAACACATACACACCCTATAGTATTATTACTTAGTTTTGTTACACCCTGTATATGAAAGAATTATCCCGATATTTCATACGTTTTGGTTTTCATACAATAATACGAAACACGCGTTCCAATTGAACAAGCCAACGCCTCTGTCCTCATTCTTTAAGTGACATCTGTCAAGTATTGTCAATAAACATCGACATTATCCCATCACTAGCTAAGTGATAGTGATGCCCTATATCGAGTATCAATTACTTCTAATAGAAGGTTTAGGCTATAATAAGGTTAGTGTAAACGAGCTACTAGCGACTGCGAGCAACATACGTTTTTAGTTGCATTGTATATATATATATATATATATACTTATTAATATTATAAATACGAAAGTGTGTCTGTCTGTCTGTCTGTCTGTCCGTCTGTTTCCTTTGACGCCCAATCAGCTAAACCGATTTTGCCGAAAATCGATACGGAGAAACTTTCAGCACCGGGAAAGGATTTAAAATACTTTTTATCCCGTAAAAATTTACGGTTCCCGCGCGATAAATGAATTTTAGCGTAACGGAGGTGTGGGCGTCATCTATAATATTATATCATATATTTTTTTTTTATACATAACTTAGAGACATATCATCATTGTTATCAAGCGCTCTTAAATTAATTATTTCATAGCACACTTCGGCTTTGGGCGCCACTGAGTCGCATTATGATTTATGCTCTGCAATTGAAAAAAAAATAATGGCCGGTTTCCAATCCAGGAATTCAATCCCGCGCTGGATTGCTACTGGATAAATGTAAACGGGTACCAGAATGCACCTGAATACAATACCATAATTAATTATTCAGTGCATTCCAGTGTACCCAGCACGGGATTGGAATAATGTAAACCTCATAGATGAAGTATTATAGTATAGATGTAATCTTAGCCCGTCATCGCGTGGCCATTTTGTGCTTGTTTTCATACAAGTAGTGTGCGTGTATTTTCTTGAATATTTCTATATGTCGATCATTTCGAAGCACATTATAATCCAGAAAAGAAAGTCATTTAGTTCATGATATCGATAAACTATAGTTCAAGTAATGAGAATCCGTAAACACACGTCAAAAACTATGCAATTTTTGTAGCCAAATTATTAATTGATGTGACATTTTTAGCACTACTCGTAATGCCTTATATAGCAGGAATAGGGGATTTTTTTTTAAAGAAGGCAGGTCGCTGTAGCCCTGACGTCACTGCGACCCATGAGGATCTATTGTGACTCGAATAGGGGATTATTAAACTTGTAAATTATCTTTTTAGCTTACAAAAATACCGATTGATAAGCCCAAAAAACGTTGTTCAAAACTTACGTATTTAATGTCAAATCCACGTGTTTGAGGCATTCTTTGGCCGTTCTTACGGTTTTTGTGGAGTTTTGTGGATTGTTGAGTTTTGTGGTTCCGCTAAATAATTTAGCGGAACCACAAAACTCAACAATATCTAGCATAAAATGTTTACTAAAAACCTTTATTAACACTTTTAATACATGAAATATGCAGACCGACTCCTTTGTTATGTCCTAGGAAGTAGGACATAACATTACACGCTTTTGATGCTTATACACCGATATAAGGCCCTCTCCTTTATCTTTATCTCCTCTATTAGTCTATCTCAATGGTAAACCCGCTATAATATCACTGACATTACAAGTACAAATTGCCACAGTACAAAATAAGCTACTTCAACATGGCGGTGTCTCGTCTGGGCCATCCTAAAGTATACCGCCAATTTATATTCAGTAGTGCTTTCTAGCGAGGCAAGTGATAGTGGACGCCATAAACGGATAATGGCCTACGCTTAACCGTTTACTGAATTTGGAAAATTCTGAATGTGATTTGAAAATAGAATATTGTAGTGTGACCAGGTAAAAAATGGGTCGATTTTTTTAAAATCTTTAAGTAAAGGTATTTGCTTACATTCAAACTGAGTCCCTAGCCTACGCGTTGTCTTTATCGTTTCTGTCATGGACGTAAAAAAAAGGCGGACGGAGTAAATCGGAATACAGTAAATCGAGGTTACGTATTCCTCTGATTCCTCCTTCAAAATAGAGCCTATCTAATTATAATTTTTTAAATATCTTCAGGAAGAGTGAGTCTATGGTCAGTGGATTGGCGGGGTAAGGGGCATTCATTTTTTGCGATTTTTGAAGGATCATATTTTTTTATATATTAGTAAATTTAGAAAAAATCGAACGTAGAGGCATAGTTTTAACAGATCCCAATATTGCATAAAAAATCATTTGTCTAGACGCATTGTCCTGGAAGTAAATTGGGGAATACGTTTGTATGGAAAATCAGTGTTAGCGTATCCTCTTAAGGGGTTCACACACAGAGCAGGTAATTTTTATAGGTTTATTAATATACATCGTAATAATAGGTAAATCCACGCTGTCATAATATTTTATCACAAATAACGCACTTTAAAGCAAATTTAATCGAAAAAATATCAACACAGTGCTATCAGCTGTTTGACGCCATATTTGTTTTGATGACTACTAGCGCCGCAGTGGGAAAAAATGAAATACATTCAATTACCTGACTGATTTTATGTCCGCTTTTTTCAAAGGGTTATGTAATATGCTACATTTTGATAGAATTGGATATAACTTTTTTATATACCGATAATGGACATAGTTTTTCTCGTAAATGTTCGGTTCCCGCACGATAAACTTAGTTGGTCATATTTTTTGACACCTTATTTGTCTATGTTCTGAAGTTATGAGGGAACAGATAAACAACCATACCCTCATACATACAGGTCAAAATCATAACCCTCCTTTTGCTTCGCCGTAGTCGGATAAAAAGTAAAACATTACAACAGTTTAAAAAAGGTGTGTGTAGCGCGACCAAACATCGTAAAATTTTAATACTTGCTAGTCGCTGCTAATGACGTGTTGAGGGATCGGTGAGTTTACGTCAAACAGACATTTACAAGTTTTCATCAATTAATTTGTTATTTACTTTGGCGTAATATTTATACTGGGGCACCTGTGAGACGGGAGTATAATGAGTCTTGGTGTTTTCTTGTTTTTTTTTAAGCTTTTTTAAAGCGTTTGTATTATTCTTTTGGAGTTCTTTGAATATAATACGTGCATTATAAATATAATACTGTACATGTAGTGATAAAAAGATACGCACTGTGTATATTAGCTATACAGGATGTTTGGAAGATGGATGCAAAGCTTTAACGCCTTGTTAGTATAGAGTACTAGCTGTGCCCCGCGGTGTTACCCGCGTTTTAAGTGATATATGATAAAATACTATGAAAAGTACCAATAACAGGGTCAAAACGGGACGATACATGGTTCTATAATGGTTTATGGTAGTGATGATGATGATGATGATTGTAATTGTAGATTGAGTGTATACCTTGGTGCAAAATCTTGCTTGTTGGTAACATATGCTTAGAATAATGCTCACGAAACCGAAGTCATCACATGTTTCCATATAAATTTTGAGGAGTTCCCTCGATTTCTTATGGATCCCTTCATCAGGTAACCACTTTTATGAATATGGTATTAAATTGGGATGATAACCTATACACCAAAAGAAAAATTTTGAAAATCGGTTCACAAACGGCGGAGTAATCGTTGAACATAAAAAAACGAACATAACACCTCCTCCATTTTGAAAGTCGGTTAAAATTGTAGCCTATGTGTTATTCTGATGTATAAGCTATATTATTGTAAATTTTCATTAAAATCCGTTCAGTAGTTTTTGCGTGAAAGAATAACAAACATCCATACATCCATACATACATCCAAACTTTCGCCTGTACAATATTAGTAGGATAGATAGACCATTTAGAACCGCACTTGACCATTCTTAGCGTTCGTAACGTACGATTTTAACGTATGTCCATTATAATATAGTATAATGTTTTGTCCGAGTTGATATGTTAGAAAATTTACTTTATAGACAAGTACAAGCATTATATAAAACTATCTATACTAATATATTATAAAGCGGAAGAGTTTGTTAGTTTGTTTGTTTGTTTGTTTGAACGCGCTAATCTCAGGAACTACTGGTCCAATTTGAAAAATTCTTTCAGTGTTAGATAGTCCATTTATCGAGGAAGGCTATAGGCTATATTTTATCATGCTGAGACTAATAGGAGCGAAGAAATAGAGGAAAATGTGGAAAAAACGGGGGGAAATTATTTGAAAGGGCTTATTTGAACGCGCTAATCTCAGAAACTACTGGTCCGATTTGAAAAATTCTTTCAGTGTTAGATAGCCCATTTATCGAGGAAGGCTATATGCTATATTTTATCACGCTAATACTAACAGGAGCGAAGAAATAGAAGAAAATGTGGAAAAAACAGGGGTAATTATTTAAAAGGGCTTATCTAACGAACTACTAGAGCAATTTTTCTGTTATTTGGGTCAGATAAGAAGTAGACCACATGAAGGATCATAGGCTATTTTTTTGTAGACGTCTGTGAAATATGTAATTTACGCGGGCGAAGCCGCGTGGAACGTCTAGTAGTTTTATATAATGCTATATAAAACTATAGTTTTATATAATGCTTGTATGTAGACTAGTGCTAGAGTGCTAGAGTGCTTGCTATGTCTGTAGAGTGTACAGTGTGAACAGTCTCTAGTATACCTACATACATACTTTACACAGTATGGACATTTTGATTAGTAAGAGGTGAGAATAAAAGAAGATAATTTCATAAACATTTTTAATTTAAAGTAAATAATTTAGTAAGTATTCGCACTTTTTTCATATTATATAAAATCGTTTTTAATTTGATCAATTTTAAATTCCCTACAAGTATCAGGAATTAGTATCGCAGTATTCTGTGGGCGTGTATTTTAACAGCTACTCACTACTTTAACAGACTACTGGTCACCAGTAACTTCTCACTTCACTTTAACTTACAATTTAACTGCGATAGTTAAGTTACATTGTTATTAATACAGGCCTTAAATTTACGTTTACTCCTTTTCAATCCCTTTTGATCAAATATTAAAAAAAAACCTTCGCAATTCCCATTTCACCGTCTCAAAAACTACTGGGACGATTTTGATAAAAATTGCAGTATCCCTAAGCTGAAAATTATCTAGTAAAACAAAAAAATAATAATTTAAATCGGACTTGTAGTTTCGGAGATATATGCGAACACAAACATAAAAACATACAATACATGAATCGGTTAGTAAAGAAAGGGAACAAATCAGTATTTTTTTTTGCATTTGGCAATATTGATGGTAAATAACTCTTTGGGCCAACACTCATACTGTAATCAAGAAAGGGGATAAGTCCAGGCCATTCAAAGACAAAAATAAATGCGGATCACAAAATAAATGTAATTATGAAACCAAACATGTCACTGACTTGTACCGTTTCTTCAACAAATTCTTCACTTGTGGATACTGGCAAATTTGGAAAATACCTTTGATTTCCAGTTCGTGGCCATTCTTTTTTACCAAACGATAGGTCATTTGGCACTGTAAAGAAAATATTGAGAAAAAGGGATAGATATTATGTGCCAGATTTTAAAAGTTACATAAATAATGTCATTATGTATGTAACTTTTAAAATCTGGCACATTTTTTCAGACGGTGATAGACGTTGGTTGAAATTGGGAAGTTCTGGAAATATTACACACATACGGGTCAAATGGATAACCTCATTTTTTCAAAGTTAGTTAAAATACGCTAGGAATTATAGAATCCTCTAAGCACTGTCATCTAGAAGTCTAGAACTAGATTCTTGAGGCGATAAAACATTTTAGACATAAGCCTAGGTAAGCTGGAGCTTAGCAATTATTGTATAATAAATCATAATTATTTATGTTGTAAAAATAGATATAAGACTTTCATAAGGACATCTTAGGTTGTATATAAACGTAAGAAAAAAACTGTCCTTCTAAAGACAATCCCCCTTACTAATAAACGTTGTATGAGCTTTGAATAGTTATACAGTGTTTTGTTCCTGTCACACAAGTGACATTTTTAATTGGATTGAAGAAGACAAAACACTGTATAACTATTCAAAGCGTATACAGCGTTTATTAGTAAGGGGGAATACGTATAAAGGGTGTAACAAAACTATGAGAATAATTTACAATTTCATTTAAATGTGTATATTTTTTTAGAATAAAACTAATTCTATGATTCTTTCCCGAGACTCACAGTATCTCTGATAAAGACTCTCTTACGTATTTTAAACTTCATCAATATATTCTGGTCAATTATTATTCAAGAATTAGTAACAGAGACAAAGTCAGTTTTAACTTTTTACAATCATTTCAGATGACTCCCGTAGCTCCGTTGCGCCAAAATTCGTTTATCGCGCAGAAACCATAAAATTTTTCATCATTTTCCGGGATAAAAGTATCTCCATTTATTATTTACACGTTTGGGCGTGAAGAGGTAACAGAGAGACAAACAGACACATTTTAGCATTTATAATATTAGTAGTATGTTTTCAAATAACTTTTTTGCGCACGAAATGGCGATCTAAGGATCTAGCCAATAGCAATAACTCAAAAGAACATAAATTGGTCGCATTACAAAATTTACACAACAGTGTCACTGGAGTTACACAATAAAGATTATTACACAATTACCGGCCGTCAATTTTTCATTTTACGTCCAGTAAATATTGTCACCTGCTGCTTAACTAACGACTGGCAGATTACGCTGATTTACAACCTAACTATACTAACAACCCGTATTTTACATCTGGAAGTAGCATAGAAAGAGCTATTAGAAAAATTACATTTAATAGTTTGTGTCAAAAATGTATGGGATTTGATGGCGCTAAGTGATATGACACTTTTGAGCCTTATAAACTCATAATTTGAAAGCTACAAATTTATAATAAAAATACAGCAATAATCTTCAGTAAGTATATCAACATTTCTTTCCCCGTTTTAAATTTTCTGTTTTTGTTTATTATACTCACGATATTAGCTTCCAAAGTAATACCAATTTATTAAAATTGAAGCATACTTTCAGCATCTCCCTAGTATTTACAAATTACGTTTATTTGAAACACACGACAATAGATAGACAATTTCAATAACTACATATTCCCCGTTTGAATTTTTTTTAGATCAATGTTGAACTAGGATAAGTAAAAAAATAGGATTTTTGTGCGATCTCGGCAACGCGTCAAATGTATGGTCAAGGTCGTTTGCTCAGGGGACGGCCTTAATTACATATCAATGAGAAAAGTGTCAATTTTTGTAGCTAACCTCTCTGATGTTTGGATTGAAACTGGTGCAAGCTATTGATATTAAATCCTGGAGATGTTCATCAGTAATTCGTGACAGAAATTAATTTTTAACGAAGTTCATCTTCGAAAAGACTTGGTCCGCACACAATGGATCGGCGGTCCGGATGCGGACCGCGGTCCGCCATTTGATGACCCCTAGTCTAAGGCTGGTTTTAGTGTCACGCGGACCGTCGGTACGGATCGCTCCGTATATATGCAATATGCATTACGTTATAAGGAGCGTTTTAGAGTAATGCGGAGGGGTCCGTACGGACCCGTCCGCATAACTCCTTAAAACTTCATACAGATTGGTCTACGGAGCGATCCGTACCGACGGTCCGCGTGACACTAAAACCAGCCTAAACTATTGGACCGGGGGCGTTTACAATATATATCAAAGTCTATCCAATGTCAAAGTAAGAAATAATTGCCCTAAGATGGAAGATAAGACAAAAGTGGTCATTACGTAAACGTCTCAATAAACACTATCTAGGTCTAGTGCTTAAATAGTAAGCACTAGGTCTTAATAGGTCTTATGCCTTCCTGAATTGAGCACTATCTGATATGACGAAATGTATTTAAATGTAAATTCAATTTGATAAAGCTTTCTAGTTTGCCACTTGCACTACAATTCACTACTAAGTTCTAACTTCTAATATGAAATCGGAAGTCTGTGATCTGTCTGTGAACTTTTTATGTTAAACGGCTGAACCCATCTAGATGAAATTTGGTATGGAGATACTTTGGTCAAGGACATAGGATACTTTTTATCCCTAAAAAATGTACGGTTCTCGCGTGGTAACTAATTTTTGCGCAACGGAGTGGCGGGCGTTATCTAGTATTTTATTAATGCAAAAGTTTGTCCGTCTGTTACCTGTTCACGTTAAACGGCTAAACCGATTTTCATGAGGTATAGGAATAATTTGAGAGATGGAAGATATCATAGGATCGTTTATGTTGTAAAAAATACATGTTTTGTAAGGCATCATTCAATTTCGGAGCAATGGACTTGAGGCCGTCATGTATGTAGTTTTAATTTTAAATCAAAAACGATACACTCCAATGTCTTAGGTAGAACAGGTACACTCCAATGTCTTCCACGGAGCCCTGGCCCCTGGGCCTCCCCAATTACCTTGTAGGGGCATGGAGACAATTAAATTATAAAAAAAAAAACGTTCTTCTTTTTGGGGTCAGTCGAGAATGTCACTTCTTAAAAGGGTTCCGCCACAACTAAAGTTGAAATTTTTAATAATTGTAAAATGTTGAAATCTGCAAGCAGGTTCTATGTAATATATTATGCGCTTACTAAAAGTAGTATGAAGCTACAAAACTAACTGTTAAGTTAAACTGCCTTTTAACCCCGAGTTCAAGTCCAATAACATTTATTGCTATCCAAAGGTTAATTTTTCAATCTTTCATCGATCGGCGGTTAATGAGAAAATCAATAATAGGCTACGTCGATTTGGAATTAATTTTGCGGTTAACGTTTTGAGGCCCCAGGCTAGGAATATCTATTAAAATAGCACTAATAAGAAATTGAGTAGCAGTCTGACACACAAAATTATGGCTCTCATCATGTAAAATTATGATCGCATAAGTGCGAAAGTGTGTATATCTGTTACCTCTTCACGCCCAAACCGTGAAACCGATTTTGCTGAAATTTGCTATGAATATACTTGAGTCCCGGGAAAGGACATAGGATACTATTTATCCCGGAAAAATGTATTCACGCGCGATAAACGAATTTTCCAACGGAGTTGCGGGCGTCATCCAGTTAGACTATAAAGTACGAATTACCTTGACTATATTCTATAATATCTAGTAAATTAATAATTGACTTCATTACCGAGTTTTCCATTAACCGCTACTTAAATTAAACCTCAGATAAGTTTAATCTACTACTAGGACATAGAAAGTGTTAATTGTATGTTGAACAGGTTCTAAAGTTGTTTAATAGTAACAACGTCCGCAACTCCGTTGCGCCATTTATCGCGGGGAACCGTACATTTTTCCGGGATAAAAAGTATCCTATGTCCTTTCCCGGGACTCAAAGTATCTCCATACCAAATTTCAGCAAAATCGGTTTAGCGGTTTAGACGTGAAGAGGTAACAGACAGACAGACGGACGGACGGAGAGACAGACACACACTTTCGCATTTATAATATTAGTATGGATGTATTTAAATGGGTAGAGTTGCCAACAAACATGAGCCACAAGTATGTATATTATTATACTGAAAATAGTACAAAATTCAGCTTATCAAAAAAGGGACGTTTATCATAATTTTGCGCAGTTTGTTTTAACCGTGCATCCAGGATAAAAATTATCCTACATCCTTTCCTGACATTTAAAAGTTAAAGTACCTATCTCTATACCCAACCAAATCGGTTCAACGGTTTGGTTAACAGACATACAGGCACACTTTTGCATTTATAATATTAGTAAGGAAGCATGGACTTTACAACTCAATTTCGAACTTAGAACAACCTAAATATAAGACCCAAACAGGCGATAATTAGTACAGAATGTACCGTTGTAAACCTAGACCTGGTTTCTAGTGTTTAACGGCTAGAAGTAATTTCTAGATTTATCTCTGTACGAGCTAATTATAAACGTTCATTCAATTTATAAAATTAATCAATAGAACTGGTTGCTTAGAGATCTTTGATTTCAAGCAATTTTGTTTATGGCACGGCATATTTTTATATATAAGATTAGGGGACAAAGAAACGGGTCACCTGATGGAAAGCAACTACCGTCGCCCATGGACACTCGCAACATTAGAAGAGCTGCAGGTGCGTTGCCGGCCTTTTAAGAGGGAATACGCTCTCTTCTTGAAGGTTTGCAGGTCGTTTTGATCCGGAAATACTGCTGGCGACGGTTCATTGTAGTGTTAAGTATGTATTATATACCTTTTCGGGCATAAAAACTATGTATATTTTTACGTATTTTCCCGGGACTTAATATATCTTCATACCCAACAAATCAGTTCAGCAGTTTAATCGTGAAGATGTAAGAGATCTAAATTTTGTAAGTCTCGCTAAAACTCGAGAACGGCCGGCTAATTTTAGACTTGAAATACCCGTGGAAATCCAGGAAAGGTTTAGATTAGGGGAGAAGTAATACAAAGTTCATCGGCTCATCTAGTTATTAAATAATATAGCACAAGTTGGCATATATTTCAAACATGTTACCAACATGTTACATGTCTCATTTTTACACGTCCGTAAGTAACTACGGACGTTTGCAAATGAGCCAAGTAACATGAAATCTCTACTTTTGTGGCATGTCCTTAAATCAGTTTTTTTTTCACATAAATCGCGTGTAGATCCTGTGGGAAACAGGGCTGTCACATTTAATTGGCTACAATGATTGACAGGGGCTCACAATAAAAAGTTCTTAGACGTTGATTAGACGGTTAATTTATTATCTAGCTTCATTAGTGTGGGATTCGGAACTAAAACACTCGTATTTACATAACATAAATTATTTACACTTTTTATTTTGTTACCCGGGTCTGCCGTAAATGGAAGTTGGGAATTTAAATAAAGAACTTTTAATTTGAATGTTGGCAACTTCCTACTTGTATCGACCTACACAAATGAAGTAAAATTACTTTATTTCTTTTTATGAATTTAAATTTTTTCTAAAACATGCACCAAAATCTTCTATGCACTTCGCTGTCTGTCCATCTGTCTGTCCGTCTGTCTGTCTCCAGGCTGTATCTAAAAATATTCGGCCAAGTGCGAGTCAGACTCGGGTTCCGTACCATTATATTATATAGAGCAAAATTAGGCCAAAAATTGTGTTTTTTGTATGGGAGCCCCTAAATTTTTTATTTTATTTTATTATTATTATTAAATATTAAAGTACACATATAACTAAGGAGTTTCAGAAAAATTCAAATATCTACCTGTTGCCATTATTAATATCGAGCAAAAAAGACCAAAAAAATCACGTTTGTTGTATGGGAGCCCCCCCCTTAAATATTAATTAATTTATTTTGTTTTTAGTATTAGTTGCTAGAGCGGCAACAGATATAGATAATCTGAGAAAATTTCAACTCTCTAGCTATCACCGTTCTTGAGATACAGCCTGCTGACAGACAGACGGACAGACAGACAGACAGACATCGAAGTCTTAGTAATAGGGTCCCGTTTTTACCCTTTGGGTACGGAACCCTAAAAAGCGATAGATGTTACAGATTTAAGGGGGGCTAACTTAAAACAATTGTTTGCCTACTTTTGCTCTTAAATGGTACGGAAACCTTCGTACGCCAGTCCCACTCGCACTAGGACGATTTTTGTAAACACTATCTGCAAGTGATAGAGAAACTTATAGATAGCTGTTATAGCTACTCAGGACAACAACTACATACCTACATCACACTAAAGTATTAATGTCCGAGTTGTTTAAATTATTTAAGTACTTAGGGGGCGTCCACAAATTACTTGAGGTGTAGGGGGGGAGGGAAAGGTCAGAAAATTAAAAAAAAAACACCTTACGTATTTTATGGACGCCCCTTTAGTGCCACTTGTGTTATGCAACATCCCTTTTAGTATCACTTAATACATTTCAAAGTTTTAGTCTTATTCTACCGTAACCTGAGATGTGTTTTGTAAAAGTTGCGACGGCCCAGTCGGGGGTAATGGTAGTAATATAATAGTGTTTAATTTCAGAACACCATAGCGCCCATAGACAAAATGGGGATGCCATATCAATAAACAAGAGAGAGTTTAAAAATGGAATACATTTTATACAATTTGATGTTGTTTCTTATTTCAAATTTTGCTTTTTTTTTCAAGTAGCTCTAACGGCACACGACTCCAACCAAAATGTTTCGTTTTTGCCATTTTCAATCCTTTTGATTAAAAAGTAAAAATATTTTAAGGTTATTATGAATCTTATTAAAATTATGATTAGGTGCGTAAACCTGTATTCACCTTGTATTAACCGCAATTAAAATGGCTTTAAATGAATAATACCTGCTGATACAAGTCCACAATATTCTCACAATTATTAAAGGATTATAGACGCGCTTAATAAATAATATGTCATTTGCCACTGACAGCCGTGGCGAGGTAATGATAGGATGATGACGTCATTACACAAGGTAAATCGGTAATTACTTTATCGATGTATCGATATGTTTATTTTTTTTTACCTGGCAACACCTTTTCAAAACATCTGAAAGGGTATTTCAGTTGTCATTTAAAATATATAATTTTAAAACGAATGGGTAATTAGTTTTAAATGATGTGCTTATTTATTATTTTAGAATTAATAATATTAAGTACGTTAGTTAATTTGTTTTTGTAAACACTATCTGCTAATTCCACCAAATTCAAAATTTAAATATTCGAATTCCCGCTTTAAAAATCAGTCATTTAAAGATTCAAAATTCAAATATTTGTATCGCTACTTTTGTATAACATGTTGCCGCCAAATTCTTTTGATACTCTGTTTTTATCAATAAAAAAGTTAAATTAGATTTATTTGAAATTGGAATGTAATATTTTTTTCTTCGATAGGTTTATGCAAATGATACGAAGGCGGCTGCTTTAGATAATTCGTGTTATGAAAAGAAACGCTATTAGTGCATAACTAATAACACGCTTATGACAAACGATAGGGTTTAAGTTATAAGCTATACCGAATATTTATTTACTAAGAGGTTTCCAGGTATGTCGTCTATACCTAATTCTATTATTTTAATAAAACGACAATGTATTATGTAGCTCATACCTTGTTAGCCGCCGACGAAAAAGAAGGGTGGTATAAGTTTGCCGTTTCTTTCTGTCTGTCAAAAAACTGACTGGATCGAACAATTTCAAATTCTAAATTACTGCTGCATTAAAACAGTAGGATTCAATCTAAGAGCACGGCAGTGTGCAGGCCAAGTTCCAGTAGTATTAACATAACTTTACACCAACGAATACGTTTTGTCTAACCTAAAAGTTATGGAAGGTGACAGCTGTGTGAAAGTAAAAAATCGGCCAAGTGCGAGTCGGACTCGCGCACGAAGGGTTCCGTACCGATACAGAGCAAAAATAGGCTAAAAAATTTTGTATGGGAGCCCCCCTGAAATTTTTATTTTATTTTAATATTATTATTAAATATTAAAATACACATATAACATAAGAATGTGTGAAAAATTGAAGTGCCTACCTCTTGCCATTATTGATATAGAGCGAAAAAGGCCGAAAAATACACGTTTGTTATACAACAAACCCCCTTTAATTAAATATTATTTTGTTTTCAGTATTTGTTGTTATAGCGGCAACAGATATACACAATCTGTAAAAAATTCAGAAGTCTAGCTATAGCGGTTCTTGAGATACAGCCTGGAGACAGACAGACGGACAGACAGACGGACAGACAACGAAGTCTTAGTAATAGGGTCCCGTTTTTACCCTTTGGGTACGGAACCCTAAAAAGCTCTTTTCTAACGCAATTTAAAATGACTTTATTGGAAATAGAAGCAGCGAGGACGGCAGAAGTAAAAACCGAACATGAATTCCTCCTTTGGATGTCGGTAAAAGAATTCATAGAATTCAAAGTTAGAACTGTTTTTCTATCTGTCTCGACTCTCGTTATAACGCCACGGCAGGCCAACCTGGCTTGTAGGCATCCAGGTCATCTCGCCATCTTTCTCGAGTTCTTCCACGGTGGCGTTGTCCGTCTTCTGGTACCCACTCTATGGTGGCCTAACGGTCAGGACTCAGGATGCATGTGGCTGGTATGACCCGACCTGCCCCACTTTAATTTGACAGTTTTCACGCCGACGACTTTGACACCTATTTTGGAGCGCAGCGAATTCTTTTACCAGAGTAGACAAGAACTAAGGAGTACCTAGACTTCAAACAAACGGGCAAATATACTCGAGTTGGGCGCGAGTGTCAATTTCAACATGTTTCACAATGCTTAGTAACGCATTATTGCGGCGCGCGCTATGACATACTACGTCAATAATATACGTGGGAGAGCCATGCTTCAGCACAAATGGGCCGGCTCGACCGGAGAAATACCACGTTCTCACAGAAAACCGGCGTGAAACAGCGCTTGCGCTGTGTTTCGCCGAGTGAGTGAGTTTACCGGAGGCCCAATCCCCTACCCTATTCCCTTCCTTTCCCTCCCCTATTCCCTTCTCTTCCCATCCCTACCCTCCCCTATTCCCTCTTAAAAGGCCGGCAACGCACCTCTTCAGCTCTTCTGATGCTGCGAGTGTCCATGGGCGACGGAAGTTGCTTTCCATCAGGTGACCCGTTTGCTCGTTTGCCCCCTTATTTCATGAAAAAAAGTATTTATTTTCGAGATCTCTTCTGAGTCGGCCTACTCATTAGTTCTGTTTACTGTGATTTTACCAAGTAATAAATGCTAATAATAATATGTGTCTTCCCAGTCGCTTATGCGTTGAGCCGCAGCGCAAAGAGCCGCTAATAATGCCGCCGTCGGATCAAGTCTCAATCAGTTTTTGCCCACCGCCGACGCCTCTCGCGGACACTTGTACAGCAAACGAGTAGGGCGAGCTGCACAAAAAGCTATAACTTTTAATAAAATCGCTAACCTTTACACAATAAAGATAGGTACTTACCTAAGTAAAAAAAAAAAACGATATTTTCTAGGAGTGATCGAGTCGATGATGTGCTCTTGCAGTCATCATTACTTCTATCTGATTAGAATCACAACTGAGTTTTTAATGTTTATTGTAATGCACACGTATTAGGGTCAATTGAGACCGCAACGCGACGCGTAGATGCATTTATAAATTTGTTCTGAATTGACAGATTTCGTGAGCGTGAGACGTCTTGCAAATCTGTCATGTCAAATGCCACTTTATGACATAGGCTATAGGTTTTATTTTACTCTACCACTAGCTTTTACGCCGCCGCCGACGACAGCGTGGGTCGCCACGCAAATGTCAGTAGAAAATGATACCTATATTCTATGTCATAAAGTAGCATTTTATTTGAATTTTTACCGGTCGCGGTCGCTCGCGGCAACGATCCGAAAGCGACCTTTAGGTATAGAAAAAGTAAAATTGTGTAATGTCTTATGAGTTTATAATATAGGGATCTGTGGTAACTGACAATAACATTAGTATAATATTATAAATGGTCTGTAGCGAATTTACTGGCTCAACTCTGCCAAAAACAAAATTTGTAATGCCTAGTTAGTTATGGTATTTATTTTTAGTGTACCACGAAATCAATGGCAATTTTCAAGCATTTCATAATAAAGAAGTAATAAGCAACATAAAGTAGATGTTGCCTGCAACTTTTACCATCGCTGAATCGCTTTAAGTTGCGAAGAAGCAGCTGTTACCATACAAATGAAATCGTAGCAATAAAAATTACCTTTAGGATACTGGACAGTTTTTAATTTCTATTGCTGCAACGGCTTGAGATAAACGAATTTTATGTGAAAAATCTGTGCCCAACTTTGGTCATCCATACTTACTTCCGAAATGATATAAATGCGAAAGTGTGTCTGTCTGTCTGTCTGTTACCTCTTCACGCCCAAACCACTGAACCGATTTTGCTCAATTTTAGCATGGAGATACTTTGAGTCCCGGGAAAGAACATAGGATACTTTTTATCCCGAGAAAATGTACGGTTCCCGCGCGATAAAAAAAAAACGCAACGGAGTTGCGGGCGTCATCTAGTTGACTATAAATTATGGCTGCACGAATAAGCGTAAGACATATTAATATTATAGCTGACAGTGTGTACATGTATGCACACATGTCAGTCAGAATGCAAATAAGACGTGAGCTTACAGTAATCCTATTACTGAAGTAGCAGGGATTATGAACGCGCCGCGACAAATAAAAACCAAGACCATGCAAAATAGTAGCTGGGAAACAGAGCATCAAAAATATAGCTGGATCGTTTAGGATTTTTTTTTATATTTATTCCTCCCCCTAACATGATCAGGGCTGTTTTTTATCTTTTATTTATATCTTTTTCGTTTTCATCTTTTTCTTTTCTCTTTTATGTCATTTTTCTTTTACTACTTTCTTACATGGCTATTGCATTGTCTTTTATTTCTTACACTATTCTTATTCTCCATGTCTTTACAATATTCTTTTGTTTTCTTATTTTACATTCCTACATTTTACATGTCCATTATGTCAATATATTATATATTCATAACACATATTGTAATTCGTCAGTCTCAAATCTCAATCAAATCTTGTTTTATAATTTTTTAAATATTATATCTAGTACAGGATGTCAGATAGCCTATGTAATATAATTTCTAATGTTATAACTTCTACATTTCAAAGTTCCCACCATATAATTTCCATACAATAATTTCAGTAATAAAATATACAACTTTAATAAAAATCAATTCAATAATGATACAATCAAAATTCAATAAAATAAAATCCAAAAAAAAAAGTCAGAGAATAATACAGACGACAGCACAAACATTATGACTACACTAATATCACAGCTAATTATCACACAATTTATTACTATGTCTCTTATTGACTACCCCCACGATCGTCCTGCAGAAAGCTAGGAAGATTTCCCGCTTTTTGCCCCCCAGGATGGATGGCAGATTCTCACCCGTTATCGATGTGCCCAATTTCTGCTCAATATCATATCTATTGCTAGCAAAAATTGGGCACTCGAGTAACAGGTGAGGAACCGTCTCCTCAACTCCTGGCTGACACAGGCACGACGGATCCTCCTTCAACTTGAATCTATGCAAGTAGAAGGCGAATCCGCCGTGTCCGGTCAGGATCTGTGTGGTTAGTTTAGGATTATGACAACAAGCTAACTTAATCCTAATCTTAAAATATATGTATACACATAAATATATAAACATACTTAAATAAAAACTAATCTTTAGATAATAGAACCGCGCATTTTGAAGTTAGATCTTTATATCTAACTTCAAAATGCGCGGTTTACCACGGGTTTGACTTGCCTAGATTGCTTTTTCACTCGCAAAACTAAATACTAGATTTTATAGATAAATAGATGATGTCCGCAACTCCGTTGAGCCAAAATTCTTTTATCGTGGGGAACCCGTAAATTGTTTTCGGGTTGAAAAGTATCGTTTGTCCTTTCCCGACACTCGAAGAATCTCCATACCGAATTTCAATAAAATCGGTTCGGCGGTTTGGGCGTGAAGGGGTACCCGACAAACACACTTTCGCATTTATAATATTATAGTATATAATATACTATATAGTATGGACATTAATGTACGAATGTGGTGCTTTTACGGAAAAACTGCCGAATCAATTTGGATGAAATTTCAAATCTTTATACTTAAGTTGCGTGGGAGAGCCATTCTTCGGCACGAATGGGCCGGCTCGACCGGAGAAATACCACGTTCTCACAGAAAACCGGCGTGAAACAGCGCTTGCGCTGTGTTTCGCCGAGTGAGTGAGTTTACCGGAGGCCCAATCCCCTACCCTATTCCCTTCTCTTCCCATCCCTACCCTCCCCTATTACCCTATTCCCTCTTAAAAGGCCGGCAACGCACCTGCAGCTCTTCTGATGCTGCGAGTGTCCATGGGCGACGGATGTTGCTTTCCATCAGGTGACCCGTTTGCTCGTTTGCCCCCTTATTTCATAAAAATAAAAGTTTAGAGTTCCGGGATAGTTTTTGCCCCAGTATCATTTACGTTTCCGCGTATATTTTCACAGACATGTAGTTTATTAGCATGTATACTTGTCAATGTTTACGGATTAATGACAAGCGCAGCGAATGAGGATTATGGTTGAGGAAGCATTAGCGACTACCGGCTCTCATGGATATTAACAGACGACCTTCAATAAAAGCTCAACTATACACACGATCCGCAGAACGGATATTTTTCTATGTGCGGCCGCGCGAACGCGCGTTTTGGCCGCCTAATGTGTCCCTTATACAAGTGTAACAAAACTAAATGATAAAATATGATAATACTTTAGAGTTTAGGGGGTGTATGTGGCCCTGACATAGAGTTCACTGTCAAAGTAGCAGCGCTGAGAGAGTAACTTTTTTTTCACTTTTGTATGGAAATATATTGTATTATGCATGACGCTGGGGCGCTGCTACTTTCACAGTGAACTAACTCTATGTCAGGAACACATACAGATACACCCCTTATAGGGCTTACAGTATTATCACTTAGTTTTGTTACACCTTGTATAGTTCGCTGTGAAAGTAGCAGCGCTGAAAAAGCATTTTTTTGTGATTTCCATGGGCAATCGAGCCCATCCGAGCGTCATGAATTTGCCCATAATGAAGTTTAAATAATAAGCCAAGTGCGAGTCGGACTCGCGCACACGAAGGGTTCCGTACCGTTGTAGAGCAAAAATACGCCAAATTTTGTGTTTTTTGTATGGGAGCCCCCCCTAATTTTTTATTATATATTTTAAATTTTACTACTAGATGACGCCCGCAACTTCGTTGCGCCAAAATTCATTTATCGCGCGGGAACCGTATGGATTATTATTAATTATTAAAGTAAGCGTATAAGTAAGGAATTTGTGAAAGTTTCAAGCGCCTATCTGTTGCCATTATTGGCATCAAGCAAAAAAACCCAAAAAAATCACGTCTGTTGTATGGGACCCCCCCTTGAATATTTATTTTATTTTGCATTTAGTATGTGTTGTGAGTACATAGCGGCAACAGATATACACAATATGTGAAAATTTCAGAAGTCTAGCTATAGCGGTTCTTTAAATACAGCCTGGAGAGTGGAGACAGACAGTCGGACAGACAACGAAGTCTTAGTAATAGGGTCCCGTTTTTACCCTTTGGGTACGGAACCCTGAAAAAGGTACTCTTTAAATGCTGCTACTTTCACAGTGAACTCTATTACAGGGGACACATACACCCTAAAGCAGAGGCCGGCAAGTAGTTTTAGGTGGGGTCCGGATACTGTGGGAAAATTTTAACGAGGTCCAGAAAAAAACATACTTGTCCTATGTAGCTTAAAAGTATTATTTTAATTAATAAAGGTATTACGTATACCTTATCTTTGTATTAATTGGTACTTGGTACCTATAAAATACTTTACAATATTTCGCGGTCCGAGATTCGACCTTTCGCGGTCCGCAAACGGACCGCGGTCCGCCTGTTGCTGACCGCTACCCTAAAGTGTAATCACTTTGTTTTGTTACCCTATATTAGTAAGTGTCTAAATAGGTCGTCGTAGATCAGTGTTAAACAATAAGGAGGACGCTAATAGGTCTACTTGTGAGGCGCCATACAATTATGCCACCTAATTGTTCTAATGCTGTGGAGTCGCCGTGTTATTTTTACTTTTTTTTATTGGAATTTCCTTGGAAAATGTGGTGTGGAGCAGTTTGCGTTTTTACAAAATCTTTTGGGTAGAGTTGGCGCTGCATTATAAATCTAAAATTATATTTTCCTATTATAGGATCATTTAAAATTATAATTGATATTATGTAATGACCAATTTCAAATGTTTCGCTAGACCTGATAATTTTTTTAAACTTTTATACGTGGGAGAGCCATGCTTCGGCACGAATGGGCCGGCTCGACCGGAGAAATACCACGTTCTCACAGAAAACCGGCGTGAAACAGCGCTTGCGCTGTGTTTCGCCGAGTGAGTGAGTTTACCGGAGGCCCAATCCCCTACCTTCCTTTCCCTCCCCTATTCCCTTCTCTTCCCATCCCTACCCTCCCCTATTACCCTATTCCGTCTTAAAAGGCCGGCAACGCACCTGCAGCTCTTCTGATGCTGCGAGTGTCCATGGGCGACGGAAGTTGCTTTCCATCAGGTGATCCGTTTGCTCGTTTGCCCCCTTATTTCATAAAAAAAAAAAACTTACATCAAAAAAGAAAATAAGTGTAGAATTGTGCGGTCAATATACATAAGCGTGACATCAAAATTGGCAGTATTATAGCCGGAAATTTTGATTTTTTCATCAAAGTTTACACGAAAGTGGGACCAGTTCAAAACTTCAAACACACTAAAAATACTACTTTTATAGATTATAAACCTTCCCTGGACTTCCACGAACATTTCAAGACTATAATTATTAGCAACGGTTCAGCCTTTCTCGAGATAAGTGCTTACAACATATTTAGCGATTTTTTTTTTAATAAATAAGAAGGGAAGCTACTCCACACCATTCCTAGGCTTTGATTAGTCCCGTTGACAGTGCGGTGTGGTCGGTCAGACCGCGAGAGTTCCGATAACTCGATACTGTGTAGATCTGGGCTTTCACGAATGTGGCTTTGGCATATTTGTACGATTTACAGAATAATCTCTCTTCCTGAAGATATTTAAAAAAAAATTAATTAGATAGGCTCTATTTTGAAGGAGGAATCAGAGGACTACGTTACCTCGATTTATTGTGTCTGTCTATATCACAATACACGTGCCGGCGCAAGGTGAAGCGTGGTGGCAATAGTTTCCTCGTTTAAATTTTACTGCACCCGCGTTCCCTCTTAATAGAGAATAAGGAATAAGTATTACGCAAAGGTAGCGCCCTCTACTTAGAGGGCTTGCACACGTCATATCAGAATATTGACAGAAACGTTGTCAAACGTCGAACAAAACTTATTGTTTACTGTCTATACTCTATGCAGCTGGTGCTGCCTCTAGCGTGAAAACATTGCAGTATAAATATATCATATTGGGTTATAGATACTAGTGTGACTATTGTCACGTAGTTTCTGGGAAGTGTGAACGATGCTAATGATCAGTGCGGCCGCTGGGTGAAACATTTTGAACCCAATTCGTTATTAATTGACGCAGCGGCTCCCAAACTTTTGACTTGACAGAATTTATCATCGATTTATAATCTCTTACACTTTAAATGAGATAACCTTGGATATATTATATTGCTAAGTCTTAGCCCATATAAACTGCTTTCAACAGTTGCTTCCCACTGCCAGACAAATCCTTAAAGATTTTGAGGTAGTCTGGCCGTAGGAAGCAACTGTCAAAATGTCCGGCAGTGGAAGACGAGATTCCTACAGTTACCCCAAAGAAAATAAAATAAAAAATTGAGCTTTACCGAAACTCTATAGATGTTGGTCGTTCTCACCTCTATAGGGGTCACAGGAAAACTCAGTTTTTTTTAAAATAACGAAAGTCTGGCTGTCGCTGGCTCTTGTGTTAAAAACTTTTAATCTAAGATGATCTCCCAAAGATACGAAAAAAAAAACCCACAATATAACCATATTATCATCAAAACTTTAAATACTTTGTGAATGTTGATTCCAGTGCACGCTTAGGATGCCGTTTGTAGATTTGCCGTTTAAATATTTGTCGTTAGAGATTTGCCGTTTGAAATGTTGAGAACCACTGCCCTAGACGAAAGTCGTAAAATACTTCAGCGTAAACAGTATAATAGGTTTTGTCGCGGCGACAATTTTATTAATTGACGAAATATTATGTGTAAAAACCCGCCAACAGCGTCGAGCTATAATCATTTATTAACACTATTAGAACATTTTTTTAAATAAAATAAGGGCGCAAACGAGCAAACGGGTCACATGATGGAACGCAACTACCGTCGCCCATGGACACTCGCAGCATCAGAAGAGCTGCAGGTGCGTTGCCGGTCTAGTACATTTTGTAAGTATTAAATAATTTATACCAAGGCAACAAAATCATTTCGAAAATGTTAACGTTAGATTCTCACCTGAATCTACCATACCCATCGATTTACGCTAGTAATATATAAGTCTATGACCATACCCATATCCTTTTTGACGACCTCTGTGGCTCAGTTGGTGGTGCGTTGGTAGCGCAAGCCGGGGGTCGCGGATTCGAATCCCGTCGACGACGGAACAAAAAAAGTTTTCAATTTTCATGGGTCTTGGATGTGTATTAAATATATGTATGATATAATAAAAATCTTAAATATATGTATAATATAAAAGTATTAAATATATTTCCGTTGTCAGGTACCCGTAACACAAGTCCATCAGGTACTTACCACGGGGCCAGACTGACGTGGTGTGAAGCGTCCATAGATATTATATTATTATTATATCCATACTAATATTATAAATGGGAAAGTGTGTCTGAACTTTGCTGAAAGGTATGGATGGATATTATTTGCGTCCCGGGAAAGGACATCTAGAATACTTTTTATCCCCGAAAAAAAAATGTAAGGTAGCCCGATAAACGAATTTTGGCGCAACGGCGGGCGTCATTTATTATGATATAATGATGTATTCCATATAAAGTAACACCGTAGGCAGATAATCCCACCATATAAGCAAGCTTAGAGATTCATTCATAAAATCGATTTCGGAAGGCGAGACATATAGGGATATGTCATACGCATATCACAGAGTTCAAAGACTGACCTTGATCTGTGACGTACAGACAAACATTACAATTGGCCGCCATCCAAATATTCACACAAATATTTTTTAAATAGTCTGTAGTAGCAAACATAGGTAACTTTCAAGTATGCGCGCGCCGAACTATACAGAGAATACTAACCCCGCAAATCCATTGCGCCGAAATTCGTTTATAGCGCGGGAACCGTATATTTTTCCGGGATAAAAAGTATTATATGTCCTTCCTCGGGGCTTAAAGTATCTCCATACCAAATTTCAGCAAAATCGGTTCAGCGGTAAGGGCGTGAAGAGGTAACAGACAGACAGACTTTTGCATTTATCAGGGCGAGCGAAGCGAGCCCTAGTATATCCCACAACACTATTACGCCTATTGATTTGTGCTTTGACATATTAATTTCTTTTATATGTAGATTTGTCATCATCAGTCAGTCAAGGTTTTTTTATAATATAGATGTGTTATCATCAGTCAGCCAAGGTGTGACGTCGCGAGCCCTCACAAAGCTCGGCTTTTAGCTAGTAAGTCATATTAGTATGGATGATCCTTGTAACGCCCATATAATATGAAACACAGACGATTAAAAAAGCTTTTGAAAAACATCTATTTAACAGGCAAAAAACCTTGGCATAACCTAGACTGGCAAATAGGTTTACTAATGACTTGTATGTCATATGCCAATTATATAAAATGATTTATGCGATACGATATCATTTAATGATTCTCTGGTTACAATAAGCGGCCACTACATACGTTCGACAGACAGACAATATAATATTTTCTTGACTTATTTTCTAGCTTTATAGCTATTGCTTATTAGCTATTAGAATAATTTTTGCCTTATTTGTAAAATTTCGTTGTACAGACTTAATTACAGAACCATTCTAAGTCATGAAGTCTGTAAGTCTGAAATGGCCACTTTGGCCACTAATGTTTGATCAGGGCGAGCAAAGCGAGACCTAGTATACTGTATAATTTATATCCTACAACCTGAACATAAATTTGTGGTACACTTTACGGAAAAACTATCACGCCTATTGATTTGTGTTTAAGGCGACGCCTTGATAATTTGGCTGTAGCGATATCGATTTTTCTCAGCAATGACTAAAGCTAAGAAATATTTTTTTTTAGTCAGCTGTTTCGTACAAAATTACTAAAGCAGGTATTATAATTACGTAGCACCTATTATAATTTCTACCCAGCAATGTCATGACTCCTCGGTATGTAATGTCTCTCACGGCCTTTCATCAAAATCAGTCTACTACGGAGTTCCACAGTTCCAGATAACGATAAAATCTTTCCTCAATAATATTAGCGTACACAGTATAATATACATACAGTATCGCAATTCCGCGGAACAGCAGAACACGAAACAATAAAACTGTCACATTACCACTCGCGCACCGTGTTAACATCTTAGATGGGTTCTTTTATTGCTAAACAATATTGGATGGGGCTTTGTAAATATGTTGGACATTTTCCTGGTATTTACATGTTGAGGATGTGTATAACATGTATCATTTGGAGCAGAAGTGATATAAAAGGTTTTTTTTTTTATGAAATAAGGGGTCAAACGAGCAAACGGGTCACCTGATGGAAAGCAACTTCCGTCGCCCATGGACACTCGCAGCATCAGAAGAGCTGCAGGTGCGTTGCCGGCCTTTTAAGAGGGAATAGGGTAATAGGGGAAGGTAGGGATGGGAAGAGAAGGGAATAGGGGAGGGAAAGGAAGGGAATAGGGTAGGGGATTGGGCCTCCGGTAAACTCACTCACTCGGCGAAACACAGCGCAAGCGCTGTTTCACGGCGGTTTTCTGTGAGAACGTGGTATTTCTCCGGTCGAGCCGGCCCATTCGTGCCGAAGCATGGCTCTCCCACGTATAAATAATTTTACACGGTTTTATAATATATAGTCAATTAAAGATGTTTTGAGGTTATAATCTACCGCTTATGTTTAGATATCGTTTGCCCAAAATATGCTTAATTTTAAGTCTTATATTCGAGTGTAACAATTATGTTTTGGCTTCAGGCTTTTGGGTTTAAAAAAAATAAGAGAATTTCAAACCTTCAATAATACAAATTACAATGATAAACGCATTTTTTAATATCATGAAATATTATATTTTGTTTTATGTTTAGTATTGATAACTTATAAGTTTATATTAAAAGCACTTACTTTTAATAATCAGTAGCACAAAGTATACGAACTTACCTGAAAAGAAAAAAAAATACACATTAGAATAATAAATAAGAAAAAAGTATCGTTTTTTTATCACAGTTCAATAAATAATATATTGTCGAAAAACATAACCCTCCCAGCTCAGGTGGGTAAAAAGTAACCAATAATAAATTCTTGATAACTCGCATTTTTTTTTTCAAGAAAAAAAATATCTTTTAAGTTCCTGGTTCCCCGCTGGGCCTCATCATCTCATCACCACATCGTCACCTCCCACTCGTCTGGCCTTCAGGTGCGCTGAACTGAGAATACTATTTATAACTAGTCTGTATACAATCTAGCAATTCCAGGAAAACTGATTTCTTTATCTTATTTTGAGCCTACTCATAGAGGCAGATAGCGAAGCTACGTAAATTAGTCGGGTTATAACAGCCGACAGAATGAAAAGTTCGACATAGCCTATGTCACATAGGGAATATTACGTAAAGGTCGGAGTAGAGGGCGCCTCTAGCACATGTAGTAAATAATCCGACCAAAATCCGACATGTTGCACACGTCATATCAGAATATTGACAGAAACGTTGTCAAACGTCGAACAAACAAAACTTTTTGTTTACTGCAATGATATTATATGAAAAACGCAAAGAATATCATTGGTTTACTGTCCATGCTGATGCCTCTTATCTAGCGTGAAAACATTCCAGTTATATATTATCATATAGATCATATAGATAGACACCAGTTATATATCTTTATATAATAGCTGCAATAAGTCGTAATATTGTTATATTATTTCTTTAAAAAAAGAAAAATATTCCATCTTTTTGGTAAAAGAGATGGAAAACTTCTCCTGTGAGTTTCTTACATCGGTTCTTCTCACCGGGTTAGTTCCCAAACCGGTGGTAGGTTTAACTCTGAATGATTTTCATTCAGAGTTAAACCGAACCGAAAAAAAAGTTAAATATGATTCGATTTATTAAAAAAAAGACAAACTATGAAAGGGTGTGTCTATATCCGCAAATCAATCAATCAATTTTGATATCACAAAATTAGGTCTTTAGGTGATAGTGAAAGCGAATATTTGCTACCGTTTGATAGCGATATTACTTATTAGGGTTTCGTACTACGAATAATGAAAACTAGTTTCGTAGATATAATGTGTTCAAACCACTGACACAAATCGCGTACAGCTTTGAGATCGCTCGGCGAAACTGGAGATGGCATGAGGCACTCTAACATAATAATAGAGTTAAAGTAAAGTTTAGAGCTACCAATGACGTGTCTGATTTCCATCTATATGACGATACGCTAGGCGACACAGTAATATTGCAATGTTTTCACGCTAGAGGCATCACCAGCATAGACACTAAACAAAAATATCACTTATCAGTGTTCTGATATGACGTGTGCAACATGTCGGATTGTGGTCGGAGTGCCGAGTGTGAGTTTTTGTTTCACAATTCGATCGTGAACGCGTTTGGCGTTTACTAAGATTTTGTATGGGATTAGTCACTGGGCTGGGCTCACTCCCGTGAGCATCGCTAGGTGGCGCTGTACAAATCCCATACAAAATCTTAGTAAACGCCAAACGCGTTCACGATCGAATTGTGAAACAAAAACTCACACTCGGCACACAGATTATATTCTGTATATGCTAGTATCGCCCTTTGCTCCGACCTTTACGTAATAGTTCCCATTATTGGCGCATCAATGATCAGAAAAAAATGATCAAACGGGTCAGATCTATAAATAATCAGCCAAGTGCGAGTCGGACTCGCGCACGAAGGGTTCCGTACCGTTATAGAGCAAATATAGCCAAAAAAATGTGATTTTTGTATGGGAGCCCCCCTTAAATATTTAATTTACTTTAATTTTATTATTTATTATTAAAGTACTAATATAAATTAGGATTTTGTGAAAATTTCAAATGTCTACTTGTTACCATTATTGAAATTGAGCAAAAAAAGCCAAAAAATTCACGTTTGTTGTATGGGAGCCCCCCATAGTTATTAAATTTATTTTGTTTTTAGTATTTGTTGTTATAGCGGCAACAGAAATACACATTCTGTGAAAATTTCAGAAGTATAGCTATAGCGGTTTTTGAGAAACAGCCTGGTGATAGAAGGACGGACAGACAGACATCGAAGTCTTAGTAATAGGGTTCCGTTTTTAACTTTTGGGTACGGAACCCTAGAAATGATCAAAACTCAAAAGAGTCAGATCTATAAAAAACAATGATATAACAGTGCAGTCTCAGTGATAAGTGATAACACTTGCCAAATATAGGGTCAATGACCGCTTATCGCTGACGTGAGTACTAACATTGGCGAAATCGCTAGCATTTTAGTGTTTAGATAAATGAGCATATGATTACCTGATTGCGAAAACTGTAAGGTTTCATATAATGTAACGAGAGGATGCATTATTCATGAGGCGTTCAAAACTGAACTTTATTTACTGAAGAAGATACAAATTGAATTGCCGCCTGAGATTTTGTGCTGCACGTTCCAATTTTGAACGGCTCATATGAAAAGCACCGTTTTGTCCTGTTGCAATGTCAAATGACCCAAGTGACTTTCCGATCTTTGCCGCAAGCGAACGCGACCGACAAAAATTCGACTAAAATGCCACTTGGTTGCCATTGGTCTAGCCATGCCACCGCTGCTTTGTGGTGGCGCAGAGCAAAATGAAACCTATATGGCCTTGTTCAAAAGTGGCATTTTATTTGAATTTTTGTCAGTCGCGGTCGCGATCAACGCAGCAAGCGTTGATCGGAATCTTTAGGTGGAGACAGGGTTCCCAACCGTCCGGTTTTTGACCGGACTGTTGGGTTTTAGAAGAAATTGTTGGGAGTGACCTTCCGACCGGATGCAATTTGTCCGGTCACATAAAAAATGTTACCGCGACATTGCTAATTCGCCCGCGACGCGGCGCGGCTGCGTAGGTAATAGACAGCATGCAGGCATGCATGTTGATACATCTTTAATAAAACTTTCATTAGTACTTTTTTTTTGATTTGACTATTTTTGTGACTAGATGAACAAACTGTTCTACAGTTAGGTGGGTGCAAAAAGTTTGTAACTTTTTTTTTATTTATTAAATAAGGGTGCAAACGAGCAAACGGGTCACCTGATGGTAAGCAACTACCGTCGCCCATGGACACTCGCAACATCAGAAGAGCTGCAGGTGCGTTGCCGGCCTTTTAAGAGGGAATACGCTCTTTTCTTTACTGGAAAAGTTGGCAACCCTGGGTGGAGACAGGAGTATCTCAATATTTGTTTCAATAAGGTAAGATAGATAGATAGATAGATAAACACTTTATTGCTCACATATAAATGGGTATACAAACAAACTTAAAATACTTAAAAACTAATACATGTGGGCAAGGGCGGCCTTATCGCTATAAGCGATCTCTTCCAGGCAACCCTGCAAGACAGGAGAGTTCACAAATAAATAGATAGCAGGGTAATTATAAGTAAAAAATGGACTACTTAAAATATGTACATTGATGTAATTGTTTAGGTTTATGCTACGAATTAAGATGTATAAAATATATTACTTATTATATATATATAAAATAATTTAACCATACATAAAATAGTGTATATATATATATATATTACTAATCATAAAACTATATTTAGCGTGTGACTTTATTCCGAAGATGGCCATGTAGTTTTGATTTAAATATGGCAAGTGACCTTGAATCACGAATGTCACGTGGAAGATCATTCCACAAATGCGTAGCTCTCACAGCAAAGGAGTCTGCAATGTATCCGGACTTAGCAATTGGCACAACAAGCTTATTATCGTATGCTGATCTTAACGCACGGCTTTGTTCAGAACTACGAAGACAGAAGCAGTCCTTAAGGTAAGAGGGAGTACGTGGGTCAAACAGGATATTGTATAGGAACACAAGGATATGTTCTTCCCTACGAAGCCTGATGGGCAGCCAATCAAGCTGCTGGCGGTACTCAGAGACATGGTCAAACTTGCGCAGGCCATATACGAACCTAATGCAGACGTTTTGCAACCTTTCAAGTTTATTAAGGTATTCCTCATTAAGATCTATAGCACAAACGTCTGCATAGTCTAAAATTGGTAGCAGTAATGACTGAGCAAGCTCGACTTTAGTCTTTACGGGCAGTAAATTCTTCCACCGGTTAAGTGACCCCACCGCAGCAAAGAGCTTACGACTAACCTGTGAAATGTTGTGAGACCACTTAAGGGCCGAGTCAAAATAAACACCCAAGTTCTTAACAACCCCACTGTAAGGCAATGTTACATTATCAAAAGATATGGTAGGCAAAGAATTGTAATCAGGCCGGTTAATTTGCTTCGATCCTCCGATAATTATAATTTGTGACTTGGTGGGATTGACAATTAGGCCATGAGATTTACTCCAATGAAGGATTGTTGCAAGATTTTTATCAATTGCTTCAATGGCAGACTTAAGATCATTGGCAGGAGCATGGGTGTAAATTTGGAGATCATCCGCATAAAGATGGAAGAAGCAGGATAGGAGGGGAGTGAGGAAATTAATGAATATGGAAAAAAGGAGAGGAGACAAGATACCACCTTGAGGCACACCAGCAGACATACTGCAGAAACCAGATATCCGATCATTGACCCTTATACATTGAGTCCTACCATAAAGATAGCTACGGAACCATTCAAGAACAGGATCAGAGAAGTGAAGCGCACCTAGCATTGCTATTAGTATATCAAGGTCTACAGTATTAAAAGCGTTGCTGAAGTCCAGCAGAGCTAGCACTGTAAGTTGCTGATTAGACATGGCCAGGCGCACGTCATCAGATACCTTAGTTAAAGCAGTAACCGTACTGTGCCCGGGTCTGAAACCAGATTGGAGAGGACTGAGCAGACCATTGTTATTAATAAAGGAGCTTAGTTGTTGATAAACAAGGCGCTCAAGGACTTTGGATAGGAAAGGAAGGATGGATATGGGCCGGAAGTGAGAAGGAGACGTAGGTGACTGAACTTTGGGTATAGGGATGACTGCAGCTTTTCGCCAACAGCTTGGAAATGTGCTAGAGCTTAAAGAAAAATTAAAAATGTGCCCGAGGATAGGGAGTGTAACGGGGAGGGTAAGGGAAATCATTTTCCGGCTTATACCATCAACACCCTGAGCATTAGACTTGATGGATGCAATTATTTTCTCAATTTCAGGCAATGAAACAGCTTTAAATACGAAAGGAGATAACGGAGGATCAGGTGGAGGAGATGTCAAAAGGGCATTTATGGACTGCTGTTTAACGGAGGCTGGGATGGAACAAGTAGTGGTAAAATGGTGATTGAGGGCATCGAGGTCAAGATTGGGAGAAGGGGAGGACTTTGGTTTACCAATTCCCAAGGAGTTAAGGAAAGACCACACCTTAGCAGGATCTCCATTGCTAACTGAAGAGTGTATGTGGCGACGCTGTGCATCCCTACACAATCTACTACATCTATTTCTCAGCTCTTTATACTTTTGATGGTTGAGTTCAGAAGGGCTGTTTCTAAATTTGACTTTGGCGGAGTTTCTTTTAGCCATAAGTCCCTTTATCTCATCAGTGAGCCACGGCGCAGGCAGGTGTTTTAGCCTAACAGGTCGTAAAGGTGCATGTAGATCAAATATTTGTAATAAAAGTGTATTGAGAATTTCCATCTTTTCGTCCACAGTAGAAGCATTATACACCGCCTCCCAGTTAATTTCCAAAAGGTCAACTTTGAGCTTATCCGTGTCAATTGCGTTGTAGTTACGTTGCATGACTATGCGAGGTTTGGGCTTAGGGCAACGGATTTTATAGGAGAGGAAGATCAGGTCATGGTAGGAGAAGGCTTCGGCATTAAATTGCCCATGTGTACTAACGTGATTTAAGGAAGAGACTATAATCAGATCAAGCAAAGATGGGGCGCAGTTAGGAAAGAAGTGTGTAGGGTTAAGAGGAAGGATATTGAGGTTGACGGAATTTAGTAAGGAACGGAGTTTGGTGGCTCGGGTCATGTGTACATTGTCTTTGTTAACTAGACAGGTATTAAAGTCACCCATTATGATGGTGTGATCTACATTAGTGACATTTTTTTCTAACAGGACTTCAAACTTATGGAAGTAGTCAATATGTAGCGAAGGACAGTAAAAAACGCCCAGCAAAAGCTTAGTATGACCAAACAGCACCTCTATAAATAAATGTTCCGAGGATTCTGAGTAATCGGAGGGAGATTGATCAAGGATCTTGTAGGAAAGGTGATTTCTAAGGTAGATAGCTACTCCGCCACCGCCTTTGCCAGTTCTGTCATTCCTAATAAGGACAAAGTTAGGTAAGGAGTATGAGGTTGAAGGGAGACAAGGCTTAAGGAAAGATTCTGAGACAAGGATTGCATGGATATTTAGGTTTTTGGAAAAAGTACTTAGGAGGTCAGGATAGTGTGCTGGGATGCTTTGGGAGTTTATGTGAACTGCATTAAAATTCCGTGCAAATGGTGCGAACGCTGCCTCTACAGATACATCAAGAGACTGCGAGATGCTCTGAAAACTATTAACTGAGGAATGTGACGTTAAAGAACGAATGTCATCATCCGGAAAGTCGTCATCGCTATTATTTACTTGCATAGTAATAATTATAATATTATATTTATCAAACTGTAATAATTAAATAAATTTAACTAATACCTAAACAATATTAAATTGATATAATACTTATATGAAAGCAAAATATGTGCCTAGTATCAAAATAAATAAAATTTAATAAATTAATTTCACTCTGCCTGCCTACAGTGCTTGTATTAATATTATTTTTATAAAATAAAAACATACAAAACATTATTGTACAATGAAGAAAAATTCAAATTTTTAAGACACCACGAATTAAACAAATAAAAATAAAGTTACACAAATTATAATGTATGCGTTGGGAATCCCTAGCAACACATACATTTCTAGCGACTAAGGAGAAAAGTGCAATAAGCCTAGATAATATTATATTATATAACATAAGACATCATTGGCAACCCACTGAGGTCACCATAATAAAAAGAAGGAGAAGAAGAGTGATGACATTATTACTGTCAGGTTGTCAGATGACAACTGACAGGTGACAATAGGAACTTATACGGAGGTAAACAATAAACATTATTAATACGGAGGTAAACAATAAACAAACAAATTAAGTGAAATTGATAAAAAGTATAGATAGACCCACAAAATATAAAGTTACAAATTAAGTAAAACAATAGCCGATACAAGTATAATAATTATGTGGGTTGAACCGTGAACGAGACAAAATATGGTTGATGTTACTAAACTACATTTTATGATGTTTGGTCTGCAGTTCCTGAAGCTCAGCCAATGTTTCGATTTTGTGCCTTGAGCCATCTGGACCTTTTACATGTATACAACCGTCTCGAGTCCAGCACGATGAGATACCATAGAAGTCTCTGGCAGCCATAAAGATGTTGTGACGCTGCTTAGTGAGGAACTCTGAGAGGGTGACTTTCGTTCCCTTCAATGCCTTCTTAGCGTTCCATACACGATCACGGAGTGATTTTTCATTAAATTTCACTATAATAGGCCTTGGTTTAGGGTTGCCACTATCATTTTTAAGCTTCCCCATACGATGGCAAGTACGGATTTTGTTGGGAGTAATGTCTGCAAGATTACATTTAGTGGTTAAGGCTTTTACTACAACACTATTGGTATCCTCATCACTGGCCTCAGGAACACCGTGAATAAGCAGCATTTTTCGACGAGAGCGTGTCTCCATACGGTCTAGTCCTCTGGCTAAGGCATCCACCTCGGCTCGAAGAATATTAAGTGCACCGCAAACAAAGGATTTGAATGCTTGAAAATCAGTGTTCAGTGCGGCAATGGTGTTAGGTGGCTTACGTGAAGTGGCCTGATGTAATTCTGCTTGAAACTCAGCCATCTTTGAGTGAAACATCTTAATCATGTCCTCCATATTCGATTGCACTTGGGTGTAGTCCATTGTGAAAGTAAAATTCAATATGTATGTTTTTAAAAATGAGAAAAACACTGCAGGCAAGTAGCACTATTTATGCATAAACAAACAACATATAATTAGCACAAAAATAAACACAACTATTATTTTTAAATTAAGTAAAATAGAGAGCTGTTTAAAATTGCTGTTCACTTTACAACTACCCGCCGAAAAAAAAGGTAATTTAAATTTATAACAAGTACGTGTGGTGATTGGTGTCTATGGTAATGCGGGTCAGACAGAGCGGCTATTGTTTAAAAAAACATTTCCATAGACAATATAACTTACGAAATAAATGTAACATTATATTATTTAAATAAATTGTGAGTTAAGACAAGGATTACAATTTTGTTACGAAGTTATTCAATAGTATGCATTTATTTTAAAATAAAACATAGTAGATGACGTCCACAACTGCGTTGCGCCAAAATTCGTTTATAGCGTGGGAACCGTACATTTTTCCGGGATGAAAATATTCTATGTCCTTTCCCGGAACTCAAGTTATCTCCATACCAAATTTCATTCAAATCGGTTCGGAGGAAGTGTGTGTGTGTTAACAATGGTAACACACACACACACTTTCTCAGACAGATACACTTCTCATTTATAATATTAGTATGGATTTATTCAAAGCAATTCCTACAGTGGTCTACTCTTCCTCTGTCTTACGAATTTTCGATCAGCACCCGTAGCATGGCTACAGTAGAAATACGAAAGTATAGACAAACAGCGGAGATAAACGGAAGGTGCCCCTCAGATCTTTACCGCGGCTAGCCACGATCGACAAAAAATCAAATATAATGCCACTTTATGACATAGACTATAGTCCTAAAAATTCAAATAAAATCCAACTCTATGACGTAAGACTATAGTCTATATCATGGGTTCCCAATCTTTTTCAGCCTGCTGCGGCTCAGTTACAGGTCACAATATTTTGTCACGGCGCCCTACTCTACCTAGCTATTAGAAAAAGTTACTTAAGAGCGAGCTGTAATCAACAAAACTTGGTTGACTACGGTACCCTAAAACAGAACCCTAACCAGCTAATTTTTTGTATATTGGTAGGTTAATAGTTATATAATTTAAGATTAACATTGTCCTACAAATATAACAATCCATATTTTAGGACCATCAAATCAAAGTATGAAATCCTTTCTATCTCTCTTAGCTACCACTTTCAAGATTTTTCGCAGATAAAAATGTTGTTTGTCTTATCAAAATAAAGCTATTCACAAAAAAATTAGCTTGTTAGTAATTTAAAAAAAAATGTTCTAGGGCTCCCTGACTATACACCTTAAGAACATATCCATAAAACATATCCGTGTCTGTATAAAAACTATGGCAAGTACCTTTTGTATCATAATAATGTGCTGATTTATGGTATGAGGATGGTGGCGATGATGATGATTACTCTAATTGACATAGTGGCATATTATACTTGCAGTTCTTTAAACAACGCCGAAATCCCGAAACATGTATCTATAAAGAGTCAGGAGTTCTGTACTAGTGATCCCAGCCCTAGATTTTTTTTTTTATTACTAAAAAGCAAATTTTTTGTGAGAAGCTTTATTTTGATAAGACAAACAACATTTTTATTTGCGAAAAATCTTGAAAGTGGTAGCTAACAGAGATAGAACGGATTTCATACTTTGATTTGATGGTCCTAAAATATGGATTGTTATATTTGTAGGAGAATGTTACTTTTAAATTAAATAACTATTAACCTACCAATATACAAAAAATTAGCTGGTTAGGGTTCTGTTTTAGGGTACCGTAGTCAACCAAGTTTTGTTGATAAAACGCCGAACGTAATATAACCGCCTTATTTTTTTAAAGTCGTTTAAAACTTCAAATTAGTTAATTTACCTAAATGCCAAAATGTAAAATGTAAATTACTCGCTAGACAGATAATGAGTGTAAAAAAAATAGAGCAAAATATTTTTTGTGTTAGCTATTTAAGTCACACGAGTATAATAAACTTGTACTTTTTTAAAAATCATAATATGGTTGTGGTGTTTGTTACCCTCCCTACCCAACACAAAAAATAAAAGTGACAAGACAACTCTATGCTTTCTATGTTCGTAATTCTTGACAACGACCGCGTGGCGGCGCGTAGTTGTCGAATGTCGCTTGCGGGTAGCGGGGTGTGTGGGCGGGGCTAGCGTGTTTAATAATTCTCACAGCTCGCTCTTAAACAAACACCTTTAATGATTATAGTTAGGTTAAGCAGGTAAATAATAATAATTTATAAACAAATATTATTTAATCATCTACCTGCTTCACATAATTAATTTCCATAAACCAAAATTTTTGGTTTCGGATAATTTTCATCATTGCCTTTCCACGGCGCACCAGGGCGCCGCGGCGCACACTTTGGGAACCCCAGCCGTCCTAGCATACGCCAACGAGATATCTCGTGGATATCTCACTCTCGAGCGTAGTGATATTGTCGATATCGATATATATCTCTTTTTCCCTAACATGCGTAGGTACGTCGAGAGATAAATTTCTCGTTCGTAGACTAGCTTCACAGATAATAGGTATATATCGACAAACTACTCTTCTCATTTATCAAAATCTTGACAAAACTCGATAAAAATGTGTTGTCATTTTAAGGTTCGTAGACAAAAATAGCACAGATTAAGAAAAAAAAAAAACACAATTATCTCTAATTTTGACGACAGACACGAGACAAAAAGTATGTCATGTTAGGGTCAATAGAGATGAAGAGATAAACCAGTTAACATCGAGAAAACATGTGGACAAAATTTTCTCGTTTGCGCATCTTAGGTCGGCTGGTCTATGTCATAAAGTGGCATTTTAATTGAATTTTTGTCGATCGCGGCTAGCCGCGGTAAAGATCGGAGTGGCACCTTCAGTATATCTCCGCTGTTTGTCTATACTTTCGTATTTCTACTGTAGCCATGCTACAGGTGCTGGTCACATGTTTTGACTCCTCAGTCCTGACTCGAGTGCAAAAAAGTGCATACTGCATATTGCCACTAAAGATGTTTTCGCTTAAAAATCACAGAAGTCTGTTACAGAAACACGTGTTTACTGTAACCTAATAGGTATCTAATGAAGCCCTAGACGGCTAGACACCTAGAGCTTAGGAATTTGTTCAAATACCACAAACATGTTAGAAAACATTACTGGTACAGCAAACGCATTTGAATCTCCCAGCCGAAAGTAATGAAATGAAATGAATTTAAAGTGCACATCTATACTTAACATAATAAATGCGAAATTGTATCTGTCTGTCTGTCTGTTACCTCTTCACGTCCAAACAGCTGAACCGATTTTGCTGGAACCGATTTTCCCGGGAAAGGACATACGACACTTTTTATCCGGAAAAAGTACGGTTTCCGCGCGATAAATAAATTTTGGCGCAACGGAGTTGTGGGCCTCATCTAGTTGCATCTAAATACAACCAAGTATGGTATTAGTATTATAATTTAAATAATAATATTAATTATCTATACTTAATATTATTTCAAATTTCAAATTCAAATTCTTTATTAAGCATACAATAATATACAATAGTATAAAAGCTAGGTAGCGTACATCACGTCGTCTAATCCCATGCTAAGTAAAAACTTGTGTTATGGCAATCAGACAACGTATGCACGCCGAACAATTTTATCCTAAAATATATTATTTACACATTCACACACACAATCACACTACACTTTATCACTCCTCCACCTCGAAGATGGATAAAACTTGAGTCGGCACTCTCACCACAAAGGAACTGAAATTCACTTTGTGGCGAGAGATTATAAAGCGGAAGAGTTTGTTTGTTTGTTTGAACGCGCTAATCTCAGGAACTACTGGTCCGATTTAAAAAATTCTTTCAGTGTTAGATAGCCCATTTATCAAGGAAGGCTTTAGGCTATATTTTATCACGCTAAGACTAATTAATACCAGCGAAGAAATAGAGGAAAATGTGAAAAAAACGGGGGGAAATTATTTGAAAGGGCTTATTTGAACGCGCTAATCTCAGGAACTACTGGTCCGATTTTAAAAATTCTTTCAGTGTTAGATAGTCCATTTATCGAGGAAGGCTATAGGCTATATTTTATCACGCTACGACTAATAGGAGCGAAGTAATAGAGGAAAATGTGGAAAAAACGGGGGAAATTATTTGAAAGGGCTTATCTCACGAACTACTGGAGAAATTTTTATGTTATTTGGCACAGATAAGAAGTAGACCACGTAAAGGATGATAGGCTATTTTTGTGGACTGATTGTCTGTGAAATATCTTATTTACGCCATACGCGGGTGAAGCAAGGCGAAATCTATCTATGGACGCTTCACAATCACACCACGTCACAGGATTTGTGTTACGGGTACCAGACAACGGAAAATATACTTTTAAACTATTTATTTACGATTTTTATTAAATGGTACACATATTTAATACGCATCCATGACTGGAACATTGAAAACATTTTGTTCCTTCGGCGGGATTCGAACCTGCGGCCCCCTGCTTGAGCTACTACGCGGCACGCGCTCGACCACTGAGCCACAGAAGCCGTCACTGAGCCACAAGACATGTATTCACTAGTCGATTATTCAATCGATAAATAAGTATCGAATAAAAATCGATTAGCTGATAGCGTTATCAGTTGCAAGTTGCAACAGTCAATGAAGGGGCAGAGGCCAACGCCGCGTATTCTCAACCCTATGCGCCTTGTAATAAGGTTTAATATATAGATCTAACTTAGTATTTGTTGTCCCAATTATTTAGGTCGAATTGTAAACAAATTGTCGTACTGAATGAATATTCAAATATTCTAGACTTCAGAGTTTCCATCGAATTGTTTAAAAGTCGGTTTAAAATCGGTCAAATGCTGCTTATTCTAAGTTTCTAACACTACTGCACAATGCATGGTTTCTGAAGGTTTTAATATTGGATTTTGCAGAATCAGAGAAAAGTTTCGCATATTATGAAGGGTTCTTTACAATAGCTTATCCATCATTCACTAATATTATAAATGCGAAAGTGAATCTGTCTCTTTGTCTGTCTGTTACCTCTTCACGCCCAAACCGCTGAACGGATTTTCCTCCAATTTTACTGTTTGGTATGGAGATAGTTTCAGTCCCATAAAAGTACAATAAGATACTTTTTATCCCGAAAAAATTTACGGTTCCAGTGTGATAAACGAATTCGGACTACGGAGTTGCGTGCGTCGTCTAGTAGCAAATAATAATAATTATATTATTCCAGGGGATTTAAAAACCAAACATAAATGGAAATTAATATTCCAAATCAAACAGGATCATCTAATCTGAGAAAAATAAAATTCGCAAGCATTCCCATTTAAAACAAATAAAAGGCCACTTTGCAAACACGGTGGTACCACTTAAACATAATTTTGCAGACATTAAAGTAATTTTGGCCAACTCAACCACCATGTGGAGATGTAAATAAGAAAGCGAAAGGCAATTTTCTACTTTAAAATTTGATATCTTCATCTTGTTTAATCACAGCGTTGAAATAATGGCGGCCACACGCGTTTTTGAAATTCGAACGCCGAAGTTTGTTGCAGAAATGAATGCATTTGAATTTAGAATGTCTTTGGATTTGGATTACTTTTTTAAAGCTCAGGTCAAAAGCTTGGAGACTTGGAGTCCAATTTCATGATATTGGAATTACGACTTTACTCTCGGACTCCTTCATTATTCGTCTCCAAAACTTTAACATCCTCATTTTCTTCATCATCAGAATATTGACAGAAACTTTGTGAAACATCGAAAAAAACTTTTTGCGAGTTTTTAGTTTGCGAAAGCGAGTAAATATTGCTGCAGTAATATATCCTAATATAATAATGACTATTAAAATAATAATAATTATAGGTCTACCAGAATCTGATGGCAAAAAGTGAGAAAATAAATTGACTCTAGCAATACCGGGGTAATCGGAATAAAACATTTTGATCCTTTTTTTGTCTTATAGCGGCTGATTCTGTGTGTTAAACATGCAAATATAAAAATTTATCCAATGTACAAGGATATTTTATGAAAATCTGCTGACAAAAATTGCCGTCAGATTCTGGTAGACCTATAGCAGCTGAAAACAAACGTCAGCAGCTTTTTTTTTCGTAATGCTGTTGAACTTGACGTGGGCACTTGACCGCATAAATGAATTTTATCAGCCGTACTAGTTTACCCAGAGCCAAGATATGTACAATCCATACTAATATCACAGAATACATATTACTACAAGTACTAATATTATAAATGCGAAAGTGTGTCTGTCTGTTACCTCATCACGCTTAAACCATTACATTGATTTTGATGAAATTTAGTATGAAGATACTTTGAGTCCCGGGTAAGGACAAAGGATACTTTTTATCCCGGAAAAATGTACGGTTCTCGCGCGATAAACGAATTTTGGCGCAACGGAGTTGCGGGCGTCATCTAGTTACATAATTTATATCATGCTATCAATAATTAGAGATGTGCCGACTAGTCGGTAAAGCCGACTATCCGGCCACTTTCGTAGTCGGCCACTTCGGTAGTACGGAAACATGCGAAACCATGATCTGCTGGCCGACTAGTCGGCCGACTAGTCGGCCGATTAGTCGGCTTCTTTGTAACCGAATAATCGGCTAGTCGGCTAGTCGGCCAAAGTCATGATCGGAACATCTCTACTATCAATCTTATAATCCCCTCTGAAACTTTTTCAATAACCATTAGTTTTATGAATGGCTACACCAACTACTATTCGACTTAGTTGGATAATAGCCTATTTCCATATAAAGTAGGTAGTCACTTTATTTACAATCTCAATTATATAGCATCTTTTCAAAGAGAAAAGATGTAGAGCAGGGGTTCCCAAACCATATTATATTTTCCACTGCCCTCTTTGGGAAGAAATTATGTTTTAGCACACCCCATTTTTTTAATTTAAAATGCATCCAGATAAAATAAAAATAAAAATACAATTCAAACCAGTAGTTCCTGAGATTTGCACGTTCGAACAAACAAAGAATGCTTTAGAATTAAACATAGATTATTTTTAATAACATATTACTACGGATGGTCACGTAATTCGGGTACCTAGGTTTCCTTCGTGGCAATCGTGGCAGGTCCACACGACTCTTTGGGATATTATCGATTTATTTATAATATCGATTATAAAAAATAATGATGTTAATGTCTCATAAAGTAAGGATGTTGTGATGTATGTTAGGGGCCACCCAGACTGTAAATTATTATTTCGTGGGTCGATTATTCGATAATAGTATTTTGAATGCTTTTTGTGTCACTGTTTATGGGTATATTTGGTTGTAAATATTAGATTTAGTTTGGATGTATTTTGAAGATAAAAGGTCAACTTACGGGCGCTTCTTCTGGTCTGGTCCACATGTGGGTGACAACATGCTCCTGGACGCGCGCGTGTTGCCCGTGTGACAGGACAAACATGCGGGCAACTTGGATGCGGGCCACATCCGCGCGCGATGGCACGTATGACAGTAAAATCGCCTTAGGTTCGATTTATATGCGTCCGCCCGACCGCGCGGTTTGGCAGCTATAACGCGAGATCACAAGCAATTATATATAAAAGACAGCGCGCCGCGCCGCTATTAATATAAAAATAAAATATGGATACATAGTAATGCGTGTAATCTCGCAGTATAGCAGCCAAGCCGATATTTCGCGTTGATGTAATGTCACAGACATACGTCCATATCCAAGTGGATGCAACACCACAGACATATCCAAGTGGATGCAACACCACAGATATATATATATATATATATATCCAAGTAGATGCAACATACATCTATCTAAGCGGAGGGCGGCGGCGTCGTAAATCTTGTTTAATTTCGGTATCTGGTGTCACCGGCAGGTCACTCAGGTAAGTGCGGTGTCCGCTGATAACGGGCTTAATGGCGATATCGTTAATATGGACATTCCAAATTAGAAATCCATACTTACTAATATTATATATTATGCTAAAGTATCTGTCTGTCTGTCTGTTAGCTCTTCACGCTAATAACGCTGAACCGATTTTGCTGAAATTCTGTATGGAGATTTAAGTCCCGGGAAAGGACATAGCATACGATAAGACTGATAAAAGTGCCTAGTCAAAATGCTTTCGCCAGTTTCGATAGCCAAGTTAGATGTGAAGAGGAGCACATATTTTTATCCTGGAAAAGCGTACTCGCGCGCTAAACGAATTTCTGTGCAATGGAGTTGCTCGCGTCATCTAGTGATCATAAATCGCGTCATCATAAAATATTTTTTAGGTTGGAATAAATACGTAAAATTCTCGTATAGGACCTTTTTTGGCCAAACTCCTACGAATCGGCTAGACTGATTGTGTTAAAATAAAGCAAAGTGGAAACTTATCCATATTAACATAGCCCTTGATATGTTGATTACGAAATTCAGTTCACCAAGACTTAAGTTGTTCACTGGAAAAGTGATAAGTCGGTAGCTTTTTTAATTAGCTATATAATCATATCAATCTATATATAACTATACTATGTTCAGCGTGTTATAGCATAATATATTATGTTAGAAAGTGTGATAGTTTGTTTTTATGAAAAATCCACGCATACATCTGGTGATATAAAAATTATTTCAGATTATTGATGATTATTTGATGCAAATTTTTTGCTATTTAACGGCCGCACTCAGAGACAATCATTCAATAGGCTACTTGACCTACTTTTTTTCTTCATGCTAACCGGTTCTTAATCGTTCATTTTCACCAAAAAAAACTAATATTTTAATATTTTAAACAGTAAAAACCCATAAAAAATGTTGATTGAAAATATGCCTTTTAAATGGCGCCGAAAACATTGTCCGCCATAGTGTGACGTCATATTTTTTGTATTTTATACTAATTTCTTTATTGAAAAATTTTATGTGCTAAACGTACGAGTCTAACAGTGCCAAAAAATTAGTAATAGGTAAATATTGAAAAACTTTTGGAGAAAAGTTTTGGCCATTTCATTTCCCAACTACAATAAATGGAGATAATATATAAAACTGATGTTTTATTTGAAGTATTCAAGAAAATATATTTTACAAATCTTTCTAGGCTTTTTCTTGTTATTTATGTACAAATAAACTTACATATAACGAGCGCGATAAATAAAATATATTAAATTACTAGTGTGATGACGTCACATCCAAAAGTACCGCAGAAGCGTTTTCGTCAGTACAAATTAAAAAATATAAAATCATATTTTCAAATCGACTTAATTTATCAATCGTAAGCTTTTATTTGATAATAAGGGTGAAATACGGTTTCCTAGGCCAAGTTCTACTGGCATTTGTTCAATGAAATTGAATTTAAGTCAAGTAGCCTATTTAATTAAAAGTTTGACAAATAATAATGTGCTTATGTCAAAATCTTAATTTAATTACAATTTAGTAATTAAAGAGACGAATACGTCTCTGCGAGAGGCTGTAAAGTTGTTTTAAATTTTTAATTTGTGAAAAAATGTCACTCACTATCTGTCACTATCGACGAAATTGTTAAAAACTGGTCCGTTGTTTTTGTTTGTAAGTGAATAATGCTTTTTAAAATAAAAATTAAAACATAATGACGATGATGATAAAGAATTTCAGTGAAAAGTATGCAGTAGAAAAATGGCAATATATACTAATAAATGCAATATAAAAAAATACTTCTTACCTACTCTCCATTCCCGTCACTTTAGCTTTTACTGAAAGAGTTTTTTCAGTAATGAATCTAAAGTGGCGAGAAGAGAGAAATAGAGCATTAATTAATTTAATTAAAAACGAATTGTTTATTTATTTAAATTTAAAATATGTTAATTGTCAAACAAGCTTTGTAACATTTAAAGGTAACAAAAAATTGATAGTATGTGTTAAAAGCACACAAAAATACGTTTTTAAAACAATAAAAACATAAAATTTTAAAAATACTTTTTTTTTATCCCTAATACTTTTTTTTTTCCTATCCAAACTAGTTTATACGTTTTTTTTGTCAAAAAAAATTGGCAACCCTATGTACGGTATTGGTTATGTTAACGTCATGATACAGTTGATGGTTTTCAGGATATATTTTTACTGTACTTAGGTATATCATGTATAACATAATTACCTAAATTGTTAATACAAAATCCGAGTATTTAATTTAAATAAGAATAAATTTAAAGCTATTGCATAGCTTTTATCGCGGGCTTTAAGCGCGGCGACCGAATGTAGTTAATTTCTATATAATCAAGGTTTTTCTCAAATGTAATATCAAAAATAGTAAAATAATAAAAAGCCGGATAGTCGGCGCTTTTTGCCGACTATTCGCCGACTAGTCGCCGACTACAAAAGTGGCCGGATAGTCGGCAAACCGACTAGTCGGCGACTAGTCGGCACATCTCTAATAATAATATAAGGGACACATAAACTCTCTAGCTCCGCGAGCGATATATAAATTGTTCTTAGAAATTTTATAAGAGTACACCAGCATGGAGACAATTAATTCAAAGACAAAACATTATTTTTGTGGGGAGTCCGTCAAAAATTACACTTCTTAAAAAGGTTCCTCCACCACCAAAGTCTGGGAACCGCTGCTTTAAATACATACAAAAGATTTTAGTGTCTATTTCTGACCACTTTTGCTCGACACCAATAACGGTAATAGAACAGAACCCTTCGTGCGCGAGTCAGACTCGCACTTAGCCGGTTTGGCGATTCGATATCAATTAGAAAACCGGTCGCGGGCAAAGTGCCGCGCCGCCGCGCGCGCCGCGAAAGTGAAGGCATTACAGTCCTAATTTAGGACTCGCGAAAGTCCAATAAAAGGACTAATATCAGGGCCAGGGTGACGTTAAAATGCTAAAGAGTTCTTATTGAGCCACCGTTACTAATTGTGACATTGTGAAATTTAGCTTTCATATTTTCCTGCAACATTTTTTATTGCCAGAAAAAACGATTAAAACAACATTTTCTGAAAATGAAACCTAGCTAGGTTGATATTTCGTCTCCGAAACCCTTTACATGCAAAATTTTATCGAAGTCGTCAGAGCCGTTCCGGAGATCGCCGGTATAGATAAAAATACGTGTGGCACTCGGGGACTACCGCGGTAAAGCTATTGCATCGCTACACGGATACGTCTAGTCGCTCGCACACAAACACCGTGCCGAAGTCTGCCGAACTGAAACGACGTCATACGAGTGTTAGGTTTAGTTTAGTCACGGAATTTCTTGATTCGTTCGCCGCGCTCAAAGCCCGTGATAAAAGCTATGAAAAGAATAGCTCAGTCAAACTATTAAGTACATTAGAATACAAAGCATCCTTCTCTACTCCATTTCCATTCAGAAACATCAAATTTCACACGATCAATTAAATCCCTTTTAAAGTGCCCTTATTTTATGTGTTCAATAAAACACAATTAATAGCTGGTATAATTAACTGATAACAGTTATACTGCTCCAGATTTCGGTGGGATCAAAACGACCGTTAAATTTTTACTGCTGTCTAATCGCGAATTGTCTTTAGGGTTAATTATATTTTTTTCGTCGGTAGGGTTCATATGGTCACTTCGAAGAAATTGAAGGTTATGTTTTTGCTATGTGCTAAATACAACGGTTTTTTAAATCGATAATATGTTATAACCTCAAAGTGTGCTGGACGGTGATACATAAATGGTTTATAGAAATGTTATTAGGCACCATTAAGGAGACAATAATAAAACGATAATAATATATTTAGCCTCAATTTTTGGAAAGAAGTTCCTTATCGCGCGTTGCGAAAAGGGGCTAGACGGAAAAAGTTGTAACGACATGACACAAAAGTGTCGGTATATTACAACTAGAGCGTGTTTCTCTCTCACTCTCTCTCTTTTTTTTGTTTTTTTTTTTAATAAAGTCGTTCTATCTGGGTGTCCCTACTCCCTTGACACCTCTCAAGTTTTTATCTTATTTTCTTTGGGGTAACTGTCGTCTTCCACTGCCGGGACAGTCAATTGCTTGATGCTTTCCACTGCCAGACCATCCCAAAGTCTAATAAAATCTAAAATTTAGGTGTTTCTAGCAGTGAGAAGTGGAGTAACCGCGAAATAAACTTCATAGTTGCTGGTCGTTCTTACCTCTATAGGTGTCATAAACAGGCTTTCAGCTTTTATAATATGACTAAAGTCTGGCTGTCGTTGCCTCTTGGGTTATAAGCATAACTGAGTTTTCGTAAAGGAACTATCATAGAGGTAATAAAGTTTATCTATCCTGTGTTGTGTCCTTAACGAAGTAAATCATTAGGTTTTACGAGCGAATACGGAAATTCGTCGATATCTACAGTTCAAAAGCTCGTAAAAATGTTCATTTGGATTATTTTGCTCTTAAATGAGTTAAAAAGTGTAGCTAAAATGAGTAATTCTACATTATCTTAATATCGTATATGTTTCGGCTTATTTGCTACTTAATTACTATTAATACTAAATAATACTTTAGAGTTAAGATGTGTCTGTTTGTCCCTCGCTCATAAAGAGTTTCTTCTGAAAGTAGCTGAAAAAATTACTTTCGACTTCTGTTTCTAAATATGCCCTAAAATAATGAATTTGCCCATTACCTTCAAGAAATAAAAAAGTACTTAACTCTTTTAGCGCTGCTACTTTCACAATATAATATTCAACACTAGATGACCATTATCGCGCGGGAACCGTACATTTTTCCAAGATTAAAACAATCCTATGTCCTTTTCCTGAGACTCAAAGTATTACCGCGAACATCAAACTCGGTTCAGCGGTTTAAGACAGACAAATAGACACACGTTCGCATTAATAATATTAGTATGGTCATTTGACAATCGATACGCAGTTATTTTTTTAAAATATTTTAGAACTAAGGTATCTAACTGTAAGACTATGAGTTAAAGCAGTGATTTGTAGACGCCCTAAAACCTAAAAGCACTTAAGACCTAAGTTCTAATGTCAGTAACACTTCACTTTAGACTTAGGTCTATTTATTACTTTAGGGCTGGTACGTTTGGCTTTATATTATAAGCCGTTCTCCAGATTTAGAAAGACTAATAAAATTGAAAAAATATTTTATTTACTTATTATAGATTTTATTAAGATACTGCTCATCTTAACTCCGTTTATTCATTTTTTTCCGTTAATTTTTTCGCGAAAATGAATTTTTTGACTGGACTCCAATTATGTTGATATTAAAATGATATCCAAATCGGTTTAGAGGCATTAAGAAGTGACAGACAGTCAGAAAGAAAGATTATCCAAAGTCTTAAAATCCGTTTGGTAGGTTTTACTTAACAGACACCCATCAATACTTAAAAAGAGAATCCTTTGAGAGTAAAGAGGGCAAGGGAGTGCTCTTGTGCACTGCGCACAGACCTATAAAATTACTCCTGCGTAACTGGCCTGGACTCAATGAATCTAGCCACCGCGCAGAAACCGTCAAAAGAAATGTTAGTGCATATATATTTAGCAGCCCTATTTGTATCTAGGACATAAACCTGGACCTAACATGAGTCAATTAGTTTCATAGATACGAGCCGAGCTTTAAGTGCTAACGTTAAAAAATAAACGATCATGATGGAGACAACTTTAGTAGAGCTGTTTCCGGGTTTGAGTAATTATGTAAATAAAATTAATTTTCAATTTTGTTAGCCTCGCTACCTAGTAATACTCAAGAACGGCAGACCGCAGAACCGACTTGGCTAATTTCAGTTTCGAAATATTAATTAGGGAATTTGAAATATAATATTAAATAGTTTGTGCGTCGCGCGTCGTTGCAAGAATCACAAGTTTGTTCAGTTGGCGCTTCTGTATTGACGTATTAGCATACAATATCTAATCTTATCTCATATTATATAAAATTCTCGTGTCACAATGTTAGTTACCGTACTCCTCCGAAACGGCTTTACTGATTTTTACCAAATTTTATATGCATATTCAGTAGGTCTGAGAATCGGCTACTGGCTACTTTTTATATTGATAAGTGCATTTGTTGAATAAATAATAGTAAATTATTACAACTCGAGACTGACGGCGACCATTGTTTGTGCGACGGGATAGCGATGGACGTTGCCATGGTGACATACTTATTTAGTCACTTCAATAAAATAATATGGGCGAAAATCGAAATACTTTATACGGCAAAACAATGTTTACCGGGATCGGTGATAGCTAGTAATAATATAATAATAATAATATCTATGGACGCTTATAATATAAAAAATATGTATTTTTGGGAATACTCTTTATGCGAGAATACTCGCGATTTACCTCAGCCTTCTAAAGCCTACAGGCTGTACTGGCCAACGGCACTGGCCTGACGAGTGACGAAGCCCCGTCCTACAGTAAAAGTAGAAGTAATAAGTCACATTTTTACTGTTTAAATTCAAAAGTACTGTGATTTCACAGTAACAGTAACCCTATAGCGCTGTCGGGCACGCGGTCAAATACTCGCTGTATATCATACGAATTATACTGGGGCCACGACAACCGCGGACTGAAATGCTTAGGCTGCCTTTTTTTTTTTTTTAATGAAATAAGGGGGCAAACGAGCAAACGGGTCACCTGATGGAAAGCAACTTCCGTCGCCCATGGACACTCGCAGCATCAGAAGAGCTGCAGGTGCGTTGCCGGCCTTTTAAGAGGGAATAGGGTAATAGGGGAGGGTAGGGATGGGAAGAGAAGGGAATAGGGGAGGGAAGGGAATAGGGTAGGGGATTGGGCCTCCGGTAAACTTACTCACTCGGCGAAAGCGCAAGCGCTGTTTCATGCCGGTTTTCTGTGAGAACGTGGTATTTCTCCGGTCGAGCCGGCCCATTCGTACCTTTTTGGCATACTTTGGCATACTACGCCGTGGCTGCCTTCACATTAAGTCGCGAGTACTGCGGCAGCCGCGCGACTGTCTTTAGTATGGAAGTCGCGCGGCTGCCGCACAGTGGAAAATTTGGGTCCTTATCGGATCAAAAATCTGTAACTTCAAGGTTTTTCATCGTATTGAATTGAGATTTGGCACATGTATACAGTGATATACAAAGATTTTAAAAATAATCAATTTTTGTATTTTTTTTCATTGTATACATATTTATTTTAGGTTAAAAAAAAAGAAAAGATAAAAAAGTAATACGAGTAGTTTATTTTTTATAAATAAGTAGTAATATGAGTAAAATTATACTTATCACACAAGCATAATAAAATACATAAAATTATAAAATCGTATAGTACCTATCTATGCCTCACACCAAACTAATTTATCTTAGATTAGACAAATCTTATAATATTATTGGTTTTATTCTAGGTTTTAGTTACTTATAATGTTATATCTAATTGTTATTATCCTCGCTATTTCTAACTAAAATTACTTCCGGTGTAAATGTAGGATCACCTTCAGGTACCACCTTCAAAAGACTTAGTGCCTCTTCATCAAGATCCTTCACATTTCTCACATAAGGTTTTCTTAAACTTGAAACGTATGGATCTGAAGTATATAGAAGCGTTTTAAATACGTCTTCATTTGTAGCTATACGGGAACATTTTCTGGCATGGTGCAGGCGCATATTTCTGTAGTCTTTATTGCGCGACTCTTGTGCATCTTCCGACAGTTGCCCAATAGGAAGAACAGAAAAATGTTTGATCACGCTTTCTCCGTGTATAAGTAATTTGTGCACGGAGGATGGCATGTAGTACCAATCATAGTTACTAACATAAATTCGCGCAGTTTCTAAGGCATAAACTCCAAATTTTTCGGGATCGATCATCATTCCAGAAGAGAGAGCTTGTAAAATAATATACAAGCGTTTAATCAATGTTTCATCAACACCTGTTATGTTCGCCGAGCAAGTGTAATTGTAAAAGAACCTTCGTGCTGTATTTCCATCACTTGAGTTTCCACTTAATTGACGAGGTTTGTCGATAATTAATCCTAGCTCTTCCCTGAAACGTTTTTGAACAAATTCCTTCTTTTCTTTCTTCAATTTCTTTTTTTCTTCTGTTGTAGCAGACCAAGTCTTAAAGTCAAGATTGTAGCAAATGTGTAATACCATTTCCATGCAGCGAATCCAGGCATGCAATGTGGATAATCCATATTGGTAAGCACTTTCATTTTCAGGTCTAGCAGTCACTTTTAATAGGTCATTCATAAGTCGAGGAGTAGCCCCACATATCGTGCACGTAGAACCCGATGGAGTTTCTGTTAGGACCTGAGCCACCTTACCATCAATCATTGTTAGAAAAAGTTCGTGCTTCACATTTACTGCAACACCATCTTTGTTTATTAATGACGGGCGTAAAGATTCAATTTGTCTGGTAATTTCGTCTACAACTGCCTTAGTTTTTTCAGGAGTTTCTTTACAAAATTCAATAGAAATGGGTCTACAATAACGAACAGATGAAGGTACTGGATTTTGCCAAATAATGGCTTGTGAGAGGTCATCAATTAATCTAATGGGAACTAATGAAGTGACGAACAGATTGGCATCTGAAATAGTTTCCGATTCTTCTGGCAGTTTCTGCTTGTATTGACTTTGGCCAGATGAACCATCACATCCCCATTTACAGTAAAGGATTAAATTTCTGTGTTGTTCTAGGAAAACTGGATTAATTTTTAAAATTCTGGCAACTGTGTGGTCCAGTAAGTCTTGTATATTAATCACTTTAGCATAAGTATTTGTGATTTCGATTGTAGAAGATGGTGGATAGCAAGTTTGTTTTATTTCTTGTATTTTGTAATATGGGGGAAACATTGTACACTTTCTTTCGTTGGTTAAATTTCTTAGGTACATATATTGTGCTTTAGTTAGATCCAAATCAATAAAAGCACTCAATGCTTCTGTATCAGATAAAATCTTCATTTGGTTTGACTCTTTCCACATAGTCGAGAAAACTTTTTTCTTTTCGCTCTCAGAGTTTCTTAGCTCTTCAACAAGATGAGCCTCTGCATACTCACCTAAGGCCCGCAGTCCTTGCAAAAATGCGTTACAAATGTGCTCAAACCCATATTCTTCTAGTAAAAGAGTGTTTTTCCTTTTCTTTGTTGATTCTGAGGAGTCTCCATAAGCAATGCACGGTCTTCCTCGTTTACCAGAAGTTGATGGCAGTGAATGTGCTTCAGACTCCGGAAACTGTACTGAATATCCTGACTCCAGCCAGCTTGTATTATTTCGAATAAATTCGTCCTTTTTCCGTGATGCTTGAGCCCAGCGCTTATTGAAAGAAGGCAGAATATTTCTTTGAATGTCACCAATTACAAAACACAAGATGTTTTCAGAAACATTTAATGTTTGCTGTAGAACTATGGACAACGATTCCAAGGTTCTGCCACGCTCGATATAGGGAATGATGAAATCGCCCTTAGTACAGTTGAAAGTTGACATTTTAATGGAAATAACCAATTTAAATAAGTGTCACTCAATATGAAATACACGCTGAAGTGTGCAATTTGAAGATATTTGCTTCCCCTTATATACTAGTTTTTTAGATATGAAATACGTACTAATATGAATGTTATGCATATTTACTCATGCACGACGAGTGCAAAATAGATGATAAGCTATTGCTATCAAAATATTGTGGTTAATATAGTTTTTGTAAACTATGTCAGCAGTAACCGCAAAAGATACCGAATTATCTACTCCGACCGCTATCACATTTTTTCCCATAACTTCCAGGACCGCAAACTTCCGCAGCTGATTTTTTTAATTTTTCATTTATAAATAGTTAGGCTATTAAATAACACATAAAGTTGCGCGTCGCGAGCCGTCGGTAAATGTGAAAACCTTCGACGAAAAAAAAAGAAAAGTGAAAAATAGGGTATGTCAATTTTTAAGTACTTACTCAAAAATAAAAAGCATATTAAAAAAAGTTAATAGCTCATTATTAAGAACATAAAATATCCTTTTTAAAAATGTATAAAACCGCATGCATGTGCTAAATACTTTTTTCACAATATTCATTTGAATTACGTGTATGCAAACATTTGAATGAGCCATCCGCTACTTCAACTTACTTCAACCTATGAAAAAAAAATATTTATGCAGTTTTAGAACAAAAAAATGTCTGATTAAGATTATTTGGTTATTAGAGTATCGAATGCAATAAATATTTCATTCAAATTGTGATATTTTTAAAATCCATTTATGATATGCTCTAGTTCTACCATTTTCCATAGTGTGCCGCCCGGCTGCCGCAGTACTCGCGACTTAATGTGAAGGCAGCCACGGCGTAGTATGCCAAAGTTTCTTACATTGAATTATTATTATTTAATTAGGTTAACTGAAGAGTTTTTGTTTGTCTGTTTAAAACAAAAATCTTTTCACGCCTAAAGATGATTAAAATATAGTACATAATATTTTTATTCTAGAAAAACGATCTAACGCAAGCGTAACCGTTGCAAAATTCTAGTATACCAATACGGTTGTTTCATTGTTTGTCGTCGAATTGGTTGAAAATCGATACAATAATTATTTAAGTAATATTTGCACCGATCTGGTGCTCAAGAAAAGTATTTAAAAAGACAATAATATAGCGTTCTAGGTAAAAAAAATATCTAAGACGTAAAATGTTGGTAACTATAGGTCTACCAGAATCTGATGGCAAAAAGTGAGAAAATAAATTGACTCTAGCAATACCGGGGTAATTGAAATAAAACATTTTGAACCTTTTTTTTTTCTTATAGCGGCTGATTCTGTGTGGTAAACATGCAAATATAAAAATGCATCATTAATTTCACATTAATTTCACACCCCCTAGCGGAACTGGATCCTATAGGAAGCAGTTACCATCCCAAGATAACTCGTAGAGCTAGGGTCATTTCTATACACGACACACAGACAGACAACACAATATCCGAGCGCTAACAAGTTAAGTACCTATAAGAACAGGTCATGTGACCTAGTTTAGGTACTTAGTACCATAAAATTGTTTATATTAAAATTAAGATATTATTGTAACAATAACTGTCAACAATGTAAACAATGTACCTATGCCTATATTGGTCATCAATAAAGATTATTATTATTATTATTATTAATGATCAAGGATATTTTATGAAAATCTGCTGTCAAAAATTGCTATCAGATTCTGGTAGACCTATACTAACTAGACGAATAAGAACAAAACAATTAATAAATCGTATTAATGGTGTCAATTTTTTTTTTATAAAAGACTTCTTTACAAGCTTTCCCCTCGTTTTTACGCTCCCGCTTCAGCTTATGTCACTTTTCGTGGCCCCATGGTCCTTTCCATGAAGGGAGCATATCAAGTTGTGTCCACAATCTCACCGTCATAAACTTAATTAATTCATTGAATTATCTAGCTTTATGATGTTTGGTGTACAATACTCCTGTTTGATGTTGTTTAAGGATGAGTTTTATAAAATAACGGGGCAAACGAGCAAACGGGTCACCTGATGGAAAGCCTACCGTCGCCCATGGATACTCGCAACATCAGAGAGGGAATACGCTCTCTTCTTGAAGGTTTGCAGGTCCAACACGCAAGGGTGTGCCGACAGGTTTACCTGAACAGGTCGACTGTTCAGGTAAACCGGAGCGTGTATGTTACAAAACTATGCAGGTTTTGCCTCAACTTTGCCTGACAGGCGTAACTGCACAGGCAAATCTGTCAGGTACATCCTTGCGTTTACAGCCTGCTTAAGAAATATTTATTTACTAGATGCTCTACATGTCAAAAGTAACATGTGAAAGCAAAAGTTTCTTTGAATAGTCGGTTGAGTTACATTTTATTTATCATCGGACATGTTGAACGCTGACCTTCCTCAAGCGATTGTATTTAAAGCATGTCAGAACTGAGGTCTTACTTTATGTACATTGTACAGGATAAAGGATTTATAACATCGCTTCTTTCTCTTTAACTTTGACTACTAAAAAGTAATCCATACTAATTACTAATATTATGAATGCGAAAGTGTGTCTGTCTGTCTATCGGTTTCCTGTTCACGCCCAAACCGTTGAACCGATTTTGCTGGGTATGGAGATACTTTGAGTCCCGGGAAAGACATAGGATACTTTTTAATCAAAAAAATCATTTAAAAAATAAAAAGCTAACGACAGCCAGACTTTCGTCATTTTATAAAAGCTGGAAGTTTCCATTATTTTGGCCCCTATAGAGGTAAGAACGACCAGAAACTATGGAGATTCGGTCGCGGTTACACCTAGCCTTCGATAAAATATCAAGCTCAATTTTTTGTCTAATTTTCTACGGGATAACTGTAGGAATCTCGTCTTCCACTACTGAATGTTTTTCGCAGTTGTTTCTCACTGACAGACACCCCTTAACCCCGGCTGCACATTATAAGAATTTCTGATCAGAAAAATTCGGACGCCGCCGGAACGCACTCTGCTCATATGTTTTGTGTGGACCCCGCAATCCGCATACTATCAGAATTCTGACTTGTCTGACGTCCGATTCGGATGAGTATCAGATGCCGTCGATCGGATGGCAGAATTTTTTCTGATCAGAAAATCTGATCGCGCTCTCTCTATACATTTTGTACTAAACTCGGACTCGCCGGAAGGAAATTTCTGATAGGTGTGCGGTCAGCCGTGTGGTGGTCCAGCGGGCGTCAGAATATTTCTGATCAGAAATTCTTATAATGTACAGCCGGCCTAAGTATTAAACTTTGAGGTGGTTATTTTACACCTTATAATAGACTAGAAGCGGCAAAATAAAGATAAAATGTGTCATACGGAAACTATTTTGAACAAACAAAATTTATGTGTGGGATTAAAAAGCTCTACATTTAAAATCCCACAAGTCACAAGATATTCAAGACTGAATAATACATGCTCCTGTCACAGTCGGTTAAATAAGACATAAGATATGTACATACATTACAATAGGCAGGAATCAGTATTCATGCTATTTTTTAATATTCTTTTTAACCTACTACGGCAAAGCAAAAAGGAAGAGTAGTGTTTTTTGTGAAAATAAGAGGTCCTACTTGACTTGACTTTGATTTATCTAGATTATGCTATTTTAGCCACATTTCCAAATATCGGCCGGCAACGCACCTGCAGCTCTACTGATGCTGCGAGTGTCCATGGGCGACGGAGGTTGCTTTCCATCAGGTGACCCGTTTGCTCGTTTGCCCCCTTATTTCATAAAAAAAAAATGATAAAGTTTCAATGTGCTGTCAGTATAATAGGAAATATAACGCAAACAGCACGTATACAGTAAATAATCCGACCAAAATCCGACATGTTGCACACGTCATATTAATTACTAAATGTCGCCCACAAGTCACAACTCCGTTGCGCCAAAATTCTTTTATCGCGACGAAGCTGTACATTTTTCCGCGATAAAATGTATCCTATGCCCTTTCTCGGGTCTCAAAGTATCCCCATACGAAATTTCACCAAAATCGGTTCAGCGGTTTGGGCGTGAATATGTAACAGACAGACAGACACACTCTCGCATTTATAATATTATAGTATGTAAGTTGGATTGATAGAAACATTGTCAAACGTCGAACAAAACTTTTTGTTTATTTTCCATCTTAATTGTATCAAACTCTTCATTAAATTGAAGTTTAATCATCATTAAAAGTGCGGCCGTTATAGCTATTTCTGCAAGGTACTTTAGTTGGACAAATAAAATATTACCTATACTAATAACTACGCCTAAAGCATGCCAATTCCCAAGGCAATATATCTAACCTTTTACATCATTCAAATGAGTATCGAAACAAAATAAGCTTTAGTTTACACAGGTGTTAAAACAACGCACTCATACGCGTCAAGGTAAAATTAAAAATGATCGTTGTATAAATGTTTGGTTATCTTATTGCCACTGTATTAATGGTCGATACTGTGTTCTTTGTATATTATGAATTATAATATTTAACTATGCAGTTTTGGCTCTACCTTACGTTACGCCATAACTAAGTTTTTAGTTTTAACCTCTCAAGCCCCAAGCGGTCGCATGCGACCGCGATAACAATAGAATAACAATAGATTTCCAAGAATCGCGGATCGAGGGAAGGCCACCCTAAATTGTTTGAGTTATAAATGTTTTATGTTATTTAATCGTCAAGTAAGAATTAAAAAAAACGTTTGTTGCTTATACTAATACACAATATCGCTCTTAAACATTTTCGGGTCAAATTCTAAAGTATCTTTTCCCGGGACTCAAAGTACAGCGGTATCCGTACCAAAAGGACTTGTTTTCATCCCGAAAATGCATAGTTCCCGTGCGATTTTCAAAAAGGAAGTTTTAAACCACTTAATATGATGTTTCGTGACTGGAGCATACAATCAGACAGACAGCTTTACAAAGAAAAGTGCGTATCTTTTGCGCTCGTGTGAATAAAGCTTTAAACTCTTACGCAAACTAACAGTTACTCTTATTGAACTAATAACTGTATCAGACTTAAATTGTAATTACTAGTTATTAGAGTAATTACATTATTTTTTGCGAGCGATGAAATTTCGGCCCATTAGAGACTATTACTGTTATAATTATACTGTAAGAGCACCGATTAATAGAACTAATTTAGATACGACTGCTTTTTAGGCCTGTTTTTAGCCCCCGGGAAGGATGTAAAATAGTTAATACTGCGTCAAAATGCACGGTTCCCGCGGAGATTAAACGGCGATTGAAGTATACAGATTAGCTTTTTTGTCTGGAACTTTGGAAAAGTTACTTGACAAAGATTACGCATCTTACAGAATATACGTTAAATTAATAAGGGGGAATAGGAATTACTGCAATGTTTTCACGCTAGAGGCAGCACCAGCGTAGACAGTTAACAAGTTTATTCGACGTTTGACAACGTTTCTGTCAATATTCTGTCAATAATATGACGTGTGCAACATGTCGGATTATTTACTGCATGTGCTAGGAGCGCCCTCTGCTCCGACCCCATCCCCAAGCGGCACGCGGCTGCCGCATCACAATTGAAAATCTATTGTATCTGCGATTCCCACGATCGAGGTATTATAATGACTCTATCTATTTATTAGTAAGGACTAAGCTAGTTAGTTACCTGACTAGTTAGTAGAAGTAACTTAATATATTTTAAGGCCATCCCCCGAGCAAACGACCTTGACCATACATTTGACGCGTTGCCGAGATCGCACAAAAATCCATTTTTTTTTTACTTATCTTAGTTCAAAATTGATCTAAAAAAAATTTAAAACGGGGAATATGTAGTTAATGAAATTGTCTATCTATTGCCATGTGTTTCAAATAAAAGTAATCTGTAAATCGAGGGAGATGCTGAAAGTATGCTTCAATTTTAATAAATTGATATTACTTTGGAAGCTAATATCATGAGTATAATAAACAAAACTAGAAAATTTAAAACGGGGAAAGGAATGTTAATATACTGAAGATTATTGCTGTATTTTTATTATAACTTTGTAGCTTTCAAATTATGAGTTTATAAGGCTCTAAATACGGTAAATTACGGAATCTCCGTAGGGGAAGGCCCTTAATCTTATCTCATAATTGTTATAAGTACTTAGAAACACTTCGAACCGGTAGCATTTGCGGTGAGTTGGTAATTAGTTTTCACATTTACATACCTAATAAGACTTAAGTGACGATTATAATATTAAAATTCTCGAGTTGGTTCGATTTGCACCATACTATAACATCCATACTAATATTATAAACTAGACGTTTCGCGCGGCTTCGTCCGCGTATATTAGGAATTTCACGGAAACCATATATTTTTCCACAAAAAATAGTCTATGTCCCTTCACGTGGTCCTCGCTATATAGTCGTAGTGTGTTAAAATATAGCCTATAGCCTTCCTCGATAAATGGACTATCTAACACTGAAATAGCTTTTCAAATCGGAGCAGCTCTTGAGATTAGCGCGTTCAAACAAACAAACAAACTCTTCAGCTTTATAATATTAATAAAACAAGTATAGATGCGAAAGTGTGTCTGCCTATATGTATCAACTAAACTGAACCAATTTTGATGTAATTTGGTATGCACATATTACTTTGAGTCCTGGGAAAGGTCATAGGATAGTTTTTATCCCAGAAAAATGCACGGTTCGAGCGCGATAAACGAAGTTTGGCGCAAAGGAACGTCATCTAAATTATGGAATATTATAAACTCATACAATTAATTGATACAATTAGGGTTGCCAACTTTTTTTACAAGAAATAAAGTATTTAATATTCGGATCTGTGAAGTGTTTTAAATAGTATTTTAGAATAATGAACTGAATTTTATTCATTTATTATAGCGGTGGGCGATTTTATATGATCAGCACATTCGATTTATTTTGTATTTCTATTTTTGAGTATCGATTATGGAATTAGTACCTAATATGTTTCATAATCGAATCAGTTGCTTCCCTGGTGAAAGTCCCGAAAGATAAGAATTGAAAATTCAGTATATTGTATTTACGTCATTTTGATGCTGAAAACAGTATTTGGGATACGGTACCTACTTTTTTTGTTCAACAGTAAAAAGTATAATTTAGTGAAAAACACTCTAATACTGGATTTTTTTTTAGTTGAAAACAGTATAGTTGGCAACCCTAGGTACAATTGTTTGTGATCGTAGCGGCCAAACCGCTCGTTCGTGCGGACGCATATAATTAGAGACTTATCCATATTAGACTTGTGTAGAACCAAATAAGTTATAACCTTATAAAACTACTTTTATTAATATGATATAAATTAAATCGATACACTAATCGTTTAAATCGATATATTAGTCGATTAAAAATCGATTAAACAACAATAGCTTCCTAAATCCTAAGGCCGATATATCAAGATATAATTAGCATAATATTGATTTATAACATGACTTACGAGTTACGACCTTTTTACACGCGATGGTTTGTAACGAAGATTTTTTTAGATTTTTGTAAAATGAATGGGAATACCTCAAAATATTATATTGGGTTAAAAAAAGTGATAATAGTTCAGGGTTTGCAATCAGTATGTAAATGTAGATCAGTGTTCCGCAAAAGGTGTGCCGACTGCCGCCGCACACTGGTGTAGTTGGTGTGGCACAAAAATCGGCCAAGTGCGAGTTGTACTCGCGCACGAAGGGTTCCATACCACTACATTGAATTTTTTGTTTGGGAGCCCCCCTCAATTATTTAATTTATTTAAATTTTATAATTAATTATTAAAGTACAAATACAATTAAGTATTTTGAGAACATTTCAATTGCCTATGTGTTGCCGTTATTGATTAAGAGCAAAAAATAGCAAAAAAATCACGTTTGTTGTATGGGAGCCCCCCTTAAATATTTAATTTATTTTATTTTTAGTATTTATTGTTATAGCGGCAACACTTAAACACAACCTGTGAAAATTTCAGAAGTCTAGCTATAGCGGTTCTTGAGTTACAGCCTGGTGACAGACAGACGGACAGACATCGAAGTCTTAGTAATAGAGTCCCGTTTTTACCCTTTGGGTACGGAACCCTAAAAAATGACATTTTACCTACATATTCCTACTTTATAAGAACCATAAAAGGCTACATCTCAGGACGACGAAAGGAATTGGAACAAAGCACCCCCGTACACGCTGATTGATTTGTGGTGTACCTTCAAAAAATTTCATTTTTCTAGCTGTACCTTGAACACGAAAAGTTTGCGGAACACTGATGTAGAGTATTGAAGACTTGTAGAAATCATTGCGAAAGTACAAGAACTGAAACAGTTACGTTGGACTTCTATGTTTCTATGAGAAATGCCCCGACATCATGAATTTGCCTATGATATTTAAAAAAAAGTTACTCTTTCAGCGCTGCTACTTTCACAGTGAACTCTATACTGGGGACTCATACATTGTTCGACGATTGACAACGTATCTGTCAATATTCCGATATGACGTGTGCAACAACAGTAAATAATCCGACCACAATCCGATATGATGTTTCAAGTCAAAAGTTCACTGTGAAAGTAGCAGCGCTGAAAGAGTTTTTTTTCTTCTTTTGAATGGAAAAACTCATGACGCTGGGGCGCTTGCCCATACAAATCTTTGATCTTTCAGCGCTGCTACTTTCACAGTGAACTCTATACAGGGGACACTAGATACCCTAAAGAATTATCACTAAGTTTTGTTATCCCTTATATTAGGTAGGTACATTCTTGTATATTTAAATTGTATTTTTTAGTGTTTAGTTTGTTATCTGTTATCACTGTTTCTTTGTTTAATTTTGTGTCTAATAGATTAGTTCCAGCTTCATTGACAACTGGGTCGAATGGGACTTCCGGTGTCGACATCCGACGCCATTCACACCGTCACGTCGGGTCTGACAATACTTCTATACATTTTCGCACGGCAGAGACCAATGAACATAAAGGGCGGCCGCATACACACGTTTTCCGTATGCGTTTCCGAATAAATTTTCCGTATTCGGAATACCGAATGGAAAGAATCAGTAAAAATGCTCCGTACGGAAGGAATTCCGCACGTACGTTTCAAGTGCAAGCTAACGCGTTCGCGCATTAAAAAAACGAAACTTTTCGCTAATCTAACGAAATTCCGTATGCGGAAAACTATTTCGGAAATCGAATACGGAAAACGTGCGTTTGCAGCCAGCCAAAGGCAGATTTACTGCCGCGTCAGTGCACTGCCATAGTGTGAATTTCAAGTCAGCAGTCAGCACAGTACACTGACGACAGCCACTGACTCAATGTATGTCTGTCTTTACACTATGGCAGTGCCAGGTCAGCACTGATACGTCAGGGGACTGACGTCAGTTACTGACTAATGTAATTCCGCCTTAAAAGCGTCAGAAACACGTCAGTTGAGGAGGTAGCAAACAGACATACCTACAGGTATACAAATAGACATACAGAAAGACAAAGAGACAGATGCACGGACATACAGACAGACAAAATTTCGGATTTACAATACTAGTACGGATAAAGTATCAGTAGTTCCTTAGTTCTTACATAATATTTATAATTTATCTAAGGAAATTTTCTACCATAAATGGGTACACATAAACAAAGTTTGATGGATCACAGACTTGATGGATGTATGTAGGTTATGTCATAGCTACCAGCTAGACATTAAAAAGACAATGACAACCGTTTGAATGTAGAACGTCTATTTTAAAAAGCAAAGATAGTTCGAATTTGGAACGCTGTATTTTTTTTAGTTCACTATTTGCTTTTAATTTAACAATGTTATATTTTAGGCTAAAACTTTTGGATAAAACGGCCTGAGGACTAAGTTATAAGTCTAATCCAACCTGTCGAAGTGTAAGCTTAAAGTGCACAGAATAAATGCGAAAAAATAAACAATGTTCTTTGTAAAAACTAATAAAAATTACTTAACAATAATAGTATTAACTAAATGAAGAGTTTGACATAAGCACTATACATTATCTGTCAAACTCTTCATTAAATTGAAGTTTAATCATCATTGTCTCTGAGTGCGGCAGTTACAGCTTTAAAAGGTACTCAAGTATATATAGAACCTCACTATACTTTTAAATACTATTTTCCTACTTAGCAGTATTGAATACTTATAAGGTGTGACATTCTAGTACCTACTACCTAGGTACATAGTCAAGAAGCTAGCCTAGTACTATAGACCAGGCTATGAATGAACCTGACCTGGGCAAACTGGCCGCAGCCGCGTTCCAATTTCGAAAGTGACAGCGTGCGTCAAACGTCAAAGTGACGTGCCGATAATAATTAGATATTGCGACGTTAATATTAATCAGTTTACAAATTGACTAGACTGATAATAGAGACCTTTAGATAGTCTATTTTTCATTATGATCAGAAAAATCCATACTATCCGTACAAATGGATATAAAATCCCTTCAAAATCCATACAAAATGTGTCGATCTCAAAATTTGATCAAATCTTAACTTTAGGGGTGTCTGGCAGTGGGAAGCAACTGTATAAGTAAATTTCGGAAATAAACCGGCATACTACAGACTAGATTTCTATAGTTATGCCGAAGAAAATGAGATAAAAAATGGCTTCATATTTTACCTTTTATATCCATATCCATACTTAGATACTAATATTATAAATGCGAAAGTGTGTCTGTCTGTGTGTCTGTCTGTTACCTCTTCACGCCTAAACCGCTGAACCGATTTTGTTGAAATTTGGTATTTAGGGATACTTTGAGTCCCGGGAAAGGACATAGGATACTTTTTATCCCGGAAAAATGTACGGTTCCCGCGCGATAAACGATTTTTTGCGCAACGAAGTTGCGGGCGTCATCTAGTCAAGTATATTTATAAATTACCTTTATCGAAGGTTAGGTAGACCTTCAGAACTCCTGCTAACTGCGACCGAAACTCCACATTGGCTGATCGTTCTTACCCTATAGGGGTGGGGGTTATGAACAGGTAAACTGTAAGCTTTTATAGAATGACGAAAGTCTGGTTGTCGCTGGCTCTTGGGTTTTAAAATTTGTTGTAGACAAAACGGTTCCAAAGCAACAAGCGACGCATTTTCTATAGAAAGAGATAAAAATAGAGAAAAAACTTATATACCCTAATTGTTTAAATCGTAATCATAACAATTCCAACACTTTGTAAAATCAATTAATACCGACTCGCTGATAAAATTAGACTTTATGTTAATGTCATAAGATTGTTTTTCGTATGACAAGCCCACCCAAGTTGGAAATGACAGCTATGATAAGACTTATCATTTAACACCAATTCTGATTTCCCCAAAGCAAGATTTGCAAAATTGTCTACGCTTTTATTTTTTAGACGACGCCCGAAACTCCGTTACGCCAAAATTCGCTTATCGCGCAGGAACCGTACATTTTTCCGGGATAATAAGTTTTCTATGTCCTTACTTACTTCCTAGGACTCAAAAGTATTTCCATACCAAATTTTCCTCAAAATCTGTTTAACGGTTTGGGCGTGAATTTTTCTTTAAACTTTCGCATTATGTTTAGTATGCATTATTATGTTTTTATTACGGAAAAATGCACCATTCCCGCTAGATAAAAAAAGTCTGCAAATCATAATATAAAACTTATTATAGTCGTGAGAGCAACATCTAGGTGTAGAATAATTTTTCATTTCAAAATAAACTTCATATCAATGCAATGGTTTCGTCTTGCTATTCTAGACCTAATAGGTTTTTGATGTTTCCTAGGTCTTAGGTCCTAGGTGGTCCATCTCTACATGTAGGACCACACATTATTATTAATCAAGTCGTTATCCCTGCGAGTAGGCGTACGACAGCTCGTTTAATAACACGCAATCGATTAAGCGATTAATCGATTTATAGATGATTATTGTTTCATCGATTTTTTTGTGTAAAAATATAATATAAGTTTAAATGCTGGGCGGTGCCACAAGTTGCAAAAGTTAGGGGACGTCCACAAATTACGTGACATTTGAAGAAGTAGATGAAGTGAGTAGGTAACTAACATTTTGAAAATTTTCTTTTCTGCATAAATGGAGGCTTAAGAACAGGTTCGTCAACCAAGATTAAAAAAAAAGTGGATTTCATGTTTAGCCAGATGATGAAGTAGGTAACTTACAAGTGTCACGCTGGGCAGGTGGATGGCTTGAGGTATAATTAAATAACTTCCATTTTTAATAAGTACTTTATTAGTTATTATTGACATTCACACAGTGAGTTGCACACCGGGAAGGGGACATCGACAAGAGCGCGCGGTGTTGCCATATTATGATATCCTGACAACAAGAATTGTTCAAATTCTAAGGGAAAAAAATGAGTAATTGGCCTTATAAAATGTTAGTTACCCACTTTATCAACTTACTTCATTTTTGAGATAGTTACTCCAGAGTCCAGCTACTAATATGGAATGTGGGTAAATAGTGCAACCGAACCCGAAAATTTTGTAGCGTGTCCTTAGTGTAACTGACCCAGGTTAACGTTTTGGTCCGGTCACCAAACACGTAGACTTTGGTTGACCTATCACTATTCACTACCTGCCTTTTTTTCATTCAGTAAATTTCTTATCGCGTAAAAACGAGATATAACGAGTAGTAGTTAGGTCAATGACATAATTTCTACATGTTCGGTGACCCGACGAAAGAAATTGTGATGCGTGCAATATGTTTGGAACAATAATAATTATAATATCAACTATATAGATCAGTTCTAGGCAACACTATCTTACATTGATCTTTGACCGAATTACGAGTAAATAAAGTAATTCCATTAGCTTTGTCCACACTGTGCCTTTTTTGTTCATCAAGGGCATGCGTTATAGCGCAGTCAACAGCGCGCGTGAGGCATGCCAGCGATGCATGCGCTCTGACCGTATCCAAAACTTTCACTTTATTCTTTTTTTTTTTTGGAATTTCTTATGACCAAATAAGCCGCACATATTCCATCCAGTAAAATGTCATAAGAAATTAAAAAAAAAAATCGGCCAAGTGCGAGTTGTACTCGCGCACGAAGGGTTCCATACCACTACAGAGCAAAAATAGGCTAAAAATTGAATTTTTTGTATGGGAGAACCCCCCTCAATTATTTAATTTATTTAAATGTTATAATTAATTATTAAAGTACAAATACAATTAAGTATTTTGAGAACATTTCAATTGCCTATGTGTTGCCGTTATTGATTAAGAGCAAAAAATAGCAAACAAAATCACGTTTGTTGTATGGGCCCCTTAAACATTTATTTTATTTTTAGTATTTGTTGTTATAGCGGCAACACATATACACAATCTGTGAAAATTTCAGAAGTCTAGCTATAGCGGTTCTTGAGTTACAGCCTGGTGACAGACAGACGGACAGACGGACAGACATCGAAGTCTTAGTAATAGGGTCCCGTTTTTACCCTTTGGGTACGGAACTCTAAAAAAAAAGAACAACGCAAAAGTTTTGGATACGGTCAGAGGGCATGCGTCGCGGGCATGCCTCACGCGCGCTGTTGACTGCGCTATAACGCATGCCCTTGACGAACAAAAAAAGGCACAGTGTGGGCATAGCTAATGACTAATACCAGAGAAGACAGAACCACTAAATAGTGTGTTGTGACTAGTGTACATAGCAAACTTATTTTATAAAACCTGTACCTCGACTTTAAATAAACGGGCGAACGCGAGTTGGTCGCGAGTGTCATTTCAACATGTTTCACAATGCTGAGTAAGTACCATGCCACACGATGCGGTGTGGCGGCGGTTCGGCGGCGGTGCGGCGCCTGACAAATGCCGCTCCGGTTTCCTACATATATAAATGGATGGTATGGCACACGGAGCCGCGCGCCGTCCGGTGCGCTCCGGCGCTGCACCGGACGCGCACCGGAATCGAGACGAGGCGGGGAGGGGTGTATGTACTGGTTGGTACTACTAATATAATATATTCTGTGGTACTGGTGGAGCTCGAGTCCGTCGTTGCTACGGTACTGCAAAACGTTGCGGCGCCGCAAGTTCACCGTGTGGCCGGTAGTCCGGCAAGATCGGCGCCGCACCGCCGCCGCACCGCATCGTGTGGCATGGCTGTAACGCATTAGTACTGCGCGCGCCGGCCGATATGACATACTACGTCAAACGTATAAATTTCGAGATCTCCTCTGAGTCGGCCTACTCGTTGGTTCCGTTTACTCTGCTAATACCTCAGTTAGTTGCCGTCACGATGACATATGAGTCGCGTCACCATGACATATCGTCACTTTGACGCCTCATCAGCGCGGGGCATTGTCCCGCCAAAATTTAAATTTAGAACGTCATAGACAAATATAGTTTTTTTTACGTTACGTCATGGAGCAAAGTTTGGAGGGCTAAGTTTTATCAGTGACGCGTATGAAAAAGTATTTTAAGTCATATAACAAAGGAATATTGTAGAGCTACTATAATTTCCTGTCAAACTCCTCATCATAGTTAAGTATGTAACCATTAAATGAGATACTTTGATACTTAAATATTAATTTTATTTTGTTTTTATGTATTAGTTGTTATAGCGGCAACAGATATACACAATCTGTGAAAATTTCAGAAGTCTAGCTATAGCGTTCTTGACATACAGCCTGGAAACAGACAGACGGACAGACGGACAGAGGGACAGACATCGAAGTCTTAGTAATAGGGTCCTGTTTTTACCCTTTGGGTACGGAACCCTAAAAATAGTTTAAACTTGGCCTTTAAAAAAATGTACATACTTACTGTCAAATTGCCTCGCTTTTTCTATACCAATTTCAAAGTGTTAAAATTTTCTTCATCAAGCGATGGTTTTAACTAAGAAAATAATTAACGCAATGGGTTAGCGCAGCTATAGGTACTCAACCTGCGGTCGTGCGGCGTGCCGCATGCTGCCCGCCGAGACTTTATCAGTGCTAGTGGCCCGCGTGAAGTTAAGAATGCACCTGACCCTAACTTGACTACATACTTAAACCTAGATCTCAAAATCTGTAAGGTCTAGAAAACTGATTTTTTTACACAAGTAACTTCAGTTCATGAAGATTAAATGCTCAAGACGAAAACACAATAACTTAAAAAATGCTCGATAGTTTTATTTTTACAAAAAACCTTGTTTTAGACACATTTTTGCTTGGATCTTCGAAGTTTGCTGTCTTTTCTTTAATATTTTTTAATATCTTAAAAGGCATTGATAAAACCTAAATTTTCTCAAAATACTTTTTTCATAATCATTATAGTTCTTCTTTTATTCATAGTAAAACTAACTTGGCGATGATTCCGCATCTTCCTTTTTCACCTGGCATATGAAAGACGGGCGTGAGTGTGAAGAGAGAAGGACGATTTTTGATTTTTTGGGTTAGTAGGCCTCTTAAACCATTTTGAAATTCACGCCCACCAACAAAATAGAGCTAATTCGTCGTGAAAGTCGTGAAAATTTTACCACATCTAAATGGCTCATTTTGAAGAACGTAAATTATAATAAAATTATAAAAATAACTCTATGATATATTATAATAAAAATAACTTTAAAAAAATTTTGTTGCGGTCTACGACACCAAGACCAAGACGTGTTTGTGATTTGTGGCCCGTTGGTATAAAAAAAGGTTGAGTACCACTGGGTTAGCGTTAACGCCATAAAAAAAGCATGATTAACACGGAAACCTCTTAGAAAATATGTCATACTAATTGGTATGTTTTCTATAAATTTAAAATTTTAAACAAACGACTAATGATCGCCTAACGAAGACCGGTTGCTTTTCTACAAGTTTTTGTGATGAAATGACAGCTTATTATATTGTGTAAGGGAAATGGAATCTTGTATTTTAAAGCGAAACGTAATCCAGGTAAAATGAAATAGGTAACGTATAAGTCACGCATTACTTCGAGATCGTTCAGCAAATAGATGAAGAAGACCCAGTGTTCAATTTTTAAAATGAAAACTTTTGCGAAATGTTCTTTGAGATGTCAGATGGGTAAAAAATGGCAAACTTAGGTCTAGATGTGAATTTGAAATCAGAGAATCTGTCAAACTCTTCATTAAATTGAAGTATATTCATCACAAAATGTATAATCATCAAAAAATGTGCGGCAGTAAGACATTAAAAACACCGAAATTATTTAAGAGCAACTTACATAACGTCACTCCGACGTGACGTAAGTCACGTCAAATCAAATCAAAAAAAAAATCTTACTCATTTACATTTTTCAAGTAAAACAAAACTTGGGTGGCCTAATACATTACATACAGTAACACAACACCAACTACTACAGTAACTATGTTTATTGTATTGTCTTGGTGTACTTGGAAAACGATACATTGTATTTGAAATTTATAAAAAGAAGCGACTTTGATGAGGTTTTAAATTTTCATCAGTAGACAGAGTGTCAATATTTTTTATCCATACTATATTAATATAGGCGAGACTGTGTCTCTATCTGTAACCACTTCGCGCTTAAACAGATTTTGATGAAATTTCGTATTCTAATACTTGCATCTTTATTGTCATCTAAAGGCCCTTGAAATTTTACCGTTTTTGATTGAAACGTTAAATCTTACCGAATTAGGTATTAACATAATATCATATTTGATATTACTATCCAAAAAGGTCCAAAGTGTCGCCAAACCAGTTTACTTCCACAAATGGCTCTATCATGAAGTAAAAACTATAAAACCGACCGACTTAATAAAAATATTACCAATTTTATAACTCCCTAATAAGCACGTAGATATCATCTAAGAATGTCTATGGATCTTTTGAATATATTAATATGTAGACCAAAAAAATTTCAAATTCGAACGCGACAATTCCAAATTCAAATGGTCAGGTATGTGGTCAGGTTAGAGTTTATTGTTTTAACATCAAATCGATCTTTTGAATATCGAACTAATAATTTCAAATTCGATAAGAACGTTTGACTTTTTAAATTCGAGTTACGAGTAGATGGTGAGTGTTTAATGTTTATAAGATGTTTAAAATGCGATAATCGCTACACTATTTATTGGGCTAGTTCGCCACAAAGACCGCTTCGGTTTGAAATGTGTGGGATCATGTTACGGTGTGAGAAAATTTTAACTGCATTTAAGAAGTGGCATATATTATAGAGGCAGCAAGATTTGTTAGATATCGTCCGAATTTAAAACACTTGCCGGTTTTTAAGGTATTTTGACAGAAGTTTATCTAAACTAGCGCTTCTGATTGGCTTATGTCATTCAACCAAGCAGTAAAAAAAATGTTTAAACTTTTTAATAACTTCAAAGCACCTCAGAAAAGGAACACTAGGAAATTGTCATTTGCTAAACAAAGACAGTGACATAGTGTTTTTTTAATTTTGATACGCGCTGAATTTCTGTGCAAAATGATAAATTATTGTCTTTATTAACTGAATTCATAACAAGAGGGGTAAGACAATCACTCGGGGAAGACTATCACAGTGTAGGTAACTCGTTATACGCAGCTTCATTCTCTAGTTTGTCACGCTGGTAGGGTGGTAAACACTCAAAAAGTTCTCGGCTCAAAACACGGATGTTGCTACTTTACGTACAAAAGGTGAAAATGATACTGTGATAGTCTTCCCCGCGTGATTGTCTTACCCCACCTTACCATATATGATAAATCTCATAATAGGTATCTATTTACTTTACCCCTTACTAATAAATTTATTAAAGCTGTACAGTGTAATTATACATAGTATAACAATGATGAAAAACTCAAAGCAGATATGTTACTACCGCGCGCGTTGTGAAGATTCAAATACGGCCCAATTGGGTCGTCTGTTATTTAGTCTGCATCGAGCGCAGTCACGAACGTGCCGCGTCTTGTCTTACCTAAATAAATTGAAAATGACGTTGTGCGTGTTTCGAAAATGTACCAATTATGACTCAAAAGAAAACAAAACACATGGAATCTCTTACCACATGTCTTGATTGCAATAAATACCTCGATTATTTACATTTTCAATTATTTTTTCGAACAATCTGGAAAAAATCGAATTTTCGTCATAGCTCAGGCGAAGGAAGAGACAGGGATACGTTCGACGTTTAAAAATAGAACTGTCTCTTTTATGTAAATGGTTTTTCGTATCTTTTGTTTCACTTATCTGTCAAATTTGTCAATGTTTGCAATTTTGGATTTGAAAATTGTTCGGAAGAGATTTAAGCCGGAAAATAGTATGGACGTAACAGATCTGTATAAGTAGAATATCATTGTAGTATAACTTTTCAAGGTCCGCTGTCTTTCACTGACATGTTACTTTTCTAATGTTCCAGATATAGCCAAGCAGACCTTGTATAATTAATTATTCGCTGCTGTATTTAAAGACGTGAGTGGATGAACCAGATAATTAACATTTTATATCAAAAGGACAATTACTAATTTTTCCCTTATAATTTGAACAAACCTTGTAACTTACCTACTTCATCATCTGGCTATACATAAAATCCACATGTTTTTGATTTTAAATCATTTTCCCCGCTCGAAAGGTTCCATTCATGGAAAAAAAACTTTATGTGCTAATTTTGAAGCGTTGATGTTTATAATACTTCAAAATTCGCATATTAACATTCTTGTATCTCTATTTCTAAGCGTAACTTATTTCTTAATCAAGTCGGCTTTGTCGGTAGCTCGTAACTCGCGGTGGCGGCTAACGATGATTTGTGGTCTATAGTTTATTGTCTATGCTTTACTTTTTTTATCTGTATTAGTGCTCATTTTTGGCTCTTCTTCAATTGAATTAAAAAAAACAAGTTTTTGATTATTGTTGTTTTAAATATTACAATAATTGATAGATTAATAAAATTTTTAATCCATGAAGAACTAAAGTAGGCTAACTCAAAATCTTTCTTCACTTTTTTCTTCAAACATTCTGAAAGACAAAGTGTCAAACAACATAATATCAAACGTTTTAATTAAAACATACTGGTGTCTCCACTTTGGTGATCAAATTAATAAAAGTAGCGCCATGTTTATAGAGTTTTTTATAGTTTGTCGCCGTTGATGTATTTTATTATGACGTTTAGTAGATTTTACCCTAAGATAGTGTATATTATGAGATCCTGGAATGATTGGACGGTGGACACAAAGAATCAAATAATCTAATAGAGTTGACTTTTTTTTTAACGCTTTACGTGATATAATAGATCACACCGCAGTCCGCACTAAAAAAGAAAAAAAGTTACACTCTAAATTTAAAATTTTACAAACAGTAGATTGGTTGACATTTGGTTTTTTTTTTAAACATAATATATCATTCATTACGCATTGAGATAATCAACAAAAAATATGTTACACTCTAAATTTGAAATTACCGCATAGTTCTAATTTTAAACTTTATACACAACAGAATGACGAATACATTCCTCGGCGATTCTCTATAGTTTATGTATTTTTAATGAAAGATGTATGCTCTGGATGTATGTTAACTCCCACAAGACTTTAGCCGTGACGGAAGGCGTAGAGCATGGGGCATGGGACATGGGACTCAATACAACAATGACATAATAAATAACACGCCGCGCATAATTTACTGCGACCATAGATAAGATTTTTTTTATTAAGACTTCTGTTCTGCTACTAGCTTTTGATTGAGGGTTCGTCTTTGCTTATTAATAATGTAATTTAAACCTATTAATGTAATAAAATATATGAGATAGCGTCTTTATGTATGTTACTTCTATACGCCAATTTTGATGAAACTCAGCATAGACATATTTTGACTTTCCAAAGTATCGGACAAAGACTTCAAAAAGCGAACTTCACAAAAGCCCTTACCATCAGGTGATTCGCTCGCTCGTTCCATGAACAGGCTGAGTTGACAGTCGGACTGTCAGTTTTTGTGCGTGTACGTCATTTTCGGTAAGTGCACCCGACCGGTTCGCCAAAACCAAGTGCAAGTGTTGTGGCCTTTCAGACGGATAGCGGCTTATTTGAGTAATTGCCGCACTCAGAGACGAATATTAATTACGTAACTGTAATTGAATAAAGATCTTGACATAAGCTCCATACATTATCTGTCAAACTCTTCATTAAATTGAAATTTTATAAGTAACCATTAAATATCTGAGTTCAGCAGTAAGTCGCGATTTATCCCAATAGTTCAATTTGGATAAAACTTTTTTGGGATAAATAAAAAAATAAAAGGTCAACAAGCATCCTCAATCCTCATAATATGAGATTGAATTTTATTTTAGTGGGACTATTTAGGATTTGCAAGTTAATTTATTATTACGTATTATATATATACGATTAGACCTGTCCCTTAGCTAACAATATTTACCCATCCAAAATAAAGAAGTCTTCATCTCAAAACTGTACGATAATCGCAATGAGTATGAAAGTACACTTGAACTCGTCGTTTTAACCACGAGCGTGACTGACTCTTGTTAAATCACAAGTAACATGATTGCTGTTTTTTAATTTTACTTAACGACGTTTCAATTAAAAATAATAATTTAAATAAGAGCGATGACGATACTGAGCGCTTAGTCAAAATGTATTTTTTTTTAGCCACTTTTGATAGCAAATCTATGTCAAAAAGTATGCAATTTGACAAAAAACATCGCTGTGTCATGGCGCATGCTCACTAAAATATTATCTTTAGATCCTCCTTGGTTTTGTCTGGCATATTGGAAAATTCACATGGCTGATGGCAGACATAAGACAGACTGATATATGAGGAATAAGAAAAATTCCATCGAGAATAAGAATAGAAACCTATACCTTAAAGACTTAAAATACAATTAAATCCAAACAAAGACCGTTTAAACCACAATAATCCCGTGACAATGTACGTTAGCCTGTCACGTATATATCAGCCTCTTTATTGGACTCAGCGACTTTAAATTGAGTACATTATTGGACTAGATTTGACAGCTGTTGTTTTTTTACACGTAACGAGATGTAAGTGACAATTTGGGCTCATTTGTAGCATTTCAATCTGTACTCTAATTGTGCTGCTTAATCTAACATCGATTCAGCTTTGTTCTATCCACGCCGTTTTTTAATAATCAGCTAAAAAATATTCATATGTGCGTGATGCAACAAATGAATGTTATTATGTTATACAAATAATACTGATGACGCCCGCAACTCTGTTGTGCCAAAATTAGATTATTTCACGCGAAACATAAATTTTTCCGGGTTAAAAAGTCTCATAATATGTCATTTCCCGGGACTCAAAGTATCACCATACCAAAATCGGTTCAGCGGTTTGGGTGTGAAGAGGTAACAAAAAGACAGACACACTTCAGATTTAAATCATTAGTAACGATAAAGATTCTCACAAAATGTGAAACAAACGATTTAGTCCAACCAGAACGTGTTTCAAGTTAGTATACTTTGTGAGACTGCATCCATATCGAAGCTGTATCAATGTTGGAAAAGCAGAATCAGGGCCTCGAGCTCATTTTAAAAGAAACTTAAGTGTTAATTGACTTTTTTAGTATAATTTGTCAATTTGTATCTTTTTAGTCGATAGCTTTTTTTAAATGGAATAACGTAATAAGTTGCCTTATTAATAAAATTACGTTTAATTCTCTAATGAACTCATTAAGGTTTTTTTGATGAACTGAACTTTAAAAAAAATACAAGATTTTTAATGTTTTTTTTTAAGTTAATGAAGTGATGAGCTAAAACTATTGTAAGCTTATTGTCTGATTACATTACGCGTTTCATCATGGGAACTGTACATTTTTCCGCAAAAGTAGGAGATATCCTTATCCTTGCTTTATAGTTGCATCCTAACAAAATTAGTATCTGACCTTAAGGCGCTCCCCTACGGAGATGCCGTAATTTACCGTTTTTTAGAGCCTTATAACTCATAATTTGAAAGCTACAAAATTATAATAAAAATACAGCAATAATCTTCAGTATATGAACATTCCTTTCCTTGTTATTAATTTCCTATTTTTGTTTATTATACTCATGATAACAACTTCCAAAATAATACCAATTTACAAATTACTTATATTTGAAACACACGCCAATAGATCGACAATTTCAGTAACTAGATATTCCCCGTTTGAATTTTTTAGGTTAATTTTGAACTTAGATAAGTAAAAAAATAGGATTTTGGTGCGATCTTGGCAACGCGGCAAATGTATGGTCAAGGTCGTTTGCTCGGGGGATGGCCTTAATCAACACAAACAAACGAAACATTTTTATAACATGAACTTAATGATCCGGTAAACATCGTGACACTTCCTTCCTAATATAAACCTTCCCTGGACTACCACTAATATTTCAAGACTAAAATCAGCCAAATCGGTTCAACAGTTCTCGAGTTATAGCGAGACTAACAAATTTTAAAGTTTAAGTATTTATATAATATAGAATAGACATAATATACAGCGCTGCTACTTTCACAGCGAACTCTATATATAACTCTATCTAAATATATAAGTATTATAACTCAAAGGTGACTGACATAGTGATCTATCAACGCACAGCCCAAACCACTGGACGGATCGGGCTGAAATTTGACATTCAGTTAGATGTTATGAGTTATGACGTAGGCATCCGCTAAGAAAGGATTTTGATCAATTCTGTTGAAGTATATTTGAAATTCCTGCGTTTTCATTTGAAAGTTATTTATTTTCTTTTTGAAAGTTATTTATTATCCCCCTTGGGGGTTAAAATAGGGGATGAAAGTTTGTATATAATAATACTTCTTAACGCGAGCGAAGCCGCGGGCAAAAGCTAGTACCTATACCCATAAACACCCTAAAGTTATCACTTAGTTTTGTTACACCCTGTATACTAAATCAGGAAGTAACCTAGGTCCTAGGTCCTAGGCTAGACTAGAATTACTATAATACTATATCACGCAATGAAGCCTTAAAATATCTAGGATGTAGTGTATTTTGTTACAATCTTATTATTAATATTAAATTTGATCCTGATTGCATGTTATAACTTTGTAAGCTTACTGATAATAATAGATATTATAGGTCACATAATAGCTTCTTAAAATTCTATAAGGAAGCTTAGCCTATATTGTAAGGATATGCCTATTTTATATGAATGAAATGATGTTTCAGGAGTGAAAAGAAAGAGCAAAACAGGCGCACATTTTCGCCACGGCCCACGTGTAGAAAGATTAGGGAGATAACACTATCTCTCCTACGACGCGCCGGCGGTCAACTCCGTCTCACCAACTTTTTCTCAGGCCACGTACCTGCCGTGATTTTTACAGTTTTATCCATCGAAGAAAAAGAACACAATGCCTTTAAAAGATTTACTTTAAAAAATAACAAAGAAATGCATACAGTAGCGCAACTCGAGCTAAATATATCTCAATTACACTGTCAGTTCGGATCGCAAATCTCAGATCAGATAAAGAGTCATACAGACGGCGCGACCGCTGCGATTCCTAAACATTCAGATCGCAGATAGCTATACTGTGGGAGAAAGTATTTTCGCCTTGTCGCTTTTGTTTATAGATACTTGCGGCCGAAGTCATACTGCCGCACTCAGAGACGAATAATTATTTAAATGTAGAGTTTGACAGGTAATGAATGAGGCTTATGTAGATTTTTTTTATGTAAACACGTCAAAATATTGACATTACTTTCAATAATGTGTTAAAAACTAGCCCCTGCTAGTCCCACTTTAAACCAACAAATTTTTAGATTTTTTTTTTAATTGACAAGCGATTCATATATTATACAAACTTTACGAGTAACTATACAGATACGTAACTTATACATTATACCAAAATTACAATAATTTTGGTTAAATAAGGGAGAAAATACACAGAAAACTCAACTGCAGGGTTTAGGCATAAATTGCGGGCGACATCATTTTTCTTCCTTTATTTGAGCATCAAACAGTCGTATACAAAGGCAATACAATATTTTTTTTTATAATAGACCTGTAGTACTGAAACATAAATTTCGCCATTTTGCTAAAAACGCTGCGTTTTATAGTGCAGTGTGATGTGCCATTATTATTTATACATGCCATATCTTAACAGATTGTGGTTTTACTCTTATTGTTGTCAATCATTATCAAGATTCATTTGATAAAATAAAGAACCTCCCTTTTATTAACAAGTCAGTCAAAAAGAAAAAAATATAGCTCTTGTCTAGTTACTAGTTACTATCCATATAAAAGTTAATACTTTGCACATTTTCGACATTTTCTCATAAAAAATTATTATAATATAAACCTCAACCTGTAACAAAACAAATGGATAATACTTTAGGGTGTGTAAGAGTCCTCTACATAGATTTAATTTTATTTTTATTTTTTTTATGGGCAAACTCATGGGGCGCCCATACAAATCACAAAAAAGTACTCTTACAGCACGGCTACTTTCACAGAGAACTCTATTGGGCTCCATACACACCCTAAAATATTATCACTTGTTTTGTTACACCCTGTATATTTCTAACCCCGTAAGATGTTATCAACAATAGAAAACAAAACTGCTTCATACGTGAAAATCGCAATGGATTGTTCCTCCCACATTGGAGATAGGCTACTTTGTATTTATAGCCCAAATACCACATAAATACAGTGAAGATTTTGTTGTTTTTGTGATCAGCGAAGATTTAAAACTTAGCGAATATTATAAATACGAAAGTGGGTCTGTTTTCTCTTTTTGCTACTGCTTAAGGCGACGCCTCGATAATTTGGCTGTAGCGATATCGATTTTTCTCAGCAATGACTAAAGCTAAGAAATTAAAGTTCATTATTCATCATCATCATGTCTTTGTCTTTGAATTACCCATAGCATAACACGTTTGGTCAACTTTTATAACACAGAATAATCAATCAAAAAGACCTCTGTAAAAAAAGGGATTCTAATTTTGCCAACAGAGGAGACTGATTTAAGTTTCCAAAATTTGTACATAGATTGGTTCAAGCATACACTTTAATTTGCACATAGCTTATATGAAACATATTTATGGTTTTTAAATTACGCGACAAAAACCATTTTGTCTTTTACGCCCTTTCCATTTCTTGCTGTTCCATTTCTTGTTTTCTATGAGACGCCCGCGCCGCGCCGGCCCGGCCTGTCATAGAAAACAAGCAATCTAAAACATATCTAACACGGTTTTTTACTTTAACGCGGCGTCACCTTAACCGATTTAGATGGGTGTGAGAGATAGTTTTTTTTTGGGGAAAATGTACGGTTTCCGCGTCGAATTTCGGCGTAACGGAGTTGCTGGTGGCTTAAAGGAAATTGTCTGTTTACTCAATACTCATATTACTCACAGCTATTTCTCAACATTTTAGTACTGAGTGATTAAACAAGAAAAAATACGTGTATTTTTATTTTTAACAAGGATCAATACCTATATTGAAATTTGGCCGGAAGGTTTAATTGCACCCGGTATATTTGGAGTTCTTTAAATCTATACAAGAAAAAGTTAGCATTATTTAAAGCAAACCATATCAAAACTAGTAGATTCCCTAATCGCGCACGAACCGTACATTTTCTAAAATAATAGGCCAAGTGCGAGTCGGACTCGCGCACGAAGGGTTCCGTAGTGGTATAGAGTGAAAGTAGACAAAAAATTGTGTTTTTTGTATGGGAGCCCCCCTTAAATATTTACTTTATTTTAATTTTATTATTAATTATTAAAGTACAAATATAATTAAGGATTTTTTGAAAATTTCATGTGCCTGTTACCATTATTGATTACGAGCAAAAAAAAAAGGGCAAAACAATCACGTTTCTTGTATGGGAGCCCCCCTTAAATATTAACTTTACTTCATTTTTAGTATTTGTTGTTATAGTGGCAACAGATATACACAATCTGTGAAAATTTCAGAAGTCTAGCTATAGCGGTTCTTGAGTTACAGCCTGGTGACAGACAGACGGACAGACGGACAGACATGGAAGTTTTTACCCTTTGAGTACGGAACCCTAAAAAAGTATCCTATGTCCTTTCCCGGGATTCAGAAGTTCTCCATACCGAATAACAGCAAAATCAGTTCAGCGGTTTGGGCGTGAAGAAGTGACATACACACTTTCGCATTTATAATATTAGTATGGATGTATACAATTATAGTTCTCAAGATCATCATAATGTAATACTAATTGTGTTCTAATTTCAAATTAATAGATCCTACATGTAACGTGACAATGCTTCCTGATGTAGAGTTAAGAAAGGATAGATATTACAGCTTTAAATAAGAAAAATAGTTTAGAGTAAGTAAAAATAAGAATAAAAATGCTATGTACAAAATCTTTTTTGTGTCATGCGTGTCGTCGCCCGCGCGCGTACCGTATGCAAGTTGCCTGCATCCTATCATTTCATAGATGTTGATACTCTCACGCGGGCAACACGCGCGCGGATGACAATACGCATGACAGGAGAAGCGCCTAAAGGAACATACTACGCGACACGACACGACGCGACACCGACAGACCGTTCCATAGAACTGACGTTTTACAAACGTGAATCTGTGTGCCTGTCCAGAATATGAGGCGTTTTACGCGCGAAGTTTATACGCGCGTTTCATTTTCTATTACATCCAGATACCGCGTTTTATGCGCGTTTTTACGCTACAAACATGGACTCGAAGTTATCACGCTCCAATCAAATACGTCCATTCGCAACGGACTCGCGCGTAGTACTGGACCGTTCAGACTGGAGTCTGGACGCTGCAATGGCACCCAAGTATCTCGACTCGCGCGTTTTACGGGCGAGTCGAGAGTCCCGCTCATTGCAAGCGTTTCACGCGCGAGTTAGAAAACGCGCGTAGGCATCTGGACGCGATATATATTGTAACTCTAGTATCTCGGGTACGCGCGTAAATCGCGCGAGTCCCTCACTCGCGCGTAAAACGCCTCATCTGGACAGGCTCTGATGTTTTACAAACGTCAGGTCTATCATGAAAGTGAAGTGTCGCGACGTGTCGTGTCGCTTGGTGCGGTTTCGTCTTAAAAGGTCTCTTCTATACATGTATATTTTTAATTAGTAAGTGACGTATCTTTTCTTCCTCGATCTGCGATTTAGTGACTAATTTGACGACAATCTTCTATTTTCGGCCAGCATTAATCGCGGCTAGTTTATGTTTAGCCGTTATTGGCTAATCTCGTCTTTGTCTGGTATGTGATGTGTTGTAAGTTTGTGAGTATACTTAGCTCTTAGCCTATTTCTTTTAATTACATAATAAATAATAAGTACTTAAAAACAATACTAGATCTGGTTGTCTATGCCTGACACACTGAAAAAGTTACATGACAAACAAAAGCAGTTTTGAAAAGTTATCTTCATTAGTAAGTTATCTTTATTACGCAAAAGTCGGATCAGAGGGCGTTACTAGCACATGCAGTAAATAATCCGACCACAGTCCGACATGTTGCACACGTTATATCAGAATATTGACAGAAACGTTGTCAAACGTCGACCTTTTGTTTACTGTCTATGCTGGTGCTGTCTCTAGCGTGAAAACATTGCAGTAATATTAAAATGGAGAACAGGCTATGGACTACGTCGCCTATTAAATAAAACAAAATAATATAAAGTATAGGATGAACAAGTATGACGCAACTTGCATTATATTTTACACTAGCTTTTGCCCGCGGCTTCGCTCGCGTTAAGAGGTATTATTATATACAAACTTTCATCCCCTATTTTATCCCCTTGGGCGTAGAATTGATCAAAATCCTTTCTTAGCGAATGCTTACGTCATAACATCTACCTGCATGCCAAATTTCAGCCCGATCCGTCCAGTGGTATATTATATTATTATTTATGATCTCACTAGCTTAGATATAACTATCGTTCTTTAATCAAAGACACATGTAATCAAAAAATCAAATTTTATCATTCTAATTTTAAAAATATTTCCGGACGTTAATGAACTTGAGTTTTGATCAATCAGTGTCACATGATGAAATTAACACCTGTTCTCGATTCCCATGTTATGTAATAATAATGGTCAGAAGTCAGAACCGAGACGGGGCTATTCTAGAGAGGAGTTGAGTATGCAAAATATGAGTGATGCATTCTGTGAATGAGGTCGACCCTAGAAAAGTATGCAGATTATGATTTTGAAGTTGCCAGGAGTTAAATTTTTTTCCAAAAAAATCGTTTAAAAATGTACCAATACGACTCCTGGCAACATTCAGAAATATAATCTGCATGCTTTTCTGAGTTCAACCCCATTTACAGAGTGCGGTCCTCATATTTTGCATACTCTACCCAAAACCCGCTTTACTAGAGTTCCAGTTATTACTAAGACTTCCCTGTAAGTCCGTCTGTCTCCATTCTGTATCTCAGAAACTGGGATAGCTAGACGTTTGAAATTTTCACAAATTATGTATTTCCTATACCGCATAAAAAGGATTTTTATTTACATGATCTATAAAGATTTGGAAGATGAATTTTCTTGTATTTTTTAATTTCACATTTTATATAACATAAAATTATGATTAAAAAAATCGTTTTTTTTTTAAAATAAAAAAACATTTTTATCGTCCAGAGTAAAGAATCTTTTTGTCTAGTCATTATGTCATCACATGTGTAGTCATTTAGGCAGTCGAAAATCATGCACTAAAAATCTAGGTATTTAGAATAGGCTATTTAAAAGTGCCTCTCGGATTCTTGACTCGTCCCACTTGACAGAAATAATGATGATCATGTCAATGTCCTACACAATTATCTAAGAGCTCACTCACACGGTATTTTAGACGTTATTTTTAACGTAACAAAGCGTGAAATTGCCCGACAGGAGTCCAGTTGCGTTTGCCAAGTTCCCAAATGTTATTTCATGTGCCATATTTAATGATAATCTCGAAGCGATGAGCCTCTAAATTCGGGTTAGTTTATGTATGCGATCGCAAGAAAAGGGATTGTTTAGATCAGTCTTTCTCAAAGTGGGCGATAACGCCCTCTTGTGGGTGCTGAAGGTCTAAAGGGTGGCGGTGTGGGACCCAGAAAAAAAATGGGGGCATTGTGTAGAGGCTTGGGGGGTGATTTATGTCATCTGGATGCATTTTAAATTGAAACAATGTGGGCGCTAAAACATAATTTGTTCTCAAAGTAGGCAGTAGACAAAATAAGTTGGGGAACCCCTGGTTTAGATCAAAGTCATTGGCAAAACTCTCCGGAAGTTGTTTAGAAAGAAGAAGACGTTTGGGTTCGATGTTTGAGCGCGAGGAATTTTAGCAGGAATGTAGAAATTGTGGCGGGAATTAATAGTTTAGCATGGTATATTATTCATAAAAACATACTCTACATAACCTACAAAAACCTCCTACTTTTTTGGAAGTCGGTTAAAAAGCAAAGGGGCGCGAAATATTTTTTCATCTGATCTGGTCGAATCATAAATAAAATGGTTTAAAACACTAATCTAATAGTAGCCCTGACTTTCCACCAAGGGCACTGACCAGCAGTAAATTCAGCAAAACGGAGACACCACAGAGATTTATACGGAGAAACAACATTCCGTCTTCAGAGGGAAATTTATTGCTCGCACAAAAATATTTAGTAGCTATTTATAATAATAAAATTATATTTGTTATCACCTCAGGGTGGATCACAGTTCCCGTCCAAATCGTATTCTCAAACCATATAGGGTCAATTTATACTAGCGTAGAGTCGAAGCGCATAGAAGCGAATTCCCAAAAACTGAACATAGAAAATTCAACCTTAACTCCCGAGCGTAACGCTGCGGGCGCATTAGCGCGGATGCGCGCGCCTTTTTTAATTCTCAGAAGTAAATGACGTGTGCGTTAACGCTTTGGAATTAAGAGGGCGACTAACGCCAAAAATCAAACATCATCCTTCTCTCTTCATACTCACGCCCGTCTTTCATATGTCAGGTGAAAAAGGACGACGCGGATTCATCGCCAAATTAGTTTTTTCTCAATAACTCGATAAATAAATATACAATATTTTAAAAATCCGCTAGGTCAGATTCTCAATGATAGAATTTTATACAATGTATTAAAATATTAACTTAGTTTAATGCACGGTTATGGCAATATATGAAAAATTCGTGAAAATTAGAAGCATCTTTGTGATTTTTTTCTATCGAGAAAATTTTAAGATATCGTGTTTTCGCTCAGATCAGATTCTTGGAAATATAATGTAGTATCTATGTTAAGAAAATAAAACAAATCGGGGCTTATTTTCAAGTATAAAAATGAATTATAAAATCGACAATTTAGGGTTAGTCGCCCCCTTAAGGCTGAATTTGTTATGTTCAGTTTTGGTAATTCGCTTCGATGCGCTTCGACTCTGCGCTAGTATAAATTGATCCATAGTTAGGCTCGATTTAAATATGCGTCCGCGCGAACGAGCGGTTTGACCGCTACACCGCGAGATTTTAAGTTCGGCGTTCTGCGTTCACATTCTGCGTTTGAGCGGTCAGTACAGGAGCAATTCTGACGCGGTCATAACGCCTCCTGTGTGAGTATCTCTATATAACGTATTACAACACAAATAACGCAAAACTGACCGCTTAAACGCTTGACCGCGTGACCGCTCTCTGTCTGATAGAGCCCTAAATAAATCGTTTCATAAGTCCATTTGCTTGTGATCTCACAGTGTAGCGGCCAAGCCGCTCGTTCGCACGGACACATATAAATCGAGCATTATTTGTGCTAAACACGGCAAGTGTTAAAACTTTATTGGCCACCTCTGTGGTTCAGTGGTTTAGACTTTAGTGTGTTATGTTTAAGCCAGGGGTTGCTGGTTCCAATCCTGCGGAGGAGCCAAAAGTTATCCATGTTCCTAGGTCATGGATTTGTATCCTTACAAATATTTTATGTTGCTTTACCAGACCTTTTAACCACTCTTACATAACCAAGTTAGTAACTCCCATATGCATATTAAAAATAAGCATATGGGAGCAATTATTCTAAGTTTATAGACCATGGTAATGTGTCTACTTCCCATGCTCATTATGTGCAAAAACGTGTGTCAAATTGACATGTCAATGACAATTTTACATTGAATCTAATGCTCAACAGATGTATGTTATTTTAGTGACATACAAGCAAATGTTTAAAAGTTAATACTGTAGAAAATGATATACCTAGTGAATCTTAAAAAAGATCTAAATAGAAGGAATATTGCGTGATAAAATTTTGACTACGTCGTACGTCGGGTAATTTTTTTTTAATTTTTAGCAAATCTCCTGTAGCGTATCGCTATATCTCAATCAATTTTCAATCAAAATCAGCTCAGTCGTTACGCGTGTTACCGAAACCAAGGAAAAAAGAATTTTATTTAATATTCAAAGATACAGTGAGTAAAAAAAAACAAAAAAGCTTAAACAAAAGAGAGATCTGGAACAGCCTAAAGTACTGAGGCGTAAGTAAAAGTAATATATATTTAATTAAAGCATTAATAACAGCTGTATAAACGGTTTGACACCTAAATGGCTGTATAATGGTGGTATAATTATACTATTCGATGACTCTATACCCGCCCAGGGCGGACTGTCGGTGGTCTGTCATATATTTTGATTTCTCTTTTAATTGCCTATGGTTTTTGAGGTTGTGTAAGATAGGTTTTTTTAGTTTTCCGGGGTCCAAAATCGATGGGTTACGATAGCGTTAGAAATCAAAAATTTTAGGGTTTTGTTTGACATAATACAAGCATTTCCGTATATTATATTTTGGATTTCTAGAATTCTAGCTTTGTCGTCGAAACAATTATGTGCTAAGTTAGGGCCTGTGTGTGTGTCTCTTTATTTCAGAAAACATTTTGTCATTATTATCAGTTGTTTTGTAAGTCTGGTTTTGCTGCTATTTAATTTTTTTTTGGGCATAATATCCTATATAGAAGGTGTTACAAAACTAAGTGATAATACGTTCGGGTGTGTATGGGTGATAAAGAGTTCAGTGTGAAAGTAGCAGCGCTAAAAGAGCAAAATTTTTCTGTGCTTTGTATGGTCAAGCGCCCGAGCGTTATGAATTTCCCATTCAAAAGATTAAAAAAGTTATTTTTTCAGCGCTGCTACTTTCTCAGTGAACTCTATACAGACTTATGTACACACTCTAAATTACACTTAGTTTTGTAACATCCTATATATACGTACAATGTAGGTAGGTATTATGTAGGTACATTTGCTTCTAAATTCATTACTCATCAATATTGCCTATTGTATAAGTAATGTTTTTTATGACTACTCTCATTTTTAACAGTAGGCTATGATCAAAATAACCACAAAAAATTAAAACGCTTTGAATAGTAATTACGGGCCGTCTACCAACCGTCTAAGCGAAATTGTCTATGGCAAAAACGTGTAAGGAGGTTATTAATTATTAGAAATCTTTTTAGTGATTCGAATTTAGAATGTTTTTTGCCAGTAACACCAGCTATAGGCTTAATTACCTACACGTAACGGAACTATTTTTTGTCGAATCATTATTTAACACCATTGGCACACGCATTTAATCTTTCGACACTTCACAGTTCCAACTATAAATAATGAGAGAAATCAAAGCCTTGAAGTTTTAAATAAACTAAAAAAAAATACGCCAAACCCGGACTTTAGAGTAAGTTTTATAAAACAAAAAAAAAAAGATTTTTTTTTGTTCTTACATGTTCGTCTCAGTTTTTAGTAACTTATTTTCTGCGAATCTATTTACGAGTAATGTTTCTGCCTATATACGCGCATGGCGACATGGCAGTTGCGCTGTTGTCGCGGCTGCTTTAATATATTACTGTTTGATGTTTAAGATATGTAAGAGTCTGATATTTTTATAGGATAGGTGAGAACGCACCTGGCGTTACTACACTGCGGCGGTGTGACGCGACACGTCACGGCAAAATATTCTTTGTGTGAAATCGTATGAGCGAAACCGCACTACGCGGCAACGGGGGTACGCGACACATGACGTAAATTCTATTGAATGTGAAGTTTCGCGTTGCTCCAAAGCAGCGTAGTGTCGCTTGGTGTTGTCACACCAAGGTTTGACGTATCTATACTAATATTATAAAGCGGAAGAGTTTGTTAGTTAGTTTGTTTGTTTGTTTGAACGCGCTAATCTCAGGAACTACTGGTCCGATTTGAAAAATTATTTCATTGTTAGATAGTCCATTTATCGAGGAAGGCTATAAGTAGGCTATATTTCATCACGCTAGGACTAATAGGAGCGAAGAAATAGAGCAAAATGTGGAAAAAACGGGGGAAATTATTTGAAAGGGCTTATCTCACGAACTACTAGAGCAATTTTTCTGTTATTTGGGTCAGATAAGAAGTAGACCACGTGAAGGATGATAGGCTATTTTTTGTAGACTGATTTGTCTGTGAAATATCTAATTTACGCGGGCGAAGCCGCGCGGAACGTCTAGTAAACAATAAAGGTAAAGCACTCACTGTAAACGCTGCTGCCGTCGGTGGTGCCGTTGACTGTGCCATCTGGCAGAAGCTGCAGGTAGCGATTCTTGAGAAACATCTGTATGGTGCGCGACGTGCCCGTGATGTGACTGAGGTTGGCGGACCGCTGCGCGCGCGGCTCGGGGGCCGGCGCCGCGGCGCACGACGCCAGCGCGAGCGCCGCTATGAGCCAGCGCAAGGGGCGCGTGCGCGGTAACATGGCGCGCCGCGCCCATTTCAGCCGCGCGGGCGCCGTCACTGCTCAACACGGCATGCCACCGCACCGCACTTGGCGCCCGACGCGGGGCTTGGCGCCCGACGTGGGGCTCGGGATTAGCGCCCAACGTGGGGCAGAGTCTTACGTCTTAATAGGGATCCGAGTCTAACATGTCGTGTCGTTTATTTAACAAATTGGTCAGTTCGTTTCGTGTGGGAACGCCGCGGACGCATGTTTCGCCACTGGATCCTCTAGAGTTACAGCCGCAGCCGATCTGTAACAAATAACGGTTTGTGTAAGACGAGGTATTGTAACTTATACGTCATCATCATTCGCATATTTTATACAGCCCTTTAAGGATTTATAAGATAACATTTATCGTGCGGGAACTGTACATCTTTCCAGGATAAAAAGTAACCTACGACATTTCCCGGGACTCAAAGACGTATCTCCATACAAAATTTCAGTAAGTAAATTTCAGTAAGTTATCCATGTACTTACTAATTTAGTAAGTACTTGGATAAATTAAGCGTAAGTAATAAAAAATTAACCATTTAATGTGAAAAGAAGGCACTGAAAAGTTTGACCAAGACATTACAAGTTGCTGCAATGGAAAAAGTTTCTAATATTCAGAAGTGTTTACATTCTGCAAAGTCTTGACAACAATTTCAGCCTGTATAGCATTTTCTTTTGCACCACGATTCACTAATTGAGTTTTTGTTATTGTTCATACTAATTATGATACAACCATACAAACTATGAATGGTACAAACTATCTTGACATAATTCTAATCAAATCGAAATTGTTTTTATTCAGGGTAAATTTTTTCCTAAAAAAATTCTGAACGTCGTCGAAACTATGTTGGAAACACAAAAATCCAAATCAAATGTTCTTTATCGTCATTTTAGTTTCAACAGCAGCCATTTAAAAACAGCTTCGAATCTAATTATACATGCAAACATAAAAGCGTGTTTATTTTACTTTATAAATCTTACACACATAAATACACAATTGAAATATTTTACCGCTTCTATAAATCAACTTACGACAAGGGCCGACGGATAACGAGGCTCAAAATGAACTCTATTCCCTTGTAATAAGGAGCACTCGAAGCAGGAAATGCGCAAGCGCAGATAGACACAAAACTTAATTTGTTTGCCTAATAAAATAAACTCATGTCTAATTTAGGAGCCTATTAGGGTTCAAGCGTAAAATACGAACGCCATATTTTACTGAACATCAGAATAATATGATGAAATTATTTATTGACCGTTACTTAGTAATTTATAATATTATTGATGAAATAATGAAGCAATAAAATTCAAGGAAATTGAAGTTCGAATTATTAACCAGTGATTTTAAAATAGCCATGATTCACGAAAGTATTGTAGTACCTTATATGTTGGAAAATAATTAAATGGGGAACACATAGGAAACATATAACGATTAAATTACAAACCTTTTTTCACATAAAATATTTAATCCTTAATTTATTTTCTAAAATTGAGATACGAGATAAAAACTAAATCTGCTAAATAAAAACTGCGCTAATTAATTCGAAATAACTGATCCAATCGGACAATGTAATTCAAACGGCCATCAATCAGATATCGGATCCGATATGAATTATGCACTCGTCCAATTATAATTGACGTATAAACCGCAAGCAATCAGTTTCGTTTGCTTTAATGCTTACGCGTAAAAAAAAACAAAACGTCATGTTCTTATTCCCGCGCGAATGTTACTGAACTTTTAAGCCGGGTACAATACAAATTGAATTTATGTAACTTCTAATAAAAAGTTTAGATTTGAATACAGTAGGAACTAACCGGACTAATTACTGTCGTTAGGCATTCGAATATTCGAAAATTCGGATAATCGAATGTATGAAAAAAGCGAGCTCGGTGCATATGCAAAGTACTATCGGAGAAGTTGATTCATAGGCAGATGACAGACCTTTTTTTTACATGGGGAAATGCTTTGCGCATCCCCGGCGGATTGGGGACATCGGCCGGGGTATGTGGGACTCTCCAAGGAACTACCCACTAAAACCCCATGGTGCTCCACTCCCCGCTTAGGCATAGTTACGGATACGATCAACCCACCGCAACAGGCAAATGACAGACCTACGTAACATGGTCGCATTATGTAAAACCCAGTCGACAACTGCCTATGAATCAATTTATTCTATGGTACATCTTCAAACTTGTTCGATATTCATGGAATAAAATTCTTCTGCAATAAATAAATTATAGACAACTAAAAAAATGTGAGAATTGTTAAATAATTTAAATATTAATAAAATATTGTATTAGCTTATCTCAGAATGCGTCCATTATTAAATTTATTTATTGTCTTTTAAAGCTTGTAAGAATCTCGTTTTAGTAATGGTAATATATTCATTTAGTAGTTGTTTTTTGAGATTCGTTTGTTTTATGAATCAAACGTATTTGTGTTATAGATACGGTTTTCATATTTTATGTCGTTATGGAAATGTATAATATTGAATTGTATAACTTTTTAACTGTTTATTGTTATGGCATAAACTTATATATTTCTTAAATTTTTTCTAAAAATTATTGTTATTTTATTCAATATTAATCAGATTTCATCAAAAAATTAATTATATTTTGAATAATTATAACCAAAACTCACAGTAGAAACCGTAAAATAGGAAAATTAAAAAAAAACCGGCCAAGTGCGAGTCGGACTCGCGCACCGAGGGTTCCGTACAAACCTGCAAGGTTTACAAAGTTTGATTTTGTTACAGCTTAAAGGTATTATAGACCTGAGTATTTGGTATGAATTTCAATTTAATACCTCTACCCGTTTATGAGGAAATGGGTAGTAAGTTTAAAATTATTAAAAAAAAATATATTATGTGATGTAACTAAAAATTTATGGTTTTCGTAATTTTTCCTTTATCTATGCTATAAGACGTTGCTTCGTACCAAATTTCAAGATTCTGAGTTCACGGGAAGCACCCTGTAGGTTTTGATTCCCTTGCAAGTGTCGAAAATTTGCGGCATAAACGGCTGTATCTTTTGATTGCGTTGGCTTAGAAGTTTGATTTTTTCACAGCTTCAAGGGACAGTAGACCTGAGTAATTGATATAAATTTCAGCTTCATACCTCCACGCGTTCCTGAGAAAAAGGGTCTTGACAGACGGACGGACAGACGGACAACAAAGTGATCCTATAAGGGTTCCGTTTTTTCCTTTTGAGGTATGGAACCCTAAAAATCAACTTAATATTAAAATTGTGGTAAAACGTGTAGATAACTGAAATAACAATTTAAAAATCTAAGTCCAAATAACATATAAACTATTGAATATTAAACATTGACAAATTTTCAGCATCAAAACCTTATATATTTTATACATTTTCCTGTTCTAATACTTTAAACGTATGGTAAATATACCGACAATTAGTTTCTAATCATCACCAAAAAATAATCATCATCATTTTGGTCTATATAGCAAAATATGCATTTCTGGAAAACTGCGTCTAAAACTTCTTATAAGCGATATATAAAACAATAAGAACCAACACACGAACATTTTAATTGATTTATTATTAAAATACAAGGAAAATCGCAAAAGAAATCCATTTCGGTGTGAAAACTGTATGAAAATATCAAATCAAATTTAGTTACGCGGTTGGTCACCGAGTGTTAAGCGCGTGCCCGACTCCCACTAAGCTGGTTTTTGTAAGCCTAAATACAGGGTATAAGACTTATTTTCACTTTTTTGCTTCTACGAGAAATGGCAACAAAGCCATAATTTTGCCCATACATAAATGAAAAGATACTCTTTCGGCGCTGCTACTTTCACAGTGAACTCTATCTAGATATAGCTGTACAGGGTGAACAAAATAAAGCGATAATACTTTAGAGTAGCAGCGCTGAGAGTAGCGTTTTTTTCAACTTTTGTATGGGCAAATTCATGACGCTAGGGCGCTTCTCCATACAAATCACAGTGAACTCCATAGATACATACATACACTCTAAACTTTAGAGTGTATGTATGTATCCCCTCTTTTAGAGTCGAAAGTATTATCACTATTCACTGTTTTTTTTTTATGAAATAAAGGGGGCAAACGAGCAAACGGGTCACCTGATGGAAAGCAACTTCCGTCGCCCATGGACACTCGCAGCATCAGAAGAGCTGCAAGTGCGTTGCCGGTCTTTTAAGAGGGAATAGGGTAATAGGGGAGGGTAGGGATGGGAAGAGAAGGGAATATGGGGAGGGTAGGGAAGGGAATAGGGTAGGGGATTGGGCCTCCGGTAAACTCACTCACTCGGCGAAACACAGCGCAAGCGCTGTTTCACGCCGGTTTTCTGTGAGCTCGTGGTATTTCTCCGGTCGAGCCGGCCCATTCGTGCCGAAGCATGGCTCTCCCACGTACACATGTCTATTATGCACATGCGTATAGATGCACCAGGATGGTTTGGCGCGTGGCACATACCGTGTTTGTCGTCTTTTGTAGCTGTCGTATTTAGTATCGATTATCGAGTGATAAAGAGGTGATAATGAATAACCTAAAACACACAAAACGCTGACCTCTTATCAAATTGACAATGTCAAGGCTATCGTCTTATTTGACAGTGTAGTCATCGGTTTTCTCTACCGATTTTGCTGTTTAGTATGCAGAGTACTGGAAAATGTGCGGTTCCCGCGCGATAAACAAATTTTGGCGAAATGGAGTCACAGGCGTCATTTGTAGATAATAATTCACAGCTTTATTTAAACAACGGAATTTGTGAACGAAAATGTGCTATCGCAATACAAAATTTCAACAAAATGTGTTCAGCTTTGGGCGTGGAGAGGTAACAGACGACACACTTTCGCATTTAAAATATTATTGCTTCCTGTGATCATGAGTCATGACCATGGTCATCATGATCATGGAAAGATATACTTAATAATAAGGTGATCGTATCACTGATGTCATGAGATTATTTACTGGGTGTAACAAAACAAAATGATAACACTTAGCGAGCCCCTAGACGATCAATTTTATTGTGCAATATCACGTTTTGTGCAATAATATTGACCGTCTAGGGCTGGTTGATATTGAACGCGCCCGCCTTTGAATCTGTCAAATAAATTGTTCAATAACATTGTTTAATGATATTGCACAATAAAATCGATCGTCTAGGGGCCCACTTAGGGTATGTATGTGTCTCTTATTGTTATTACATACTTAATAATATTATAATACATATTCATAGCCAGCGGTCGCTCACCATCAGGTAACCGGCAGCTCGTTACATAAAAAATCCAGCAATTACATACGTTTCATCCTAATAGGATTAACTAAAAAAACAAGAGCACAATAATTGCAAAAGATAACAAGTGTCATTGACTCTCGAATAGACTAATATTTTTAGACGATTTTTTTAAACGGTGGCAGCCGTGACAAAACAATTTTAGACGCTTTGATCCCGTTTTGCCGCTTTGCTAAATCACCTGGGTACTTAGGCGAATTGTATTCGATAATTTTAAAGTGAATTGGAAGCAAGGGTGACGTGTGACGTGACGAAGCGATGCGATGCATTTTAATGAAACATTCAAAAATAGCAAAGTCTGTCAGTTTAATGTGTTTCTCTTATATTGTAGTAAAAATCATCGGCCAAGTACGAGTCGGACTCGCACACGAAGGTGCGAGCCGTACCGGTATAGAGCGAAAGTAGACAAAAAATTGTGTTTTTTATATGGGAGCCTCCCTTAAATATTTAATTTATTTTGTTTTTAGTGTTTGTTGTTATAGCGGCAACAGATATACACAATCTGTGAAAATTTCAGAAGTCTAGCTATAGCGGTTCTTGAGTTACAGCCTGGAGATACACAGACAGATGGACAGACATCGAAGTCTTAGTATTAGGGTCCCATTTTTACCCTTTGGGTACGGAACCCTAAAAAGTTCAGTTTTAAAATGCTACACGTTCAAAAGTTCAGTACTCAGAATCAGCTGAGCTTCACGTTGCAAACTTGCAAATTGCAATCGATGTAAGCTGACATGTTACTTGCCATTATTATACATTTTCTAGATGACCCGGCGAACTTCATATCACTTTCCTTCTAATATAAACCTTCCTTGGACTTCCACAAATATATCATGACTAAAATTAGCGAACTTGTTTCAGTCGTTCTCAAATTTTAGCAAGAGTAATAAAATTTTAAATTCATTTTTATTTATATAGAAGGTGTTTTCTAACTTCTAATTTGGCAGTAGAAGCTGTGGAATCGAATGCAACTAGGCTAAGTACCCTAACCGTGTATAATTGTAATTTGTACCTGGAAGTTCATGTCACTCTGACAGTTTACTCAACAATTTTTTTTATCTGTGAAGGTTACTACGAGCGCTTAATTTAAGTACGAGAAATTAATTTTAAGTCTTAATTAGGTTGTTCCCGATAGTCCTACGATCCCACGATTAGTTTAATAGTTGTCATTAATATTTAAACAGAGATTAAACTTTGAGAAAAATCTATTAGGTAAATTAAGGCTTGGGCATAATCTAATATATAAAATTCTCGTGTCACGGTGTGCGTAATTGAACTCCTCTGAAACGGCTCGACCGATTTTCATGAATCTTAGCGAGCATATCCGATTCTCAACCCTAGCCGGGTTGAGAATCGGACAACATCTACTTTTTACATTGATAAGCGCATTTGTTGAATAAATCATAGTAAATTATTACAACTCGAGACTGACGGCGACCATTGTTTGTGCGACGGGATAGCGATGGACGTTGCCATGGTGACATACTTATTTAGTCACTTCAATAAAATAATATAAGCGAAATCTTTATATGGCAAAAGAACGTTTGCCGGGACAGCTAGTATTATTATTAATGACAAGATGACGCCCGCTACTCCGTCGCACCAAACTCGTTTATCGCGCGGGATCCGTACATTTTTCTGGGATAAAAAGTATCCTATGTCCATTCCAGTGACTCAAAGTATCCATACCAAATTTCAACAAAATCGGTTCAGCGGTTAAAGGCGTGACGACAGACAGACCCACTTTCGCATTTATAATATTAGTATGGAAGTATGGATTTGACATACAGCCTATAAAAATTACCAGTAAAAGTGATTTCAATATTGATATTTACAAATTAAGGTTATCAAAATATCAAGGGCTGAACTTTTTCCTCGTAATGCGAACTGGGTTAACAAAGATAACAGTTCTTTGATGTTAACTAAAAAAATATCCTTACCCAAGATTCAAAGTTGACGACCTCTGTGGCTCAATTGGTTGAGTGTGTGGCAGCTCGAGCGGGGGGTCGCGGGTTCGAATCCCGCCGACGGAACAAAAAGTTTTCAATGTTCCCGGGTCTGGATGTGTACTCGTATTAAATATGTGTATGATATAATTAAAATCTTAAATATATGTATAATATAAAAGTATTAAATATATTTATGTTGTCTGGTACCTGTAAAGCAGCGTATCCATTAGAGCAGCCTCAGGCCGAGCAGCCTCGACTTGAAGCAAACCGAGGCTTGATTGCTTGGCATGGCGCGGCGTGCCTCAGATTGAGGCAGCGTCTCCACTTGTGCGGCCTCGGGTCGAGCGGCTGCCTCGGCCTGAGTCTGCCTCAAATGGATACGCAGCTTAACACAAGTCCTTCAGGTACTTAGCACGGGGCCAGACTGACGTAGTGTGAAGCGTCCATAGATATTATTATTATTATTATCTCCATACCAAATTTTATCCAAATTGATCCAGCGTCTAAAATCGGAAACAGACAGACGGACAAACACGCTGTTCCATTTAATAGCTAATAATCGATGAAGATGACATGTAAAAAGTCGGTCCTGCGCCTGATCTCTCGACTCTCGCCAGTCTCCAGTCGTGTTGGCTGCCCGTCCCACTAGGTTATGAGAGTAAAGGAATAGAGAGTGCTCTCATGTACTGCGCACACACTTTAGCACTATAAAAATTACTTCTGCGTAACGTGGTTTCCAATGAAACCGGCCACCGTCACCGAAACCGGTGTGGGAGTTATTAGTTATTTAAATGATGGCTAAGAATTCGCCAGACGTAGGCGTTAAAGTCAAAATTTTACAATTCTAAAGGCATCTTATAAAGAAGTGATAATTTTAAGAAGCCCATGCATACATTATGTTCCAATTAAGGAGTATAACTAGTTTTTGTAGGTGTATTGTTACATAATACGATAATATATTTGTATTTTATTATAATTTTACATGTAAATCATTCGGTTTAGCTCACGTTTTGGTCTAGCTTTTAAAATGTCATTAATTCGCTTTAAAATCGAATTACAGAATAAAATGAAAGTTGTCTTATTTCTGAATAGATTTGAATCAAATACTTTCAGAACCTATGTCTATCACACAGGATTAGCTTTCCGTGGGTGAAAGAATTTTCAAAATCAGTTCAGTAGTTGAAAGTTTTTGAGCCTATTCAATTCATACAAACATACATTGTTTTGTATGTTGTTATGTAATGCCAAAAAACACAGATTTTCCTACATAACGGACCGGAGCCCTTCGTGCGCGAGTCCGATTACTTGGCTGATTTTTCTTAGTTGCGATCTGACCAAGTTCTTCAATTTTTAACAATGTCAGACGCTCTAGCTCATTCAGATTTTTTATGTGCTCATTTTTAATGGCATAAAAATTATTCATTAATGGTTGTTTTCAGTATAGCTTGCGCTGACAAGGAACCCTTGTAACATTTTATAAAAGCTTTGTACAGCTGATTGTACAGTGATATTATTGTTCAGCATGAGCTTTCTACGACTTGCTTGACAACTTCACCAAACTAAAAACTGCCTGACAAACAGCCACTGTTTGTCAGGTAGTTTTTAGTTTGGTGAAGTTGTCAACGTTTTAATATACGTGCGTCAGCTCCACCAACTGTGAAGAAGCACCCAACATTGCGCGCCAGATTCGAAGATAGTCAAAAAGCGTGATGTTTCTCTCGGCGAAATCGACTACGTGATAAAAATATAAACCACCTCCCCCCCTCCTGTAACTGATCGTAGTATTTTTAAGATTATTTATTTAAGTAGTATTTTTTTAGTATTACTTACTACTGGTGCCTACCACCGTTTTTAGGGTTCCGTAGTCAACAAGGAACCATTATAGTTTCGGTCTGTCCGTCCGTCTGTCCGTCTGTCTGTCCGCGGTTTTGCTCAGAGACTATAGGACCTACAAAGCTGTAATGGTATATAAAATCTTAAAAAAATATATTTTATGGTACCTCCCCTACACGGCAAGCGGGAATGATTTTTTTTTTCGCATCCACCTCTTCATGTATGTCGTTGGATAGGTTTTTAAAAATATTACGAGTATTCATAGATCATTTTCCGATTTAGGGATCCATGTGAAATATAAAGTTTTAAAGTGGAAAAAATCGTTAGAGTCCAGTGTCCCTCCCTTCTACCAGCTAAACGGTTGCTTCTGGAAATGTGAAAAAATTCACGGGAGTAGGAAATATGCTGAATTTAAAAGGAAAACTATCACGGCTAAGAAGACTTCATAAGTTATTGAGTAATAGTCGATCAATTAAAAAAATGTATTCGGCGAAGTATAACTGGAACTTTTCGTTCAAATTCTTTTGAACGTAACTGAGATGATGTTATTAGTAGTGTAAAACACGTTATAAATTTACATTCATTGACCATACAAAAATTATCAAAAACTAGCGGTACTACGGATACCTATATTGCGCGTGGCCCGACACGCACTTGGCCGGTTTTTAAGATTTGTATTATTATAGATATTACTTATAAAAAATATTCACACTGTGTACAGAGGTTGTGTAGCTGTAGTACATTGTTTTGTCTTAATCAAATAGGTTAAAAAGTAGCATGACAGACAAGGACAAACATATTATAATTAACTATATTAACGTACGCACTACGCAGTGAATCTTAATTTCATTAGTAACAGGCAAAGGCCAAAAATAAGCTAGCTTGAAATAATAATAGAAATCCAAGATTCTTTTTTTATATTTATTTCATCGACTTAAAATAAAAATATTAGACCATCATTTTTTTTAACATAAAAAAATATTTCAATCAATTTAAACTGTTCTTTCGAAATTCAAAAGTTCTATGATAAAATGGTGAATGGCCGATACTCGTTTTAATTTTATGTTACTGTCAAAACACGTTTTGAAACGTAATTTGACGGTTACATAAACTATGATACAATTAACAATGTCAGAAGCAGCAAATAACATGTAAAGTCGCGTCGGTATTACCATAAAAATCACCTCTCTGATATTTTTATCAGGTAAAATCTCTTTTAAGACGCAAATTGATGCTTTAAATCGCAGTACCTATAACTCAATGCTTTAAATGACATATTATACCACTATAACTAATATCATAAATGCAAAAGTGTGTCTGTCTACCTGTTATCTCTTTACGCCCAAACCCCATAATCGATTTGGCTGGGTTTAGAGATAATTTTGAGTCCCGGGAAAGGACAAAGTTTATTTTTTATTCTGGAAATATGTACGGAATTTTTGGTATAAAGAAATTGCTGGGGTCATTTACTGCCTCACTCACCGCTACTACTACTCAGAGACATTTAATTATGATTAACCATTGTCAGAACATTAATTTACTTAAATGTAATTTATTTAAAATTTTGACATAATCCTGTTAAACTCCTAATTAAATTGAAGGTTAATCATAATTAAATGTCTCTGAGTGCGGCGGTTAGTTTTAAAAATTAATGAGATCAAAAGTTAAAGCTGCAGGTACGTTTCGCGAAAATAGGCAAAATTAACAAGAAATTACTGTTACTCAGGTAATATTTCATTTTTAAATTTCGTTTTGAAATTCGAATAACGATTTAATTTTTTTATTGGCAAACGGATGAGACAATGGTTTCGTTGCCGGAGGGCGTCACGAGTGACGACAGTCAATAGTCATGTCATAATTTGTCACAACTGACTATTGGCTGTCACGATATTGACCCCAAATATTTAGGACAAGGGGCATCACTAATGAATGGCCCTTTATATTTAACAATAATGATAAATAATACAAGAAATAAGCTCACGGAAGCTGACACATTACTATAGAGAAAACGAGGTATTTGAAACTTAGACTGGCTAATGTCCTCATAAAAAATTAAATTAATGTTGTAAAGTAATCCATAAAATAATAGTTTGAAAAACTAAAAACACGCTTTTTTTAATTGTTTTTTTTTTTAATACGTATGCAAAGTTTTGAATTAATTAGACTAATGGAGATAGGTAAAAATCGTGGTCAAAGATTCCGTTACGTATGTAACATACAGCCAAAGTTGTAAAAGCGTGATATAAAATCATCTAGGTAACTTTTTTATAAAAATTGTCGAATGTTATTTAAACTTTTTAACTTTTGTTCCAATGTTACAAATTAAAAAAAAAAACATAAATTGTTACTTTTTTATTGTCAAATGTCAGTTAATCGGGCCCGTTACTATCCTATTGTCGAACTATGGTCGAACTAAATGCATAGTTAAAACATCGTTTGTCACCCATTACACTGTTTGATGTAGCCGGGTGGGTTCTATGTCATAGTAATTGACATGATGTCATCCAGGAAGAGATGTCTAAATATTTAGACGGGATATATAGGATGGAAATTGATACTTATTAGGACTACTGCATGATGCATTTGTTTTACTGTCCCATCCCTATTATTATATCTTTGTAGTGCTTGAACAGGTCTGGTAAACCTGGTATCTCTTTTTTTTAAAAAGGCATCAAGTTTCTGTCCATTTCCCGGGCGAAGGTAGTTTCAAATAGGTCCACTAATGAATTTTATACACGCGAAATTTCATTCATTCAATCCTAGCATTGTTGATCCTGGGTTCATATTTCTATGAACGGCTTTCACAAGGCCTTTAAAACCTCGTTCGCATACGATGAAAACGTACTACCAGATCGAACATACCTGGTATCGCGTGGTATGCTAGGTACAAAAAATCAGTATCGCAGTTAATGTGTTAAGATTTAAATTAGATGCATCTTTGTTTTTTTTTCCTATGAAGAAAATTTTAAGATTTCGTGTTTTCGCTAGTACAGACCTTCGCAAATTGTAATATCTATTTTTAAAAAATCGGCCAAGTGCGAGTTGGACTCGCCCATTAAGGATTCTGCAGCAGTAATAAGGTTTATTTTTATGAAATTAAAAGGTTTTTGATTTATTTTTACATTTCAGTTGGTTTAATGAAAGTTAAATTAAGGTTTATCATTTATGACGTACTTATATAAAAAAAAAACTACTTGCCAGATCTCGTTCAAACCAATTTACGTTGGTAGTTTTTATAGTAATGTACATTATATTATATTATATTTTTTTAGACTTATCATGCCCCTACTTTAGAAGTTAGAGGGCCCTTTTACCACTTTGGAAGAGTCTCTCTCGCAAATCGGTTAGAAAAAAATGATTTTAGAAACCTCATTATGATTTTTGATGATCTAATATCTATCCATAGATACCTCACATGCATAGGTTAGATGATTTTTTTTTGTTTCAGTTGTACCTATGGGGACCCCTAAAATTTTTAAAAAATTTTCCATTTTTGTATCAAAATCTTAAGGCGGGCTGAAACCCCATTATGTTATTTCTTGATACCCGATTTACCTAGTTCCAATATAATAACGAAGTGTAAAAAAATATGAGATATAGAGCACAATATTTAAAAGGGTTTAAATCAAAAACATTTTAATAAAAAATAATACTTTCGCCGTAATTAATTTACAAACTCACCTCCGACAAAACTCTTTGTCATCGAAATATAAGTATTAACAAGAATAACTTACATTTTATTTTAATAAATTGTCAATGAATCTATTTTAAAAAGGTCTGAAACGAATAATCTTTTTTCTTAATATTTATTTCGAAAGATATTTAAACAAAACACACGAAAAGTAAAATAGAGAAGATTCGCCCGTCGTAACTTACAATTTTATGCTAAGCTAAAATGAATCTTATTGCGATGCGTACACGCTTGGCATTCGCGTTCGCAAGGTTATCGTTTTGGAATTGAGGTAAGTGCTCGCCTTAATGCGGTTCACAGACTACATCTGCTTACCAAGTTTCAATAGTATATCTCTTATAGTTTCGGAGGAAAGTGACTGTGACATACGGACGGACAGACAGACAGATATGACGAATCTACAGGGTGTAACAAAAATAAGTGATAATACTTTAGGGTGTGTACGTGTTCCTTGTAGAGAGTTCAGTGTGAAAGTAGCAGCGCTAAAAGACGATATTTTTTTTTACTTTTATATGGGGAAACTCGTGACGCTCGGGCCCATACAAAAGTGAAAAAAAAATTCGTGTTTCAGCGCTGCTACTTTCACAGTGAACTCTCTACAAGGAACACGTACACACCCTAAAGTATTATCACTTATTTTTGTTACACACTGTATAAGGGTTCCGTTTTTGCCATTTGGCTACGGAACCCTAAAAAGGAAACACCTCGTGGCTTATTATCAAGTTTAAAAATGATAAAATTACAGGGACATTAAGAAAGTAGCCGCAGAGATGTTTTCCCTCAGATACAAGATAAAGTGATCGAATAAGTCGTAGATAATCGAATAGGCAGGGAATCGATTTACGATTAATCGGTTACAGGTTAGCGCCGATTAGATTGTAATTAAAGATTAACTGTACAGTTAAACGTGAGTTCTGTTTTTAAGAACTCATAGTTGTAAGTGGTTTAAGGCGACGCCTTGATAATTTGGCTGTAGCGACATCGATTTTTCTCAGCAATGACAGCTAAGAAATTAAAGTTCATTGTCAGTATTCATCATGTCTTTGTCTTTGAATTACCCATAGCATAACACCATTGGTCAACTTTTATAACACAGAATAATCAATCAAAAAGACCTCTGTAAAAAAAGGGATTCTAATTTTGTCAACAGAGGAGAGTGATTTAAGCTTCCAAAATTTGTACATAGATTGGTTCAAGCATACACTTTAATTTGCACATAGCTTATATCAAATATATTTATTATTTATGGGTTTTAAATTACGCGACAGAAACCATTTTGTCGCTGACGCCCTTTTCATTTCTTGCTGTTCCATTCTCATAGAAAACAAGCAATCTAAAACATATCCGACACGGTTTTTTACTTTAACGCGGCGTCACCTTAAGGCTGGATTTGCAAGCGCCCAAACGCGCGGTTTGGCGTCTACATTATAAGCAAACTAGACGACGCCCGCAACTCTGTTGCGCCAAAATCCGTTAATCGCGCTGAAGCCGTTCATTTTTTCAGGATAAAAACTAACCTATGTCCTTTCCCGGGACTCAAAGTATCTCCACGCCAAATTTCAGCAAAATCGGTACAGCGGTTTGGGCGTGAAGAGGTAAGGGACAGACACACTTTCGCATTTATAATATTAGTATGGATATGGATGTACGCTTTTTTTTTGTTCGAAAGAAAACCTATAACGAATAGACAACAAAATCTTTCAAATAAAATTTTGTTCTATCTCTTATTTTGCATACATACCTACCATAGAATTAAATTAATAAGTGAGTATGAATAAATTTATAATAAGGTGACATAATTTCCCGGTTGCGTGACAAAACGAAGTATTTCATGTCGATTAGCTCCTACAAGATCTAACACTAGTATTTACACTCGTGGGCAGAACCTAGGTAGCCTTCTGTAATTAATTAGTACTTTTTTTAAATATAAGCACTAGATGACGCCCGCAACTCCGTTGCGCTAAAATTTGTTTATCGCGCGGCAACCCTAGATTTTTCCGGGATAAAAAGTATCCTATGTCCTTTCCCGGGACTCAAAGTATCTCCATACCAAATTTAAGCAAAATCGGTTAAACCGTTTGGGCGTGAAGACCTCTTCAGACATAGACAGACAGACGGACAGACAGACAGAAACACTTTCGCATTTATTTTATAATATTAGTATGGAAGTATTGAAGTATGGATGAATATTGATAGTATGGATAACATCGCATTCTAAACATCCAACAGTCAATTTAATTAAAAGTAAACTAAAAAAAGTTTAAAAAAAGAAGCGCGGTAAATTCCAAAATGGCGAATTTCAAATGTCAACTGTCACTGCCCTGTATTTTAAATTAAGCTCTAATTGTACATGCGTTACGGTGCATTATTAAATAGCAGCTTTCCCGTGTCAATCTGATTCTTGTTAGCGGAGCGTGTCTGACAGCGATCGATGTTCTTGTCTATGACTTGTCTATGGGTTGTCTGTGGCCGAGCATAGATTATACTAATAGTTAGCCCACTTTCAACGAGGTAGGTGTAAAATGGATACTTGTATCGGCAAATCTCCAACATGAATTATTTTGCTTTAATTAAATTAAATGGCTCTACCTTATTATTGAATAATGTTTCCTATTTCGCGGCTTCCGTTTATATTTCTTACTTTTCTGAATTGCAAAATTCAGAGCTTATTAATAAGACTAGTTTATGCCCGCAATGAACCGTACATTTTACAGGGATAAAAAGTATCCTACACCCTTTTCCAGAACTCAAAGTATCTCCACACCAAATTTCAGCAAAATCGTTTCAGCGGTTTGGGCGTGAAGAGGTATTATAGACAGACACACTTTCGCATATATAATATTGATATGGAAAAACACATCTATGACCCAGGAACATACAAAATTTTTGTCCCTTGTTCGAATCCGCGACCTTCGACTTGATGCGCAACAACTGAGCCACAGAGGTCGTCAATATTTAAAACGTTTTAAATGAAAAAGGATTTTATATCTTCATTAATGTCAATAAAAAGATAATGGTCTTAAATGATGAATTTATGTGTCTGATAAGAGATGACTTTCATGTTCATGTAAATCCTAATGTTACCTTTTAGGTTATTTTTTTTTATTTTATTTTGCACTAATTGATTTAAATGGCTTGTGTATTGTTCAAATGTTTAGAAAACAAATAAGATAAAGGTAAACTTGTTCAGATGTAACAAAACAAAGTGATAATTACTTTAGAGTATGTGTAATGTGTCCCATAATCCCATAAAGAGAACTCACTGTGAAAGTAATAGCCCTGAAAAACTTAATTTTGACTTCTATATTTTTATGAGAAATGAATCATGAATTTGCCAAAAAAGAGTGAACTCTACAATAATTAATGCAGTGTTAACTTTTTAATAATTTTAATTTATTACGTTTACACCTGTTTATATATATCTGAGCCAAAGCTTATGAAAATCGGTCCAGTACCTTTCTAATATCAGTATAGAAAATTTTCGTGTCGATGTTGCGAGAACATCTAACATTTATTTATACTTCCACATAGTCAATATATTCAAGCAAATTATATGTTTTCGTAGAAGTAATATAATTTTATGACCGTTCACAATGACGACTTAACGCCAACTGAGTTTTACAACATAATATTACCTCTTTGATTAACCGTGTCCAGTTTTTGTTTATGGTCTTTTAACCCAGAATGTTAAATAGATTTCAGATTTAAAGGTCATATCGGTGAAAAGGTATGTCGCGATATACTTCGGCTGGTAATAGCGAAATGTAAGGAACCGTACATTTACCGAGATCTAGACACGCGGTAGCGTGTCAAGCCAAGTTTTTAAGTAAAACAGAACTGGCGAGCATATACTTTACAGAGTACAGTCTATAGTCTACACTATAATGTCCTTTCCGGGGACTCCTTACATACCAAATTTTATCTAAATAGGAAGAGCAGCAGAGAGCCGTGAAGAATGAGAGTAACACACTCCTCTTTACGCTATAGTTAAGCAGTTTGCTGCTTAATCAATTTTGCTGAAATTTTGTATGGAGATACTTTGAGTCCCGGGAAAGAACATATAATAGAATAGAATGATTTATTGCATAGGACACCTTAATCCCGGGAAAATGTATGGTTCCCTCGCGGTAAACGAATTTTGGCGCAACGGAGTTGCGGGCGTCATTTAGTATAGTAAAAAGTTATTTTCTGGTCTAAATATATCAGCAATGAAGTGAGGTTAGAGATGCTAAAAAAAGTTCTACGCGTTTAATGGACAACCCCAAAGTTGAGAAGGTATATCACAAAAATCGACGTTTCAAACATACACGTTATCAACTTGAACGGTATCTGACCGAAACGTGTTGAGGAATACCGTTTAGAAAACATCGCGCTAATAACTACTTCACACTCGTTGAGAGTATTCCCAAAATACGTTAAATAGCTATAGTCCGTCAAAAAAGAGTAGAGAAAATAGAGTCGCCACCGTCGCTCTTATGGCCACCCTATTTCCGGTAACTATAGGTCTACCAGAATCTGATGGCAAAAAGTGAGAAAAGAAAATGAGTAGCAATACGGGGGTAATTGGAATAAAACATTTTGATCCGTTTTTTTCTTATAGCGGCTGATTCTGTGTGTTAAACATGCAAATATAAAAATTTATCCAATGATCAAGGATATTTTGTAAACATCTGCTGTCAAAAATTGCCATCAGATTCTGGTAGACCTATAATAACTTCGACAAGTAAGCCGCTGACTATAAAATTAAGAGTTAGTACCTACAAATAATTAAATAAAAGTGACCTAAAAACTGAACAGATTAGGCCTAAAACGTGAATTTTAAAACAAATTATCTTCGCTTTAAACATTATAGATATGAGACTTCCTTTGAATTCGGGGAAAAATGGATGAAGCCAGGAAGTGAATGAAGATATTATTTTATAGTCTGATTTCTTATTTAAGGCCATCCCCGGAGCAAACGACCTTGACCATACATTTGACGCGTTGCCGAGATCGCACAATAATCATATTTTTTATACTTATCATAGTTCAAAATTGAACTAAAAAAATTTAAAACGGGGAATATGTAGTTAATGAAATTGTCTATCTATTGTCATGTGTTTAAAATAAACGTAATTTGTAAATACTAGGGAGATGCTGAAAGTATGCTTCAATTTTAATAAATTGGTATTACTTTGGAAGCTAATATCATGAGTATAATAAACAAAAATAGAAAATTTAAAACGGGGAAAGGAATGTTAATATACTAAAGATTATTGCTGTATTTTTAATATAACTTTGTAGCTTTCAAATTATGAGTTCATAAGGCTCTACATACGGTAAATTACGGAATCTCCGTAGGGGAAGGCCCTTAAGGTAAAACTGTGAATTGATTTACAACTTTAGAAATAGGACTTGTGGGAATATTAGGGCGCTTTTCTTGTCACAAAAGTAACGGAGTCGGTTCTAACGTTTTCGAGTTTTAGCGAGAGTAACGAAATTTAAAATTTCTATTTATACTTATATAAAGATTTTTTGGCGCCTACAGGCTTTTTTTCCGTATCCTTTTATGTCTCTAAAGTTTTTGTGCCAATTATATTTTTTTCATGACGATGTTGGTACTGATGATAACGAATGTACGGTGTGCAGGTGCGTGTTGTAATTTACGTTACGTTAGCGTGAGTTAGATCATTGAAAAGCTTATTGTTTCACAATAATATGTTGACACACGGGACAGAATTGTGAGCGATGCCGTCTATTTCATTTACATGTTTATTAATTTATGTACCATTGAAGAAATATATTAATAGGCAGATTACAGGCCTACGTCTTTTGGCTAGATTTATATAAATTTGTATATAAATAACTAGCCGACCGGCAAACGTTGTTTTGCCATAATATAAATTATTTCAGATCAATAAGAAGATAAAAATCTATTCCCAGGCCTAACGAATGTGTACATTCAAAATTTCATTAAAATCGGTTGAGCCGTTTTGGAGGAGTTCGCGCACAAACACTGTGACACGAGAATTTTTTATATTAGAAGATAATTAAACCTAGCGTTAATCTACTTAATCCGTGTTGCATAAATTAGTGAAAATTTAAATATTAATGAATATAATCCTTTAAAGGCGTAGGTATAAAAAATTAAAAAAAAACCGAATTCAACGCTGCGTTTTCTGTGCTATTTTCCCTCCGTATAATTCGCACTGGTCAGTGTATTTAGAATGTGTCACATATGCCAATAGACTGGAAAGTACACACTGGCCTGAAGGGCGTTCGGATTAGAACTATAGCCAGTTCATTGATATTATTATGACTTTATTTAACCAATAAATCGAAAAATTTGTAAAAAAAATTATATCTGTCAAGTTGACAGTTTTTTAGGGTTCCGTAACGTTCGATGGGCAAAAAACTGGAGGCTATTCCTAAGATTTTGCACTGTCTGTCCGTCTGTCAGTCTGTATCTCAAGAACCACGATAGCTAGTCAGTTTATTTTTTCACAAGTTATGTAGTTCTGTTGCCTCTATAATAACAAATATTAAATCTTTAGATCTATATTATATTTAAAAATTAATTTTAAATTTTGTTTGTCTCGCTAAAACTCAAGATCGGCTAATCTGATATGGCTAATTTTAGTCTTGAAATATTCGTAGAAGTCCAGGGAAGGTTTATATTAGGAAGTGTTAGGTACGAAGTTCTCCTCAAACGCGACTTTTTGCCTTTTTTGCGTCGAAATGTGTCCCTAAAGTTTTATTTAATCGAAAAAAATAAAGATGTCCAACATTTTTACCTGTTTGGACAGTGAAAAGTGAAAACTCCTAAAGTAATCATCATTAGTCACCGTTGTTAAACATATTATATTATGTTACTTACCGTTAATATATTAACATGTCGATATTATGATAAATTATTGTTAATATTATTCGTTAATATTATAATTATATAAATGATTTATGTTAACAATTAACATTAATTTGTTTACATTGCATTACAGGAGGGTGAGCCAAGATCTTTTCGTTATCGCTTCATTATAGAATCGCCGATCAAAATGTATGGAATTGACATAAGACGAGTCGAACGTCAACGTCATATTAACGAACGCTTATGTTAATTCCATACATTTTGATCGGCGATTCTACAACGAAGCGAAAACGAAAAAGTCTTGGCTAAATGGCCTGGTATAACATTGTCAACATAATACTTTAGTAATTTTTCAGTCTAGTAAAAATATGTAGTAACCGGACTTTTTAATTGAAAACTTCTATGAGATTTTTTTGTGGAAATTCTTTCGTGCTACTCTTCTACTTAGTATAATATGTAGTAAAGTAGTATATAGTAATTTATAACTTAATATTACAACGTTTTCTACTATGTACTACAGTCGATGGTAATCGCTTACTATGAAGTTATAAGTCGAATTTGCCAATAAAAAACAAACTGCTGCACTTACAGACGAATTAAAATTACTTAATTAATAATAATAATAAGATATTATTATCTATAGACGCTTCACACCACGTCAGTCTGGCGCCATGCTAAGTACCTGAAGGACTTGTGTTACAGGTACCAGACAACGGAAATATATTTAATAACTACTTTTATATTTATACTATACATATATTTAAGATTTTTATTATATCATATACATATTTAATACACAACCAGACCCGGGAACATTGAAAACTTTTTGTTCCGTCGGCGGGATTCGAACCCGCGACCCCCGGCTTGAGCTGCCAGTTGCCACACACTCAACCAATTGAGCCACTGAGGTCGTCATAATTGTAGTAAAATACAATAAAGATTTTGATACACTTGACAAACTCTTCATTAAATTGAAGTTTAATCATCATTTTATATCTCTAAGTGCGACAGTAAGACTACAAAACTTCGTTTCATGCAAAAATAATATACTTCATACATGTAAATTTCATTTAAAAAATGACCCCAAAATAGCCTCAACTTAACCTTAACTAATTTTTTTTTCTCGCCATGTTATGATAAAATAGCTCAACTCGTAACCTTCATGAAAAACGATAAACCAAACAATACTCTTAATTTAGGACTTAAGAGTATTGTTTGGTTTATCGTTTTTCATTTAGTTAGGTTAGGACCTAACCCTATATCGACAAAAACGCGTGATGAATTATATCGATATACCCCTCACTATATTATCGTGGGCATGTGCCCACGATAATATAGTGAGGGGTATATCGATTTTTCAAGGGTATAGTGATTTTTCAAGGGAGAGTTTTCAAGGGTATAGTGATGTCACTATACCCTTGAAAACTCTCCCAGCACTGCACCGATTTATAACTACCAAGCGTGTGGTAACAGTGAGAGCGACTTTTCAAGTTTTAACAATATTTTGACATTAAGGCCCTGTAGACCTAATTTCACATGACTTTGAATCAATAATAAACAAACAAATAGTGACTTTTAAAAGCCAAAAAAACACACATTGTTGTTTACTTAATGTACTTTGACAATTTGTGGTTCGAAACATAATATTGAAAACTTCACTCTATCAAAAATAACTCCGAAGAGGAGGCTAAATTTATATATATTTGTGATATTTTTCTTATATTTCATGAAGCTTATGATAGTTTTACTTTCAAAAATCATATCTACGAAAAGCTCATAACTTAAAAAAGAATAATTTGTGGTTACATTTTGCATTTTGGTTGAATTATCTAAGTAAAAAGGTTTTTTTTCTCCTATTTCACCCTATCAAGGACGCGGCGAGCGTCGTAACCGCCACTGTACAAGGCGCGCTGATATGAATGTTATTTTAATGTCCTTTACGTCGATATTCATACTGACAGACATCAACCTGCTAATTTTACGGTCTATAGGGCCTTAACTTTTCATGATTTTATTTTGTTTATGGCAAAATTAGTTTACATCTGGCAACACCGTTCGAATCCCGCCACAGGTTGTAGGGATGCGAATTGTAGGGATGCGAAATGAGGTGGCAGGGATACGAATGGTAGAGACATGGAAATGGGCAGATTCGAAGGAGAATATCACTTGGGTTTCTAGTACACTGTTACTTTGCCCAATAGTGTGATTGTGTTAGTGTGTTAGTCATAGTCGATAGTGATACATAAATTGGTTATTGAAGATTGGAGTTTTATTAAAAATCAAATAACGTAGGTTATAGATATTTTATGAATTCAACCAATTGTAGTCTATAAGCTAGTGATCGGATTTTAAAAATATATAATGTTATTCAATTTAATGAATGATAACAATTTTAATTGAATCATATTATTTATAGTTTAATGTATTTACTGCATGAAATGTTTTACTACTATCTTTAGTTATTTTAATATTTATTTTGTTATTTGCAAGCGGTTATCCTGTACTCTTTGTGTAGTTACTACAAACCGAGATACCTTGTGCTGTAAAAAACTGTGACACAGTTCATACTAGAACGGCTGCCAATGTTTTCCCTATCGGTGTACTTTGTATAAATACATATTGTGTCCCTCTCATTGTGAAAAATTGTAACGAAATTGAATAATAAAAAATTATTATTATTATTATTATTAAAAACTATAAAATTATACGCAATAAAGCATATTATAGGTCTACCAGAATCTCATGGCAATTTTTGACAGCAGATTTTCAAAAAATATCCTTGATCATTGGATTAATTTTTATATTTGCATGTTTAACACACAGAATCAGCCGCTATAAGAAAAAAAAGGATCAAAATGTTTTATCCCAATTACCCCGGTTTTGCTAGAGTCAATTTATTTTCTCACTTTTTGCCATCAGATTCTGGTAGACCTATAGTTATGTACTTTTTACCTTATCATCATTATATCGTATCGTATATTGACACTTTATTTATCAAAATCGGAGTTATTTAGGCGCTAGGTACTGTGAAAAAAAAATAAACAGTCAAATACACGTGTAACATCTATTTTGCCTTCGCATCTAACATAACTGCTAAGCCGATAATTTCATAGCCAGTTTAAAAATGAATGATTAACAACAATGTTCACACATCACAAGGTTATTAATAATTATTATATCGTAGTAAATTAATGATCCTTGTCATGATGATTTAATAAATTACCTAAATAATAATTTTATCCTTGCTCTTTAGCCTAGGTGAAGGTTAAGTAATATTAAACACTAGACGTTCAGCGCGGCTTCGCCCGCGTAAATTAGATATTTCACACACAAATCAGTCTACAAAAAATAGCCTATGATCCTTCACGTGGTCTACTTCTTATCTGACCCAAATAACAGAAAAATTGCTCTAGTAGTTCGTGAGATAAGCCCTTTCAAATAATTTCCCCCGTTTTTTCCACATTTTCTTCTATTTCTTCGCTCCTATTAGTCTTAGCGTGGTAAAATATAGCCTATAGCCTTCCTCGATAAATGGACTATCTAACACTGAAAGAATTTTTCAAATCGGACCAGTAATTCCTGAGATTAGCGCGTTCAAACAAACAAACAAACTAACAAACTCTTCCGCTTTATAATATTAGTATAGATGATCGAGGCAACAGAGGTACGTCTTATTTTAGATTCAAGCATACAGCGTGTAAAAAAGCTACCAAACATTGCAAAATTCGAGCTTTTGTGGTCAACAAGGTACCAAAGTGCAACGTAAAGCCCCCAATACACAATGGCCCATGATGGGACACTGCAGGCCATCGTGAACTGTAGACCACAATCACTTGGTGTTAAATACAATGTCGCATGGCTCATTACACAATGTCGCTTGGCAACCCACTGGCCATCGTCCGCCATCATACACCATTACCCCGTCTTCACAACGGCGATGGCTTTTAGTGGGCCAGCATAGACCATTGTGTCTGGCACTTAAACTCGCTTCGTCAACATCACACCTTTAAGCTGGTAGAACTGTCGCGCTGACAGCTCGCTGACCGTCGGCGACGACACCGAAATGTATGAAATATCAGCGCTGACCGCTATGAGTTATTCAAAAAAACGCTTTCTAGAATTTCAAACATCTTAGGCCATCGACGCCAGCGGTGCGCGTGCGGTCAGCGCAACACTAAAATCATCCTTATGCCAATTTAGTTTCTTTTTTAATCAGGGCGAGCGAAGTGAACCTCAGTATATCCCACAACCAGAGCACTTTTGTGGTACACTTTACGGAAAAACTATCACGCAGTATTGATTTGTGCTTTAACACAGTAATTTTTATTTATATATTATGTAGATGTGTTATCATCGGTCAGTCAAGGTTTGGTTACTATTAAAATATAAAAAAAACTGCCTTAAAGATTTTTACCACGCATAAAAATGACGCGAGACCTCACAAAGCTCGGCTTAAAGTTCTTTTAACTACGCCCGCTAATCCGCGTCCGCTTCGCTCATGCGCCCGCTGTCACTCAGACCGCTGCGTCTTGGCTTGATTTGATTTTAGTCGTCGTCGCACTTACATAACAATTGAATAATAACATACACCCGTCCCGCTCAACAATACTGCAGTTGACGAGACAACGATATGCACTCTTTAGTAATTAGTAAAGTAGTAGTGCCTAAAATGTCATCTATATAAATAAAAGTGAATTTTAAATTTTGTTAAGTCTCGCTAAAACTCGAAAAGGGCTGAACCAGTTAGGCTGATTTGTATGTTGACATATTCGTGGAAGTCCAGGGAAGGTTTATATTAGGAAGGAAGTGTTACGAAGTTCACCAGGTCATCCAGTATTAAATTAAATTTTTCCAAAGTTCCAAAGGGAAAGACTTTTCTTAACCAAGAACCTTCACAAACATTAGCTTTTGTCGTCGGCATGCGACAAATGTATTTATAAGTCTCATAATACCCGCGCGAAATGGCGAACGTTCCGAACATATTATATCACGCAATATCGGTCGCACTTGGCCTGGCTAAGGGCGAAGCCAAACGAGCGTAATTTGTGAGTTGTGAGTCGCAGAATTTCGCTTCGGCAGAATTCTGCTGCATTCAGTTTCATACAAAAGTCCTGTTTGATTCACACGAGCGTAATTTTGTGAGTCATGATTTGTATGAAAAGATATTTACGCGGCAGAAATTCTGCGACTCACAACTCACAAATTACGCTCGTTTGGCTTCACCCTTATACTTTATAGTATCGCATCTCTATTTGTGGCATAGATAGACAATTTTCTTCGCATTTCCTATGCTTATGTTTGCCTGAGCGTCCGTGGCCTAGTGGGTAGACCTTTGATTATCACTCGCAGAGGGTGCAGGTTCGATCCCGGGTGGAGGCATGTACTGAAGTCATTTTCTAATCTCAAGTACATAATACGGACGCTCGTACTGTGAAAGAAAACATCGTGAGGAAACCAGCACACCTGCTCATTTCTCTGGACAAGGACATAAGATTAGTACAGGTCTACTCACGAAAAATTAGCTTTATAGTAATAAAAAAAAATGTTCTAGGGATAGAAAAATTTTTTTTGATTACTATAAAGCTAATTTTTCGTGAGTAGCTTCATTTTGATAAGACGAACAACAATTTCCTCTGCGAAAATTCTCGAAAGTGGTAGCTAACAGAGATAGAAAGGATTTAATATTTCGATTTGACGGTCCTAAAATATGGATTGTTCTATTTGTAGGACAATGTTACTCTTAAATAATTATATAAGTAAATAATAAACTATCAATATAAAAAAAATCTGCTGGTTAGGGTTCCGTAGTGAACGAGGACTTGTTGATTACAGAACCCTAAAGCGGAACCCACTTTCGAGAATTTTCGCAAAGGAAATTATTGTTCGTCTTATCAAAATGAAGCTACTCACGAAAAATTAGTTTCATTTTTGAAAAAAAATTGTTCTAGGGAACCCCCCGAACTAGATACTTTTTATCCCGGAAAAATGTACGGTTCTCGCGCGATAAACGAATTTTGGCGCAACGGAGTTGCGGGAATCATCTAAATTATAAACCATCCACAACGGATGCAAATGCCTTGTTTAAGTCTCTGATTGGTAGATCTATTTCTCTATGCAGTCTTCAACCAACGGATATCAGTCAGGTCAGTCACCGACGGATACATCTAAATGGCCGGCTGCAGGGGTTATGAGTTATGGCCTCGTAAACTGAACGAAGTCAAATAGGTCATAGACAGGAAACTTTCCTGTGAGACCTGTCTAAAGAGCAGATAGCCTGCCAGTTAGAGAGACAGTGCCCTCGGCCGAGCACGTCCATACAAACCGATAGATGGGCCGAGGGATCCGTCTCGCCATTCTCCTCAGCAAATCAGGCCCTAAGGAATGGTATCCATCAAAAAGGATTTAACGCGGAGGATCAACTGGAGACTCCAATAAGTTCATTTCTAGGATTAACTTTTTTAACCCCCGACCCAAACAGAGTTTGCCGTGTCTGTCTATCAGTATGTGTCTATCAGCGGTATCGTTTTAAACGAGTAGGTCGATTTTATTCTAGGTTTTTAGGGTTCCGTACCCGAAGGGTAAAAACGGGACCCTATTACTGAGACTTCGATGTCTGTCCGTCTGTCCGCCTGTCTGTCACCAGGCTGTATTTCAAAAACCGCTATAGCTAGAGTGTTGAAATTTTCACAGATTATGTATTTCTGTTGCCGCTATAACAACAAATACTAAAAATAAAATAAAATAAATATTAAAGGGGGCTCCCATACAACAAACGTTATTTTTTTGGCCTTTTTTGCTCGTAATCAATAATGTCAACAGGTAGGCACCTGAAATATTCAATAGATATTTAATTATATTTACACTTTATTAATTAATAATAAAATTTAAATAAAATAAAAATTTAAGAGGGGCTCCCATACAAAAAACACAATTTTTGGCCTATTTTTGCTCTAACGGTACGGAACCCTTCGTGCGCGAGTCCGACTCGCACTTGGCCGATTTTTTTATTGAAAGCCGACATGATTGAGTATGTTCTTAGCAATAGCTCATCATCATCAGCCCGTTCAACGCTGGAAAATTTGGGTCTATCTATTTTAAAGTTTGTTAACAACTTCGATCCGTTCATATTATCTTCTTTTCAGCAAAATCGGTTTATCGGTTTCGGCGTGAAGAGGTAACAGACAGACAGACACACTTTCGTAATTATAATATAACCTAAAAGTAAGGATAACATATTTACTGCAAATTAAAAACAAATCCACAGTGCAGTAGCATACAGTAGCGCGGTCAGAGGTCAGACAATAAACAATACAATTATTTGTCCAACCTCTCTGACCGCGATCATTCGTCAAATGTGTCAGTCCCCCTCCGTCCCGACTCCCGACACGTGCTTTGGGTTGGCCGCATACACACGTTTTCCTTATTCGATTTCCGAATTTGTTTTCCGTATTCAGAAATCCGAATGCATGGAATCAGTAGAAAATACTTTTACTGGCGCACACGTTCACTTTTTTCGTAACGAAACGAATTACGCACATACGATTCACGAGCAAACCGCGTGAAAAAAACGAACGTTTGTGCTAGTCACACGGAATTCCAAATCGTAATTCTACATTAGGAAATGGAATACGGAAAACGTGTGTATGCGGCCAGCCAAAAGCACTAATTAATCTGCATAACCTGTTTATTATAGTGTCAAAATACCTATATTTTATGTGTGAAAATATGCATTTTGTTAGTGCTTTTATACTTTTATTGATAGTCAACAACAAAAAAAAGTTGTTTTAAATATATTATAAGATTTTTATTTCATTTAAAAGTAAAAATGGTCTAAAATACCTCCATGTGTATTGCGTTCGTCGTTATGTATTAACTACATAATATTGGAAGCCTACATAAGGAAGAAAGACAAGTGACCCTAAAAAAGTAGTTTAGGCTGTAGTCAGAGAAAACATAAACCCCCTTACTAATACATGAAAGGATTCGTATGTATACAGATTACAAAAATACAGACAATACAATATGTTTGTCAAGTCAACTTTTTTACGTATCAGACAACGACAAAATTGTGTTACTATATGAGGGTCTTTTTATTAGTAAGTGAAGTCGGAAGTCCGCTTTCCGCTTCCGCAAGTCTAAACCGCGCGGGTCGCGGCCTTGGCTTATTATCTCTCTGTAAATAGGACTCTACATAGTAGCAGGTCGACGACTTTGTTGCTAGAGTTGCGCAAAATGCCCGCTAAAAACATTTTTTTTTAACATTTATTTTATTTAAGTCTTGTTTTTACTAACAAATCGCAGGTCCGCCATCTGCCTATGAATCAACTTCTCTGATAACATACAAATGTTTGACATAAAATAATTTAATAAACAATGACAGACAACTCAACAGGTACTCTAAAATAAATTTCTTCCAGCAATACTACAGAGAGAAATATATAAATAAATAATGATGGAAAATATCAGATGTTTTTATCATGATAAACTAGATGTTTCAATTCAGATGTAAGGGCAGTGCCGTGCAGTGTCAGGGGTACTCCCCAAAGGGTAATTAATATTGAATGATTTGTCTCTACATTGTAGCAGTTCGGCGCCTTCTATGTTGCGAAACGTGCGCAAAATATGAACTAAAAGTTATGTTTTAATCATGATGAACTAGATTTTTTGGTTCAATAGCTCAGGTGTAAGGCCACTGGGCAATGGTTTCTCTCTACAAAGTAGCAGTTCGTTGACTGTGTTGCTAAAAATGCACAAAATGTAGTGTTAAAAGATAAATTATTTTGCTGATGGTGAACTAGATGTGTTCAGGTGTAAAATCATTGGGTACTATTATGTTTTAGTTCAATAGGTCAGGTGTAAGGCCAGTGGGCACTCCCCAAAGGGTAATTAATAATGAATGATTTGTCTCTACATTGTAGTAGATCAGCGACTGTGCTGCTAAAGGTGCGCAAAATGTAGTATTAAAAGATCTTATGGTCATGGTGAACTAGATATTTAAGATAAGATGTAAGGCCACTGGGCACTGCCTAATGGTTAATTATAATAAATAAATTCGGATTTGTCCCTAAATTGTAGCAGTTTGTCGACTTCTGTGTTGCTAAAGGTGTAGAAGATCTTATGGTCATGGTGAACTAGATATTTAAGATAAGATGTAAGGCCACTGGGCACTGCCTATTGGTTAATTATAATAAATAAATTCGGATTTGTCCCTAAATTGTAGCAGTTTGTCGACTTCTGTGTTGCTAAAGGTGTAGAAGATCTTATGGTCATGGTGAAGTAGGATTTTTAGTTCAATTGCTCAAGATTAAGGACTAGGGCGTAAAACCACTTGGCACTTCCCAAAGGGGAAAGGCAATTCGTCGACTTCTGTAGTAGAGTTGATAAAGGTATACAAATTTATGTGAGCTACTGTATTTTTAGTTCCGAAGTTGTATAGACACTGGACACTGAAATTAAATCTACTGTCGACTTACCAATAACAAAAGACTATTGGCTGTCCATCCATAAATTTGTTATATAAGTCACACACGTATTTTGTAAGTTTAAAATATGTGTTGTATGAACAATGGCATTATTGGCAGCACATAATATAACACCCCTCTTTTTTGTCGGGGGTTAAAAAGTGATAAAAGTGAACTTGAGACGATAGAATGAAGGAATGAGCAACACTCGACTGTTTCATTCGCGAGCACATCTCTAGTTAGAATTTACTTCGAATTTCGGTACACGTGTAAGTATAATTAATTTTAGACCCTCGAAACTCAAATAAGGGCCTTATTAAATATTTCACTTGTGTAAACCTCAGCCTAAAGCTCTGTTGTTTGCCAATGTATATTTACTTGGGTTTAATTTAGGATACTTGCTAGCCAGAATGTTTACTGAATAATAATGTATTTAATTTTATTCTCTTGTATTTGTAATACCAGCAACTATATCCATATTACGAATATTATAAATGCGAAAGTGTGTCTTCCTATCTGTCTGTCACTCTTTTACAGCAGCTGTTGTCTTAATTCTGCTGCTGAATTAAGATAAAATTACGCCTGATATTTTGAGTCCCAGTGAAGGACACTGAATAGTTCTTACTGCGGTTACTTGATTGATTTGGTTACTCCTGCGCAGCCGTGTTTGTTACTATGAAACCGGCCTCAGTCACCGAAACCTGAAGTTTCGGAACACACCACATCCTTATTAATTTAATAAATGAACTATACTATTTAACTACGAGGGCAACTTTTTTGCGAAAATGTACAACTCCGCGATAAACGAATTCGGCAACAGTTTCTGGTCATTTAGTTATAAAGAAAGTGACCTTCAGTTTCAACAGTAGATGCAAAATACAGTCGCGAATTGTAGCACTATCGCCAACGTTATCGGCTGATTAGTGGGCCAGGCGGGCTATTTACAACCGGTTAAAAATACACCGGCGACGGTATCTGATTCTAAAGTGGATACAGACGAGCTATAGACACAACTCAATGACAGCTTACGTCAAATTACTCCGTCATTTCTGTGATTTTCAAATTCAGAACATGCCGCGGCTGCTAAATATTTTTTCAAAATTATGATGTAGGTACTAAGCCCTAAGGAACGCATTTTTTTTTTTAATTTTTGATCATGCACTTTGCACTACAATTGCTGTGAATATACTGGTAGGATAACTTATGCTTATTTTATTATTATACGTTTTATTTTATTTTATAATTTACAGTATATTTTTTTATTAAGATTTAATGGCCTGGTGTAAGAAGACCTTCAAGCCGAGTCTTTTTTTTAGGTTTTTTACGTTATTTTACAGTATAAAGGTCCAATTAAAGGCAAAAGAAATCTAGACGATATTTTTCTGCCCTTATAAAAAGGCTTTTTTGCACAACAATTTATTTTGTTGTTAACTTTCAAAGCCTTGGTGTAAGGTGTTACATTAGTAATATTAAGAAATCGTTATCGATATGGGCTATCAAAACTTTTACACGTTAATATTAAGTGCGTTTAACAAAAATGCCCACTGGATAAAATCTGTAACGAATATAGGGCTTATGCAATCTGAATGTCAACGTCATTATACAGGGGCCACGCGGGTCGAGAACTGCGGACAGAACCCAGTTCTCGTATTTAAGTTTGAATTTCAAATGATTTGCTTTTCGGGTTTTGACACAGACATAGATCAAGATAGATACCGCATGTCCCTCCATTTGTATGAAAACGAGCGTGCCACTTTTTTCCTACCTACTGTGACGTACCGATGATAAGAAACGTGTCCATTATCTAGGCCAACGTTTCTATTCGAATTTATACAGCTCAATACGGCATTTAGGCATTTTTAAAATTCCGATTGACGTCCGATTCCGATAGCAGACTAAGGAACAGACTTTCGAAAGACGAGCATTGCTCGTCGTTTGGGAACGCGATATGGCACGCTAAGTACGCATGTGTACGTACACATGCGGTATCTATCTTGATCTACGTCTGTGGGTTTTGAAACATCACAGGATGTTTTGACAATAAAAGATTAGATTATTATTAATTCTCAGTTAGATGCGAGTCCAACTGTACTGAAAATTATTGTATTGATTAGCTGACTTTATGTTCTCATATCTGCTAAATTATTGCGTAAATCAGCGGCTATCGACAAATTATGACAGAGAAAATTTAGATTTTTCAAAATTACCAGCTATGTCACGCTTTTTTTAAATACATAATTTTTGGATACATTTATGGTCATAATATTGGGTATGACACCCCCTTCAACTGTTACACGTATTATTATGTAGATAACCCTTTAACCCGGAATCCCGGGATTATTCCAAAGACATTCCCCCGGTTCTCAGCCGGCATGGTCACCTTCGTACCTGTACGAAACTCGAGGCGGGTTCAACGTCTCGTGCAATTAACGAACTGTTACACTTACAGATTCCGAGAATACCTTAACCCTATGATATGAACCTTGTGTAGTTGGTAATAGAGGTCATGTCAGAGGCAACATAATACTGAACGAAACGCAACCCTTCATAAGCCATTGTTTAAAATGGCAGTAATTTTGGCTGTTGGCAATTAGCGGGCTTTTTAACACCAACTGTTTTTTTCGTGAAGTCGCATAAAAGATATTTGTGCCTTAGGAAGCGTATTGAAGAAAATATGTCGGGATATTATAGAACTTAAGGCGAAGACATCTGCCAATTGTCTTTCTTTGTGCAGTTTTCTAGACGTATGTATTTCATTGATTGGCACAAAAAAATATATGTGATTTTTGATTATATTTGGAAAAGCTTGTCTAATTTAAATAATAAAATAATGTACTCCTACTGGATGAAAAAAAAAACCAAAGTCACATCTTTCAGGAACTTTAAACAGTTCTAACTAAAGTAATAATACAATGTATGCTTTAAAAATTTGTTTATTTGATACCTTTTACAAAAATCCAAAGATTGCCAGATTTAATTTTCGGTTCTGATATCTAGACTTCCCATAATATTTATTTTTTCCTCTAACAAACGAAAAATGTATCCACGCTACCGAGTGAACACTTCACATCTCTGTCTCTCTGGCATGAAAATCTACAGTGGTGCGAGAGTGATGCGAGATCAAGGTCATTGGCAGTTGTCAGCGTCTTAATAGTGATAGCTATTGGCTACAATACTTATATTATGAATGCGAAAGTGTGTCCGTCTGACTGTCTGTCTATTACCTCGCCCAAAACACCGATTTTTCTGAAATTTGGTAGGGAGATACTTTGAGCCCCAGAAAAGGACATAAGATACTTCTTATTTTGGAAAATGTATGGTTCCCACGCGAATTTCGGCGCAACGGAGTTGCAGGCGTCATCTTACAGGGGAACATGCCCCTCTACACGTTCTATAATATTTTGTCCATCATGTTCGGCAATATTCTGCGAGGGCGTGTCATAACTTCCGCAAAACTTTGTGTCGTAATATAGGTAACAGGTTCTTTTGAAATTATGATTGGTATTTCTCGTTTTTAGAGCCTAGCTTTATCGATCACTGACTTTGAAATTAAACTAGACTATGGCCGGTTTAAATTATTCCAATCCAGTGATCCAATCCAGCGCTGGATTGCTACTGGAATAATGAGGGGCACTGGAATGCAATTTAGAAATCAAATGAAAATTTTGATCACTGGATTGAAATAATGTAATATTTAATAATATTGTCAGAATTTCCATGAAATTCTGTGCCCAGTCTCGTCATTTTGATTATAAAGTTCCTTATACCGGTTTTCGTCGGGTTAGTTTTCCGAACTGGTGGTAAGCATCATTGTAGACGAAGGTAAGCATCATCAAATGACGTTAAAAAGTCTATTCTAATATCTACCTATCTTCTGTTTCCTATTTCCTATCTATATCTATACATAATATTATAAAGCGGAAGAGTTTGTTAGTTTGTTTGTTTGTTTGAACGCGCTAATCTCAGGATTTACTGGTCCGATTTGAAAAATTCTTTCAGTGTTAGATAGTCCATTTATCGAGGAAGGCTATAGTCTATATTTTATCACGCTAAGACTAATAGGAGCGAAGAAATAGAGGAAAATGTGGAATAAACGGGGGGAAATTGTTTGAAAGGGCTTATTTGAACGCGCTAATCTCAGGAACTACTGGTCCGATTTGAAAAATTCTTTCAATGTTAGATAGCCCATTCATCGAGAAAGGCTATAAACTATATTTTATCATGCTAAGACTAATAGGAGCGAAGAAACAGAAGAAAATGTGGAGAAAACGGGGCAAATTATTTGAAAGGGCTTATCTCACGAACTACTAGAGCAATTTTTCTGTTATTTGGGTCAGATACGAAGTAGACCACGTGAAGGATCATCTATATTTTTTGTAGACTGATTTGTCTGTGAAATATCTAATTTACGCGGGCGAAGCCGCGCGGAACGTCTAGTATTATATAAAAATGAATCCATATTTCGCGTGGTCATGACATTGATGTGTTTGTTATTGTCCGGAGAAGAAGAATATTATGATAGAAAAAATTAAAAAATTGCGCAGAAAATTAGAAAATTTAGAAATTCTTTTTTCTACTCTAACTTTAGCGCTTTGGACAATATGTATAAACTTTTTTAATGTAACATTATGACATTTGACATAGAATTGACAGAATGCATTTTTTGTGCGACGGAATAGCGATGGACGTTGCCATGGTGCCATACTTTAGTCACTTCAATAAAATAATTGGGCGAAATCGGAAATACTGTATATAGTAAAACAACGTTTGCCGGGACAGCTAGTATTAAATAAAAATGAATTTAAATTTTGTTAGTGTCACTAAAACTCGAGACGGCGTAATCGATTTGCCAAATTTTCGTCTTGAAATTTTCGTGGAAGTCCAGGGAAGGTTTGAATTGAAAGAGGAAATTGATACGAAGTTTGCCGGGTTATTTAGTTTTGTATAAAAATACTTTGACCATGTCATCAATGATGATCAAAGTCCTAAACCTCAGGACTTAGATTAAACATAGTCGTTGGCAGAATTATGTTTTAGTTTCGCGGATTTAAAGGTATTTTTCAATCAGGTGATTCGTCGGCCCGTTAAAAAAAGTAAAGCAAGATCTCCAAAACTTTTTACCGTTCCCAAAATAACTCTTAAATATTACGCATCAGATAATAATTACCTCTTATTTAAAAGAAGTTATTTCAAAAACGAAATCTCACATCAGCCTGCAGGGCGCAGGCTGTTGCCAATGAAACTCAATTTCAGCGTAAGACGTAACCAAGTGCGCCTACTAAAATTTTAAAGGCGTGTTCCGAAATATTACCCAGTATACTAGTCAGTGCTCAACTGCTCACATAATTACAAGCTTTTAATATTACTATGAATAGATGACGAGCGCAACTCCAATATTTGTCTATCGAGCGGGAACCGTACATTTTTCCGGGACTTAAAAATATGCTATGTCCTTTCCCGGTACTCAAAGTATCTCCATACCCGGCAAAATCGGTTCAGCGGTTGGGGTGTGAAGAGGACACACTCGCATTTATAATATTGGTATGGATGGATCTTTTCATTAGTATGTCTAGTGTTTAGACGAGCGTTCTGCCACCTGATCATGTGACCCACTTGCAGACAATGGCACATTTGTGAGTGCCAGCTGTTTCCGAGAAGCGACACTGAAACATGTCAGGTAATGCTTGAAAATTTGATTCAATAATATAAAGATAGTGTCATCTCAGGCGCAATATTGATTTCTTTGGGGCCATTAACCCAAAATTAGGGGGGAAACGAGCAAACGGGTCACCTGATGGACAGCAACTTCGCCCATGGACACTCGCAACATCAGAAGAGGTGCGTTGTTGCCTTTTTAAGAGGAAATATGCCCTCTTGAAGGTCTGCAGGTCGTATTGGTCTGGATATACTGCTGGTGACAGTTCGTTTTGAAGTTAATTTTATTGATGTACCTACATAATTTTAGAGATCACGTTCGCGTAAATACTAACGCCGTGAAGCGTATGTATGTAATAAATGACAAAAATGGGATATTATGTCCTGTCCCAACTTCCTAAGCTGCCAGGAACAGGAAGACCAATAAAAAGTGTTCCAATTTTTTAATAAGCATATAAAATGGTAATTTTTCAACTGGACACCATTAAGCCTTATTTCATATTCTAAGATATGCTGGTCCACATACCTTTTAGGTTACAAGCCACAAATACTTGTAACCATAAAAATATTAATCAATATTCATTCTGTTAATTTTTTATGATTTTTATTTATTGGGCCCAAAAAGTGGCCCAAAGTGAGGCATTTAATTTGATAGTAAGTGAAAGTTATTGACATGTCAATAATAATTAACTGCCACATGGCACAGCTGCGACTTTACCTCAATACTCAATGGTCAATAGTATAATTATTAGAATAATATGTATTAGGTATCTAATAATAAGCAAGTCTGCTAATGCAGTACATGTAGCTTGTTATTAAAATTATTTTGTACAAGCCTACACGTAGCTTTTTATTATATGTTACAAAAATTAGGTTATAAATTAGAATACATTGCGTAAAATATGACAAACAAATTTGTTTTTTAATTAAAAATATTATAATATTATGTCTCGGAAAAATGTATGGCTCCCGTGAGTCCATCCACGGTGGTTGTGTATGAGAACTGCTAAGTTTTTAGTGGGTAGAGGCTACGTCACTGCGATCCACAGACGCATTCGGCAAAACTGCATTTCGGCAAAACTGCATTTCAGTAAAACTGCATTTTCTCGTCGTAAAAAAAAATGGTATGCATAAGCTGATCACCTGTTTGTCCGGCAAGAACGGTGAGCCTTTATATCCTTTATATTTATATTTATATAATAGATATTCGTTAGTAGTATAATCAATATCGACTTTAAAAACCCATTCGACAATGGGTTTTTAAAGTCGATATTGATTTTACTACTAACGAATATCTATTAAATTTTTCTTTTTACCATAATCAAATCGACTCGCAAGTCGCAAAGCCTTTTATTTCATATAGGTATCCTAAAATTTCGTTTTTTGTATTTAAACATTTCAGCCTGTTTAATAAACATAATTTAATAGTGTTTAAAAAAGTTCTGCGTTCTTATGTAACAAAAACATTTTAGTTCTGTTTTAACAAACATTTAAGTGGGGCTTCGAATATAAAAATGCCGATCCAAGAAAGTTCCAATAACTTTTCATTTAATATTCAAGATATTCGTTTCGGTTTTTTTCCAAAGAAAAGTTGATTTTTTAAAGTCTGATGAGTTTTCAATAATTGTATGTTCATACGTATGACGGCAAACGCAGAAATTGTCGCAACTCGCAGCGATTTTAATGCGCGAAAATGCACGGGCACCGCCCATCCTTCCGGAGTATAAACTATCCAATAATTACTATTACTACTACTTACTAAATACATCTAAAACTTAGGAAAGTGTTTCTGTCTTTCTGTCACCTCTTCATGCTTTAACCACTTAACCGATTTTGATGAAATTTCAACGGAGTTGCGGACGTTATCTAGTCCGTTTTAATTCTAAAGTTATCAGGGACTCGATACCTTTGGATTGTTTAATCGTAATCGTTTCAGCATTTACACGCATTTATAATAATATTAGGATGGATGAAAGTAAGCGAAGTGAGGTGTAAATAACAAATTATTCAATTAATTATAAGTTGATTTGAAAAATCAACTCTTCCACTATTAACTCTACATCAAGATTAAAATTTAAAAGTTTGCGACATAATTTAGCAATTGCTAAAATTTAAATGTCTCAAGAACAAACCAAATCACTTTTATACAGTTGAAGACATGAGCGAAAGAATTTGGTAAGTAACATTTTATGACATACGAGCAATTACTCATTTTTTTCCCTTATAATTTACACAAACCTCGTAACCAATATATCTAACTATATATACAATCCACATTTTTTTCCAATCATTTTCCCGGTCCTAACGCCTCCATTTATACAAAAACGAAAGTTTTTAAATTGTTTGTTACCCATTTCATCCACTCATGTCTTCAGTTTATAAAAAAGTAATAACCTGCTAATCGAACAGCAATCAAAACTCGCTAACAACTCAATCCTGAATCTCTGGCATCCCAAATTATGACCATAATTGAGATATTACGAGAAAAGTACTTCATATCTCTACATCGGATCTCGATCTCAAATGAACGATAAAATTCTCCGATGATTTACAAAGTTGCGATAAATTTGATAATTTTTTTAACCGACCTCCTAAAAGAAGGAGGTTATGTTAAGTGAACTTATATATTTATAACTGGTTTAAAAGCTTGCGTATTAGGCCATGTTTTTTCAATCTTAGGAGAAAAATCATAATCTGTACTAATATTAAAAAGCGGAAGAGTTTGTTAGTTTGTTTGTTTGAACGCGCTAATCTCAGGAACTACTAATCCAATTTGAAAATTTCTTTCAGTGTTAGATAGTCCATTTATCGAGGAAGGCTATAGGCTATATTTTATTACGCTAAGACTTATAGGAGCGAAGAAATTGAGGAAATGTGGAAAAAACGGGGGGGAAATTATTTGAAAGGGCTTATTTGATCGCGCTAATCTCAAGAACTACTGGTCCGATTTGAAAAATTCTTTTAGTTTTAGATAGCCCATTTATCAAGGAAGGCTATAGGCTATATTTTATCACGCTAAGACTAATAGGAGCGAAGAAATAGAAGAAAATGTGGAAAAAGGGGGGAAATTATTAGAAAGGGTTTATATCACGAACTACTTGGAGCAATTATTTATGTCATTTGGCACAGATATAGAGTAGACCACGTGAAGGGACATAGGCTATTTTTTTTTGCGGGAAAATGTACGGTTTCCGTAAAATTTCTAATTTACGCGGGCGAAGCCGCACGGGACATCTAGTTTATTAATATTTAAACAATAAATAAAACTTCAAAATTCCGTATCTCAAAAACTACAGAGCTGATTTCGATGAAACTTGCAGTATTCCCTAAGTTGAACGATACCTAGTACAACAAAAAAGAATTACTTAAATCGGACTTGTAGTTGAGGAGATATACGTCATACAAACATAGAAACAAACACTCATAAATTTTTTGAGATAGGGAATTTTAACTGTCAATACTAGGTTAAGTTAGTTATGTTAAAACCTTTTAAGTTTAGGTTTTTTTTGTTAATATTTTCTCATTATTTACTGCGTCAATTTTGATGAAATATTAGAATTGAATGTTACGCAAGCCGCATTCTGTGTGAAAGTGCATAATACCGGTTGATCAATTAACAAGTTTTTAACCTTAAGTGATTTGTATTTGGGTTATCAAAACGATTGTAAATCGTGACACCTGTTTATGACCAGTTATACAAATAGTTTGGAAGAAAACGAAATTATCCACATAGCTCTGTGACATAGGCCAATTTTACATTAAGCATAATTACTAGATGACGCTCGCGACTCCGTTGCGCCAAAGTCCTTTATCATAGTAAAAATGACTTTATCGCGAGGAAACGGACATTTTTTCGGGATAAAAAGTATCCTATCTCTTTCAGCAAAATCGTTTAGTGGTATAGCGTGAAGAGGTAACAGATAGACATACACGCTTTGGCATTTATAATATTATGGATGTATTTGAGGACAACACTATTGTTGCGGTCGCTTGCTGCGTTAACACGCGTTAATCGGAACGGTACCTTTAGATCTCATTATACAGGCTGTAACAAAATAAAGTGATAATACTTTAGGGTGAATATTTGTCCCATTAAATATAGAGTTCGCTGTGAAAGTAGCAGCGCTGAAGGAGACTAATGATTTGTATTGTCAAGCGCCATTTGTCCATTAAAAAATCTCTTTCAGCGCTGCTACTTTCACAGTGAACTCTATACACACCCAGCTAAAGTATCACTTTGTTTTACATCCTGAATAATGACATCTTAAAATGACTGCGCCAATTTTCGAGACTTTACAGGAATACCAAAATCATAAGAAATACCAAAATTAAAGAATCATCACGCATAAAGTTTACAGAAAACCCCATAATACAGTTTACTCATATTCAAAATTGGTAAACCTAAAATAAATTAAAATCCCACCAAAATCGGTCTACCGTTTTGACATGAGCCGGTTTTGCCATTGACATAAATTATCGTATTAAGTTGAGCTCAATACAAGAGGTTATGATGCGATTTTACCATTCAAAATATTACCTGTTATACATAGCGAGATTACAAAATGCCTTGAATATTTCAAATACTTGTAGATTAGAGAGATAACACGCGCCGGAATAAAATATATTACTATTTACTGCAATGTTTTCACACTAGAGGCAGCACCAGCATACACAGTAAACAATAAGTTTTGTTCGACGCTGGACAACGTTTCTGTCAATATTCTGATATGTTGCATGTCGGATTTTGGTCGGATTATTATTTACTGTCACTGTATAGTGCAGGGGTTCCCAAACTGTGCGCCGTGAAAAGGCAAGAAGGGCGCCGTGAGTCGATCCTCTATCATTATCCAAATCACAAATATTATCAAATAAAATTATAATATCAATAATGTAAAGCAGGCAGATGATTAAATATTTGTTTATATTGTTATTTACTTGCTTAACCGAACTATAATCATTAAAGGTGTTTATTTATGTATCTTTCAGCTAGGTAGAGTAGGGCGCCGTGACAAAAGAGGGGGTCAGATTTTGTATCAAACTTTTTCTTTAATGGACTTTCTTAAAATTATTTACTGTTTTCCAACTGGTGACTGGTGTATAAAATTCCCCCCCCCCCCCCCCCCCCCCGCTCTTAGGGGACAAAAGAGGGGGTAAGATTTTCAACTGTTGAAGTAGAAATACTTTATATGGCAAAACAACGTTTGCCGGGACAGCTAGTTATATAATAATTAAATAAAGCCAATAAAAAACATTTTTTTTATCATCTTTATGCCATACAAAGCAGAGGGTATAAGTTTTCTTCTTTAAGATTATGATTCTTTCATAAGTTTTATTACTTTTACATAGCACAGAACTTTTCACAAACCTATCTAATAATATAATGAGGTCACTGATAAAACTTATCGTAAAAAAATAGAAAGTTGTAATTTAAATTTGCAAAAATTAAGTTAATTAAAGTAATAAAAAATATGAGCAATTTGTAAGGTAATACCTAAGCATAATTACTCCTGTTATTATTGCACAAATACCAATTGAAAAAGCTATAAAATTATAATTGATTAAAATATAAGATAGAAACACCTTCTAGAATAAGTTATAACTTATAGCGATTAGCGTATGTATATTTATTTTGTCTTTAAAGCCAACAATAATTAATATTCTAATTTCAAAATACGAGCGCCATGTTCATTCTTGCCATAGACAATATTTTTTTTTCTACGCTTTGGCGACAGCAAAAGCAATGGCTACCAAAAGGTGCAACGTTTGACAACTAGTTTTTTTAAAACGCGCTAAGAACAGGTAAAATGTGACGTGCGGCCAAGAGCTAACTATTTTTAGTGGCGATCGGTCAGTCATTTGTCACGTTTAGTATTTCGCAACAGATGTAAACGACCGCACAGTTTTAGCTCTGCCACCCCAAATTAAGGCTAATGACTAAATTTATCGATTTTTTTTTGTTATTGCACCACGCAAATGGCGTATTTACAAGTACAAGAGAGCGAGAGTAGTTTGAGGTCAGACATCTCATAATAAAATCAAGAGCTCAGTGGTCATTAAAAATTAAATATATATAACCATAGACAATACTTACTATTATAAATGCGAAAGTGTGTCCGTCTTTCGGTCTGTCCGTCTGTTAGCTCTTCACGCCCAAACCACTGCCGATTTTGCTGTAATTTGGTATACTTTTTATGCCGGGAAAATGTTCGGTTTCCGCGCTTTAAACGAATTGTGGCGCAACGGAGTTTGAGTCGTCATCTAGTATGATGATAAATTCAATTATTTGCAATACATGCTTAGATTCAAACGTAATCTTACCCTTTTAGGGCAGTCCATAAATCACAAAGATCCATTTATCTAATACATTTTAAGGCAAAATATGGCAACACCTAATAGCAGTTTAGTACATAACTAATGAGTTGGTATGAATGATGAAAAACTATATTCGGTACAGAACTAACCTATTTGCTTATTATTTAAACGTTTTAAAAATAGAATATAATATTACTTACTACAATGTTTTCATGCTAGAGGCAGCACCAGCATAGACAGGAAATAAATAGTTTTTTTTCGACGTTTCACAACTTTTCTGTCAATATTCTGATATGACGTGTGCAACATGTCGGATTTTGGTCAGATTATTTACTGTATACGTGCTAGGAGCACCCTCTGCTCCGACCTTTGCGTAATATTTTATTAGGAGACCTTCAATTAACATATCAATAAATACAAAATTATGCCTGTTTTTAATTCTGTTTGTCTGCAAACTCTTCGTAAACCGTTTTAACAGAGTTTGTCGAAATTTGGTATGGAGTATGACCGGCAGTGGAAGACGAGGTACCTTCAGTTATTCTGAAGAAAATAAGATGAAAAATTGAGCTTTAAGCTTAATCGAAGTCAGGTAGACCGTCAGAACTGGATACCACCTAAAGTAACCGCGACCGAAACTCCATAGTTGCCGGTCGTTCTTATCACTATAGGTGTCATATACAGGCAAATTTTCAGCTTTTATAAAATTGACGAAAGTCTAGCTGTCGCTTGGCTCTTGGGCCACTAGTTTTTTATAACTTCAAGTCATAATTAAATAGTCCTTTCCCTTGACAAGCCACTTAACTTATCTCTTTGCGTTACGTAATGTTTATTCAAAAAGTTCTAACTTCTAACACTTAAAAAACAATATAATCTGAAGAATATTCCCACAGGTGGCGCTATAGGTGACAACACCAATATTTGCTCAGTGATACAAGTCTAAGATTTCAATCTTACATTTTCAGCTGCGCAGCGCAATTCCGACCGTACTACGGACAATTAGAGCTTATTTTCGCGTGAATAGTTTTTCAATGTTGCCCACCGTACTTCCGCTTACATTTCACAGATAATAAAACAGGGCAATAGATAAGAGGAGGGTTATCGTGCATGCTTTATTCGTTTATCGTGATCAAATCAGTGCTACATTGATAGAGCGGTAGGTGTAAGGTGCCGACAAACATTGTTACAATTAGCAAATAAGGAATATATTACGCAAATGTCAGAGCAGGCGCAACTAGCACATACAGTAAAGAATCCGACCAAAATCCAACATGTTGCCCGCATTCTTTACCGTAACTATAGGTCTACCAGAATCTGATGGCAAAAAGTGAGAAAATAAATTGACTAGCAATACCGGGGTAATTGGAATGAAACATTTTGATCATTTTTTTTTTCTTATAGCGGCTGATTCTGTGTGTTAAACATGCAAATATAAAAATTTATCCAATGATCAAGGATATTTTTTGAAAATCTGCTGTCAAAAATTGCCATCAGATTCTGGTGGACCTATAAGTACAACAGTAATTTTGAATTTCCGGACAAAAGCTTGTATTCGGGTAGAGAAAGTAAAGAAATCAGCAACGACTATTTTTTTTAATCGTAAATTAATATTTTTAAATATGTGATCCTTGACGATGAAAAAATGCTCCTGAGTCTGAGCATAGACAAAAGAATCGTAGAAGTTCTTTTTTTTTTGAATTCGAATTCGTCGTCCACCATCAACCATGATGAAAGTATACTTATTATTTTTAGTTACTTTTCAGCGAGGTCGTTGTTTCAGAAACATGTCTGAAGATATGTATGGGTGTTACGTAATCGTGTAAATATTATACAGATTACAATGCGTTAAACGTGATGTTTGTTTCAGAAAAACACGTCACAACTATATGATGAAGTGATCATATTACGTCCCGTTTTGAACGGGACTACTCGGTACTCTTGGTCTCCCCCGCAGACAAAATCTGTCAGGTCTGTCTGTCTCCAGGCTTTATCTCAAGAACCGCGATAACTAGACAGTAGAGATTTATGTATTTTTGTTGCCTACGAATGCTAAAAACAAAATAAAATTATTAATATTTAAAAAGAGCTCCTATACAACAAAAATGATTTTTTGGCTTATTTTGCTCATGGATAATAATTGATAATGGCCTTGCATGTTCAAAAAATACATAATTTTTTTGCCTATTTTTGCTCTACAATGGTACGGAACACTTCGTGCGCGAGTCCAACTCGCACTTGGCCGATTTTTTTGCTATTTACATGAGATATAGAGATTTCAATGTGTTCTCTATCTCATTCAGATTACAACGATACAGTATAGGTATAGATACTGAATCTACAGATATCTCGGCGACATATTGTTGTAAATATATCATGTTTTATTATCAATATAATATCTAGTCTTAAAAATTCTATTTTTATAGAACACATCTAGATAATAAAAATATTAAACATTTTTTGATGTTCTTTTATAGAATGCTAGAGACGCCCTCAACTCCAATGCCTCGAGATCCGTTTATATCGCGCGGGAACACATTTTTTTGGGTTAAAAACTATGCTACTCCAACATTTAGGCCTTTAGGCCAGGGGTTCCCAATCTTTTTCAGCCTGCGGCGCAGTTGCACGTCACAATATTTTGTCACGGCGCCCTACTCTACCTAGAGCCTAGCTAATACAAAAAGATACATAAATAAACACATTTAATGATTATAGTTAGGTTAAGCAGGTAAATACTAATAAATAAATGTTTAATCATCTACCTGCTTTACATCATATTATAGGTACATATTTTTATTTTAAATAATATTTGTGGTTTTGGATAATGATGGAGGATCGACTCACGGCGCCCCTCTTGCCATTCCACGGCGCACCAGGGTGCCGCGGTGAACACTTTGGGAACCCCTGCTTTAGACTATAACACCACGCTACGAGTGCTAAATAGAAGCGAATAATCAAGGAAAATTGGAGAAAACTATTCAGCTCAGGTATTACGCGAACGAAGTCGCGAGCACTAACTATATTGTATATCCATATACGATCCATCCATACTAATAATAAATATAAATGCGAAAGCGTGTCTGTCTGTCTGTTACCACTTCACGCCCAAACTGCTGAACCGATGTGCTGAAATTTGGTATGAAGATACTTTGAGTCCCGGGTGAGGACATAGGATAGTTTTTATCCCGGAAAATGTACGGTTCCCGCGCGATAAAGAGTTTTGGCGCAACGGAGTTGCGGGCGTCATCTAGTCACAAACATGATATTTTAGGCAAACTATAGGTATACTAGCGTTCCAAATTCATATTATCTATACTAATCTATACTAATATTATAAAGCGGAAGAGTTTGTTTGTTTGTTTGAACGCGCTAATCTCAGGAACTACTAGTCCGATATGAAAAATTCTTTTAATGTTAGATAGCCCATTTATCGAGGAAGGCTATAGGCTATATTTTATCACGCTAAGACTAATAGGAACGAAGAAGTAGAGGAAAATGTGGAAAAAACGGGGAAAAATTTTTGAAAGGGCTTATCTCATGAACTACTGGAGCAATTTTTCTGTTATTTGGCACAGATAAGAAGTAGACCACGTGAAGGATCATAGGCTATTTTTGTGGACAAATTCGTCTGTGAAATATCTAATTTACGCGGGCGAAGCCGCGCGGAACGTCTAGTGTTAATATAATTTAGATTAATACATAGTTACATCCAGCGAATGTCAACGAACTATTTATTACATGGTACTGTAGTCAACATTATGATTTTTACGCACTCGTACGTATGGAATATTTTGGTTTTAAATTATTACTAGATGACGCTCACTACTCCGTTGCGAAAAAATCGTTTATCCCAAGGTACCCGTACATTTTTCTGGATCATTATTATCCTGTACCCTTTCCCGGGACTCAAATGGACAACCGTATTAAATTATTTGTGACATAAGAAAGAAAACTTAAAGAAAAATAGCGTTGTATTTTTTTTCATTTTGGACATTAATTGACCTTGATTTAACTTCTGGCCCTTTAGCCAAGACGTTTTCTTTATCAATGTAAAATTCCATAGATTTTTATCGGCGACTCTACATATCAAGAAGCAATAAAGAATTTATTACATCATGGCTAAAGGGCCTGGCCGCCTGGGTCGCCCGATTCCGAAAATATTGCGTCGCGTCTCGGTGTGAAAAATCCCTTAATCCTTATTCTAACTTCACTCTGTAGTTGAGTGATAATAAACAATGTAAACTACGAATCGTGAGTAAAAACTGTGTCATCTACCTAGGTTTCTACTTTAGACTTAAACCTAGTACAAGTATACAATATACATGTCGCAGTCATCTGGTTCAATCTGTGATTCTATTGAATGACTAGCGTATTCATTGAATGACACCATTTTATTGAATGACTGAAGGACAACTAGTCAATACATTGACTGTAACGTTTAACGTCTTGACTAAACGTCATCATAGTGAAGTCGTTAAATGGATTATTATGATATTTTTTTAAGTATTTGTTGGTGGCGTAATAATAGGTTAATCTAGGAACTGGCTTCAATTAGGAGGTGACGGAGCCCCGCTACGCGGGGCTCCTACTTCTGGGTGGTTTACAAAAAAATAACTAAACCAAATCTAACCTAACCCAATTAAGTCATATTGGGCCAAGACGGAGTAATACATTGCTATTAATTACCTAAGAATTATTTTGGTGACTACGAGCGCCGCAGTGGGAAAAAAGTGAAATACGTTCAATTACCTAACTGATTTCATGTCCGCTATCTTCAAAGGGCTATGTTACAAATCGCTAACTAGTTGGACGTTGAGTGACGATCGTTCAATCGACGTTCGGCCCAGTCATTCAATTGAATGGTGTCATTCAATGAATGCGCTAGTCAATTAATCGAATCGCAGATTTATCTAGATGACTGCGACATACATACTATCAGAGAAGTTGATACATAGGCAGATGGCTTACCTACGTAATTTGGTCGTGTTTTGACATACCCAGCCGACAGAACACGACTAACATTGAATTGACATAACCCGACCAAATGATATAGGTCCGCCGTCTACCTATGAATCCATTTCTTCGATGGCTCATGGCACATCAATTCTGCTACAAATCATGTTAACACAGTTTCGATATAGTCTCGATATCTGTATAATGAAACTACAAAACGGTAGTCTCATAACATATTAAACCATAATATTATATGTTGGTAAGTTACAAACTTACGGCGTACAGAAAATGCGAAATAGAGAATCAAAACTTATGGTAAAAACACCTCAGAGTAAAAAATCGGCCAAGTGCGTTATAATATGTAGAGCGAAACTAGGCAAAAAGTGTGTTTTTTTTGTATGTTAATTATATATTGTTTTTAGTTAGTGTTGTCATAGCGGCAAGTGGCAACAGATTTGTTAGCGGTTCTTGAGAAACAGCCTAGAGACAGACAGACAGACGGACTGACTACGAAGTCTTAGTAATAGGGTCCTGTTTTTACCCTTTGGGTACGGAACCCTAAAAAGGGCATAAGTTCCAAAACATATGGTGAAAACATTGTGTGCATCAATACAAACCACAGGACTTCAACAATATGACGTAAAGTATAATACAATATTACAGGTAATTTAAAATTTCCGAACGAAATATAATGGAATGTTCCGGAAAGTCGTAAATATTTCGGAGAAATTCAACCACCAGCCAACATTTAGCACGCGAATTTCATTATCAACAACTTGTAAGCTACGGTTTTACGTGTGGCCATGGCATTGAATATCTCCGTCAGGTTTGTAATAAATTTCTAACATTAAAAAAAAATTGACAATTGGCAAAAGTTTATGTACTTTATCGAGAAAAAAAAAACCAAATTAAAAATTTAAACTTCGAACGCTTCCTTATTTCAACGGCCGCGGCATCCGAAGTCATCACGATAATTGTGACACCAAATCATTTCGGAACCAGCGTCAGGTAATTTAAGCTGCCGTTTTGGGGACTCCTAAATAATAAGGCCTTATTGAGAAGTCATGTTTTTGTCCCTGTATTGGTTGTACTAATTGGCCTTTCTATAGTAACAGCGTTAAGCGTCGTATCATCTGTACGGCGAATGGATGGGTGACCGTGGATGGATGACGGATACATGCTTATGGCCTGATCACACTGGGCCGAGTGCACTGTCTCGCCACTCTACTCGTTAGGTGCCTGGTCCTTCGAGCCTGGTTTCTGAGTTTTTTTTTTTTTTGACAGATGTTTATTCTCTTCAAGAGCAATAATGAATGGTCTATTTTACGTTATTTACGTTAGTCAATTAAAACGCGCTGGTGATTAGATCAATTTCAGTCAAAATACAACAGAAACCAAGCATAAGTTTACTTAGAAACTAATCCCAGTGAAGGTACGGCAACCTGAACGCTGACGATATCGAGTGGACGTACATTCACAGCCTTCGGGTAGTTGATATCATGTGATAAGGACAATCAGGGTCCTACAATTCAGTACATCAACATCTAATATATAACATTTAACCCGTCGATCGTGGGAAAACGAGACACAATAGATATTCTATTGTGTCTCGGACGCCGGTGACCGTATGGGGCTCGATGAATTAAAATGTGTATTAGATGACATCTATGGATTGACATCTATGTTGTAGAGCTCTACGAAAAACTTAGCTGCTTTCACTTAGTTGGTAGAGTTCTTGAGTGCATACCTAGCTGGTTTTATTATTCTTTTTTAATTTTTGTAAAGTGTAATGCGTTCATAATTCAAAAATTTGAACAGAAAAGTGCGTGGGGAGATTTACTAAATATTTTTTTTAATACAAATGGATTAATTGGATACTAATCTACCCATATCCCAGTGTATTATTTTTGAGCTCAAATCATTATTTAATATTGTGAGCTAATGTGAGCGATGAAATCAAAATTTAAATCAAACGTTTTATTCAATAAAAATGAATAATATGTAACAGCATTTTACTTCGAATAAATTAGTTATATAGTTAATAGGTACGTTAGAATCCCGTTTATTTATTTGACGTTTATACTTTACTTTGAATGCGATAGAAAGCCATACGATTATGAATTTCCATGTCAAACTATAATCTATATTATAGTTTCATACCTTATATTTCCTTCCTTCATAAGTATAATATTATGCGATTTATATGGAATATAATTAATAATTCTCACAAAATATAAAATTTAAAGTCACGCGCCGGACGCGCCTATCAGGGTCAAAAAAATGAGATATTCCTCCAATATCCATAGAAGGTCTACGCGACAGCCAGTGTTTTAATCAGGTAAATGACTAAATTATCACACGACACATCGACCTCCTTATCCAAATAGATAAATTATGTATGAAATGCAAATTTATTACTTGTACAAATAACTTAATGGACATAAAAGAAAATTATATTATGCCTATAATAATCAAATTAATTAATCTACATTGCTTTTGCGTGGCCAAAGCGAGCCCAGAATCGGGAGCACTTTTTGCTTCGCCGATTCGATTCGGCTCCATCGAATTAGGCTCAGCCGCCTAATTTCATCGAGGACATTCTGAGACAAATATAAATCGAAGTGCGAAGCGAAATAGAAATCACATCAGAAACGTCACAGCCAATTGGAGGCTGATTAGTTTCTTATCAGAAACGAATGTCTTTAACCTAAATACTAGGAACGCGAGTGAACGAAACGAAATACTCACAGATTTGCGGATTGCGGAATTCACTCACTCACTCGAGAGATTCTTCAAAACCGCGCTCACCGCCGGCACTCTACCGCCTGGATCGTATCACTCTGCGGTTCGCGTAACTAAAACTCAACACTCGGGTGAAACATCACATAGGGAAGTAATACGAGAAACATTTCCCTGAGATCTGAAAATCACACACTCACTACACTCGCGAGCAACGAAACCACAGATCGAGGTGAGTTTACGCACAGTTCAAATATTAACTCGGGTGATTAGCGGGCGATCGACCCGCCTACGCTGTATCGGCGCGAAAAATTTCAAATTATCAGATTACCGTCGGCGGCGAGACAAACTTTTCGGCCGTCCGCCGGCTTACCGCCGCGTGGAAACGTTACACCGAGGCGAAATTTTCACCGTAGAAACACTTTTCCATACGGCCTTCGCTGCATTGTTATGCAACTGCAGAGAGCGTCCAAGATTTTCGCACCGCGAACTTTAAAAATCGGCCGGGGAAATTCTAACCTCAAACGGCGGGTTCTATGGTTTTTTTGCTCGGTGCGGTATGGTCCGGTGGTTTGATCACTTTCGGTCGCCGGAGGTGCGTATCGGGAGTGTTTTCGAGCGCGTGAGGGCGCGGCGAGCACGTCCGTCGCCTGCTGTAGCGCGGGACCGACTGATTCGGCTCGCCGAGACGCGCTCCGCCGACTACGTTGGGCTAGATCAAAGCTCCGAGCGCCCGCCCAAATTCTACTTCCTCCTCGGCCCTCGCGATCATGATGATGATGGGAGCATGGTGTTACAGGGTGATACAGGGTGTATAGAAAACTAAGTGTCAAACCCAATTCCCAGCTAACAGATCACGAACATGACAAAACTCTACATTAAAGTACAAGACGTATACTTAATAATTGAGTATTTTGTGAACATTTCAAATGCCTACCTGTTGTCATTATTAATATCGAGCAAAAAAGGCTAAATAATCACATTTTCATAGCGGCAACAGAAACAAATGCACAATCTGTGAAAATTTCAGAAGTCTAGCTGCCGCAGTTCTTTAGATACAGCCTGGAGAGTGGAGACAGACAGATGGACAGACAGACGGACAGACATCGAACTTCGAAGTCTCAGTAAAAGTGTCCAGTTTTTACCCTTTGGATACGGAAACCTAAAAACTAGTTTTCACAAGTCCACGGATGCGAGATCAAGATTGCGACCGAACAGCTACGCCAAATCTTTCAATTGATAAAGATAACATAGTTCTAACGATTAATTTAACACAGATTAAACCCCGATAGAGAGGAGAGTCACGTAAAATTTCTACATCGTGATCTTCAGATCTGATGCTTTTTTCATATCTGATTTGTTGCTAAATTGAACTTTTCGTATATAATGTTTGATTGTGCTCTGGGCTGATAGTGTATAAAATTATAAAATCAGAGGCGTAGCTACCGCCGCTGCTGTATCAATTATACGGGGCCTCCGGGCCACTGGGGCCCTCAACGTGCGTAGGAGGAGGAACTGTTTAGGAGTTCAGTGACGTACACACCTACAGTAGAATTATACATAATATACTACGGCCCGTATAAATAGTCGGTACTCAAGATGCATCTCGGTCTCAAGACACGGTTCAGGCTCTGTGATTGGTTGGCTGTCAACATTTGGACCAATCATCGAGCCGAACCGCGTCTTGAGACCGGGTCGCATCTTAAGTACTGACCAAAAATACGGGCCTAGATAACGCACGTAACTCCGTTGCGCCAATATTAGTTTATCGCTCGTGAACCGTACATTTTTCCGGAATAAAAATTATCCTAAGTCCTATCCCAGGACTCAAAGTATCTTCAACAAAATCTAAGGCTATAGGCTATATTTTATCACGCTAAGACTAATAGGAGCGAAGAAATAGAGGAAAATGTGGAAAAAACGGGGGAAAATTATTTGAAAGGGCTTATTTTAACTCGCTAATCTCAGGAACTACTGGTCCGATTTGAAAAATTGTTTCAGTGTTAGATAGCCCATTTATCGAGAAAGGCTATAGACTATATTTTATCACGCTGAGATTAAAAGGAGCGAAAAAATAGAAGAAAATGTGGAAAAAACGGGGGAAATTATTTGAAAGGGCTTATCTCACGAACTACTAGAGCAATTTTTCTGTTATTTGGGTCAGATAGGAAGTAGACCACGTGAAGGATCATAGGCTATTTTTTGTAGACTGATTTGTCTGTGAAATACCTAATTTACGCGGGCGAAGCCGCCGCGGAACGTCTAGTCTATACTAATATTATAAAGCGGAAGAGTTTGTTAGTTTGTTTGTTTGTTTGTTTGAACGCGCTAATCTCAGGAACTACTGGTCCGATTTGAAAAATTCTTTCAGTTTTAGATAGTCCATTTGTCGAGGAAGGCTATAGGCTATATTTTATCATGCTAAGACTAATAGAAGCGAAGAAATAGAAGAAAATGTGGAAAAAACGGAGGAAATTATTTGAAAGGGCTTATCTCACGAACTACTAGAGTTAAATAGTCTGTTATTTGGGTCAGATCTGCGGGGCTAAAATGGTCGCATAGCAATTCCTCTTAATCAATTCACAAAATGAATTGTCAAAACTGTCTAAGTCACGAATGTCAAATTAGTACGAATTTAGACCAATTGAATTGGTCAAACTCACGAATGTCAAATTAGTACGAATTTAGACCAATTGGTCTAAATTTGACATTCGTGCGTTTGACAGTTTTGACAATTCATTTTGTGAATTGATTGAGAGGAATTGCTATGCGACCATTTTAGCCCCGCTGAAGTAAACCACGTGAAGGATCATAGGCTATTTTTGTAGACTGGTTTGTCTGTGAAATATCTAATTTACGCGGGCGAAGCCGCGCGGAACATCTAGTGATTGATAAATATGATTTTATATTTTTTAATTTGTACTGATATGACGAAAACGCTTTTGCGGTACTTCCGATTTGGATGTGACGTCATCACACTAGTAATTTAATATCTTTTATTTAACGCGCTCGTTATATGTAAGTTTATCTGTACATAAATAATAAAAATAAGCCTAGAAAGATTTGTAAAATATATTTTCTTGAATAATTCAAATAAAACATCAGTTTTATATATTATTATCTCCATTTACTGTAGTTGGGAAATGAAATGGCCAAAACTATTCTCTAAAAGTTTTCAACATTACAAATGATATCTCATTTCTTATTTAATTATTTTCTAATTTTTTGGCACTTTTAGACTCGTACGTTTAGCACATAAAAAAATTCAATAAAGAAAGTATAAAATACAAAAAATATGACGTCACACTATGGCGGACAGTGTTTTCGGCGCCATTTGAAAGGCATATTTTTCAATCAACATTTTTATGAGTATTAAAATATTAGTTTTTTGGTGAAAATAAATGATTAAAAGCGATAAGCATGAAGAAAAAAAGTAGGTCAAGTAGCCTATTACGATCTAAGACGATATTCGGAACGATCTAACTTCGGAGTTCGGTGTAAAGTCATTTCTAAACTTCAGTCGGCTTTAGTCGGATCCGAAGATTTGATCGTCGAGCGTCGTTTAGCCTCCCGGTTCTAAAAAGTGTGAATACCAAATGTCATTTTAAGATATCGGTCAACAATAAGTCAACTCTGAATATGGCCAAAGAATCTTGTTCTCAAACGCTGCTAATTAATTTCGTGAACCTCTTAAGTTGATGTTTTATAGGTGTTAAGGTGACACTGCAGTCTGCACATAATATCGGCTGATTATTTTTAGGGTTCCGTACCTCAAAAGGAAAAAACGGAACCCTTATAGGATCACTTTGTTGTCCGTCTGTCCGTCCGTCCGTCTGTCAAGACCCTTTTTCTCAGAAACGCATGGAGGTATGAAGCTGAAATTTATATCAATTACTCAGGTCTACTGTCCCTTGAAGCTGTGAAAAAATCAAACTTCTAAGCCAACGCAATCAAAAGATACAGCCGTTTATGCCGCAAATTTTCGACACTTGCAAGGGAATCAAAACCTACAGGGTGCTTCCCGTGAACTCAGAATCTTGAAATTTGGTACGAAGCAACGTCTTATAGCATAGATAAAGGAAAAATTACGAAAACCATAAATTTTTAGTTACATCACATAATATATTTTTTTTAAATAATTTTAAACTTACTACCCATTTCCTCATAAACGCGTAGAGGTATTAAATTGAAATTCATACCAAATACTCAGGTCTATAATACCTTTAAGCTGTAACAAAATCAAACTTTGTAAACCTTGCAGGTTTATACGGAACCCTCGGTGCGCGAGTCCGACTCGCACTTGGCCGGTTTTTTTCTACTGAAATAGTTCTTTCGACCTTCGGCGACCCCTCTACAGAAGGTTCGCGTCCGCCGCGCCGGGGGCTTGCGACCCACAGGTTAAAAAACACAGGTTTAGGGGGTATTTAATTCTGCAGGTCTACCAAAGCTTCGAATCCCAAAAAAAATTGTGCCTTATACTTTATATAAGGCACAATTTTTTTTTTCGGGATAACTGTAGGCTGAATCTCGTCTTCTACTGCCGGACATATTTTATGACAGTTGCTCCCCACTGCCAGACCACCTAAAAGTCTAATACTTTAGGGGTGTCTAGCAGTGAAAAGCAAAATTCATTTAGGCTGCTTTCACATTAAGTCGCGAGTAGTGCGGCAGACTCGTTTTAGTATAGGAGTCGTGCGGCTGCCGCACTACTCGCGACTTAATGTGAAGGCAGTCTTATTCTTAACATTTCGAACCAGTCTGAAGGTTCTTAGCACTTACATCACCTGTCACCAAGCCGAATGCCGTCGCACTTGACGCCGAACCTAGAAACGTCACATGATGAAAATGGTACCGTTCCGATCAACACAGCATGCGACTGCGACAGACAAAATGCACCAGGCTATAAGTTTCCTTTTCTATAGACATTGCTCTAGCGACACATGCCGCTACTGTTTTGTAGTGGCGTAGTGCAAAATGAAACCAATAGCCTATGTCAAGAAGTGGCATTTGATTTGAATTTATTTCGGAAAGTATCGGAAAGCCGCCATTAGGGCGCTTTTCCTGTCATGCTATAATTTTATAAACGTTTTTTCGTGCATGTTGTTACCCGCATGCGGACCCGCATGAGAGGAAAAGCGCCCTTAAAATTATCCTTACTAATATTATTCCGCCAATAAACCAATTTAAAAATTTGGTATGGAGAGATCCGTATTTAGGTACCTTATAAATTGCTCTCAATCTCCTACTCAATAACAACCTTGACTGATATGCTCCCAGCGTCAAGATAGCCTTAAATTATTATTAGTTTTAAATATCAACTTTGACTACACTTAAGTCAAGTTCTGATCACACTTACAAAACAGCCTCTCAAGTTGCTACTTGAGAGGCTGTTTGACATCATAGTTGAGTGCCGGTTATTGTTCAAATTAATACGTTCGCATTCAGTTGATACCTCACACATATTAGTACGGTACTTGAGTACGATCTATTAATTAAAACAGCATCACAATAATCATATTGAGCTTAATCTCAACGGTAAGAGAGGTTTATTAATACGGGCCTTAAGGTGACGCCTTGATAATTTGGCTGTAGCGATATCGATTTTTCTCAACAATTACTAAAGCTAAGAAATTAAAGTTCATTGTCAGTATTCATCATGTCTAAATATCTTTGAATTACCCAGAGCGTTGAATTACCCATATAACATTTATGTCCTTTGATTACTATCAAGCTAATTTTTCGTGAGTAGCTTCATTTTGATAAGACGAACAACAATTTGACTTTGCGAAATTTCTCGAAAGTGGTAGCTAACAGAGATAGAAAGGATTAAATATTTCGATTTGATGTTCCTAAAATGTAGAATTCTCTATTTGTAAGACAATGTTACTGTTGAATTATATAAATATTAACCTATCAATATACAAAAAATCAGCTGGTTAGGGTTCTGTTTTAAGGTTATGTAGTCAACAAGTCCTTGTTGACTACGGAACCCTAAAAAAACCGGCCAAGTGCGTGTCGGGCCACGCTCAATATAGGGTTCAGTACCGCTAGTTTTGATATTTTTAATGGTCAATTAATGTACATTTATAACGTGTTTTATACCTCTAACAACATCATTTCAGTTACGTTTAAAGGAAGTTGAACGAAAATTTCCTTTATACGTCTTCGAATACATTTTTTTAGTTGATCGTCTCAATAACTTATTAAGTGTTCTCAGCCATGATAGTTTTCCTTTTAAATTCAGCATATTTCCTATTCCCGTGAATTTTTTTACATTTCCAGAAGCAACCGTTTAGCTGGTAGAAGGGGGGAACACTGGACTCTAAACGATTTTTTCCACTTCAAAACTTCATATTTCACAAATGGTTTTCTCAATCGGAAAATGATCTTTGAATATACTATACTATACTCATAATATTTTTAAAAAACCTATCCAATGACACCCCACACGGTGGGGTGGACGCGAAAAAAAAATTCATCCCTGCTTGATGTCTACCTTAAAAAAAATTTTAAAGATCTTATATACCATTTTGTCGGCATCATTAATATGTGCATTCATGCCGAATTACAGCTTTGTAGGTCCTATAGTCTCTGAGCAAAACCGCGGACAGACAGACGGACGGACGGACAGACCGTCCCTAAAAAAGATCGCAAACCAGCTAGATGCCTTATTCATAAAACTGTGCAACGGAATTTAACTCATCAAGCCCCATACGGCCACCGGTGGTCGCGACAACAATAGAATACAATAGCATTTCCAAGAATCCGCGATCGAAGGGTTAATGGGAATCAATAATTCTATGGAATCAAGTATCAACTAGTATACCTATTTTATAAAAGTGTAATATCTATCTTGGTCCGTCCACTGAATATAGGTAATGATTTATGATCAAAATCAAAATAGTTTTTATTCAGAGTAATTTTCTTACAAAAAATTTTCCGAATGTCGTAACTAAGGTGCCTACCACCGGTATATAATCTAGGGACCGGAGAAAGTTCTAGATACAATGATAATAATTATTGGTATTCCAGAAAACATTCGGTCCCGAAAAAGTAATTATGTGCGGTAGTTGGGAACGGCGTCTAGTTTTCGATATTATCATTAATCATTATAAATTGCTACACTTTTGAAAAGACGACTATGGCGTTATAAACATTTTACAACCGCAATACTTACCTATAGCGCCATCTTTTAGAGTTTGTGGTAAATAAAACTTATATTTTTATGATTTAAGCATCTCTTTGATAAATAAATATTATATTCTGTAATATTACATGTTTAAAATAATTAAATAGGGAAAACATTAAAAATACCGTGTTGTTTCTAAAAAAAATCGGCCAAGGGTTCTTGAAATTCAGAAAAAATAGCCAAAAAATAGTGTTTTGTGTATTGGAATTTGGAGGCCTTAATTATAAACTTTATTTGAATTTTATTATTAATTATTGAAGTGCAAATATAGTTGAGGATTTTTTAATACTAGATGACGCCCGCAACTCCGTTGCGGCAAAATTAGTTTATCGCGCGGGAACCGTACATTTTTTTGGGATAAAAAGTATCCTATGTCCTTTCCCGGGGCTCAAAGTATCTCTGTACCAAATTTCAGCAAAACCGGTTCAGCGGTTTGGGCGGGAAGAGGTAACAGACAGACAGACACACTTTCGCTTTTATAATAATAAGTATGGATTTCAAGTGCCTACCAGTTGCCGTTAATGATACCGAGCAAAAATGGCTCCTACTCCAATACAGTTTGTTGTAATTAGGAGTAGGAGCCCCCTTTCAATATTAATTTTATTTTGTTTTCAATATTTGTTGTTATAGCGGCAACAAAAATAAATAATCAGTGAAAATTTCAGAAGTCTAGCTAAAGCGGTTCTTGAGATACAGCCTGGGGACGGACAGACAGATGGACAGACATTGAAGACTTATAGTAATAGGGTCCCGTTTTTATTAGCCTTTGGATTTTGCAGCTTTGGGACCCTAAAAAGATATCTTTACTAAGTATGTACACTGCTGCCAGCTTGCGACAAGTGCAGCCAAACTATTTTACCGTCTTTTAAAAAATTAGGAGGTTCTATGTTCGTCTGTTTAAATTTTTCAACTGTTGCATTTAAATTCTTCTAGATGTTTGGAGAACCGTTTTGGCGTGCATGTCTCTTTGACACTTCTTCTACTTTTTATTGTTGGTGTGGTTTTTATTATTTTTTCCCAAATTGTGTTATTTGGGTTTTTGATGTTCATTATTGGTAAAATATTAGCTATTAAATATTCGTTATCAAAATCAAAATTTATAATTGCTGTGACATTTGGTATGAATAACGGTAAATAGGGCTATTTCTTACGTGAGTTTTAAATAAAAAATTGTTATAATAACTTTATTATCCTATTCATTGGAATATTATTGCGTCTTTTTCAAATTGAAATGTATCAAGTTTTACATTCTTTTACCGATAGTTGTCTACCCATACGCCATCTAGTTAGTAGTTACTAAAATGAAAACTGTTTGACAATCAAACAAGAAGAAAATTGTCTGTGACTACGTATATACTTAATCTGTGGACTACGTAGTATCCCCATAAAGTAGGAACAGACGCTCCGATTTGGTCGGTGCCGACCAAATCGGAGCTGACATAGCAACCATTCCGACATTGCTATAGTGCGTTTCATCAAAAAGTTCCTTTGCTGTCATGTTGGCACTAATGCAAATTAGTGTTGCCTCATTACCCTTACTGTGCTACCTTAAATTAGGGGAGATAATATTATGTTATCACAAAATACTTTTAATAATTCCCTAAAGAAAATTTCATATTATAATTCTAACTTTCGCCCGCGGCTCTGCCTGCGTTAACGTCTATCGCTCGGGAACCGTTCTTTTTCCCGGGATGAAAGGTACCCTATGTCCTTCTCCATACCCCAGACAATGTGTACAGCTTGGCAAAAATAAGTCTGATGCGGTGGCAGATGGAACTAAAAAAACATATTATGGCAACCTTACAGGACTTGTCAACACCAGTACATTGTGTCAAAAGTGCGTTCAAGCGTAGCGTAGGGCTGCCTGCAATATAAGAAAAGCGCCCTCATTTAATCCACACTCTTTTTTGCCAAGCTGTACCTATGAAAGTTTCATGACGATCCGCTTAGTACTTTATGCGTGAAGGCGTAACTATAGGTCTACCAGAATCTGATGGCAATTTTTGACAGCAGATTTTTCAAAAATATCCTTGATCATTGGATAAATTTTTATATTTGCATGTTTAACACACATAATCAGCCGCTATAAGAAAAAAAACGGATCAAAATGTTTTATTCCAATTACCCCGGTATTGCTAGAGTCAATTTATTTTCTCACTTTTTGCCATCAGATTCTGGTAGACCTATAACAAACAAAGTCACTTTCGCATTTACTAGCTAAAAGCCGAGCTTTGTGAATTGTGAGGGCTCGCGTCGTCACACCTTGACATGTAGATGTGTTATCAACAGTCTGATGATAACACATCTACATAGTTTTTCCGTAAAGTGTACCACAAAATGTACAGGCTGTGGGATATACTAGGGCTCGCTTCGCTCGCCCTTATAATATTACTATACTAGCTTTTACCCGCGACTTCGTTCGCGTGTATATAGTTTTCGTCACTAGAAGTGCGTTGCATCAAATAGTTCTTTTGCCTACATGTTGGTATTCCTGTATGTTAATAACGTAAATATGGTAGACACGCTCTGCGAATATTCATAAGTTTTACTGTGTTTAAGGGTGATTGAACTGATGCTTGCAATCCTATTTCACTAAGCTGTAATGGCGGCAACCCGAGCTTGTACACATCTTAATGGAATTATTGGGGCCTCGTTACGTTTTTCACGTTCACAAAACTCTTTCACTCTTAGCACCATCATTCTTTCACCACTCTTTAATGTTTACGGCATGATTTTCTCACGAAATCACAGTAAAACCTATGAATACTCGCAGAGCATGTCTCCTGTGTTTACGTTATTTACGACAGACAGATACAGATACAGATTGTCCGACGGTCGGCCTTCCAATATAAACCACAGAATACATAATTAGTACCTTACGGTACAGAAGTCTCACTCCCGAGTTTAGGTATGATAAACGCAAGCGTCCGGTCACCGGACTAGTCTCGATAGGCTGGGACTCGCTCGACTTGTCGCACACGCAACGCACGCATCCGCGATACAAAAGTAATAGTACCTACCCGGCCCCGCGCCGCCACGCCGCTCGCTTGACAGCCCTGGCAGATTGAAGCGAGACGGCAGACAGTTATTGTACTATGAACACTAAACGCAATGCAAAAGGTTGAAATTAGGTTGTTTTACAGAATAGTAGGTAAATATCTCGGCAATTTTGCGCCGTTTGTATGGAAATGAGACAGACCTGTATAAACTACGTAAATGAAGTAGTGAACGGACGTCTTGCCAGCTATTGCCGTCGATGCATTTAAACATCATGCCGCCGGTATTATCTAATAAAATCGGCCAAGTGCGAGTTGGACTCGCGCACGAAGGGTTCCGTACCATTATAGAGCAAAATTAGACCAAAAATTGTGGTTTTTGTATGGGATGCCCCCCTTAATTTTTTTATTTTATTTTAATATTATTATTAAATATTAAAGCACACATATCACTAAGAATTTTGCGGAAAATTCAAGTACCTACCTGTTGCCATTATTGATATAGAGTAAAAAAGGCCAAAAAAATCACGTTTGTTGTATGGGAGCCCCCCTTAAATATTTATTTTATTTTGTTTTTAGTATTTGTTGTTAAAGCGGCAACAGATATATACAATCTGTGAAAATTACAACTCTCTGGCTATTACCGTTCTTGAGCTACTGCCTGGTGATAGACAGACGGACAGACGGACAGACATCGAAGTCTTAGTAATAGGGTCCCGTTTTTACCCTTTGGGTACGGAACCCTTAAAATGCTAAAATTGCATATAATAAGCTTTATAAAGTTCTAATATATTTATTATTGTTTCACGTTCTGTGATCGTCACTCCCTCGGCGTTCATAATGACGTCTTACAACGGCGCGGGCGGCACGAATGCGACTGAGCCGATTTGGTCGGAACAAAGCTTCCAGACGTTCCAATTTGGTCGGACGGTTGGCTTGTCGGATGCGCCGGCGATCCCACCACGTCCGACCAATATTAATAATAATTATGTCGGACCGCCGCTCTCCTCACTTTCCGATTTGGTCGTGGTCGGGTGGTGGGCACCGACCAAATCGGAGCGTCTGTTCCTACTATTAGTAGCTCCGTGAGTAATATTTTGTATTCTGTGCTTAGTAGGTAGTCTGTAATCTGTGGTAAGCGCTTATTCCAGTGTTGCCAACCCCTCAGTTTTAGCTGTAGATCTACAGTTTTTCGGAAATTCTCTCAGTTTTCAGTTTAGGCCTCGAAATCTACAGTTTTAATGAGCTAGCTAGCGTCATCTATTTTATTATATTGAACTTAATATAATCGAAACATAGATGGCGTTAGTGGCAGACAGTCTTAGAAAGTTAAGATCCTAATTAGCTTACTAAATCAGAAGAATAGGGGCTTTTGATTGGTGCAAACTGCAATCAGAAGCTTCTAATTAGTCTTCTTTTTAGGATCCTAATTTGGACGTTTAAATAGTAAGGTGGAATAAGCCCCTTACCAACCTTACCGACATCAATCGCTCGGTCGACCGATGTCTGTTTTACCGACATAATGTCATTCATTATATTTCTGGTTGAGTTTTGCCAATTGCCGGGAATGTGAAAAAGTGACGATATAGTGAAACGATGATGAAAATTATTGCAAGAAGAAAGTTGGTTTCCTGCTATATTTTACTTGACACTGGCCATGGTTTAAAAGTCGAGCGCCATAATAAGAAAATAAAAGATATTTCTGGTTTTTAATTCCCGTTTTCCTAAAATATATTCTATTTGTTACCATAATTAAATAATAAAAAATCGTAAAAGATAAAACTGTAGATTTACTGTTTTTTAATTTGATATTTACAGTTTTCTACAGTTTTTTTCTAGCATATCTACAGCTTAGCTCTGTGATTTGGTTGGCAACACTGTCTGTGACTCTTTAAGCTTTCTTTCCTTTTGCAAGATTGTGGCTTGTGAGTTGTGGATCTCAGAATACAAATTTGTTGTGGATTGTGGTTCGTAAAAATAAACTTGTTATTTGTATTTAAACTAAATTTTACATTGATAAAGTTTTTATGTAACACTTATTTATTGATTTTTGCAATAAAAAAGCTTAATATCTCACATTTCAAATGTATTTATAAATAATTGTGCACGTGTCATTTTGTAATGTTTAGAAATGTTATCAAATTATCTACTAAATACATTACAAATCGTTGTTTTAGTTCTTCAAAGTGTAGTCGTAATAGAATTATGCAGGTAATAACTAATAAGTACCTATAGCTTAATTTGGTCTTGTACTATGAGTCCTGTGACCTGTCTTTCTTACGATTGGCTTTTGTTCGACATCCAACAACTGTTATAAGAATGGATCTACTTCCATGGTTATAAGTTGATGAATAAATACAGGTTCAAGAATGTTTCATTTTTGCCATAAGTACTTAGGTTATAAATTACTAGTTGACGCCCGTAACTGAGTGGCACTAAAATTCGTTTATGGCGCGGGAACCGTATATTTTTACATTTTTCCAGGATAAAGAATACTCGAAGTAACCCCATACCAAATTCCAGCAAAATCGGTTCAGCATTTTGGGGCGTGAACGTGAAGAAGTAACAGACAGACACACTTTCCCATATATAAAATATCAAACTATGGATTAATTACTCAGATTATACATACTAAACATAACCATGTTATTTTTTCAGATCGGCACTCATGATGGGACCTTCCACTGCGATGAGGTGTTGGCATGCTACATGCTACGTCAGCTACCGGAGTACAAGGACGCTGAGATTGTCCGGAGTAGAGACATGGAGGTGCTCGAAGCCTGTGACATAGTGGTCGACGTTGGAGCCGTGTTCGATCACCAGAAGAAGCGGTACGATCACCACCAACGGGAATTCAATGAAACCTTAAGCTCGGTGCGCCCGGAGCTGGGTGATAAATATCAAATCAAGTAAGTTTTGGCCATGTTTTTAATGTATAACAGTATCTTAACATTTTTTCTCCATAAATTTGGTTTTTTGCTGAAAACCATATAATTGTTATGAAGATCATGTATAACACGGTCAAATTAACTTGACACATCACTGGAATGCAATAACCTGTCCGCTCCATAATGACGTCATTAAACCATGCGTCAAGTTAATGTGACCGTGTTATAGTATCGAAAGAACAGAACAAAAACAAAATAAATAGAATATAAATAGGAGAAATATTATCGCCATATAGTAATATTCTCACATGGTGACATAATTCTGTTTCTCTGTGTGCAATCATTTGTTGTAATGTTGTGTTACATGTGTGTGTTGAATAAATGTTTAAAATTAATATTATAACAATTAAAAATGTCAAAATTTTTTAGGTTAAGTTCAGCAGGATTGGTCTACGCTTTCTACGGGGAGCGTGTTATAAAGGAAGTAGCACCAAAAAATTACCCAATGAGACCAGAAAGTTTAGAGTTAATATTCAAAAAAGTTTATGAGAATTTCATAGAAGAAATAGATGCAATTGACAATGGTGTTCCGATGACTGATGAGGAACCAAAGTATCGTATACACACGCATCTCAGTGCGAGAGTACACAGGTTAAACCCGGACTGGAATACATCAGAATCAGTAAACACGAATATACTTTTTGAAAAGGCTATGAAATTGGTCAAGGAAGAGTTTCTGTTTATTACGAATTACTATATAACAGTTTGGCTCGCTGCAAGGGAATTTGTGAAGTCGGCAATAGAGGAGAGGTTTGATGTGCATGAATCTGGACAAATATTGTATTTCAATGGGCATTTTCCTTGGAAGGACCACATGTTTGAGTTGGAAGCCGAAATGGGGTTGGCAAATGAAATTAAATATGTCGTGTTCAACGATAAACCTAACTCTTGGAGAGTTCAAGCTGTGCCAGTGACTCCAGGAAGCTTTGTGTTGAGGTGAGACATTTTTGTTCAGTCAAGGGTACACATCGACGGTGGAATGAAAAAAGTTACCAAGCGTCATATTGGTATTTTTACAATATAGCCGTTTAAAGATTCATTTTTACTTTAAAAAATAACTGTCAAATAAATTGTTCAATATTATTGTAGGTCTAGGGGCCCACTTAGACTAATCAATACAACAAAAATTCGCTAGAAGAAAACTCATTTTTGCCTAAGTGTTGCTAGGTAACTTTTTTCATTCCACCGTCGATATATTGCATTACAGCTAAAGTTGGGGGAAGGAGGGTTGTCATGTCATACAAATGACATGGGCATATGTTTCAATGAATCGAAATGTTCAGTTCCATAGAACAGTTTCTGAGCAATTTTTAAGATCCACCTTCATGCTGAGCTATTAGTCTAGTCACAAGACTTGTGCTTACTTTACACTTAGTGTAAAGTAAGCACAATCAACATTGATCATTAGATAAGATAAAATAAGCCTTTATTCACAACAAATGTTTTACATTTACAAATCAAACTAAATTTTATTTCAATGTTGGTTGTCTTAAGACATAGGCCTCCTCCAGATTATGCCACATCGTCCTGTCTCTGCAATCTCTTCTCCAATTCTTCGGTAGGTCATCTTCCCACCGTTTACATTGCCTTCCTGGTTTTCTTTTTTCATTCCTTGCGTACCATTCGGTTAGGTCTTTTGTCCACTTTCCCTTGTTCGACCTCATCATATGTCCAGTCCAGCGCCATTTAAGGGTTTTGACTTTTTCCATTACATCTGTTACTTTTGTTACCTTGCGCAAGGTAACATTGATCATTGGTAATTTCTAATTATCTCTAATGCTATGTACTCACATACGGTTTTACTCGATCGAGCAATCACGTCGAGCGAAACCCGCGGCTTGGGCTTTCGTCTACACATTCAGCATTACTTTATTGAGTAAGCTCGCCATTCAGTATTCACCGAACCATTCGAGCCAAAAGATGTCTGTTTAACTAAGGAGAAGGTCGACTTTCGCCGCTCGAAGTCACGTCCACACGCTTGAGTAAAGCTTGACGGCTCGCGTCGAATGAGTTCGAAGGAAACATCGAGCCAGCTCGATGCGAGCCTTGAGGCTGGAGTTTTGCGGTCCACACGGTGGTTTTTGCTCGATTTGGAGTAAAACTGTATGTGAGTACTTAGCATTAGATATAATTCTCTCTAGATTCTAGAGAGAACTATAAATTCTTGAGTCTAGAATTTATAAATCCATACAAATTTTATAAATTGCAAGTGTTTCTGTCTGTTACCTCTTCACATCCAAACCGCTAAACCGATTTTGCTGAAATATGGTATGGAGATATTTTGAGTCCGGGGAAAGTACCCAGTATCCAGAAAAAATGTACGGTTCCCGTGCGATAAACGTATTTTAACGGAGTTGCGGGCGTCATTTAGTGTAAACTTACATTTGAGGAAATGCTTCATTATTTTGAAATAAAGTGAATTGTTTTTGAAATTACTTGCTTGTAATGAAATATCTATGATATTTATTTAATGTAGGGTTGCCAACCGTCCTGTTTTCCCAGGACATGTCCTAGTTTTTGTAGTGTCCTGGGACGTCCTGAATAGTTTTTAAGCAGCGTCCTGGGTTGTCCTGATGATCCATGTACCATGATTTGATGACGTTAACATAACCAAAACTAGGATCCGACACGTTCTCAGGCGGCGTATGCGACACCCGCGAATCAGTGGTAAACGAAGTGTTACGAAAACATCCGAACCCATGATCGGCATGGCCTAGTCGGCCGATTAGTCGGCTTCTTTGCAACCGACTAATCGGCTATTCGGCTTGTCGTACAAGGTCATGATCGGAACATCTCTAATACATCACCATTCTTATAACAGTTGGTCGCCGAGTCGAGTCGAGCTGTGTAAAGCTCAACTCATATTGGGGCAGAATCGAAGTGACGCACCATGTTTATCCTCAAATTATATTCATCTTTATTGTTATATTATTTAAGTTCTTTTTGCTATGAAAATATGTAAGCGTCGAAGAGCGAAGGTGCGCGCGCGCTTGCATATCTTTATAGAAGCATTTGTTAATACAAGGTGACGCCCGCAACTCCGTTGCGCCAAATCTCGTTTATCGCGCGGGAACCGTGCAGTTTTCTGGGACGAAAAGTAGGTATCCTATGTCCTTTCCCGGGACTCAAAGTATCTCCATGCCAAACTACAGCAAAATCGGTTCAGCGGTTTGGGCGTGAAGAGGTAACAGACAGACAGACACACTTTCGCATTTATAATATTAGTATGTAAGTATGGATAGTATGTGTAGTGTGTGATTTATCCTTAGATAAATAATGTTATACAGGGTGTAACAAAAATAAGTGATAATACTTTAGGGTGTGTACGTGTTCCTTGTAAAAGAGTTCACTGTGAAAGTAGCAGCGCTATAAGACCAAAATATTTTTTTTCACTTTTGTATGGGGAAACTCGTGACGCTCGGTCCCTTGCCCATACAAAAGTGAAAAAAAAAATTAGTCTTTCAGCGCTGCTACTTTCACAGTGAACTCTCTACAAGGAACACGTACACACCCTAAAGTATTATCACTTATTTTTGTTACACCCTGTATAATATGTACCTAAGTATATTATTATATATGAGTTGATAAATATCAAACGCAAATAAGTCCTTCATAAGTGAAAAGGCGGTAGACCAAATTATCTTTTTGCAGATGCTGTCAATGTTATCTTGTATATGTTAATGTTTAATCTAGCTTAATTTTATAATAATTACCCCTGACTACATAAAAATATAACTAATAACGCATAAATGACATCAAAACTATTAAAACAGGTTTGGACATATTGGGATTTGAACTGAACCAATGGACTTATTGGTTTTGAAAAAAAGTTATGAATGGACATATTAGAATTTGATTAAAATTACTCATGATGTCATAATGGCGCCACGGCTTAGGGTTGTTACTGATGCTTATAGGATTTTTACATGGCTGACAAGAAATAAAAAAACATGCGACAATGGTATCAAATGTTATTTTAACCCTAGAGTCCTACACTATCTGGCGCACATGTTATTCCTACACTGGGGTACTGGGGTACCCCATACTAAAATGACTGTAATTCTTAAAATGAAAAAACAATTAATGAAAATTATTTTTATTATAAAAAAATAGTATTTTGAGATCACAAATCAGCCTTATTAATCTACGATAAACTTAGTTTGAGCATTTTGTGCAAACTTTTACTTGATGCTCTAAGCAAATAGGTATTTTGGAATAGTCAAGTAACTCATATCGTTCATTTTAAATACTCCAGCTAAATAATACAGGCCGAATAAAGCTTTAAGTTCAGTTAGAGACACGGGTTTCACAAAAGAAGGCATGCTCGGCGTAGTAGTTTCTTCACTATCTTCTTCTTGAAATCCCTTATAGTTCTTACGCTGTACTTCGATCTCGGCGTTGGTATATTCCACGATTTTGCTCAACACTTCATTAGAAAAATAAAGAGACCAACCTTGCATTGGCTTCGTAATGTCCTTTGCTGCACCTTTGTTACCCATCACGTGCATAATGATGTTACGTTGAGCGATACGACGTCTAGTTGATTGTTCGCCGCTCCATTTATGTCTGTTGTTCTTTCCTTTTCCATTAAGTACTCTCGGGACCTCCAGTACCCTTACATTGCCTTGCCTTCTCAAATTCTGTGAAAGTTCTTGCAAAGTCATTTCATCGTCACTGCTATGATTTTCCACGTCCAACACTGCATTTGAAGCCTCTTCTGAATTACTGGTAAACAAAACATTATAATCTTCATCTGTTACACGAAAATCTTCGATCAAACCATCCGGCTCGTCATCATAACCTAGAGTTGACAATTGCCTATAACTACTCCCATCTTCTATTTCTTCATCGCTAGATTCGTGGTTTAGAATAGAGTTTATTTCTTCGTCATTCAAACTTCTGACAGCCATCTGAAACCAAATAAATAAACTTCATCGAATTCTACTTACATAATGTCTTAAAAATATCAGTATTTCATTCATATATGAGTATTTATTTTATAAATAATAAAATATAATAACATATTATATACAAATATATAAATTCATCAATAATATTCAAACACGTAATAAATTAATTTACTTACGATTTTCCTACACTGGGGTTCTGGCGTACCCCACAGCACCTATACAGGCGACCACACTTCGCGGCTATCGCCGTGGCACTGACGTAACGCGAGCTGTTGACACTAAACTAAAGTACTCCGACGCGCGAATACGTGGATATAAAACTAACTGAAATATTTAAAAAACAAATCGGTCTGGGGTGCATGTGCACCCCATGTAGGGTTCTAGGGTTAAATCACATATTTTTGTTATACACAATATATCTATTTTTTAAACAAAAATAAGTAATATCAAATCAATCAATAAATTTTTGTTAAACAAAATCAGTAATTTCTTCATTTTCTAAATTGCCGGGATCTACAAGACTTTCATTATCATCTGAATCATAGGTCGTAGCGCCAGTGACAAGTCTGGTAAAAATATTTTTGTAGTAACCCAGGTTTTCGTTATTCTGCCACTCATCTCCATAGTGTTTCGTTAAAAGGTTTTTTACATCTTTCAATTTAGCAGGTTTAACGGGAACGCCGGCTGGTACTATATCCAAACTTAGTTCGTTTTAATCTTTTACCGCGCTTTGTCAAAGATTTGTAAGAGCAAATATCATTTCTATAAGAAACTTCACCGCGAACATGGACTGTGTTACGGTTCCCTTTCTGAAATATAATTCTTTTGCACTTACTGATTTGGAAATGCCAACTTTGAGTATTTTTTAGAAAATCTTTGCTTTTGTCTTTCCAGTCATATATAGGTATTTCCACCGCCAGTTTATGGATCGTTGCATGTTCACCAATTATATTTTCATAATCATTCGGTTTAATTATACTCTGTCGTTTCTTTATCACTCTTTCATTTATGGCAAACACTCTATCAGCCGGCAAGAACGAGTGTCCTGTTACAGGAAATATCATTTCAACTTCCTTGATATTAGATGGTTTTTCTGACAGCCATTTCATAATCATACATATAACCATAGAATTTTTATTTTGGCCACCACAGCCGTCGGATACTAGCCTTATTTTTTCGATTCCAGACAGGTCTAATGAGTTCATACAATGATACAATGCTGAACAGATCTCATTTGAACCTTAAGCTGCCTGGTCTTCAGTCCAAATATATGCGTGAATATTCTGGGGAGTCATGGATGCCCGCGAACTACCGATAACTATTGTAAAATTATATAAATATAATTGTCTAGAGTAGTATGTGGCCTGGTCTGGTATTTTGGGTAGAGGAAGATTTTTCTCGCAGTCAAATGAAATTATAAGAAGACCAGGCAGTTCTTCCTGCAACATTTTATAAAACTGTTTAGCCCTCAGTTTGTGGATTCTTTGTTGAGTGATAAATTCTTGTTTTTTAGTTTGTGACGTCTCAATTTTAATATTTTCATTCAGCTGAAGGCATGTTGAACATACATCCGTTTTTGGACTACCGAATCCAATATTAAACCTTGTGTTAAATATTTTTCTAAAAAAACCTTGTGTTACACTATATCCAGGCAAAACTTGATCTTCGTACATTTGATACATTTTTTTAATGTTTAAGTCCGGATGAAGGTATTGACGCACCTTTATCTGATCTCTGCAATAGTGACTCTCTAAAGGAGTAAAACTTTTAATAAATTTTTCCACAGCTTCTTTTCTAGAGGAGAAACTGAAGTGTTTTCTGTCTCCTCCTCTATTTTCTTCGGCCATACTTCCAGTTTCGAAATGTCTTTTTGCTACTCCATCAATCCTAGAAGACTTCAAACGTGACGCCAACAGAAAAGTTTTTTTGCAAACAGGAATAAGTTCGTTAGTTTTGTATTTTGGTATGTAAAGTTTTACATTAAATGCCCTGGGATTTTTACTCCCCTTTCTAGGCCGAAAACGTTTGACTTTTGAGACGACAATGTGCTTAAGTATGTAATTATCTTGTTCAGTCTTAGAGTAAGTGCCATACAGTCTTTTATGGAAATAAAAAAGGTCCAGATTAACTAGCGAAAGACATTTAAGAGATTTGGAGTTATGTTTGGATGTTGGCTTTTTAGGTAGACCAACGGCCGAATATCTGAAAAAGAAAAATAATACTATTGGCATTTCATTTTACTATTGGCATTTTATTTTACACCTCACCTCATTAATAATAACATTTGTATGATGTCATTTAAAAGACCAAAACTTTTTCCTAAGTGTAACTGATACGTTTCTGAAAACCGCATCGAAATCGGTTCAGCCAAACGCGAGTTAATCGCGGACAAATGTACAATGTACACACAGGTCAAACTGAGACCCTCCTTTGATTTTTAATCAAGTTAAAACGTCAATATTATGTTATACCTAACTCAGCGCTGGCTTAGATAAATAATAATAATAAAAAAACATTTGTAGCCTACGAATATTTCTTTTAGTTTAGTTTTAACAACATACTTGAAATATTATTATCATAGAAAACAAACTACGTCAATATTTTAATAACTAGTGTTAATGGCAGCCCTGCAATAATTCAAGAAATGGCTGTTTACATTAACGTAATAATTAAGTTTGACTCACAATTTTTGCTTCTTCTCTATCTTTTTTCTCTGCGTCTTTATGTTATTTCGTTTCCTGGCTTTATCAAGCTCCACATTCTTTATGTTTGTATCCATTTTCACCGTTTTAATCTAATTTAAATTAATTTAAATCGCAGAGCGTGCACTGTGTCGGTAATGATACAAACACTACTGAGCGCCATTTTGACCGAAAGGAGTCATTTGATTGGTTGTTTTGGACATATTCGTTTTTGTTGTGAATGCTTCTATGGACATATTACATTTTGAAAAATAATGAAGATCTTACAGGCGAATTTCTTAGAAACTACAAGGACATATTGGAAATTGAAACATTTCAGAATGTTTAGATTTTAGTTTACTTTAAGTAGACATAAAAAAAAATTTTTTTGTCTATGATGGACTTATTTGTGTTTGATATTTATCAACTCAATATTATGTTACGCTCAAAGACCGAAAACGCTCAGTGAGCGGAAAAATAGCTCACAACGCGTTGTCGTCACAGTGAAACAGCCACGACACAAACATAACATACAAACAGATATGAAACTGTCTTGAGCGCACTGCGCTAGTGGTGGGTCGTCGACGCTTTTTCGATCAACGAAACGAGACTGTTTATCGTTCATCGTAAACTAGTTCAAAAAACAGTTTTTTTTCGACTAGTTTACGTCCTCGACGAATAGAATACTGAACTGAGCAATAAACTATGACCAACAAAGTAGTTTTGTTGACCATACGACTTTAAGCATTAACTGTTTTGACAAATTTGTCGTCGTTTGCTGAACGACGCGACGAGTGATGACAACGAACGACGTGACGTTAGGACTGGCAGGCAGGCAGGTTCATTACTGAAATTTTACATTTACTAAATTAATTTAAAATTATATGATTCATATCACCACCCGTCCGTCGATCGCGTCGTCGCGTCGCGACGAACGGTCTCTGTCGCACACACGGTTCCGGCATGGCAACCGTTCACGCATAAACCAGATGACTGATGACTAATAAACAGTTTAATAAAACGGTTCGTTCATTCAACGCCCATCCCTACACTGCGCACCGCGTCAGAATACGAGAGTCAATAGACGAGTGTGGACGTGTAATAGTAATTTACTAAGTGCGTGATCAAGCCTGTAATACACACAAACAGGGGGTCCTACAGTATGAATTATTGAGGTACACATTTTTGTTATAAAAATACGTAAGCGTCGAAGAGCGAAAGTGCGCGCGCACTTGCATATTATCTTCATAGAAGCATTTATTAATATTAATCGCGCGGAAACCGTACATTCTTCCGGCATAAAAAGTATCCCATGTCCTTTCCCGGGACTCAAAGTATCTCCATACCAAATTACAGCCAAATCTGTTCAGCGGTTTGGGCGTGAAGAGGCAACAGACCGACAGACACACCTTATTCGCTGTAGGCAAAAATAATACGCATGACGCATCACGAAACATTTTCTCCGCCCCAGTGTAAGTTGAGCCTAGAGCTCGACAAGGCGTTAAATGAACGTGGTGAGAAAAGGAACTAACGCTGCCATCATACAAAAACGCCAACTTTACCAGCAGCACCCCTGCCCATGTTCATTTAAATTTTAAAGCCTGGTCGAACTTTAATAGCCGTACTGCGTATATATTACTACAGGATGTAATAAAACTAAGCGATAAGACAACCACGTCATACATTCTGTGTGAACTGTGTGCTATAATTACGAGTGTTGAGCTGGAAATCATTCGAAAACCAGACTGTGAGCAAACTAGTGCGTTATGAGTGTTATGACTTAAAAAATATTTTAGCAAAATAGTGTTCATTTTGTGTCAATTTAAATCAATACAATAAATACTGCATCCGATGGAACCAGTGAGTAAAACATTAATTTTAACCGACATCAAAAAAAGGAGGTTATCAATTCGAACCGCATGTTTGTAATATTTCCAGAACTGCCCAGTTTTCGTACTTAAATTATGTTAGTCTACAGGGTGTAACAAAAATAAGTGATAATACTTTAGGGTGTGTACGTGTTCCTCGTAGAGAGTTCACTGTGAAAGTAGCAGCGCTGAAAGACCAAATTTTTTTTTCACTTTTGTATGGGGAAACTCGTGACGCTCGGGCTCTTGCCCATACAAAAGTGAAATTTTTTTCGTCTTTCAGCGCTGCTACTTTCACAGTGAACTCTCTACAAGGGACACGTACACACCCTAAAGTATTATCACTTATTTTTGTTACATCCCGTATATCAGCGTCTGAAGAAATATGCCAAATTTATAATACTTATAATTAAGTATTATAAAGGCACATGCGTAGTTTTAAAGATTAAAGGGAACAAAGGGACATTAGGGGAAAAAAAGCGACTTTGTTTTATACCATGTAGTGAATTTAGTGATGGTTCTCGATATTTCTGTCTGAAAAGAGACGGCGATAAAAAGAAAAACGATTCGAGCCTGTTGCCGATAGTTTTATTCTGCTTAAATTTATTAATTTAATTTACACGCAAAACTTGCTACGGTTACTCTCTTAAATATAGTTCATATTAGTCTAGTCGAGATAATTTAACTAGAGAAATCCGCATCTTACGGTAAGTTTTATTACCATTTACCACACGTTTAACTAGTCCTAAAAGTAACAAAAACTGGTCATAAACATTTCTAAATGTTGTTATCTTATCTTAGTTAGTATGTTAAAGTTTTTCTTTTATTTTCGGAGGTAATTTTTTATTTTAATTGTGACGTGTTCTATTTGAGTTTTATTTTTGAGAAAGTTTTTGTGTAGGAATTATTGCGTAATATATAATATTGTGTCAGAGTTTGTGTAATAGGTAAGTTATAATAACTTACAAGTTATGTGTGTTGAAGAGTTTTACAGGGTGCAATTAAACCTTCCTGCCAAATTTTGATATATTGATCCTTGTTAAAAATAAAAATATACGTATTTTTTCTTTTATAGTCACTCAGTACAAAATTATTGAGAAATAACTTCCGAAAGTTATCCTAAAAAACACTACGTCATAATCAGATGGTTTGGTTTTTACAATATTTTATTAGGGGCATTTCAACATTTGCCTGGTAATAGTTTTGATACAGTTACTTTTGTTTTTATGTTTCTATTAGAAATCATCATGAATTTGCCCATAAATGATCAAAAATGCAACTCTTTCAGCGTTTATTTTTTAAAATATTTTTTTTTAGGTTTTTGGATCTATGACGTCATCATCGGCCAATTGACCTACAGTATTGAATACATAAAAAAGAGCATTGTTAAATATCAACAAGGTGTTAAATGTCATAAGAAATACTGACCTCCAAACCTTACGTCTCCTCCTCGTGTTTATTTATATTTGTTTAGTAAAATAAAAAATAAATCCTATCAATCGTATTTATAATGGCTGGTTCCCCAAACGCAAGTTCTCTTATTTATGTGAAAACTGATTCGAGAAACTTACCAAAAGTTCAAAACGTAATATTGCTATTTTGCTAATTTAACGTTATGCCTTCCAGTGATGACGTCATTGAAGGTCAAACTAAGGTTAAACATATTTGTTTAAAAATATAAGTAACTAATGGGTATTTTTAGGGTTCCGTACCCAAAGGGTAAAAACGGCACCCTATTACTAAGACTTCGATGTCTGTCCGTCTGTCTGTCACCAGGCTGTAACTCAAGAACCGCTATAGCTAGACTTCTGAAATTTTCACAGATTGTGTATATGTGTTGCCGCTATAACAACAAATACTAAAAATAAAATAAATTAAATATTTAATTTTATTTCCCATACAACAAACGTGATACTTACTTACTTACTTATAACTTTAATAATTAATTATAAAATTTAAATAAATTAAATAATTGAGGGGGATAATTGAATTTTTTGTATGGGAGCCCTATACAAAAAATTCAATTTTTAGTCTATTTTTGCTCTGTAGTGGTACGGAACTCTTCGTGCGCGAGTACAACTCGCACTTGGCCGATTTTATTTTAGTTTATATACAGAATAGCGATCTCGAAATGTTTTTGTAATGGGCACAATTAAAAAAAAATGGACAATCCCAATTGGTTTTCACAATCAGATGGCTTGGCTTTAATATTTTTTTATTAGAGGCATTTTAATATTTGCCTGCTAAAAATTTTGATGTCAAATTCTGTATAAGGGACACACCCTAAAGTATTATTACTTTCTCTTAAAAGGCCGACAATGCAGCTGCAGCACTTCTAATGTCGCGAGTGTCAATGGGCGACGGTAGTTGCTTTCCATCCTGTCACCTGATCACCTGATCGTTCGCCCCATTATTTTATAAAAAAAATTAATAAAAAATACTTTATGTTACACCCTTTTTTTTATGCGCAGGGGAAACCCTTTATGGGTGTTCCGGGTTCGGGGTGTGCCTCAGTTAAACTGAAGCACCCCGGGGGTATGTGGGACTGCCGGCGAGAGCGCCGGGTTTACCCACTAAAACCACCTGCGGTTTGCCTTCAGCCGTATACGGAGGGATGTCCTGGATCTAACACAGGAATCCCTCCACGTTATGTTACACCCTGTGTTAACCATGTCTAGTCTAATGTATAATTTCTTTCAATTTCAGGAAACCTCTACATGCTGATTGGCGTGGTGTACGAGACGAAGAACTAAGCAATGTGGCCGGAATACCTGACTGTATATTCTGTCATACCTCCGGGTTTATTGGTGGTAACAAGACTAAAGAGGGTGCTATAGCCATGGCCCTGGCTAGTCTGAACGCAGCCTAAGATAATATAAATAAATAAATAAATGGAGTCTTTTTTGTCAATTAACTATAGAGTATGTAGTACTTGAGCAAAATTGTGTAGATATGTAGATAATAATTATGGAAAATTTACCCCTTTTCAGGTATAGGCCTCCTCCAATTTCAATATCGTTGTTTTTGTGCTTTAGATGTAAATTTTTTGTTGTGTTTTTATTTTTAACCGACTTCAAAAAAAATGAGGTTATCAATTCGACGCGTATGTATGTAATATTTCCAGAACTGCCCAATTTTCGTGTATGTTAGTCTATATCAGCGTCTGAACAAATGTGCAAAATTTCAAAAGTATATGTATGTAAGTATGTATGTTTTTATGTTTGTGTTCATATATCTCTTGAACTATCATACCGATTTCAGTAATTCTTTTTGTTGTACTAGGTATTGTTCAACTTAGTGAATAGTGCAAGTTTCATCAAAATCGGTTCAGTAGTTTTGGAGCTAGGGAGTTTTAATTCTCAATTACGTACAATTTTAAAGTCGGTTTTATCTTTTTAAAATATTTCTTTTTATATTATATATTTTATTTATATTATTGTTTCTTTATATTTTGTGCCTTCTGTCTGCGGAGGCTGTTAGGTTTTTTGGTAGGATGGTCATGTTTATCCTATCCTTTTTTGTCTCATCACTTTCCGCTCTTTTTTTGGGTGACAAACTATGGTCTAAAACAGCGGTGCGGCCCGCGAACGTCTTACTTGCGGCCCGTTAATGTTTTGTGAATTAAAGTTATATCATACACTTATTTCCCCTCATTATGTGTAGGTATATTGAGCTTCTAGGGTTAATACGAGTATGAGGTCTGCGGCCCGCCTTTCGTTTATTTTGCCACCTTCTGGCCCTTCCCTGCAAAAAGGTTGCCGACCGCTGGTCTAAAACAATAGTCAAAGTTTAAAAAATACTTTGTATTTAGAAACAATCCAAAGTTTATGAATAAACTAGCTAAGAAAATACTTAAAAAATAGGTAATAGTCTCGTCTAAGGAACTGTCCATTATTCATGTGGTAATTTTCGGTGACTTGTGGTGTGAGGATCCGATGAAAATAACAGTTGGCGAAACAAATCTTGCTAAATCTCGTTTTCTGGAAAAATTTCGTGTGAAAAAAAAGGCTTTATGATTTTTTAAATATCCTTGTTCTTACTTTCTTGGAATAAGATACCAATAGGAACCTATATGAAGTTCCTATAGGTCTTCTATCTGAATCCAGAATGCAGTAGTTCCTATTAGGAACCACTTCATTCTGTACTAAAATTTATAGTATATTAATACTCTGTAAGTTGTAGTTGGCATATTATACCATGGATACCAACAGCAGTTTTTAGGCAGAATATTTTACATTCAATAGAAACGGGTCTACAATAACGAACAGATTAAGGTACTGGATTTTGCCAAATAATGGCTTTTGAGAGGTCATCAATTAATCTAATGGGAACTAAAGAAGTGACGAACAGATTGGCATCTGAAATAGTTTCCGATTCTTCTGGCAGTTTCTGCTTGTATTGACTTTGGCCAGATGAACCATCACATCCCCATTTACAGTAAAGGATTAAATGTCTGTGTTGTTCTTGGAAAACTGAATCAATTTTTAAAATTCTGGCAACTGTGTGGTCCAGTAAGTCTTGTATATTAATCACTTTAGCATAAGTATTTGTGATTTCGATTGTAGAAGATGGTGGATAGCAAGTTTGTTTTATTTCTTGTATTTTGTAATATGGGGGAAACATTGTACACTTTCTTTCGTTGGTTAAATTTCTTAGGTACATATATTGTGCTTTAGTTAGATCCAAATCAATAAAAGCACTCAATGCTTCTGTATCAGATAAAATCCTCATTTGGTTTGACTCTTTCCACATAGTCGAGAAAACTTTTTTCTTTTCGCTCTCAGAGTTTCTTAGCTCTTCAACAAGATGAGCCTCTGCATACTCACCTAAGGCCCGCAGTCCTTGCAAAAATGCGTTACAAATGTGCTCAAACCCATATTCTTCTAGTAAAAGAGTGTTTTTCCTTTTCTTTGTTGATTCTGAGGAGTCTCCATAAGCAATGCACGGTCTTCCTCGTTTACCAGAAGTTGATGGCAGTGAATGTGCTTCAGACTCCGGAAACTGTACTGAATATCCTGACTCCAGCCAGCTTGTATTATTTCGAATAAATTTGTCCTTTTTCCGTGATGCTTGAGCCCAGCGCTTATTGAAAGAAGGCAGAATATTTCTTTGAATGCCACCAATTACAAAACACAAGTTGTTTTCAGAAACATTTAATGTTTGCTGTAGAACTATGGACAACGATTCCAAGGTTCTGCCACGCTCGATATAGGGAATGATGAAATCGCCCTTAGTACAGTTGAAAGTTGACATTTTAATGGAAATAACCAATTTAAATAAGTGTCACTCAATATGAAATACACGCTGAAGTGTGCAATTTGAAGATATTTGCTTCCCCTTATACACTGGTTTTTTAGATATGAAATACGTACTAATATCAATGTTATGCATATTTACTCACGCACGACGAGTGCAAAATAGATGATAAGCTATTGCTATCAAAATATTGTGGTTAATATAGTTTTTGTAAACTATGTCAGCAGTAACCGCAAAAGATACCGAATTATCTACTCCGACCTCTATCACATTTTTTCCCGTAACTTCCAGGGTCGCAAACTTCCGCAGCTGATTTTTTTAATTTTTCATTTATGAATAGTTAGGCTATCAAATAACACATAAAGTTGCGCGTCGGGAGACGTCGGTATATGTGAAAACCTTCGACGAAAAAAAAAAAAGTGAAAAATAGGGTATGTCAATTTTTAAGTACTTACTCAAAAATAAAAAGCATATTAAAAAAAGTTAATAGCTCATTATTAAGAACATAAAATATCCTTTTTAAAAATGTATAAAACCGCATGCATGTGCTAAATACTTTTTTCACAATATTCATTTGAATTATGTGTATGCAAACATTTGAATGAGCCATCCGCTACTTCAACTTACATGAAAAAAATATATTTATGCAGTTTTAGTACAAAAAAATGTCTGATTAGGATTATTTGGTTATAAAAGTATCGAATGCAATTAATATTTCATTCAAATTGTGATATTTTTAAAAACCATTTATGATATGCTTTAGTTCTACCATTTTCCATAGTGCGGTTGCTCAAATAGTTACGTACGTACTTGTGAAAAACTTCGCCTCTTAAAAATAGTTAAATATCTCTATAAATTTCAAAAAATTAGCACTGGGCTTAAAACAAATAATTGAACAACCTATATACAGTAGGCGCGCGAGTTTATGTCCATCCTGAGTATACTTAATAATAGTTTATTACAAAAATAGGAAAAAAAATACAAAGCACAAAAACCCTAAACACAAATAAGTCACTATCAGATGCAAAGATAACTGACAGGGCAGAATCAGAGTCACTATCTTCGCCGTCACTGACTTCAATTATGAATTTGTCTATCGCATTTTCCATTAGTCCATCTTTTTGCCAGTAGTGCTCTTCCAAAATGATGACGTGATCGTCGTATCCAGACCAATCTTCCTCTGTCACCTGGTTTATAGCCATCTCCGTTACTTCTTTCAATCTTTTCAGCGATAAATCTGAGTTAACGTTATGCTCCCTCACAACTCTTTTGACTTTTGCCCATGCCAATTCAATGGGGTTTAAGTCGCACATGTACGGCGGCAACCTTAAAACCTCATGTCCGTGACTACGGATAAGCTGATCCATTTTAAAAGTTTTCTCTCGTGGCGCATGTAGTTTTATCAGCTCAAAACGCTCGACGTTTCTCATACTTAGTGAAGCCTCTATATTGTTTCTACTAAGCCAGTCTAACATAACTGTTTTAGTGCTTGATTTTGTATGGACTCTATTTTCTTGAACGCTATGATATGGAGCGTTGTCCATAACGACAACGTTAGCTGGTGGCAAATTGGGAATGAACATGTCAGTCGCCCATTTCTCAAAGTTTGTGCTGTTCATTTGCCCGTGGTAATCGCCAGTAGCAGTCCCAGCTTTAAAAAGCAACTTTGCTCCATCCAAAAAACCACGTCTGGATCCGGCATGGACGGGAATCAGTCTATTCGTGGAGCTAGTGTCGGTTAGTACTGCGTCTATGTAATCATTTCTCCAGCACTTTTTTAATGTGAGGTTGTTGTCTAACCACGTTTCGTCTAAAAAAAAAATAGTGCGGTCGTTTTCTCTATATTGACGAATTTTTTGCAAATAATTTGACCGCGCAAATACCACAGCTGGTCTTTCTACTAAAATTTTTCGCTTGTTGTGACATTTTTGTCATTTATAGCCCATTTCCTTCAGTAGTTTTCTTAAACTTGTAACTCCCCATGGAAATTCTATTTTTTCTCTAATGACCGCTAGGAGTTTAGGACAAGTGGGAACAATTTTTTTTGTTAAATAAAATTCTTCAATACATCTATGTATTACACTTCTATCGAAATCATCCACATTTAAGTTCGTCTTTTTATTACATGGTTTTCCTTTTTTAGAAGGTGAACAAAGATTACCCATTTTTGCTTCTGTCTGAATTCTAGTCAATGTCCATTTAGTAAGCCCAGTATAACAGGCCGCTCGATCTAAAGCATTGTTAACGGGATAAGCAAATTTGTTATCTTTTTTTTCTTCGACGCACATCCGTAGGACATTTCTTGCCATTTCTCGTGCTTGTTTATGTATTATATAAGGTTTTTTTCTACTTGAACCTGTTGAAGGCGAAGTACTCATGTTTTCGTACACAAAAAAACAACACAATTAGCGGTTAATAGTTTTTAGTATCGCTATCGACAAGCGCACGTCACCGTCAAGGACAACACTCGATTGCGGACGAATGCGGCGAGGTGGGTGAAGGCGGGGCGCGATGCCCCCGCGCGTCACCTCAGGCCCCGATGGACATGAACTCGCGCGCCTACTGTAGTGAGATCATTATACAATTTTTATTGCAGGGTTTTATGCGTTATATATAAATCTATTTATTTTTTTAACAATCAACTAACTTCTGACACAGGTTATTAGAGTGTGATTTTTAATAATATTGATAAAGGATTACTCACACTATCGTTTCATGCTTAAAACTTTTTCTAATTCGATCTAATCGCAAAATTAAAAATGAAAAACTAAAATTAATAAATAAATTAATATCTCCCTACATGATCACAGTAGGTTAACCATATTTGGAGAAAAAGTAAAGTATTAAGTGCTTATTCAATTGGTATAAAAAAAAATTATGTTACTTGATTAGTTTTTTTTTATTTAATTATTTATGCAAATTTATGACCCGGAAAAATGACAACATTGACACTCTTTAAAATAAAAACTACAAAGAATATCGATCTCGGAGTTTTACTGTAATGTTTATATAGCTATCAACTATAGTATTTTGAAAGAAAAACGAGGTGAAACAAAATCGAGGTTTTTATCACACTGTGCGCTATAACAGCAAATACTAAAAACAAAATAAAACAAATATTTAAGGTGGGCTCCCATACAACAAACTTGATTTTTTTGGCATTATTTGGTCTATATCAATAATGGCAATTACAGGTAAGTATGAATTTTTCTCAAAGTTCTTAGTTATATGTGTACTTTAATATTTAATAATAATATTAAAATAAAATAAAAAAATAAGGGGGAGTCCCATACAAAAAACACAATTTGTGGCCTAATTTTGCTCAATAATGGTACGGAACCCTTCGTGCGCGAGTCCGACTCGCACTTGCCGATTATTTAGTTTATACTGTTGCTTATATTCCCAAAAAAAAGATTGAAATGAAAAAAATATATAATTTAGATTTAAAACCTAATATTTTTTGTATCTAGGTGAGCATATCCTAAATATATCTTGTTGTATGCTTCGGCAGTAAGTACCTACCTGATATAATGTGGCGCTCCTACTTTTTTCTGGTTTTACAAGGATTTTTAAAACTAGATGATGCCTGCAACTCCGTTTCGCCAAAACTCGTTTATCGTGCGGGAACCGTACATTTTTACGGGATGAAAAGTAGCCTATTGCCCTTTCCCGGGACTCAAAGAATCTGCATACCAAATTTCAGCTAAATCGGTTCAGTGGTTTGGGAGTGAAGAGGTAACAAACAGACAGACAGATAGACAGACAGACAGACGGACAGACAGACAGACGGACAGACAGACAGACACACTTTCGCATTAGTAGTGATGGTTTTAAGGATAACGGTATTTACACTAACACACCGTATAAGTAATAAGTATGGATGAATGAAAAATCTCAGATTTCTTAACGTATTTGTTTATTATTAAATAAAAATCTATAACTATATAGGTAAATCTAAAAAAAAACAAAACTATTTTGAAGTAAGTAAATTTAAAAATCACTCACTTCACTATATACTCAAGAATTTGTTGGTTGGTAACTTTGTTGTGAAAATGTTTTGTTCTGCGAAAATTGTTAGATTAGTACGATCTTCATAGGGTCGATAAAAGGTCCATTTTGGAATACTTCTGCATTATTAACTCAATTTTGGCAATGGTGTGGATTGGACTCATTTTGCATAAATAGGGTCAATTGGTATATTACTTTTATAATTTATTAAGTTTTTTAATTATAAAATTTTTTAATTTATAAAACGATAAATATATATTTATTTATTATATGTATATATTATAATCTATTCTATTCTATACTATTGTATATTTAAAAAAAAGGTCCATGGCGTGATGGACTACAATTAATTAAAATTAATAATATTATTTCAATTATCCTTGGTGCGAAAAATCTTAATAATAAAATAACAAAATAAAAAATAAAAAAATATACCAATTACTTTGTTTAAACCTATTCTGTTTTGTCGTCTATTTCATGCTCATAATCTTCATCTCCCCCAATTAGATTCATGTAGAGATTGTGATAAATAGAAGGAATGACGTTACTTTTACATAAATCATTTAAATCCTTCAGTTTTGCTTTGGGTATTGGTAACTTTCTCGTATACGAGAAAGTTAGTTTCCTTGTAAGCAATGTTGGAACTTGACTGTTATCTAATCTAATACGGTTTTTAACTCTGGTTTTGGGAGGGTTAATTATAATAGACTTAAATGCGTGCTCACAAAAGTCAGTTTTGTATGAAATATTGAGTGATTCTTGTAATTGCCTTACTTGAGACCATAAAACTCGTTCATCGTCTGTATTAGTTGTCCAATTACATCCAAGATGCAAGTTTTTAAAATCAATAAAATCGCTGGTGGTCATTTCTTTTACAATATACGGATTTCCATCTTGCTTCGCCTATCTAATGAGGGCATACCATTGTTCAGGCGTATACACTGTTCTATTCTTGGCCGTTCGTTCTATGAGGGCATGGACGGTGTCGCCCTCGTTCTGGGTATGCCCTTTTTCAAGATGCGTATGGGTAATGGATACATTGAAATCCCTTGAGGCCCTCAAATAGGTGGCAAAAACAATCCGATTTCTGTTCTGCCCGCCACAATTATCAGACCAGAAATTAAATTGTGTTATGCCTTTTTGATGATTTTACTTGATGAAGTCATACAAACAATTGCTAACCTCATTCGCACCTCGTCTTGCTGTAGTTTCATCCCAAACGTAGCACTTAGCAACTTTACTTCCCATTTCATATATTGTGAAGTTATTTTATTTTATTTTCTTAGGAAAACTTACAGCATTTTGAGACAACAGTGAGATACACGTTACACAGCGATATGCCAATTAGAAGTTTCCACTAGTGTATAATAAGTTACACTTAAATCTAACATACGAAGCATCAAATCATGACAAACACAACATATGACTAAAAATAAGCTACATAAATTTAAAAATGTAAACCAACAATAAGCAACATTATAGACCGTTAACTTTCTTTTTATAGTAAATAATACTTGTTTCAGCATATGGCATGCCATGCACCTTTTGAAAATTGTATACTGCTGTTAGAACTTCGTTCCTATTTTTGGCGCACTCTTTATCCTTATTCTTAAGCTCCCGCGCAATAGTTTTATTTCGCATGTGTGTTCTATAGCGATCCAGTTGTTCTTCAGTTACAGGACGTGGCAAGTTTTCATACACATGGCAAACATTGCAACGATCTTTTTTAGGAACATGAAATCCCAAATTAATGTGTGTATTTATTATATCTCGGTTTTGTCTTCCAGTTTTATCCTTTAGGATCGTTCCATTCTTTGTATAGCAAGAATATTCGAGCAAAATTAAGATTTCGGTGCTTCATCGCTCATCGGAACGCACAGGAAATTATTCCACTCGAACTCTGCCATCACCTTTTCGACTTTGGGGCACCCAAACACTTCTATGTGTACGTGTCTGAAGACCAACGTTGATTGTAATTTTTATTTCAACTGTGCCCCCCTTATACGCCCATAAGTGTTCTTTATATGGATCGAGGGAGTGCAAACGCTCCACTTAATTTTCCTGGGTTATGTCTCCATCGGAATTTCTGAACGCCATTCCATGAACATGACGTTCACAGAATGCAATTTCTTTACTTTTCCCAGATGGAGAAACAATAACGGTAATTTAATATGGTGCAGGTGCATCACCCCATTCCAAAGATCATAAATAGCAAACTCTTTTAAGTATATGTCACTCTATATGTCCGCACAGTCTATTGATTTTTTGTCTTTGTCGCACAGTCTATTGTTTTATGTCACTGTCGCACAGTCTATACCGTTGACACTAATGGCGCAAAATATGAAGTTTAACAGTTCACTTGCCAACTTGTCCGTATGTGATACGGTGTGAGCGAAATACTCTACCGGCACTTTACCCAACAACCGCAACCGCTCTTCGTGATCGATGTTTACACATCCCGCTGTATCCTCGAGATGGTCCGCGATATCGTCCCAAATTTGAATCAGCGTGTAAATGCTATCATCACTCAGCCCACTAGTTTCATACACACTGGTGAGCAGTACTATATGTACGTGTATACGTCTTCGTGCAATTTATGTAATGGAATATCTCGATTCTCGAGTCCACAGCTTCAAAAACCTGTTGGTTGATAAACATGTTATACATTCTCTCTTACATTCGTCATATATTGTTTCTATTATCGACATCATATTTAAGGGTAGTAGGAATTTACACTGCAATACAAAAGAAAAAAAAAATTTAATCATGATCACATGGAAAAGTTAATTGCTTTTTTGTATTACCCTCTCGAGCCCTGTTAATTATGTTCACACCCTGATCAAGTATTGCCAAAACATCTTCATCTATGCGCAAAACGAGGGTTAGTTTTTGTTTTCACATCTTCAAAAGTGGTGCAAAGTTTAATGACAATTCTTTTGTCTACATTCTCTATTGTTTGATAAAAAATGGCGTTGTTTATGAGTATACAGCCAGTTACACAAGAACGTATGGGCTATAACTACAAAGTTAAGGCTCGGGGGTAGCGGGGGGTGGTATTTTTGGAATCAGGAGACAAAACTATCATGCAACGATGTTAACTCCTAGACCGTTACGCTTGTCTCAATAGAGTGCAGTTGCACAAGTTGCAGCGTGACGTCTATGTCTCCACGTCGTACCGATGCACATTGCATACAGCCTAGTGGACCAATCATGACTAAAGCTGTGACAGGTATACAGGTGAGTTGGGATACCTATTGGACGCGGTGCCGAGTCAGCTTATTTTATCTCAATGATACCAAAAATTATTGTACAATAATGTTTATTTAGAAAAAAAAAAACATAAATAAATAAATTATAATGAAACTTGAAAACCACACAGGTGGCCCAGTAGGTGAGTTGTAAAACTCAAACAGTATCATACCAGGAAATTTATGTTGATGAACAGTTTGAGAATTAACCTTGTGAGCCACTGAGGAATCCGATTCATATCCTCATCATGCCCGATCTCTTGACGACGTGGCTGCAGCAGAGAACCACTCGTCGTGGTTCTACTGCTTCGAAAACTTTGATGCAACGGGACCTGATGGGATCGGCTTCCTGGAAATAGAATCATTAACATTAATTTCGTTCGAACCTACAAGATGTTCTGAAGGTTTACAGCACACGACAAACTCTTTGCTCAGAAATTGCAACAGTATAATAAGAAACTTGGACAGATCGTTATTATGAGTTTGAAGAAACACTTCTCAGCAGAAGTATATGTCACTTTTAAGGGGGAACTGGGAAGCCATCAATGTCGATTACATACCTAATATTAATCTCCATATTATCATTATTTCTGGACATTATGGCGGGCACACACATACTATATTAACACTTTAACAGTCTTTTTTTTTAAACTATAAAATTATACAATAATTATTATTGTCTTTTACACTTTTCTATATGTCCGCACAGTCTATTATTTTTTGTCTTTGTCGCACAGTCTATTGTTTTTATCACTGTCGCACAGTCTATACCGTTGACACTAATGGCGCAAAATATGAAGTTTTTTTTAAGAAACTTGGACGGATCGTTAATATGAGTTTGAAGAAATGATATACTCACTTCACAGCAGCCAGCTCATTTTTCCGGGTGGTTGTAAGTTTCACAATCCAGGAACTGTAAATGGAAAGAAATAAAATATGAAATTCAGTCATCAAAGCGGTGCTTCATCGCTCATGGGAACGCGCAGGAAATAATATTAATAAATGATTTCAATATGGGGTTAACGATCAGTTTATTATATTGCGTCAACCGTTATAACTATTTTAATGTTTTTCCTGAAACCGGACGTCAATGCAATTTCTGCATTATCCGCCTAAATTAATTAATGTTTTCACACTTTTTTTTTTCTAACTGGAGGAGAGCCTGGAGAGCTTTTACCTTGTACCCGAGACTACAAGGTGCATACGTCTTGCCATGATAACTTTTTCGAACAGGTGATTTGAGTATTACGTCTATCTGACATGACTTGACAAACACTAGACATTTCGCCTATCTGGAGTTATCAATAGTCATCAATGTAATGCGCAATGAATTTCATAACGTCAAATACGCAAAACTTCGGTCAGGATAGGTATATGGTTGTTGAGGAGGAAAGTTTTCAATTATTGCGCTGAACACACTATTTGCTTAAAATGTACACTTTTCCTGAATGTTGTTGTTATCGCGTGGATTTTACCGGGAAAATGAAACCATACTTACGTACCTAACAATATGTATTGTTCTGAAATATAACTAAATAATAATCGATGACCTGATGCTAGGTATGTTTTTTCCCAAACAAAAAATAACTCTACAATCATACTCTCAGCCTGACCTCTTCGCTAGGGTTCGATAATAGAAGAAATTGGCTTCGTGATCCGTACATGACTTAACCTCTGAGACTTATTGCAAGAATTACAGACTGTTGCACATAACGCAGATCTTCACAACAGCCACTCCGTGGCTATGACGCTGCAACTCTTTCTTTTGTTTCGGCAGTAACCACTCTAGATGAACCTTAGTAAGGTATGCATGTTTCCACGGGCTTTTGAGAGTTATCTCTGTCACTACCATTGTAAGATGATACCGGTCGTGGATAATAAATACAACTGGTTGAGACTTCGAGGTGTGTTAGGTAATGCTCTTTCATTTTGCAATGAAGCCTCTCAAAGCTTCTAAGTCATTGCATCATGAACCCGCCTCCTTTAAATACAAGAGTATCACCTTCCCCTTCCCCCGACGTCGCACTTTAGCGTTATATCTCGTACGCTCTAAGTTCACTAACGTATGTCGTTATATTTCGATGGTAACGCCACAACGTATCCATTGTCGATATGTACCACTGTCTGCAGTGTATCAGCATGAAACTTTAATGGAAATTTGAAAGCTTTAATGATTTTATAAGGGTTGTTTATATCGAGATCCTCCATTTTTCCATGTCTTATTATAAATTTTTTTAGTAATTTAAACAGCAAAAAATGACATTGTAATATTTTTTTGGAATTTCTGTATGTTTTTGCTGAATTAAGTAAATAATTTTCTTCAATTTATTTAATTTTAATTATTACAATAATATTTTTTCTCAATCTTAATAGTTATACATTTACATATATCATCTTTGAATTCTATTAACGTTCGCCTTCAGCCACATACCGAAAGCTACCACCTCAACCCCGCTGCAATGACAACTTCTCTTGAATGTTTTAGAGAAGTTGGTATGGCGATGGCAGTTTGACGGTTTTGAATTATTCCACTTCATCTCTGCCATCACCTTTTCCACATTGGGGCACCCAAACATTTCAATGTTTACGTGTCTGAAGCCCAACGTTGAAAGCAATTTTTTTCAACTGTTATACGCCCCTTATACGCCCATTAGTGTTCTTTATTTGGATCGAGGGAGTGCAAACGCTCCACTAAATTTTCCTGGGTTATGTCTCCATCGGAATTTCGGAATATGTTTAAATTTCCATGAATATGACAATCACAGAATGCAATTTCCTTACTTTTTCACAGATGGAGAAATAATTTAATATGGTGCAGGTGCATCACCCCATTCCAAAGATCATAAATACCAAACTCTTTAAAGTATATGTCACTCTTAAGGGGGAACTGGGAAGCCATCAATGTCGATTACATACCTATTATTAATATCCATATTATTATTATTATTTTTCGACATTATGGCGCGCACACACACACACTATATTAATACTTTCCCATAGTTCAAATAGTCAGCAGACTTCATTGTCTCATCTTGATTGATTATGAGTCCGAGTACGGTCGTTCCTGCCTCTATATTTTTCATAATCTTACCATTATTTTCTATGATTCTCTGTATGCACACTTTCAATTCATCATCTGATCGACATTTTTGAAGTTTGTACTGAGTGTTTTAGAGAAGTTGGTTTGGCGATGGCAGTTTGACGGTTTTGAATTATTCCACTTCAACTCTGCCATCACCTTTTCCACATTGGGGCACCCAAACATTTCAATGTTTACGTGTCTGAAGCCCAACGTTGAAAGCAATTTTTTTCAACTGTTATTCGCCCCTTATACGCCCATTAGTGTTCTTTATTTGGATCGAGGGAGTGCAAACGCTCCACTAAATTTTCCTGGGTTATGTCTCCATCGGAATTTCGGAATATGTTTAAATTTCCATGAATATGACAATCACAGAATGCAATTTCCTTACTTTTTCCCAGATGGAGAAATAATTTAATATGGTGCAGGTGCATCACCCCATTCCAAAGATCATAAATACCAAACTCTCTAAAGTATATGCCACTTTTAAGGAGGAACTGGGAAGCAATCAATGTCGATTACATACCTATTATTAATCTCCATATTATTATTATTATTTCTCGACATTATGGCGCGCACACACACACACACACACTATGTTAATACTTTCCCATAGTTCAAATAGTCAGCAGACTTCATTGTCTCATCTTGATTGATTATGAGTCCGAGTAAGGTCGTTCCTGCCTCTATATTTTTCATAATCTTACCATTATTTTCTATGATTCTTTGTATGCACACTTTCAATCCATCATCTGATCGACATTTTTTAAGTTTGTACTTAGTGCAATCCACCTGATTGTCACCTTGAGCGAAAATGGATAACCTAGTGTTTTCGATTTTGCCTTCTCGTTGAATGATCAACAGGCCGACAACAGCTGTCCACCCCTCTGTCTTAGACGGTAGACCCTCTAGCCCCCCCAGCTTACCCACGCCACCAAACTCGTTGATTAGGATCTCTATTCTGAATCTCCCCATTTCTGCCTTCCATCAGGTCTGCTGATTATTATAAAAGATGAGACTCTTTTCAAAGAATTCATGGGTTCTAGCTATCAACATCGGGTATCCGAGGAATTGTCCCATCACCGTGAAAACAGGATTATTAGCCTTACCGCGTTGGTAGTCTATGTGATTGGCTATTGTGATATATTCGTAATCTGTCAATCCTTGTCCGTTAGATGTATCCAGCATCTTTTTATGCCTCGGTTTTTTTAGCGGAGTTTAAATCTATATATGATTTGAGCCATTAAGATTGGTAAAAAAGTAAGATTCTATGGATTTTCTTGCGGATTAATCCGTTTTTGATGCATTGTTTTAAATTTGTGTGGCAGTTTGACGGTTTTGAATTATTCCACTCCAACTCTGCCATCATCTTTTCCGCTTTGGGGCACCCAAACATTTCAATGTTTACGTGTCTGAAGCCCAACGTTGATAGCAATTTTTTTCTACTGTGTCCCCCTTATACACCCATAAGTGTTCTTTATTTAGGTCGAGGGAGTGCAAACGCTCCACAAAAGTTTCCTAGGTTATGTCTCCATCGGAATTTCTGAACGCCATTCCATGAACATGACGGTCACAGAATGCAATTTCCTTACTTTTTCCCAGATGGAGAAACCATAACGGTAATTTAATATGGTGCAGGTGAATCATCCCATTCCAAACATCATAAATACCAACCTATTTAAAGTATATGTCACTCTTAAGGGGGAACTGGGAAGCCATCAATGTCGATTACATACCTAATATTAATCTCCATATTATCTTAATTATTATTTCTCGACATTATGGCGCTCACACACACACTATATTAATACTTTAATAGTCTTTTTTTAAACTATAAAATTACACAATAATTATTGTCTTACACTTGTCTATATGTCCCCACAGTCTATTGTTTTTTGTCTATATCGCACAGTCTATACCGTTGACACTAAAGGAGCAAAATATAAAGTTTCAAAGTTCGTTTGCCAACTTGTCCGTTTGTGATACGGTGTTAGCGAAATACTTTGCCGGCACTTCACTAAACAACTCCGACCACTCTTCGTGGTCGATGTTTACACACCCTGCTGTATCCTCGAGATGCTCTGCGATATCATCCCAAATTAGAATTAGCGTGTAAATCGCTCAGCCCACTCCTCTCGTACACACTGGTCAGCAGTATATATACATTATACGTCTTCACGCAATTTACGTAATGGGACAGGACGCGTCCACAGCTTCAACAACTTGTTGGTTGATAAACAAATATATTTCCGTTGTCTGGTACCCGTAACACAAGTCTTTCAGGTACTTAGCAGAGGGCCAGACTGACGTCGTGTGAAGCGTCCATAGATATAATAATACAGTGTGAGTCCTTATAAAGTGCACATATTAAAATCATGTAGTTACACCCCATTTTATCGACGGGAAAAATATTAAAAAAAATTAAAAAAATTATTTGAGTTTTTTATGATGTTTTTAAAATTTTGAGTTGCACCTGTTGACCCTATTTAGATAAAACGTCATAATTTTTAAACTAAGTGTGTTATCGCAGTGGAATAAATTTTGTGATGATGACTAATAATAAGCCGTACCCATAAAGTCAAAATATCCAAGAAAACTAACCTTATAAATTTATAATTAAGTGAAACTTGAAGAAAATCTGGATTTTTTTTCATCATTTTTGCAATTGATTTACAATTTCTTCTAAAATCATGTTATTAACCCTACTTTTTTTTTATTCCAGCATATTCTACGTATTATTAGCTTTCTAAAAGTAAAATTTGCAAGTTTATTACTTAGATACAACTTCTTAAATCAGCGTTTAAAAAATGCAGTTATCTGAGTTAGAGCTGGAGAATGATTTAAACAAAAGTATTTTTCAAGCATAAATCATTTATTACCTTTAACTAATTAAAAATAAATCAAATCAGTAATTATCCTAATGCATCAAATGTTCGAAATGACCACCCTGTTGTTGCATACACATTGTAGCGCGAAGCAAAATTTGCTGCGTTGCCCTTTGAATCATATCGGGATCATTTTTAATTTCATTGGCCACACGCAAAACCCTTTCTTCAAGTTCCGCTTCTGTATTAATTTGACTGCTGTACACCCTTTGTTTCATGGTCCCCCATAAAAAATAATCCATAGGTGTGAGATCGGGGGAACGCGCCGGCCACCCAACTGGTCCTCCTCGACCAATCCAGCGACGTGGATAATTGTCATTTAAATATGACCTGACGATCAGCGCATAATGGGCGGGACATCCATCCATTTGGAGCATCATTCTGCGACGGGTTAGAAGTGGCACATCTTCCAATAGCCACGGCAGTTCGTCTCTCAGAAGTACAAGAAATCTCTCTCCAGTTAACGTTCTTGGGAGTATTATAGGACCAATGAGAAAATGGTCGATCATTGCGGCCCATACATTTAAAGAAAATTTCACTTGGAACGTAGAAGCCCTTTTCAACCTAGGGTTTTCACCTTTCGGGCACCACCGATGTAAATTTCGGCAATTAACGATGCCATCTCTAGTAAATTGGGCTTCGTCTGTCCAAAGAATCTTTTTAGGGAACTGTGGATTGTCTCTTGTTTTTCTTAAAACCCATGAAGACATAACGCACCTTGGACGTGAATCCACATCTTGGTGTAAATGCTGCACCCTTTGATAGTGGTATGGATGCAACCCTGCTTTTCTTAAGATGCGCCAAACTGATTTCTGGGACACGCCATGACGTAATGCCAAACGTCTCGTACTGGTAGTCGGGTCACGAAACAAATCATCCAAAATTGCTTCTTCGATAGCAACATCGATAATAACACCTGGTTCGCGGCGATTCCGAGGCACAAAAAGTCCAGCGCTAGCCAGTCTTCTATGGACTTCTTGGAAATTACGGGCTGATGGCACGGGGCGTCGATTCGGAAATGCAGTTAGATAAGCTGCGCAAGCAGCTCTATAGTCCGTGAGCCCGGCCCCGAAATGCCTACGTCACATGACATCAACTTAAAACGCATGGCACACGGTCGGCAAATATATGCCGAGCGAGGATCAGACGACTTTCGCATCTGAAATTGGCCGGAAGTCAGAAAAATCGCCTCACTTCCGGTCAAATTTTTAGTGTCAATTTACGTCACGTGACATCAACGTGAAACATGTGGCAGCATATAGCCCTATAGTTTTAGAGAATGGAAACATAAGTCTGTCAGTTTTAAAATGGCCGGAAGTGCTTGGCAGACGGCGTCAAAGTTGGTCCTTGGGTACCCTTTTTTACGTCACGTGACATCTTGATGAATTCTTTTTTAAATGTTTTGAAATAATAGTGACTTATAGAATAAATGATGCTGCCAAGCCAGATCCGGCCGGAAGTCCCAAAAAAAGTGATTTTTAAACTGCTCGTGAATTATGAGAAATTCGCATGATTTATCAAATTATAATCAATTTACAAGAATTATCGACCAAAAATGGGTATAGATGGTTTGGAAGAACCGTGAATTGTAAACCTAACCTGTTATAATAATAATTTAAGGTAAATAAGTGTGTTACTATACTAATTGATCAGGCTCATAATATAAAGTGGGGTGGATCCAATGATGGTGGGACGAATCCAAATTGAAATTTGCTATTGACGCTGCTACATTTACATTATACTATATAGTTGATTTCAATCAATCGTGTTTAAGTCACTTTTAAATAAGTGAGTTGTACTAATTGTAGGATATGTAGTATAACGAGTAAAAAATATGTAGGATTATTAGAGTACTTGTAATAATTTTATTATGTTTTATTAAAATACAAGGGGTAAAAAATCGGTAATTATATTTTATAGAAAAAATTAAAACTTCATGTTAAATGTTAAATATTTATTTATTCTTATGCTATGTTGTGTTACAAAAAAACGTTTTTATTATATTAAAAATTAACAAACCAAATCTAAAACTAAACACCTACAATGTAAAATTAAAAGAAATAAAAAGATTACATAATATCATTAATCATTATCTTCATCCTCATCTTCTGATGAAGTAAAAACCTCACTGCTTTCGTCATCTGATCCTATGATGATATCATCTATGTCTAATGGGGTTGGGTCACCGTCGAACCAGTGGGGTTCATATTTTTCGTTTACTAATTTCCATCCATAATCATTTGGATGTAGATTAAATGTACAATCCGGTAGTGTTGCATTTTTCCACATCGTGGTCACAAAAATCGTTCTAAAAATTTTCTGTTTTAAAACTTTGAAACAGGGTGGCATTAAATTCGAGGTGAAGCTTTTTACTTTTTGTAAAAACTTATTGCGTTCTTTTGCAAAAGTTTTATTAAATATTTCGTAACGAGCTGAATTTACTGAATTACAATTTTTAACGCCATATAGCATTGAGGTAAATTCCTGGATTATACTGAGCTCTTTCTCATTACAAATTAATGCTGAATTAAAGTTTTTAAAAGATGTTTGAAATTTTGAATATTTTTCCAACAAATTCAATGCTTTCACTTTACCCTGTCTGAAAAAACTAGCCGTGTAGTCACATCCCGTAAATGCATGCAAGGCAGGTAAAGCTTGGCATATATTTGTACCCAATTTTATGTATATTGCATAGCAATCCGTGTATCGGACATCTCTTAATTTCAGCCCCGACAGTAAAAAAATTTTTTTGTCGGAAAATTTATGATAATTTCCTAAAATTACTATCAATATATCCGTATCTGCTGCGTTTACTACGATTTCTTTTTTTTCTTCCAGTTGAGCAATATGGAAAATAATTCGAGTATCAGCCTCTTCATGTTTACAATTAAACATTTCTTCTTCCGTTTTTACTACTCCGTCATCAGTTTGCTTATATGAGAAGCATTTGTTCTCGACTGTTAGAAATATTTTTTTTAACCCGATTATATTTGATTTCTCAATATTTCCCCAATTCTCGGCTAAGAACCCTACGAGTGCTACTTTGAATTTGGGGTTTTTTAAAGACTTCATAAAGTCTCTTGGTGTTTTTTGTGTAGGACCACTAATCTCGTACGGAATGCTTTCCTCTCCTCTTGACTCTCTTTCTTTGTCCTTGATGGACGGAGTCATGTATCGGTCAAAAATTATATGGATTTCCTGTGAGGGTACATTACAGATTTTATGAAGAATAGTGTCAGACAATTTTCCAAAAGTGTCAGGAATTGATTTTCCTAAGGAAAATAAAAAACTGAATCCGTCGATGATCCAAGCATTTGGATTATCTGGTTGCTGGTGGTGGTCAATTTTCCCGATTATTTTTTTAGCTAAAACAGACTTGTCCGTTTTGACCATATTGCCTGTAACTTGGCATAAAGCTGGTGGCAAAGGTGCTAATGGGTATGACAGGCACTCGCTCATGTCAATTTTCTTTTCGAGCGCTATGGCTAAAAGACGGCCAAAAATGTCCCTCTCCATCTTAAGTTGGATTTGTTTGCCCTCCTTTGTTGTATTGGTTTTTTTATAGCATTCGGAACTAAAATTTTGTATTTTATTGCGTTTAATTGGTCTCTCAAATCTTTGAATATCATTATTACATTCTTTTATGAAATCATTTTTTTGATCCTCGCCGATTTGTCTCACGTTCAGTAAGAACTTTTCTGTTGTGTTTGTGGCTGCCCGACCAGTTGAAATATTAACTAGGTCTTGCAAGGTAGCGTCAAATGGGTTTATTTTTTCAGTTATTGTATTTTTAATTTCGTTTAGATCTTCTCTGTCTTTTTTTGTTTTTGATGGGCGTAGCTCTTTGGAAACGTCATCTTTGCTGTTCAAGTCAATCAAGTTTAATAATTCCGTAATGATTTTTGTGCGGTGGCTGTGTGTTAGAGCCCAACGCTGTCTTGCAGCTATTGTATTTGTTAAATGTGAGATTCCGCTCATTGAGTTTGCAGCATCTGCATTTATAGTCTGTTCTAAAGTCAAATCAACTGGCAATCTTGCCAAAGGGTTCTTAGTTCTTTTTACGCCAAAAGAACCTTTTTCAAATTCAGTTACGATTTCTGGTTTCAATTTTTTCATGTTTAACATATTATCAAGATATTTGAGTAGCCACCTCGCGTAATTTTGCTGATTAAAACTAAAAAACAAGTTTGCTATTTCAAAGAGCGTTTCTATATATAAATAAAAATCACTAGTTTTCATAGATCTGTTTAATCTGTGGTAACAATCTACTAATTCTGTATATTGTAAACAGAATTGAGCTGTTTTACCATGTTCGCCATCAAGAGTTAATTTTTTGTATTTTTCGTATTCTTCTAGATAGTGGTTTACCATGGGAGGTAGGTCCAATGGCTCTCGAATTCCAGTTTTATTTTCTTGGATATCTTTAAGACTTTGGTCAATTTGTTCTACACGGAGATATGTGTTTTTAAGAAACTGTTGAAAGTGTAATATTTGGAATGCTGCTGATAGTAATCCATGAATCCTTTTACACCTGTTATAGTGTTTTCCAGCCAAAAATGCATTCAAAGAACCTGCAGCAAGTACTTGTGACTGCACCAGTATATCTTCAATACCTGAGCCATCAATATATTTTCCTAATACTTTAAAGAATGCTAGATATATATGAAAGGTACCCAAATTTATAATCAAATTATCGTATTTTGGACTTTCTGCCACTTGTATTTGCATAGCCATTTTCGCGATTGCCAAATCATATGTCAGTACCAAATGAGTCTGACCAGTTTCTTCCAATGCTTTTTCAGCGAATATCATCGTTTGATGTACAACTGAGTAAGATGTGGGTGATGCATTAATCTGTGGTAAGTAATCCAGAGTCTGAATTTCACTATTATCGTTTAAATTCTTGCAGTTGAATCCAGTCCACATCGGTGTTTCGGGAATTCGTTCTAGTGAAAATATCCATACCATATCTCTGCACATTGCATTTTTTTTCGCTTTCGTGCATTCATCAGCTAATTGAAAAATATCAGGTAATGAGGACAATTTAGTAATTGCCTTTGGTTTTTTGTAATATGGTTGTATCTCTGATATAACCTCCTGAAATTTTCGTCTTCGCCGGTTCGTTGATTCTGATGCCAGTCTAAGTTGTGGCTCCAAAATTGCCATTTGCTCCGATCGCGCTTCTTGAGGTTGAAATTGGTAAATAATGCCAACTGTATCGTGCATCGTATCTTTACCGTCCAATGTTTCTACATATCGGTCAAAATTATCAAAAGCTATGTTTGTGTGGAGCTTTGGATCACATGTCATACTTTTTGGAATGAGAGTTCTTTCATCGGCAGCAGTGAATGCTAGTTCAGTTTCTAGTGACTCCGCGGTAGTGTAACTAATTGTATGGCCATATCTATTGAGTATTGTCATTAATTTGCTACTGTTTGTCAATGATTTCACTGTCAATCCTAACATCAATTGTTTAGATGGTTTGATCTGTCCTTTTGTTGTTATATAAATAATATCCTGGCAAATTGACATAATTTTTACTTTATCCCTATCAGAGAGTTTTTTTACATCAAGACCTTTTACGACCGTCTTTATGAACTCATAAAGTATCTCGGGTACTTTACACTCTCCTTCAATGATTTCATTTGGGTGAAGCTTTTGTGGAAGTTTTTTTTTATCAATAGCCTTTATTTCATCTCTGATTTTAAACGCAGTATCACGAATTCTGGTGTACTGTGAAGATTTATGTAACAACATTTCTTCTAAGAGTTTGTTAATTTTCAAATTTTTTTTATGAATAATAATCTTATTATTGGATATTGCCTTTTTGACGTCAAGAACATCCCCGAATGCGCTTTCTATTTTGTCTCTAAGATGTTGAGATGTATAACTTTTTAGTTTAGTTTCATCATGTCTGCCTTCGTTAAACTGGCTCAATAGATCTTGATAATAACGCCACAAATCGTTAAGATAAATAACATTTTGTGCTTCTAATATTTCTGACAAAATATATTGTGATAGAGAATCAAAAGCTTTTTTATGCAGTTCTCTAAGGCTATACCAATCACTTGTTTCTTCTTTAGAGGTTCTTAATTTATTTCGACAGGTGACCCAACAACATTGATGATATAATAATCTGTTTGATGTATTTATTTTTGTTAATAAATCTTCATCATTTAATGACGATGCTAACAAAAGCAGTGATGCTCTTACCTGATCAGAACACGTTTTTAAATACTCTCTTCGAGTTCCAATTTTCTTTTCATACTTGTTACAAAATATGCATGTTTCCTTCCTCCTCCTTTCCTTTTTTCCTCTGCTAGTTAGTATATTTGTCTGGCTATCATCTTCATCGATTAGAGAAAGCAACTGCTCCGTTGTCTGTAAATAAAAAGCTTTTATAAGCGAGCTAAACATATGACTTGTAAAGGACATCGTCCCGAAAACTGAAACCATGACCTCAGACCTCACCGTACAGAATGAAATTCTGTAACTCTAGGTACAGTCATCATATGACAGAAAGTCTCACTCACATGTGGGCTGAGTGTGATGGTTTGAGTGGTTCCGGCAGAGCTACCGGCTGATACGTCGATATCAAGTAGTTGATGCTCTTTACTTGATGAAGGCAATGATTCCAGGTGCTCCCGGATCTGTAGAAAACAATGTAAAATCATATTTTTGTACCGCTAAACAATTTATAACGTACAAACGCCACGAGCACAAAGTCTCACCTCGGGGCCAGGAGTGAAGGTTTGAGTGGTTCCGGCAGAGCTACCGGCTGATACGTCGATATCAAGTAGTTGATGCTCTTTACTTGATGAAGGCAATGATTCCAGGTGCTCCCGGATCTGTAGAAAACAATGTAAAATCATATTTTTGTACCGCTAAACAATTTATAACGTACAAACGCCACGAGCACAAAGTCTCACCTCGGGGCCAGGAGTGAAGGTTTGAGTGGTTCCGGCAGAGCTACCGGCTGATACGTCGATATCAAGTAGTTGATGCTCTTTACTTGATGAAGGCAATGATTCCAGGTGCTCCCGGATCTGTAGAAAACAATGTAAAATCATATTTTTGTACCGCTAAACAATTTATAACGTACAAACGCCACGAGCACAAAGTCTCACCTCGGGGCCAGGAGTGAAGGTTTGAGTGGTTCCGGCAGAGCTGCCGGCTGATACTTCGATATCAAGTAGTTGTTGATCTTTACTGGATGAAAGTAACGATTCCAGGTGCTTCCGGGTCTGTAGAAAACAATGTAAAATCATATTTTTGTACCGCTAAGCAATTTATAACGTACAAACGCCACAAGCACAAAGTCTCACCTCGGGGCCAGGAGTGAAGGTTTGAGTGGTTCCGGCAGAGCTGCCGGCTGATACTTCGATATCAAGTAGTTGTTGATCTTTACTGGATGAAGGCAACGATTCCAGGTGCTTCCGGGTCTGTAGAAAAAAAAATTGTACTGCTAAGCAGAGAAATTAAAGTAAAATCACATTATTACCCTGTATAACGCATTCGAATTTTTAAAGCACCTATAATATGCTTATATTTTTATACCTACTACCTCGGTTTTGGTCGGTTTTATTACCTTTAATGTCTAATAATATTATGGGTATAGTTTAATGTGCAAAATATACTGAATTAAGTATTGGTCAAATCATATACTTAGTTAAAAAAAATTGTAAAATAACTATGATTCGGATATTGCTAAAACTTAAATTAGAAAAAGACAAAATATTTAGTTCATATTTTGTTCATTTTGTACGAGTAACACTGGTATTTTCGTTTTGGCAGAGTTCGGAATAAAGAAATTAATTTTGGAATCATGGCAAATGTTGACTACAAATTTAATAATTATTATACCTATTTAGATACTAATATTAACACTTACCTCACATTCTTCAAATGCTTCAATGTACTTTCGTTTAACAGCGGTAAACTTTCTCAAACATTCCATGTGATACCCAAACTCGGTCTGGGCTTGAGGTTTTAGTTCGATTTCTTTGTATTTAAATCCGTTGAACTTTCGTAATTTCAAGTAAAAAGAACACTTTTGAAATACTTCATCTGTAAAATTCTGAGTTTTATGTTTATTAGAACACAAAAAACACTGCTTCATTGTGGCAAATAATTATTTATTTTAAACCACAACACAAATTCAAAAATTAGATCACAACACCTATTTTCGTGGTCTTCACCAAACTGCGATGCGAAATATTATACGAGTGAAGCGACCGGCTTGCGGAATACGGAGGATTGGGGTCTGGGGACCCGCGCAGGTAGCTGCGCGGGCGACGATGTTACATAAGTGCGAGTAGGATGTAAACAGACCTCTCTCTCGCACCCATTATGACGCAAAAAATCCAGGTAACTGGTAGGTACACAAAACAGGACTTGACCGATTTGACGACTGAATGTGAGGTAACAATTACACTTATTTACCCTAGATTTATTATTGTAACAGGTTAGGTACTTTGACTCGATAATTCGTGTACTTAAATTGATTATAATTTGATAAATCATGCGAATTTCTCATAATTCACGAGCAGTTTAAAAATCACTTTTTTTGGGACTTCCGGCCGGATCTGGCTTGGCAGCATCATTTATTCTATAAGACACTATTATTTCAAAACATTTAAAAAAGAATTCATCAAGATGTCACGTGACGTAAAAAAGGGTACCCAAGGACCAACTTTGACGCCGTCTGCCAAGCACTTCCGGCCATTTTAAAACTGACAGACTTATGTTTCCATTCTCTAAAACTATAGGGCTATATGCTGCCACATGTTTCACGTTGATGTCACGTGACGTAAATTGACACTAAAAATTTGACCGGAAGTGAGGCGATTTTTCTGACTTCCGGCCAATTTCAGATGCGAAAGTCGTCTGATCCTCGCTCGGCATATATTTGCCGACCGTGTGCCATGCGTTTTAAGTTGATGTCATGTGACGTAGGCATTTCGGGGCCGGGCTCACGGACTACTAGCACTCCCTCGGTACATTCCATAGTAATAATGGATATCGGCAATGTGTGCTGGAGGGAAATCACTTATACGTGGCATGGTGACCACAAAGCAAACGCGTGATACGTAGGATACGAAAACTGATAACGTTGGTAGGAGAAATACAAATAGCAGCGGCGAAAGGTTCGGAGCGACTGGCTGGCTAGGCTACAAAGCATAACGAACGTTCAAATTGTCCTTCAACAGGCCCCCCTCTTCCCCTTTCGTACTTCGACCCGCGTGCCTCTACAATGACTCACCAAAAAAAAGGTCTCTACCTGTGATAAACAATGATGCATAGCCAAACAATGCGCATAGGCTTTTTTCAAACGGTCATAGAAACTGTTATTTTTAAGTAATAATCGTGCAATTTTTATTTTTAGAAAGCTAATAATACGTAGAATATGCTGGAATAAAAAAAAGGTAGGGTTAATAACATGATTTTAGGAGAAATTGTAAATCAATTGCAAAAATGATGAAAAAAAATCCAGATTTTCTTCAAGTTTCACTTAATTATAAATTTATAAGGTTAGTTTTCTTGGATATTTTGACTTTATGGGTACGGCTTATTATTAGTCATCATCACAAAATTTATTCCACTGCGATAACACACTTAGTTTAAAAATTATGACGTTTTATCTAAATAGGGTCAACAGGTGCAACTCAAAATTTTAAAAACATCATAAAAAATTCAAATATATTTTTTTATTTTTTTAAATATTATTCCCGTCGATAAAATGGGGTGTAGTTTCCCTGATTTTAATATGTGCACTTTATAAGGACTCACACTGTATAATAATAATAATAGTATATTCTCTCTTACATTCAGCATACAATGTTTCTATTATTATCGATATCATTTTTAAGGGTAATTGGAATTTATACTAATAAAAAAAAACATATTTCTTCATTTAATCTTGATCACATGGAATGTGTTACTCTCTCGTTCTTGTTAATTATGTTTACACCCTGATTAAGTATTGCCAAAATGTCTTCATCTGTGTCGTTATATTTCAATGGTAACGCCACAACGTATCCATTGTCGAGATGTACCACTGTCTGCAGTGTATCAGCATGAAACTGTGATGGAAATTTGAAAGCTCTAATGATTTTATGAGAGATGTTTATCTCGTGATTCTCCAATTTATTATTTTTAAGGAGGTACACGCAACCTTGCCACTTGTTGCTGAATTTATTACATGCACTTTAAAATGAAATAATATGTATGAGACACAAGTTTTTTATTTTTACGAACTAACACTTTCACAAATAATCATATTATATAGGATGCACTACTTTAGGTGGTTATGTGTTCCGTGCCACGATGTCGGCTTCCGCAGAGCTGCTGCATACTGCAACAAGATCTCCTCGAGTCGCCGCTGCTCTTCCCGCTGACGCTTCCTCTCTTCACGCTCCTGTTCTTGTCTCTTCCACTCTTCCTGCTGCTCCTGAACATGAAAGATGTTGGAAGGAGCAGCAGCTTCTCTGGAGTTACCGCAGTTCTTTCCGAACATGGTGAATATGTCGAGGGTATATGTGCTAATGATTGATATATATTGGTATAGGTCCTTCCTCAATTTATACTAACTCGAAACCTACCTTATATGGATCGGTTGATAATCCATAAACATCGTGAATTTCCTTGTGGTTAAATATGCTAGCTAATGACGGACAGTCAAAACTCCGTGACGTGATCGTCTTCGAACTTCTCATGAATTTTTTGGAGAAGTTGGTATGGCGATGGCAGTTTGGCAGTTTTCAATTATTCAACCCCAACTCTGCCATCACCTTTTCCACTTTGGGGCATCCAAACATTTCTATAATATTTACATGTGTGAAGCCTAACGTCAATAGTATTTTTTTTTTCTACGGTGCCCAGCTTATATTATGCCTTTAATCGGGTCGAGGTTGTGTAAGCGCTCCATAAATTTTTCTTATGTTATGTCACCATCACAATTTCTGAAAGCTAACCCATGGATATGACGTTCACAAAATATAATTTCCCTACTCTTCCCCAGATGAAGTGACCATAACGGCAATTTTATATGGAGCAAGTACATCACCCCTTCCCAAATATCATAAATACCTACTTTACAATATATTTTGCTTTTAACCCTGGAGTGGTCGCGCCCCTAAAACTAACGTAAGTGGTCGCGTGGACTACATATGTAGTCCTCTATAAAAATGGCCAAAAAAACGTGTTATTTTAAATGAAATCTTTAATAAATGTTGCTTTTTATTATAACTGAACCTTTTTCTGTTATAATCAACAAACATAAACTAAACCCCTTCTAGTTGTAATAAGAATCGTACATAACAAAAATCTACTTTTTCAAAGGTAACAAAATCATTTAGTGTCATTATATCATACGATAGGAACTCATCATGCCCGATCTCTTGACGACGTGGCTGCAGCAGAGAACCACTCGTCGTGGTTCTACTGCTTCGAAACCTTTGATGCAACGGGACCTGATGGGATCGGCTTCCTGGAAATAGAAACATTAACATTAATTTCGTTCGAGCCTACAAGATGTTCTGAAGGGTTACAGCACACGACAAACTCTTTGCTCAGAAATTGCAACAGTATAATGAGAAACTTGGACAGATCGTTAATATGAGTTTGAAGAAAAGAAGGTACTTAGCAGAGGGCCAGACTGACGTCGTGTGAAGCGTCCATAGATATAATAATACAGTGTGAGTCCTTATAAAGTGCACATATTAAAATCATGTAGTTACACCCCATTTTATCGACGGGAAAAATATTAAAAAAAATTAAAAAAATTATTTGAGTTTTTTATGATGTTTTTAAAATTTTGAGTTGCACCTGTTGACCCTATTTAGATAAAACGTCATAATTTTTAAACTAAGTGTGTTATCGCAGTGGAATAAATTTTGTGATGATGACTAATAATAAGCCGTACCCATAAAGTCAAAATATCCAAGAAAACTAACCTTATAAATTTATAATTAAGTGAAACTTGAAGAAAATCTGGATTTTTTTTCATCATTTTTGCAATTGATTTACAATTTCTCCTAAAATCATGTTATTAACCCTACCTTTTTTTTATTCCAGCATATTCTACGTATTATTAGCTTTCTAAAAATAAAAATTGCACGATTATTACTTAAAAATAACAGTTTCTATGACCGTTTGAAAAAAGCCTATGCGCATTGTTTGGCTATGCATCATTGTTTATCACAGGTAGAGACCTTTTTTTTGGTGAGTCATTGTAGAGGCACGCGGGTCGAAGTACGAAAGGGGAAGAGGGGGGCCTGTTGAAGGACAATTTGAACGTTCGTTATGCTTTGTAGCCTAGCCAGCCAGTCGCTCCGAACCTTTCGCCGCTGCTATTTGTATTTCTCCTACCAACGTTATCAGTTTTCGTATCCTACGTATCACGCGTTTGCTTTGTGGTCACCATGCCACGTATAAGTGATTTCCCTCCAGCACACATTGCCGATATCCATTATTACTATGGAATGTACCGAGGGAGTGCTAGAGCTGCTTGCGCAGCTTATCTAACTGCATTTCCGAATCGACGGAAGGTTAGTTTTCTTGGATATTTTGACTTTATGGGTACGCACAGTGGAAAATTTGGGTCCTTATCGGATCAAAAATCTGTAACTTCAAGGTTTTTCATCGTATTGAATTGAGATTTGGCACATGTATACAGTGATATACAAAGATTTTAAAAATAATCAATTTTTGTATTTTTTTTCATTGTATACATATTTATTTTAGGTTAAAAAAAAAGAAAAGATAAAAAAGTAATACGAGTAGTTTATTTTTTATAAATAAGTAGTAATATGAGTAAAATTATACTTATCACACAAGCATAATAAAATACATAAAATTATAAAATCGTATAGTACCTATCTATGCCTCACACCAAACTAATTTATCTTAGATTAGACAAATCTTATAATATTATTGGTTTTATTCTAGGTTTTAGTTACTTATAATGTTATATCTAATTGTTATTATCCTCGCTATTTCTAACTAAAATTACTTCCGGTGTAAATGTAGGATCACCTTCAGGTACCACCTTCAAAAGACTTAGTGCCTCTTCATCAAGATCCTTCACATTTCTCACATAAGGTTTTCTTAAACTTGAAACGTATGGATCTGAAGTATATAGAAGCGTTTTAAATACGTCTTCATTTGTAGCTATACGGGAACATTTTCTGGCATGGTGCAGGCGCATATTTCTGTAGTCTTTATTGCGCGACTCTTGTGCATCTTCCGACAGTTGCCCAATAGGAAGAACAGAAAAATGTTTGATCACGCTTTCTCCGTGTATAAGTAATTTGTGCACGGAGGATGGCATGTAGTACCAATCATAGTTACTAACATAAATTCGCGCAGTTTCTAAGGCATAAACTCCAAATTTTTCGGGATCGATCATCATTCCAGAAGAGAGAGCTTGTAAAATAATATACAAGCGTTTAATCAATGTTTCATCAACACCTGTTATGTTCGCCGAGCAAGTGTAATTGTAAAAGAACCTTCGTGCTGTATTTCCATCACTTGAGTTTCCACTTAATTGACGAGGTTTGTCGATAATTAATCCTAGCTCTTCCCTGAAACGTTTTTGAACAAATTCCTTCTTTTCTTTCTTCAATTTCTTTTTTTCTTCTGTTGTAGCAGACCAAGTCTTAAAGTCAAGATTGTAGCAAATGTGTAATACCATTTCCATGCAGCGAATCCAGGCATGCAATGTGGATAATCCATATTGGTAAGCACTTTCATTTTCAGGTCTAGCAGTCACTTTTAATAGGTCATTCATAAGTCGAGGAGTAGCCCCACATATCGTGCACGTAGAACCCGATGGAGTTTCTGTTAGGACCTGAGCCACCTTACCATCAATCATTGTTAGAAAAAGTTCGTGCTTCACATTTACTGCAACACCATCTTTGTTTATTAATGACGGGCGTAAAGATTCAATTTGTCTGGTAATTTCGTCTACAACTGCCTTAGTTTTTTCAGGAGTTTCTTTACAAAATTCAATAGAAATGGGTCTACAATAACGAACAGATGAAGGTACTGGATTTTGCCAAATAATGGCTTGTGAGAGGTCATCAATTAATCTAATGGGAACTAATGAAGTGACGAACAGATTGGCATCTGAAATAGTTTCCGATTCTTCTGGCAGTTTCTGCTTGTATTGACTTTGGCCAGATGAACCATCACATCCCCATTTACAGTAAAGGATTAAATTTCTGTGTTGTTCTAGGAAAACTGGATTAATTTTTAAAATTCTGGCAACTGTGTGGTCCAGTAAGTCTTGTATATTAATCACTTTAGCATAAGTATTTGTGATTTCGATTGTAGAAGATGGTGGATAGCAAGTTTGTTTTATTTCTTGTATTTTGTAATATGGGGGAAACATTGTACACTTTCTTTCGTTGGTTAAATTTCTTAGGTACATATATTGTGCTTTAGTTAGATCCAAATCAATAAAAGCACTCAATGCTTCTGTATCAGATAAAATCTTCATTTGGTTTGACTCTTTCCACATAGTCGAGAAAACTTTTTTCTTTTCGCTCTCAGAGTTTCTTAGCTCTTCAACAAGATGAGCCTCTGCATACTCACCTAAGGCCCGCAGTCCTTGCAAAAATGCGTTACAAATGTGCTCAAACCCATATTCTTCTAGTAAAAGAGTGTTTTTCCTTTTCTTTGTTGATTCTGAGGAGTCTCCATAAGCAATGCACGGTCTTCCTCGTTTACCAGAAGTTGATGGCAGTGAATGTGCTTCAGACTCCGGAAACTGTACTGAATATCCTGACTCCAGCCAGCTTGTATTATTTCGAATAAATTCGTCCTTTTTCCGTGATGCTTGAGCCCAGCGCTTATTGAAAGAAGGCAGAATATTTCTTTGAATGTCACCAATTACAAAACACAAGATGTTTTCAGAAACATTTAATGTTTGCTGTAGAACTATGGACAACGATTCCAAGGTTCTGCCACGCTCGATATAGGGAATGACGAAATCGCCCTTAGTACAGTTGAAAGTTGACATTTTAATGGAAATAACCAATTTAAATAAGTGTCACTCAATATGAAATACACGCTGAAGTGTGCAATTTGAAGATATTTGCTTCCCCTTATATACTAGTTTTTTAGATATGAAATACGTACTAATATGAATGTTATGCATATTTACTCATGCACGACGAGTGCAAAATAGATGATAAGCTATTGCTATCAAAATATTGTGGTTAATATAGTTTTTGTAAACTATGTCAGCAGTAACCGCAAAAGATACCGAATTATCTACTCCGACCGCTATCACATTTTTTCCCATAACTTCCAGGACCGCAAACTTCCGCAGCTGATTTTTTTAATTTTTCATTTATAAATAGTTAGGCTATTAAATAACACATAAAGTTGCGCGTCGCGAGCCGTCGGTAAATGTGAAAACCTTCGACGAAAAAAAAAGAAAAGTGAAAAATAGGGTATGTCAATTTTTAAGTACTTACTCAAAAATAAAAAGCATATTAAAAAAAGTTAATAGCTCATTATTAAGAACATAAAATATCCTTTTTAAAAATGTATAAAACCGCATGCATGTGCTAAATACTTTTTTCACAATATTCATTTGAATTACGTGTATGCAAACATTTGAATGAGCCATCCGCTACTTCAACTTACTTCAACCTATGAAAAAAAAATATTTATGCAGTTTTAGAACAAAAAAATGTCTGATTAAGATTATTTGGTTATTAGAGTATCGAATGCAATAAATATTTCATTCAAATTGTGATATTTTTAAAATCCATTTATGATATGCTCTAGTTCTACCATTTTCCATAGTGGTACGGCTTATTATTAGTCATCATCACAAAATTTATTCCACTGCGATAACACACTTAGTTTAAAAATTATGACGTTTTATCTAAATAGGGTCAACAGGTGCAACTCAAAATTTTAAAAACATCATAAAAAATTCAAATATATTTTTTTTATTTTTTTAAATATTATTCCCGTCGATAAAATGGGGTGTAGTTTCCCTGATTTTAATATGTGCACTTTATAAGGACTCACACTGTATAATAATAATAATAGTATATTCTCTCTTACATTCAGCATACAATGTTTCTATTATTATCGATATCATTTTTAAGGGTAATTGGAATTTATACTAATAAAAAAAAACATATTTCTTCATTTAATCTTGATCACATGGAATGTGTTACTCTCTCGTTCTTGTTAATTATGTTTACACCCTGATTAAGTATTGCCAAAATGTCTTCATCTGTGTCGTTATATTTCAATGGTAACGCCACAACGTATCCATTGTCGAGATGTACCACTGTCTGCAGTGTATCAGCATGAAACTGTGATGGAAATTTGAAAGCTCTAATGATTTTATGAGAGATGTTTATCTCGTGATTCTCCAATTTATTATTTTTAAGGAGGTACACGCAACCTTGCCACTTGTTGCTGAATTTATTACATGCACTTTAAAATGAAATAATATGTATGAGACACAAGTTTTTTATTTTTACGAACTAACACTTTCACAAATAATCATATTATATAGGATGCACTACTTTAGGTGGTTATGTGTTCCGTGCCACGATGTCGGCTTCCGCAGAGCTGCTGCATACTGCAACAAGATCTCCTCGAGTCGCCGCTGCTCTTCCCGCTGACGCTTCCTCTCTTCACGCTCCTGTTCTTGTCTCTTCCACTCTTCCTGCTGCTCCTGAACATGAAAGATGTTGGAAGGAGCAGCAGCTTCTCTGGAGTTACCGCAGTTCTTTCCGAACATGGTGAATATGTCGAGGGTATATGTGCTAATGATTGATATATATTGGTATAGGTCCTTCCTCAATTTATACTAACTCGAAACCTACCTTATATGGATCGGTTGATAATCCATAAACATCGTGAATTTCCTTGTGGTTAAATATGCTAGCTAATGACGGACAGTCAAAACTCCGTGACGTGATCGTCTTCGAACTTCTCATGAATTTTTTGGAGAAGTTGGTATGGCGATGGCAGTTTGGCAGTTTTCAATTATTCAACCCCAACTCTGCCATCACCTTTTCCACTTTGGGGCATCCAAACATTTCTATAATATTTACATGTGTGAAGCCTAACGTCAATAGTATTTTTTTTTTCTACGGTGCCCAGCTTATATTATGCCTTTAATCGGGTCGAGGTTGTGTAAGCGCTCCATAAATTTTTCTTATGTTATGTCACCATCACAATTTCTGAAAGCTAACCCATGGATATGACGTTCACAAAATATAATTTCCCTACTCTTCCCCAGATGAAGTGACCATAACGGCAATTTTATATGGAGCAAGTACATCACCCCTTCCCAAATATCATAAATACCTACTTTACAATATATTTTGCTTTTAACCCTGGAGTGGTCGCGCCCCTAAAACTAACGTAAGTGGTCGCGTGGACTACATATGTAGTCCTCTATAAAAATGGCCAAAAAAAACGTGTTATTTTAAATGAAATCTTTAATAAATGTTGCTTTTTATTATAACTGAACCTTTTTCTGTTATAATCAACAAACATAAACTAAACCCCTTCTAGTTGTAATAAGAATCGTACATAACAAAAATCTACTTTTTCAAAGGTAACAAAATCATTTAGTGTCATTATATCATACGATAGGAACTCATCATGCCCGATCTCTTGACGACGTGGCTGCAGCAGAGAACCACTCGTCGTGGTTCTACTGCTTCGAAACCTTTGATGCAACGGGACCTGATGGGATCGGCTTCCTGGAAATAGAAACATTAACATTAATTTCGTTCGAGCCTACAAGATGTTCTGAAGGGTTACAGCACACGACAAACTCTTTGCTCAGAAATTGCAACAGTATAATGAGAAACTTGGACAGATCGTTAATATGAGTTTGAAGAAATGATATACTCACTTCTCAGCAGCCTGCCCATTTTGCCGGGTGGTTGTAAGTTTCACAATCCAGGAACTGTAAATGGAAAGAAATAAAACATGAAATTCAGTCATCAAAGCGGTGCTTCATCGCTCATCGGAACGCGCAGGAAATTATTCCACTCGAACTCTGCCATCACCTTTTCGACTTTGGGGCACCCAAACACTTCTATGTGTACGTGTCTTCTATGCCCAACGTTGATTGTAATTTTTATTTCAACTGTGCCCCCCTTATACGCCCGTAAGTGTTCTTTATATGGATCGAGGGAGTGCAAACGATCCACTTAATTTTCCTGGGTTATGTCTCCATCAGAATTTCTGAACGCCATTCCATGAACATGACGTTCACAGAATGCAATTTCCTTACTTTTTCCAGATGGAGAAACTATAACGGTAATTTAATATGGTGCAGGTGCATCACCCCATTCCAAAGATCATAAATACCAAAGTCTTTAAATTTAAAGTATATGTCACTCTTAAGGGGGAACTGGGAAGCCATCGATGTCTATTACATACCTAATATTAATCTCCATATTATCATTATTTCTGGACATTATGGCGGGCACACACACACTATATTAACACTTTAACAGTCTTTTTTTTTAAACTATAAAATTATACAATAATTATTATTGTCTTTTACACTTTTCTATATGTCCGCACAGTCTATTGTTTTTTTTGTCTTTGTCGCACAGTCTATTGTTTTTTGTCACTGTCGCACAGTCTATACCGTTGACACTAATGGCGCAAAATATGAAGTTTAACAGTTCACTTGCCAACTTGTCCGTATGTGATACGGTGTGAGCGAAATACTCTACCGGCACTTTACCCAACAACCGCAACCGCTCTTCGTGATCGATGTTTACACATCCCGCTGTATCCTCGAGATGGTCCGCGATATCGTCCCAAATTTGAATCAGCGTGTAAATGCTATCATCACTCAGCCCACTAGTTTCATACACACTGGTGAGCAGTACTATATGTACGTGTATGTGCGTCTTCGTGCAATTTATGTAATGGAATATCTCGATTCTCGAGTCCACAGCTTCAACAACCTGTTGGTTGATAAATATGTTATACATTCTCTCTTACATTCGTCATATATTGTTTCTATTATCGACATCATATTTAAGGGTAGTAGGAATTTACACTGCAGTACAAAAGAAAAAAAAAATATTTAATCATGATCACATGGAAAAGTTAATTGCCCATGTATTACCCTCTCGAGCCCTGTTAATTATGTTCACACCCTGATCAAGTATTGCCAAAACATCTTCATCTATGCGCAAAACGAGGGTTAGTTTTTGTTTTCACATCTTCAAAAGTGGTGCAAAGTTTAATGACAATTCTTTTGCCTACATTCTCTATTGTTTGATAAAAAATGGCGTTGTTTATGACTATACAGCCAGTTACACAAGAATACACACACACAAGAATAAACAGTTATAGCCCATAACTTCAAAGTTAAAACTTGGGGGTAGCGGGGGGTGGTATTTTTGGAATCAGGAGACAAAACTCTATCATGCAACGATGTTAACTCCTAGACCGTTACGCTTGTCTCATTAGAGTGCAGTTGCACAAGTTGCAGCGTGACGTCTATGTCTCCACCTCCATCCGATGCACATTGCATACAGCCTAGTGGACCAATCGTGACTAAAGCTGACAAGTATACAGGTGAGTTGGGATACCTATTGGACGCGGTGCCGAGTCAGCTTATTTTATGTCAATGATACCAAAAAATATTGTACAATAATGTTTATTAAAAAAAAAAAAACATAAATAATTAAAATTATAATGAAACTTGAAAACCACACATGTGGCCCAGTAGGTGAGTTGTAAAACTCAAACAGTATCACCAGGAAATTTATGCTGGTGAACAGTTTGAGAAATAACCTTGTGAGCCACTGAGGAATCCGATTCATATCCTCATCATGCCCGATCTCTTGACGACGTGGCTGCAGCAGAGAACCACTCGTCGTGGTTCTACTGCTTCGAAACCTTTGATGCAACGGGATTTGATAGGATCGGCTTCCTGGAAATAGAAACATTAACATTAATTTCGTTCGAGCCTACAAGATGTTCTGAAGGGTTACAGCACACGACAAACTCTTTGCTCAGAAATTGCAACAGTATAATAAGAAACTTGGACAGATCGTTAATATGAGTTTGAAGAAATGATATACTCACTTCTCAGCAGCCTGCTCATTTTGCCGGGTGGTTGTAAATTTCATAATCCAGGAACTGTAAATGGAAAGAAATAAAATATGAAATTCAGTCATCAAAGCGGTGCTTCATCGCTCATGGGAACGCGCAGGAAAAGTATAAAAATTCAGAAAATAATTAATTTCAATATAGGATACTTACATAAAGAGTGGACGATGGTGTTCAGGTCTTTACTGTGGAGGAGGTTGGTGCCAGTGTTACTCTGGACGAGTTTGTTCACAGTGTGGTTGTGGATAAGCTTATGAATATCAGGAGAAATTTAAGGACATTATATACAAACCAAATGACGCAAATTCAGATAAAGTCCAGGCAATAATCTTGAAATAATATTAATAAATGATTTCAATATGGGGTTAACGATCAATTTATTATATTGCGTCAACCGTTATAACTATTTTAATGTTTTTCCTGAAACCGGACGTCAATGCAATTTCTGCATTATCCGCCTAAATTAATTAATGTTTTCACACTTTTTTTTTCTAACTGGAGGAGAGCCTGGAGAGCTTTTACCTTGTACCCGAGACTACAAGGTGCATACGTCTTGCCATGATAACTTTTTCGAACAGGTGATTTGAGTATTACGTCTATCTGACATGACTTGACAAACACTAGACATTTCACCTATCTGGAGTTATCAATAGTCATCAATGTAATGCGCAATGAATTTCATAACGTCAAATACGCAAAACTTCGGTCAGGATAGGTATATGGTTGTTAAGGAGGAAAGTTTTCAATTATTGCGCTGAACACACTATTTGCTTAAAATGTACACTTTTCCTAAATGTTGTTGTTATCGCGTGGATTTTACCGGGAAAATGAAATCATTCTTACGTACCTAACAATATGTATTGTTCTGAAATATAACTAAATAATAATCGATGACCTGATGCTAGGTATGTTTTTTCCCAAACAAAAAATAACTCTTACAATCATACTCTCAGCCTGACCTCTTCGCTAGGGTTCGATAATAAAAGAAATTGGCTTCGTGATCCGTACATGACTTAATCTCTGAGACTTATTGCAAGAATTACAGACTGTTGCACATAACGCAGATCTTCACAACAGCCACTCCGTGGCTATGACGCTGCAACTCTTTCTTTTGTTTCCTTGCGCTCACGTTCTTTCCTTGCTTCCTGTTCCTTACGTTCACGTTCTTTCCTTGCTTCTTGTTCCTTTCGTTCACGTTCTTTCTTTGCTTCTTGTTCCTTGCGCTCACGTTCGCGCCTTTCTTCCAGCACCCTGCCGATTGTCTTAAACATATTGAAAGGTTTTTCTTTATTGGCCTCTTGAATTAGCACGACGGGGCTGGTCGAACCGGAGCAAAACTAGGATTTAGTTTAGATTTGGGCACTACGTGTGTAGCCTGGAAGTGCTGGAGCAAACTGGTACCGCTTTTTTACTGGTGATACCGTTTTATAGAAAACTCAACACAACGTGCGGCTCGTGTGTGTGTGTAACAAAGTATAACTGTTTATTAATAACTGACAGAAATGACTAACTAATGTGGGGGAACTAAGGAAAAGGATCATCTTAAATTAGAATTAGCGTGTAAATGCTATCATCGCTCAGCCCACTCCTCTCGTACACACTGGTCAGCAGTATACAGGGTGGTCTAATTAGTGACGTCAACAAATTTTTATTAGATTCCTCGCACCTGGGGGTATCCGAAAATACCCTATGTATGTTCGGCGATTTTTCTTAGTTTTCGAGTTATAATTTTTTTTGTGTATTTTTAATGATTCCTGCCAGCGAGGTTTCAAAAATTCATATCTTTTTTTGTAGTAGGTATTTTGCAGTCTTTTTTGTGACATGATTTGTCTTGAATGCTGTTTTAATTAAAAAAAAAATAACTGAACTTCCTGAACTTACTTAAAGTTACTCAAAAAAGGCTTGAAAGTCAGAAGTTTAGTTTTTAGTGGGATTTACTCAAACCTTCAACTTCAATTTAAAAATACAAAAATGAGTTTCCAGTGCTTCTGGTTAAGTTTAAAAACTCCGCATGCTTCTAAACTACAAAAATCGTTAAAAAAAATAATACTTTATCGGCCTATTTTTGTTGTAATTGGCCTTCGAAGGCGGATAGGCTAAAAATCATTGAAACAAGATTAAAGCATTAAAATTATTTTATCTTTTTTTTTTCGTTGTTATGGTAAATTAAACTTAAAAATGTAATTTTAAATTAAATTTTATTGAAGTCCCTGTAAAATAACTGTAGCATGACGAGTAATTTAATAATTTTGGTTCACCACTAAGGTCTAAGATTTAAAATGTAAGCAAGAATAAAAATGCCACTTGGGAAATTACCTGTTTTTTGATAACAAATTAAAAGCACAAATTACTGAAAAATAACTATTTATTACAATACATTTTCAAAACTCCTTCCTCCAACCTGAATACACAATCGACAACGTCTTAAAAAGTTATGTTTTAATTGTCTGAAGCTATTTGAATAGTCTCGCTTTATTTTTGTTTCCGCTTCTGTAAGTTTTTGCCTAAATTCTTGTTCGCTGTTGCTTTCCTTTGCGTACACCAGCTCTTTGTAAAATCCCCAAATAAAAAAATCGATGGGGTTGAGGTCTGGCGAACGCGCAGGCCATTCGATCGGCCCTGCACGCCCGATCCATCTTTCGGGATATGTTGCGTTCAAATACTCTCTTACTCGTGCCGCATAGTGACAGGGCGCGCCATCTTGTTGAAAAATCATCCTTTGTCGGGTCTGGAGATCGACATTTTCTAACAATCCAATGAGATTATTTTGTAAAAAATTTAAATAACTGGTTCCATCCAACCTGGCCGGCAATTCAAAGGGGCCAATTAATTCTCCATTTAGGACCCCGGACCAAAGGTTGACACTAAAGCGTGTTTGAAAATTTGACGCCCTTGCCAAATGTGGGTTGTCTATGGCCCAGCTATGGTAATTATGCATATTGAATACTCCAGTCCTTTCAAATCGGGAGTCGTCGGTCCACAGTATTTTGTTAAAAAAATCAGGGTCTTCTTCAGATCTTTGCAACATTGTTTGACAAAAGGCCACTCTTCTCGGGTAATCACGTTCTTGGAGCTGCTGGACGCGCTGGATGTGGTATGCATGGTACCCTTCTGGAAATAAAAATCATTGTTAAGTACTCAACACATGTTAATGTGTCTGTACAAAATGGGTTTGAGAGAAAGAGACAATTACCTAGATCAGAGATAGGCTTACTACGATGACGCTTACATAAAAATAATCGTTTTGTTTTTAGTACTTGTTGTTATAGCGGCAACAGAAATACACAATCTGTGAAAATTTCAGAAGTCTAGCTATAGCCGTTTTTGAGATACAGCCTGGAGACAGACAGACAGACGGACAGACGTCGAAGTCTCAGTAATAGGGTCCCGTTTTTACCCTTCGGGTACGGAACCTGGTTTGTATGCGAATTTAGTGGACTGTATTAGATTTAAAAAATTACAAACTATGAATCGTTACCACACCACAAGTTAACATCTGCTGCTGCATGAATACACCAATATAACAAATTAGAGATCTTACCTTGGATGGGAACAGCGGATTTTCAGCGTCACATGTATAGGGGCCCCCCTTTTTAGCGGATATAGAAAATTCGCGGCTTTTAACGTAGCGGTGCGGTTAGCGGAGCGCGGCTCAAGCGGAACAGAAAGAACTTCACTCTTTTAGTCCTGCGGCCACGATTTGACGAACTTCACTATTGGCGCAAGTGGCGCCAAACTCGCATAGCGGATATCGAGGGAAAGAGAGGATTATATATAGGACAGGATCGATAAGACCTCGTCCAATGTCATAACAGTGCACAAACACAACAACAGATGGCGTTTATAAATTATATGCGGCAACGATTCATAGAAATATAACAAACGGCGCCTTCATCCTCCCCCCCTTGAAAGGGATAGTCTTATCCACTTTCAAAATATAAATTAGCTTATGTTTAAATGCGTTATAACTAAGCGGTTATTATACGAGAAACAAATTAAATTTACGCGAGTTCACCCGAGTGAAATAGTTAACAAATAACTTAAATAATACTTATAGACTACGAATAGAGAAAATGTTACATTTACTGGGTAGGTAATGGACAAAGCTTAGTAACGGAGCGACGAAAAACACCGGTTTTTGTTTTAACATCTACCACACGTACAACTCCGTCAGCACCGGGATAAGTCTTGACGATAATACCGATTGGCCACTGTAATGGCGGAATATTATTTGTATTAATCAAGACAATTGTACCAGTACATATTGACTTGGATTTCTGTATCCACTTTTGTCTACTCTGTAACGTGTTTAGGTATTCTACTCTCCATCTATTCCAGAAGGATTGAACAATTTTATCTATCAGCTGATACTTTTGTAGCAAGTGTTCGCGGTCATTATTATAATCAGTATGTTGCAATGATTTAAGCGGCGTTAAAGTTAAAAAATGAGCGGGAGTTAAGGGTTGCGGATCATTTGGATCCGAACTGAGTAATGAAAGCGGACGCGAATTGAGTAAAGATTCAATCTGAGTAAGAACGGTTGACATCTCTTCATAAGTTAATAATTGATTGCCTATAATTTTATTTAAGTGTGATTTGATACATTTTATATTACTTTCCCAAATACCACCGTGATGCGGCGATTGCGGCGGGTTAAATTTCCAATTTATACGGTTTTCAACTAAAACTGTGGAATATTCCTTATTGTATTCCGGCGAGTTAATTAAATCATATAGAGCGTTAAGATGAGATCTAGCACCGATAAAGTTAGTACCACAGTCAGAATAGATAACACTGACTGGTCCTCGGCGGGACAAAAACCGTTTTAAAGCGTTTAAAAACGTTGCCGTTGATAAATCGGATACAAGTTCAATGTGAATAGCGCGCGTTACTAAGCATATAAACAAACAGATATATGCCTTACAGGAGCGTATTCCACGCTTGCGATAAGGGATAATTTGAATAGGTCCCGCGAAGTCCGTGCCACAATGGGAAAATGGTTTAGATTCGCGAACACGACAAGCAGGCAAATCGCCCATTAGCGGAAATTGTGGTCGCGGATTAGATTTAAAACAAAGGTTACATTTACTAAGTCGCCTTCTTATAACGTTGCGAGCACCAAAAATCCAGTATTTCTGTCTCATTATTGAAAGTAAAAGACCAGGTCCGGTATGTAGATTGCGCTTATGTTCGTAATCGATAATTAGATCAACAACATGATCCTTTCCTGGTAATAATATTGGATGTTTGCTATCGTAATCGAGATTTGTATTCGCAAGCCTTCCGCCTACACGAAACAGGCCTTCGTCAACATATGCGTTTAACTTAGCGAAAGATTTAGGCAAATTACTATTTGACAAATTAAGTTTAAATTCTTCGGAAAAATGAACACTTTGTACATCGCGTAAAACTGCTAATTCTGCATAATTTAAATGTTGAATTTCAAATTTACGAGGAAGCTTCTTTATAAAGCGAAAAACTAGAATGACTATGCGAAGGAGTTTTGGCCACGAGGAAACGCGTCTAGCCAACTCATATAAAGGCGGGTATACACGTTCAACTACATTAGTATTTAATACGTTCATTTTAATTTCAGGCGGGTCGACACAGCTGCTAGTATCGAATTTTTTAAGCGGCCATTCCGTAACAGGAAAATGAGCAAAATGCGGGCCATTATAGTATAACGGATGTCTGACTAACTGACTTGGAGTCAAGCCTCTGCTCAGACAGTCAGCAGAGTTCTCGGTACCTTTAATATGGTAAAAAATTTGCGGGTTTACATTTTCTTGAAGCTGTGCCACTCTGTTTGCTACATAAGTTTGCCAGCGTGCGGGAGTTGAATTAATCCATGCTAACGTGACCATACTATCAGAAAAGGCGAATGTATTGTGTACGTTACAACGACTGCGATATGTATCTTGAACAGTACTTATTAACTTAGATAGCATTAAAGCGGCATTTAATTCTAATCTAGCGAGCGTGATTTTTGTTTTAGACGGCGCTACTCGTGACTTAGCACACAGTAAGCTAACCATAGATCGGCGAGTTTCTTTACAATAAACATGAAGATAAACTACTCCACCGTATGCGCGCTCGCTTGCGTCGGCGCAACCGAAAATGGTGAGAGTTACATGCGGTTGAATACCTACAAATCGCGGAATCATAATTTGCTGTAAACAATGCAACTCATTTACGAAAGTGTTCCATAAAGAAATTATATTTGCGGGTGGTGGGTCATCCCATTCTATATGACTTTCCCATAGCGATTTAATAATTAATTTTGCTAAAAGCGTGACAGGAGCTACGAATCCCATCAAATCCCAAATCCTAGCCACAAATGAAAGGATGTTACGTTTAGTACACTTACGGTCATCCTCTGTAACGCGAAAACAAAAATTATCTGAAGCGGGCGACCACTGTAGGCCTAATATTTTAAGGTTTCCGTCTGAACCTATATCAATTAAATCGGTCACTCTAGCCTCAGAAGGCATAGCACTAAGAAAATTTGATGAATTACTAGCGAATTTGACTAAGTCAAATCCGCCGGCGGCGAACAAATCAATCAGCTGTTTTGAAGCGGTTATAGCTTCAGCGGTATTTCTAAAACTCAGGGCAACATCATCTGTATATATTGCGTCCTTTTCTAAGGCTGCAACCGCAATAGGAAATCGTGAACGTTCATCGTTCATAAGTTGACGTATTACGCGCATGGCTAAGTACGGACTACATGTCATACCAAAGGTTACTCTATTAAACTGATACAATTGAATAGGCTCATTCGAGTTAAATCTATACAAAATTCTTTGATATTGGGTCCGATTGCGTTTCTCCCCGTATCTAAATAAGGACAGACTAAAATTTTACAAAATTAGTCCATGCACTTATTTAAAAGCTATTACGTTTCTGTTAAAATAAGTTCACGTCACTAAATATGAACTTCATTCTGAGTCTATGGAAATGGACATAAAAGGGACTAATTTACGTTCGTTTGTCAACTGCACAGACAGATGTCAATGTCATTCAACTGCCAAACCAAATGTCATTGTGCAGGCGCGATAAATACAAATATTTGTGTTTTTCACGTGGTGTTTTTGTTGGGCGAACCGTGAATTATTATTGTTAAAAAGTCGTGTATTCGCAAAGAAAAATATCTATATAAATATGGACACAAAAAAGCAGAGGATGAAAAAAGAGCAGCAACAATATTTATTGGATTTCTTGTTGAGGAATCCGGAAATTGTTAACGGTATGTTTACAAAATGTTTTGTGTGAATTTTAGTTTTAATGTAATGTGTTATATTCGTGTGTGTAGTGTGTAATTATCTTATATTTATAAATCTATCGATTTACCCTCCTCATCCATCCAATAAAGCACGATGTTTTATACCAGTAGGTAGGTACTTCAACTTAGTCTTTATTTGTCAACAGGAAATTCTCAGTTGCCGGCTACCAAAAGATTGTGGTCTGAACTGACAGAAGCCCTCAATGGAATGCAGGGTGTTCGTAAGACACAGAAAGATTGGTTAGAGGTTAGTTAGTGGTGTTTCATGGGCACTTTACAATTGTCTTATTCTGTAAATATCAGTGAACTTTTAAATTATAAGCAACCTAAGTAGGGTAAAGTTACCCACTACAATATAAGTAGTTGTTAAATATTCACTAAATTTTTCAGACATACAAGTTATTAGCACGCAGGGCGAAGGCTAAGTTGCGCTCACAGCGGGCATCTATGCAGAGAACTGGTGGAGGTCCTCCAACAGATATATGCTTAACCGAAGTAGAAAATAAAACAATAAATATAGAGGGGACGTCCACTATATATGGATTGCCTGGAGCTATCGAAGCTGTAAGTTATATATATATAAGTTTTTTATAAGTTCTTTATCAGAAAATTAACATAATTTTATGTTTTTCATGACATCATAAATTAATTTGTGTTTATTTTGAGTATGAATATATAGTATTTTTATAAAGATGTCCTTTGTTAATATGAATGGAAAACCTTGATTCTTGAATTGTAATTTTCTTACAGGGTATTATAATTGTCCCCGGGACTTCACAGCCCATTGTTGATGTTCCTGATGATAAGCAAGATCTATTCATGGTGAGTGTGTTATGACTTATGGCGATGCTTGTATCAGACATGATAATTATTATCAGTAATGTTTTGACACTACACAATTTTATTTTTACAGATTTCGGATGATACGCAATTGCCAAAACCCAAAAATACATTAATTTTAGAACCAGTGACAGGTGTAAGTATATTTTATCTATTAAGTTTATACATAAATTAAAGTTTGATAAATATATTATAAATAAAGTTTAAAAATAAAGTAAAATTAAATAATGTATAAAGTTAAATAAAGTAAAAAATACTGTAAATAAAGAAAAATTCACTAAGTGTCATGGTAAATTTTGGTAATTATTATAGAGTAACTGCATTAAGTGGTACAAGTAGTTAAAACTGAAGTCATCTGGAAATAGTTTTAAGCATAAATGGTATTCTATAATTTACTAATTCATATTAGCACAATTGTATGTATTCTTATAATTATTGTATTATGCAGGATATACATTCAGACACCGAAGAAGAGCCACCGAAAAAAGCAGTAGTGGCAGACGTGTCTACATCGACGCCGACGGCGAGTCACTATGGGGCGACCGTCGTCGGCAGTTCAATGGCGACGGACCGAGAACACGTGGCCTCAACCCCTAAATTAAGACTGGAGGGCGGCGTGGTCGGCAACACTCCGCGCCTCAAGCGCCGCGATGCGCGTCGAGTAACGCAACGTACGCTCGTGCTGCCAAATGATTCAGCCACCCGGCAAGAAGACGCCATGATAGTGGCTTTAAGGGAGGGAGCCCAAGCGCAAACAGAAGCCGCTCGCTATCTCGGCGATTGTATAATTCGTGCCGCTACAATGTTGGTTGAAGCATTCAGTAAAAATAAATAAACAGTTTTTTCGAAATAAAGTTTTATTAATTATTACTATAATAATATAATAAGTGACTACATATTATCTATTCTGATTTACTTCAAGTGGTTCCCCTACCTTGACATGAAACTGGTGGGACCAAAGTTTAATTGTTATATCTTAAGAACGAGAAAGGTACTTACTAGTTTTCAAGGTTTCAAATAGTAGAATATCAGAAGTATATCAGATAGTTATGAAAATTTTAACATTATGATAGTGGCGCTGCCATTTCGACGATAAATATCGAAATCAGAAAACACAGAAAACAAATGAATTAAGATTAAGTATTAACAAAAAAAACATTATATCAATATTTTATTATTATTACATACATTGAAGCTGCCCACCATCATGCAAAGTATTCTCTTGTGATTCTATTTCTAATACTACGTGCTATGTTTAAAAGAGATATATCCCTGGGAGGATCATCTAATGGCCATCGTCTATCTTCGAGTTCCAACTCATCTGGCAAAGGATCATTTCTCTTGATTGCCAAGTTATGGAGAACAACCACAGCTGCTATAATTTTCGATGCCTTCACGGGGTCATAATGCAGGGTCCTGTGCTTGTGAATGCATCGAAATCTTGTTTTCATCACTCCAAAACATTTTTCAATGAGAACCCTTGTTTTGGAATGTGCTAAATTATATCTAGCCTCAGGTGTGTTGTCATCTGCTTCAGCATATGGAGTCATCAGCCAAGGCAGTTGGGCATATCCCGAGTCCCCTAAAAGCCATCCACCAGCTGAAACTCCGTTGAAATAACCGGTTTCCAACATCTGGTTCAAACTAGACCCTTGCCAGACAGCTGTATCATGGGTTGATCCAGGAAAAGTGGCATTGAAATGAATAATTTCCATTGTTGCATTGCATACAAATTGGCAATTAAGACTATAAAAGCCTTTGCGATTGTAAAATAATCTTGCTGGTACAAGTTCTGTGTCTTTTGGGCGAACAATTGAAATTTGACTGCAGTCTATCAAACCCAAGACTGAAGGAAAACCAGCTATGCTAGAAAACCTCTGTTTATTTTCTCTCCTTTGCTCTTCGGTCTCCGGAAATACCACATTATCATTTAATAGCACAGCTATAATTGCATCAGCAACTTGTTGTAAGCATTTGCTTACAGATGGCTGACTTAAACCTAAATACTGCCCCTGCCCAACCGTTGTTTGGTAGCTTCCATGTCCAAAAAAATACAGTGAAGCCAAGACTTTGATATGGACAGGAATTCTGTGCTGCCTTTGTCCATTCAAATTCTGGTTAAGGCTCTCTACTAAAAAATGCGCCGTTCTTTTGGAGAGCCTGTATAATTTAGTAAACATCCACGCAGGCACATCAAAAGGGTCGGAATGGTCTCGAATATGTCGATTCGCTATCCTTCTCGCAGTCCTAAAACGAAAAAAAGTTAGGTTATGTCATGCTTAAGATTATGTACAAGAAAATATAATTTTTTATTCATATATTTTCATACTCATACCGTTGCCGTTCCTCGTTATATCTTCTTTGAACGATAGCCCAGCCATAAGGTAACATTTTTCAAAGTTTTCTGAAGTAACTTTGCTTAAGTACGGACTTAACAAGTGTGAACTTATAAAACAACCTTTTAGTTCATTTTATGGCCGACCAACTGTCAAACTGACAGAAACAGAATAGCTAAAACATGCTCTAGACTTATTTATGTCCGAGTCAAGTCCGAGTTGGACATAAATAGTGTCGTGGACCTAATCAATTCACAAACGTAATAGCTTTAATATTAGTACGAATTTTAGACTAATTTAAGTCTAATAATCGGCCTTATTTAAGTGCGCCGAAGAAACGCAATCGGACCCATTGTCGAAAGGACTCTTTAACTGTCACTTGTAAAAACATTTGTCGAATATCAGCGCTTACAGCGACCGGAAACAGTCGGAAATTTAAAATAATTCGAAACAAATCCGATTGTAAATTTCTTCCCGTGTGTAAAATATCATTTAACGAAATACCTGAGGATGTTTTCATACTAGCATTTAAAACCATTCGAACTTTTGTTGTTAATTTATCTCCTCTGACTACAGCGTGATGCGGAATTACATAATATTGATTCGAATTAAGCGTGTTGTTATTTACAATTGTAATATAACCCTTTTCTATATACTCATTTATTATTTTATCGTACTCACGTTTAACGAGCGGATTTACTGACAAACGGCGTTCGAGAGATAAAAAGCGGCGCTCGGCGATATGCCTAGACTCTCCTAGCGACGCGGGGTCAGCCTTAAATGGTAGCGCGACCGAGTACCTACCATTACTATCTCGCGACGTAGTCTGTTCGAAAATATTTTCACATTCTTGTTCAGCGGGAGTTAAATAATTATCACTAGGTAATTCTTCCGTATCAAAGAAACGGGAAATACAATTTTCAAACGTACAATTAAAATTACAAAAGAAAGTTTGAGCGTGATCGTCAGTTGACGCGGTCTGAGCTTTGCCTAAAATCAAAAAACCGAGTGTAGTTTCTATAGCGATAGGTTCATTTGAACCACGAGAAAACTTACGTTGTAACAATATGCGAGCGAATACTTCACAACCGAGTATCATATCAATCGTACCGGGCTGGTAATAATAATTATCTGCGAGCGGCAAATCCTTTAAATAAGATAGCGAAGAAATGTCAACTTTACAAGAAGGCAATTCACTAGTAATTCTATCAACCACGTAAGGCTGTATATCAAACCGAATATTATCATTTAAGCGAGAAATTAATTTTAAATTTGTTAACCCGCAGGGGTTATTCACAACATCACCTAAACCAGAAACTTGAGCGTTTTGAGCGGAAAATAGCGGTAAATTTAAGCGATCACAACATTCACGCGTAATTATATCTTTCATAGAACCAGAATCTATTAAAACACGAATAGGTATTAATTTTTTCGTATCAAACTGTTGGGCGTAGCATACCGCTGTACCTAAAAGTACAGTTTGACAATTATTGTAGATGTTACGCGAAGGGTCAATGACCTCCGAGTGCGTATTCGTAACACAAAGCGAAATATTTTGATTGTCTCGTGCGGAAGCGAAATTATTTTGTTGCACATCCTCTGTCTTAGAAGTGCGTGCGGGCGGGAAATGCGCGGGTGCGTCTGCAATATGCGCGGTTCGTGCGTATGCGTGGTGAGCGTGTTCTTCATAAGAAGCGGGAGCGGGGGGGTATGCGGGAGGGCGAAGCCCTAAAGAGAGAGAATTGCTGCGTGTACTTACGTGGGAAGCGGAATTCTCATATGCGGGAGAATAAGAGGGAGAGTTGCTGCGTGTATTTTCGCGGGGAGCGGAATTCTCATATGCGGGGGAATAAGAGGGAGAGTTGCGTGCTTCTACTCGGGGAGCGTGCGAGTAGGCGCTGGCGCGCGGAGGCGAACGATTATAGCGAGCTGCGGCTGCGGGCGAGCGGGAAAACATTGCGATATGTTTATCATTGCGGTTATGATTAGGTTTTGCGGGAGTATTTAAATTATTGTTATGACCTTCAGCGTGAGTAATTGTATTAGCAAAAGCTTGCTTTGTAGAATCCGAAAAATGTATAAGCGAGTGATGATTACGCGAACAAAAACGACAACGTTTAGTAGAATTACAATCTACTATTGAATGACGGTGGCTAAGGCAATTAAAACATAATTTATTAATTTTCGCGTACGTATAACGTTCAAAGGGATTTAATGATGTAAATTTAGGACATTGATACAACTGGTGTTTATCAACATTGCAACAATTACATTTTAATGATTTAGTTTCATTAAATGCGTATGGAGACGGTGAATCATACCTACTTTGAATGTTGTCAAATGTTTTAAACGTTTTATTCTGTGTCGCGGCGCGAGTTTTGTAAGAATTAGTATTGTTATTGTTTTGTGAGCTAGCAAACTTTACAATATTATTAACATTGGTGCGACTTAGAACGCGATACTGGTCTCTGATAAATTTAATTAATTCATATGATGTTGGGAATTCTTTGTTTTCTCTAATATGCATTTCAAAATACTTAACAGTTTCTAAATCTAACGATCTCAATCCTAAGTGAACAAACATGAACTCAGCTAAATTTGTTATATCGATTTGTTTTAAAGCGGACACAAGCGTCGAGTATTTATCTACAAAACCCTCCAAAGCGGCCGGAGTTGCGGTATTTATTACTGGTAATTTAAGAAGTTGATTAAAATAAGACACTGCAAGTGAACGTTTATCGTTATATTTGTCACAAAGTGCGGACCATAATAATGAATAATTATCGCCCGTAGGTAAAATTCCTTTACTTAAGTCGAGCGCGTGCCCCGTTAATCTACCAAGCAAATATTGCATTTTCTCTGAGTTGGACAAAGTACTATTATTATGTATTATGTTGTGGAAATTTTCATAAAAAATAGACCAATTTTGAATGTCCCCGTTAAAAGAAGGTAATTCTAATCGCGGCAATCTAATTTTAGAATTATTGTCGTTATCATGAATACAATTCGATTTTACAACGCTTTCTTTTGATTCTATGGTGGAGCGGTTGGCTACTTCAATTTTGACTCGATTATACAAGTCATCAAATGCGAAAATTTGCTGAAAATCAGGCGATGCGTTAGGATCAAGAATTAAAGTTAACTCATTTTTATTATTAATTGCGGAAATAAATTCGGCGCGGATACTATCTATAGTTACGCAATTGGTTAAAAAATCTTGCGAACTTCTAGTGGGCGCGGTCGATATTGGAATCGAATCAAAAACAGATTGCATACGTTGAAAATACGCAGCGGCTTTAATTTCAGCGAGTTTTAAGTTCCGTTCGTCTGCCATTTTTGCTGAAGCGTCAGCGTGCTCATGGCTTCGTGTCGTCGCCATTTTGTTTTACACAAATTATACGAGAAAAAGCGAGTTTGCGCATAAATTTAATTAAAAAACGCGGTAAATAACGCACAAATTAAGAATATTATCCGGCTCGAAGGACCAATGGTTTGTATGCGAATTTAGTGGACTGTATTAGATTTAAAAAATTACAAACTATGAATCGTTACCACACCACAAGTTAACATCTGCTGCTGCATGAATACACCAATATAACAAATTAGAGATCTTACCTTGGATGGGAACAGCGGATTTTCAGCGTCACATGTATAGGGGCCCCCCTTTTTAGCGGATATAGAAAATTCGCGGCTTTTAACGTAGCGGTGCGGTTAGCGGAGCGCGGCTCAAGCGGAACAGAAAGAACTTCACTCTTTTAGTCCTGCGGCCACGATTTGACGAACTTCACTATTGGCGCAAGTGGCGCCAAACTCGCATAGCGGATATCGAGGGAAAGAGAGGATTATATATAGGACAGGATCGATAAGACCTCGTCCAATGTCATAACAGTGCACAAACACAACAACAGATGGCGTTTATAAATTATATGCGGCAACGATTCATAGAAATATAACAAACGGCGCCTTCAGAACCCTAACAATTATCCTATCAATTATTCAACCCCAACTCTGCCATCACCTTTTCCACTTTGGGGCATTCAAACATTTCTATATTTACATGTGTGAAGCCTAACGTCAATAGTATTTTTTTTTCTATGGTACCCAGCTTATATTATGCCTTTAATCGGGTCGAGGTTGTGTAAGCGCTCCATAAATTTTTCTTATGTTGTGTCACCATCACAATTTCTGAAAGCTAACCCATGGATATGACGTTCACAAAATATAATTTCCCTACTCTTCCCCAGATGAAGTGACCATAACGGCAATTTTATATGGAGAAAGTACATCACCCCTTCCTAAATATAGATGGCGTTTACAGAATGCAATTTCCTTACTTTTCCTCGGATGGAGTAACCATAACGGTAATTTAATATGGTGCAGGTACCTCTTTCCAAATATCATAAATGCCAACTTCTTTGAAGTATATGTCGCTCTTAAGGGGGAAACCATCGATGTCGATTATATACCTAAAGCCTCGTATTCATGGTAAACAAAAGTTTAGCAACAGTTGATTAACATAGTTGATGATGCTGCTGGAAACATTGTTTAAATCGACATTGGCTGTCCACACGCCAGTCTGCGTTAAAATGTTGCCCGAGGAAGTAGTGTTGTTGTGTTCTTTGTATCTGATGTATAGGATTTCTAATAAAAAAGAGAAAATGATGGTGGATTCGAAACTATCTTCTGCAAAGAGAAAATTTGATGAGCGATTAGAAAATTTTAGGGCTTGAGAAATTTCTTCGAATGCATCGTTCTTTTTGTTTTTATCTTTGTATTCTTTTATAGAAGAATCCCATAGTAATGATTTTGATTGAAATAATTCTATTAATTGCATTATTTTATCATTGCTCTACACTACTGCCATGTTTATAAACTGTGTCCACACACGGCAACATTTGATGCTAAACTGATGTTTACGCTCATCGAGCGAGAGCTTGTCAACATGCTGTTATCAACTCTGCAACACACAGTGTTGCCAGCAACATGTTGACAGCAACTCCGCAACACGTTGAATCAACTTTGTTGCTAAACAAATGTTTACCATGAATACGGGGCTTTATGATATTCTCCATATTGTCACTATTATTATTTCTCGACATGGCGCGCGCACACACACACACACACAATATTACTACTTTAACAGTCTTTTAAAACTATAAAATTACACAATAATTGTCTTTTACATTTGTTTTTTGTCTATACGGCACAGTCTATACCGTTAACACTAATGTCACAAAATATGAAGTTTAACAGTTCACTTGCCAACTTGTCCGTATGTGATACGGTGTGAGCGAAATACTCTGCCGGCACTTCACCCAACACAGCTCCAACAACCTGTCGGTTGATAAACATTTTATCCATTCTCTCTTATGGTGGGTACAGACTGGTGAAACGTAACATGAAATGTATAATTCTGCCTTTCATTGCATGTTCGCTGCAAGCGTGGACGCATAGCGCGCTCTTAACGCGCATTCACTACGAACCTCCCGCGTTCGTCTGTTTCCGCCATTCTGCCGCGAACACGGCCCTTCGATACACGTTTTTTTCGTGCGCGTCACTTACAAAACCATAGATCACACGAAGCATGGAGTCCGAAGACCACGTTCTTGCTATGACGATTATCAGTACTTCATTATTAATAATACATCAACTCATGAAAACACGCCGAAGACCCCGACGTTGGTGGCGGACAGAATTGTATAAACGGAGAGAAGGTAGAGAACTGCTTACTGATATGAATTTTCAGCACATAAGTGGACAATACAAAAACTTTACTAGGATGACGCCAACAGACTTTGAAAATTTACTCGAGATGATTGGACCAAGAATTAGTCGAAACCATACAAATTTAAGAGCTCCAATTTCAATCCAAGATAGGCTAGCAATAACACTTCGATTTTTAGGTTCCGGGGACTCTTACACAAGTCTGCAGTATACGTTTAGAGTATCGAAACAATCCATAAGTGCTATTGTACCTGAAGTGTGCGCCGCAATAATGGAGGAATTAAAAGAATACATTAAGGTACGTATTATGAAAATCTTTATTTATGTTTAGAAGTGTCTTTATTTATCACATTAAATCATTAAAGTCATCCATAGAAGACGTGTAAGACTCTTGTGAAGAGACCGACAAGGGCGGCTGGTTGGTTGGATAGTCAGTAGTATCTTCATTTCTTGCCGTAGTATAGCCATAGGGTCCCGCTTCGTTTGTGCCCGATGGTGGTCCGGCCGATGTTGAGGGACGATTAGAATATCCGGTCAGATCCACACAGTTCTGTCTTGCCCTGGATAAATAGTCATCTTGGTGTGAACCATATGCATGGTTATTTTGATGACGCCACGATGCGTAATATCCCCTGTCAGCTTTCATAATTATTTCAAAAATTGCATGTTCGACCGAAGTCCTAGTTTGTGGAGAATAACTAGTCATTTTAGCCCCTATAAAGGAAGCGAAACTTTTCGTTGTATCAGAAATACCTATCGAATTGTCCAATTTGTTGGCTGTTGTTTTCAGTATTCCCATCACATCTGAGAGCACATTGTCATCCCTCCTGGTTTGTTTAGCGCTCTTTGGACTACATTAATTTGGTAGTACTGGAGGGGTGAACACATTTTGGTCGGCAGTGTTTTCCAAGTCCGAGCGATGAAGTGACTCCTAAAAATGCAAAAAATAATTAATTGTTTTCTTTTTAGATACCAACGACAGCCGAAGCCTGGTTGAAGATAAGCAAGGAGTTTGAAGACCGGTGGAACTTTCCACACTGTTCAGGGGCATTAGACGGAAAGCACGTTATACTTGAAGCACCTATCAAAAGCGGAACCGAGTTCTATAATTATAAACAAAATTTTAGCATCGTTTTGTTTGCTCTAGTTGATGCAGATTATAATTTTCTATTCGTAGACGTGGGATGCCAAGGGAGAATTTCAGATGGCGGAGTTTTCAAAGATACCACATTATATGATATGATAGAGAATCACACAATAAACCTGCCATCGCCGCGTCCACTCCCCTATAGAAATATTTCCATCCCATATTTTTTTGTAGGCGATAGTGCCTTTGCTTTAAGTGAAAACTTGATGAAACCATATGGTGGGACACCTCCAAAGGGTTCATCGAAGAGAATATTTAATTACCGATTAAGTAGAGCTAGACGGATTGTTGAGAACGTATTTGGAATTATATCGTCTGTGTTCAGAGTTTTAAGAAAACCAATGCTTTTACAGCCTGATAATGCTGAATTGGTAGTTATGGCAATCGTTCTTCTACATAATTATTTGAAACGTCATTCTAGAAACGTGTTCATAACTCCAGGATTAGTTGATCAGGAGGTAGAAGGAATTTTAAATGAAGGTTCGTGGAGGCGAAATAATGACGACATGACATCATTACTGCCCATAAGAAATATTCCCAGACGATCACCTGCACATCTAAATGCTATTAGAGATGAATTGGCTGATTATTTTACGAAAGAAGGAAAGGTTTCTTGGCAAGACAGATGTTCATAGAATAATCCATACCGTATTTTTTCTCTTTCTCGGTGTGTTCCTGTCGTCTAAGAACTTCAAAGCATCATAGGCAAACCATCGACTTATGTATGTTTCCGAGGCACCTGCAACCGAGTAATACAAAGTTAATTGTTTAGGATAAATAAATAATGTAGCTGAAACATGAGGTTTGAATTCCTTTTTCTCGTTTTTGCATCGAAATTGGTCCATCCGTTTAAGCGCTACGATGCTACAGACAGACAGGCCCACAGTTTTAGGGGTCAGACTTATAACACCCCTCGTTTTACGTCAGAAGTAAACAATTACACATTCTCGTGGTATTTTTTATACACTTACATTACCACTTACATTACAATACAGGCTGTCCCGTAAATAGTACGACATACTGCCAGAGGTTAAAGTACTCATCAATACGAACAACTTTTACTATGGGACCAACTTCGAAATCGCGAAAAAAAATCAGCTGTGGCAGTATGTCGTAGTATTTACGGGACATTCTGTATGTCTTTATCTACCATTATACTTTATGTAGATACTATGTGGTTAATGTTGCTGGTTTCACAATGTTATAGATTTAAATACCAAAATTTTACACTAATTAATGTGATTACCTACTGTTTGTTAATCTTTATAAATGAAGAAAAAAAAAAACAATAATAATACAAACATTAATCATTATTCTTACCTTTTCCTGTCCCCTTTGATTTTTTTTCCTTCAGCTTTTCGCGGCGGTATGAAGAGAGAAGACTAACAATTTTGTTGTTGCATTTTTCTACAGTCATTGACATCAACTTTGCGATTTCCGACCACGCATCTTGCTTAAGATTTTTCTTAAAATAGTTTTCATTTTGTGGGTTCCACAAAATTTCACGAACTCTGTACGCATCTATCAAGCAAAATGCTTTTTCCTCACTCCACGCAGTGTCGTCCTCCATGTTCGTTGCGTGCACGTGTTGATTTCAAAACGACCGTCCACGTTGGCTGCTCCGCGCACACTGCGCGCCCCTTTGTGTTCGTTCGAAAAACCGACAAATCACGGATCGCTCCGCGCGCGGCTTGTAATGCTCGTAGCGTGCGCGTGAAATGCACATTTCGCGCGCACAAGACGTCCAAACTATGAGAAATTGTTACAAAGTGTGTTACCTTTCATGATACATTGCAGCAATGTGTACGGTGAATTCTTTCATTGCATGACACATTGCATGTTACGTTTCACCAGTCTGTACCCACCATTATGGTGGGTACAGACTGGTGAAACGTAACATGAAATGTATAATTCTGCCTTTCATTGCATGTTCGCTGCAAGGGTGGACGCATAGCGTGCTCTTAACGCGCATTCACTACAAACCTCCCGCTTTCGTCTGTTTCCGCCATTCTGCCGCGAACATAAATAATTAAAATTATAATGAAACTTGAAAACCACACATGTGGCCCAGTAGGTGAGTTGTAAAACTCAAACAGTATCACCAGGAAATTTATGCTGGTGAACAGTTTGAGAAATAACCTTGTGAGCCACTGAGGAATCCGATTCATATCCTCATCATGCCCGATCTCTTGACGACGTGGCTGCAGCAGAGAACCACTCGTCGTGGTTCTACTGCTTCGAAACCTTTGATGCAACGGGATTTGATAGGATCGGCTTCCTGGAAATAGAAACATTAACATTAATTTCGTTCGAGCCTACAAGATGTTCTGAAGGGTTACAACACACGACAAACTCTTTGCTCAGAAATTGCAACAGTATAATAAGAAACTTGGACAGATCGTTAATATGAGTTTGAAGAAATGATATACTCACTTCTCAGCAGCCTGCTCATTTTGCCGGGTGGTTGTAAATTTCACAATCCAGGAACTGTAAATGGAAAGAAATAAAATATGAAATTCAGTCATCAAAGCGGTGCTTCATCGCTCATGGGAACGCGCAGGAAAAGTATAAAAATTCAGAAAATAATTAATTTCAATATAGGATACTTACATAAAGAGTGGACGATGGTGTTCAGGTCTTTGCTGTGGAGGAGGTTGGTGCCAGTGTTACTCTGGACGAGTTTGTTCACAGTGTGGTTGTGGATAAGCTTATGAATATCAGGAGAAATTTAAGGACATTATATACAAACCAAATGACGCAAATTCAGATAAAGTCCAGGCAATAATCTTGAAATAATAATAATAAATGATTTCAATATGGGGTTAACGATCAATTTATTATATTGCGTCAACCGTTATAACTATTTTAATTTTTTTTTCTGAAACCGGACGTCAATGCAATTTCTGCATTATCCGCCTAAATTAATTAATGTTTTCACACTTTTTTTTTCTAACTGGAGGAGAGCCTGGAGAGCTTTTACCTTGTACCCGAGACTACAAGGTGCATACGTCTTGCCATGATAACTTTTTCGAACAGGTGATTTGAGTATTACGTCTATCTGACATGACTTGACAAACACTAGACATTTCGCCTATCTGGAGTTATCAATAGTCATCAATGTAATGCGCAATGAATTTCATAACGTCAAATACGCAAAACTTCGGTCAGGATAGGTATATGGTTGTTGAGGAGGAAAGTTTTCAATTATTGCGCTGAACACACTATTTGCTTAAAATGTACACTTTTCCTGAATGTTGTTGTTATCGCGTGGATTTTACCGGGAAAATGAAACCATACTTACGTACCTAACAATATGTATTGTTCTGAAATATAACTAAATAATAATCGATGACCTGATGCTAGGTATGTTTTTTCCCAAACAAAAAATAACTCTTACAATCATACTCTCAGCCTGACCTCTTCGCTAGGGTTCGATAATAAAAGAAATTGGCTTCGTGATCCGTACATGACTTAATCTCTGAGACTTATTGCAAGAATTACAGACTGTTGCACATAACGCAGATCTTCACAACAGCCACTCCGTGGCTATGACGCTGCAACTCTTTCTTTTGTTTCCTTGCGCTCACGTTCTTTCCTTGCTTCCTGTTCCTTACGTTCACGTTCTTTCCTTGCTTCTTGTTCCTTTCGTTCACGTTCTTTCTTTGCTTCTTGTTCCTTGCGCTCACGTTCGCGCCTTTCTTCCAGCACCCTGCCGATTGACTTAAACATATTGAAAGGTCTTTCTTTATTGGCCTCTTGAATTAGCACGACGGGGCTGGTCGAACCGGAGCAAAACTAGGATTTAGTTTAGATTTGGGCACTACGTGTGTAGCCTGGAAGTGCTGGAGCAAACTGGTACCGCTTTTTTACTGGTACCGTTTTATAGAAAACTCAACACAACGTGCGGCTCGTGTGTGTGTGTAACAAAGTATAACTGTTTATTAATAACTGACAGAAATGACTAACTAATGTGGGGGAGGAGGAAGAGGATCATCTTAAATTAGAATTAGCGTGTAAATGCTATCATCGCTCAGCCCACTCCTCTCGTACACACTGGTCAGCAGTATACAGGATGGTCTAATTAGTGACGTCAACAAATTTTTATTAGATTCCTCGCACCTGGGGGTATCCGAAAATACCCTATGTATGTTCGGCGATTTTTCTTAGTTTTCGAGTTATAATTTTTTTTGTGTATTTTTAATGATTCCTGCCAGCGAGGTTTCAAAAATTCATATCTTTTTTTGTAGTAGGTATTTTGCAGTCTTTTTTGTGACATGATTTGTCTTGAATGCTGTTAATTTAAAAAAAAAATAACTCAACTTCCTGAACTTACTTAAAGTTACTCAAAAAAGGCTTGAAAGTCAGAAGTTTAGTTTTTAGTGGAATTTACTCAAACCTTCAACTTCAATTTAAAAATACAAAAAGGAGTTTCCAGTGCTTCTGGTTAAGTTTAAAAACTCCGCATGCTTCTAAACTACAAAAATCGTTTAAAAAATAATACTTTATCGGCCTATTTTTGTTGTAACTGGCCTTCGAAGGCGGATAGGCTAAAAATCATTGAAACAAGATTAAAGCATAAAAAATTATTTTATCTATTTTTTTTCGTTGTTATGGTAAATTAAACTTAAAAATGTAATTTTAAATTAAATTTTATTGAAGTCCCTGTAAAATAACTGTAGCATGACGAGTAATTTAATAATTTTGGTTCACCACTAAGGTCTAAGATTTAAAATGTAAGCAAGAATAAAAATGCTACTTGGGAAATTACCTGTTTTTTGATAACAAATTAAAAGCACAAATTATTGAAAAATAACTATTTATTACAATACATTTTCAAAACTCCTTCCTCCAACCTGAATACACAATCGACAACGTCTTAAAAAGTTATGTTTTAACTGTCTGAAGCTATTTGAATAGTCTCGCTTTATTTTTGTTACCGCTTCTGTAAGTTTTTGCCTAAATTCTTGTTCGCTGTTGCTTTCCTTTGCGTACACCAGCTCTTTGTAAAATCCCCAAATAAAAAAATCGATGGGGTTGAGGTCTGGCGAACGCGCAGGCCATTCGATCGGCCCTGCACGCCCGATCCATCTTTCGGGATATGTTGCGTTCAAATACTCTCTTACTCGTGCCGCATAGTGACAGGGCGCGCCATCTTGTTGAAAAATCATCCTTTGTCGGGTCTGGAGATCGACATTTTCTAATAATCCAATGAGATTATTTTGTAAAAAATTTAAATAACTGGTTCCATCCAACCTGGCCGGCAATTCAAAGGGGCCAATTAATTCTCCATTTAGGACCCCGGACCAAAGGTTGACACTAAAGCGTGTTTGAAAATTTGACGCCCTTGCCAAATGTGGGTTGTCTATGGCCCAGCTATGGTAATTATGCATATTGAATACTCCAGTCCTTTCAAATCGGGAGTCGTCGGTCCACAGTATTTTGTTATTCTTCAGATCTTTGCAACATTGTTTGACAAAAGGCCACTCTTCTCGGGTAATCACGTTCTTGGAGCTGCTGGACGCGCTGGATGTGGTATGCATGGTACCCTTCTGGAAATAAAAATCATTGTTAAGTACTCAACACAGGTTAATGGGTTTGAGAGAAAGAGACAATTACCTAGATCAGAGATAGGCTTACTACGATGACGCTTACATAAAAATAATCGTTTTGTTTTTAGTATTTGTTGTTATAGCGGCAACAGAAATACACAATCTGTGAAAATTTCAGAAGTCTAGCTATAGCCGTTTTTGAGATACAGCCTGGAGACAGACAGACAGACGGACAGACGTCGAAGTCTCAGTAATAGGGTCCCGTTTTTACCCTTCGGGTACGGAACCCTAACAATTATCCTATCAATTATTCAACCCCAACTCTGCCATCACCTTTTCCACTTTGGGGCATTCAAACATTTCTATATTTACATGTGTGAAGCCTAACGTCAATAGTATTTTTTTTCTATGGTACCCAGCTTATATTATGCATTTAATCGGGTCGAGGTTGTGTAAGCGCTCCATAAATTTTTCTTATGTTATGTCACCATCACAATTTCTGAAAGCTAACCCATGGATATGACGTTCACAAAATATAATTTCCCTACTCTTCCCCAGATGAAGTGACCATAACGGCAATTTTATATGGAGAAAGTACATCACCCCTTCCTAAATATCATAAATACCTACTTTACAATATATTTCGCTTTTAAGAGGGAAATCATCAATGATCATTACATTCCTAATGTGTTAACGCTCCACTAAAATTTCTATGTCTCCATCGGAATTTCTGAACGCCAATCCATGAAGATGGCGTTTACAGAATGCAATTTCCTTACTTTTCCTCGGATGGAGTAACCATAACGGTAATTTAATATGGTGCAGGTACCTCTTTCCAAATATCATAAATGCCAACTTCTTTGAAGTATATGTCGCTCTTAAGGGGGAAACCATCGATGTCGATTATATACCTAATGATATTCTCCATATTGTCACTATTATTATTTCTCGACATTATGGCGCGCGCACACACACACACACACACACACACACTATTACTACTTTAACAGTCTTTTAAAACTATAAAATTACACAATAATTGTCTTTTACATTTGTTTTTTGTCTATACGGCACAGTCTATACCGTTAACACTAATGTCACAAAATATGAAGTTTAACAGTTCACTTGCCAACTTGTCCGTATGTGATACGGTGTGAGCGAAATACTCTGCCGGCACTTCACCCAACACAGCTTCAACAACCTGTCGGTTGATAAACATTTTATCCATTCTCTCTTATGGTGGGTACAGACTGGTGAAACGTAACATGAAATGTATCATTCTGCCTTTCATTGCATGTTCGCTGCAAGGGTGGACGCATAGCGTGCTCTTAACGCGCATTCACTACAAACCTCCCGCGTTCGTCTGTTTCCGCCATTCTGCCGCGAACATAAATAATTAAAATTATAATGAAACTTGAAAACCACACATGTGGCCCAGTAGGTGAGTTGTAAAACTCAAACAGTATCACCAGGAAATTTATGCTGGTGAACAGTTTGAGAAATAACCTTGTGAGCCACTGAGGAATCCGATTCATATCCTCATCATGCCCGATCTCTTGACGACGTGGCTGCAGCAGAGAACCACTCGTCGTGGTTCTACTGCTTCGAAACCTTTGATGCAACGGGATTTGATAGGATCGGCTTCCTGGAAATAGAAACATTAACATTAATTTCGTTCGAGCCTACAAGATGTTCTGAAGGGTTACAGCACACGACAAACTCTTTGCTCAGAAATTGCAACAGTATAATAAGAAACTTGGACAGATCGTTCATATGAGTTTGAAGAAATGATATACTCACTTCTCAGCAGCCTGCTCATTTTGCCGGGTGGTTGTAAATTTCACAATCCAGGAACTGTAAATGGAAAGAAATAAAATATGAAATTCAGTCATCAAAGCGGTGCTTCATCGCTCATGAAAAGTATAAAAATTCAGAAAATAATTAATTTCAATATAGGATACTTACATAAAGAGTGGACGATGGTGTTCAGGTCTTTGCTGTGGAGGAGGTTGGTGCCAGTTTTACTCTGGACGAGTTTGTTCACAGTGTGGTTGTGGATAAGCTTATGAATATCAGGAGAAATTTAAGGACATTATATACAAACCAAATGACCCAAATTCAGATAAAGTCCAGGCAATAATCTTGAAATAATATTAATAAATGATTTCAATATGGGGTTAACGATCAATTTATTATATTGCGTCAACCGTTATAACTATTTTAATGTTTTTCCTGAAACCGGACGTCAATGCAATTTCTGCATTATCCGCCTAAATTAATTAATGTTTTCACACTTTTTTTTTCTAACTGGAGGAGAGCCTGGAGAGCTTTTACCTTGTACCCGAGACTACAAGGTGCATACGTCTTGCCATGATAACTTTTTCGAACAGGTGATTTGAGTATTACGTCTATCTGACATGACTTGACAAACACTAGACATTTCGCCTATCTGGAGTTATCAATAGTCATCAATGTAATGCGCAATGAATTTCATAACGTCAAATACGCAAAACTTCGGTCAGGATAGGTATATGGTTGTTAAGGAGGAAAGTTTTCAATTATTGCGCTGAACACACTATTTGCTTAAAATGTACACTTTTCCTGAATGTTGTTGTTATCGCGTGGATTTTACCGGGAAAATGAAACCATACTTACGTACCTAACAATATGTATTGTTCTGAAATATAACTAAATAATAATCGATGACCTGATGCTAGGTATGTTTTTTCCCAAACAAAAAATAACTCTACAATCATACTCTCAGCCTGACCTCTTCGCTAGGGTTCGATAATAGAAGAAATTGGCTTCGTGATCCGTACATGACTTAACCTCTGAGACTTATTGCAAGAATTACAGACTGTTGCACATAACGCAGATCTTCACAACAGCCGCTCCGTGGCTATGACGCCGCAACTCTTTCTTTTGTTTCGGCAGTGACCACTCTAGATGAACCTTAGTAAGGTATGCATGTTTACACGGGCTTTTGAGAGTTATCTCTGTCACTACCTCTGTAAGATGATACCGGTCGTGGATAATAAATACAACTGGTTGAGACTTCGAGGTGTGTTAGGTAATGCTCTTTCATTTTGCAATGAAGCCTCTCAAAGCTTCTAAGTCATTGCATCATGAACCCGCCTCCTTTAAATACAAGAGTATTACCTTCCCCTTCCCCCGACGTCGCACTCTAGAGTTATGGCTCGTACGCTCTAAGTTCACTAACGTATGTCGTTATATTTCGATGGTAACGCCACAACGTATCCATTGTCGATATGTACCACTGTCTGCAGTGTATCAGCATGAAACATTAATGGAAATTTGAAAGCTTTAATGATTTTATAAGGGTTGTTTATATCGAGATCCTCCATTTTTCCATGTCTTATTATATTTTTTTTTTTTTGTAATTTAAACAGCAAAAACTGACACTGTATATTTTTTTGGAATTTCTGTATGTTTTTGCTGAATTAAGTAAATAATTTTGAATTATTCCACTTCATCTCTGTTATCACCTTTTCCACATTGGGGCACCCAAACATTTCAATGTTTACGTGTCTGAAGCCCAACGTTGAAAGCAATTTTTTTCAACTGTTATACGCCCCTTATACGCCCATTAGTGTTCTTTATTTGGATCGAGGGAGTGCAAACGCTCCACTAAATTTTCCTGGGTTGTCTCCATCGGAATTTCGGAATATTTTTAAATTTCCATGAATATGACAATCACAGAATGCAATTTCCTTACTTTTTCACAGATGGAGAAATAATTTAATATGGTGCAGGTGCATCACCCCATTCCAAAGATCATAAATACCAAACTCTTTAAAGTATATGTCACTCTTAAGGGGGAACTGGGAAGCCATCAATGTCGATTACATACCTATTATTAATATCCATATTATTATTATTATTTTTCGACATTATGGCGCGCACACACACACACACTATATTAATACTTTCCCATAGTTCAAATAGTCAGCAGACTTCATTGTCTCATCTTGATTGATTATGAGTCCGAGTACGGTCGTTCCTGCCTCTATATTTTTCATAATCTTACCATTATTTTCTATGATTCTCTGTATGCACACTTTCAATTCATCATCTGATCGACATTTTTGAAGTTTGTACTGAGTGTTTTAGAGAAGTTGGTTTGGCGATGGCAGTTTGACGGTTTTGAATTATTCCACTTCAACTCTGCCATCACCTTTTCCACATTGGGGCACCCAAACATTTCAATGTTTACGTGTCTGAAGCCCAACGTTGAAAGCAATTTTTTTCAACTGTTATACGCTCCTTATACGCCCATTAGTGTTCTTTATTTGGATCGAGGGAGTGCAAACGCTCCACTAAATTTTCCTGGGTTATGTCTCCATCGGAATTTCGGAATATGTTTAAATTTCCATGAATATGACAATCACAGAATGCAATTTCCTTACTTTTTCCCAGATGGAGAAATAATTTAATATGGTGCAGGTGCATCACCCCATTCCAAAGATCATAAATACCAAACTCTTTAAAGTATATGCCACTCTTAACACTACGGTGCACGCGCCTCAAAAAGGTTCAAGAGTGCTCGCGTGGGCTACCTTTGTAGCCCATTTAAAATTGAAATATAATTAAAGATATCGGTGTTATTTCAAAATAAAACTCATTTATTGTTATTAAAGACATTTATTAAGTAAACTGAAATTAAAAAAAAACCTTCTCTTTCTTAAACTAAATAATATCAACAAAACTTCAGACTTCTTAAAAAATCAAATATTTTTACTTCTTTGAGATCAATCAACTTTTGGTTTAATTTTTAAGTTTGTTTTAAAATATTTTTTTTAATTTTCGTTACAAGAAGGACAAATTAAAATTTGATGATCACTACATATACGCCTGTAGCATTTTGAACATGTTTTCCTTGTGCTGCGATCGCGAATTCTGCTACAAAATGCACAGCGTGCAACTCCGCCACGAATTGGCATATTTCCTTGTTGAGGAGCTTCTGATATGTTCAACAATAGTTTGGCTTTTGTTTTGATGCTCCTTGGAACATTATCCTTATAAATACGTTCTAAAATTAATGGTTTTACAAGCTCAAACCCCAAAGACTGAAGAAAAATGCGTCTGATGATTTTTTCATTTGAATTATTCAGCTGATGAATAACTAGGCTATTTATAGCTGTAATATTCAAAAAATTAAAAAATAATGTTAGAGGCCAACGCCTACTATTTCTAGATACGTCATATTGACGACACATCCTATCCACAATCTCCACCCCACACTTTGTGTGGTTATAAAAAGTTATAATTTCAGGTTTTCTTGCGTCGCCGGTAGTAGCATCTATTGCTTCATCGTGGTGCATTGTGGACAATAATAAGACTGTTCTGTTTCTTTTTGGCACATAACTGACAAGTGTACAGTCTTTCTGACACCCAAATAAAGAGCTATTTATTTGTCGGCCCTGACTAGTCTTAAAATTTGTGGGTATTTCTGGTTTGTTACTCTTGAGAGTGCCGACAACAGTAATTCTTTTTTCCAAAAGCTGCAATGCCACTGAATAACTGGTGAACCAGTTATCCATCGTAACATTGCATCCCATATATTTTATAAGTGGCTCTAGTAATCTGTTGGTGACGTCTGCAACTTTGTTGGATACGCGAAATGGCCCTTCTGGTTGTTCACCACAATAAACTTCAAAGTTGTAAATATACGGGCATTTTGTGTCCACTACCATAAATATTTTTATTCCAAATTTTGCCGGTTTGTTGGGTAGGTACATTATAAATGCACATCGACCTCTAAATGCTACGAGTTGCTCATCCAACGTCATGTGTTCACTTGGAGTATAATATTCTAAGCAATGCTTTCTCATACCCTCAATAAAGTACCGTATGACAGCAAGTTTATCGATTTCTTGTCTTTGAGGGCGATCGCGGATGTCATCAAATCGCAAAGATCATAATAGGAAACGAAATCTATTTATCGACATTGTGAGATAAACCAGCTCAAAGCCTGTCCCAATAGTTGTCCCAAAAGTCTTTAAGATTTTGACGTCCAGATCTATTGGCTCCGATTACTATAAGTAACCCAACAAACGCTCTCATTTCAGTGAGAGTCGTAGGCTTCGCATCGCGTTCTCCTTGGTATTTAGTCTTTATAGTATTTATATATATATTCGTACAATTCACCAAGGATTCAAAAACATCAGTGTCAAAAAATAACTCAAAACATTGAAGGGATGTGCTGGCATTACAGGCAGTACCTTTTAGTCCTAAAGGTCTTTGTATAATATTGTGAGAACGTACCCTTGTTGCAGGAAATGGACGTTTTCTCCATTCTGTTTCATTTCGTGACTTATAAGTGGCTAAATCTGCAAGCGGTACACTGTCATCCGAATCGCTGTTATTTTGTTCAGCAATCTTATCATTTTCATCATCATCTTGCTCGGTGTCAGTTTCATGCGGAGAATGAATTGTATTTTCTTCTTCTCTCAAATCCTCTTCCTGTTCACTTTCAATCAAATCATCCTAATCTAACTCCTCTTCTAGCCATCTTGACACGTTTTCTTCCAATCTGCGTTCCATATTTCCGATCTGTTGATAAAATATCAACTAAAAGTAAGTTCACATTTCACAAATATAAAATACGATACCAAAATTATTAAGAAAACATAATATTGATGTCAATTTTAAAAAATATTTCGTACCTCAAAAGTTCCACCAGTGCACGCAAGGGCTACATACGTAGCCCAACAACTTGAAATCGTTATTACTTGCACGTGTGCCAGCGTCAAGTGCTCACGCCACTCTAAACGCGTCCAGCAACAACCAAACGGAGCTTAGCCAGCGGCTCAAAGTTAAATCACATCATTTCGTGAAGTAATGAACAAAAACAATACTCTGGGCTACATATGTAGCCCGCGCGTGTACTCGCGTGTTAAGGAGGAAATGGGAAGCAATCAATGTCGATTACATACCTATTATTAATCTCCATATTATTATTATTATTTCTCGACATTATGGCGCGCATACACACACACACACTATATTAATACTTTCCCATAGTTCAAATAGTCAGCAGACTTCATTGTCTCATCTTGATTGATCACTTTCAATCCATCATCTGATCGACATTTTTTAAGTTTGTACTTAGTGCAATCCACCTGATTGTCACCTTGAGCGAAAATGGATAACCTAGTGTTTTCGATTTGCCTTCTCGTTGAATGATCAACAGGCCGACAACAGCTGTCCACCCCTCTGTCTTAGACGGTAGACCCTCTAGCCCCCCCAGCTTACCCACGCCAGCAAACTCGTTGATTAGGATCTCTATTCTGAATCTCCCCATTTCTGTCTTCCATCAGGTCTGCTGATTATTATAAAAGATGAGACTCTTTTCGAAGAATTCAGTCATGGGTTCTAGCTATCAACATCGGGTATCCGAGGAATTGTCCCATTACCGTGAAATCTAGTTTCATCCACATCAGTTTAATAAATTAATTTGTTGATTAATTTATTAAAAAGATTGTTGAGAATACAATGTCTACATATCTCGTTTGAAGTTCCAAAAACAAATGTAAATATTTATTACTATGGGTATGTATCAAGATAAAAAATAATTATTAAATTAGACAAAAAATAACACCTTTTTATTTTTTAATTTATAACTTGTATTCTTTAATTCTTTCTTTGGTGTGGTGGTGATTTTTTGTGTGTCTGTTGCCTGTGACATCTAAAATTTTAATTATTTCTGGACATTATTTAAGTACAATACCAGTTTGATGCATGCAATAGGATGCTAATGAAGTTTGAACACATGTCATATTTAAATAAAATAAAATAAATAAAAAAGCCCTTTATTCTGCGTATTTACAAAATTTTGTGTGTTTACATTTTAAATCAGATCTCTTAACACAGTGTGCCTCTCGGCATAGGCCTCCTCCAACGACTGTTTTCTGTCCTTTGCAACCCGTCTCCAGTTTGGACCCGCAGTAAGTTTTAGCTCATCCTCCCATCTTTGGTTTTGTCTTCCTCGGTTTCTTCTACCATCCCTTGGGTACCACTCCGTCACCTCTCTGCTCCATTTTCCTTTTGTGTCCCGTATCATGTGGCCAGTCCAACGCCATTTCTGCTGGTCAATGCGAGTTAGGACATCAGTGACTCCTGTTTTGGTACGAAGGTCAATATTTCTCACTCTATCCTGTCTCCTATCATATTTACCAATGAGTTATTTGTTGGTGTGTTGTGTTCTGGATTTGTGGATGTTCCTGGTTGTGGCATCTAAAATAATGTAATAATTATTATTATAAACAAAAAATTAAATCAACTTCCAAAGAAAATACACAAAAAGATATGAAATAAAACTTATTTTCTTAATAATTACCCTTTTTTTTCTGGACATTATTTAGGTACAATACCAGTTTGATGCATGCAATAGGATGCTAATGAAGTTTGAACACATGTCATTTACAGACTTCAGTCATTGTTGATGCTATGAATTCTGAACCTCTATCTGTCGCAATTTCTCGCGGTATACCATACCTTAAAATGAAGTTTTCTACGAACGATTTTGCCACGGTGACGGCGTCCTTACGATCTAAAGGGTATGCTTCTACGAACTTAGTAAGTTCGCACTGAATTGTTAAAATATAAACCTTACCAAAATAATCCTTATCTAGGGGCCCCACTAAATCTAAAAATATCTTATCAAATGCACCTGTAGCAGTGCTCGTTACTACCATAGGTTCTTGAACAGGTAAAGAATACTTTTGCATTTGGCATTTCTTACATTTGCTTACAAATTCAGTAACGTCACGTTCCATTCCAGGCCAGAAATAAGATTTTTTGATGTTATTTAACATTCTTCTTATTCCTGCATGGCCACCAGTTGGTAATAAGTGGTAGTCATTAATTATTACTTTTTTATCGTCATTACAAATTATTCTCCTAACTCCTTTAAGAATATGTAGGCGTGGTCCGGACCATATTTTTTATTATTTATGTCTTTCGACAACCAGTCGATAAATTCATAATTACTTGCAAGTTTTATAATAAAGATATTTTCAATATCTATTTGCCTTCAATACTGCTCCAGTTCACTCACATATGCGTCTCGCGCGATATATGATCGGAAATCTGGACAAGTATATAATCTCATTTCATTTTCATTGTATGAAAATGAACCAAAATTCTTAAAATTACTATTCATACTACACATTTTATTCCGAGAAACCAACAATAATTCCACACAATTTGACGTCCTCGCAGGCATTTCTACAACTTTCGGTTGATCAGGCCGAACATCAGTAGAAGTGCTAGGCAAAGTCGACAAATTTTGCTGAACTACGTGTTGACTTTCTAATTTTTTTCGTTGTTTTCTTGTCATAACAGTAATAACTCGTTCACTCATTTCTTTCAATTCTTCTGAAGTAACTCGTATTCTAGATAATGCGTCTGCAGCAACATTATCTTTTCCTTTTATATACTCAATTACAAAATCATACTTCTCCAAAATTAAACGATTGTTCATGTTAAATAAATACAGGATGGTCAAAAAGTCGTGGATCAAACGAAACAGGGAAATGAAGGATGTAATTTTCAACAAAAATCTTTCTAGAGCATGGTCATAACTTCATTGCACGAATAGTTATAAATACTTTTGTTGTTTTCAATGAAACTACCGAGTTTTCTTACAATTTAATCAATAAAAAATTAAATTGACTAAAAACAATAAAACAAAAGATGTTGTATTATGACTCGATAATGTATCAATACTACAAAAATTTTATTGCAGCTCTTGGTACCGAATTTAATGAGCAATGAATTTTTTTCCGTAAATTTTGAAGCGTTACAAAAAATTACTTCTCACTTTAAGGGCACCCTGTGAAAAAAAAATGTGCTACGGAAAAGTGAACCGGTATTTAAAAAACTTGCTGATTTAATGCTGATTAAAATGAGGTACAACACTTTATTGTTTGACCTTTAGTTTTTGTTTTATGGTTGTTTTTTCATATCAAGGTGCAAATTTATAAATGGTAAATTTAAAGGAAAATTTAGATTTTTGCTCATACATACTATGTAGTAATTTCAGAAGCCATCATGAAATAAAAAGAACAATTATTATGACTCAGTAATTTTATTAAAATTAATTTTTTACATTAAATGCTCAAAGTTCCCACCTCTGACCATAATGCACAATCTGCACCGCCTAATAAAATTCGCACGTAATCGGCGGAATGCCCCTCTGTTATTAACTATTTGTAACCTAGCAAACTCGATCTTTTGTCGTAGTTCTTGTTCGGTGTTGTTTTCTACTTGATAAACTATTTCTTTGAAATAGCCCCAAACAAAAAAGTCCAATGGATTAAGGTCGGGCGACCGGGGTGGCCATGCAATAGGTCCACCTCGACCAATCCACCGGTTAGGGAAGCGCTCGTTCAAGTGTTCTCGAACTGCTCGAGCGTAATGAGGCGGGGCGCCATCTTGTTGCAGCCACATTTCTGCCACTCTATCTTGAGAAATCTCAGATTCATTGAGTATTTGAGTTAAATTGTTTTCCAAAAAAAATAAATACAGAGCACCATTCAGCCTTGGTGGCATTTCATGTACCACAAGCTGCTGGTCAATTATTCCAGCCCACATGTTAATACCAAACAGATGCTGGAATCTATCATTTCTGATAATATGTGGGTTCACTCTAGAGTAAAAATGTAAATTGTGGATGTTAAAAACTCCCATTCTTTTAAAATTTGACTCATCAGTCCATAGCACTTTGTTAAAGAACTGCGGATCCTAAGCTTATCAAATTATTAAAGAAATAAGTATTGAGAAAAATATTTATATTATACTGAGCTACAACATAGCAAAGCAGTATTATATAGCTGCTACATAATCAACCTACTGCTAGTATTAATACTTACAATTTGAACATTCGTGGAATGGTAGTGCTTCCTATTAAAAAATCTCTCCTCGTGTTCACTCGGCCTGACCAAGGCAACATGTGTGCCGTCAATACACCCCAAAACACCAGGGAAGCCAAATTTATTAGAAAACCTGCCAAAAATAAGATGTAAGCTTTATGTGGGTAATTTTTTTAAAAATACACATCAATATGATGAATATAATTTTAATAGCACTGACCCATTTACTATTCTTTGCCTTTGTTGTCTGGTTTGAGGAAAATGGATGTGCTTTCTCAATATAGAGAGGTGATTTAAGGCCATGGTCACATCTGTAATTGCCTTAGACACGCTGCTCTGACTAAGTCCATGCAAATAGCTCATACCTACAGGTTTTTGATATGAGCCACTTGCATAGAAAGAGAGTGCTGTTAACACCTGCAAAAGTAGTGTATATGTAGGATTATCTACACTTTGCAATTAGGTACTAATAAGGAATATAATGATAATTGGGTATTTACTTACTTTACATTCTACAGTAACTTTTGTTTTCCTACGAGTTCGAGGCAAAAAGGGTTTGAGTTCAGTGCACAATTCAGCGAACAACTCTTTAGTTATCCTGTAATGTGCACTAAAGTTAGGAATCTCCATAGGTCTTGCCTCATTCCTCAATCTTCGTCGTAAACGTCTCACGCGCGTGTTCTCGTCTAATCTATTTTGTGCTTCTAATGCCTCCTGAATGAGAAAAGCACGAGACATATCGAAAGCGTCTGTAAACAAATAACCTACAAAAAACATAAAAGAATGACGAAAGATATTTATGTCAAATAAAGTTATGTGATAATACACAGGAAGTATTAATACACTTCTACACTTTGATTTCAACTTTTGTGTATTAATTAATGCAGAATAAATATCAAAAATACCTTAGCAACAACCTAAATGGGCTGTCGCTCTTTGACAATTCAAATTGTTTGCTAGCTGCTCGCTATCTGCTGTCGCGTTGCGATCTCACTCATACGTAATACCGATTTTTTTCATTACAACGAGCTTTGATGCACTTTTAGTTCCTCAATTGTTCGCTTGAGCGCGCTACCATCGATTGTCCGCTATCGCGTCGCTGTTGCTAATACATAATACAAAAATTATGTTTGACAGCCATATTTGTACAATTTACGCCTGTCGCATTGCTGTTGCAAGATACATAATCAGCCTGCGGGTTGATAATTTCCATAAGCGTTGTCGTATGAGCTCGTCTTCACCGCCGTCAGGCCAGAAGGCTTCGATCAGATTCCGATAATCTTCGAACTGAAGAAATTGACTCATGTAAAAGAAGACTTCGCAAGGCAGGTGAGGTGAGGCAGCAGGTGGCGAGGCTTTGCGGGAGGTTGTCCAGGATGGTACCCGTTTTCTTAAACTCGTTACGACGGCACGATAAGATTCGCACATTATTTTTATTCACCGTAGATATTTTTAATAGAGAGCCGGCTCACACGTCCTTCCAGTGCCGCAGTCAATAGAGGACTGCACTCGTGGAATCACAATATTTATCACAAAAATTGAAACAATCAAACATGAGGATATATTTATACGAAGCAAACTTTTGGCGGTCAGGGTTGCTGGAGGCAGTGTTTACGTTTCCTTAGAATTTTGGCTGAAAAGAAAAAAATACAATATCTATAAAGCAAACAGCCCACACCATGCAAAGAGGTTACCATAGGAAGTGGAATCTTTGCCTGAGTAACATTGATGTAAAATCCATTACAAACATAAAAAATGCATTTAATAGACATTTAGCAATTTGTATATAATATAATTTAAATGTTTGGAATGTATAATGACGTTGTTGCTTAAAACATAATATCATATGCAAAAAGCTAGGATATTTTTTTGTTAAATAGAATAACCCGCGGCTCCGTCCGTGCTAATGTCGATCCCTCGTGAACAATTTATTTTAAAAGATACCCTTCGCCCTAAATCTGAGTCTACTATGCATATGAAAAATTTCGTGATAACTGATCCAGTAAATGTGACGTGAAGACCACAAACAAACTCATTTTCGCATTTCTAATATTAGTTAGGATAGGATCATTTTCGAACGTAAGTTTTCACACGTTTAGTTTATACCTGATTTAGCATGCAACAAGCAACACATCACATCGATGTGTCTTAAGCAGCGCGGCACGTCTAGTAGACTCGATAGGGAACACATCAGACGTTCATATTTGCTGCTTCAAGCAAGAGCCATTCGTAGCCATTAAAAAACTGGTGGAGTATGTTCGGGTTGATAATTTCCATAATCGTTGTCGTATGAGCTCGTCTTCACCGCCGTCAGGCCAGAAGGCTTCGATCAGATTCCGATAACCGAAGAAATTGACTCATGTAGAAGAAGACTTTGCAAGGCAGGTGAGGTGGGGCAGCAGGTGGCGAGGCTTTGCGGGAGGTTGTCCAGGATGGTACCCGTTTTCTTAAACTCGTTACGACGGCACGATAAGATTCGCACATTATTTTGATTCACCGTAGATATTTTTAATAGAGAGCCGGCTCATACGTCCTTCCAGTGCCGCAGTCAATAGAGGACTGCACTCGTGGGATCACAATATTTATCACAAAAATTGAAACAATCAAATATGAGGATATATCTATACGAAGCAAACTTTTGGCGGTCAGGGTTGCTGGAGGCAGTGTTTACGTTTCCAGTTGTGGTGACTACGTTAGAATTTTGGCTGAAAAGAAAAAAATACAATATCTATAAAGCAAACAGCCCACACCATGCAAAGAGGTTACCATAGGAAGTGGAATCTTTGCCTGGGTAACATTGATGTAAAATCCATTACAAACATAAAAAATGCATTTAATAGACATTTAGCAATTTGTATATAATATAATTTAAATGTTTGGAATGTATAATGACGTTTTTGCTTAAAACATAATATCATATGCAAAAAGCTAGCATATTTTTTTGTTAAATAGAATAACCAGCGGCTCCGTCCGTGCTAATGTCGATCCCTCGTGAACAATTTATTTTGAAAGATACCCTTCGCCCTTAATCTGAGTCTACTATGCATATGAAAAATTTCGTGATAACTGATTCAGTAAATGTGACGTGAAGACCACAAACAAACTCATTTTCGCATTTCTAATATTAGTTAGGATAGGATCATTTTCGAACGTAAGTTTTCACACGTTTAGTTTATACCTGATTTAGCATGCAACAAGCAACACATCACATCGATGTGTCTTAAGCAGCGCGGCACGTCTAGTAGACTCGGTAGGGAACACATCAGACGTTCATATTTGCTGCTTCAAGCAAGAGCCATTCGTAGCCATTAAAAAACTGGTGGAGTATGTTCGGGTTGATAATTTCCATAATCGTTGTCGTATGAGCTCGTCTTCACCGCCGTCAGGCCAGAAGGCTTCGATCAGATTCCGATAACCGAAGAAATTGACTCATGTAGAAGAAGACTTTGCAAGGCAGGTGAGGTGGGGCAGCAGGTGGCGAGGCTTTGCGGGAGGTTGTCCAGGATGGTACCCGTTTTCTTAAACTCGTTACGACGGCACGATAAGATTCGCACATTATTTTGATTCACCGTAGATATTTTTAATAGAGAGCCGGCTCATACGTCCTTCCAGTGCCGCAGTCAATAGAGGACTGCACTCGTGGGATCACAATATTTATCACAAAAATTGAAACAATCAAACATGAGGATATATCTATACGAAGCAAACTTTTGGCGGTCAGGGTTGCTGGAGGCAGTGTTTACGTTTCCAGTTGTGGTGACTACGTTAGAATTTTGGCTGAAAAGAAAAAAATACAATATCTATAAAGCAAACAGCCCACACCATGCAAAGAGGTTACCATAGGAAGTGGAATCTTTGCCTGGGTAACATTGATGTAAAATCCATTACAAACATAAAAAATGCATTTAATAGACATTTAGCAATTTGTATATAATATAATTTAAATGTTTGGAATGTATAATGACGTTTTTGCTTAAAACATAATATCATATGCAAAAAGCTAGGATATTTTTTTGTTAAATAGAATAACCAGCGGCTCCGTCCGTGCTAATGTCGATCCCTCGTGAACAATTTATTTTGAAAGATACCCTGCGCCCTTAATCTGAGTCTACTATGCATATGAAAAATTTCGTGATAACTGATTCAGTAAATGTGACGTGAAGACCACAAACAAACTCATTTTCGCATTTCTAATATTAGTTAGGATAGGATCATTTTCGAACGTAAGTTTTCACACGTTTAGTTTATACCTGATTTAGCATGCAACAAGCAACACATCGCATCGATGTGTCTTAAGCAGCGCGGCACGTCTAGTAGACTCGGTAGGGAACACATCAGACGTTCATACTTGCTGCTTCAAGCAGGAGCCATTCGTAGCCATTAAAAAAACTGGTGGAGTATGTTCGGGTTGATAATTTCCACAAGCGTTGTCGTATGAGCTCGTCTTCACCGCCGTCAGGCCAGAAGGCTTCGATCAGATTCCGATAATCTTCGAACTGAAGAAATTGACTCATGTAGAAGAAGACTTCGCAAGGCAGGTGAGGTGAGGCAGCAGGTGGCGAGGCTTTGTTATTTGGCGAGGCGTTACGACGGCACGATAAGATTCGCACATTATTTTTATTCACCGTAGATATTTTTAATAGAGAGCCGGCTCACACGTCCTTCCAGTGCCGCAGTCAATAGAGGACTGCACTCGTCGAATCACAATATTTATCACAAAAATTGAAACAATCAAACATGAGGATATATTTATACAAAGCAAACTTTTGGCGGTCAGGGTTGCTGGAGGCAGTGTTTACGTTTCCTGTTGTGGTGACTACGTTAGAATTTTGGCTGAAAAGAAAAAAATACAATATCTATAAAGCAAACAGCCCACACCATGCAAAGAGGTTACCATAGGAAGTGGAATCTTTGCCTGAGTAACATTGATGTAAAATCCATTACAAACATAAAAAATGCATTTAATAGACATTTAGCAATTTGTATATAATATAATTTAAATGTTTGGAATGTATAATGACGTATTTGCTTAAAACATAATATCATATGCAAAAAGCTAGGATATTTTTTTGTTAAATAGAATAACCCGCGGCTCCGTCCGTGCTAATGTCGATCCCTCGTGAACAATTTATTTTGAAAGATACCCTTCGCCCTTAATCTGAGTCTACTATGCATATGAAAAATTTCGTGATAACTGATTCAGTAAATGTGACGTGAAGACCACAAACAAACTCATTTTCGCATTTCTAATATTAGTTAGGATAGGATCATTTTCGAACGTAAGTTTTCACACGTTTAGTTTATACCTGATTTAGCATGCAACAAGCAACACATCGCATCGATGTGTCTTAAGCAGCGCGGCACGTCTAGTAGACTCGGTAGGGAACACATCAGACGTTCATACTTGCTGCTTCAAGCAGGAGCCATTCGTAGCTATTAAAAAAACTGGTGGAGTATGTTCGGGTTGATAATTTCCACAAGCGTTGTCGTATGAGCTCGTCTTCACCGCCGTCAGGCCAGAAGGCTTCGATCAGATTCCGATAATCTTCGAACTGAAGAAATTGACTCATGTAGAAGAAGACTTCGCAAGGCAGGTGAGGTGAGGCAGCAGGTGGCGAGGCTTTGTTATTTGGCGAGGCGTTACGACGGCACGATAAGATTCGCACATTATTTTTATTCACCGTAGATATTTTTAATAGAGAGCCGGCTCACACGTCCTTCCAGTGCCGCAGTCAATAGAGGACTGCACTCGTCGAATCACAATATTTATCACAAAAATTGAAACAATCAAACATGAGGATATATTTATACAAAGCAAACTTTTGGCGGTCAGGGTTGCTGGAGGCAGTGTTTACGTTTCCTGTTGTGGTGACTACGTTAGAATTTTGGCTGAAAAGAAAAAAATACAATATCTATAAAGCAAACAGCCCACACCATGCAAAGAGGTTACCATAGGAAGTGGAATCTTTGCCTGAGTAACATTGATGTAAAATCCATTACAAACATAAAAAATGCATTTAATAGACATTTAGCAATTTGTATATAATATAATTTAAATGTTTGGAATGTATAATGACGTATTTGCTTAAAACATAATATCATATGCAAAAAGCTAGGATATTTTTTTGTTAAATAGAATAACCCGCGGCTCCGTCCGTGCTAATGTCGATCCCTCGTGAACAATTTATTTTGAAAGATACCCTTCGCCCTTAATCTGAGTCTACTATGCATATGAAAAATTTCGTGATAACTGATTCAGTAAATGTGACGTGAAGACCACAAACAAACTCATTTTCGCATTTCTAATATTAGTTAGGATAGGATCATTTTCGAACGTAAGTTTTCACACGTTTAGTTTATACCTGATTTAGCATGCAACAAGCAACACATCGCATCGATGTGTCTTAAGCAGCGCGGCACGTCTAGTAGACTCGGTAGGGAACACATCAGACGTTCATACTTGCTGCTTCAAGCAGGAGCCATTCGTAGCCATTAAAAAAACTGGTGGAGTATGTTCGGGTTGATAATTTCCACAAGCGTTGTCGTATGAGCTCGTCTTCACCGCCGTCAGGCCAGAAGGCTTCGATCAGATTCCGATAATCTTCGAACTGAAGAAATTGACTCATGTAGAAGAAGACTTCGCAAGGCAGGTGAGGTGAGGCAGCAGGTGGCGAGGCTTTGCGGGAGGTTGTCCAGGATGGTACCCGTTTTCTTAAACTCGTTACGACGGCACGATAAGATTCGCACATTATTTTTATTCACCGTAGATATTTTTAATAGAGAGCCGGCTCACACGTCCTTCCAGTGCCGCAGTCAATAGAGGACTGCACTCGTCGAATCACAATATTTATCACAAAAATTGAAACAATCAAACATGAGGATATATTTATACGAAGCAAACTTTTGGCGGTCAGGGTTGCTGGAGGCAGTGTTTACGTTTCCTGTTGTGGTGACTACGTTAGAATTTTGGCTGAAAAGAAAAAAATATATCATATGCAAAAAGCTAGGATATTTTTTTGTTAAATAGAATAACCCGCGGCTCCGTCCGTGCTAATGTCGATCCCTCGTGAACAATTTATTTTAAAAGATACCCTTCGCCCTTAATCTGAGTCTACTATGCATATGAAAAATTTCGTGATAACTGATTCAGTAAATGTGACGTGAAGACCACAAACAAACTCATTTTCGCATTTCTAATATTAGTTAGGATAGGATCATTTTCGAACGTAAGTTTTCACACGTTTAGTTTATACCTGATTTAGCATGCAACAAGCAACACATCACATCGATGTGTCTTAAGCAGCGCGGCACGTCTAGTAGACTCGATAGGGAACACATCAGACGTTCATATTTGCTGCTTCAAGCAAGAGCCATTCGTAGCCATTAAAAAAACTGGTGGAGTATGTTCGGGTTGATAATTTCCATAATCGTTGTCGTATGAGCTCGTCTTCACCGCCGTCAGGCCAGAAGGCTTCGATCAGATTCCGATAACCGAAGAAATTGACTCATGTAGAAGAAGACTTTGCAAGGCAGGTGAGGTGGGGCAGCAGGTGGCGAGGCTTTGCGGAAGGTTGTCCAGGATGGTACCCGTTTTCATTAACTCGTTACGACGGCACGATAAGATTCGCACATTATTTTGATTCACCGTAGATATTTTTAATAGAGAGCCGGCTCACAAGTCCTTCCAGTGCCGCAGTCAATAGAGGACTGCACTCGTGGGATCACAATATTTATCACAAAAATTGAAACAATCAAACATGAGGATATATCTATACGAAGCAAACTTTTGGCGGTCAGGGTTGCTGGAGGCAGTGTTTACGTTTCCAGTTGTGGTGACTACGTTAGAATTTTGGCTGAAAAGAAAAAAATACAATATCTATAAAGCAAACAGCCCACACCATGCAAAGAGGTTACCATAGGAAGTGGAATCTTTGCCTGGGTAACATTGATGTAAAATCCATTACAAACATAAAAAATGCATTTAATAGACATTTAGCAATTTGTATATAATATAATTTAAATGTTTGGAATGTATAATGACGTTTTTGCTTAAAACATAATATCATATGCAAAAAGCTAGGATATTTTTTTGTTAAATAGAATAACCAGCGGCTCCGTCCGTGCTAATGTCGATCCCTCGTGAACAATTTATTTTGAAAGATACCCTGCGCCCTTAATCTGAGTCTACTATGCATATGAAAAATTTCGTGATAACTGATTCAGTAAATGTGACGCGAAGACCACAAACAAACTCATTTTCGCATTTCTAATATTAGTTAGGATAGGATCATTTTCGAACGTAAGTTTTCACACGTTTAGTTTATACCTGATTTAGCATGCAACAAGCAACACATCGCATCGATGTGTCTTAAGCAGCGCGGCACGTCTAGTAGACTCGGTAGGGAACACATCAGACGTTCATACTTGCTGCTTCAAGCAGGAGCCATTCGTAGCCATTAAAAAAACTGGTGGAGTATGTTCGGGTTGATAATTTCCACAAGCGTTGTCGTATGAGCTCGTCTTCACCGCCGTCAGGCCAGAAGGCTTCGATCAGATTCCGATAATCTTCGAACTGAAGAAATTGACTCATGTAGAAGAAGACTTCGCAAGGCAGGTGAGGTGAGGCAGCAGGTGGCGAGGCTTTGTTATTTGGCGAGGCGTTACGACGGCACGATAAGATTCGCACATTATTTTTATTCACCGTAGATATTTTTAATAGAGAGCCGGCTCATACGTCCTTCCAGTGCCGCAGTCAATAGAGGACTGCACTCGTCGAATCACAATATTTATCACAAAAATTGAAACAATCAAACATGAGGATATATTTATACAAAGCAAACTTTTGGCGGTCAGGGTTGCTGGAGGCAGTGTTTACGTTTCCTGTTGTGGTGACTACGTTAGAATTTTGGCTGAAAAGAAAAAAATACAATATCTATAAAGCAAACAGCCCACACCATGCAAAGAGGTTACCATAGGAAGTGGAATCTTTGCATGAGTAACATTGATGTAAAATCCATTACAAACATAAAAAATGCATTTAATAGACATTTAGCAATTTGTATATAATATAATTTAAATGTTTGGAATGTATAATGACGTATTTGCTTAAAACATAATATCATATGCAAAAAGCTAGGATATTTTTTTGTTAAATAGAATAACCCGCGGCTCCGTCCGTGCTAATGTCGATCCCTCGTGAACAATTTATTTTGAAAGATACCCTTCGCCCTTAATCTGAGTCTACTATGCATATGAAAAATTTCGTGATAACTGATTCAGTAAATGTGACGTGAAGACCACAAACAAACTCATTTTCGCATTTCTAATATTAGTTAGGATAGGATCATTTTCGAACGTAAGTTTTCACACGTTTAGTTTATACCTGATTTAGCATGCAACAAGCAACACATCGCATCGATGTGTCTTAAGCAGCGCGGCACGTCTAGTAGACTCGGTAGGGAACACATCAGACGTTCATACTTGCTGCTTCAAGCAGGAGCCATTCGTAGCCATTAAAAAAACTGGTGGAGTATGTTCGGGTTGATAATTTCCACAAGCGTTGTCGTATGAGCTCGTCTTCACCGCCGTCAGGCCAGAAGGCTTCGATCAGATTCCGATAATCTTCGAACTGAAGAAATTGACTCATGTAGAAGAAGACTTCGCAAGGCAGGTGAGGTGAGGCAGCAGGTGGCGAGGCTTTGTTATTTGGCGAGGCGTTACGACGGCACGATAAGATTCGCACATTATTTTTATTCACCGTAGATATTTTTAATAGAGAGCCGGCTCACACGTCCTTCCAGTGCCGCAGTCAATAGAGGACTGCACTCGTCGAATCACAATATTTATCACAAAAATTGAAACAATCAAACATGAGGATATATTTATACAAAGAAAACTTTTGGCGGTCAGGGTTGCTGGAGGCAGTGTTTACGTTTCCTGTTGTGGTGACTACGTTAGAATTTTGGCTGAAAAGAAAAAAATACAATATCTATAAAGTAAACAGCCCACACCATGCAAAGAGGTTACCATAGGAAGTGGAATCTTTGCCTGAGTAACATTGATGTAAAATCCATTACAAACATAAAAAATGCATTTAATAGACATTTAGCAATTTGTATATAATATAATTTAAATGTTTGGAATGTATAATGACGTATTTGCTTAAAACATAATATCATATGCAAAAAGCTAGGATATTTTTTTGTTAAATAGAATAACCCGCGGCTCCGTCCGTGCTAATGTCGATCCCTCGTGAACAATTTATTTTGAAAGATACCTTTCGCCCTTAATCTGAGTCTACTATGCATATGAAAAATTTCGTGATAACTGATTCAGTAAATGTGACGTGAAGACCACAAACAAACTCATTTTCGCATTTCTAATATTAGTTAGGATAGGATCATTTTCGAACGTAAGTTTTCACACGTTTAGTTTATACCTGATTTAGCATGCAACAAGCAACACATCGCATCGATGTGTCTTAAGCAGCGCGGCACGTCTAGTAGACTCGGTAGGGAACACATCAGACGTTCATACTTGCTGCTTCAAGCAGGAGCCATTCGTAGCCATTAAAAAAACTGGTGGAGTATGTTCGGGTTGATAATTTCCACAAGCGTTGTCGTATGAGCTCGTCTTCACCGCCGTCAGGCCAGAAGGCTTCGATCAGATTCCGATAATCTTCGAACTGAAGAAATTGACTCATGTAGAAGAAGACTTCGCAAGGCAGGTGAGGTGAGGCAGCAGGTGGCGAGGCTTTGCGGGAGGTTGTCCAGGATGGTACCCGTTTTCTTAAACTCGTTACGACGGCACGATAAGATTCGCACATTATTTTTATTCACCGTAGATATTTTTAATAGAGAGCCGGCTCACACGTCCTTCCAGTGCCGCAGTCAATAGAGGACTGCACTCGTCGAATCACAATATTTATCACAAAAATTGAAACAATCAAACATGAGGATATATTTATACGAAGCAAACTTTTGGCGGTCAGGGTTGCTGGAGGCAGTGTTTACGTTTCCTGTTGTGGTGACTACGTTAGAATTTTGGCTGAAAAGAAAAAAATACAATATCTATAAAGCAAACAGCCCACACCATGCAAAGAGGTTACCATAGGAAGTGGAATCTTTGCCTGAGTAACATTGATGTAAAATCCATTACAAACATAAAAAATGCATTTAATAGACATTTAGCAATTTGTATATAATATAATTTAAATGTTTGGAATGTATAATGACGTATTTGCTTAAAACATAATATCATATGCAAAAAGCTAGGATATTTTTTTGTTAAATAGAATAACCCGCGGCTCCGTCCGTGCTAATGTCGATCCCTCGTGAACAATTTATTTTGAAAGATACCCTTCGCCCTTAATCTGAGTCTACTATGCATATGAAAAATTTCGTGATAACTGATTCAGTAAATGTGACGTGAAGACCACAAACAAACTCATTTTCGCATTTCTAATATTAGTTAGGATAGGATCATTTTCGAACGTAAGTTTTCACACGTTTAGTTTATACCTGATTTAGCATGCAACAAGCAACACATCGCATCGATGTGTCTTAAGCAGCACGGCACGTCTAGTAGACTCGGTAGGGAACACATCAGACGTTCATACTTGCTGCTTCAAGCAGGAGCCATTCGTAGCCATTAAAAAAACTGGTGGAGTATGTTCGGGTTGATAATTTCCACAAGCGTTGTCGTATGAGCTCGTCTTCACCGCCGTCAGGCCAGAAGGCTTCGATCAGATTCCGATAATCTTCGAACTGAAGAAATTGACTCATGTAGAAGAAGACTTCGCAAGGCAGGTGAGGTGAGGCAGCAGGTGGCGAGGCTTTGTTATTTGGCGAGGCGTTACGACGGCACGATAAGATTCGCACATTATTTTTATTCACCGTAGATATTTTTAATAGAGAGCCGGCTCACACGTCCTTCCAGTGCCGCAGTCAATAGAGGATCGTCGAATCACAATATTTATCACAAAAATTGAAACAATCAAACATGAGGATATATTTATACGAAGCAAACTTTTGGCGGTCAGGGTTGCTGGAGGCAGTGTTTACGTTTCCTGTTGTGGTGACTACGTTAGAATTTTGGCTGAAAAGAAAAAAATACAATATCTATAAAGCAAACAGCCCACACCATGCAAAGAGGTTACCATAGGAAGTGGAATCTTTGCCTGAGTAACATTGATGTAAAATCCATTACAAACATAAAAAATGCATTTAATAGACATTTAGCAATTTGTATATAATATAATTTAAATGTTTGGAATGTATAATGACGTATTTGCTTAAAACATAATATCATATGCAAAAAGCTAGGATATTTTTTTGTTAAATAGAATAACCCGCGGCTCCGTCCGTGCTAATGTCGATCCCTCGTGAACAATTTATTTTGAAAGATACCCTTCGCCCTTAATCTGAGTCTACTATGCATATGAAAAATTTCGTGATAACTGATTCAGTAAATGTGACGTGAAGACCACAAACAAACTCATTTTCGCATTTCTAATATTAGTTAGGATAGGATCATTTTCGAACGTAAGTTTTCACACGTTTAGTTTATACCTGATTTAGCATGCAACAAGCAACACATCACATCGATGTGTCTTAAGCAGCGCGGCACGTCTAGTAGACTCGATAGGGAACACATCAGACGTTCATATTTGCTGCTTCAAGCAAGAGCCATTCGTAGCAATTAAAAAACTGCTGGAGTATGTTCGGGTTGATAATTTCCATAATCGTTGTCGTATGAGCTCGTCTTCACCGCCGTCAGGCCAGAAGGCTTCGATCAGATTCCGATAACCGAAGAAATTGACTCATGTAGAAGAAGACTTTGCAAGGCAGGTGAGGTGGGGCAGCAGGTGGCGAGGCTTTGCAGAAGGTTGTCCAGGATGGTACCCGTTTTCTTAAACTCGTTACGACGGCACGATAAGATTCGCACATTATTTTGATTCACCGTAGATATTTTTAATAGAGAGCCGGCTCACAAGTCCTTCCAGTGCCGCAGTCAATAGAGGACTGCACTCGTGGGATCACAATATTTATCACAAAAATTGAAACAATCAAACATGAGGATATATCTATACGAAGCAAACTTTTGGCGGTCAGGGTTGCTGGAGGCAGTGTTTACGTTTCCTGTTGTGGTGACTACGTTAGAATTTTGGCTGAAAAAAAAAAAATACAATATCTATAAAGCAAACAGCCCACACCATGCAAAGAGGTTACCATAGGAAGTGGAATCTTTGCCTGAGTAACATTGATGTAAAATCCATTACAAACATAAAAAATGCATTTAATAGACATTTAGCAATTTGTATATAATATAATTTAAATGTTTGGAATGTATAATGACGTATTTGCTTAAAACATAATATCATATGCAAAAAGCTAGGATATTTTTTTGTTAAATAGAATAACCCGCGGCTCCGTCCGTGCTAATGTCGATCCCTCGTGAACAATTTATTTTGAAAGATACCCTTCGCCCTTAATCTGAGTCTACTATGCATATGAAAAATTTCGTGATAACTGATTCAGTAAATGTGACGTGAAGACCACAAACAAACTCATTTTCGCATTTCTAATATTAGTTAGGATAGGATCATTTTCGAACGTAAGTTTTCACACGTTTAGTTTATACCTGATTTAGCATGCAACAAGCAACACATCGCATCGATGTGTCTTAAGCAGCGCGGCACGTCTAGTAGACTCGGTAGGGAACACATCAGACGTTCATACTTGCTGCTTCAAGCAGGAGCCATTCGTAGCCATTAAAAAAACTGGTGGAGTATGTTCGGGTTGATAATTTCCACAAGCGTTGTCGTATGAGCTCGTCTTCACCGCCGTCAGGCCAGAAGGCTTCGATCAGATTCCGATAATCTTCGAACTGAAGAAATTGACTCATGTAGAAGAAGACTTCGCAAGGCAGGTGAGGTGAGGCAGCAGCTGGCGAGGCTTTGCGGGAGGTTGTCCAGGATGGTACCCGTTTTCGTAAACTCGTTACGACGGCACGATAAGATTCGCACATTATTTTTATTCACCGTAGATATTTTTAATAGAGAGCCGGCTCACACGTCCTTCCAGTGCCGCAGTCAATAGAGGACTGCACTCGTCGAATCACAATATTTATCACAAAAATTGAAACAATCAAACATGAGGATATATTTATACGAAGCAAACTTTTGGCGGTCAGGGTTGCTGGAGGCAGTGTTTACGTTTCCTGTTGTGGTGACTACGTTAGAATTTTGGCTGAAAAGAAAAAAATACAATATCTATAAAGCAAACAGACCACACCATGCAAAGAGGTTACCATAGGAAGTGGAATCTTTGCCTGAGTAACATTGATGTAAAATCCATTACAAACATAAAAAATGCATTTAATAGACATTTAGCAATTTGTATATAATATAATTTAAATGTTTGGAATGTATAATGACGTATTTGCTTAAAACATAATATCATATGCAAAAAGCTAGGATATTTTTTTGTTAAATAGAATAACCCGCGGCTCCGTCCGTGCTAATGTCGATCCCTCGTGAACAATTTATTTTGAAAGATACCCTTCGCCCTTAATCTGAGTCTACTATGCATATGAAAAATTTCGTGATAACTGATTCAGTAAATGTGACGTGAAGACCACAAACAAACTCATTTTCGCATTTCTAATATTAGTTAGGATAGGATCATTTTCGAACGTAAGTTTTCACACGTTTAGTTTTACCTGATGATGGCGCGTGGGGCGGATGAAACAACAAATGGCCTATAGCTGATGTCCACCTTCGATAGTTAGTGGACTGTATTTTTTTTATAGTCTCACGAATGCTGGAGGTAGGGGCAGATAGTAGGAAGGAGATTTCGTGCACTAACCTTTGGTCTTCGCGTCCACAAGCGCAGGCGCTGAGCAGCACGTCTGGGGCCCCAGGAAACACTCGCGAAACACTAGATGGTGCGTCACAGATGGAAATCAGCCGCGTACCAGTTCTCCAACGTCCATATATTCTGATAGCGGTCAGCGAGGACTTGACGAAAACGTCTATGTCCGTCTCGTAATGAGTCAATAATTACACTGTCGAAGTCTCGAATTCTCCTTTATCCCGAGCTTCAACGACGATAGGCGAAAGTGCACGAAAGGAAAGGGATGGAGATAGGTTAAGGGAAGCGCGTGAGACTATATTAATATTTACTCGGCCTAATTAAAATTTTAATTTGTTATTCTTTATTTATTTATTTATTTATAATACGAAATTTCATAATATGAAATATAATAATTTCATAGTACTCAATGGTTACTTAAAGTTATGCTAGATGGCGTTACCATTTCCCCCGCCCTTAAAGGTTCGCCTTTAAGAAAATATTATATACATATACGGTATATCTAAGCTAAATCAACTTAATAGTACCAAATACATATTATGCGGAACATAAATATTTATTATAATAACTATAGCTATTGAAAAAAAAAAATATATATATAAAAAGCTTTAATAAAACAAAGGTAGAAAGCGAGCGTTAGCATTATTGGTTAGGCAGAGGACACAAACGAACCACGGGACGTAGGAAAGCACCCTTAGCGGTCTTAACTGAAACTACGCGAACTACGCCATCCTTACCGGGGTGCAATTTTTCAATAACACCTAGCGGCCAAGCGAGAGGTGGTGTATTATCAGTTATAATTATTACAATTGTACCTAATGCAATAGAAGGAGAGGCCTTATTCCACTTTTGCCTCACTTGTAGCTTATGAAGATATTCTAGTCTCCATCGCTTCCAGAAAGACTGGACTAATTTATCAATTAATAGATGTCTATGTAATAGCGTGACGTTCCTTCCCTCTACATCGTGCGCGGGTAAAGAATTTAAAGGTATAGCGAATAAAAAATGGTTTGGCGTTAAAGCGCGTGGTTCCGACGGATCGGAACTTAAAACGGTAAGCGGTCGCGAATTTAATAGACATTCTATCTGTATGAGAAGAGTATTTAACTCCTCATAAGATAAAAGTTGTTGTCCTATGACCTTATTTAAGTGGGTCTTAATGACCTTCACCATGCTCTCCCAACATCCACCGAAATGTGGAGAAGCAGGGGGTATGTTCTTCCAAATAATTCTATTCTCTAATAGTTCCTCTTCGAATCGTGGTTTATATTCTTTGTCTAGGAAACGATAAAGGTCCTTTAGATATGATTGTGCCCCTACAAAATTCCTTCCATTATCTGAGTACAGATACTGGACGGGACCGCGGCGAGCCAGAAAGCGTTTCAAGGCAGCTAAGAAGCTATCGGTACTTAAATCGGTGGCTATTTCAACATGCACCGCGCGAGTCGTTAGACAGGTGAAAACACACAAATAAGCCTTGTAGCTTTTTGCTCCGCGACGTCTTAATGATACGTATGAGATGGGCCCAGCGTAATCGCAGCCCGAGTGTGTAAAGGCCTTTATGTTTTCTGTAACCCTGCCTATAGGTAGGTCAGACATAAGAGGAGAAATAGAACGCGGTTTTAGTTTAAAGCACTTGTTACATTTAAAAACGCGATGACGTATTATACGTCTAGCGGACAGGATCCAATATCTTTGTCTGAGTATGGACATTAAAAGCTCTGGACCGGCGTGTAAATATTTTTTATGATAATAGTCTACAATTAAGTCTACAATGTGATCATGACGCGGCAATATAACGGGATGTTTTTGGGAAAAACTTAAATCGGAGTTTGAAAGACGGCCTCCAACGCGAATAATACCGTTTTGTAAAAATGGCGACAGTCGTTGTAAAGCGGAAGAGCATTTCTTACCCTTGCTTAAATTATCAAAATCGTCTGCGAAGTATTTTAATTGTAAAATGCGCATCAATCTATTTTCAGAGAATTCTAAGTCTGTAACTGATATGGTCGGGGAAGTTTTACATGGTAGCAGTTTTGCGAATCTGAAAATGTAAATCATAGTGCGTAAGAGCTTTGTCCAGGAGGACATGCGGAGCGCAAGAGAATATAAAACGGACTCATCAACTTCTGTCAATCCCGTGTGAGTAAGCGTTTTTTGCTCAGGTATGTTTAAAGTAGAAAAATCATGTACCTCGTAAATAGGCCATTCAGAGGAATTAATAGCCCAACGAGGCCCACAGAGCCATAGCGGATGGCTAATCAATTGGGCTGGAGTTAAGCCGCGGGAAAGGCAGTCGGCTGGATTTTCAGATCCAGCAACATGATAAAAGTTATCAGAAGAAATATTATCATTTAATGTTACAACCCTATTGGCAAAAAAAAGGTATGCCATCGATGCGGTGAACTTTTAATCCAAAATAAAACAACCTTAGAGTCAGTAAAGGCTAAGACATTCATTTTGTATCGCGGGTTAAAATTATCGTAAACGATGCGAAGCAATTTTGACAATAATACGGCAGCGCACAACTCCAATCGCGCGATAGAAATAGTTTTTATTGGAGCTACCTTTGACTTTGCGCATACCAGTTGAACAGAAGAACTGTCACCTATTTGTAGATGCAAATATACAACAGCGCCATATGCCTGCTCGCTAGCGTCCGAGAACCCCAGCAGAGTGGCGACACTGCCGTCAACGACACCTAAGTGTCGCGGAATATTAAAGCGATTTAATAATGGTAATTCTAAACAGAATTGCTTCCAAGTTTTAACAATATTGGGAGGAGGCTGGTCATCCCAATCGAGTTTTAATAACCATATCTGTCTAATAAGCAATTTAGCGTAAAGAATAGTAGGCGCGACAAACCCCATTATATCCCATAATCGTGCGATGGTAGATAAAATTATGCGTTTTGTGCATTTGCCGTCCGGCGGAGAAATTTTGAAAAAGAACGAATCCGAGGAATGCGACCAGAGTAGTCCCAGAACCTTATGTTGATTAATTTTATCAAATTCCAAATCAGACGGAAGTTTGTGCGATTCCGGTAGGCTTTGGAGAACTGAAGCGGAATTACTACTCCACTTCACCAAATCCCATTGAGCACCCTTAAACATACTGATTAGCTGGGCGGCTGCGGTAACTCCCTCTTCTTTTGTTCTCACGGAAAATACTAAATCGTCCATGTAAAGCGACGACGACGCGATTTCAGCGGCAACAGCGTATTTATGCCCGTCATCTTCTACCAACTGTTTGACGGTACGTAAGGCGTGAAACGGACTAGATCTTAAGCCAAAACAGACCCTCTTAAACTCATATATTGTTACTGGATCGTTTGAATTGAAGCGGTAAAGAATACGTTGGAAACGACAATCGTTTTCCTTAACAGCGATTTGTAAAAACATCTGGCGGCAGTCGGTGGAAAGAGCGATAGCAAAAAGTCTAAAATTTAAAATTACTTGAAATAAATCTCCTTGTAAATTAGGTCCACTGTGAAGGATATTATTAAGATCTACACCTGAGCTAGTTTTACAACTGGCGTCGAGAACGACACGTAATTTTGTCGTGGACTTATCTTCACGGACAACACCGTGGTGCGGAATTATATATGATGGAGAATTTAAATTACTAATATCTGGTATCGCGGGAACTAAATAATTATTTTGAATATACTCAGATATAACATTGTTATAAGCCTCTCTCAATCGCGGCGAGGATTCAAGTTTTCGTTCTAAACAAATAAAGCGTTTATATGCGATATTATATGAGTCTCCTAAAGAGAACACATCTTCGCGGAACGGCAAAGACACCGTATACCTACCACTGACGGGATCTCGTTCAGTGGTAGTTTGATAATGCGTTTCACATTCAACGTCATCGGGACTTTGAACGGGCGGAAGGGAAAGCTCTTCTAGCTCCCAAAATCTTTAAATAAAAGTATCGATAGAAGCGGGCGAATTAATTTCAATAGCGCAACATGAAGCTAACGCGTGAGCGGTATCTAATGTGGGCGCAGAACCCATTAAAATATAACCGAGTACGGTTTCTATAGCGGGCGGAGCGGTCGAGTTGCTGTGTACAACACCAGGCAACAGTAAATGCGGAAACAGCGAAGCCCCGATTAAAACATCAACGGGATTCGGGGTTGCGAACGTGTCGTCCGCGAGCGGTAAATTATTTAAATATGAAAACGCGGACTTATCAACCAAAGCGGAAGGCAAGCAATCAGTTATCTGGAGGCCTAAAAAGGCCACATTTGGCAATTCTTATTACAGTCCTACTAGGAATTGAATCATAAACCACAAAATGGCCGCTTAAGCGACAATTCATATTTTGATTCGTGATAGCGAGAGTATTTCTAACAAAGACCCGTGAGGTAAACGAGTCCCGACAGATGATGCGACGTCCTTAAGTTTGATGAAGTGGGCCTTGGGCTTATACCCATCTAACAACTCACGTAGCATGTTTATGCGTGGATAGAGGAAGGAATAGGGGTCTACAGTCCTGATCAGGTCCAAAATACTTGTCCCGGGTATTATCTTTAACGTGTATGGGTTTACCTCAAATTTTTGAGACGCTACATTTGTGTGGAGGTAGTACCTGACGTTTCTATAGTAATCGGCAGATGTATTGTAAACAGTTGAAGCAGCCAAATCGTACTCGTACACAGTCCGTGGGTGTGTAATTATGTTTGACACAGCTGTAGTATATTCCGGAGTTGGAGCGAACGTTATAGGTCCGTATTCACCACGGGGAAGGCCGGATGCTCTTCTAGATCTATCTCTTTTAAAACGGGTGTCGTCAGTGTTGTCGTCGACTTCTGCCATATAGACCATAGGACTAAATCTTGGCGCTATGTCATTCAAGTAAGCCGCCTTGCTGCCCTCAAGGAAGGCAGGCATTCCAGAGTAGTAAAACACCCCGTTGATAATAGCACTGGCGGAAAAAATCATGGCCAGCGACCTGGTAAGGAGTGATGATGATATCTCAAACGTTGGCAATCGGAACATGGGTGAACAAGCGTGAAGGACGGCACCTGGACGACGGTTTTCAATGTCGAAGACAATGTCTATGGCCAAATACTTCCTACCAGATACCTCAACCATCCTACGACCCAAACTTTTATCTGCTTCAAGTAAGAGGTGGCGCAAAGTAGTGTTTGTGAAGCAACTATTTAATATTATAGATAAGGATGCCGTGTAAAATCTTTCTAGATTCGTCAATCGTGTTATTGGGTAGAAGGCCTTAACTTTAAGTTCCACAGTCTTGAGGTTGGCCACACCGTGAGCAGCAACAATCACGCCAGACATGCCCGTAGGCCATATCCAAGAAGGTATTCCTCTTATAACACGCATGGTCGCAGTAAACCAACCCCGCCGGACGCGTTTGTGGGAGCTTCTCTGCCATGTGGCCAAAGAGGTGGAATCATTCAACTGCATTAAACTGCGATATCTATTGATGACATTTAGAGTTTCATACTTAACAATTCGGATACAATTCTTATTCGGCAATTCATCCATTTGACACTTTTCTATGAGAGTTCCTAAAATGGCCCATATTTAAGAATTCTTTTAGTCTCAATCATGTGTCAATTAGCAGATTCATAAAAAGTTACTGCAGTGGTACATCTCGCAATTCAAATTTTGTTCTTTTAATTAATAAAAATTGTTATGGCTGATTTAGGCTTATACGAAAACTTTTTGGAGCATGCCCGCATTACGGAGAGCCTTTTACATCGTAGGCAAAGCGCCATATTCAGGGAAATGGATATAGCTTTCGAAATACCGGAGCCCGAGTTTGTGGGATTATTTCGCCTCAACAAGAGCTTGTGTCGTGACCTCATACAAGAGTTGGAACCTTATATGCCTGGAGCCCGTAGTGGGATTAGTACTTCTTTTTTAATCGGGCAAAAGGCCCACCACACATTCCCACCACTGCAACTCCTGTGTCGCCAGGATCAACAGTGGTAACCAACCACGAAAACCCTTTGATATGATCTCAGGGATGCCCGAGGGACAAGCTAAATCTGTCTTGGGACCCGCAACGAAATTAATCAGAAGAAGTGTAGGAGGAGTAGGAGATATCCAATTTCCCTCCCCAAGCAAAGCGGGACACAGCCAAAATTGTAATGACATTGATGTCCGAACAAAAGGGGGAAGCACCACGGGAAAAATAAATAATTATGCTTAATATAATATGCCTACTTCATAAAAAAAAAAGACATTTATTTATAATGGCAAACTTGTGTTCGATTGTTTCCAATAGAATTTATGACAAAAACGTTTGAAAGCACGGAAATTCTTTGCGCTGCCTACGAGGTCATCGTAATATACGACTCCAGAGACACATTGGAGGCTGTTTAATAAATCGGTTCTTTCCTCATGCCAGAGACCGCACTCCCAGAGTATGTGATGAGCAGTTTGTTCTTGAGGGGTGTCTTCGGTCGAGCACTCGCAAAGAGGAGATGGAACTAACTTGAATCTATGAAGTTTAGCTTTAAAATTGCCGTGACCAGTTAGGAATTGTGCAACGCAATGATCTATTTCTATCCAATGCATGGCGAGACGTTCGCGAACTGAAGGAAAGAAATTGTACAGGTGCCGACCTTTAATAGAGTTATCCCACCGATCCTGCCACTCGGATAAAAGATTTTGTAGTGTAATGTCTAGTGGTTCAAACAATCTATTCACCTTATTTCTGTCTCTCATGCTTAAGAAATCTGGGGTCGTAATTTTTTTATTTTTGTAATATAAAGCAGCTCGGCGCTGTATTTCCAAGTCTACAGGCAAAACACCCGACAGGACAGGAAGTGCTTCAGTACTGACCGTTCTATATGCCTTACATAGGAATATTAATGCGAGACGTTGGCTTTGTAAAAGTTTACGCCGGGCTGCGCCAATCGTAGCCCTATCTGCCCAGACCGGCGAGCCGTAGCATATTCTGCCTAAGTACGTGGCTGTATATATAGTTTTTAACGTTTTGAACGAGAGACCCCATGTAGATGTCGATATTTTAGTAAAACTATAGAAATTTATTTTTGCTTTCTCACCCGTTTGTATGATATGTTCTAAGAATGTGAATTTATTTTCTAAAATCAGTCCAAGATAACAGAGTGACTGTTTACGTTTGACACTTGTTTCGTTAAGTTTAATGCGAGGAGTTGATATAAGAGAGCCTTTTAAAAGAATTTGATAAGTTTTGTGTGCCGCAAATTCCAGACGATTTCTGTGACCCCAACTTGCAATTACGCTTAGGCACTTGTTAGCTTTAATCTCTATCTCAGTTCGCGTATTTCCTTCAACAATGAGGAACCCGTCGTCAGCATAGCCTACCAGATAACAGAGAGGCGGTAAAGGATTAGTACTTCCTCGAAGGTAAGTAAACAATTATTTAATAACTGAATATTATAAAGTACCTACTCTGTGCGTCATAGTTTCCAATAAGATTGTTGTACTGTACCTGCCTACACTCAATTAATAAATAATCTGCTTTTACTACTTTTAGGTATTAAGTACATTAAGTTTTTACGCATCTGGATCTTACCAGAGAACCATAGGTGCTAGTGCACATCACAAGATGCACCAAGTGAGTGTATCCAACTGTGTGAGGGCTGTGACACAAGCCCTTAACAATGAGCATTTTCGGAGGAAATATATTCATTTCCCACAGTCACGTGAAGAACGAAATATAATAAAAAATGGGTATGTACAATGTGTACTTAATTGATGCATTTGGAGTTTGAATAGTCCATAATAAGTACTTACTTAATTAAATTTTCCAGATTCTATCAAAAGTTTCGTATTCCCGGAGTGATAGGATGCATAGATGGTACACATATAGCCATTGTAAGGCCTTGTCAAAACGAAGAAAGATTTTTCAATCGCAAGAGATATCATTCATTGAACACTCAAATTGTAAGTAGGCATATTCATAATTTAAACTTTTTTTTTAGTCTATTTCTGTACAGTCATATTTTTCAGATATGTGATTCAGAGTTAAATATACTCAGTGTGGATGCTGGCCATGGTGGGGCAACACATGACTCATTTATTTGGAATCACCATCCGTTGAAATCACATCTAGAGAATCTACATCAAGTCCAAAATGATACCTTATGGTTCTTAGGTCAGTATAAAATATTATATTTAAGTATTTTAGTAAAAATAGGTATAGTATTAAAGGTTCTTATTAATTTCTTATAGGTGATTCAGGTTATGCCCTACGCCCTACCATGATGACACCAATTCTAAACACAGAGCCTGATTCTCCGCAAAGGTATTACACAGATCTACATTGTCGAGCTCGCAATACTGTGGAGAGGTGCATCGGGCTACTTAAATCTCGCTGGCGCTGTCTTTTGGTGGATCGCAAGTTGCATTACCATCCTACAACAGCTGGATTGATTGTGAATGCTTGTGTAGTTTTACACAATATTTGTAATGCAGCTAGAATGCCTGTCACACCACTAACACCACAGGAGGAGGAAAATGAAATCAACATGCAAGTATGAAACTATTTTTTATGATACAGTATTTCAAAACTTAATACATATTTTATGAAATAAAAAAACATACATGTTAATGTTTTTAGATAAGTCCAGAAACACCAGCGAGATTGCCAGCGAGGAGAGATCACTTGGCTGCTGGAGAATCAGTGCGGAACACCCTTGTGGAGAGACTTTGGACAGAGCGATAATAATCTAATGGCTTTTACTCAACTAATTAGGGAAGGACTTGTTGTTCACATAATATTATTTTTTAAATTTTATCACCCTGTTAAATGTCACTTGTACATGTGAGGATTTTATTTTAAAACTTTGTTTTTTTTTTTATTTAAGTAATGTTATCTTTTATGTAATGACTTTATTATTTAATTTTAGTTTAGTTTTTGTTAATGCCCTGTACAATTTAAAATTGTACAGGGCATTAACAAGCAGGGCAGAATGTTGGATCCATGTACATACCCATATTGTAAGACCTTTATAATAATATACTACATTTATGCAATAAATCATTTTATTCTATTTTAAAGAAAGTTCTGTGCAGGTTTTTTAAAATAAAAATGTGAATTTGCTGAGTGAAATTGATTTTTTATTTTTAATGGTTGATAATAATATTCAAAGAACTACTTATAAGTTATAACACAAGGAATCATAAAAGAGACTTAAGTACTTACTAATTAGTAATGAGTGACATAAAAATATTGACAAACTATGAAAACAAATACCTACAGAAAAACAAAATTTTAATATTATATTTTAATTAACACCCTAAATTATAATTTACATAAATCATAGAAATACACATTAAGATTTATTATGTCTACAAGTTAAAATTTTGTAATTGTGATGTTCTAAAAGAAAAAAGTAAGTAATATCTATTTTTTAAATCCCGAGAGAATTTAAAAATCATTATGAAAAGAATAAAATGGTTACTAATTATCAAGGAAACAGAAACCAGCCGATATCATTCATCATTAGACCCACAGATTAGACCTTTTATGCAGGTCTAAGAGAAACTATGTACTGAAAGTATTGTTCTGCTATAGTAGCTAAACGTCCTAAATTAAGTCCTATATTTTGAAGACCTTCAGCACTAGCAGCATCTGCTGCAGCACGCTGCATCTCAACTTGGGAGAGTATTCTACGTGCCTCATCTAAAGGAGCTAGTGGTCGAGCTGAAACAAAAGAGTTTAGGTTAGTAATATACTGAAAAATATCCTTAGCAACACATAAGGAGAGCAAAGTATTGTTTATCATAGCTATAAAGTTATCAATTTGTTCTTCTTTTTAAGGTTCCGTACACAAAGGGTAAAAACGGGAGCCTATTACTAAGACTTCAATGTCTGTCCGTCTGTCTGTCTCCAAGCATATTGAAATTTTCACAGATTATGTATTTCAGTTGCCGCTATAACAACAAATACTAAAAACAAAATAAATTAAATATTTAAGGGGAGCTCCCATACAACAAACAGGATTTTTTTGTCATTTTTTGCTTTATATCAAAACTAGGTAACTTACTGCGAACCCTTTTTTGTCTTCTTTGTCTAGGCAATAATGGCCTGTTGTCATTATTAGGTGTTTCCAAAGGTAGTACTAGAAGTTCTTCTTCAATTTCCACTGGAACTGCTTCCTCCGATGTTCTAAAACATTAAAATGTTACATTTAATAGAAATAATAACTACTAGATGACGCCCGAAACTCCGTTGTGCCAAAACTCGTTTATCGCGCGAGAGCCGTACATTTTTTCAGGATAAAAACTATCCTATGTCCTTCCTCAGGACTCCAAGTATCTCCATGTCAAATTTCAGCAAAATCGGTTCAGCGGTTTGAGCGTGAAGAGGTAACAGACAGACACACTTTCGCATTAATAATATTAATAATATGGAAGTATGGTAAGTTAGATTTAAATTATTATAACACTATTTAAATTTCTTTACGTACTGTATATTATCTGCTACTTCGCACATTTGAGGTGTTTGTGCAGAGGTGGAAGGCTGCTGTAAGAAATAAACTTTATTTATAATTCATTTTATTACATGATTTTTGTATGCATATGCTAGAATATTTACTATAAAAATAAAAATATATACCACCCAAACATAGAACCTCCTCCTTTATTGAAGTTAGTGAAAAATAAAATAAATTACCTCATTAGGAAAGGGTTGAACCAGCACCTGAGGTTCTGCCTGGCCAAATCCTGGTCCTAAAAGGGCCAGAAATCTTGTATCCCAGTCTGATAATTTTGCACTTAGCCTGGGAGGCCCTCCGCCAGTGCTACTGCAGTCGGTGTTTATATCAGCAACTATCTTTTTTAGTTTACTTTTATAGTTGCTAACATACTGTGAATAAAAGAAAGAATTAAATAATTTTTCAATAAAATGACCATAGATAACATAAAAAATAACAATTTTAATCTAAAGTACTTACAACAGACCATTCCTTCGGAGTTTTAGTTGTACCAGAACCCTCTGCATTCAACAAGTTAGCCACCTCTTGCCACAAGCGGAATGACTCAGCTCTTCCATGCGCACTGTTGTTGTATCCACGTGCTCTTGCTAGATTAGGGTGTTGCTCAAGGAAATCTATTAAAATATTCCACTGAGCCTCAGACACTCTGCTAGGCACACGTTTCTCCATAGTACCTAAAAGATGTATTAGAAATTAAATCAAACTTGAACAATAATTACTCTTCTTATCAAATGTAATAAAATCAAACAATTGAATTAAATCAAAATATTATCAATTCATTACAAATAATTTTCTTCTTTTTCTCAACATAATATTAAGTACATATCGTCGTCTAAAAGTGTTAACCTGCTAACTCCAAAAGTTTAAATTTTCAGGATACAAATAAAACATTCCTATTCTAAAAGTAGGCAGTAAAATGAAAAACTATAAATACTGTTGGCGGGGAATAATTTGTATTTATTATTTTTATTACAAATAACATGCTGACTTGTATTTTTATAAAGTTATCGATAAAAAAAGGAGTTATAACAATTTATTTTTACAATAATACCATGGAGAGCAACCCAGATACGGAGTTATCATCTTTTATTTTTTACAACAGTCTAATTAAATTACTTTAGTATAACAAATTTTACTTAAAAACAATATTTTTATAATATATTTAACGAAATAATATTCAGAATCTTTTTTTTCTGATTAACTTATAATATTATAACCAAAGCCTAATGTGGCAGACTATCATAAAATTCATGGTAATCTTTTGGAAGAACTAATTTGATCTGTTGTAAGTCCTGGAACTTGCGATCTTTTATGGGTAATCGATTTTCGTGTAGATTTTCCAATTCATGGTAGTATTTAGGATTGACAGTGGTTTTTCTTTGTGGCAGCTCTGACCACAGTTCAGCAAATCTCAATTTGTAAGAAATAATACCGGTAGGGCTGTACTGGAGTGCACGAATATCATTTACTTTTGCATCTCCAACTGACCTTCCTGGTCTTATAGTTTTGTAGGATTGGACAGTATCAAACTTTTTGAAAAAGTTGTGACTCAAATATTGGACATAGTATGGCTCTTTTCGAGCACTTTTGATGACGTCAATGTAATCTGCAGGGACGTTAATCACCTAGTTTTTCAGACGTCTTTCGATAGCAAAATGCATAGAATCCACTTCCATTTGGGTGTGACCCACTTCTAAATATTTTTGTTCTATCCACAGGTTATGTTTTGCGGCTGTATTAAGCAACGCGTTTGACATCACTGCATTTCGGTTTTGGTACCCACAGCCATCAGAATAAAATATAATTCTATTACATCCAGCTGGCAAATTTGGTATAACTTTATTTTCTAAAAAATCCACCCAAATGGAAGCAAATTCTTCAGCATTCATGCCACCCTCACACTCATTCCACAAATAGGAGTAGGCGTCCTTGTTTTTTAAATTTTTAAAGCACAAATTGTGGACCTGTAACTTTGTCTTATAGTACAAAACGCTTACTTTTGACACAGGACAAAGTAAAACTGCCTGTGTATCGACAGCAAAGACAACACAATTGTCCGAATCTTTGTCATTAGCTTTTTCTTTTCTAGCATCATCTTTTCTCTCCATGTGTAAGCGGTACTCGGTTTCTTCGACATTTCCTTGTTTGTATTTAGCACATTTTTCACATTCGTCCTTTTTTGGACGAAATAAAGAAATTTTTCTTTCTTCCATAATTTTATAGAACGCTGTGCTTGATAATGGTTCTGAGTTACGCGTACGACACCAGTCTGATTCATAAAAATCATAAAGAGACTTTTTGGTCTGCCACTCAGGTAATAGATAAACTCTCGACGTAGATGAACGGCAATAGTGTGATTCCATAACTGGAAGAGCATCAAAGAATGCCGTTAGGTTTTTTTGCTTCTCTTCATGAGGATTAACGTTCTGCAATGCGACACGTTGTTGTTGGGGTTTCCTGTCAGTTTTCATGTTATTCTTCCAACCATGCACTGTCATTCTTCCAATATTAAGTGTGTTAAGAAACATGGTTTGGCAAACTCTTAACTTGACATCTTCATCTCCTGTTAAATAATATACCAAAGACTGAGTTCTTCTTGACTCTTCGGAATTCTTTCGGCCTCTTGGTCTTTTTATTTGAACACTTTGCACATGCTCGTTAACGTATACCTTCTTTTCTCCCCACGTCAAGGTCTTCCAAAACTTTGTAAAAATTTCTCTTCTGGTTTTTTCTTGTATCTCTTTGCACTTCAGACTTTTTGACTCTTTGCATTTGCATCGCTCTTTTATATTTCGTGGTTCTTTTTCTTTTTCATAAGTCCATTTCGAATCAATTTTTACTCTTCCATAATATTTTTGACCATTTTCCCTTAGGCTCCTGTTTTTTTCCGCAAACCATGTTTTGCGATCAACCTTAGTTTTTTTGTTTCTGTTTTTACTTTTTATAGGAAACTCTCCATCAGAATCTGTACTTGAATATGGCACCAAAGGCTCGTTATTAGTGATGTCCTGTAAACAGTCGGTGTCGATCATTTCAATATCGACGTTCTCAACTTCAGCGAGACCCATCTCTTCCAGGTTTGACGTCTGGAGAGTTTGAATATTATCCACTGTAGAAATCTGTAAAATATCCTCGTCATGCCGGTTCGTATTGAACTGAAACACTTCGTCACCGGGGTTAATAGGCATTAAAAGGAAGTCGGAAGAAGTAGCAGATACAGCGTCACTTGGGAAACAATAGGTATTTGCAACTGAAGAAGATGGTTTAGACGAGCTTTGAGGTGGATGTAATGGGACACTGACAATACAATCGTCAGTGTTAATTTTACTTAGGGTATGACCATGTCCTATTGCTTGAACGTCATTGTATTTGGTAGGTGTTAAAACCACTTTATCATTTGGAATGACAGTGTCAAGATCTAAGAGGGTCAAGCTGTCAGAGCTATTTTCAGCACCTTTAAAAGCATAAGAATTCACAATATAAGCCATGCTTGAAGAAGTGTTACTTAAATCAGGCGGAGTTTCATTAATACACATTTGGGCTATGCGTTTCCCTCTAGAGTACTTAAATAAAACATTGCCTCTACCTTTATCCATCTGCAATAAAAGTAAACCTATATTAGCATGCAAACCTGGCGCAAAGGATAAATTAATAGCTTAGCAGTTTTATCTAGGCTTAAGTCTTCTGTAGACTTAAGGCATCTGGCGAAAATGAGAGTAAAAATTCAATGAGACGAGAAGCCTTTACTAAATTTTATTTAGGTTGATATAATAATTTTGCATAGTTAATAAAATAAGACGTTACTTTTTGGAAATCCATAGCATACAATTTAATTAATATCTAGCAACATCCCGCCAAAAATACCCACAACCTACAAGCAAATGTGTGAGTGCTCGCATAAGCATGCGTAAAGCACCTCTCTCCTCCCACACTGCTTAAGCATACACTCAGAGACAAGATCGTGCAAACACCACCACCACACACATTTGCTTGCAGGTTGTGGGTAGTTTTGGCGGGATATTGCTAGACATTAATTAAATTGTATAGTAATTTTGCAATCAGCACAACTCTTTTCTCTCAACAGAAGTGAAATGATAACTCCATAATTTAAAGCAATTACAAACATTATCGTAAAGGAAAATCTGTTAACTCCAGTAAACAAATGGAGCAATTATTTACAAATAGGTTATTAAAGTTATTACTTCTCATAAACCGTATTGTATAACTGATTGATGTGTAAAAAACACTTTTTATGGTACTTACCTTTCATAAATAGTACGAAAACAGACGTATACCTTGTTTTGTATTTCTTTTCCAATAAGATAGAGCGGACAACTTGTCCTAGCAAGCGCGTTCGAACAAAATGGCGGAGTTGACAACTTTTACGCGCGAAAATTTGACACAGTGGAGTTATCAGATATGATTGGGCGTGTTTTTTGTTGTTTTGTATTAGTCTTATGGATTTATCATTTTCTACAATTGCAGGGCTTTTTTTTCTCTTTCCAACGATACCAAAAACTTAAAACTGATAAAAATGGAGTTAGCAGCTTAACACTTTTAGACGACGATATTAAGTATGAAATATTAAGTATGCAAGTATAAATTTTAAGATTGATTATTAATCTACCACATGTAGTAATATAATTGTACAAGTAAAGGTATATTTCCTATATGTATAGGAAAGCCTAAGTGTTATATTATTAAATATTAGGTAAAATAAGTGTACTTACTCAGTAATTCCAACAAAAACTTTATGCAAGTTCAAAAGTTTCGAGGCCTTACGCCTTGCGATGCAAAGAGCCACTGATTTGAAAAACAACACAATCCCAACAATATATACAAAACGAGAGCAGTAAAAAACTTTGCTAAAATCGAAATTCATCGCTTTCAACTTAATTTTTTTCGTCTTGGTGAGTTTCCATAAACTTCCCACAACACAGCTTGTGTGTCAACAAATTAACCGAAATTTATTGCTCAAAACTCAAGTGTTTCGTCCTAATGCAGTTTTAACATTAGTGGTTGAAGTGTTCGTAGATTATTTCACAAAAAAATCTAGTTCCCAATACCAATGACCAATGTAAACAAATAAAATTGCATTTTTATGGTTGACACTTGACAATTGGAAGATTATGACACTTGACGTGACGTTGATTTCTTGCCAGTCGTATAACACGAAATTTTTTTAAGTTCTTATACTCGAGTTTTTTACCGTACATTTGATCGCTTTCATTGATTTTTAACTAGACAGATTTTTACTTTATAAGACAAAACATTTTTGACTTACAATTTTAATACAAATACTGATAATCGTTGGATAATCGGTGAGGTCGCTTAAAATCGATTCAATAATTTTTATGTGGCAACATACGCCAGAAATATGAATCTACGGATGAATTGAATTGGAGCAGTATTGATACAGAATGTGTCCATTTTACGAAATTTTAGAGGAACTGCTAAGAATTCTGTAATTGAATTCTTTTTAGCAGTATTGCGTAATGTGGCCTTTTTAGGCCCGCAGGATGGTACCCGTTTTCTTAAACTCGTTATGACGGCACGATAAGATTCGCACATTATTTTGATTCACCGTAGATATTTTTAATAGAGAGCCGGCTCACACGTCCTTCCACTGCCGCAGTCAATAGAGGACTGCACTCGTGGGATCACAATATTTATCACAAAAATTGAAACAATCAAACATGAGGATATATCTATACGAAGCAAACTTTTGGCGGTCAGGGTTGCTGGAGGCAGTGTTTACGTTTCCAGTTGTGGTGACTACGTTAGAATTTTGGCTGAAAAGAAAAAAATACAATATCTATAAAGCAAACAGCCCACACCATGCAAAGAGGTTACCATAGGAAGTGGAATCTTTGCCTGAGTTACATTGATGTAAAATCCATTACAAACATAAAAAATGCATTTAATAGACATTTAGCAATTTGTATATAATATAATTTAAATGTTTGGAATGTATAATGACGTTTTTGCTTAAAACATAATATCATATGCAAAAAGCTAGGATATTTTTTTGTTAAATAGAATAACCCGCGGCTCCGTCCGTGCTAATGTCGATCCCTCGTGAACAATTTATTTTAAAAGATACCCTTCGCCCTTAATCTGAGTCTACTATGCATATGAAAAATTTCGTGATAACTGATTCAGTAAATGTGACGTGAAGACCACAAACAAACTCATTTTCGCATTTCTAATATTAGTTAGGATAGGATCATTTTCGAACGTAAGTTTTCACACGTTTAGTTTATACCTGATTTAGCATGCAACAAGCAACACATCACATCGATGTGTCTTAAGCAGCGCGACACGTCTAGTAGACTCGATAGGGAACACATCAGACGTTCATATTTGCTGCTTCAAGCAAGAGCCATTCGTAGCCATTAAAAAACTGGTGGAGTATGTTCGGGTTGATAATTTCCATAATCGTTGTCGTATGAGCTCGTCTTCACCGCCGTCAGGCCAGAAGGCTTCGATCAGATTCCGATAACCGAAGAAATTGACTCATGTAGAAGAAGACTTTGCAAGGCAGGTGAGGTGGGGCAGCAGGTGGCGAGGCTTTGCGGGAGGTTGTCCAGGATGGTACCCGTTTTCTTAAACTCGTTATGACGGCACGATAAGATTCGCACATTATTTTGATTCACCGTAGATATTTTTAATAGAGAGCCGGCTCACACGTCCTTCCAGTGCCGCAGTCAATAGAGGACTGCACTCGTGGGATCACAATATTTATCACAAAAATTGAAACAATCAAACATGAGGATATATCTATACGAAGCAAACTTTTGGCGGTCAGGGTTGCTGGAGGCAGTGTTTACGTTTCCAGTTGTGGTGACTACGTTAGAATTTTGGCTGAAAAGAAAAAAATACAATATCTATAAAGCAAACAGCCCACACCATGCAAAGAGGTTACCATAGGAAGTGGAATCTTTGCCTGAGTTACATTGATGTAAAATCCATTACAAACATAAAAAATGCATTTAATAGATATTTAGCAATTTGTTTATAATATAATTGAAATGTTTGGAATGTTTAATGACGTTTTTGATTAAAACATAATATCATATGCAAAAAGCTAGGATTTTTTTTTTTTTTTTTTTGCTAGGTGGAGACATTTCGCTCCCGAGCATGGTGCGCTGCATGCTCGAGAGCGATGAGGCCTGGCAGGCGGCGGTCTCTTTCTGTGAAACCGTCTTTTCACAGAAAGAGGCCGCGGAGCGGAACAGAGAGGACGACCCATCCTCCGTTCCGCTCCGCCGGCGTAGGACGGGAGCGCGGAGGCGTCGCTATGCGAACCTCCAATAACTTCCGTCCCACGGGGCTCCGGGTCAGGATGGGAACCTGCCCGGCTTTGCTAGTCCCGGCGCCGAGGGGAACGCTTCAGTTTGCCTAAGCGTTCCCTAATTTTGGTGGAAGTCCGGTCCCTTGTGAGGTAGACCGGCCGGTCGTGGAGGGAGTCCTGTGTTAGACAGATCCAGGACATCCCTCCGTATACGGCTGAAGGCAGACCGCAGGTGGTTTTAGTGGGTAAGAGTCCCACATACCCCCGGGGTGCTTCAGGTAACTGAGGCACATCCCCAACCCGGGGCACCCATGATGGGTTTCCCCTGTGCATCTAAAAAAAAAAAAAAAGGGATATTTTTTTGTTAAATAGAATAACCCGCGGCTCCGTCCGTGCTAATGTCGATCCCTAGTGAACAATTTATTTTAAAAGGTACCCTTCGCCCTTTATCTGAGTCTAATATGCATATGGAAAATTTCGTGATAACTGATTCAGTAAATGTGACGTGAAGACCACAAACAAACTCATTTTCGCATTTCTAATATTAGTTAGAATAGGATCATTTTCGAACGTAAGTTTTCACACGTTTAGTTTATACCTGATTTAGCATGCAACAAGCAACACATCACATCGATGTGTCTTAAGCAGCGCGACACGTCTAGTAGACTAGATAGGGAACACATCAGACGTTCATATTTGCTGCTTCAAGCAAGAGCCATTCGTAGCCATTAAAAAACTGGTGGAGTATGTTCGGGTTGATAATTTCCATAATCGTTGTCGTATGAGCTCGTCTTCACCGCCGTCAGGCCAGAAGGCTTCGATCAGATTCCGATAATCTTCGAACTGAAGAAATTGACTTATGTAGAAGAAGACTTCGCAAGGCAGGTGAGGTGGGGCAGCAGGTGGCGAGGCTTTGCGGGAGGTTGTCCAGGATGGTACCCGTTTTCTTAAACTCGTTATGACGGCACGATAAGATTCTTACATTATTTTTATTCACCGTAGATATTTTTAATAGAGAGCCGGCTCACACGTCCTTCCAGTGCCGCAGTCAATAGAGGACTGCACTCGTGGAATCACAATATTTATCACAAAAATTGAAACAATCAAACATGAGGATATATTTATACGAAGCAAACTTTTGGCGGTCAGGGTTGCTGGAGGCAGTGTTTACGTTTCCTGTTGTGGTGACTACGTTAGAATTTTGGCTGAAAAGAAAAAAATACAATATCTATAAAGCAAACAGCCCACACCATGCAAAGAGGTTACCATAGGAAGTGGAATCTTTGCCTGAGTAACATTGATGTAAAATCCATTACAAACATAAAAAATGCATTTAATAGACATTTAGCAATTTGTATATAATATAATTTAAATGTTTGGAATGTATAATGACGTTTTTGCTTAAAACATAATATCATATGCAAAAAGCTAGGATATTTTTTTGTTAAATAGAATAACCCGCGGCTCCGTCCGTGCTAATGTCGATCCCTCGTGAACAATTTATTTTAAAAGATACCCTTCGCCCTTAATCTGAGTCTACTATGCATATGAAAAATTTCGTGATAACTGATTCAGTAAATGTGACGTGAAGACCACAAACAAACTCATTTTCGCATTTCTAATATTAGTTAGGATAGGATCATTTTCGAACGTAAGTTTTCACACGTTTAGTTTATACCTGATTTAGCATGCAACAAGCAACACATCACATCGATGTGTCTTAAGCAGCGCGACACGTCTAGTAGACTCGATAGGGAACACATCAGACGTTCATATTTGCTGCTTCAAGCAAGAGCCACTCGTAGCCATTAAAAAACTGGTGGAGTATGTTCGGGTTGATAATTTCCATAATCGTTGTCGTATGAGCTCGTCTTCACCGCCGTCAGGCCAGAAGGCTTCGATCAGATTCCGATAACCGAAGAAATTGACTCATGTAGAAGAAGACTTTGCAAGGCAGGTGAGGTGGGGCAGCAGGTGGCGAGGCTTTGCGGGAGGTTGTCCAGGATGGTACCCGTTTTCTTAAACTCGTTATGACGGCACGATAAGATTCGCACATTATTTTGATTCACCGTAGATATTTTTAATAGAGAGCCGGCTCACACGTCCTTCCAGTGCTGCAGTCTTAAGCAGCGCGGCACGTCTAGTAGACTCGGTAGGGAACACATCAGACGTTCATACTTGCTGCTTCAAGCAGGAGCCATTCGTAGCCATTAAAAAAACTGGTGGAGTATGTTCGGGTTGATAATTTCCATAAACGTTGTCGTATGAGCTCGTCTTCACCGCCGTCAGGCCAGAAGGCTTCGATCAGATTCCGATAATCTTCGAACTGAAGCAATTGACTTATGTAGAAGAAGACTTCGCAAGGCAGGTGAGGTGGGGCAGCAGGTGGCGAGGCTTTGCGGGAGGTTGTCCAGGATGGTACCCGTTTTCTTAAACTCGTTACGACGGCACGATAAGATTCTCACATTATTTTTATTCACCTTAGATATTTTTAATAGAGAGCCGGCTCACACGTCCTTCCAGTGCCGCAGTCAATAGACTCGTGGGATCACAATATTTATCACAAAAATTGAAACAATCAAACATGAGGATATATTTATACGAAGCAAACTTTTGGCGGTCAGGGTTGCTGGAGGCAGTGTTTACGTTTCCTGTTGTGGTGACTACGTTAGAATTTTGGCTGAAAAGAAAAAATACAATATCTATAAAGCAAACAGCCCACACCATGTAAAGAGGTTACCATAGGAAGTGGAATCTTTGCCTGAGTAACATTGATGTAAAATCCATTACAAACATAAAAAATGCATTTAATAGACATTTAGCAATTTGTATATAATATAATTTAAATGTTTGGAATGTATAATGACGTTTTTGCTTAAAACATAATATTATATGCTTTTGCATTAACATTAGCTTTTTAGCTAGGATATTTTTTTGTTAAATAGAATAACCCGCGGCTCCGTCCGTGCTAATGTCGATCCCTCGTGAACAATTTATTTTAAAAGATACCCTTCGCCCTTAATCTGAGTCTACTATGCATATGAAAAATTTCGTGATAACTGATTCAGTAAATGTGACGTGAAGACCACAAACAAACTCATTTTCGCATTTCTAATATTAGTTAGGATAGGATCATTTTCGAACGTAAGTTTTCACACGTTTAGTTTATACCTGATTTAGCATGCAACAAGCAACACATCGCATCGATGTGTCTTAAGCAGCGCGGCACATCTAGTAGACTCGGTAGGGAACACATCAGACGTTCATACTTGCTGCTTCAAGCAGGAGCCATTCGTAGCCATTAAAAAAACTGGTGGAGTATGTTCGGGTTGATAATTTCCATAAACGTTGTCGTATGAGCTCGTCTTCACCGCCGTCAGGCCAGAAGGCTTCGATCAGATTCCGATAATCTTCGAACTGAAGAAATTGACTTATGTAGAAGAAGACTTCGCAAGGCAGGTGAGGTGGGGCAGCAGGTGGCGAGGCTTTGCGGGAGGTTGTCCAGGATGGTACCCGTTTTCTTAAACTCGTTACGACGGCACGATATAAGATTCTCACATTATTTTTATTCACCGTAGATATTTTTAATAGAGAGCCGGCTCACACGTCCTTCCAGTGCCGCAGTCAATAGAGGACTGCACTCGTGGAATCACAATATTTATAACAAAAATTGAAACAATCAAACATGAGGATATATTTATACGAAGCAAACTTTTGGCGGTCAGGGTTGCTGGAGGCAGTGTTTACGTTTCCTGTTGTGGTGACTACGTTAGAATTTTGGCTGAAAAGAAAAAAATACAATATCTATAAAGCAAACAGCCCACACCATGCAAAGAGGTTACCATAGGAAGTGGAATCTTTGCCTGAGTTACATTGATGTAAAATCCATTACAAACATAAAAAATGCATTTAATAGATATTTAGCAATTTGTTTATAATATAATTGAAATGTTTGGAATGTTTAATGACGTTTTTGATTAAAACATAATATCATATGCAAAAAGCTAGGATTTTTTTTTTGCTAGGTGGAGACATTTCGCTCCCGAGCATGGTGCGCTGCATGCTCGAGAGCGATGAGGCCTGGCAGGCGGCGGTCTCTTTCTGTGAAACCGTCTTTTCACAGAAAGAGGCCGCGGAGCGGAACAGAGAGGACGACCCATCCTCCGTTCCGCTCCGCCGGCGTAGGACGGGAGCGCGGAGGCGTCGCTATGCGAACCTCCAATAACTTCCGTCCCACGGGGCTCCGGGTCAGGATGGGAACCTGCCCGGCTTTGCTAGTCCCGGCGCCGAGGGGAACGCTTCAGTTTGCCTAAGCGTTCCCTAATTTTGGTGGAAGTCCGGTCCCTTGTGAGGTAGACCGGCCGGTCGTGGAGGGAGTCCTGTGTTAGACAGATCCAGGACATCCCTCCGTATACGGCTGAAGGCAGACCGCAGGTGGTTTTAGTGGGTAAGAGTCCCACATACCCCCGGGGTGCTTCAGCTAACTGAGGCACATCCCCAACCCGGGGCACCCATGATGGGTTTCCCCTGTGCATCAAAAAAAAAAAAAAGGGATATTTTTTTGTTAAATAGAATAACCCGCGGCTCCGTCCGTGCTAATGTCGATCCCTCGTGAACAATTTATTTTAAAAGGTACCCTTCGCCCTTTATCTGAGTCTAATATGCATATGGAAAATTTCGTGATAACTGATTCAGTAAATGTGACGTGAAGACCACAAACAAACTCATTTTCGCATTTCTAATATTAGTTAGGATAGGATCATTTTCGAACGTAAGTTTTCACACGTTTAGTTTATACCTGATTTAGCATGCAACAAGCAACACATAACATCGATGTGTCTTAAGCAGCGCGACACGTCTAGTAGACTAGATAGGGAACACATCAGACGTTCATATTTGCTGCTTCAAGCAAGAGCCATTCGTAGCCATTAAAAAACTGGTGGAGTATGTTCGGGTTGATAATTTCCATAATCGTTGTCGTATGAGCTCGTCTTCACCGCCGTCAGGCCAGAAGGCTTCGATCAGATTCCGATAATCTTCGAACTGAAGAAATTGACTTATGTAGAAGAAGACTTCGCAAGGCAGGTGAGGTGGGGCAGTAGGTGGCGAGGCTTTGCGGGAGGTTGTCCAGGATGGTACCCGTTTTCTTAAACTCGTTACGACGGCACGATAAGATTCTTACATTATTTTTATTCACCGTAGATATTTTTAATAGAGAGCCGGCTCACACGTCCTTCCAGTGCCGCAGTCAATAGAGGACTGCACTCGTGGAATCACAATATTTATCACAAAAATTGAAACAATCAAACATGAGGATATATTTATACGAAGCAAACTTTTGGCGGTCAGGGTTGCTGGAGGCAGTGTTTACGTTTCCTGTTGTGGTGACTACGTTAGAATTTTGGCTGAAAAGAAAAAAATACAATATCTATAAAGCAAACAGCCCACACCATGCAAAGAGGTTACCATAGGAAGTGGAATCTTTGCCTGAGTAACATTGATGTAAAATCCATTACAAACATAAAAAATGCATTTAATAGACATTTAGCAATTTGTATATAATATAATTTAAATGTTTGGAATGTATAATGACGTTTTTGCTTAAAACATAATATCATATGCAAAAAGCTAGGATATTTTTTTGTTAAATAGAATAACCCGCGGCTCCGTCCGTGCTAATGTCGATCCCTCGTGAACAATTTATTTTAAAAGATACCCTTCGCCCTTAATCTGAGTCTACTATGCATATGAAAAATTTCGTGATAACTGATTCAGTAAATGTGACGTGAAGACCACAAACAAACTCATTTTCGCATTTCTAATATTAGTTAGGATAGGATCATTTTCGAACGTAAGTTTTCACACGTTTAGTTTATACCTGATTTAGCATGCAACAAGCAACACATCACATCGATGTGTCTTAAGCAGCGCGACACGTCTAGTAGACTCGATAGGGAACACATCAGACGTTCATATTTGCTGCTTCAAGCAAGAGCCATTCGTAGCCATTAAAAAACTGGTGGAGTATGTTCGGGTTGATAATTTCCATAATCGTTGTCGTATGAGCTCGTCTTCACCGCCGTCAGGCCAGAAGGCTTCGATCAGATTCCGATAACCGAAGAAATTGACTCATGTAGAAGAAGACTTTGCAAGGCAGGTGAGGTGGGGCAGCAGGTGGCGAGGCTTTGCGGGAGGTTGTCCAGGATGGTACCCGTTTTCTTAAACTCGTTATGACGGCACGATAAGATTCGCACATTATTTTGATTCACCGTAGATATTTTTAATAGAGAGCCGGCTCACACGTCCTTCCAGTGCTGCAGTCTTAAGCAGCGCGGCACGTCTAGTAGACTCGGTAGGGAACACATCAGACGTTCATACTTGCTGCTTCAAGCAGGAGCCATTCGTAGCCATTAAAAAAACTGGTGGAGTATGTTCGGGTTGATAATTTCCATAAACGTTGTCGTATGAGCTCGTCTTCACCGCCGTCAGGCCAGAAGGCTTCGATCAGATTCCGATAATCTTCGAACTGAAGAAATTGACTTATGTAGAAGAAGACTTCGCAAGGCAGGTGAGGTGGGGCAGCAGGTGGCGAGGCTTTGCGGGAGGTTGTCCAGGATGGTACCCGTTTTCTTAAACTCGTTACGACGGCACGATAAGATTCTCACATTATTTTTATTCACCGTAGATATTTTTAATAGAGAGCCGGCTCACACGTCCTTCCAGTGCCGCAGTCAATAGACGACTGCACTCGTGGGATCACAATATTTATCACAAAAATTGAAACAATCAAACATGAGGATATATTTATACGAAGCAAACTTTTGGCGGTCAGGGTTGCTGGAGGCAGTGTTTACGTTTCCTGTTGTGGTGACTACGTTAGAATTTTGGCTGAAAAGAAAAAATACAATATCTATAAAGCAAACAGCCCACACCATGTAAAGAGGTTACCATAGGAAGTGGAATCTTTGCCTGAGTAACATTGATGTAAAATCCATTACAAACATAAAAAATGCATTTAATAGACATTTAGCAATTTGTATATAATATAATTTAAATGTTTGGAATGTATAATGACGTTTTTGCTTAAAACATAATATCATATGCTTTTGCATTAACATTAGCTTTTTAGCTAGGATATATTTTTGTTAAATAGAATAACCCGCGGCTCCGTCCGTGCTAATGTCGATCCCTCGTGAACAATTTATTTTAAAAGATACCCTTCGCCCTTAATCTGAGTCTACTATGCATATGAAAAATTTCGTGATAACTGATTCAGTAAATGTGACGTGAAGACCACAAACAAACTCATTTTCGCATTTCTAATATTAGTTAGGATAGGATCATTTTCGAACGTAAGTTTTCACACGTTTAGTTTATACCTGATTTAGCATGCAACAAGCAACACATCACATCGATGTGTCTTAAGCAGCGCGACACGTCTAGTAGACTCGATAGGGAACACATCAGACGTTCATACTTGCTGCTTCAAGCAGGAGCCATTCGTAGCCATTAAAAAAACTGGTGGAGTATGTTCGGGTTAATAATTTCCATAAACGTTGTCGTATGAGCTCGTCTTCACCGCCGTCAGGCCAGAAGGCTTCGATCAGATTCCGATAATCTTCGAACTGAAGAAATTGACTTATGTAGAAGAAGACTTCGCAAGGCAGGTGAGGTGGGGCAGCAGGTGGCGAGGCTTTGCGGGAGGTTGTCCAGGATGGTACCCGTTTTCTTAAACTCGTTACGACGGCACGATATAAGATTCTCACATTATTTTTATTCACCGTAGATATTTTTAATAGAGAGCCGGCTCACACGTCCTTCCAGTGCCGCAGTCAATAGAGGACTGCACTCGTGGAATCACAATATTTATCACAAAAATTGAAACAATCAAACATGAGGATATATTTATACGAAGCAAACTTTTGGCGGTCAGGGTTGCTGGAGGCAGTGTTTACGTTTCCTGTTGTGGTGACTACGTTAGAATTTTGGCTGAAAAGAAAAAAATACAATATCTATAAAGCAAACAGCCCACACCATGCAAAGAGGTTACCATAGGAAGTGGAATCTTTGCCTGAGTAACATTGATGTAAAATCCATTACAAACATAAAAAATGCATTTAATAGACATTTAGCAATTTGTAAAAAATATAATTTAAATGTTTGGAATGTATAATGACGTTTTTGCTTAAAACATAATATCATATGCAAAAAGCTAGGATATTTTTTTGTTAAATAGAATAACCCGCGGCTCCGTCCGTGCTAATGTCGATCCCTCGTGAACAATTTATTTTAAAAGATACCCTTCGCCCTTAATCTGAGTCTACTATGCATATGAAAAATTTCGTGATAACTGATTCAGTAAATGTGACGTGAAAACCAAAAACAAACTCATTTTCGCATTTCTAATATTAGTTAGGATAGGATCATTTTCGAACGTAAATTTTCACACGTTTAGTTTATACCTGATTTAGCATGCAACAAGCAACACATCACATCGATGTGTCTTAAGCAGCGCGACACGTCTAGTAGACTCGATAGGGAACACATCAGACGTTCATATTTGCTGCTTCAAGCAAGAGCCATTCGTAGCCATTAAAAAACTGGTGGAGTATGTTCGGGTTGATAATTTCCATAATCGTTGTCGTATGAGCTCGTCTTCACCGCCGTCAGGCAAGAAGGCTTCGATCAGATTCCGATAACCGAAGAAATTGACTCATGTAGAAGAAGACTTTGCAAGGCAGGTGAGGTGGGGCAGCAGGTGGCGAGGCTTTGCGGGAGGTTGTCCAGGATGGTACCCGTTTTCTTAAACTCGTTATGACGGCACGATAAGATTCGCACATTATTTTGATTCACCGTAGATATTTTTAATAGAGAGCCGGCTCACACGTCCTTCCAGTGCTGCAGTCTTAAGCAGCGCGGCACGTCTAGTAGACTCGGTAGGGAACACATCAGACGTTAATACTTGCTGCTTCAAGCAGGAGCCATTCGTAGCCATTAAAAAAACTGGTGGAGTATGTTCGGGTTGATAATTTCCATAAACGTTGTCGTATGAGATCGTCTTCACCGCCGTCAGGCCAGAAGGCTTCGATCAGATTCCGATAAGTAGGGAATTATTGGGCATTCTGTCCCACTTGTCCAACCAAAAGTTGGATAGAATTGTCTGTCCTGCAAAGAATCACTTAAATTAGAATGTGTCTGTCCTGCAGTTGAAATGATTGGGCATTCTGTCCCACTTTTGTTCGCTCGCGGTGCGTAAACGAACAGGAGGGCATCCTGTTCCGACACACCGAACCTCCGTTCGCTCGCGCTCACTTCGGTGTACTCGGTGTGTCAGGATGCCCAATAGCTCCTGTTCGTTTATGCACCGCGAGCGAACAAAAGTGGGACAGAATGCCCAATCATTTCAACTGCAGGACAGACACATTCTAATTTAAGTGATTCTTTGCAGGACAGACAATTCTATCCAACTTTTGGTTGGACAAGTGGGACAGAATGCCCAATCATTCCTGTTCGTTTATGCATCAAGTGATAAAAAATAGCTTCTCATCGATGATTGGATGGTTGAAAGATCTAGCTAGCTATTATAGGAACATTTAATTTCGTATGTTTGAAGTTATCTGTTTATATGAGTCAACACACTGCATGATTATCATTTTGTCATAATCCACTAATCACAGTGGTCGATTGGATTAAACAGTTATGAAATTTCTGAAACAAAAAGAATCACTTAAATTAGAATGTGTCTGTCCTGCAATTAAAAATGAAGTTAAGCGACACGGAAATTTACTACCAAATACCATTCGCAGTATTGTTTGTGGTCCCTCAAACTGTGGGAAAACAAACTTAGTAATCAGTTTGTTACTACACCCGAATGGTCCACGATTCAGAAACCTTTATGTGTATTCAAAGTCTTTGTATCAACCTAAGTACGTCTTTTTAGAAAAAGTATTGGAAAAAGTTGTGGATACATCGTATCACAAGTATAATCATAACAGTGAAATTTTAAGTCCAGAAGAAGCCTTACCTAATTCTATCATCATATTTGACGATGTTGCATGCGAAAATCAAAATAATATACGTGATTATTTTGCTATGGGTCGTCACAAAAATATTGATTGCTTTTATCTTAACCAAACTTATACTAAAATACCCAAACAACTAGTAAGAGATAATGCCAATCTCATCATATTGTTTAAACAAGACGAGATTAATCTAAGACACATCTACGATGAACATGTAGGGTCTGATATGACGTGGTCGCAATTTCGTGAAATGTGTTCAACTGTGTGGAGTAAACCGTACAGTTATGTGGTAATCAATAAGGATTGTGAACGAAATAATGGTTGTTACAGAATGAAATTTGATACATTTATAATAGTGGATTAATTTATTCTATAAAGCTTATACGTACCCCACTATGTAGTAGTACAACTTGAGACATCAATCAGAGTAGAATTCTTAACATGGAGCGGAATCTTAAGGAACAAATTGTGAAATCAGCGTCTGCAGTGAAAAGAAAGGTAGAAATGATAAAAAATACTAAAAACACAAATGACATGGTACTGGAGACGATATTTCAACCGATCGTCAGTCCGCTAAAATTATTAGCAAGCAAAACTGAAAAAAAACGTCATGACGAAGACGAAAAAGAATCTTCAAAATATGGTTCACATGAAAAAGAAGAATCTGAGACGGATCTTGATGATGAAGAAAATTCAGATAATGATGACTTTAATTCTAAAACACCTGACAAAACGCTTACTACATCATCTTCTGAGGATTATGATATCCATGAGAACTCATTTAAATCTATTCAATCCTCACCAAGTATCGCAAACGATTCCTTGTCTTGGTCTGCATCGCCTGAAGCGCTGAAAGAAGATATACCATATGGAGTAAGAAGTGAACGAGGAAAACTTTGGCTAGGCAAAACCCGTTTACACGATGATGGAAAAGTTCTGAAAATTAGAAGCCGCTCTTTAAAAAAAACTTCTGGTCTGGCAGAATTGTTGTACAAAAAAAAACCTAATTTAGATATTATTACAGAGGAAGACTTACAAAATTATAAATTGCTACTCATCGACACTAATGCACATAAACGTAACTGGAAACCATCGACCCAAATAAATGGTAATAAAGGGTTCAAATATACTCACGTGATAAAGCCACTATTTAAATTCGCTAGAAATAATACCAGTAGCGTAGAAAGTCTTCAGCGAGGTGAAGGAATCGACATTTTGAAAGAAGTTAAGAAAGACACTGATTTAGTATACTGGAATGATCCTAATGAGTTAGTTGAGAGACTGAAAATATTATGTGCATCTCAGGCGGCTGGTAATACGGGATTAGATAATGAAATTAATGCCATACTTGAAGAAATGAAAGAAGCTGGTATCATTAAAAAAATGAAATATATAAGGCTGCCATCAGGAAAATTTAGCAGTTCTATTACACTATAGAACCTAGCAAGACGGCAATGAATATAGACAAATTTGGTCATCACGTTCATAAGCGTTTACGATTATCTGAATTTTCTGAAATTCTTAGCGATACATTGGTAAGGTCCGATACAGGGGAATTCGATTTAAAGTCATCGAAATTAAAAGGGGTGCAAATTCCAGAAAAAGACGACGAGGCTGTGAATAAAGAATACGTAGATAAAAGTGTCCAAGCCCTTAAAAATGAAATGATGAAAATCCAAAGTAATGTCAGAAACTTTCTCCATAGTTTAGAAAAAATTACTACTACAAATTTAAGTAAAATGTACTACACAAAACAAGAAATCGATAACATGATTGCAGCAAAATCTGTTCAGAATGAGTAAACAAGATATAGTAAATGAACTACACAGAGGAGCGAGACGAAACTTCGTTCGTCGACATACGGTCATTAAAGGTCTGGATGATTTATGGCAAGCTGACCTAGTGGACTTACAAAAATATTCGTCGATTAATAAAGGATTTAAATATGTTCTCATAGTGATTGATGTTTTATCAAAATACGTGTGGGCTAGACCGTTAAAATCAAAATCTAAAAAAATTGTATCAAGTGCTATGTGCAGTATATTAACAGAATCCACACGAAAACCTAAAAACTTACAAACAGATCTAGGTACAGAGTTTTATAACGATTCTTTTAAGCATTTAATGAAAACTTATAACATAAATCATTATTCCACATTTTCTGTAAAAAAAGCTTCTATTGTCGAACGAGTAATAAGAACTATAAAATCACGTCTTTACAAATTATTTAGTTTATGTGGAAAATATGAATGGTATAAAAATAATTTAAGGTCCGTTGTGCAGAATTATAACAATACTGTGCACCGCATTACAAAACATAAACCAATAGACGTTAACAGTTCAAATCAAAATACAGTTCGATTGAATATTATCAAAAGCCAACAGCCAAAAAAAGTACGCAAAGAATCGTCTTTTCGAGTTGGCGATTTTGTTCGTATAAGTAAATACAAAGGCGATTTTTATAAAGGCTACACCCCTAATTGGTCAACGGAAATATTTCGCATCATAAAAGTCAACGAAACTAGTCCTCAAACGTATCAATTACAAGACAAACATAAACAAAACATTGTTGGTTGTTTTTATGAAAAAGAATTACAAAAAACTAAATTTCCTGATATTTATCTTATCGAAAAAGTTTTAAAGAAAAGAGGCAACAAACTTTTTGTGAAGTGGTTAGGATTGGGTGCCGAAGAAAATAGTTGGATAGATAAAAGTGAATTAGTTATTTAGATATATAAAGCACATAATCAGTGCTATATCACAATACATACTTATCAATGAAGGAAGGCAGTGGTGTAATCAATAACTTGATAGACCATTTACCGTTTGAGTTGCATTTACCTGGATATCAATTTTGCGGTCCTGGGACGAAACTTCAAAAACGAATACTACAAGGCGATCGAGGAGTTAACAAATTGGATGAAGCTTGCATGCATCACGATATTGCTTATATAAATAAAGATCCTAGTGCTCGACGTAAAGCTGATTTAGAACTTTTGAGTATGGCAAAGAAGAGGTTGAAATCAAAAGATGCTGGTAAGGGAGAAAAGATTGCCTCGTGGATAGTAAAAAATGCTATGAAAACAAAAATCAGAGCTGGAAGTGGTATTAAATCATTTAAGAAGGGTATTAAAAAAATACATGCTCATTTAAAAAAACTTAAATCCAAGGATCATCACTCTGCTATAAAATATGCGTATGCAGCTGCGAAAAAACTGTTCAGTAAAAAGAAAGGAATATGTTTACCACGTATAATTCCACTTCCAAAATGTGGTGGACTTTTACCGCTTATTCCTATTTTTGCGGGATTGTCGGCGTTAGGTTCATTAGCAGGAGGTGCAGCAGGTATAGCCAAAGCCGTTAACGATTCTAAAGCAGCACAAAAGAGTCTCCAAGAATCTGAAAGACACAACAGAATGATGGAAGCGGTCGCTCTTGGAAAAGGATTATATATTAAACCTCATAAAAAAGGAGCAGGGTTATATTTGAACCCATCAAAAAACTAATTAGGCGGCTGCCCAGGCGTGCGCTTACGAATTTAGACATATTGGAGTATGCTGGTGAAATTCCATACTTTCGCGGCGTTTACATGAGAGATACGTTGCCTTTAAAACCTAGAAAAATAGAATGTGGAATTGTAAATTTAGATAGTAATGTGAATCCTGGCACACATTGGGTAGCCTATGTAAAACAAAACAGCTACGTAGAATACTATGATAGCTTTGGTAATTTAAAACCACCATTAGAACTGATGAAATATATGAATAATTTGCCCATAAACTATAATTATAACAGACATCAAGCATTTGGAACAACAAACTGTGGTCATCTATGTATTAAATTTTAAAAAAAATATTGGAAGAAACATTTAAATAATATTAAAAATAAATAAACGTGTCAGTATCAAAATGTCTTTCACTGTATCTATAACCGGGAGCGGAGCCTCTTTGACGACAAACTATTCTCCGACGTTGGAACTTCTTGGAGACTATGAATGTGGTCTTTTGTACTTTTCAACTTTTAACTCTATACCTAATATTGATGGACGAAACAACAAGTTTTATTACGGTGACAATGAAATGATCGAAATTCCTGAAGGGTCCTACGAGCTTCAAGATATTTGTGATTATTTGAAAACTAACATAAAAAATACATTGCTAAAACTGAGATGCAATAATAACACATTGAAAACAAATATATTTTGTTCTAAAGACGTTCATTTTAATAAAGATGATTCAATTGGGAACATACTAGGCTTTGGAATGGAAACAATAAAAGCTAATATAAGCACTGATTCACAGTATCCTGTCAGCATTCTATCAACAACTATCGTGAGGATTGAATGTGATGTAGTTAGTGGTTCATTTGTGAACGGAAAAGCAAGCCATATTATTTACGAATTTGTTCCTAATGTACCTCCTGGATATCGAATAATAGAAATACCAAAAAATTTAATTTATTTTCCAGTCAATCAAACTTCTATTAGTTCCATCAATATAAGACTGTTAGACGCTGATAACAAAGAAGTAAATTTACGAGGTGAAGAGGTACAATTGTATTTACATTTTAGAAAAAAATGATAAATTTCCATAAAACCCCTGACATATCAAATGTCCAAGTCAGTCCTAAAAGATCTTCTCGCAAAGACACACGACAGCAGTTAAAAAAGAAGCTTACTAAAAGCAATAAAGAATACCTCAAACTAATTGGTTTAATAAAATGAATATTTTAAACATATCTCAGCAAACCTCATACGACAACAGCATCGAAAGTTTTGAGTATCATTCATACAAACCGTACGTAACAAGTTTCAACAAGAATGATGAAATACGAATCCCCATCAATCAACAAGACCTATATGTGCTGCCTTCGCTCAGCAGTTTGTATATCGAAGGCAAAGTAATTGTCTATAACAGGACAACTAAAGAAAAGGTTTCAAATATACATTTCGTTAATAATCCAGCATTATTTCTATTTCAAGACATAAGATATGAATTAAATGGAGTAGAAATAGATAAAATAAAAAACGCTGGTGTTACTACGACCATAAAGTCTTATCTGTCCTTAAATCAAAACGAATCAAAATATGCTCGAGTTTGGGGGTGGTCGCCAGAAGGTATAAATAATACAAGTGGTGAATTTTCTGTATCCATTCCTCTAAACAAGATTTTAGGATTTGTGGAAGATTATGAAAAAATTATCATTAACTGCAAACATGAGTTAGTGTTGCTTTGATGTAACACTAACCTTAATGCAATCAAGTTGAAAACAGGAGAAGTTTTGGAAGATATTGTTATAAGTAAAATTATCTGGAGAGTACCTCATATTAAAGTATCTGATCGCGAAAGAATAAATTTACTAAAACAATTAGAAAAAGATCGAGCTATTCCATTAGCATATCGTAACTGGGATTTATACGAGTATCCATTACTACCCAAAACTCGTAAACATACTTGGTCCATTAAAACTTCATCTCAAATAGAAAAACCACGATTTGTTGTATTAGCTTTACAAACCAACCGCAAACAGAACAGTGAATTGTCGATGGCGGAGTTTGATCACTGTCACGTACGTGATGTAAGAGTGTTTTTAAATTCGTCATACTATCCATATGAGGGATTAAACGTCAGTTTTACAGAAGACAAATTTACTTTATTATACGAACAGTATGCTAGATTTCAACAGTCGTATCACGGACGTCGGTCAGAGCCGTTGATGAGTTTGAAAGAATTCAGAGACGTTGCTCCCTTATTCGTTATCGAGTGTTCGCGACAGCACGAAACATTAAAAGGGTCAATCGACGTGAGAGTAGAAATCGAAACAGACCAAGAAATACCCGATCAGACAGCTGCATATTGTCTGATATTAAACGACTGCATATTTGAGTATAAGCCTTTGAGTAATATCGTTAAGAAAATATCATGAATAGTAATACAATAATCGTTGACTTACAAGGATTTAAAAATAATAATAACGACTTTTTAGTAAAAGAATTATGTATAGCCACTCGACAGCATACACATACATTTTATGTTAAACCACCATACCCATTCTCAGCGCTAACCGATGATGAAAAAAAGAATGTTCGGTGGTTAGAAAGAAATAGAGGGTTTCGATGGAGCGAAGGCTATATCGATTATAGAGAATTCAGAAGAATTATTAAGCCTTACTTAAAAGACCGAAACATTATCGTAAAAGGTGAAGAGAAAGTGAAATGGGTGAAAGAACTGTGTGATCATAATAATGTTGTAGATATAAGTTACAAAGACATTCCAAGATTTGACATTCTGTTCGATCTGTATTGTAAGGACAAATCGTATAACTGTTTTATTCATAAGAAGTATTGTGCATTAAAAAATGTATTATGTTTAAAAAAATGGTGTTTAGAAAATAATGTACACTTTCAATAAAAAATACCTTATATTTATTGCTTTTTATTTAAATAATTAAAGTTGAATGAAATAGAAATAAAACAAATATATTCACATCATACATTTATTTAAGCAATAATTACGTACACATTAATTTACAAAACAAACCCTAACTTATATTATTTTCATACAAGTATATCTTACAATTTTATCGACTTATTCATTCTAAAGTCTATTGCGACCCTACAGCTAAAACAAATACTTTATACCAAAGTAAACTAAAACCAATTCGTATAACTGTAATTACATATTTTTTTTGATATATTACTGACTAACTTCTCGGTTTGGTCTATTATTTCATCACCGTTTTCATTTACAACATATTGTGCGGATAACAAAAAATTATCATCGTCTATACTGTCACAATGTTGCTGGGATCCATCTAAATCAAACACTGAGATCTTTATCAGACGGAAACCTTTTTTGGGAACGCTGTTTACCACAAACGAATGAACTGGAATATGCAGTTTACTTAATGCACTTTTAGAAACACATTTTTTTCTTAATTTTGCTGGACGACGTTCCCGAATCTTAGCGTTCGGCTTTTGCTGAGCTTTCATTTTTAAAAACTCTTCCGTAAATCCTTCCAAAGGATCTTGAGCATACTGGAAAGTATCCCCATATTCATGTAGGTAGACATTGTCTTCGGATGTAGCAGTCAAATCTTTTACGCGTTCCATTATCTGTAAAAAAAAGAAAATATTTAACACCAAATCAGAAATCTTTGCAATTAACGATTATTTTATGTATTTTAATGACTTAAATCAATAATAAATCAACTTACCGTTGTGTAGTCAGGTCCAAGACTGTATTACCAAAAATACGTAAATTATGTACACGTGAGTAACTATAATATAAGTTAAGGTTTGTTTTGTAAATTATGTAGACGTGATTAACTAATTACAGTGCTTGTCGACGCAAGAATGAATACTAAAACAAAGTCTTCACATTATTATAATAGTGATTGCAACATGTATGTGGTATTATCATAAATGAGGACTCATGTTACAAACTGTACCGCGCGTTCATATACGTCGTAGGTTGTACTACCAGGCATGCGCGCGCGGCACGTGTGGATTAGGATTATGTCGGCACTACATATAGGCGAATGCGTTGGCCGACGCGCTGGCCCAGTGCCGCCTCCCCACAAGATGGTATATAGATACCTACCGCCAACGCGCGAACGCCCGTTCTACACATTGGGCCAGCGCGCTGGCCAAGGCGTTCGCCTATAATATGTAGTGCCGACATTACTCAAGTAAAGCATGTTTCAACTTGATAAAACCTTACGTTACTTGAATTTAGCATCAGCCTGCAGGTTTGCTTGCAAAATCTATGTAGTCGTGAAGTAATAAATAAAACAATTAATGTATTTAATAATTGATATTTTATTTCTAAATCTACATAATAATTATTATATACATACTAAATACACAGGTTATGCTACGAAAGTAAACAATACAAAGAATTTCTTAATTAGGTACAGCTTATTAAATCTAGTTAAAAGTTAAATATACTACTGTGACCCCATGCTCTAGTTGAAATTTTATCTTTAGATATGACTCTCTTGTCATCATCACCAGACAGAGCAACTTTCTTCACAGCACATGTATACAACTCATGTTTTATTGACTTAAATAAAACATTTGTTTTGTGAACAATGTTGCCTTCGTACAGAGTTTTTTGGTAATCAGTAACATTGAAATTGCTGACAATATTTTTCTTAATTCCTTTCGCTTTTTTGATTGTGCTATTTATGGTTTTAATACAATATAACTTTGAACGAAGGCCTACAAATTCACTTATGATTTTACCCGCCATTTCATCCTTGAACAAACCAGGAACTTTTTTATTTTGAATGGGTAAATCATATTGATTACTATTACAAAAATTACTAGTATCAAAGTAAGGCAAAAAATGTCTTTTTATGTCATCATAAAAATCATGGGTCCGTATATGATATACAAAACTATCAGTGTCCGTGTAACACATTTCTACATTATTTTTATAAAAAGGTTTAATAACAGAGTAATGAAAGTTATACATATGACTTTTTGACAATTCTAGTACGGTAAAACCAATGTATATTGGTTTATCCAAAATTATTTGATCAGGGTTTAATTGTACCGCAACTAGATTTTCAGTAAAAATCGTCGCGCTATGGAAATTTGGACGAGCGATAAGCTTTTGTGCACAATGCCTTTTCTTAGTCACATTATTATTATCAACCCACTGATTAACTAAATGCACATTGACCCTCTTCTCATTATTTTCTAAAGTTTTTCCAAACACACTGTTATTCAAGAGTTTGAAAAAGTCTTGTTCAAATGTTGAGGAACTTTTTTGCCTCAGAGCAGTATTCAAATCAATATATTGTTTTAAATATGCGCTTTGTCGAAAACTAATCACTCGATGAATTTTCTTTAATATTAAACCATGTTTTAAACATGTTTGCAAGTGAATGTAATGTATAACATACTTAAATTTATCATATAAATTTGGAACTAGTTTGAAAGTTTTCCCCCCGGGTGGAATGCATTTTTCAGAACAAAATGGTAAATCATTATGTAAGTTATGTAAATGTTTAGGATATTGTAAATCCACTTCTAGAATATAACCACACTCTGCATCGATCGGTATTTCGGTTATATTTAATTTGTTGATTTCTTGTTCATTAAGAAATCTGAAATCTGATAATGGTAAATATTGACACATACTATATCCATATAAATTATTACAATCAATATAAGTGACGTAGGAAGGAGATTCTGATGGTTTGTAATTTTCTAAGTAAGGATTATTTGCTTTTGCATGTCTATGAGAGCACAGACATACTCCTCCCCTGATACCACTCTGTAACATGCGCAACATCGACAAGTCATCGATAAGTTCCAATTGTATTCCTGTTTTTAATAACATCGCATCAAAAGATAAACTGGGTGCTGTTAAGTAAAAAGCTGGGTCTAATTGATAGTGTTGCTTGCAAGTCTGTCTAAAATTTTCAAAGATATCTGCCAGTAAAAGCACATCAGTTTTTAGATATAAATCCGTATAACTACCTAAATCTTTGATTTGAAATGTTGACCAAATTAAGCACGCGTGCTGGTAATCCTCATCAGAAATATCATGATCAGTTAGGGAACTATAAAAGCATTCTTTTGGGGGTAGACTTTTTTCGTCATACCGCTTCCACGAGTTCATATATTCGTATGGATAAATGCCTTTACGAGTGAGTAACTGAAATTCATCTTCATCGGGGAAATGATTTTGTAAGTTTTTAAACATTTCCGGTTTTAATGTCTCTGACAATTTGCTTAAGCTTGTTCCCAAAAACTTAAATGAATCAACGAATCGAAGTTGAAAAAACTGATTATTCGTAACTGGTACAAATTTGGTAAATGAGATGTAGTTTTCTTTGGTTTTAGGTATTATTTTAATATTACCAGGAACCTCACCTAATGCTTTTATAAAAAGATGACAATCATAACCAGCTAAGTTATGAAAAAAAATGGGGACGAATGAAGGGCGTTTATACTGTAAATTACAAAACGGATGCGCAGCTCCGCGGTAACGACCAGTAACGTGACAATGGTCACGGACTTTGTCCGAAAAAATAAAATTTTCACAAATATGACAACGTGTGGCATTATCAAAGTCAGACTTATCCGCCATAGAAAATATCATAGGGACAGGTGTACTAAGTATATCAAATATTTTTTGTACGTCTTTAAGAATCGAATCTACAAACTGCTTATCACAACCAGGTCCTCGATATGATACGTACCGATTGTAACTAGGGTCATCACGACAAACAATATAATAACCAAAAGCTATAGGTAAATGTTGGTGTAACGTAGTCGTATTTTTGCTAGAAGAACAGTTAGCTTCAGTATGGGTTTGTAGCATCGATTCAAAATCTGCGTAAATACAAAATGGCATGTTTTGTTTTCGAGCATAGTTTTTAAATTTAATTACTGAGCCCTTATTTGGGAGGACAGTTACAACGCCTCCACATAAATGGTTTTCAACTTCTTTAGAAGTACTGAAAAATATCAAGCACAAATCACAAAAGTACAATTTGCTGTGATGAGATGTAACTTGGCTTCTAAACAGTCTAGAAGGTTCTTTGATCAAACAATAATGAGAAGTGTTATTATTTTCTAAATACAACAAATGTATAATTTTCTCGTTGCATGTTTTATTAATGTCTGATTTATACAACGGCCCAACAATAGTTTTACTTTTTTTTAAACCATAAATTATGAACTTAATATTAGGATTATTTTTTTCAAAAATTTTAATGTCATGGAAAGATACAGGAAAAAACATTCCATTTATATTAAATAATTCACGAAAATTAGGATATGACGAAATTCTTTCAGGATGATTTTTAGCTGGATATAAGGCTGCTGTCACACACCATAGAAAGCAATGCTGATCTTTATTCATAATATTTAAACACGCCTTTTTAGCCTGAATTGATTTGGGTAAACTGATAAAACTCGAACCGCTAAATGGTTGATATTTATTGATATTAATCTCAATGTATAAATTATTTAAAAATGTCCACCCACTGTCACGATCCTCAAATTCCTCTATACTAGTTTTTAAATAACTAACTGTTTCCAAATATATTTTTTCAAAATCATAATTACTATGTAATATTTTATTTTTGGTTCCAAAAGATTTTATTTCTTGTGAATTATCATTGAACTTTAAAAACGTCCCAAATAGTTCGAAATTAACCTTAACACATGAATGTTTAATAAGGTTTTCATCTAAAAGAGATTTTAACTTGTTACGAATTTCGGAAAAAAATATATCTACTGAAGCTAACTGAAGTTGATCAAGAGGTAATATCTTATAAGTTATAATACGATTACGAAATGCAGAGCTGACGATTTCTACACCATCACTGTATTCTATTGTCTGTCTACTTTTTCTATGTGAATTACTTCGCAAATGACCTACCCATGATTTACTATGTACAGATATGTTACACGTCGAACAGAAAGGCATTTTATTCTATTAAAAAAGACAATGCTATCAAAACAATAATACAGTAACCGTTACTAATGTAAAAAAATTAAAAAGGTTATAAATCTATTCTAGTATATTAAAAAAGAAAATTAATATCTACTATAAATTGATTAACTGTAAACCTACTTAATAAAATTTATTTTTTGTCACTGTAATGGATGGGCTCCGACTCCTCAAACTCAGTAAAAGCTTGTCCTAAGAAGTCTTGCAGTGCCCCCCAAGACGATGATGACTCGTCACACTGGAGCTTTACACTTACCAGCGCCGTCTTGTATCGCACATTGGCAGCGTGAGACACGTAGTCCGATTTTTTGTAGATCTTGAGGTCCACAAAATATTCGCCACCGGTCTTCGCAGTCCGACGAGACGTTCCCGTAGAAACTCGGCTGGCGAAGCTTGATATTATTTCCCCGCAACGAGATTTGGGTTCACTGCAACTAGCTTCCTCAGCCCGCAAGATATTGAATAAGTCCGGTCTCCTTGTTCTGTAAAAACACAAAATTAACATATTATTATCATTAAAATACAATAATCGAGAATAAATATTAGTAAGAAAACAAACAAAATAGGAATAAGTGTATTGCACATTCACTTTTGACTGTAAACAATTAGGTGCCTAGTTTTATCAGACTTCAACAGGATACTGAACTAAGTTTTGATAAATAAAAAGTAGGAAATCATTGTAACTATGCAAACTGAATTATCGTGGTTGGGACTGTGTTGACAGTTGGCTATTACAAGACAGTTAAAAACCAGCAGAAACAGAAATAGAATTTCAGCAAACGTAAAGTAGGTAATAATAATCGAACATACCGTGTAGTGTTAAATTCGTGCGGGGACGAGTATTTTCGCTTTCGTCGAGCACTTTTGTCTGATGAGGTGCGGGTCAACTCCAGCGGAGGAGATGAGTCGAGTTGCTTTTCCAAGCCAGCCTTGCGTTTGCTGGTTGACGCCTTTGACTTCTTTTTCGGTGCTGCCGACACCACAGATGGGGCCTCAAACTCTGAATCGGACCTATTAAAAAAATAAAATCATTTATTTCGGGTTTCTAAGACCCATAACATTACAATATTTACATTTAAAAATTTCGTTATAATATTATCATTAAAATTAGTCATTACATTAAAACTACAATACATTTATATTTTAACAATAAAAATTTAATAAAAATTGTAAAGTTAAAATTATTGTTTTTATAAAATAATAAAAATAAAAAGAATTTAAATTATTTTTTTAATAATTAAAGAAGAAATTAATATAAATTATTTTACCATCTTGATGAATTAGTCACAAAAAAAGAGTAATAATATTAATTCAATACTCACTAACATTTTAGTTGAAGTTGAAGACTGGTGCGAAGCCACTTGAAAAGTTGTAACTTGTTCCAACATGCGTCGACTTTTATTGTTGGAAAACGGTCTTTGTCATCAAAAATGTGTAATAGTTGTCAAGCGCGAGTTGATATGTGCGTATGTTTGTCCGTTTTAATGTTATCAATTACATCATCATTGATCATTACTATGTAAAACATATGAAATATATAATTGTAAAAGAATTAAATAAGATAATTATATTATACGTTTCTTTAATAGATATATATGTAATTTCCATCGATTTTGACATAAATTTAATGTTATATAATTTTGCTTGATTTTAAATAATAATTAATAATATGGAATGTAAATTTTCTGAAATAAATGGTTTGATTTGATTTGACTGATCATACATCCTCAAAATCTAGGTATCTTTATACATCTGTGTATTTTTTAAGCATGTTAAATGTTGCATACTTTTATAGCGAATTTAATCTTGAACCAATACCTAATTTCCAAGAAGAGATTAAAATTAAATAAATTATAATTGTTTAAATAAGCAAGTAAATCCGAATATTTAATGTGTATGTGAATAATTGTGATGATATTGTGGTAAATAATATGAAATATAAACGTTTTTTAAACTAATGATGCCTTACTACAATTTTCGACCTTATTATTGATCAATGTAGCTGAATATGAAATAAAATTGAATAAACAAGAATCTACGTCGCGCGCTCGCTGCGGCGTTTCATTGAAATGCTTTGTAATTGTATCTCTGCTGCTGTTCATAGTAGGGGAGGCAAAATATAATATAAATCATGGTATTATATTATTATTGTATCTTTCCCTTTACTTTAAGCCATCAGTGCTTTAAATAAAAGCTTCTTTGGGGTCTACACAACGTTCTCTATTTTAATCTGACAATTTGAAATCTACTTAATAGTATATTTTTTAACGCACCACTCAGATAACTATAGACATGTGGGAAGCATACACAAGCTTAATCTGACGCGCTCAAATCACTGCAGAAATCACCGCTTTGGCTCCCTACTATAAAAGCGAGTGTCGGTTTAACAATACGTATGTGCAATATTATATTCTTGTTTAACAGCTTGCAGCTTTTTCCATATCAGGGATGTGAACTAGAAGCGAAAACTCGATTAAAGAGATAATTTAAGAGGCGATAAGTTTTTACCCTATAAATCCAATAAATTATAAATGAATATTGTGTATATTAAACACTATTATATTACCTCTAGTCAAATTATGAAAATTATCATTCTTTAAATGCTATCGATGTTTATAATTCCTTATTTTACTAAGTTATGAATTTGACGCATGGTTTAATTTGTAATGGATAAATCTTATCGAATTTATTTATGTCTTACTGATTATTTGTATAACTATTAATTTGAGTTATCGCAACACTATGTGCTTTACGCAAAATATAGTAGTTTCGCCTACAAATTTTTTTAGAAGTAAAGTATTTGATCCCTTAATTAATAGTTGGATAAAATTAATAGTTGGATACTATAATATATAGTAGGTTTGATAACCCTATCGACTCGGTCGGTCTGTTCCTATGATTTCCCGTCTTAGCTCGTTCATTTACAACGCTGTGCGCGCCTGCGCGGTGAGTATCATCGTAGTTTCAGCCCAGTACAACAAAAGTGTATGGGAAGATAAAGGAACAGTTAAAAGTAAGTGTAGTAGTTATTGTATTCATTATAGATTTAATTCATTACACAATTATTTAAGTTTTGATTTAAATTGATAATATTTTAGTTTTTGAAAACGATTCATTATTTATTACATTGATACATTTTAAAATTAAATAATTACCAATATATTCATTCGTTACCCATCAAATATTTTAATCTATTGTGTTACTCTTATTGATTAGTATTTTTCTATATTAGCTTCATGATTTACAAAGAAAAGTTAATGCAATTAGACCAGTCGTACCATGTTATAATAAATTTAATTGAATAATGTAATATAATATTAAAATCTACCTTATTCATAAAACACTATTATACTTTTACGTGTGTTGTTTGATGGAAAAAAATATATTTTATTTAGTATTTTCCTATATTAGCTTCATGATTTACAAAGAAAAGTTAATGCAATAATTAGACCAGGCGTACCATGGTATAAATATCTACCTTATTCATAAAACACTATTATACTTTTACGTGTGTTGTTTGATGAAAAAAAAAAATACATTTTTTTTTCAGATGCTTGAAAATTAGAGAAGTTCATCAAAAATTACAGCGGAACGCAGAAAAAGGATACCTGGCATTCTATTTTAATTGTAAGTAAATTTGAATCTAAATGTATCTAGTTTATTGAATGAGGTTTATGTAGTAGATACATATTAGAGGTAATTATTTAATCAGAATAATAATTAATATCCAATATTTTAATAATAACAAATTTAAATATAAAAATTCATAATATTATATTTCCTATAAAACCTACGAATAATAAAAACTAGAAAAACTGTTATTGCATAATATAACGTTAATATTTTCGAGATTATTTGAATGCCAAAAAGTCGAAGTTATCACTAGAAACATAATTAATCCATAATTTTTTTAGATCAAACATTACTCAAACATCCTTAATCGTCGTCGTAGTTTTAAAGTACTCGTGACTCTAAATGGTGATTATTATGTAAGTGTGGATGTACATAACATTCTTTTTTTCAGATCGGATGATCAATGATGAAGAATTCTACATTACACAAACGAAGACATTATTTTGTTTATTTTTATAAATGCATAAAAACTGGTGTTTATTTATTGATAAGATCCTAAATTCCTATCCCCTGAAATGTAAGCTTAAACATACTAAACATCATAGTGTGTTAGTATATTTTAGCCGAGGTATGTTTTTTGGTAAAAAAGTAGGTGATCTTACCATTGACCGTAACCGATTACGAGTCAGTAGTATGATCGGTGCATGATCTTACCTACGGTAAGTGGCACACTGACACACCGAAGTGAGCGAACAGAGGTGCATGTCATGAGCATGTCCTTTCATTTACCATCAGTTGATGCATAAACGAACAGGAAGTATTGGACATTCTGTCCCACTTGTCCAACCAAAAGTTGGATAGAATTGTCTGTCCTGCAAAGAATCACTTAAATTAGAATGTGTTCTGTCCTGCAGTTGAAATGATTGGGCATTCTGTCCCACTTTTGTTCGCTCGCGGTGCATAAACGAACAGGAGCTATTGGGCATCCTGACACACCGAGTACACCGAAGTGAGCGCGAGCGAACGGAGGTTCGGTGTGTCGGAACAGGATGCCCTCCTGTTCGTTTATGCACCGCGAGCGAACAAAAGTGGGACAGAATGCCCAATCATTTCAACTGCAGGACAGAACACATTCTAATTTAAGTGATTCTTTGCAGGACAGACAATTCTATCCAACTTTTGGTTGGACAAGTGGGACAGAATGCCCAATACTTCCCTACTCCGATAATCTTCGACGACTTATGTAGAAGAAGACTTCGCAAGGCAGGTGAGGTGGGGGTTTTCACAGAAAGAGGCCGCGGAGCGGAACAGAGAGGACGACCCATCCTCCGTTCCGCTTCGCCGGCGTAGGACGGGAGCGCGGAGGCGTCGCTATGCGAACCTCCAATAACTTCCGTCCCACGGGGCTCCGGGTCAGGATGGGAACCTGCCCGGCTTTGCTAGTCCCGGCGCCGAGGGGAACGCTTCAGTTTGCCTAAGCGTTCCCTAATTTTGGTGGAAGTCCGGTCCCTTGTGAGGTAGACCGGCCGTTCGTGGAGGGAGTCCTGTGTTAGACAGATCCAGGACATCCCTCCGTATACGGCTGAAGGCAGACCGCAGGTGGTTTTAGTGGGTAAGAGTCCCACATACCCCCGGGGTGCTTCAGCTAACTGAGGCACATCCCCAACCCGGGGCACCCATGATGGGTTTCCCCTGTGCATCAAAAAAAAAAAAAGGGATATTTTTTTGTTAAATAGAATAACCCGCGGCTCCGTCCGTGCTAATGTCGATCCCTCGTGAACAATTTATTTTAAAAGGTACCCTTCGCCCTTTATCTGAGTCTAATATGCATATGGAAAATTTCGTGATAACTGATTCAGTAAATGTGACGTGAAGACCACAAACAAACTCATTTTCGCATTTCTAATATTAGTTAGGATAGGATCATTTTCGAACGTAAGTTTTCACACGTTTAGTTTATACCTGATTTAGCATGCAACAAGCAACACATCGCATCGATGTGTCTTAAGCAGCGCGGCACGTCTAGTAGACTCGGTAGGGAACACATCAGACGTTCATACTTGCTGCTTCAAGCAGGAGCCATTCGTAGCCATTAAAAAAACTGGTGGAGTATGTTCGGGTTGATAATTTCCATATACGCTGTCGTATGAGCTCGTCTTCACCGCCGTCAGGCCAGAAGGCTTCGATCAGATTCCGATAATCTTCGAACTGAAGAAATTGACTCATGTAGAAGAAGACTTCGCAAGGCAGGTGAGGTGGGGCAGCAGGTGGCGAGGCTTTGCGGGAGGTTGTCCATGATGGTACCAGTTTTCTTAAACTCGTTACGACGGCACGATAAGATTCTCACATTATTTTTATTCACCGTAGATATTTTTAATAGAGAGCCGGCTCACACGTCCTTCCAGTGCCGCAGTCAATAGAGGACTGCACTCGTGGAATCACAATATTTATCACAAAAATTGAAACAATCAAACATGAGGATATATTTATACGAAGCAAACTTTTGGCGGTCAGGGTTGCTGGAGGCAGTGTTTACGTTTCCTGTTGTACAAACTCGTATAGGTGCCTATAGGTGTGTCAATGAAACTCGGGTTTGAGTACGGATCAAGTTATTTATTCCAATGTATGAGGATACTTATATTAATATAGAAGTAACTCCTATAGTGCGATCTACAACAATTCAACTGCCATCTAGTGGTAGATGGTAAAACTAAAATGTCTAATAATACACTAACACACAGCGGATAACAGAACTAAGTTAATATTATTGTATGACGCCAGATGGCAGCACTAAGATAAATATTGTACATGCCGCCCACCAAGGCCAAAGTTTTAAGTAAGACCTTTGGACTTATAAATAAATTTGAAATAAAAATTACAAGTCTATTTAAAAATACACTTTAGATTGTCATAGTGTTGAGGTTGTCATCTTCAGGACTTTGCGAACAATGTCTTGATGCATGGCCTGATCTAATAGAGTCTTACTACCCAGATAGTTCTTCTGGACCTTCTTGGTTCTTCTGGCCCACTCAAGTGTGGCCGCATATAAGTTTGGGTAGTGTGCGTGATTGAGTTCTGGATATTTGCTGGTATCCAGAAGTCTACACATTCTTCTAGGGTGTGCCCGGGTGCCTTGCAGTATCTGCATATGACCTCTGACCCACTGCTAGTTTGATTAGGTTGTGGCGATCGCGACTGCATATTATTACGACTGAATCTAAAGGCTGGTTGATTGCTAACGAAATTACCGGGGTTTGGCTTAATTATTCGTGGTCTTTCCGGTCGCGGTTGCGATTGAGAATTTTTATAAATAAATTGTTGGAGTTTTTCCTCCGATATGGCAAAATTCACTGCTTCATTAAGAGTATGTGGTGCTTTGCACCGGACGATGTTTGAAATTCTCGGCGTTAGACCCATCTGGAAGTGATGGAGTGCTAGTTCGCAGCTGTACGACCTATCATTTGCCTACTTTTATTTCCATGGGCAATTGAAATGTCTGTTAATAATTGTGACAAACACGTTTCTACCCTTAGGGCATATTGGCTCACGGGTTCGTTAGTTTGCTGTTTACATTCTTGTAGATCGGTAAGTAGGTGGGCGTAATGTTTGCGCTCACTAAATTGCGTCTTCAAGAATTCTTTTAGTTGCGCCCAATTTACATATTCCTTTATAGAACATGCAGTTTGTGCTCTCCCTTGTAATTGGCATAAAATGTATTTAAATATAATATCTTTTTGATTATCTGTGGCAAGATCGTGGGCATTGCTACAATTTACTAGAAAAGAATTTAGTGATTCCCTAGCACCGTCGTAAGGCTTTTTAAATTTTAATAACGTTGATAAGTCCAACTCTACCTTAGGTGCATTAGTGTTTTTAGTTTTTTTCTGGGACCTAGTGACCGGTCCCGGTTCGGAGGACGGACCTGCTTCGTCATCCATGTCATTCACACTTATTTCAGGTCTTTCAATTTTAGGGCTAGGGGCTCTAGATTCCGACATCTTAAATTATATATAATAGAAGTTAGCTGTGATTTCTTTAAAACAAAACAAAAATACTTCTTAATATTAAATTGCAATGACCAGAAATAGAATAATAAATCACTCACAGGAATCTGGCTGCGGCGATGCACCTTATCATGTTGTTTAGGCTGGAGCTCGGCTTATCTCGATGCAGTCGAACTCATTAAAAAAGTTACCGAAAGCTTGATTACCCGTCGTGCTTGTATAAACATCTGTGAATTTTAAGCTTTCTAGGTAAAATTTGAATTTTCTTAAGTTTTCATGTGAAAAATCACGTTTGTGTTTGTACCAGTATTTTAAAGTGCACGCTGCTTTTACCGAGAAGGAGATTATCTGAGAATTGTGGTCTGAGAACCCAAGGTCTAAATTGAGGCTCTTCCTTCTATACAGATTGTGTAAGATATTATCAATACACGAGTTATTAGTTAATCGAGTTGGTGAATTAAATTTAAATTTTAAGTTGTAACACTCTGCTGTTTGAAGAAATCGCCTTGAATATTTATCATTTTTAATTATGTTTATATTAAAATCACCACAGATGATTATTTTTTATGACTTTTAGCACAAATTAAATTTAAGATTTTGTCAAACTGTTCAAAGAATAATTCATATTGGACGGGGTTGGTTTTTGGGCTCCTGTATACAACATGTCCCAAAATTCAACGATAAGCCGACACCGGAGGATAGACCTGCCCCGGACTAATCAAGAAAAAAAGAAAAAAAAAAAATCTCAATTATATTTTAAGTTATATAAAAAAAATTAAATTCTTCAGAAATTGAGACCGTTTATGATATTTTTCACTACCATGACCACATTTTTTTAAATATTTGTTTCTTTTTTTTTATAGGCAACCTGAATAGCACTGCTATCTACCACAATTCTTAAAAAATCCAGAATAACTCTTGTTTTATCACGAAAATTAATGAAACTTATTTTATTTCCTAAATTTTTTGAAGACTGTTACTTTTAACCAACTTTAACTTATCGTGGTGTAAAAAAAAAGTATGAACACTAGTATGGCAAGTTTTTTTTAAAAATTGACGCAACTAACCAACATTCCAAAATGGTATAATACTCTAGGAAAACAAGTTATAAAAAAAATATGTGCCTATTATTTCTAAACAGGGGCCAAATGACGGTCGGGTGTAATAAAAGTATTAGTTCTTGAAAAATGTTTAATATTTCAAAACAAATGGTACAAATAGTTTCACGTGTAATTTATTAAATTATTAACATTATAGCAAATGTTCGAACTGTTTGCCACCAGCATTAATACATGCACGACATCGCCTTAAAAATGATCGTTTTATTTGTCTTGCATATCTTCTGCTATTAATGTGATTAGCAGCCTGGGTGATATTTCGACGAAGCTCGTCCAATGTCGCAATGGGTTTTGAGTAGACCCTGTCTTTAAGACAACCCCAATAGAAGAAGTCCAGGGAAGTCAAATCGGGTGAACGGGGTGGCCATAAGATAGGACCAAGTCGCCCGATCCAACGCCCTGGATACTCTTGATTTAAATATTCTCGCACAGGTCGGGCATAATGTGCTGGGCAACCATCATTTTGGAACCACATGTTTTGGAGATCACTTGAGGGCACGTCGTGTAACAATTCTTGCAAGTCATTTTGCAAAAAGTTTAAATAACTATTGCCATCTAAGTTTCCTTGTAATTCAAAGGGCCCAATTACTTTTCCATTTAATATGCCGGTCCATAGGTTAACTTTAAACTGATATTGAGATTTGTCTTGTCTCATCAAGTGCGGATTTCCATTACTCCAACTATGTAGGTTGTGAAGATTTAAATACCCATCTTTCTTGCATGTTGTTTCATCCGACCATAGAATTTTGTCTAGGAATTGGGGATCTTCACTGTGCCTTTGCAGCATCACACGGCAAAATGTGACTCGTAGCGGATAGTCCCGCGGTAATAACGTCTGCACACGCCTGTAGTGATATGGGTGAAGCTTGTAACGTTTTAATATTCGATGTGCAGAACTTTTCGGGATTCCTGTAGCTTCTTCTATGGCACGTACCGAAGTAGACGGATCATTTTCTATCTCATTGAGAACTTCTTCATCACGATCCAATCTAGGTCTTCCAGCGCTTCTCCTATTGGATGGCATACGACCCTCCGAAAACGCTTGATGCACATTAATAAACACTCGATAGTCAGGATATCTTTGAGCATTTGGGTATCTTTCTCGATACAGTCTGCTAGCAGCGTTAGCATTACATCGGCATTCTCCATAGATTAAATGCATATTAGCGTATTCCTGTGGTGTGTACGGTTGCGGCATGTTAAACGCAAAACAGTCCAAAATGCGCCAGAACTCTAAATCACATTAACACACAATCGTAGTCCAAGATAATGCCAGGTCAGTTCAGTTTGCAGATCACTTCCAGTCCAAATAATGCCAGGTCAGTTAAGTTTGCAGGTCGATTCCAGTTCAAAAAGCCAAGCCAAAAGTCGATAGTATGTACGAGAGCCACGTAAGACGAATTGGGAACGGTGCGCAGTAAACAAAGGAGCAGAGCGTACTGAACTGACTTGCTGAGAATAATAACAGCTTCTCTACCTGCCCTGTTGTTGTCTCTTTTTAACGTAAATATCTCTATCTATCCATCTCTCTCTAACATCTAAGGTATGTATGCCCCATTCAAATTCCTAGAAATTGTAACAAGAAGCCATTTTGGGCATGTAGTAAAAGTGATTACTGACAATTACAATTTAAGGAATTTGGCCCCTGTTTAGAAATAATAGGCACATATTTTTTTATAACTTGTTTTCCTAGAGTATTATACCATTTTGGAATGTTGGTTAGTTGCGTCAATTTTTAAAAAAACTTGCCATACTAGTGTTCATACTTTTTTTTTACACCACGATAAGTTAAAGTTGGTTAAAAGTAACAGTCTTCAAAAAATTTAGGAAATAAAATAAGTTTCATTAATTTTCGTGATAAAACAAGAGTTATTCTGGATTTTTTAAGAATTGTGGCAGATAGCAGTGCTATTCAGGTTGCCTATAAAAAAAAAAGAAACAAATATTTAAAAAAATGTGGTCATGGTAGTGAAAAATATCATAAACGGTCTCAATTTCTGAAGAATTTAATTTTTTTTATATCACTTAAAATATAATTGAGATATATTTTTTTTTTCTTTTTTTCTTGATTAGTCCGGGGCAGGTCTATCCTCCGGTGTCGGCTTATCGTTGAATTTTGGGACATGTTGTATACATAAAATTATTGTTTGATGGTCTAAAAGTTCGATAGCGCAGCATTCAATGATATTGCGAATAGACAATTTATTAACGTTCTTTAGTAACTTGTATGTAAAGTCATTTTTTAGTAATATACAGCTTCCACCATTTCGATTATCTCTTGAGTAACTAGAAACTAATTTATATGGAGCACAGTCGAGCAATTCGATATCAGTATTTAACATATTGTGCTCAGTTATACATAGGACGTCTACAGTTAAATTATAATTATTTAATAAATCTTGTAAATGAACATTTAATAAATTTGCTTTACTTATGAGGCCGTTTATATTTAGATGAAAGACAGTAAGATTATTTATCAAGAAAAAATGAATCTGAGTCTGGATATTTTAAATTATTTGTTTCATCTTTATAATTATCTGTATCACAATGATCAAGTTCATAATCAAGAGTTTGGGTACATTTTTCTGACATTGAAGCCATAAGATGTGTACTATATACTCTACATTTGCGATCTGATATCTCGGTATAATACGTTGCCATTTTTTGTTGATATTCTAGACGGAAAATTTCTTTTAAAAGGAAGCGACTAACAAGTAATGGAAAACGTGTTCTGACGTGCAGTAGTCGTTCAAAATCCATATCGACAAATGTAGAGTTTGTATGGCGTTTGCATACATAGTTAAGTTTATAGTTTACTTTCTTTACATTAAGGTATTTTTGAAATGGAATCTTACAAATAAGTACATTAGTTTTTTTCAATAAGTTCACCCAGGTTTCTAAATGGTGTTGAAGCTGTCAGTTTTGAAAATTCCTCTTTATCCGATAGAAGCAAGTCATGCAGTTTCACTCCAGGCTTACAAAAAGAGGTTACTAAGAAGTTCTCGCCTATTAGTTTTTGAAGATATTGCCGAACACCTTTGCCTAATTGATCACAGATAATAACTATTTTTCTTTTATTTTCATTCGACTTTGGTATTTCAAAATAAGAGTCCATATTAGTGTTATTATTATTATTCAGCAAATAGGAACTTCTGTCTAAGATATCTTGTAATTTCTTTATTTCTTGTTTTGCATTTGATAATTCGTTTTCTAATAATTCTATTTTATCTTTATAATTTTCAGTCATCTGAGTTAAATTTTCACTGGGTAGCGTGTTCCTTAAAATTCATTTATTCACTGTTGTTTTTATTTTCCTAATGATAGGCGATGTCATACTATGAAGGGATTTTTCAGTAATGCCAATTTTTTTAAATACGTTTAGTGTTTTTTCTTGCTGTGATAAAATTCGTTTTAATCTGGATATCTCTTCATGCGCCGAATCCAATTTTGACTTTGAATTTGATCTTTAAGCTCCTTTGTGATTTCATCATTATATATGGATGTATCTGGTAAACTTTGAGATGAGAGGTCAAAACAGCTCTCCATATTTGTTTTTTCATCAACGACAACTGACAGATCTGCATATGATTTTGATTTTCTTTTGCGTAGAGTAACGCATTCAGAATCCATTTCTTTTTTCTGTATTTTTTTTTATTGTTCCTAAAAATGTTAAATTATCGAGTTTAAGGAACAGCGACACCTTTTGACGAATAGATACTGCTAACTAGTTACAGCAAAAGCGACATCTGTGTCCTTCTATGGAAATAATTTGCCATCTATAATACCAATAATGTGACCTGTGCCTTTTTGGTAAATTAAATGTAGTAGTGACATCTGTTGTTGAGTAGTACGCAACTTTCGCATCGACCGTTGCTATATTCTTTAATTCAAATTTCCTTTGCTCTATTGATATTTTTACGAACTTTTCTGGTTGACCATATAAATGATTTTTACTATTCACAGTTTATTTATTGGCTATCACACAATTGTACATGATGATTTTAAAAGGATATTTACAGTTTTTGATTCACTTTTAACGGTTTATTAGGCTGGCAGTTTTTACACAATTATCTTCTAATTTCACTAGTGTTTATCATGGATAACACTGTCACTGTTAGTTTGATTGTCACTTATCACTTTTCAATTTAGTTCTCAGTTGTACAGTCACTTTTTCCACTTAAAAAGATTATTTAATACGGAGACGATGTGAACCGTGTAGCGCCAAAAATCTTCTTCCACTCTCATTAATCCTTTCATACATGCTCGTCGATTATGGGTACTCCTGACCTGACCTTTTTTCTAAAGACGTCTTGGACTTGTCCTAAGTACGTCCGCCTAGGCCTTTACCTCCCAACAGCTCCATTCACCCTCGCCTTGTTAAATACTATTACATGTGTAAAGAGTTGTTATTTTGACAGTTTATTTTGACATCACAAATGGCGCGTCTTTTTGTATGGAACTATCCTTGTAATTATTCTGAGGGAAAATGAATATTATAAAAACTTATTTATGCGTTATAATATTCGTTTTCCTTTTGAGGGCTGATTTGGATGCCTCTTCAGAAAAAAGTCTGTTTTTTAAGATACAGTATCTTTTTATACAAATATGAAAAACACTGTATGGAATATCCATATTTCTTAATTTGTGTTCAGCGTAATTCTGGAGGAAGTCATAATTAATATTATTTTTTATTATTTTTGTCAACAATGTTTTTATGTTTGCCTCATATGCCTGTTTTTCCAAAAATTCATTGACAAGTGTCGCAGTTTTTTTGACACAATTAATAAATTTTTTTGTTGCATAAATTAAAGAATCTCTTAATGATTCGTAATTTTTAAAATCAATGGAATTATGGACTTCCTCTCGCGTCTCAGAGATAAAGATTGCTTTGCAAGTGTTGCACTTAAATTTATTATTTTTAATTATAAAGTCACAGACGCCTGCATTTCACTACTTTCTCCCTGTAAGTTTTCTTCTAGGGAGAAAGTAATATTATTATCTTCTTCCATTAGCATTTGCTCCGTGTATGTGTTGGTGTGCTCATCTGTGGCTGGAATTAAAAGTTTTTTTTAAATTTATTATGATAGGCTCATTATCGTCCAATTCTCAATTTCCGGAGCCAGTGTGTGCCAAGTTGCTCATTATGGCAGTTTTTAAGCCAGCAACAAATTGACTTACTGTGGGGTTGGTGTTAGCCCCACAGTTGGTGCGTATGCACCCAAATAAATTCTCCAACGGATCCTGTTGGAGTCGTCCAGTAGCCAAACTCTCCACATTTTTATATTTTTTGTGAGGAAATTCCAAATTAGTTGAATACCATTTAGTGTCCAAATCCATCCATCCTTAGATGGGGGGTTTCCTCTGCAACCTATAAGTTCAATTTTTTTTAAAGTTCTTTCATTTTGTTAAAAAGAGCGATATGGTCGTCAGAGCTCTTTTTTAAATTTGTAGAGCATTTTTTTCCTCTTCTTGGATGAGGGGTATAAGCATTGACTGCATCAAATAGCTCATCCATATTCGATATTAAATTAGCTGTTGCCAAGGCTTCAGTCGGCAAGTCTCCTGAAATACACATTTAGGTAGTTTTATTTCTAGTTAACTAAATTGGTTTGATGATTTGTAGATATAATCCAAATAAAAAAGTTATAATGAAAATTAATAAAATTAATGATTATGATAGGAATAAGAGGAAAGATTTCTTACCATCAGATATCTTGGTATACATTCCACCTGCAACTGAGTGACTTAAAACTTGCGCGGCAACCTTGACCCTCATTTTCTGTTTCGAATTAGGATCTAGATGGTCCTTTGTCAGGGACGGTGCATACACAATTTTTTTTAAAATCTGTATTGAACAAAAAAGGGAATTTAATCTACATAGATTATGCCATTCCCATAGGTACATACAAATAACATTAATTCTGCGCTTTATATTTAATTCTACTAGTTTGTATAGCATCTTCGCTTCACCAGACATAGGTGAAGCCTCAATGCTATTGCAAACACCGGTTTCATCAATCAAATCAATGCCGTGAACAGAGCAAAAGATACTCCTCTCGGCTTCACTCCGAACACATTCCACCAGTATATGGTAAACATCCTCAACTTTGTCACAATCGTTGCAATTTCGGTTATTTACTTTTCTCATCAAAAACGCGAAACAGTTTAGTGGGATATGTCCGGAACGAAGCCTCAGAGCAGTCACTATAGTATTTCTTGAAAAGTTAGACATCGCAAACCAGGCAGACGGACGTAGGTTAGGTTGTAAGGTTTTATACCATATTCCTTTAGATTGCGAGCGCTCATCGAAGTATTCCTTCCAGGTTCTTAAACACTTTTGTTTGACTGAAAATAATGCATCAGCGTAGTAGTGAAGCCAAGGTTTTATTGCACCATCGAATGTTGCCTCTGGCGAGACGGTCTACGGTTTCATTACCCGTCAGCCCTACATGTGAAGGTCCACTGCAGCACTACTCGATATCCCTGAGCAGAAAGGCTAAGTAAAGCGTCAATGTGTTGTAGGCTATCGGTGTTCCTCGACCGTTCGAGGTACACCGAGCCACTTTTGGAGTCGGTGAGTATTAAAAAGTTGCCCGGTTTGAACGAAGAAATGTACGTGATAGCCTCTAAAATAGCAATCAGTTCTAAAGACATTATTACATACACGAATCCCGCCGACGGAACAAAAAGTTTTCAATGTTCCCGGGTCTGGATGTGTATTAAATATGTGTATGATGTAATAAAAATCTTAAATATATGTATAATATAAAAGTATTAAATATATTTCCGTTGTCTGGTACCTGTAACACAAGTCCTTCAGGTACTTAGCACAGGGCCAGACTGACGTGGTGTGAAGCGTCCATAGATATTATTATTATTATTATTATTATTATTATTGATATTAGTTCTGTTTCAACCCGTAATTTAATTGAGATGTCTAGTTGAGGATCATACATGGCGAGTCCACTCTTGTTATTATATTTTGATCCATCCGTATAGATTTTATAATAATCCATAAATTTTTCCGCAATAAATTCATTACAAATATGTTTTAAATCGGAAACACTATAATTTTCTTTTGCTCTGTTCACAAATTCAATATTAGGACTAATAACATTTTTAAGATTCACATTGCTGACCCAAGTTTCAAGTGAAAGCATACTTAATTGTTTACATACATATATAGACATAATATCTTTAAGGTAATTATGGACTAATATAAGAACAGGTTTGTTTTTACATCTCCAATAAGAATTTTGACACAAAGAATCTAATTCTTGTAAAACGAGTAATACATTATTATTTGAAAAGGACTTAATTTTAAGATAATATTTAGCAGCAAGATATTGCCTTCTATGTTTTGTATTTTTATCTAATTTATTTAAATGTGTCTTGCAAGCGTTACCATAAATATAACATGCGTAATCAAGTTTACTTCTAATACATGAGTGATTAAAGCTACACTGACAACTGAGTGACTTAAAACTTGCGCGGCAACCTTGACCCTCATTTTCTGTTTCTAATTAGGATCTAGATGGTCCTTTGTCAGGGATGATAGTTAACAAGGCTTCAATACAAAGTCGAGATAAACCCTACAATAAAAAAAAAAATACTTTTACAAATTAATGATAGTTAAGAAGGCTTCAATATACACTGCAACCAATGTACCTATGTAAGCTAAGTCAACGCAGTATGGTACACAGATCTCTTTATAGCCAAGTATACCTGTTACTATTTAAAATGGAAGACCACACCAAGTGTAATAGTATACATACTAAATAAAGTTCCTCTCATGTGTCTGGCACAGCTAGACCTTCTGAGGCTTCACGCCCAACGAATGTTATGAGTGCCTCCTCCATCGCTGACAACGGAGCTGCAGGAGGGCCTCCACCAGTTTGGTCTCTGCTTTTTTTAATTTGGCTGCTTTCGCCTTAGTGTCGTTGCGCCTGTCTTGCCAACACTACGGGTTTTACATAAATTAATGTTTCATTAAGCACGAGCAGCACAAGTTATAATAATTATTATAATAAACATAACTGTGTCTAAAAAATGTTTCCACAAAAGAGCTACAATAATCAAGATGGTAATGTATGAGATAAGCTTATAAAGATATTAAATATTAATAATATACCTACCTTCCACCATTTCTCTGGTGATTTTGTAGCACCAGTGGCATAACTGTTTAGGATGCTGGCAAGCTCAGCAAGTAATCTCGTACGTCTGCGAGCAGCGTCTGAGCCTGTAACCCTATTTCGGGCTAAATTGGCATGCGCCAACATGTACTCAAACAATTTTTGCATCTGCTCGTACGAGACTTGTGTCCTTTTATGCTAAAATGTTAAAACGTTATTATACTTTTACAATTTAATCCTTAAATCGGGGATTCTTGGAAATGCTATTGTTCAGTCGAATATTGTAACCTTTTTCTATTTAAAAGCAGACCAATATGAAGGAATCAATTTGGAGTCAATAAATATAATTTATAAAGAATTGCAGCCTTTCAGTAGTTTATTCATGGTCCTTCGAGCAAAGAAAATGTATACAGTCAACTCAAGTAGAAGAAATTAACATGGTCCCGGACCTCTGAGAATTTAATATGATCTCGGGCCTGAGAATCAAACAGAAGAACATGATCCAAAAGGACCTTCGAGAAGGTAACATGGTCCTTCATCTTCATAAATCTTCGAGGACTCTTGCAGGGCCTCTGAGAACTGAACATGGTCCTGCAGGGCCTTTGAGAAATTAACATGGTCCCGGACCTCTGAGAAGTAAACATGGTCCCGGACCTCTGAGAATGGAAGAATGGAACATGGTCTTCTTCTTCAACTCAAAAAGGACCTTCGAGTATTAAACACGGTCCTTGCGAGAGGAGGTATAAAAATGCAGTATGTATTTGAGATACAAAATAAAATAAATGAGAAGCGTAAAGGAACCTAAGAACAAAGCCAAAGTGGAAGCTATATTTGATGAGTTTTCATTTTCAATCTCGTAGGTAAGTCAATGTTGGATAGGTTTGTCAGTATTTCTGATCTAAGTACATGCGAGCCGAGATATTTGACGTGACTACAGCTTCGAGGTTTTTAACACCACTAGGTTAATTCTATCTATACGTAAATTAATAGATGTATATAATATTCTTAAACGATTAGACATAATTTCAAATATGTTTTCTATTAATCTCCTGGCTTTTGACAACCTGTTATTGAATATTTTCCTCTCGGTTGTAAGGGAATTTCTAGCAAACGGCTTCAAGAAATCAGGCCTCAATGAAAATGCCTCGTCTCCAACAAAAACATAAGATAGTGGTTCAGAACTGTTTTGACATTTTTCTTTACTTAGTATGTTAAAATTGTTACTGACAAGTTTTTTGTAAATTTGAGTCTGTTTTATGGCACAACTACCTGACACCCTCCACGCCTGCTTTGTACCAAATGAATTCATAATCAGCATTTGAACACGCCATTAATATTTAATACAGTGTTTCTGGCCCCGTCTCCGATAAAAAAGGCTTGAGTGGGTCGGGATACTGTAGTGGCCCCACTTTCCACTTTTTAGTTTTAAAAAGTGGTGAATAAATAATAGCACATTGCAGTGGTAAAATAATAGACAATTATTCAGTGTTTATGGACATTAGTGTTGATAATTTCGTATGTATTTATTAACTTAAACTTATTTATTTTAATCATAATAATTATTATATTTATCATGTAAATTAACTTTTAATTAAGTATTACTTTTGTAATGGATTTTCTTTTCTTTCATGGGGGGAATGATGTGCCTACATATTGTATATTTTATATTAAGTTATATAGTTAACAAATTATTATTTGTCACTCATGGTTGCATCATCTAGGATTCTAGTCCGCGGCACCATTCCCAATTTGTACAGGAATGACTAAACATCAACTTTATATAAATAGTCATCTTTTTGTAATTACGAACACACTTCGCTTTAATCTCGCAATATTGTAACTCCACACACCTCCACACCGGAAGGTAAAAAACCTTCATTAATATTACTATCTAGAACGACACACAACGATAGATCAGGTTTAGTTTCCGGTAAGTCATTTTTTATTATATGTTTAGGTTGAGAAGGCAGAATTATCGGTTCCTGTTTTAAATAGTCTGGTCCTGTCCACCATAAATCAGAAATCCGGAGAGAATTAATATCTAAGCCACGAGAGATGAGATCTCCTGGGTTCTATTTTGTCAGAACGTCCACGTTCTGACAAAATAGAACCATCGACAATTTCCGGTTTCTTCTAAAATTTCAGCCACACCATTCCGCACAAAAGGTTGAAGCTTGGAAGGAAAAATTTGCAACCAACTCAACACTATGGTGGAATCAGTCCAAAAATAAATGCTATTTACCTTACACCGAATTGAACTAAATACCTTCTCATAAAGACGAGCTTCAGTAAGAGCTCCACATAATTCCAACCTCGGAATCATCGTTGGTTTGATTGGAGCGACTCGACTCTTGGCTGCTAACAAACGAATCATAACGTCATCGTTATTATTGACAGTACGGACATAAACGCACGCACCATACGCGCGCTCCGAAGCGTCGGAAAATATATGTAATTCAAACCTTTTATACGACTCACAAACAACCATACGAGGTACTTTAATTTCATTTAACAATGGAAGTTCCATTAGAATAGTCTTCCAGTGTTTCAGAATGTCTGCACTAAGAGGTTCATCCCATGAGCGTGGATGTTAAATATTTTGGTCAAGTTGTCAGTTAGCAACGACACCTTTAAATCAATATTCGTGGCCGAGTAGATATGAGACCAGTCCGTATTAGAGATATCGTGCTTAAGAGCCTCAAAATTCACTGCCCTATAACTACGAAGGTAAAGGAATTTTGGTTTTCCACGGGGAGGATTGATTTTAAAGGAGAGGAAAACTAGGTCATGATAGGAAATATTCGAGGGAAACTGGCCATGGAATGCAACGAGATCAGGAGATGACGTAATTAGGAGATCTAGGAGGGAAGGGGCGCAATTTGGAGCGTGATGAGTTGCCAAAAGAGGCAGAATGCTGAGGTTAAGGGAGGAGATTAAGGTTCGGAGTTTGGAGGCACGCGAATCTTGTTTCAAGAGACATGTGTTGAAGTCACCTGCAATTAATGTATAGTCATAGTTTGGGCTGTGTGTGGCTAAAAGCGAATCTAAACTGTTAAAATAATCAATTCGCATTGATGGAATATAGGCCACACAAAGCAGGACACTCTTGTGATGCAAGGTAACTTCAACACACAAATACTCAATAGAGTCAGTGTATCGGCTAGGTGAAGCAGTGATCAACTTGCTGTCAATGTCACCACGCAAATACATAGCCACCCCACCACCACTTTTGCCTACGCGATCATTAAGCAGTTGACGATAGTGAGGGCTTGAGCCACGACTCTGACACCAGAATAGCATCTACCGGGGAATTGCTAAACATTTCAATCATATCAGGGTAGTGGCGTGGTATGCTCTGAGCGTTTATATGGACAACGTTAAAGTTTTTCGGAAAACGGGAAAAGGAACTAATTATTTGTTCATGAGCAGAAAATGAGACCGATCCCCCATCACCACTATCAATACTGAGGAAACTGTCGGACGAAGAGCATGAAACGAAGTCATCATGAATAACATTACCATAATCAAATGAATCCATAAATTACCAATATACTTATAAACTATTAAATAAAATATTATAATATATATATAATACACAAAATTATAAATTAATATGAGTATAATAAGCAAGATTCGACTAATAAATAAGCAATTTCTATATTAATAAAACCCATCCTTGCTCACCATAGTAATGAGAGAAGAAATTAGCACACTTATAACACCAGTAGAATAAAAAAGCACTACGAAAAAATATAACAAACAAAAAAATGTATAAATAAATTACAAAGCTTGTACAGACAACATAGGCACGGAGTCAGCTTTACAATATTCGCCGAAATCATTATTAATAATATGTATTTATATTAATATGGAATATTTTTTAAACTTTTGTTCTGGGACAGGGAACGTGTTAATCGGGTCGAGGTTGTGTAAGCGCTCCATAAATTTTTCTTATGTTATGTCACCATCACAATTTCTGAAAGCCAACCCCATGGATATGACGTTCACAAAATATAATTTCCCTACTTTTCCCCAGATGGAGTAACCATAACGGCAATTTTATATGGAGCAAGTACATCACCCCTTCCAAAATATCATAAATACCTACTTTACAATATATTTCGCTTTTAAAAGGGAAATCATCAATGACGATTACATACCTAATGTGTTAACGCTCCACTAAAATTTCTTGGGTTATGTCTCCATCGGAATTTCTGAACGCCAATCCATGAACATGGCGTTTACAGAATGCAATTTCCTTACTTTTCCTCGGATGGACCACAATTAATAATTAAACTGTGGGACCACAATTAATCTCGGAGAAAGGTTCCTTTCTCAATCCAGGAGGAATTTGAGATTCTGGAAACCCTCTCTACCTAAAATCAAATTTATTGTATGGTTCGGCGGTGGCTTCGAGGTCGGCGCTGGGTTCGGGCTCGGCGTTGTTTTGGGCTCGGGCTGGGCGCTAGGTTGGGGCTGCAGGCCGGAGGAAAGTTGAGGTGGCCACTCAAAATCCATGGCTGCGTTTATCGGTGGCACCTCAGTCTCTTCCTCAGACACAAAGTCTTTCAGCCCTCCTAGGCATCTGCACTGGCTGAACTAAATCTCCATCTTCATCATCGCTGTCAGCATCCTCTTCACTGCCTGTGTTAATAATAATAATAATATACTGCAGTCTGTTTTACCTATGTAAACAGATGATGCCCATAATTTTTAAATATTTACTTACCATAATTATTCAGGATTTGGGCAATGTCCTCGTCCCTCTAAGGACGAGCCCTGACGGCTGATGATGAAGATGAAGCCCTGACTGGTGGAATCCTTAGAAAATAAGAAAATCAGTACCGGTATCGCAATAACTAAAAATATAATTTTGCTCATTTTTGAACTTACAAGCACCGCCTCGAAGCCGGACCCTCCTCGTTCTTTCCAGTAGAGTCATTATTTCTGTAACAACAAGAGTAGTGTTATTGTAAATACTTTTTTTTCTCATAAAATAAAACTTTAGTAACAAATAAAATAAATGAAAACTTACGCGGGTCTCTTTACAGCGGTAATTCGGGGAGTTGACTGCCCGCTCCCACCACATTCAACATACCTGCAAATATAAGTGTTCGATGTTAATTGTTACGGTTGATAACTAATTGCATTTTAAAATTTTAAAAATAACAGTATAATTACAGAGCCGGAGATGGTGGAGCCGAGCACATCAGAGGCTCTTCACTTCAGGCGTCCATTTCTTGTAACGACGACCATAAGGATTGGGATCTACAAAAAAGTGTTAATTTTATTACCATATACCAGCATAATGAAACAATTGCTATAGAATAATAATTTAACATTAATTTACCCTTCAGGTACTGTCCTCACTGGCGGCAGCTCCCTCCTCCTGCTTCATTATTAATAATAATAATATTTATAAGCATTTTGTTAGTAAAAATAAGACGCAATTACGAGTCAGAAACTGAAGGCCTATGAGCACCAAGACCAGCAGTACCAGCACCAAGACATGCAGTACCAGCACCAATACCAGAACCACGACCGCGCGTGCGGACACGGCCCCTGCCCTGTGCACCACCTCGACCTCCGCGCGTAGTCGCTCCACTTCCACGTCCTCCCCGAGATCGTCGTTGTCTTCTTATATAAAAAAGCAGAAAAAAAGCTAGTTGCAAACAGCGAAAAAAGAAACAAATAATGCAAAAAATAAAAAAAAGTTCAAACATGTTATTTTCTTAAATTAAAACAAAATTAGCTCAATAAAAAAACCAAAACAAAAACCGATAACGAAAAAAGTGCGAAAATAAAAAATAAATTAAAATTTTAATGCATACAAAAATATTCCTGAGGCATATCCATACTTAGGTAGCATCCCAGAAACACAAAAACATGGCTGTCATATGTATGCTGTTGACGTTACCGGCTCCCGGTATGATACTACGTACTCCCATATTTCATTACATATTTTCATGTTTTCGAAAGAAATATAATGCTACCTATGAAATATATCAAAACTAATTAGTTTTACGTTTTAGATCTAACATCAACTTGCCTTTTTATCCATTTCTGGTTGAAATATTATGACAACAATAAAATCGTCATCACGCGTTCGACATTGAACATGCTGATAGTTACAGACCGATTTTTAGTGAAAATTAACAGAACTATTATATAATTATTATATATAATCAATAATTACTTACCCTTCCATCGTTTCTTTTAATATTCAGCGAATCACTTTATGATAAAAACAAGTTTTCACCAACACAACAAATAAGTAGTCACTTAAGCAATGGCGGAGTTTTGAATGACTCATGTTTAATTTTTTTTCACTAAAGCTGCGCGAGTTTTGGCGTCACTAGTCGGCCTGTTTCTTCTTTATGCATTTGTAACGTGTTAGGAAGGATAGGGTGATATACAATGACGTTCTTTAGAGCGAATAACAGAACACACTTACCCATACCGGCTCCCGGTATGTCAACAGTTGCAGCGAACACGTGTTTATACCGGGAGCCGGTATTTCAACAAACAAGAGGTTAAGGGGGAAACCATCGATGTCGATTATATACATAATGATATTCTCCATATTGTCATTATTATTATTTCTCGACATTATGGCGCGCACACACACACACAATATTATTACTTTAACAGTCTTTTAAAACTATGCAATTACACAATAATTGTCTTTTACACTTGTTTTTTGTCTATACCGCACAGTCTATACCGTTAACACTAATTTCACAAAATACGAAGTTTAACAGTTCACTTGCCAACTTGTCCGTATGTGATACGGTGTGAGCGAAATACTCTGCCGGCACTTCACCCAACACAGCTTCAACATCCTGTCGGTTGATAAACATTTTATCCATTCTCTCTTACATTCGGCATACATTGTTTCTACAATCGACATCATATTAATTAAGGGTAGTAGGAATTTACACTGCAATACAAAAAAAAAACTTTTTTTTCATTTCATAATGATCACATGGAAAAGTTAATTGCCCATGTATTACCCTCTCGACCCTTGTTAATTATGTTCACACCTTATTAAGTATTGCCAAAACATCTTCATCTATGTCGTTATATCTCGATGGCAACCCCATAACGTATCCATTCTGAAGATGTACCACTGTCTGCATTGTATCAGCATGAAACTTTGATGGAAATTTTAAAGCTCTTATGATTTTATATGGGTTGTTAATCTCAAGATCCTCCATTTTTAGAGTATACAATATTTCTGAATAACTCCTAATATTACACGTTATACAGGGTTTTTCATGTTTTTAATTTTGTCAACGTTAGCCTTCAGCCACATACCGAAAGCTACCACCTCAACCCTCAAAAGTTTTAGAGAAGTTGGTATGGCGATAGCCTTCAGCCACATACCGAAAGCTACCACCTCAACCCTCAAATGTTTAAGAGAAGTTGGTATGGCGATGCCAGTTTGACGATTTTGAATTACTCCACTCCAAATCTGCAATCACCTTTTCCACTTTGGGGCACCCAAACATATTTTCAATGTTTACGTGTCTGAAGCCCAACGTTGATAGCAATTTTTTTTCAACTGTGCCACCCTTATACGCCTATAATATATAAGTATTTTATATAATTATATATAAGTGTTCTTTATTTGGATGGAGGGAGTAACCCTCCATTAAATTTCCCTGGTTTATGTGTCCATCGGAATTTCTGAACGCCACTGCCCGCATAAACGTGACGGTCACAGAATGCGATTTCCTTACCTTTTCCCAGATGGAGAAACCATAACGGCAATTTAATATGTTGCAGGTGCATCACCCTATTCCAAAGATCATAAATACCGACCTCTTTAAAGTATAATATGTCACTCTTAAGGGGGAACTGCGAAGCCATCAATGTCGATTACATACTTAATATTGATGTCCATATTATCGTTATTATTATTTCTCGACATTGTGGCGCGCGCACACATACAATACACTATATTAATACTTTAATAGTCTTTTTTAAAACTATAAAATTGAACACATTTCATTTAATTAATCATCAAAAATAAAAAATACCATTTCTTTGTTTTTATTTCCGAAGTCCTAAAAAAAATTTACAGATTTTTTTAATCATTAATTTCCGAGAAAAAAAATTATAACGAAAAATCCACTTGTGACGTCATTGGTACGACAGAATACGATACACACCTTTGCTTGTAGGATAAAACCTAAAAAACGTTTATCGCGTCACTTTAATGTCGTTGTCAAAAAATTGACATATAACCTCTATTTAAAATCTTTGTTGTTGTTGAGAGACGTAGAGAGAGAAGGGTATAGAGGCGTCATTCGCGTATACAGTGCGAGATAAAAAATGAGTTACGTCATAATTAGTGTTGCTACATGCTAAATTTTACCCCATTTTGTGGGTAAATCATGCTCTGATAACATGGCATTGAGAATTGTTTCTAACTTTTCAAAGAACAGAATCAATATTATTAAAAAAATAGTATGCATCATTTAAGGGACGATATGCGTCCGCTCATCCGAAGGATTAGAGATAAGTATGCTCAAGGTAAGAAAGCTAGACAAGGAAGCCTTTACCCAACCTCCCCAGGTTGGGTAAAGGCTACATATTTAAAAATAGTACTTCTTAAACTATTAAGAAGTACTATTTTTAAATATGTTAATAGGTACTTTAAATGCTGTACTCAGCGAAAAAAACTTGTCATTTTGTATACAAAGCCGCGATTGACAACACCTGACACTTCATTGTCAATCGCGGCTTATAAAGAAAATTACATGTTTCTGACAGGGAGTCAATGACCGCTAACGCCATGCTTCACCGAGTACAGTATAGTTGATAAGAATCTTTGTAGCTTGGTCAAATAAAGGATTTTTTTGTCGCCATCATATCCAACTGTATGTTACAATTTGTATGTATGTATTTATTTTTCTTTTTCGCCGTTGGCGAATAGTATAGTTGCAGCGTGAAGCGTGCTGTTCGCGGACAGCATGCTTCACGCTGCACAGTCCCTTGCATCGTGATCCACCAGCCACCTTAAGAGCTTTAAATACTTAAGGTGATATAAATTCCAAGTATGTACTTATATTGTCTTTTTCTGTGAGGTATATAAGGAGTACTTAAAGAAAAAACACACTTTCGCTCATAATATTATAATACTTTATTATATTTACAAGGTAAGTATCTACATTCTAGTTGAAAACATTTTGACACGGGTTTAACATAATTATATCTACTGGCCTTTGAACAAAATTAATTTGTTATATAAATTTCGAACGTTATCAGTTTATTCGGAAAGTTTTCGAGCTGCGTAATGAATCCGAACTTTTAAATATTTCATAATTACAGCCTTTAATAACAACGAATAGTGACAGTCAAGAAAAGATTGGCTATTGAAATGAGATTCTCGAGAAAATAATTTTAAACCCAAGCAATACTTTAAACTTTCCTGTGTAAGGATAATTAGAATATTATTTTTACTCAGGACTACGAAATATTACCTCGCAAATTTCGCAAATTTTTGCTACGTCCTTTGAGGGGTAGTAGAATCTTTTTTTAATTGAAGACTAGCGTATTTGGTACTTGCTATGATAGCGGAGACACATTCTTCACATTGAAGCTCTTTTTTTAGTTTGCTCACAACAAATCCAGCAATATATACAATAATATGTTTTGAAAATTCTGTAAGTAAACTTGGATCGGCTAAGTAATCGTGATCTTTCATTAAAATTCCATCAACATCTTCGGTATTCACATCTAAGTCAATATTATTATCAATCAATCGATTTTTATCAGATGTTTTGTTTATTGCTTCTTCAGGTTTCGTTAGTGTTAATATGTTAATATGTTGTAAAGGAATACAATTTCCTGATGAAATATGTTTAATTTCACCATGTACTAACATTCTTTTAAATGCAGATTTAAATTGTCTGGCCGAAGGATTATTGTTGAATCCTCCTTTGGCTCTAATAGCACTGAAAAAGTATTCCAAATGATCCTGACTTAGTTTGTAGGTGCTCAGAAATTTAAGGTAATTTTGGACGACCAGAGATTCATGTAAATAAATAACACTTTTAATACAAATTACGAATCCCAAAAATCCAGTTTTTCTATTAGATGACATTATTTTTCTGTCTCCTAATTTTTTTAATTTATTCAGATATGTTATCATTTCATCTAAGAAAGGTTTTGTTTCCGAGAAATTTTTGTTTGATAATGGTTTTTTATAACTGTATGCATTTAAATTTCTCGAATTCATTACATCAAAGAGGTTATTAATTTTTCGAATAAAATCAACAGTACCAGCAGAGTTCTTAAAACTGTCAATATTAAGTTTTTTGTCACAAAATTCAATCGCATTTGCAACAGATTCACTCATAACTTGAGCGGCTAACTTTACCTTCATTATCTGTTTGCAGAAATTGATGTGGGATTTATTTAATTTGTTACCTAAATGCAACCCTTCGTTGTCCTGGAGCTCAACAAGTGATTTTATATATTCCCAGGATACAATTCGACCCTGTGGATCAATGATTGGCCCTTTTTCTCCTAAAGTATTCCTTATTAATTTCAGCATATGTGAAGGGTCTGGAAGTATAACAATCTTGTTACCACCGACAGTGAAACAAGGATCAATATTTTCATCGTCTAATTTGCAACCTAGAACTTTCGCCATGGCAAAATTTGTAGGACAACCGTCAAAAGTTAAGGAAACTACATCGATTGCACAATCTTCGGTTATCTTCGAGGTGGAGGAGTTCTGGCCCGCCGGTGTAGTTTACCGGAGGTTCCGAGGGAGGCTCCCGAACGAAGCGCGCATCACGTCGCCGAAAGAGACTTTACGTGATAAAGTGTAGTGTGATTGTGTGTGTGAATGTGTAAATAATATATATTAGGATAAAATTGTTCGGCGTGCATCCGTTGTCTGATTGCCATAACACAAGTTTTTACTTAGCATGGGATTAGACGACGTGATTTACGCTACCTAGCTTTTATACTATTGTATATTATTGAATGCTTAACCCATTCCATGCGGCAATAAAAACTACACTTATTACCCAGGTGCGGGGACGATTTTCGTCGTGACGCCGATGGGCGTCTTCCGCACCTCAAAGGGTAACAATAAGACGCCGATCGGCGTTTTCAGCACACTAATAAGAAATTAATCATTATTACGTTAAATTCATTGGAAAATCTTCAGTTACGTCAAACGTGTGGTGTGTTCAAGAGCGTATTTGGCGTAAAAATTAATCTTACGGCATAAATTATTATTTGTGTGCAGTTATTGGCCTTCAATTGTTATATGGTGAAAATTGGTTGAATATGGCGAGAAATGGTAAGTAAATTGTATTAATTAAATAAATTATGCCCCCTTTCGACTAACATCTCATATATTTTAGTTTTTAGTGATAATAATAGCAAAATTATCAGTATAAATTAATAACAAATTAATAACAGGGGTGGCAAACCTTTTCGTAATTTCCGTAAGCGTATTATGCATATTTTCAAGAATATTTTTAATAAGTAACCTGAAAATAAACTATGATAACATTATGATATTTTTTTTGGAGATTTGAGATAGTAGGGAATATATATGCATATTTTTTTGTTTCTATCTTTTATGAACATATCGTATAACATCATCATATTAATTAATTTAGAGATAATTTTATTATTTACTTACCTACATATATATTTTTTTTTGTTACAACTTTGTTAAAATCAAAAAAAATCAAAATCAAAATTGTTTTATTTTGATTTGGTTAATGGGATATACATGGGATATACAAATGGGATTGTACCTGTGTGTACTAAATTATACTTAGTAGAGCTGTAGCAAACCGTATGTATTTCGGTACTCAGTAACGGGTACGCCATCTAGTACCGAGTAACGACACGTTACTCACGAATGCGTTTCGTTACTCGAATTTTTCGTAGTTGCCATATATTTTTTATTTAATTTTTTTTTTATTAAAATGTCGCGACGAGCATATCGCATACCAGCTGATGATAAGCATTAACGCTTGCAGTATTCTAGGTTTAATTTAATTTCTCCGGGTTCCCTAGAACATTTTTTTTTTAATTATTATCAAGCAAATTTAAAGAGTATTAACAGTTAAAGTAACGAATACATACGGCTACGCTTTTTTTAGTTTCTTTTACAGGTCTAATACTCAGGTATATTAAGTATTTCACTTCTTATTTTTTAATTTTCCAGATAAAAAACGTCCTTGGTCACCCAACATATTAGGTGATACTGGAGATTGGAACGATCCTAATAATATGTCTCAGTCCTTATTGTCACCGCAACGTAAGACAACATATAATGTTACGACTAAAGAAATTAAGAAAGATGTAACATGTCAGCATTCATGTGAAGATTGCAAAATTGTAACTCAAAATATTGAACATGAAGATAAACGGAATGTCCTATTTGATCAGTTAATAGCCGAAGAGTTGAACCAGATTAAACCCTGTCTACGTACCCGGACTTATGCAAAATTTTTAAAATTTTTGAATGAAGCTAAGGGTTCGCACTCGAATGAAATAAAATTCGATACTCAAATTGAATAATCATTTATTGGTTCGATACATTTTTAAAAGACATAAAAATTACAATTATAATTATTGCGATTGTAAACAATACCACACAATTATTATTCGTTAAGAGATTATTATCATGTCACAATTTAACTAACTAAAATATATATAACTAATTAAAATAAATAATAATGATGTGTTTGTTTGTTTTTTATTGACCTAAATAAAAACTGATATATGAGCCTGAATATTTTAAAAAAATACAATAATACTTGTTACATAATTATCCAATATGTTACTATTTATTTTGTGTATACTTCTAAAAACTGTCTATACTTTGAAAATTATTAACTTTTATAAAATCAACTTTAATATAGACTTAAACGAAAAATCAACAACATAAATGACAAACAAATCAAATAATAATAATATAATTAGGTATTAGGTACAGTCTCAATCAGATAAAGCTTTAAACTTGCAATTCGCCTGAACTTTTTTTTTCAAATTAAAGCTGCGCGTCGACTGGATCGGAATCGGAGCGTACGGAGCGTACGGATTTGTTGCTTTGTATTATTGATTTCTATGGTAGTGCGTGCACTGGATCGGCATTTCTACGCCCATACAAATCAATACAAAGCAACAAATCCGTACGCTCCGTACGCTTCGATTCCGATCCAGTGGACGCGTAGCTTTAATATCTATGAAATGGCCGAAAACAAGTTAGACATAAACCTGGTGAATTGGGACAATCAGGACAGAAGTAAATAGTGTCTACTCTTTTTTTCTTATTGATCAGACAATATTTACATTTTTTTCTTTTAATGCGTTGTGATGACGTAACACGTGGCAAAACTAGCGGCAAATGAATATTATTACGGTGTGTTGATGGAGTGATCATAATACATGCTTTAGCTGGAAGAAGAGATTCTAGTAATTTGACTCTATAATCGTAAAAAGACAAAGACGTTTGATTGCTTATTTTAAACAGTTGGTACGAATTGATGACACATATTTGAATTATATGGATTATCAACTTTTTGTACCATTTCAATGTTTTGTGTTCACTATTGTAGTATGATAGTAACTGATCTATTTTATCTACATTCCCCATATATTTTGTATATTTTACAATAGCTTTCGGCTTATAGGTAATTATTTCGGGTCGCCGGGGGTGTTGCACAGGAACCATATCAGCGTTATGTTCACTGGATACAACTAGAACCTCTCTATTGCTGTACCATTTACATACTGATAATTTTTTTTCATTATGTAATATTATACATTCTCCCTTTTTTAATTTTATTTCCAATTTTTTGGATTTCCAGCCCGATTTTTCCGTAGAGTTCCCGTACAAAAGGTAATTTTATCCAAAAGTTGAGTTGCCAAAGAAATACTGGCGTAATAATTATTAATATATAATGAATGACCACAATTGACATAATCTTTAATTAATAAATTGACTACTTTTTCTGCATGACCACGTCCTCCTACAAGCTGATCTTTTGCCCCGGCATATATGTGCAGTTTTTGACACACACCAAAAACATCGGCCAGAATATAAAATTTGATGCCATAACGATTGGCTTTTGACTTCATGTACTGCCTAAATGAAAGCCTACCTCTCCAAAGCATTAAGGACTCATCTATGGCCAATTCCCTTGATGGATAGTAAATATCTTTCATTACCCGATTAAATGAATCGATTAACGTTTTGATTTTTTTAATACTTCCGTTACCTTCTTCTTCTTGCACATTCAGTACCCTTAAAATGTTTAAAAATCTGTCTCTAGGCATGTGTTGCTTAAAAATATTGGATTGGAACAGGTAATGAGACTTCCAAAAATCATTTAATCTGTTCATTTTTACATTTCCCATATGAATTATGAGACCTATAAAAGTCTTTAAATCGTCAAGTGTTATCGGTCGCCAGTCTTTCATTCTACTAAAATTTTTAATATTTCCGCCGATAATCTTTGCTGCGTATCGGTTGGAACAAGTTAAAATAATATTCATTAAATTGTGCATTAATAAGAAAAAAAAATCTACTGGTTCTTTATTTTCTAACTCCATTTTTAAACCGTTCCTTTGTTGGAAATTAATATAGTTTTGGGAAGATGGATTTCCAAAGCTCCAATCGTTGATTCGTTCATCCACATCATCTTCAAAGTTATCTTGAGGATTATCATCCTGTTCGTCGTCAGTTTCATTACTTTCATTATTGAGAAGGTGATCGACATCACCTGGAATGAAAAAAAAATTGGGTCCATACAAAACACTTATCGATGTCAAATAGGTATAATCAAATAGGTTATACATAAATGTAATCTATAGCTGGATTGGTGTTGTAACCATGAATGTAGAAAAAAAAGACGGGTTGCACTCCGGAAGTGCCGGCAGAAGTGAAAACTTGATTATTAACGTTGTGCATTATTTTTAAGCCAAATTTTTTGTGAAAATCGATTTTTAAAAAATCGATTTTTTTAATTAATCGAAACCCTTACAATTGATTAAAAAATATTGACAATCGAAAAAAAACAATCGATTGTTCGATTAATCGATTTCGATGTTACAACACTGCTCTCCAACCGTCTTACGGTTTTTCCTTGGTTTTTCGATCAGCATGAGACTCTGATGCGAATTTCACAGTTTTTACCCATCCTACAAAAGTGCTCAACGCCGCTAAAGTTTTCACTTCAAAAAGGCGGACGGAGTCTTGTTATACACGGAACTGTGTCCTCAGAGTCGGCCAGGCTGACTGCATGTACACGGTCCGCACGCACACATTCTTACCAGAAGCGTAGCGTGCCTTAGCGGGGCCCCGTATAACAATTTTTTTGGAGGCCCTTAGGAAAGTTAAAACTTCTCACAAAACAAAAAAATCACATAAAGTGTTGCCGACTTTTGAACTCACGCTTTACGCGGGAATAGGCATGATGACAATTTTTTTTTTTATTGGTAATTGAAAGGCCCTTACAAAATAGAAACATCGCTGAAAGAATGACTCTGATAGCTTAAAAATTCACCAAGATATGACAATTCAAACATCTCATAAAATAGACCCTGCCCGAAACGCTCCATACAAAGTGCTACGAAAGAATATCGACTTGATTATCCAACTCTGAAGGCGCATAACAAAAATAATACAAATGCTATCAAGCTGAAATTTTGGGAACACTTATTTTTTACCGAGATTTCTTTATTTTATTAACAAAATTCGCTAATCTTTGACCTTGTCATCATCCCTATTGCTGCAGCAGTAATTGCTTTTTTAAACTTTATTATTTATGACTTAAAAAAATTTAATATTAGGAAAGTTTTGAATTTATTTTTGCATACACACTTTGGGGCCCCCAAAGCCCCGGGGCCCCGTATACTTGATACGGCAGATACGGCGGTAGCTACGCCCCTGATTCTTACGCTAGTCCATACCATTTGACAGGCGTAGGAATGTGTGCGTGGCCGACTCTGAAGACACAGTTCTGTGTACGGTGGGACTCCGTCCGCCTTTTTTTCTACGTTCATGGTTGTAACTATGACAGCTGGAGTTTTTGAAAAATGTGTACCTAAGTTCGTAAAATATACCGTACCTGATAATATGCCGTAGAGATCATCCTCATTCAAAGTCTCCTGCGCCTCCACATCATAAACAGGTGACACGCCCGGTGAACATAACGCTGATAATGCGTTTTCAATAGGGTCATCGCGATTAGTTCTATGACTGGTGTCGAAACTTGTTGATGGCATAGGTTCCATATTATCTGCAAGTTAAAATGATACTTTTTTAATTATTATTAAAATAGGAATTAGGATGTAAAATTTGAAATTTTACCTTCCATTTGATAATTTATAGCCTGTTATTCTGATGCATAAGCTACATTGTTGCACAGTTTCATTAAATCTGATTAGTAGTTTTTGCATGAAAGTGGAACAATCACAATCACAAAAGTTTTAATACCATATTTATTTATGAAATTATTACCTAATAAAAATGTTTTAAAGCTTTCAGTTCTAAAAATGACAACCCTTTTATACAACGTTTCACCCTTTTTTGACCATTTACAATAGATAGCCTGCAGGGCTACTTACGCCTGTGTGCAAAAAAGGATTTTGGCGCCCCTTTAGGCATATTTTTTTGGTTTCTTGGTTTTGGCGCCCCTAAAGATGGCGATTGGCGCCCCTAGAGGATGGCGCCCGTGTGCATTGCACACATTGCACAATGGTAGCGGGGGCCCTGATAGCCTGAGAAAGGACATAGGCTACGTTTTATTGCGTATGCGTATCAAATTTCTTTTTAACCGGTTTAGTAGTTTTTGCGTGAAAGTGAGACAGACAGACATACAGAATTATTAACGCATTTATAATATTAGAAAAGATTGTTCAAGTCGATTTATCAACAAAGTAAATTTAATTTTTTTTTTAATTTGCATATTAACTTTTAACTCTTGTTTCACTCCCTTAGAGGTTGATTTTTTAAAAACCCCGAAACATGTATTCGTTTATTTGTTTATCCGAGTATATTGTGTCCAAAATGAAGTAAATTCATTTAATTAAATTTCTTCAGACAAATTTTGAACCCGCGTTTTACCCCTTCAGGGGTTGAATTCAATAAAACGTTATACCTATAGTAAAATAAGGGCTTATTTTTTATTTTAAGTTAGTTACAAGTGAATTAGAGAAATTCTTTGAATGCATTTGCCATTTTTGTTTCTTTAAAAAAAATTAAGGAATATTTCCATTCAGCAAAATGAGCTACCTAACTATCCTGTATTTACCCTATGTAATAATCGGCCAAGACGAAGGGTTCCGTATCGTTATAGAGCCAAATAAGGCCAAAAATTGTGTTTTTTGTATGGGAGCCCCCCTTAAATTTTTATTTTATTTCAATATTATTATTAATTATGAAAGTACATGTATAATTAAAGACTTTGTGAAAATTTCATGTCCCTACCTGTTGCCATTATTGGTATCGAGAAAAAAAATAGGCAAAAAATTGTGTTTTTTGTATGGAAGCCACCCTTAAATATTTGTTTTATTTCAATTTTTTAAATGATTATTAAAGCACAAAATATATAATTAAGGATTTTGTGAAAATTTCAAGTGCCTAGCTGTTGTCGTTATTGATTACGAGCAAAAAAGTTTCTTGTATGGGAGCCCCCCTTAAATAATGACTTTATTTTGTTTTTAGTATTTGTTGTTATAGCGGCAACAGATTTACATAATCTGTGAAAATTTCAAAATTCTATCTACAGCGGTTCTTGAGTTACAGCCTGGAGACAGACGGACAGACGGACGGACGGACGGACAGACAACGAAGTCTTAGTAATAGGGTCCCGTTTTTACCCTTTGGGTACGGAACTCGAAAATCAGCGCGGTCACAATACACTAAAATTCTAAGTTATTTAAAAAAAATTGTAGATTCTAAATATTATACTACGTTCGATGCGATTTATACCTACTTCTTCTAAGAAATCCATTGTATTAATTTATTCCATGACATTTTTTTGAAATAAGCAATACTTACTGCGACAGTGCTACATTTTTTGGCAGATTATTTAATCAGTATTAAAATAAAACTGTAAAAATGTTTCTTTAAAAGTGTAAATATATGTACTTAAAAAAATATATATTATGTAGAAGGTACTCACCAATTTTTAAAAGTTAACTGCAGCAACTTCGACCTCAAGTATTTCCAGATCACAGACAAGCCCTCCAGAGTGCTTCCAGGTACACACACACACACATTCTACACTACACGTTTTTGCCAAAGTAGTCAAAACAATACTCAAACAAGTCCAGTAATCGTAAGAAAAGTCTAGGGTCCAGTAAACGTAAGCCAGGTCACAAAACTACAATTGAACGGAATACCTAAACGCATGCGGCGACGAAGGGTTCGTACAGAGCACTGATATTAGGAAAAAAGTTAACAAAAAGTTTTAAAAACTTGCTAATAACGTCACCTGAAATAAGCCAATGGGAACAACGAAATATTGTAATGTGCATTCCTGGCGCTTAACCTAGCCAATTCGAGCTTCGCAAAAACAATGTTATCAGTTCTTTTGTTTCTCACATATTCCTTCTCTACCGAGGACTCAAACGACGCTTGCTAGCTGTCTTGCTCTACTTAAGTTATAAGAAATGTAAATATGTAGTCAATAACAAAAATAATGTCACGGAATGTAGTAGTTCGAATGTAAAAGTATAGAAGTGAAGTCTGTAAAATATCAAAGTGTATCTTATAATAATTAACATTGTAATAGGGAAAAGTAACGCAGATAATTGTCCTGTATTATGTATACGGGAAACAAGAATAAAAAAAAAGTACATCTGTAAAATAAATATATTTCCTAAAAATAGTCTACACCCCTTTTATGAAAATAATGGTACGTAACGTTATTTTTCTGGTAATTGATAATGTTATGAAGCCCAGGTATCATGTTGAATTTATTAATAATAAGTAGACATCGGATTATATGCACGATCAAAGTGACGAAATATGCACAAAATATGCACAATCAAACGTTACTTAGTATTAAAATTTGTTATTTTTTCGATGAGTTTTCCGGTGGTGTCGCTAATAAATGCGCCAATATTCATCATTCCATTAAATCTAGGATTGGTCATTTCTTGCACAATACCAATAATTTTCTACCAACATTTTCCGATTGCAATATTATTGCCCATATCCCATGAAAGTTCATTACCTACTTTATTATTATTTTTTTAATGTTGTAATGTTCAATTTTTTTTCCAATGTGTAAAAAAAATTGGTTTCTAGAAATATTATATTGTACCTACACGCTGCCTTAGTGCTTGAATGGGGGGTTTGGTCGGTGGGCCATTCAAGCACTAAGGCAGAGTACAGGTATCGGGTGTATCGCGGAACTCTTTAAATAGGAATGGGGTCACATATTTGAAATATTTTGGTCCATCGTGCCTCTATTTCTTGACCTCTGTGTGTATTATGATAGCTAGTTTGAAGACTACGAGGGCATAATATGACTGTAATATGCACTATCAACAAAAAATTTCCAAAATATGCACTAACGCCTAAAAAGTGTCATTATATGCATCTGCATATTATGCAAATGCATATAATCCGATGTCTAATAATAACCTTTTTTTAATGAAAAAAGTGGGCAAACGAGCAAACGGGTCACCTGATGGAAAGCAACTACCGTTGCCCATGGACACTCGCAGCATCAGAAGAGATGCAGGTGCGTTGCCGGCCTTTTACGAGGGAATGGGGTAATAGGGTAGGGGAGGGTAGAGAAGAGAATAGGGGAGGGTAGGGAAGGAAATAGGGGAGGGTAGGGAAGGAAATAAGGGAGGGTAGGGAAGGAAATAAGGGAGGGTAGGGAAGGGAAAAGGGTAGGGGATTGGGCCTCCGGTAAACTCACTCACTCGGCGAAACACAGCGCAAGCGCTGTTTCACGCCGGTTTTCTGTGAGCCCGTGGTATTTCTCCGGTCGAGCCGGCCCATTCGTGCCGAAGCATGGCTCTCCCACGGTAGAAAATTTTTATATACTTACCCAGTGGCGGGGCAAGACCTAAATTTGATGTGGGCAAGATTATATCTTGCGAGGCCCCCTAAAATATATTTTGCGAGGCCCCTGATGGATGACGCAAGAGGACTGATTTGTTGAGAGAAATAATTTTTGATACTTTTATTTATGAATATTTGGGTATCCAAACTCATAAATTCTTAAAAAAACCTCTCGGTCCTAGGGGCGCGAGGCCCCTTAGAGCGCGAGGCCGTGGGCGGTCGCCCACGTCGCCTACGCCTTGCGCCGCCTCTGTACTTACCCCAAAATCAATTAAATAATTATATTTATTTAATTGATTTTGGGGTAATTTGAATAACATGGCAACACAAGCCCGGGCACCACATACATAAAACCGGCTTCACGCGCGTTGTTTGAAGCAATCTGAATTAGAATATAGATAATAATATTATTATAGATGTTTATGGTATTACAGTTGGCTGAAAAGTTGAAGAAAAATTTATTAAAACCAAAGGTTGTCAATAGCTGAAAAACGCCTTTAGGCGTCTTCCGCATCTAAAAAGGAATTGGCCATTTTGCAGAAAGTTGAATTTATTGAAACGGCGTGCATTACGTTATTGTATTTTCAAAATTTGAGCATATATTGCACGTATAAACTTTTATAACTTGTTTTAGCCAAAATATAAGCTACTAAAAAAAGACGCCGATGGGCGTATGCCGCATCTGAATGTGACGTCCAAAGACGCCGATGGGCGTCCGCCGCAGCGAAAAGAAAAAAGATGGGGGAACCCGAGTGTGTGTAGATTATAGAAAAATTAATCGAAAGTTGGTAAAGGATGAATATCCTCTTCCTATCATAGATGATCATATTGATAAATTAAGTAATGTGAAATTCTATAGCACTTTAGATTTAAAAAATGAGTTTTTCCATTTGCCGATTGAAGAAGATTCTATTAAGTACACAGCATTTGTTACGAGCAACCCGGAAGGGCAATATGAGTTCATGAAAGCTCCATTTGGTTTATCTGTGTGTCCGAAGTACTTTACCAGGTATATAAATATCATTTTTTCAGATTTGATAAGACGAGAGATACTTCTGATATTCATCGATGACTTAATTATCTTATCCGACAATGAAAAAGAAGGTATTGTAAGACTCCAAGAAGTATTGAAAGTGGCAGCTGAATATGGATTAGAAATAAATTGGAAAAAATCACAGATATTGCAAACATCCGTTGAATATTTAGGCCACAATATTTCCAATGGAACAGTAAGACCTTCAACGGAAAAGATTAAGGCAGTCAAGAACTATCCAGTACCTAAGAATATTAAGGAAGTACATAGTTTTATTGGTCTCACCTCATATTTCAGAAAATTTATTCAAAATTATGCACTGATTGCAAAACCAGTAAGCGATTTGCTAAAGAAGTCTGGTGAATTTATTTTTGGAGAAGAGCATATGAAAGCATTTGAAGAATTAAAAAATAGACTGTGCTGTGATCCAGTTTTAAAGATTTTTGATATCCACTTAGATACTGAACTTCACACGGATGCATCAAAATATGGATATGTAGCTGTGTTAATGCAGAGAGATTTTTATGATGGTAAGCTACATCCAGTACATTATATGAGTAGGAAAACTACTGAACCTCAGCAGAAGTGCAGCAGCTATGAGCTGGAAGCCTTAGCAGTTATTGGAGGAGTTAAAAAATTTAGAAGATATCTTTTGGGAATAAAATTTAAAATTGTTACGGATTGTCAAGCATTTCAAAAAACTTTGAACAAGAGAGATGTGCCAGCTAAAATTGCTCGTTGGGTACTCTACCTCCAGGATTTTGATTACTCTATAGAACATAGAGCAGGTGATAAGATGCAGCATGTGGATGCTCTTAGTAGAAACATATGCTTGGTGAATGTAGAGCTTCACACTACAATTAAGAAGGTTCAAGATGAAGATGATAAATTGAGAACCATAAAGGAAATTTTAAAAGAAAAAGATTTTGAAGATTATTTTTTAGAAAATGATGTAATTTACAAAGGCGTGGAAAAGAAATTAGCAGTTCCTGAAATAATGGACTTAGAAATTATTAAAAGAGCTCATGGTATGGGACATTTTGGATATAAGAAGGTGAAGGATATAGTAGAAAAAGAATACTTTATTCCTAACTTAGAAACTAAAATACAAAAAATAATTTCTACCTGTGTACCTTGTATACTAGCCAATAGAAAATTGGGCAAGAAAGAAGGACTCTTAAATCCAATTTGTAAAGGAGAATTGCCATTTGATACTCTTCACTGTGATCATTTAGGTCCGCTAGATGCCACGAAGAAAATGTATAATTACATTCTTAGTATTGTTGATGGCTTTACCAAATTTGTGTGGATATATCCAGTGAAATCAGTGACAGCAAAAGAAACTGTGGAAAAACTAAAGTTGCACCAAAAGGACTATGGTAACCCAAGAAGAATAATAACCGATAGAGGCACAGCTTTTACAGGGAAAGAGTTTGAGGAATTTTGCCAGGAGGAACAAATTGAACATTTAACTATCACCACTGGAATACCTCGAGGAAATGGTCAAGTTGAACGCCTGAATCGTGGTATCATTTCGACGCTAACAAAGATGTGCATTGAAGAACCTGGCCACTGGTACAAGTATGTTAGCAAGCTTCAACGTGTTATCAATGGTACTTATCATAGATCTATAAACACAACTCCTTTCGAATTGTTAACCGGAGTAAAAATAAAGTCAAAAGAAGACATGGACATTTTAGAGTTTTTAGAAGAAGAAAACAGGATAGATTTTATGCAGAAACGAGACGAAATAAGAAAAGAAGCTAAATCTCAAATATTCAGAATTCAAGAAGAAAACAGAAGGACTTATGATTAAAAACGAAAAGAAGGAGCTAAGTACAAAGAAGGTGATCTTGTAGCCATTCAGCGAACTCAGTTCGGCAATGCTTTAAAACTGAAACCGAAATATTTTGGGCCATACCGAATGAAAAAAGATCTCGGAAAGGACAGATATGAAGTTGAAAAAATTAATAGAGGTAAGGAAGGTCCTATTAATACCACTACTGCTGTAGATTTCATGAAAAGATGGCCTTAGTTTGATATTAACTGTTTTTTTTTTTAAGATAATAATTTTTAATGTTCTAAAAGTTAAAGGTTGATGTATGGTATTGTGTTAATTAGTAGTTAAGCTTATTTATTTGTTACTTTATAACAAAAACATATCTTTGAGTAAGAATGTAGAGTTTAAAGATTGTAGTTGTAAGGGTATGTTAAGATGTTTTTCTTTTGTATAAGATTTTTGGTATAGGGAAACAAGATAGGTAGTTAAGTTAAAACTAAGTTAATTTTGCTATGTTATACCATTGTAGATTTATTGCAGATGTATTGTAAGCAAGTTGTAACATTCTAGATTTATTGTAATTATTATAATACAAAAAGTAATCAGTCTGGGGACAGACTGACAGGTAGGATAGCCGAGTTGTAGGATTTTTTTTAGCAGTATGCACTTAGCTTAATCCATAAACAAATAACTTTATTTAGTCTGTGTATAGTCTATGATATGATCTGATGTCTATGGATAATTCTTGTCTAGATAGACAAGAATTATCCATAGACAGAATTAATCGACATATTATGGGAACAACACCCTAGAGTCATTTTACCCACAACACATTAATACACAAGAACAATAAATTTTATAATTGCCTAATATTGCATCCGACCCTTTGAAAACCACTGTCTAATGAAATATAGTCTCAAGTCTGGCTATATTTTAATCGAACGAGAGTTAAACCCAGTGTGAAAATATGTATGAAAAATTATTCATATTTGACGCGGACGAAGTCGGCAATAGCTAGTGAGAAATATATATCCAACAGATTAATATGGGTCCTTTCTACATCTGTTTGTTAAAGATAGCTCCATAAAGTAACGTTAATTACTATTGATTTTGTGAATATAAGGTGCAAAAATAAATATACTAAATTAATCGTAGCTCAGCTCCGATATTAATTAGAACAATTTTTATTGCTAATATATGTTTCTCTTATGTAGTGCTACAAAATAGTAATGGTTTTATCCCTGGCCGCTGGAAAAAAAATGACGTCACAGGTCCATACAAAGTTACCCAATGCCCTTTAGTAACGTTGCGCACCACGAATTCATATCTTTAAATTCTACATCTGTTAACAACCATCATCCCCAGCGAACATCCCAAAATATACTCTGTTCATATCGAACATGGTAGCTATTACCGCCATTAAAAATCTTGTATTCTGACAAAACGTGGAAGCGTCTCCCGATTTACGTTGATAAGCGACCTTGTATCAGATTCCATTCTCGTCATTTCTTAGGTATGTGTAAAAATGTAAATGAAACCACAGATCGATAAAAAAATTTTTAACACCCGCTAATTCCATTATTAAACAGTCAAATATTAACGCGGCTAGTCCCTGACTTTTGTCGTATTTGGATATATCTATTTCCAACATCTGCGCGCCTTTAAGTAACAGTGGAATACCAGTGTAGGGATAGCAAAATGCACGTATAACGACACGTAGGTATTTAAAATTATCTAATCCGTTGTCGATAGATGTTAAAATATTTATGCTCACTCACAAAGAGAAATTTGCAGTTTATGACCGTTTTGAATCGAAATGGTTGCTTAAGTAAGACGGTGATGGGAGTTTTAATCAATGTTATGATGGTAGTCGGTTCACGAACATAGACGAAGTGATGAACAAACTGTGTTTGGCAGGTGACACTAACAGATATTGATGTGCGGTAAGAGTCTTGGAGCTCCCCGAAGTCGCATTGATTGGCTATATTTTTTAAATCGGTGATTGGTTCGATAGACTCGTCTTTACCTTGTCGTCTGTTAAATAACTTATGTCGCTCCATTGTTACATATTTGCGGTAGAAAATGAGTAGAAAATAGTCAAGGCATCCCTGCCGACATGATGTAACAAAATGGCTACCTTACGTGAATCTTTTACGTCCTCGAGCACGTTTGCTCCTAGGTAAATTTTTAACTGTGTTAGCCAGTTTTTCCACTCCAGTGGCATGTTGTTGGAGTTAGGTTTAGTAACCACATTTTAATTTAAAAGCTTTTCTAAATGTTTATTTAGTGTTTTACGTACTTAAGGAACTACAGTATAATATTATTATAGTCTCCAAAAAACCTCAAGAAAAGCATTCATTTAGGTATGTTTTTTTAACTAAGCATACTAAAAGGTGTTTTTTTAAGTGTTGTTCATGCAAATAATACCTAAGTAAAATAAAATAATACTTTAATTATTTTAGAACCTTTTATTAAAATTTTACCATCCCAAGTAAGTATACTAAAACATTTACTAATTATAAGCAGTGGCGTAACTATAGGGTGACAGGGCTGGCAAAATGCCACGGGCTCCCGACCCAAAAGGGCCCCGGCCCAAGAGTCTGTGAGGTCAAACATTTTTATATGGGTTAGGCCCCGTAACTTTGCACAATAACACACTGGAAAAGTAACACAACCAGTAACACACACAGTATGGTAACACAACGGAACTGTGTAAGGCTTAGTGTGTAAGGCTTAGTTTACAATAATATGTAAAATGCCATTCTACTAGAATAACTATTTTCAAAGTGTCTACTTTGTAACCTGAAAAATATAATGGTAAGGCATGATAAGATATTATAAGCTTTGACTTTTTTTAGGTGAAGTGAGTGAAGAGCAGCGGATGACGACGCAGCGGAGACAGTAGAGGGGAGCGAGAGAAGAGCAGCGGATGACGACGCAGCGGAGACAGTAGAGGGAAGCGAGTGAAGAGCAGTAGATGACGACGCAGCGGAGACAGTGGAGTAGAGCGAGTAAAGAGTAGCGGATGACGACGCAGCGGAGACAGTGGAGTGCAGCGAATGAAGAGCAGCAGATGACGACACAGCGGAGACAGTGGAGTGGAGATTCCCGAGCGGCACAATGGAATTTAGTCGTAGCCTACTAAATAATTTTGAAAAAGGCCGTCGTGTTAATTATGTATGTGATATTAAAGCTATTAGGTATTTAACAAATAAAACACATAAACCAAAAAATATCTGCCTATCATTTATTTTATAAATTTAATCATAAACATGAATAGCTAATTTATGCTATCGATTTCAGGCACAGAAAAATACCCCCGTTTAGATATTTGTTTTGGCGTATTAATCTTTCTAACAATATCTTCCCAAGGATATAGTAGTTCGTCCGGTTTTTCAGGCCACTTCCACGATTTTAAAGCTCTTTTCATAGCAGAAATAAGGGCTCCTTCCGCATTCATAGAAAGTACACGTCCAGGATATAGATTTTCTTCATACTTAAAAATCACAAAATCACCCTCTTGTACGTCATTTTTTATATTATTACAATCTTTATTATCAACACTGTCTTCTGTATCTGCAGACAGAATATCATCCTTCTTATTGTCATCCATCTTCACAATTTCTTCTCGCCATTCTTCGAATTCTTTTTCATCTGAAGAGTCGTGAATAGAAAACGTTTCATTAGAGTCATAATCGCTTTCTTCTTTTTGTTTTTTTGTTGCTATCAGGGGAGTTATTTCCCTTTTTCCTTTCAGTCCGGATGTTGCCTTAAGATTGTACTGCTTTATGCCAAGACACTCACAATAACCTTTCAGGTTTGAACAAAAGCAACTAAGTTCTCTGTAGGCAATCACATTCTTCATGGGTGTATTTCTTATTTGATGTATCGCCATTGTTCCCGGGATCGGTCTCAAGTCATAGGACTTTTCTGTTATATCAGATTCAGGAACAAAAATAACATTATCTTCGAGTCTGTCTGACTCAAGACATTAAAAGCTGTTTGAGCGTCGGGTATGTCTACTCCATAGGCTACCTTTGCATCGAGCGATCTTTTTATTGCACCTCCGACACCATCAGCCGGGCCTTTCCCATGGGAGGCTTCGGAGTAATTCCAGGTTCAGTTGGGAAATCCTAATTTCTTTGTATTTTCCAGAAATAAATAAAAGTTTTTTTTTTATTTCGGTACTGAGACGTAGGACCGTCTGAAAAAAATGAACACCATTTACTTTGGGATATTTTCTTCTACACAACGTTAATATCGGTTCCAAATGGGCCCATACTGCTTCCGGTCCATGGTATGTATTAGGAGATATTGTAGCAAATGTCAAGGGATCTTCATCTTTAGTATATAAAATTCCAGTGTGCAATGTAAATTGAACTTTGGAAGCTCCAAAATGCATGGCCTGGACTTCAGTGGCCAATTTACACGAGTAATTTTCAGAAAAATCAACGTGAATTGCAACAGCTTCTTCATCTAAAATATTAAGACATATTTGGTGCATTTTGAATTGATGTCTAATATTATACCAATGTTTCTTGAAATTGATTGATTCTTTAGTAAAATCGGAGATCAAGTCTTTTACGGTACCCGTTTTCGTCTGGTTTACCATCATTTTAGCCCTTTTAACTGTATTTGTTTTCTTATCATGATACTCTTTATTTGTTAAAGCCCATTCACTCCAAGTAACAACATCTTTTAGATTCACATTTTCCATTTTAAATTCAATAGTTTTATCTTGACAAAGTGAGCATTTGTTATATGCACAATCTTTTGAATTTACATCACACATCATTTCAGAAGGTAGCTCTTTTGAATATTTATGAGTTAGCAAATTCATTTGATAAAGTTTTTTTAGCTTCATTTCCAGATTATCATGTTTCGAGCATGCACAAGTGTCGCGGTTCATTATTTTTGGAGGCAATACAAAAAATGGCCTATGTTTTTTAAATGTTGTGTACGACAGTTTTCCATTTTCAGATTTGTATTTTTCATAAAGTGATTTCAAAGGCTGCAAAAGATGACGCCGTTGTTCCTGTCGCTTTTTAAAAGTTTTATATTCTTTTTTTCCCGCAGTGATCCTACTGACGTCGTCTCTTATGTAAAAATCATGCATTGATTTTAATAAATTCATTCTCCGTTTTTTTATAATGTGGCTAGCCTGCCTTATACTTGCCTTTAAGCCCAAATATCTAGAAAATTTACTTTTCAGTTTATACTTTTTGGCGGTTTCGCTTTCAATCATATCTTTCAGTACATTTTTTTCGACAGTTTTAGATTCGCGATATTTGTTTTTAAGAGCTGATACCAAAACGTTATGTTCGAAAAGTTGTCTTTTAACAATTTCCTTTTGTGGTTCTGGAATATCTGGTAGATTATTCTCAACGTAACTATTAGTTTTAGACAGCGGTGTCATTTCTTCTTTATTTTCTTTTGTTGTTATTCCTCTCTCTGAATTGCTTTTGTCTTCTAACTTTTTGATAGTTTCTTCCAAAGATAGATTTTTTTTTCCGTAGCGATTAACTTTTTTCTGCAGTACTTTCACCCGTTTCTTTTGTAATGTTAATTGTTGTTTTAGTCTCAAATTTTCATAATATATTGCATTATATCTCGATTTATTTTCAGAATCAGTGCGAGGCTTTGGCGGTTCTGCAGGTAAAATCTTCTTAAATCGGAAGTTCCTAAGATTCTCGAGAGGAGCATTGTTATTGTTTTCACTGTCAGGCACATTATTTACAGTTTCTGGTTGAGCTTTGTTGTTGTTTTCACTGTCAGATAATTTCCTTTCAGCTTCTGGTTCATCTGTATTGTTTTTTTCACGGTAAGGTACATTTTTCAGTTTCTGGCTGAGCATTATTGTTCCCATGTAAAGTTTTCTCATTTTCTGGCAGAACTACCAAGTTGGCGTTTAATTTTCGTCTTTTCTCTTCTCTCCATTGCTTACGCATTTTATTTATTTCATCCTCATCACACTCCGCCACTCTCTTTCTATTTTCTTTAGTTCGTTCGGCGTTTCTTTTTTTCATATCATTATATTTTTCAGGGTTTTCATTTTTTAGTTTTTCCCGATATTTTCTCTGCTTTTCCGCAGGTGTTAGTGGCATCTGAAATTAAAATTAAATGTGAAATAAAAATCATCCCTGGTTTGGCCGTAAGTTTTACGTGGATACGTATATAGACATATAGGTACAGTCAAGAGCACGCCAAGCTTGACATACTGGACTTAAACTCATCGTTATCGCCACTTCAAACTCATCCTTTACCGCAAACTCATCCTCACTTCAACCGCATGGTACAGGGCTATGAAAATTTTGGCCAGCCTACTTCTCCGCTATTATGGTTTTTATTTTCAAATCACGTTCACAGATAATTTTTTCAAAAACGGATAGCTAACGTAATACAAATAAAGAAATAAACTCGCAAAGTGTCAAATTCTGAAGATATAAGCAACCAAAGTTTTATTATTACAATTTTAAATCATTTATTACCAATATTAAAACTTTAGCACCTCATTATCTTCAAGGTGTAACACTTAACGCGTTTTCGTCTAAGATTTTCTCTTGTTTGTATTGATGTGAGCTATCCATTTATTGAAAGAATTATATTTTGTGAACGCGATTTGAAAATAAAATCGGCCAAGTGCGAGTCGGACTCGCGCACGAAGGGTTCCGTACCGGTATAGAGCGAAAGTAGACAAAAATTGTGTTTTTGTATGGGAGCCCCCCTTAAATATTTACTTTATTTTAATTTTATTACTAATTATTAAAGTACAAATACAATTAAGAATTTTGTGAAAATTTCAAGTACCTAGCTGTTACCGTTATTGATTACGAGCAAAAAAGCCAAAAAATCACGTTTCTTGTATCGGAGCCCCCCTTAAATTATAACTTTATTTTATTTTTAGTATTTGTTGTTATAGCGGCAACAGATATACACAATCTGTGAAAATTTCAGAATTCTAGCTATAGCGGTTCTTGAGTTACAGCCTGGAGACAGACAGACAGACAGACGGACGGACAGACGGACGGACAGACAACGAAGTCTTAGTAATAGGGTCCCGTTTTTACCCTTTGGGTACGGAACCCTAAAAAAACAATAGCGGACAAGTAGGTAGGCCAGGCTCCACACAAAAATCTTCATAACCCTATGTGCTAGCAGTAAATCATTACGAATATTTATCCAAAACAGCTCTCTCGTAGTATGTGTACAAAGCTTTATGTAACACACGGTAACACTCGGTATAACACAGTAACACACTGGAATGAATCGCGTGGCAATTCTAACCTCAACTTAATTTTTCACTCTTGAATTTGCTTTTTCTACGTGATTCACACAACAATTCGTGAACTACGAACAGTTTCTATGTTGGGAGACTCTTAGGTAATGTTTTTATTTACTTACTTTAATAGAATGATCGCTTTTTTCTCCAATAAAACAGTTTCTGAATTTTCTGCAACAGACCTCCAAAGATGGCTACTTGACATAGCTGTCAAATGAAATGTCATGAAGAGATGTGGCCATATAAATAAAATATATTAGGGTAGCCGTAACAAAAAGAAAATAATATAAAAACGAGTAACACACGCCAAGGCAACACACTGGAAAAAAAGTGGAGTCATGTATATTTTATGAATAAAATATGATGAGATAATTATTTATAACTACATAACAAGCACTATAATATTCAAAAAAGTAAGGGTTTAAATATTGCAAGAACTTTTTACACAAGTAGATAACAAAAAATACGATTTTAACGATTAAGAGTTTAAACAATGGCGTGGGGTCAGTAAAATTTTCATTGACTAGAAAAAAAAGAGGAATTATAAAATCTAATGGTGAGCCTTAGATTAATCTGAGACATCATTACTACTGTAAATAGGCTCGTAAAAACACTGCACACGTAGTTTTTAACATAAAAATGCATAAAAATATTTTTGGTAAGCAAGGAGTGAAGGATGAACTAAGGAGTCACACGCTTTTTTCGAAAAGTGCATAGTTACGGGGCCTAACCCATATAATGTTTTATTATTAACGTGACGATTTTTACTGATAGGGCCCCATCAATTTGCCACGGGCTCCGGATGTTATTGTTACGCCACTGATTATAAGTATAATAAACATTTTAAAAATATTAAGCACAAATCCGTCTTGAAGTAAACTAAGCATTAAAAATCTACTAGATATATAATTCTTAAATACTTCTTAAAAACCACTTACAGCTTGAAGAAAAAATAACTTAAACCTATTAGGTCACTTATTAAAAATCTATATTCTTCACATCCAAAACAATGACTTTAAGGAACTAGATAAAGAGTATTTAAATCTACTAGGCATATTCGTTATATCAATTTTTTTAAATTTACCATCTTAATGTGTAAAACAAAAACTTCTCAGCTATTAACTTACACAAAATTTTCAACAAAAACCACCGAAGATGTAAAATGATAACAATAAGGAAATTGAGTACTTATATAACAAGTGTACATGGTACATATGAAAAGCTTTTTAAATCTACTAGGTACACTTGTTATATAGTTTTTAAACATTAACCATCTCATACCATATTTAAAAAAACATTTTAAAAATTTCACACATTATTGCTCTGCAATACGTTACATTTGCATTTTCTATTTATAACAGCTGCAATGTCTACTAGGGCCTGTGTTTGCAGACTGATCGACTTAACGTACCTACTCAGTATGCAATTGTAGAAAGCCAGCATAAAATTTTTTCTTCACATTTAGTTTTTCTCTCGAGCTTTCATTGAGAGTTTCAGCTGTTTTTAGGCCTTGCTGTAACCGCCTCTGTGCAACTGTCCGTTTTTTTTTTTAATTAATATATTCTCCCTGTTCTCTGAAACGAAATAAGACTTATTTTAAGTTGACAGTATAATAATAATTACATTATTTTATTATATTTAAAACCAGAATGCAAAGCTTTATTTGCACATTATATATTTTTTTATTTCAGGTAATATACAGTATCTGGCATCGAGACAGGGCATGTACATGTCCTGTCTCGATGCCAGCGGCACATCCTCTAACAGACGGGGAAGCTCATCCCTTAGACCGGCCCAAGCATTTATTGAAAATTGCACCTGGAATGACGAGACCCTCTTCAGATGTGGATTATCATGTGCCCACTCGTGCAAATTCCTAGCGTTCGTGATGCCATTCCTGGTGAACTTCGACTCATCCATCCATAAAATCTTTTTTTAAAATTGTGGATTGCAACGAATTTGTCGTTGTAGCCAGATCGACATAACGCACCTTGATTGGAAATCCATATCCCCGTGCAAATCCTGGACTCTTTGATAATGCTATGGATGTAGACCTTCTTTCTTCAAGATTCTCTGAGAGAACGCTGAGGTTTGTGATATGCCGTGAAGTAAAGCTAAACGCCTCGTACTAATAATAGGAGTGGCAAAAACGCTACTTAAAACCGCTTCTTCTATCGCTGTGTCGATTACAATGGATTCTTGTTCACGTCTTGTGTGTTGTAATCCAAGTCCGATGTCGGAGGGCTTCCGATGAACTTCCTGGAAGTTCCTTGCTGACGGTGCAAGTCTGTTCGGGAATGCATTTACGTATGCCGATCGAGCGACTGTTGTGCGTCTACCATACATTCCATAATAATAATGGATGTCAGCGATTTCTTGCGGGGAGAATGCATTTAATCGCGACATCTCAACCCCGCACAACAACAAAAAGAGTGGAGTAACGTAACAAACAGTCAATAACAAAAACGTAACAAACGGTCAATAACAAAAACGTAACAAGTAGTCAATAACGAAAACTCAACGAAAAACTGTAACTTTAATGCGAGAACCGTCAGCAGCAGCGATGTGATCGGAGCGGATTGGCGACTGCCGGACTGTACAAATACCCCATCCCTTAGCCCCAATCATTGAACACATTACACAATAGCAGCCGACCACCGGTATAACAAAGGAATAAAAAAAGGGTCTCTACCTGGATTTGCCCATTCTGAGTAGTGAACTTTAAAAATCCGTAACTCCTGTATTTTTAGAGATACAATGTTTGATTATTTATTTTTTGAAAGCTAATACAGTCAAGAATATTAATAAATTATAAAACAAATCAAGATGTAGGTATTTATTTAATAGAAATTTGAATTGATTGAAAAAAACAGTGAAAAAAAGTTTATTTTTTTCACAAGTATTTAAAAAAATGAAGTATTTAAAGCCATTTTTTGTTATCTTTTTTTGTTTTATCCTCATCGCTAAATACTTGGCATTGATTTGTCATTTATTTCATCAAAATCGGCCAGCTAGTTTGGGAGGAATTTTATTTGTACATAGAGGTCAAAATTCGGGGAATAAATGTTCAGTGGCGAAAAAAAAATTTTTTTTTTTTAGAATTTTTTAGACCCATTTTCGTCGATAGGAGGTTCTTTTCAAAACTTGACTATTCCACTTTTTGGATCTTTGTATAATTTAAAGAAATATAATTTTAAGAACAGAGTTACATGTTTAACATAAAATGTTGGTGAATTATAATATACAACAAGAATAGTGATTATTTCGTATGAGTTTCAAAATTTTAGCATTATTATAATATTGAATAAATCCAGAATCTTAAAATGGAATAATCAAGTTTTGACGAGGCTGATTGGAATAATCAAGTTTTGTTATGTGTTCTATAGGAATAATCTAGTTTTGATTCAAACCATTATGGATTAATCTTATTTTGTTCACATTAATTTAAAATCGTTCTTTACTAAGTAATATTTTATTTCACTAACCTCATTTTCATCTTGAAATAAAATAAATAAAACTAATGCAATATTAAAAAAATGTTTTTTATTTTATACTTACTTAAATTCTAACAGCCGTTTCATGTTCAAGGCAATCACATTGTTCATCATTGTCACAAGCATCTTCTTCATCACTATCAGAATAATTATTGCAACCATTTATAATATTGACATACCAGGAGAGCTCCTGGTTTTCTGCCCAATTTTCACCAAATTGTTTCACAAGCAGGTTTCTTACATCATTTTTCTTTTTTAAAGTCAGGTGTTTTTCTATTACCAATTCGGTTAAATCAAGATTAACCCGACTTGTTTGTCGTTTAAAAAGGGTTAATTTTGTATTATTTTCGACATCCGATATAAACATGTAATTTTCAAAAGTTTTAATGTGACATTGACGTTGGTTTCTTTTATTAATAGTTTTAATAAAAGTTATTCTTTTTAAATTCTGTATACCTGTAACTTTTTTGTAAACTTTTTCCAACTCTTTAATATTATATAACTTCCAATCAATTCCTAATTTTTTTACTGTTCCAAACTGAGAGTAATATTGTATGTATTCTTCTGAGGTTGTTGTAATTGGATGACACTTGAGTTCCTTTTCTACACGTCCAAAAACCCTGTCAGCGGGTAAGAAGCTATGTCCTCTGACTGGGAAAAATAATTGTATTTTTTCTACATTTTCTGGTGACAGCTTTTGGAGCCAAAACAATAGTAAATGCACAATATGGGAATTTTTGTTTTGGCCCCCACAGCCATCACAAAACAAAAACTCATGATTTTGACGGTATTCATACTATCAGGATAGTATGAATACCGTCAAAATCATGAGTTTTTAAAAAATCAAGTAAGGCAGAACCAATTTCTATTGCGCCCCTATTTGCTTGTACTTCAGTCCAATTATAGAAAATAGGATTTAATGTATTTTTTGCTACAATGCAAAATACATAAAAGCTAATCTGTCTACTATAAAATGCTTCTTGAATCGGAGTGCGGGGGAGCGGCTGCACCTGTTGCAGATCAAAACAGAATGTTAAAGAACCTTCTTGTTCTTCTTTCATTAAGTCATAAAATGCTCTTGCCCTTTTGCTATGGATTCTTTTTTCAGTCATTAAATTTACTTTTTCCGTACCTGTAGCTTTTTTTATTTTATTTTTTAGCAATGTACAATAAGTACATGCATCTGACGATGGAGACTGAAACCCAATGTTAAAGTTTTTTATAAACACTGATCTGAAAAAAGATTTTTTAGCTCTGAATGAAATCTCTACTGTATCATTGTACATTTTTCTTAGTTTAGCTATACTTAGTTCTGAACTTAGGTATATACGCTTGGATTTTGACCTATTATAATGGGATTCAGCAGCTTCAAACTTATTAATAAAATCAATAATCTTCTGCTTGACATGTGCTGACTTCTTGCTTTTTCGGTCTCCACCTCTATTTTCTCTTATCACATCCCCATTGCCTAGTCTTTTCACAAGAATATCCACTCTTCCTCTGTTTAATCCTAAGGCGTTTAAAAAAAATCTCTTGCATACTCCCTTAGGATGACCATTTTTCAGTAGAAAAAAAGTGGCAGATTTTTGCTTAGGTCTGGGTTTCTTGGGAGCTGTTTTACTGTTACGACGACGAACAGGTTCATATACCGAAATTAACCTCGACAAATAAGCATCCTGCTCCACTTTGAATTGGTTTTTGTACAATGCCTTACGATTTTTCAAAATATCTCGCCTTGCGAATTTGTTGCAATGAAATTTGCTCTTTTCGCTATGATTACAAGGCTTCTCAAATGCAAGTGCACATGGGTCACAGTCCGAGTAGTCCCTGAAGCAAAAATATAGACCAGGTTTATAAAAAATTACATTGAATTAACGCATAATCACAGAAATTTTATGACAATAGATTCGTAGCTAAGTTTAAACACAAAAACTTACTTCGTTCGATTTTGTCGTCGGCGCTTTCTACTTCTTGAACCTGTATTAATATCTTGTACTGTTGTTTGACACTCCATTTCTCAATTATTTTGATCCTCGAAATGCAGAAAACACAATTCGCAACACAAAAGGATAATAAACTGCAACCATAGATAATACAATATAATATAGAGAACTGCAACTGACCGCGACAGACAAAATTTTTGACAAAATAATTTACGTCACTCACTGTCAAGCTATGAGATGTCAAATAGGATTTTTTTAAACGTTTTACGGCTCTGGGTTCTTGCCCTTTCAAGCCTGACTCAACCTTTCAAAAACTTGGCAGATTTAGCACCAATGAGAACATAAAAACTTTAAAAGTTTAAACTACCTGAAAAATATGAGGAAAAAACATGTTTTGTTACAATTTCTAGTAATAAAAAAAATATCTTCAGGATTAATCATGTTTTGTTGCAATTTTAAAATCCTTATTTTGAACATGTTAATTCGAAGAGGAATAATCTACTTTTGTCGAAATCATGCGTTTTGAAATGTTTTTTTCTAGTGGATTGATCACGTTTTGTTAGGATTTTGTTTTCGATGTATATAGATTTCAATGTTACCAACTTGAAAAAAATAAAAAATCCACTTTGGTCGCAAGTGGAATAGTCAAGTTTTGAAAAGAACCTCCTCAGTTTTCGGTCTAATTTCACCCATTTTCGGGGTTGCACTTTAACGCGGGTCACACTGTATATTTTTATAATCTAAAAGAGCAAAACAAGTAAAACTATAGTTGTCTTTAACATAATTATTTTTTCTTTGTACTTAGATATTCTTATCTTACCTTATAATGAGTCTTATAAAATTATTCAAAATTGCTTGCTCCATATTACAAATCTGTTGTAGTTGTTCTTGGTGTAGTTGTTTTCGAAATGGTGATCTTCCTAGAATTCTGTGAAATTAATTATTTTTGCTATATTGTATGAAAAAGCACCCAATTGACCAATTGGTCGAATTATTATCTCTCATCCACGCCCGAAGCATATTCTCGACATCTTGATTGCTACGTTCTACGCTGCCCTGGGTTTGAGGATGACGAGGAGTACCGTGTATTATTTTACAATCAGGCCACATTTTAATCATTTCCGCAATGATGTTGGCAGTGAACTCTCGACCGTTATCACTCTGTAAAATGTATGGTGCTTCGAATTCTAAAAAGATTTTAAGTAATTCGAGTGCAACCTCACTCGCTTGTTTTGAAGAAAGTGGTCTAAGATGAACAAACTTAGCAGCATGGTCTTGATAGTTGAGTAACCATTTAAATTGACCATCTGCTGCTGATTGAAAATCAATTAAATCAACTTGGCCTCTCTCATTAAAATCTTTTGACAGTATAGGTTTGGTAACTATACCTTTTTTTGGTATATTGCGTTTGGATTGGCAGACAGGACAAAGTGACACAAATAAATCAATTGCTTTTCTTACACTTACAAATTTGTCTTTTAGTTTGTATTGAATTTTGTCACGACCACCATGCCCACAACTTTTATGAATATCTGTGAGAATATCATAATACTCCTCCAAAGGTACAACGCGAACAGTTGGACTATCATGATTTTCCTTTTTTTAAATAAGGTAATCTGAACCACCAATATTCATGACATCATACCTCGAACTCCAATAATACTCCGCGGCCGTCCGTCGGACACCAGAATTGATGGCCACCTCAGCACTTTTAACATGATGGATAACCTCCAAATTTTTTTGTTTTGTCCACGGTGTTTTTACTGCTCCCGTGCGCGTTTCATAAAATTTACTTAGTTCAGTATTAAAAGTGTCCTTAAAACCATTCATTTCTTGCATATTCTGCGTATTAACAGTCGAATTACATAAGTTTTCAATTTGTTTTGATCCCGCACTTGCACAACACTCCCCCATGTTTACTGCTTTGATGGGCAGCGCCACGCGTTGTTTAATAAAGAACTAACGCGAGAAAAATGCCGCGGCAAATCATAAACCGCGCTACTAATTTCATAAAACATTTTATAAATTGACGACAATTTACAATCTGCCTTCGGCAATTTGTATAACGCTTCATGTTTATAAAATGCCGAAGCCGTTTGTAAACAGACAAATCATACAAATTGCCTGCGACATATACATCAAATCCTTTAGGTGATGGTGGCAAATCTGAAAGAGACACAATATTATATTTTGACTATCTTCTACAGACAGTATGATCATAAATAAATATTTTAAATATTAATGCATCTGAAAAATATATATTATAATATGTATAATAAATAAAAATCTGAAAAATACATATCGACTGTGAACTGGCAACTGGTACTATCTCAATTTTGACAACTTTACAGGATGAAGAAAAAACTTGTTTGCATCATTTGTATAGCATCTGGTATATTAAATAAAAATACGTCGTTTTTAAATATTTTTATTGCACATGTTATTAAAAACAAAAGTAGCAATATATGCTTCCTTCTAATATAAAAACGAGATAGGACATTATAAATCAACTAAAGAACGAACATAGGATATTTTGCTTGAAACAATAAGGCCTATCTTCAAAATCAAAATAAAACAGTAACGATAGGACATTATTAACTCAATATTCTATATAATGAAATTAAGTTAATAACTTACAATATAATTCTTATTCATAATAGTCTTTATATTTCCGACATTATAGGAACATTATTAGGTGGACAATTCTACAAAGCCATTAGTCTAGGTGGGTCAGTCATTAACAATTGTTTTTTTTTTACTTTTTATTCTAAATTTTAGAGGTCATCATTTCTTCAATAAAAGCTTTAGATATCTTTTTCACTGGCTCATCTAAATTAATTGTATTGTATACTTGAAACCCTATTTTATAAAAAAATACAATAGTTAATAAAATGATAGAATCTGCAAAAATAACAAAATAAGGCTTGTTTTATGCCACCTTTGCCTACAGTCCTACCTTAACTAGGCCAACCAATGCAGGCATGCAGAAGTGGCAAGAAATTGATTCTTGTGCTCTTTGGGATCAAAATTATTCCTGATAAGGCAAATTATCATAAAAGTTATGACAATCTTGAGGAATGACAGCTTTCAATTCTTGGAGGTGCAACCACTTCGTTTTAGGAATACGGCATCTTGATGTAAATAAGGGTGGGTAACAGTTCACTGGATTGAATCTCTTTGGTCTATGAGGTAAGTCCATCCAATCTTTGGTAAAATCAAGTTTCACCCTGATTACTCCTGAAGGATCATACATTATGACTTTGATGTCTGTGACCATTGGATCATTTTTTGTTCGACCAGGTCTAATGCTACTGTATCTCAAAGGTTTCGTGTAGTCTTTAAAAAAGTCGTAAGTCAGCTCAATAGCCTCGTAATGTGATGGATTTTTTCGTGCTTCTCTGGTCGTAGATACGTAATCACTTGGTAGTTTTATTTCTTTATTTTTTAATTTTCTTTCGATGCAAGCATGTACGGAGTCTACCTCCATTTGCGTGTGACCGACTTCGAGGTATTTCTGATAAATGAAGACTCTATGAAGCATACTAAAATTGAGCAGTGCATTTGCCATAATATTGTTACGGTTTTGTGCTGTACATCCATCAGAAAATATTACAACTGGTTTTTTATCAGAAGTGACACATTTTTTTTCTAAATAGTCAATCAAGCATGATACGAATGTTGATGCAACTAGTTGATTGTTTTGATCTTCTGAAAACCAATAACATGTAGCTTGCTTTTTTACAACATCGTAAATTGTCGAGTTATGACAAGCTAGTTTTGTTTTATAATAAAACGCATTAGCGTGGGTAAATGGAGCTAGCTTTACAGCTTGAAAATCTACTTCTAATAAAATTATTTTTCCTTCATTAGCTTTCTTTATATCCTCGCGTTTTTCCATTCTAGCAATCTCTTTCTTCGCTGTATGCACCTTCCAAACTTCTTCTTGTACATTTTTAGTTTCATAACCGGCGCATAAGTTACATTTATCTTTTTTTACATTAAATAATGAAATATTTTTTTCAACCATAACTTCAGTAAATTTTTTGCGGCTGAAGGCCGGTTGCAATGCCTGAGTACACGTCGACTCGTATAATTTATAAACCTCTTGTATTGTTTGAAAAACGGGTTCTAGATAGAGTTTTGTTGAATTCTGTCTATTGTAATGGGACGGCATTTTTGGAAGATTATCGAAAAAATTATTTAGACACTCAATTTGTGATAAAAAATTATTATTTGGTGTGGTATTTTTATCTTTTGAAGTTATAGGTATTCCATGCGAGCTCTCACTTACCCATGCTTGAACCATTCTATACCCAATACCAACCGTATTTATAAACATTTCTCGACAAACCTGATAGCTCTCTTGTCCATTATTCAAACTATATTTAAGGCTATAGTTACGTCGAGAAACACTGTCAGTAGTATTAGCTTTCGTTGGAACTCTAGAAACCGATCCACACACAAATGCTTTGCGTTCTCCCCAAGTCAAACTCCAAAATCGGTCGTAAATCGTTTTCCTCTGTTCTTCCGTAAATAATGAGCAATGACGTTTTTTAGACTTTAAACAAACATTACTAGAACATGGTGACTTCATTATTCGTTCTTCTCTTGGTGTATCTTGTACAACAGTTTTTCCAACTTTTCTAAAACCTAAGTAAGCTTTTCCTTCCATTCGGAGTTTTTTGTTGATGTTTCTCTTCCACTTAGCCGGCTCAGCTTTCTTTCTTCTTTTTCTTCCTTCACTCATATTATAATTGTTGGGGTCATTTTCTGAATAATTTCCTTGCACGTTTTGCGCTACTTGACCTGCACTGTTTTCTATGGTATCATTTGTCGCTAAAATTGATGGTGACTCGGGAGATTCTTCGCTTGATGGTAGTGTGTTTTGAAGTGCGTTCAGTGGCGTATTTGGAGACGAACTTAATGACATGTTTGAAGGTAAATTTGGGGACGTGCATGGTAGCGGGCTGAGTGACATGTTTGGTTTATCTAAAGAGGCTTCGTCGTTTATGTAATCATCATCTATGTTATGTTGTAAATCGAGTATGGCTGACTGGTAGGATGGCGAAGGAACGAACCGTGGAGATAAATAATCTGCAGGTAGAGAATCAAACATAGTGTCCACATTTGGGTTAAAATGTATGTCCTCAGTATAACAGCTGGTGTCTCCCGTAAGTACTATAAAAGGGACTGTTTTTTGCTGGTTAGACAAGGTAAAAGGGACCGTTTTTGGCTGGTTAGACTTGGTAAAAGGGACTGTTTCTAGCTGGTTAGACACGGTAAAAGAGACTGTTTCTTGCTGGTTAGACATGGTAAAAGGGCTTGTTTCTTGCTGGTTACACATGGTAAAAGGTACTGTATTTTTCTGACTAGACATATTCGTATGTTCAAAACCTGTGTTGATATCCTAAAATGTACAAAAGAAAGTTATTAGATATAAAATAAGCCAACACCTCAGCAGATTTAGTAATACGTACTAATTTACTAACACATTATTTATTAATTTCGTCATTTTCGTTTATTTTTTTGTTTAAAACTTATACAGATAAAAATCACAAACCTTAGCATTTTCTTTACTTTTATCGCCATTAAGTACTTCCTGTACCAAGCGCTTACCACGTCTCAACTTGTTATACTCCTGAAAAGAGTAGGTATAGGTAAAAGTAGTAGCTAAAATGGTAGCAGTGCGGCGTATATCAAGACGTATAAATCATTTGAAATTACAAATTATTTCCATAATTGTTTTAAATGCTATAGTAAACCCAACCAAGCAAGTGGCTAGTTAGTCAAGAGGCGGGTAGGTAGTAATAACCACATTCTGCAATTCTTATCCCGCTAGCCGGTACGACGCCGCGGTTAAAGGGCAAGCAGTCCATGCTAATGGCACTTGAATAAATATAATATAATACAGTAATATCATAAAATTTTGTTAGATGCCTACTTATAGCGGAATCGTGCATCTTAAAAGCATGTAGGTAATTTATCGTATACATAATATATAAAGGTAAATCTACCGAAAAGTATTTTTGGTTGATGTCATTCTTAGTTGAAAAGAACCACAAAGTACTATCTCTCAGTCATTCCAATCTGCTAAAACTTTTAATGTCGATGCATAATGTACTATCTCGATTTATAGATTATTAACGTAGAAATATTAAATATCAATGATTAGTTTATAATGAAAACATACCATTTCAGCTACTAGAAGTCCCCAATAATGATAACTAATAACTTATGGCACAGAAACCTAATAAATTCACATAAAACAGTTATTTGTTTCAAGAGCGCGCGAAATCACGTTCATCTCCGTACACGTTTGGTGAGATAGTATTAAATGCTCGCATTCACTGCGCGTCGAAGTTAGTACAAGTTGAATGAAGTCGATTCTGGCGCCATATTTAAACGTATCTGAGATGGGATTTATTGCAGCGTTGCGGAGTATGAAATAGTATAAAATTGTATTAAAAAGTGAAATCTTCAAAGAATTGAGATAGGACCGGTTGCCAGTTCACAGTCGATATTATAATATTAAACGGGGTTAGGGTTACCATAATATCTAAATAGGGGGGTGCCTGTATATGGTACCTAAAATACCTGATTTTTCAGAAAAATGCCTGTCTTAATCAAAACGCTGTAGGTAATAAGTAAAAGATAACAGATAATAATAAAGAAGGATATTTTCAACTGATATTTGTCAGACAATTTTTTTTAAATAGTTCCTTCATTTGTAAAATAATAATAATAATAACTGGAGTTATTCCAAAAACACTCGCCGTTGCTTTTAAATCTCTTGACCTTCACAAAAACACATAATATATACAGTTACAAAAATCAATTGTTATAGATACCTGCTCTATAGTTCGCCGCTTCCTTAATTCATCTTCATCCTTTCCAACATCTCATAGCAACTAAACTTCACACTTCATGAACTGGATACTTGGCAAATGCCCGTACCTGCTTCATTCTGCCGGTGAAAGCCGAGAAAAAACTTAAAATAAATAATAATAATTATAAAATAAGTTTATTTCTCCCACAACAAGTACACAGAAGAAATGAAAACAAAATACAAAAATATGACAAACATTTCAGACTTGCAGTGTGGGAGACAGGAGCCCAAACTAGGTTACCCTGTGCCTTGGGACTCCTGGCTCCCCCTCTCCAGTTACTCTATAGTTCAAATTAACAACGTTGCCGTAATTATGATTAACAATCATATTGTTTTCAATTTTTCTGTGAAAACACTAAACACTTATAAAATGACAATCGTTGTACCAATATTTTGATTTACTTTAATTTACCTACCTACTAACCTACTAAAATACAAACGTAAAAATCTTCACAAGATACAGTTTTGTAATTTTCCTGAGTAATCAATAGATATTGCTTTTACTGATTCAATTGCCAGGCGATTTCTTTCTTTACTCCACTGGGCGTTCATGAGAGAAAACATACGCTCTCAATTCGCATTTTGTGCCAACTGCCAAAATAGAGAACACAAACTGGCAGATTTTTATAAATTTTTATAAACACCATTCTTCCCTAATTTTGAGTAAATTGCACCACTGTGTAGCTGTGTGCTTTCAGAAAAAAAATATGTTATCTGAACTTCTACAACATTGTTTTATTTTATTTTTTATTTTTTTTTATTTATTTAAATCTTTTTGCACGTTGTAGTACAAGATGTTCTTAGACCAATGCCGGCTGCAATCTGTCTAAACCTTAAAATGTCATATGGTAACAGTAAAAATGCATCATATTTCTCGATCACTTCAAGTTATCGCCTTATTGTGAGCGAATTGATGGCATTAACCACTTTTTGAAACTCTAGTCCAATATTATGGCTATTCCTGTACAAAATTTAACGTGTGATTTCTTCGCCGGAATTTCAAAATATGTCATATTGAAGGGTTTTTTTTTATTGGAATTTTAGACGTATTTTCTTCGTTTGGGGCAAATGCATCTTTGTTGAGTATGTACATACTTAGTTGCCTATGCTATTCATGATAAAAACAAGGTAGTTTTTTTCGGATCAGGGTAAATGTACAAATTAATGACAGTTATACTAGACAAATATAATATTTGACGCATTTAGAGAAAATTTAGTAAAAGTGGGGGAAATATGCTTAGTTTTTATAGACGCATTAGCCCCATACCAAATGCAGATGTTATCAACATTTTACTTGGGTGGTTCGCGTACTACCTCTGTAAAAGTACCTAAGCAGGTGCAGTTTGGCAAAAAAGTCGTGAAAAAAATGGTGGCGCCACTTTCTATGCCAAACCAATAAGTTATACACAACAAAAGTTATATCCACTGGTCCCATACATTCTTCCCACGACATAATATGATTAATGTTGCTTATTTATCACCTGCTGCGTTTACTGTAAATAACACAGTAACGTTGTCTTTTCCTGCAGAAGCTATTGTTCGAGTACTTGCGAAACCCTTCGCACCTACGATTTTCGTTTTTTCTGGGTCTTTGCTAAAACTCGATTCATCCAGATTCTTTCTGGCCTACACTGTATGTCTAGTTTTTTCAAATATTCTTCTAGCATTTTGAAATATTGTTTGATTATGAAAGGGTCACATGATGCTTTTCTAGACATTTCAACTGCTTGTGGCTTTTTCAGTGATAGATTGTTTCGTTTACAAAAACTAGTCGCATCCCTATCCTATCCTACTATATCTGCAGGTAAAGAAATTCCAGCAGAAGAACCAGTTTGATTCCAGTCTTCATGTGCTGCAAAAAGAAACAATTATTGCTTATATTATAATTCTGTAGGTGAATAAGTAGGACGTCATAAACAATAGTGGAATATGCCTATACTAATATAAACTACTATGTAAATAATATACTACTCTAGGCATATTCTACCTTTATTTATTCATTACAAAACATACCAAGATACACTAATAAAACACAATTTTTCGTGCACTTTTTCCACTATATTAAGAAATTATTATAAATTTTAACAAATTACACGACCGGTTTCGAAATAAATCATCTTCAGGTCTTCTTGATCTTGATTTATTTCGAAACCAGTCGTGTAATTTGTTAAAATTTATAATAATTTCTTAATATAGTGGAAAAAGTGCACGAAAAATTGTGTTTTATTAGTGTTCAACATGAATTTCCACCAAGAACCAACAGTACAATCAATTACATATATACCAAGATACATTTCTTGTTGCGGCTGGCTGGCTTGAGATAATGGGTCACATAGCAATAAAGTGCTAGTTTCGTCCTGTAAATATATTAATATAACGTATTATTAATTAAAAAAGACAAAATGGAAACTAAACGAAAACCTTATTATTAATTAAAAAATACAAAAATTAAATTAAGAAATTAAAAAAAAAACCCGCCAAACAACTTTAAAAAGTAATGAAATAATATTTACTGACTTTAAGTTTAAATAATTCGTAAGTGTAAAGTAATATTTTAGTCCATAATTGTTGTCACGGTGTGTCGGGGGACCGGCAAGTTAACTACGACAACAGCGACTTTTGCATTTTGTATCGCTGATTGTCTCGATTCAGTTCGCTGTGATCATCTACATTCTACATCTAAGTACATCTACATTAGCGGTCCCCCGACACACCTTGACAACAATTATGGACTAAAATATTACTTTACACTCACGAATTATTTAAACTTAAAGTCAGTAAATATTATTTCATTACTTTTTAAAATTGTTTGGCGGGGTTTTTTTTAAATTTCTTAATTTAATTTTATTTTATGCTTTTTAAACTTGTGTTGGTTATAGTGCAGAATTGTTCCTATCAACAGGATCATATCCCAATGAATACGATCTATAAATATCCTCTTGGATGAGGCCGTCAATATGAGCCCAAAATATATGAAACCTCCACCCTGGGTACATACTCATACGGAGCTAGGTTCCTATACAACCCAGGTGATGCTGCAGCAGCAGCATGCAAATATTTACTGCTTATCTACGTCTTATTGGCTGTTGCAATTAAAATGAGCCCAAAAACGAAACCTCTGCTCTAAGTTGGTGAGGAGTTGGGTATCCTATTGATTACCAGGTGATGCTGCAGCACCAGGGTCAACTTTCCATTAATATGTATATATTCATAAGTGTCACGAACCAGAATGTAAAATATAAAACCCATCAAACGACTGCAAGTTGCTAATCGGCCTATCACGAACCAGATTCGAACGAGATATTTCAGCAATGAGCAGGCTGATGATGATGAACTATAGCTAAGAACACTCTCGATCATGTCAGCTTTCAAACAAAAAAAACTAGATCAAAATCGGTCCACCCGTTTGGATGCTACGATGCCACAGACAGACAGACAGACAGACAGACAGACAGACAGACCGACAGACAGACACGTCAAACTTATAACACCCCTCTTTTTGGTCGGGGGTTAAAAATGGAAACTAATCAGCACAATATATTATGTACCTTAAAGCTGCGCGTGCACTGGATCGGAATCTGAGCGTACGCAGCGTACGGATTTGTTGCTTTGTATTGATTTCTATGATACTACGTCCACTGGATCGGCATTTCTGCGCCTAAGACCGGTATTTATGCCGATGACGTAATCCGCAGTGAACGCGTACTTCGGATTCCGAAGGTTTCAAGTTCTGACGTATTTGCGACGACGACGCGACGGCTATACATAAATAGTTATTCACGATGAATGACATTGGGCCCCAACATGTTTTTCAGTAAAACAGAGAAACAAAAAGAAAATAAAGTTAGGTTAAAAATATTTTAATTGCACGATTTGTCAATTTGTAGACTTTTTTTGATAATAGAAATTTATTTTACTGTGGTGCACCTTTCGATATCATTTTTAGAAATTCCGTTGTAAGATTGTCCAATTTAGAGTGCAAGTTAGTAACGTAAACACCCCAATTATGGACAGTTTAAGAAAAAAAATTTAGTATTTGTGAAATTTTACCACCATAGTAAAAGTTAGAGTACTGAACTTGCTTAAAGTGTAAAGTCCGGTTCTTATACAATATTTATACTGTTTTACTCGTGACCTATTGCAAAGCTAGTGTCGACTTATTTAACGAATAAAAATTCAAGATTTTCAACCAGTTATGGACAGCAAAAAACCAGTTTTGGACATCCAATAATAGACAATAACCTAGTGATGGACACCCAGTAACAAATATCACCTATGAATGGACACCCAGTAACGAGCATAATATAAACCTAGTCGTGGGCATCCAATAATGATGAATGTTGTGTTTAAATGTTTTTATTATTAAAATGAGAATATAATGAAAAATAATAAATATGTTTTATTTGTAATTTTTTTCCAAATTGACAATGATTTTATATTAATTCATCAAGCCCCAAGCGGCCACAGGCCGCGATAACAATTGATAAGCTATTGTGTCTCATTTTTCCACGATCGACGGGTTAAAAAAACATTATCAATTTGGTGATAAACATTAGAGAATTCACATTAAAATATTAATAAGTAATTAACAAACATAAACTTAATCAGCCTTTGTTATTCAGACTTCTTCTTCATTAATTAAATAACGTATACTTTTTCTTAATCTAGATATAACTAAGCAACTTTATAAATCTCTGCTACCTTTTTTAACAACAAAAATATATTTCTATGAGTTTACCATGCACTTATAAAATACATGTCAGAATCAACAGTAGGTACAAAGATTTACTTGGTTGATCATAAACTCTTTGGTAATAAAATCTTAAAATAAACAAAACAAATATCTTAAAGTAAAATTTGAAGCAGAAATACTCAAATTTTAATTTCAAAAAGTAAAATTTGAGTATTTCTGCATCTCTTTTACACTGTAAAATCCTCTTTTGTTAATAAGTATTGGAGGACGTATATATTCCACAATGTCTTTTCTTCGGTTCCATATTTTGTCTTCTTTCTCTGGCCATTTATAGGTGTTTCCTGTTGAAAATGTCATTGTGCTGACTTCAAACTCATTTTCATTTGAATTTTCAATGATTCCAGGAAAATGCTGCCCTTCATATAAAACTTTAACGCCTTTCGATAGTTTCTGTGGAGAAGGAATTAAAGTACTCAACGGTACTTCATCCAATCCTTCAGACAAGATACTTTCATCACTTTCAGCGTAAATTATTTCTGTTTCTGTATCAGAAGATTCGGACATATTTTTTTTTTTGTTTTAACCCTTTTTTTTCTTCTTACTAAGTTTCTCAAGTCTTTTCCCATCTCTTTCCATTTCAGCTTCTGAAGACTCGGATTGTTTTAATCCTTTTTTCTCCTTGTTTAGTTTCTCAAGCTTCTTTTCCTCTCTTTTTTTTAGCGCGCAATTCTTTTTCTTCCATTTGTTTCTTTTTCTGTTCTTCTTTTTTAGCATTGTAGGCCTTCCATGCAGGGCTTGTTACTGTAAATGGTATTTTTTCTTTTTGTTATCGTTTCTTATTCTTTGTTGTTTCATCAATTTCAGGCCAAAATAGATTTCGTTTAAAAGGAGATGGAATTACGTAGTTAGAAGTACCAACATTTACTGTTTTATTGGGTGTTTTTTGACTGCATTGTGGTAAGGAATTATCAATGTCTGTCAACCTACATTTTTCATATTCGAAGAATTGAGATCTGAAGTTTTTATAAACAAGTAATCTGTTTGTGCAGAAGTGCTGGGTTGAGAATCATTTAAATTAGCATTACTAGACAAAATAGGAATGGTTCGCATTTCTTTATAAGACTCGTTGTTATTTGGGTTATTAGTTTCTGGTGCAGGATTTGACTCATCCACCGAGACTGTGGATGTTGACTGATCTTTGGACAAACAATTGATATGTGAAGAAGTGCCGGGTTCGGAATTATTTGCGTTAAATGGGATTTATGGCCATCTAAAAAGAACAAGACAAGTCTTTCGATGCTATTTTCATCTAACCAGGGGTTGAAAAAGTTGGCTATATATTCATAAAAAGTACTTCCGCACATCCAGCCTGAATCAGACAATCCAATTGCCCAGTCAGTTGGAAAATTAGCAGCAATCGCGCTTGGTACTCTTTCATAACTATAAACAACCATTGTAGGCGCTAATTGACCAGCAGCATTTCTTGTTACTAATACAGTCAAATTTTCTTTGTCATCGCCTGACGAGCTGTAAACGTGTTTTTCACCTTTCATTATTAATGAAAGACTTAACAGAGGGCCTACTTAACCACGGATACTGAAGCGGGGGGGACGGGGGGGCGCAGCCCCCCCAAAAGGGCAGAAGGGGGGCTCGGGGGGCGCAGCCCCCCCCCAAAACAAAAACAAACAATCCAGAAAGTCCAAAAGTAGGTTAGGTTATGTTAGAACTTAGACCACAACACAGAGGGAGCTGAGCGAGCGCAGCAAGCGTGCTGCGGCAGCAGCCGTCGACCGACACAAAATAAAAGGGTAATTATCAAGTGTAAATAAATATTTCTATGTACATTTCATTTTATTTAACAAAAACAAACACAATCCAGAAAGTCCAAAAGTAGGTTAGGTTAGGCTAGTATTTTCCTACCGGCGACCTTTTTTTTTAAGAAGCGGAAGCGATTTTACTTTATTTTGGTATTTTCTGCTTGAAATGACCTTTTGCGATTCTGGTGACCTTTTTTGTAACAAGCGGCAGCGATTTTCCGCCAACGAGATGGTTAATTTCAAAATTAATCATCTCGGGAACTACGAATCTCCGCGGGGGGGGGGAGTGGTACCAGGGGGTAGGTACCTACCCTCCCCCCCTCCCCCCTCCCAAATCCGGAGGTAACATTCAAATGCCATACCTATACCTCTTGCACAAAAAGAAGGAAAACATGTGACATATGCCCTAAAAAGTACTTGCAACAAGTGCAAAAATCGTTGTGCGGAGAGCACAAACTTGACATATGTCACTAACATATAAATAACTACTGTTTTTAATTCATTTTCATTTTATTAGTCTTTCGCATTCATTATTTTATAAATTTTAAAGTTTTTTTTCCACAATATCGTCATAAATAGTAGTAGTAAAGATTTTCATTGTTGACTTGTCATGCAAACTATGATCTCAATTATAAGCCTGTTTAGGTAATAAATATGCCATATCACTTTATTGAAGGCGGCTCGTCCCGACTCCCTCCGCCCGCGCCGCGCCGTAAGCCGTTAGTCAACTCGCGCGCATCGTTGCATAAAGATCACGTAATTATTTTGTTTGTCGCCGTAAATAAGATTTAGAGGTGGGTGGTTTTGATTTTTAATTAGTTATACCTGCATAAGTTGATTGAATTTTTTAAATACGCCTAAATGTTTACATTTATTATAAATTTCTAAAGTGCTTATTGTTCGTAATTAAAAAGTTGTAATTTTTCCATTCTTTTGATGTGTATCAATTAATTTTATTCTAAACATACCTACGTGATACGTCCTTTACATTTTGACGGTCCTAAGCCCGTCATGGTATGAAGGGAAAATTCGCAACTTATGATAATAACAAGAAGTCAATGAAATACGTTTAAACGGGAGGGCGGGGCGGGCCGCGCATGGCGCATGTGTCCATATTTTGTGGTGTTTGGTAGGATAACTTTCGGAGGCTATTTCTCAACATTTTAGTACTGAGTGATTATAAAATAAAAAATACGTATATTTTTTTATTTTTAACAAGGATCAATATATCCAAATTTGGCAGGAAGGTTAAATTGCACCCTGTATTGATGTGCGGTAAGAGTCTTGGAGCTCCCCGAAGTCGCATTGATTGGCTATGTTTTTTAAATCGGTGATGGTGATGACTACAACGGGTGTAAAAACACCCGGTCTACCTTCGTATAGCAAAATCTGCAACATTTTTTTCATTTAATCATGATCACATGGAAAAGTTAAGTGCCCATGTGTTACCCTCTCGACCCATGCTAATTACAGTCAGGGAGCCCTAGAACAATTTTTTTTTATTACGAACAAGCAAATTTTTTGAGTAGCTTCATTTTGATAAGACAAACAACTTTTTTATCTGCGAAAAATCTTGAAAGTGGTTTAGTGGTGGGGGACCAGCTGATTTTTTGTATATTGGTAGGTTAATAGATATATAATTTAAGAGTAACATTGTCCTACAAATAAAACAATCCATATTTTAGGACCATCAAATCAAAGTATGAAATCCTTTCTATCTCTGTTAGCTACCACTTTCAAGATTTTTCGCAGATAAAAAATTTGTTTGTCTTATCAAAATGAAGCTACTCACAAAAAATTAGCTTGTTAGGGTTCCGTTTTAGGGTACCGTAGTCAACTAAGTTTTGTTGATTACAGAACTCTAAAACGGAACCCTAACCAGCTGATTTTTTGTATTGAAAACTTGTATTTTTCCTACATTAACAAATAGGAGATGTAATGAAAAGCAAACATGATCTCACCACAATATATTATATTATGTTCATTTACAAAAGTTCAACACAGTATATAAGTTAGATATTATCTACACATTAAAGTTAATTAATTAAATTGTATAAATTGTTCGCTTAAATTTAATTTCAACCTCTATCTTAAATAATTCTTATTGGAGACAACTAAGAATTAATCTCTCAGGGTCGCGTTACTAGTTCGCGTGTCTTGATCAAATTTACTTTACCCATTTATTATTTTTAAGAAATTTTTGAACATTTAGTTTAAACAATCTAAGATGACTATAATTATCTAATCACAACGAGTCCTGGTGTTGATTCGGTCGACCATCTGCGCGGTGGCGCCTCCGAGAGAAAACAGAGTTAATACGATTCTATCGTGAACGAGCATAGCCGACAGATAGCGACCAATAAACCTATCGTTGCTAAGGAGATCGCTATGTTGATATTTTGCTTTTGACAAATAATCTACTTAGCAACCGCCTTAGCAACGAAAGTATTTACATTTTGAAGTTTTTGACAAGATCATCTACAAAGATGTTTTGCAAATATTCGGAATTGACTTAAATAAGTACCTACTTAATATATTTCATTTCTTATTTGGCTTATTTTAGCAAGTAAAATGTGTTTATTGAAACATTATAATCCATCCGACATGTGCTACAAAATCAATGGACTTATTAACAGCAAATCGTTGAGCATATTATCAAACTGGCCAACCTAATTCTACTCCTAATATCTTCTTCAAATATAAAGGGGGTGACAGACGTGCGAGTAAGTACGCGGACTTAAGCTGGGAACAAATTATCGGACGAACGTCCGCGGACGATTTCATCGGATGCGGCTTGTTTCTATCTGATCAATACAAGATACACTAAACTGTGGACATTGTCTGACATAAGTCGCGGACGCGACCTTGAGCGTTCGGACGTCCGAACAGAATCTGGCTGGCCGGATGTTTTTGCATCCACGGACGTCTGCCATTGACATATAGGTTAGGTCTTTGACGTCCGCGGATGAACCGTGCACATTGTTAAGCCGCATCCATCAGCCGCGACTTACGGATGCGTCCGATAATTTGTTTCTAGCTTTATGGCTCGACGATCTTAATCGCCTGTGTGTCAGCAAAGAGCCGCGAGCCGCGAGCCGCGAGCCTGGAGGCATCTAGTGTGAACGATTCTCGTGTGTCACCGACGCGAGCCGAGTAAGTTCGCAAACTTAAAACCCGCGTGCTTTAAGTTCGTACGTCTATCAGGCCTTTTATGACTTGGTTAGTTGGAAAAGGCTACCCAGAAGGATTAAGTAACACTTATGTTATGTTTTTGAAGTATATTCACATTGCTGATCATTATAACAACCCAGAGTTCATAATAATTAATAATACATCAAGAAGAATAAGAGTTCATAATAATTTGATAAGTTTTAAGTTTTATGATATTGTTTTAACGCTCAAATAAAATATTATCACGATATTAAACTTGTGTTGTGATTTTTATAAAAGGTTCTTGTAGATTAGAAAAATGTTAATCTTTAGACTTTAGAGCGTTTTCATATTACGCAAAACATAAAAATGAATAGTAGTACAGATTCCCTAGAACATCGATTACTATCAAGCAAATTTTTCGTGAGTAGCTTCATTTTGATAAGACCAAGAAGCTATATAGTATAATATAAGACGAACAACAATTTCCTGTGTGAAAATTCTCGAAAGTTAATGCATATTTCGATTTTGATGGCCCTAAAATTTGGATTGTTCTATTTGTAGGAAAATGTTACTGTTAAATTTTATATTATAAGCTATTAACCTATCAGTATACAAAAAATCTGCTGGTTAGGGTTCCGTTTTAGGGTTCCATAGTCAACGAGGACTCGTTAATTACAGAACCCTAAAAGGGGCGACAGACGACTTATGGCTCGACGATCTTTTTCGCCTGTGTGTCACCGTACGCGTTTTTAAGGCGAAAAAGATCGTCGAGCCAAAAAACAATTTAAAGGTGAGCGCACATTTATCAGCAACGTACGTGCTGCATGCGCCATATTTTAAAATTCGTTGTATGAAATGATGTGAAACCTCGCACATTCATCCGCAGTCCGCACCGTCGGGTACGCGCCGCATTTCGTGTATTATGCGGTGCGGGTGAATATAAGTGCGAGGTTTACAACAAACGAGGCATACAACGAATTTTACGATGCGGCGCGTACTTAGCTAACAAATGTGCGACCATCTTTAGAAATTTATAGGTAGGTAGGTGGGTATCTGAGCTCAAATTACGACAATATTATTTTTTCAGTAATTATTATCATTGGTTTTGAATGTTTTGCCTCTGAGTACCTATCTGTGAAAATGATCTTTAAGACGTGGTCAATAAGGTGTGGCCTTTGTCACAACGTGTTAAAGTTAATTTTGATAGAACAAATGGCAACAAACTGCTGTGTCAATTTTTGAGTTCGAATTCAAAATGAAAAATATCTAACACGAAACAATGATTTCGAAAGTAAGGACGAAAACGAGTTAACATTGTGAATTCTAAAAACTGATAGGTATTATATTTTATGGCCGACTACTATAGCGTCACTTAGGTTTTAATCGCCTACTATGTGCCTGAAAAACTCATATTATGGTACCAAAAATTTAGTCAGCGCTTAGATTTTTAGTACTTATACATTATATACATCATATTTTATCATTAAAAATTTAATTTTATAGATTTTAAAATCGACCACTACTGAGAGCAGTGTAGCCATAAACATTATTTTTCAGATCTCGTGGACCCTAGATTTCTGATAGAGTTGTTCCATTGGGGCAAACACATAAAAATATTTAAAAATATACAGGTAAGACCTGTCCTTACTTTAGGAATACCTATACCATGTAAGCACAATTATTTTAAAGATATAATTTTACCAGTTTGACGGCAATGCGACGTTGCCAGTTCGAACATCGTGCGAAAAGGCAACAGCCATGCAATAGCGTACATGCAGTTCATATGAAAATTACTGAATAACAAATAAAATGCTACTTTATGACCGGTGCTATAGGTTTCATTTTGCTCTTTTCAAAGCAGGAGCGGTATGGGTCGCTAGACCAATGTCGTTAAAAATGAAACCTATAGGGTATGTTATAAAGTGGCATTTTATTTGATTTCTTGTCGGTCGCGGCCGCTTGCGACAAGAATCATAAAGTCACCTTGGCTTGATTTATATGAGTACGCCCGATCGCGCGGTTTTGTGACTATACCGCGCAACAAGCAAAATAATATGTCGATTTAAATAGCGTATATTGGCTTGCAATATAGCAATATCGATATAGCCGCTAAACCGCGGGTTCGGGCGGACGCAAATTTTAAAATTACTGGTTAAAATATAAAAAAAAAACGATAAAAATATTATCATAATACGTATTTATTTGGATATAACTATTAAACATACTTTATTTAAAAAAATGTTATGTCCTTTGCGAACTGCAACGTGAATTAATCCAACAGAATTCGGTATCCTTTTTCCACTCTTTGCAGTTTCAGACATTTTAGAGTTCTCGATTTTAAAGTGAACTGAATTTATTATATTATTGTAGCCGCCGAATTCATCATTCAGTGTAAATATTGCGTTGAGACTTCATGCATACCTATAGTCCACTCAATGAAGGAAAAATAGGGGAAATAATTCGTGTAAAGCCAATTTTTGGCATAGTTGTTTGGAATGGTGTCTGAAGCAATATACTCAAAGTACTGATGGGTGGGGGTGAAGCTAACGGGTAGGGGGGGGTGTAAAGGTCCCTTTTTCAGGTTTTTTTTTCAATAACTCGAAAACGGTAGCTCACAACAAAAAATGATCTATTATTCAAATAATCTACATAAAATTCTCTCCAAAAAAGGTTATAAGCATTTTTTTGCTGGGATCAATATTTGATGAGATATGAAGGAAAGAAAATGGTCAATGCTAAAATGAACGTATATTTCTTTAAAAAAAATCTAATTATCTTCTAAATCTAAAATATCATCATCGTCGACGATGTTTTCGATGGAAGTTCCATTAGTGCACGAGCCGGAGCATACACCGCAGACACTGGAGCAGGCAATTCCCGCTTTCCGGCAGCCGCATCGCACCCCACACCCAGTCGTGCATCGGCAAAATATGGTGTTGAGAATGGAGTCAGGTGCCACAGGATCGTTAGTTGTCACTGGTTTTAGGATGCCATCGTCTCCTCTGGCCCAGCCCCATTGAATGGGTGGTAGGGGGTTGCCGAGCCATTGTTGCATCTGTAAAAGTTAGTAATAAGACCAACGTAAGTATTTAGCTCAAATATATATTTATATTACAGTACTAGCGGCCGCCTCTGAATTTGTACGCGTAGACTTCACGGTGATAGATATTATGTTAATCCAGGACATGATTTATCTGTGTGCTAAATTTCATTGAAATCAGTTCAGCGGTTGAAGCGTGAGAGTAACAAACATCCATCCATACATACAAACTACTTAACACTTAACTTTAACAACTTATGTAATTAATATTACCTGTAGGTAGACTCTCATCGAGTGCTGCTTCGAAGCTCCTCTGGTGGGAGGAAGAGTGGCCAGATCTGATTTCGGCTTCATCGATGCTCTCAAAAAAGCTGAGTACCGGTATTTATTGAGATTTTGTTCCTCGGCAGGCGCTTGGTAAATAGCCAGAAACAGTTTCTCGCCGGCCTGTTCAATACTCTCAGGTGATGTTGACAGCTCACTGAAAATGTCTGAGATTTTTTGGGTCAGGTCTGGTTTAGCCGTGAACAGTTTAGTAATTCCGACTTTGCCCTTGCCATGGATTGCTGAGGTTGTGTCGCATCCGGAAAAGCTGTGGAGAAGGAGAATTGTTTTGGCAAATGGAAGCTGTTGAAGTTGTTGCACTGAAAACAATTTGGTGTCCACCTTTCCACGCCCTGGTTTCATAAAGAATACGTTGATATTTGGTGGAGCTAATCCCATGAGAAGGACTATCAAATCGACATCCTCTCCAACTATTACGACAGTTGGATGAACGGCAGCCTTATCCAACCCGCACCTGACAATAGTACCATCAGCATCTCCTGTTGCAACAGTTGTTTCAATCCCTGCTGCTATCATTTTGTCAGTGAGGAACTGAATCAGCTTCGTTTTATTCTTTTCATTGGCGAGGAAATGCTCCTGTTGAACAGTGATGATTGTATTTTCGTTACAGTTAATGTCAACCGACGTTTTAGTCAGACCTCGACGCTTCTGCTCTGCTCGTTTTGTGCTGTTGACATCACCGTAACCATCAAAAACCACCATACAATTTGGACCGTAATGTTTCTGTACGTAGGTAATGTACTGATCGCAAATCGAAGAAACGTTGGAGGACGCTTTCCATTTCATACGATGTAGTAGGAAACCACCATCTACCACATTGTTGGTTTGGTTGAGATCGAGAGCTGCGTTGTTCTCTACTGGCAAAACATCGTAGAGGGATGACTTCTTCCCTTTTCGCATTACACCCTCGTGGAACAGAGCCATTGGGAATGGGGTTAGTTCATAAGACAAAAGGTCTGCAACATCTTCTTCGTTCTTTTTGGCTATGACAGTTCTTTGAAAAATTGTCATAGGGTTAACAGTAACTGTCTCATCATTGATTTTAATGCTACTGCTCATACTGGCTAGTGACAAAACCACATTCTTCTTAGATTGCTTCATGTCACTGAATTTGCAGCCAATGAAACTTTGCATCGTTTTAGTGCCAATATCTAGGGCTTGGTGGCAGTTTACTTTGGAATTGCCCAGGATGCCCGTTGACAGGGACATTAGCGAATTCAATTTTGGAAATGGAGGATGTTCACTGAACCATTCTCGAATCTTAGCTCTATCTTGTGAATCTCTCTGTTGCCGTGATAGCCGGAAATCAACGTGCTGTTCTCCACTAGCAAAAACCACTTCGGCGAACTCTTCCAATGAAGTGCAGATGGCGGTGCATCCTGGTGATCCACAAATCCATTTGGCCAATACAGAATCAGTAATTCCTCTTCCTCGCGTCAGGCCGCCTGAACTTTTCATGGAACGCATGAGAGTTTGCTCTATGACCATATCCGACCAAACTCCTGCCCAAGGTGTGCCTGTACGATTGATGGTGAAGAAGCCTTTTTCTGCAAACTCCTTGTACGTTTCAGGGTGACTGTTTTTCATATTTATCATGTCTTGCACGTAGAGATGGGCACATTTCGCGTATTGGAAGTGTCCACTTGCATGGAAGAATGGAATCATCTGTTGTACACATGCCAAGTGGCCGTCCCAATCACCACAACGCTCAGAATCAATGTACTTTTTCATGAGGGTAACCATATTGAAATACTGCACCCACAATGCAGCGGTTGGCCCATTCTCTTTAAGGATTTCCAGATGGTTCTGAAATTTCTTCAAAGTTGACATCAAGGAAGCATTCTCTTCAACTTTGTCTGGAGTAAATTCTTTCATGTTGCTCAACAAAGTCGAGATGTCCCTCTTCTCTTCTTCTGAGACGTTAGCTCTATCTAGAATAATATGAGCTAAAACAAGCTGAACGAGCAAATGCCCTCGAACTGCTCGGCTGTAAGCATGTCCTGTTAACATCTTGTCAACTGAATTAGCAGCAAAAATTGTACATAGTACATCTTTCAGTCCAGATCCAGCCATTGTGTGACCAATGCAGCCCAAAAAGGACATTAGAAGGTGAAACCCACCAAGTCTCACCATAATGGTCCCAAAAGTGATTTCCCTGGCCTTTAAATACAAAGGCTGGTCGAATTTTACGAAAACAATGGTGGCTCCTACCTCCTGACTTTTCTTTGAGGCATACTGTAATGCTGTTCGTATAGTGCTGTACTCACTTGGTGGCGAATTGATAAATGGGAGAAAAGTTACCGATGTTTTTTCCATGTTTGTTAATTTACTTGTCAATTGCATAAAACCTTTCCATTCTGGAATGTTAGCCACTTCCAAAGTAGGTTCCACCTCCTGGAGCCATTTACCACTCATCCACAATAGATCTTGAATAGTAGGTGTGAATATGTCACAGGGGATGGGCTTCAGTAAGCTCAAGTCTTCTATGATAATTTGCTCCAATGGATTGGTTCCCCTTTCCTCAAATGTTTGCACCTCCAGAACTCCCAGCTGGCCCACTTCTTCCTGGGGTGGAGCAGAATTCAACTTTTTGACATTTGTGGATGCATGGAGATTGTGGGCGGGTGTAACACATTTGATACCTCCCATACTGTGGAACGTATTCCGGCCATCAAGAGTGGATACATTAAAGTCAGCATTATCAAAGACAAATTGAAGAAACGATCCAACTGTAATAGGCTCTTCCGTATGGTGGATGGTGGAGAGCTCTAGCTGTTGAGCCTCGTAATAAGAGGCACTCAATCCCAACTTCGACAGAAGGTCCACTAAGTTCTTGGATCCATATTTTCGGTATATGAGCAAAGCGATGCTGGACAAAATGGGGGATGTGAAACATCGAGGGCGAACAGCAGCAATAAGTGTATGAGCTATAGTTGTCATTTTTTTTTTCGCAGCCTCTCTTGACCGTTTTTTCTTTACAAGGCAGTCCATGAAAACTGCAAGAGATTGAGGTATCAATTCTTCAGCCTCCTTGCAGAAACTAGTTAAAGGAGGATAGGTACTGTTGTCGTAAGCCATAGATTCAATATCTTTCAAGATAATCTCTGCAGCTTTTTGTACAATTCTCTCATTTTCTGTTTGTTCATCAGTACTCCTTGACGTGTACCACGCGTCGTTTAAAATTTTTTCGCCAGTTGCACGAAAGCAGACGACTGTTTGTTTGGTGCGAGTTGTACTGAAAACAATTTGGTCCCCATATTTTTCCTTTATTCTAGCTTTGATGGTTTTCAGAGTTGGTGGTTCTCCCGTAATCTGTCCTAGCAACTCATCCATAGACAATTGGCAGTTATCGTTTTTTTCAATGTAATCGCAGATTTCGTTCATTGCTTCTGAAATCCCTTCATCAATGGGGCGTCCAGCCTTTCTTTTTGAAGGTAGAGAGGCAATAGTGAATTGTTTGTAACAATCTGCGTGATATAATATTGCGTCTACTGCGTGTAGATCACCAACAGTGCAGATACGTCTTACTACGTCGTTACCCCACTCATCATTTCTTTCCTTCCCACGAAAAAGCACGGAATTGTGAAACGTAGTCGTACATACTTTGATTATGGTTCGGCGTTTAGAATAAGGTTTTTTTCTTTCCGCCTCCTCGTCATATTCTTCTGTGCAAAAAAAACACTTTGTTTTAAAATCAAATTGACTTTGTCCTGAACGCAAACAAGAGACACCACGTGATTTTGATGGTTGCTCTGAAAGAGCTAGTTCTTTTAAGAACCGCTTTATTGAGTCACTTCTAACGTATTCTCTTCTGCAAGCATTGTGAACAACACCAGTCGTCTTATTCTTTAAACGTGTATCTTTCCCATCTTTCCTTAACGCACTCGCATTTATTATCCCAATTATCCCTTTACTTCCGACTCTACACAAGTCCGTTTCGACTACATCATCACAAATTAAACACTTTTCCGACATGTTGTAATGTCGATCGAAAAAAAAAACACAACTCGCGACGTTCTGATCAATTTTGGCAACAAGCTCGGCGCACGCACACAATCGCTTCCACTAGATCGCGTGCTGTACTGAGCCACCTGCCCTTTCCCGCGTAAACATACTCTGGGCGCTATACGCGAATCACAGTGCGAGGAGCCGCTCACGCCACTCCACCGGTGCGTCGTGATTGGTTGGCGGTGACCTTGCCGCCCGACGACGCCACAGGAGCGCGGCATGCGTGCTACCAGTTTGATTTGAGCCAAGACATTAAATGAAACGTGAGAATTGATCATAATTAACATTTCTCCTTTAATAAACTCGTTAATTATTGATCCTAGCGACAAAATGCTTATAACCTTTTTTGGAGAGAATTTTATGTAGATTATTTGAATAATAGATCATTTTTTGTTGTGAGCTACCGTTTTCGAGTTATTGAAAAAAAACCTGAAAAAGGGACCTTTACACCCCCCCCCCCCCCCCCCCCTACCCGTTAGCTTCACCCCCACCCATCAGTACTTTGAGTATATTGCTTCAGACACCATTCCAAACAACTATGCCAAAAATTGGCTTTACACGAATTATTTCCCCTATTTGGCAGTTTTTGGTCTTCATTAAGTGTACTACTAAACAAATAATTTATCACGAATAGCACTTTTGGACTTTCATATTTTGCACAAAACACATAGCACATGTTGAAAATTTTCTGAAAATGTGCCTGACCATTAAACTATTATTTAATATGCGATACACACGCGATAAACTTTATGTTTATAACATAGAGATATAATGTACGTTTATAATCTTTTTTTTTTTTACCATCGTGATTATATTCTCTTTGTTCTTGACAAAATGTAAATAACTTCGTTGCTAAGGTGGTTGCTATGTTTTCGGCAAACACGAAATTACCAAGATGGATATATAATTCTGTTATACTCTCTTTGCCGATCAACCGGCCCAAACTAAAAAACCTGCTGTAGTGACTAGTGTACATAGCAAACTTCTTTTATAAAACCTATTTCATATTATTTTGTACTCTTTAGCTTATGGTATTTTGACTTGTTTACTTTTTGATAGATTTTGTCATTACATTAAAAAGATTTCACTTGAACATCGAGTCCATTATTTTATTAGTTTCTCCTTTGCACCTTCTAAACAAAAAGTTGGGCAAGCGATTACCCTCGCAATCCCGCGAGGACCTTGCTCACTTCAAGTAGGCACAGTGCTCCAAGAAGTCTGTAAGGACCTTCAATTTCGGTCTGGCTCCAAAACTCGGTTACGTTACCCTCTAGTTCGGCGCGTCTGGTGTACTGGGTCAAGGTCTCACCTCTGAGGTCGGGAACTCTTAGATCTGAGAGTTCACTACTCAATAATTGAGCTGGGTTTCCAGGCGTCATCAGATCAACAGGCCCCCCAGCCATTTTTGGCAGGTTACGCTCTAGGTAGATGGCGATGTCGTTTAGGTGGTCTAGGTCCCTTTTGAACGATGCGTTGTTATAATCTTGCGGAATTATGTCATCAGGGTTAGTCAGAATACGGCCTCTCCATGCCGCCCCTGGGATTGGTGAATTCGCATAGAAATCATCTCGCACGACTCTTGGTGTTAAGGGACTCGACAGCGCTTCTACAGTGCGACGCAAATTAGAAAGCGTCACCGATGAGCAACTGGGAGCAAATCTTCCCTCCACAAACTTCTCGGCGGGGAGGACGAGCAGGTAAGTATCGCCCTGGTACTTTAATACTCCAATACAATTAACCAGCCTATAAAACGGCTCAGGTACCATCGGAATGTGTCTAATCGTTTGGATTAGCGGGTTAGCGACGTCGACATCATGGGTGTGTTTGGATAGGGGGTTCGGCTTAGTGAATAGCCCCTGCTGTCGCGAAAGTCTCGCTTCAACAAGACCCAGGCCCGCACGATATATGCTGCGGACATCTACGTCAATGGTGGGCGTCAGCTTGGTTACACTCTTCGCCAAATGGATGGCCCCAGTTCCTACTCCACGGGTCGACACAGGAAGAGGAATCGCCTCACGCGCCACAACTTCGCCAACTGAGGGCAACGCTCCTTCGGCATTCGAGCAACCCAGAAAAAGTTGTTCGCGAATGAATATGTCGCGGCTGGCCATGAACTCGGCTCCTTTCTTCTCCCTGAAGTTGGTTGACCGCTTTGTCTCCTTCGATTTCTTCCCTTTGCGGGCAGGCACACTATCAGTCATGGTACTTTCAGTAAGCAAAACGAAGCAACAGGAAAGTGAGTAACACGCGTATAAAGAACGATGTTCGCACTGGTTGCTCCGTCGGTCGGGGAAATTCGTCCCAACCTAAAAAGCCACCTGCATAGGAATCAACTTCCTCGAGTGTACCTTATATCCTTCTATACAACATTTACCCGGTCCTCGGTATGAGTTTCATCGAACAATACTGTGGCTTCTAAAACAGTCGAAGAAGCTTCTTCATTAGGAAATGCTTGAATCTTGTTGCTATAATATATTTAAAAGGAGAAGAATAGAAATATAGTAAGACCCATTTGAAAAAAACAAGACATCTATGAGAAAAACATCTAACAATTACAATACCGAATTAATGGAAATTATGGTTTGTACATACCACGGCGGCTGCTACAACATAATTATTTGAGTTTTAAAAGACTAAACCATTGCCATCGTGATATTCCCACCTCTGCCTGTAAAACAACGAATGCAATCAAACCATGTGCTTAGCCCTAGGGCTTCGGATTTGAAAAAATATGATATCAGCATCATAAGACAATAAAAGAGGTATTTACAAACAAATGATCTATTATCCAACTCTTGACCAAATGGCAAATGTCCATGTCCTCATGACATTGACATAATGACAGGTAATGACATTTTTTTTTCTTATTATGGCAAGGTAATGACATCAATGTGTGTATTCGGAAAATTGCCATAGGAAAAAAAAAAAACACGATACAAGGAAAAAAAATGAATGCAAGGAAATTGCAACGTTACAGTATATTGGTAGGTTAATCGTTATAGTATATAGTAATCAAAAAAAAATTCTAGGGCTCCCTGACTATTATGTTTACACCTTGATTAATAATAATAATAATAATAATAATATGTTTATTTCTCCCAAAAATTACATGCGCAATTTGTGGGAGACATGGAGCCCAAACTAAGCCAAGGCCTGTATATTGGTACCCCAGGCCCCCCCTCACAAACAATGGAGTAACAAAGTAGCAACTAATAATTATCTAAAACTATTAATTTTTTACATTTAATTAACTACACAATAATGGTTTCCTGTGTGTATGTGTGTGTGTGTGTGTGTGTATGTGTGTGTGTGTGTGTGTGTGTGTGTGTGTGTGTGTGTGTGTGTGTGTGTGGGTGTGGTGTGTGTGTGTGTGGGTGTGTATGTATGGGTGTGTGTACTAATTTGTGGGTTCAATAATTATAAGGACATGAAGTATTTTTATATTTGTCGATGTAATAGATTTTCTGTGTCTTCGTAACTTAAACCAGCTAACCAAGTTATTAGTTTTAATTTACATTTTAATTTATTTTCATGGTATATTGAAAGAATGTTATTTATTTTATTGTATAAGAATGTACCAAGGAAGCAAAAGAATCTTAGTGCAAAAGTGGTTTTATAAATATGAGTAATTGGGCAAATCTTTAATTTTCGGCGATTGACTTGTTTAATGTGTTTGTCGTAGTCTAGAGAAGTGTGTTTTTTAATTATAGTTCCTAAAATAAACAACTGGCGTACGGTTAAAACTCTGCATTTTTTATATAAATCAGTTGTCGGGTATAGCCTTGGCAAATTCCAACCAATCTTTAGTATACACCTCTGAGATCTTTCTAGACGCAACAATTTGGTTTTCGGAATGCCACCCCAGATAACTATACAGTAGGAAATGAGAGATTGGACGAGGGCTAAATATATTTTTCTTATAAGATTTTCATCACAGATGTGCCTGATTCTGTAAAATAAAAATGATAGTTTACGGGCTTTTTTAACAATAGTGCTAATGTGACTATCGAATGTCATTTTATTGTCAATTAAAATTCCTAAATACTTAACGCTCTCAGTGCGCGCTAGAGGCAGGCATGAACAATCATTTGTGGATTCTCCAGAACATGAATGCACTATTAAATTTAGGCTGGGTGGGGGTATTGTTGCTCCAGTTAGGGAAAAACAAATAAAGTTTGTCTTGTCTACGTTAAGTGTGAGGTAGTTACTGTTGAGCCATTTTGTGACTTTATTAAGGCCTAGCTGAGCGACGTGAAATGTTTCCTCCCAGGAATCAGTTTGAAAGAGAAGAGCTGTGTCGTCGGCATAGGTGAAAATTCTTCCATGAGGTAGGGCTAATTTACAAAGATTATTTATATAAATGAGGAATAGGGTTGGGCCCAAGATACTACCTTGCGGAACACCATATTCGATGGGAAGCTCATCACTTATAGTTTCTCCAATCCTGACTCTTTGACGTCTGTTCGTTAGGTAACTATGAAAAAGCGTAAGTTGGATACCTCTAACTCCAATTTTTTCGAGTTTCGATACCAGGATGGGTATGGAGACCGTGTCGAAGGCTTTAGCCAGATCTAAGAAGACGCCAAGAACTTTTAGTTTCTTATCTAACCCTTTCACAATAAAATCTGTTAAATCATGTACAGCATCAGTAGTCGATATACCTGCTCTAAAACCGTATTGTGATTGAGAGAGAATGTTATTTTTGTTTATAAAACTAATGAGTCTATTGTTTAAAATTTTTTCTAAAATTTTTGAGATCGCAGGAAGGATGGCTATTGGTCTGTAGTTCTCGACACGGTCTCGAGACCCACCCTTGTGGATTGGGATGATTTTAGCTAATTTAAATGAATCGGGAAAGACACCATTTGAAAGGGACAAGTTAAAAATGTGGACTAGGGAGGGAATGAAAATATGCGAAAATTTTTTTAGTACAAAACTTGGTATACCATCATGTCCGGTAGCAGAATCTGGGCGTAATGAAGACAATATCGATTTCACTTCTTCTTCTGAAGTAGGTAACAAAAAGAGAGAATTACAGTTTGAAGCACTATCATCTGTTGTGGGTTGGGGTTTTTTCTGGATTTTATTTGCTAGATTTGCGCCAACTTGAACAATTGTATCGATAAAGCATTAATCGATATTGAATCTTTAAATTCAGCGATAATGAGTGGTCCGAAATCTATGATCTCGTTTTCTGCTTGCAGCCTTTTAAATTGGGAGTTGAGGCACTTTGTAGCAGGGACTGAATAACCGGAAAATATCGGTAGAGAAATTTAGCGGTATGACGTCATACCTTTAAATTACGGTAACCTTTAAATAACGGTACTGATATATATTGGTATTCCAAAATTACGGTATCGTTATTTTTTTAGATATCTAAATCTGTAAAATAAAGGTTTTCTTTCCACCCGGCTGCGCCTCCCGCCGAAATATAATCACGTCAGGGCTCGCAATAATTATTGTAATATTCATCCCGTCCATTTACACACACCACGAGGCACGCGTACGTACGCGTACCTTACTCAAATTTTTTGAGTTGCATTTATACTTTCTTAAAGGTTACTGGTTACAGTCAAGCAGGACGTTAATTTTAAAACAATACCTAATAATAAAGTGTTGCCACTCCATCCAAGTGCAGGAAGAGTTTGAAATGAATATTAATAAAAATAAAGGTAAGTCGGCGTTTGTCAGCAGGGAGGTGACAACTTTAGTTCCCCCTAAATAGTTTTGGCGCTAGTGTCGGTACGGAAGTGTTTTTTATCTGTGGGCATAATATAATAATAAATAAAAAAATAAAATTGTGAGTATTGCCTTCAATGACATTGACAAAAACGACCAACGAATACTATACTCTTCTTCTTATTTTTAAAAGAAGAAGAAGAGTATAGTATTCGTTGGTCGTTTTTGTCAATGTCATTGAAGGCACCGCCATTGTTTATTTGTTTGGTTATTTTGAGTTGAGTGCCGTTTAATCTTGTGTTCTTCTCCTTTCTGTTTGAGTTGAGATACTTGTGAAGCCATCCTCCTCTGTCCTCAGGGCAATATTCAACGTGTAATCACGTGTGTCGCGTACCATGGCGTTACAACCAAGAAGGTTACAACTAAAGCGTTGCATTGTGTTGGTGGTTGTGATTCAACGAATCACAACACTATTTTGCATGCCCGTGCAAGACAGTCTTCGCAATTTGTGGATGTCGTTTTTAGTCCCGCCTAATCCGGCTTTGCTTGGACTTAAGAAGAGCCAGTTGTTGAACTGTTTGTGCCAAACATTTTGACCGTACACAATTTGATGAAGCTGGTTCTAGGATCCGGTATTCGTATCCTTGCCTGTTTACCGCATCGGAGATAGCTCATGGTGTGCCACTTAATAATGTGGTGGTTGTGATTCAACGAATCACAACACTATTTTGCATGCCCGTGCAAGACAGTCTTCGCAATTTGTGGATGTCGTTTTTAGTCCCGCCTAATCCGGCTTTGCTTGGACTTAAGAAGAGCCAGTTGTTGAACTGTTTGTGCCAAACATTTTGACCGTACACAATTTGATGAAGCTGGTTCTAGGATCCGGTATTCGTATCCTTGCCTGTTTACCGCATCGGAGATAGCTCATGGTGTGCCACTTAATAATGAAGGTAAGTTTCCTTCTCACTTTAATTAAAATAGTATTCAGTACATGTGTGTGTATCTATTGAAAAGCCATATCAAATTAAGTTGTCTAAAGCCCGCTCCACATTCTCGGCAAAACTACACGAGACTTGCCGAATACGAGAGTGTGGAGAGCATATTCGTCTATATTCGTCTATATTCGTATTGTCTCGTGTATATTTGCCGAAACATCCGTTCGATGTCGGTACATCAAAGGGTTCTCGGATAGTTTTACATTTTTGTACAATTCGTTTGTGCTCTTTGCATTCAGCCACGAAATATCTTTTTGTTTTTTTTATAATATTTATTAAATTCGTTTTTAATTCTAAATGGTGGCAATTTTCAACTGCAGTAGCAACTGTGCTTTGGGATATGCCAAATTACTGTTTTTTAATCTTTTATTCATTTGTTGTATTATATTATGTTTTTGTACATTTGTAACAATTTACTTACTTTTTTTGTAGTTTTTCTACATATTATATTATAGCCAGCAGTATATGCGGATATATTTTGAACCCTGGCCTTTTCAGCAGTGACATTCGAAATATTTAATGTTTTAGAAGACAATGGTGATAACTGATGGCGAGACTAATTTATTTGGTGCGATATTTTCTTTATCAACACCAATATTTTCTTCTGAAAATAAATGTCTTATATCAATGATTGAATCACCATTGTCTTCTTCACAATTTGCAAATTCTGAGTGTGGACTTAATATATTTGACATGATAAAGGATTTCAATGTATATCCAAATGTATTCACGTCAGCGTTCACATTTCTATAATTTATAGTCCTTAAACGCCCAAAAAATTTTTCAAGGGGATCCTGATTTATGTATCTGGGGTAAAAATAATCTACCCCATATTCTTTAAACGATAATCCGGATAAACCCTACAAACTCTCCAATGTCACAATCCAGCCGTCTAAAGATGGCACTCGCACATTTCTGGGCGCCCCTGATTGATAGCATGTTTGCTTTTCGCGTCTATGAATTGGATATTTCGTAAGACTTGTATTAAGGTGAGCCAGGATTCTCGGTGAACTGAGTTGGGTTTCACGGCACACCTCAACTTGCCTTTTGTCTCTCCTGACGACCCGTTCACGCTGTCAAACAGGCCGTCAAAAAATTTTACTGCCTCTGCAGTATTTTTCATGGTGTCATACTTTGATGAGCTATAAAGGTGTTTATCTGAAATAAAATAAAAAATAACTTCAAGTAAAATGTCTTCCTACATATAAATACTTTGTAAATAATTACGAATTCAAATGATTCCTATGTCCTTTCCCGGAACTCCAAGTATACCATACCATACCATACCAAATATCAGCAAAATCGGTTCAGTGGTTTGACCATGAAGAAGTAACAGACAGACACACCTTTGCATAGCTGACCCAACAAAATAGAAATAATTTATATCGTAGAACATGCAATATAAATTATTTCTAAGGTAACAACATTGTGACAAGAGAATTTTATATATAAGAAGATATAGTAGTTTATAGTATGAAAGTATGGATTTATTACATCCTACCTATGGAATTATGGATACACAAGCCACACATTAAGCCCGCTCCACATTCTTGACAAAAGTTTTGACAAAACTTTTGTCAAAACTTTTGTTTGGCGAGAGCACACGAGAGCGGCTCTCCACATTCTCGATTGGCTCAGTTGAAAATAGACGCTCGTACGACATGGACGTCACCAGAATATGCGCTGCTACAGTAGCATTCGCTGCAGCATATTATAACTATTTGGTGATTCGTGAAAGAAGAGTACCTAAAAGACGCTGGAAAAAGCGTAGGTGGTGGATGACCACCATACATCGTAGCAGAACAAGGTAAAATAAAAAAATAGCTTCACATTTTATTTCTAAATTTATTAATAGTATTTACGCGTTTTGTCAACTAAATAAATAGAATAAAAAATATGCATATATGCGAAAGTGCCATAAATGATAACTCATAACATTTAATTTAGTTAAAGTATAAATTATGATATTTAAAGTAACTTTCTATTTTTAATTTCAGGGAATCGATGGAGCAACAATTATTAGAACTGGTTCACGAACCAAGTCGTGAATTTCATAAGTTTTCACGGATGTCTCTAGAAGATTTTGAATATTTACTATCTAAAGTTGGCCCGTCAATTACAAGAAATGATACCCAACTACGTCAGGCTGTTCCAGCCAAAACTCGTTTAGCCATTACACTACGCTTCTTAGCTACAGGAGATAGCTATGAAAGTCTACATTTTTTGTTTAAAGTTTCACCTCAATTAATCTCCCAAGTAATCCCGGAAGTATGTGAGGCTTTGAATCTAGTTTTGAAGGATGAGATAAAGGTAAGATGTTAAATAAAATGGTATTTAATAACAATCTTTATTTTTAAACAACTACAATAATCAGTTTTTCTTTTAGTAATGTACCATATTCTTAACAATTCAAGACGTGAGTGGAAGAATAAGGTAAGTAACATGAAAAAACTTCCCGTCTTTTTGCTTAAATGGAGGCTTTGGGGCCGGAAAAATTATTTGAAATAGAAAAACTGTGGATTATATGTGTAGCCAGATATATTAGCTAGGTTATGAAGTAGATAAGTTACAAGTTTTATGAAAATAATAAGGGAAAAAATTAGTTATTGTCCGTATGTTACGAAATGTTACTTGTTCGATTCTTCCACTCACGTCTTCATTATTATTATGTCTGTAAGTAAACATAGTAACAGTGATATAATACATGTAAAAAGCAGCTCAAGCTTTTTTAAACGCATCTATTATAACATTTTGTGAAGAATCATCAGATGGAGGCATAACCATTACATCAGATAATATAGAGATAGAATTTTGAGGGTTCATTACTGATGACTTAGGAGACGGAGACTGCTCCGGTACGTAGATTAGGATGGGTTTTTGTAAAATATTCTGCTGTGGTGAGGTAACATTAAGTGATTCGGAAGATGCAGGTCTTTCTTGCAACATGTGCCGTTGAGAAAGCTGAAACTGCTGTGGTGAAATACTAATATACGGAAATTCTGCAGTAGATGGCGTTCTTTCTTGCATCATATTATGTTGGTGAGATAGCTGCTGTGGCGAAGTAGTTATGTATGAGAGTCCTGAGGTAGATAGTGGTCTTTCTTCAACCTGATACTCTGGCGTGATCATGTCCTTCTGTGGAATGGGTTCGGAATATGAAGTACATGTGGACGATGGTCGATGAATACGATGAGTGTATTCGTCGAGTGTACACGTCTTCAATTGATAGTACAGTCGTATTCACGAAAACTTACCTGTTATGCATAATTTAATATCGTTATTCATTAAAGTTTATTAATAACGCTATAATTTATCAAAGGTATATATTTAACTCTTAAAAGCATGTTTTTAGAAGTGTACTTATGTAATATTTTTATGAATACGACCGTTAGCTAATGCTCAAATAAATAATGTAGGTACTCGTAGGTACTTACCGTAGTTAAAGTTTTGTTTTTTTTTACAATCAACAATATCTCCTAGAAAGGAATCCATGATGCTGAAAGCGAACCAAATTGGAGTGTAAATATCATCACTACCGGCGCCTGATGTTTGAGATGATTTAATTTTTCTTTTTTGCATCCTGAAGGTAGTCATCAAGGAGTCCTTTTTACATTTTAACGGTTGTATGAATAAAAACTTAGCGAGGGTTTATATTAGCTTTAAAAGCCTGTTGTAAAATTTATTATGAATAAAGGTTCCCGAACAGTGCTCTAACGCCTTTTTAAGGTGACAGCTGTCAAAAAATAGCGCGCCTGTTATAAACCTATTTTAAGAACATTTTAAGCATAATCGTTATGAATAAACGTTTGCTAACAGTTGTTTAGGCTCGAAACGTCAAATAGGAGTTCGCAAACTTTAGTGAAGCCTCGGACCTACTTTAAGACCATTTTAAGAGATTGAAATGGACGAAATATCGAGTATTATCGCGATTTCTGACATTATTGCAATTTCTGAAGGAATTTCTAGCCGCCCTTGTCGACAAAAAGTATATAAGATAAGAATAAATCCATTTGATTTAACAGAGGACGACTTTAGAAAAAAATAGATTTACAAAAGAATCAGTACGATACATTTGTGTCATTAGTGTCTGAAGAATTACAAAAAGATAGGCGAGGCGGCGGCATCACACCTGAACTTTATCCTCATCGAGCCAGTTTTCACGTCGGATGCGTTTTATTTTATCACTTTGCATTTTGGATAATAATTAACGTAGTTTGTTTAAAAATAAATTGAAGGCCTCAAAAGGGCTAAAGTTTAGAATCATGCCCAACGATTTTGGTGGTGAGATGGATTGAAGAGGGATAGGTTGGATGAGGAAAACCCCCCCGTACCACTTCCATCCTCAGGAGACCCTCCATTTATTAGAAATTCGCATTTAAAATTTTCGTAATTTCGAGGTTAGGTCTTCTATTCTCTGGTGTTTACGAAGTGTTTTCAAGGCATTGCAAGGCTGTGGTGAGTGGGGGACGAATATTCCGTCATTCCAAAACTATATAATCCAAGGTTTCTTGATAAAAATTAAGTAAAATTATCAAAATTCACTACTATATAGTAATTGTATGGGTTTGGCTAATAAATATTTGGCTTCTTCTTCTTCTTTTTCTTTTTTTTTTGTTGGCTTTTGGCACTGATACTGAGGGTGTACTTTGCCGCTTTGACATTCCAATTTGCATTGTTTTCGTAATTTTTTTAAGGATTATATTTTACGTAGTGTAATATTTCATAAATAAATATACTTAGGTAATATTATTTATTTTTTATCACAATAAAATGAATATTTTAAATAAGAAATGTGTCTTTGATACAATGTATAAAAATATTTCTTGAAGTGTTGCCGATTACTTGAGCCTTTTATTTTATTTTATCTGAAAATATGCTTATGAAATCAATTATAACTCAGAAACAAATCTGTCAACCCCGACTCCACGTAGTCACCCCCTAGAGTGCAATTCCCAAGCCGGAGGCGCGGAGGGAGAGCAGCCTCCGCCCGCCGTAACGAAACGAGCCCGCCGCCGTGGCAGCGGAGGCTGGTCGTCTTCGGCGACCAAAAAGCCGGAGCTGCCTAAATCGAGTCCTGGTTCCTCGTTTCGTTACGCAAGGGCGAAGGGGCTGCATTTCCCGCAGCGCCGGAGACGTGACAAACGGACATGGTCCCACGAATTTGCCATCCCCTAGAGTGCAATTCCTAAGCAGAAGGGGCTGCATTATGATAAAAAAAAAAAAACAAAACGTCAAAGTAATGTCAAGTGATAACACGGTAGATTTTATTTGTAGTTTGTAGGTAGTGAATTTTGTTAATTTTACTTAATTTTTATCAACAAAACTTGGATTATATCGTGAAACAAAATTGAAATATACATCCTTCACTCAACCACAGCCTTGTGATGCTTCAAAAACACTTCGTAAACACCCGAGAACAGATGACCTAACCTCAATATTAGGAAAATTTCAAAGGTGAGTAGCTCCAAAACGGGGGGGCTCCTGAGTGTGGAGTTGGTACTGGGGGGGGTTCACTCCCCCTCCCCCCTCCTCCCCCTCCTCCCTCACCCCTAAATCGTTGGGCATGATTCTAAACTTTTACCATAGAATACAATAGCATTTCCAAGAATCCCCGATCGAAGGAATTTAGTCATTCTTCTTCTTCTTCTTTTTATTATGGCGGCCTCAGTAGTCAGCATAAAGTTAATATACCTAGCGGAATTCCGCTAGGTATAATAAGTAATAACTTTATGGTAGTCAGCAAGTGAGTTGCCAATGTCAAAGTCTACTTTGCTCTATTATGACGTAATTTATGAAATCCATAAAGTATATTTACTTTTTTTTTACAAAATACTCATTATATTTGACACATTGAACACAATAAATTGGCACACTACCAACATTACCAAAAAAAAACTATCAAACGTCATCTAAAAGTATTTTACTTAACGAAGGCTTAGTAAGCGTTTATTCATATGGAGTGTTATAAGACGGTTTTTAACTTTAGCGAACATTTAAGTTAGAAAACAGTTAAAACCTTCACTAAGATTTTTTTATTCATACCACCGTAATTCTTTAACTGGTATATTCATTGCTTCGCTCAACGTTTTCCACGCATCATTTACTTTATTACGATCTTTATGATCACGTTCCTTTGGGTCCCATATTATAGGGTAACATTGATAAAGTTCTAAAAACGATAACTCTAATTCGTGAGTCCAATTTACCGACATTTTAAAGAAACAATTACGTGCGCTCAGTGCGGTGACTGTCCGCCGACTGGCCCGAGCGACAGCGGGAATGTAGAGAGATAGTTTTGCATGAACACAAAACTATCCGAGAACCCTTTGATGTACCGACATCGAACGGATATTTCGGCAAATATACACGAGACAATACGAATATAGACGAATATAGACGAATATGCTCTCCACACTCTCGTATTCGGCAAGTCTCGTGTAGTTTTGCCGAGAATGTGGAGCGGGCTTTAGACAACTTAATTTGATATGGCTTTTCAATAGATACACACACATGTACTGAATACTATTTTAATTAAAGTGAGAAGGAAACTTACCTTCATTATTAAGTGGCACACCATGAGCTATCTCCGATGCGGTAAACAGGCAAGGATACGAATACCGGATCCTAGAACCAGCTTCATCAAATTGTGTACGGTCAAAATGTTTGGCACAAACAGTTCAACAACTGGCTCTTCTTAAGTCCAAGCAAAGCCGGATTAGGCGGGACTAAAAACGACATCCACAAATTGCGAAGACTGTCTTGCACGGGCATGCAAAATAGTGTTGTGATTCGTTGAATCACAACCACCACATTATTAAGTGGCACACCATGAGCTATCTCCGATGCGGTAAACAGGCAAGGATACGAATACCGGATCCTAGAACCAGCTTCATCAAATTGTGTACGGTCAAAATGTTTGGCACAAACAGTTCAACAACTGGCTCTTCTTAAGTCCAAGCAAAGCCGGATTAGGCGGGACTAAAAACGACATCCACAAATTGCGAAGACTGTCTTGCACGGGCATGCAAAATAGTGTTGTGATTCGTTGAATCACAACCACCAACACAATGCAACGCTTTAGTTGTAACCTTCTTGGTTGTAACGCCATGGTACGCGACACACGTGATTACACGTTGAATATTGCCCTGAGGACAGAGGAGGATGGCTTCACAAGTATCTCAACTCAAACAGAAAGGAGAAGAACACAAGATTAAACGGCACTCAACTCAAAATAACCAAACAAATAAACAATGGCGGTGCCTTCAATGACATTGACAAAAACGACCAACGAATACTATACTCTTCTTCTTCTTTTAAAAATAAGAAGAAGAGTATAGTATTCGTTGGTCGTTTTTGTCAATGTCATTGAAGGCAATACTCACAATTTTATTTTTTTATTTATTATTATATTATGCCCACAGATAAAAAACACTTCCGTACCGACACTAGCGCCAAAACTATTTAGGGGGAACTAAAGTTGTCACCTCCCTGCTGACAAACGCCGACTTACCTTTATTTTTATTAATATTCATTTCAAACTCTTCCTGCACTTGGATGGAGTGGCAACACTTTATTATTAGGTATTGTTTTAAAATTAACGTCCTGCTTGACTGTAACCAGTAACCTTTAAGAAAGTATAAATGCAACTCAAAAAATTTGAGTAAGGTACGCGTACGTACGCGTGCCTCGTGGTGTGTGTAAATGGACGGGATGAATATTACAATAATTATTGCGAGCCCTGACGTGATTATATTTCGGCGGGAGGCGCAGCCGGGTGGAAAGAAAACCTTTATTTTACAGATTTAGATATCTAAAAAAATAACGATACCGTAATTTTGGAATACCAATATATATCAGTACCGTTATTTAAAGGTTACCGTAATTTAAAGGTATGACGTCATACCGCTAAATTTCTCTACCGATATTTTCCGGTTATTCAGTCCCTGCTACAAAGTGCCTCAACTCCCAATTTAAAAGGCTGCAAGCAGAAAACGAGATCATAGATTTCGGACCACTCATTATTGCTGAATTTAAAGATTCAATATCGATTAATGCTTTATCGATACAATTTTTCAAGTTATAGAATCGTTCTAACATATTTAAAAGGCTATTCTAGCGAGTACGGCAGTCTAATATCAATGCTAATTCTTTATTAGGGCCTTCTTGTTATTTTACATATTTTTGTAAAAAGATATCATTTTTGGTCGGTTATCGTTTAAAAATCTTGACCACTTTTCGTACTTTTTTCAAGAGATCCTCATATGAAGAAGATATTTCAAGTGATGGTAAAGGAGAACCGGCAATTTGGTCCCCGCTCCAATAGCAATGGCAGTAGTGTCGTTAGAAAGTTTTTGCCATGGCCAACAATGTTTTCTTAGATGGCTAGATCAAAATATTTGTGGGTTCGGAGATATACTGATATGAAAACAACAGATTTCATAGAAAAAAATATAATAATTATTGAAGCTCACCACTAGTAATCTTAGCGATATTTCTACCTTTTTGGGCTAGAGTGGTTGGAGCTTGTTTGTAGTATGTGGATGCAGCGTCAGTACTGTGACTCCAGATTTCTTAGCAATGTCAAGTGCTTCGATCGAGAAATGACTTTCGTGGTTATCCATCAGTAATAATGATGGATTGTCTTTAGTAGACGCTGTGAATTTTACGAAATGTTTTATCGTTTCAACAGGAGGGCCACTATTCATCCAACCTGTCTTAGAAGGCAATCCTAACGTTCCAGTAGGTGCGCCCCTTATCATGTGCGCTACGTATTTTTTGCGCGGTAAAATCATGATAAAAATCATGAAGTTGCATCAACGATTAAACACGTAGTTACTAAAATCCCACGCTCACCACTAGGAACCGCGGCAGTACTTAAGCCGACGCGGCCTCGGGAATGATCGGATATGTTCGTTGCCTATAATCCGAGTAAAAATAATAGACGGAAATCTAATTAATCGCGTATGCACATAATGCATTTTTGTTTAGTAAGGGTTATATTTGTTTACATTACAGAAATGTTTAGTATTTTTGTGAATTTTTTTTTTCATGTGATGAGCACTGTTACTTACTACCTATTATTTTTGTTTGCGCCAGTTTATAGTTTTCTAAGAATACTTTTTTATTTTAACATTTAGTATAAAAGTTTGTACATTTAACAGTTTATTAGTTACTGAGTTTCTATATTAAGTGCGTTTTTGTTTTCTTAAAAATGTTATTTGACTGTGAGGTTTGTGTTGAAAATGTGTGTTTATTAAAAATTAAAAATAACAAGTTTTCACAATTGTCATTCAGTGAAAAGATTCAAATTGTGTCTAAAGGTAGGTGTGTACCCGAGTTACAACAACTAAACCAGCAAAAAGGAAATGTAACTCGAAAGTTTCATATTAAAAGTTATGAATCATATAACTGGCTGTGTGGTTGTGTACACACGATTAAATTATATTGTTTTCCTTGCATATTGTTTAATAATTGTAGTTAAGTGTGGACTGATTCAGGATATTCAGATTTAAGTAATTTCTATAACGCGGATAAGAAGCATGACCATACAAAAAACCATCTGGAGGCCTTACTTTTGGTAAATCTCGTATTGAAATGAGTATCAACAGTCAGTTACGATTAGATATTGAGAGGCATAATGCTAAAGTCGATCGCAATAGAAACATTTTTCATAGGCTTATCGATGTTGTTTGCTTTCTGGGAAAACAAGAATCATCTTTTCGCGGTCACGATGATTCAGTATCGTCGTTGAATAGGGGTAATTATTTAGAAATAGTAAATTTATTAGCCAAGTATGATGGAGTTTTAGAAACCCATTTACAGAGTGCGAGTACCTCATTCACGGGCATGTCGAACCGTACGCAGAATGATCTCGAGCCTTGCATCTGTGATGATCGATCGCGTTAAAGCCGAAATTAAACAGTCCGATTTTGTCGCCGTCATGGTAGATGAGACTCCTGATGTTAGCGGCCGTGAACAATTAGTATTAGTTTTGAGATATTTTCGTGATTCTGAAGTAGTGGATCGATTTATCAAATATGTTGATGTCAGCGCAGATCGGACCGCTGTAGCCTTGAGTTCTATAATTTTGGAAATTTTAGAAGAGTTCGATTGTGTATCCAAATTAGTTGCACAAACTTACGACGGGGCAACAGTTTTATCCTCACAAATTAATGGCGTGCAGGCTTTGGTGAGACAAAAATGTGCACAAGCTATGTACGTTTGGTGTTCAGCACATGTAATAAATTTAGTTTTATCGAAATCGTTCGAACGAGTTGCTGAAAGGCCGCGATTGATTTTATAATACTAAAAAAGCGTTTTGTGCTTTTTTAGTATTATAAAATCAATCGCGGCCTTTTTTCATACTAGTACAAAGCGAATGGCCCATTACAACAACTTTGCCGATATGATAAAGCTGCCTCGTGTCGCGGAAACAAGGTGGACGTATCACTCGCGCACGGTTAATGTAATTAATAATAAGTCCACCCACCTCCTAGAATTGTTTGAAAATATGAACGAAAATACACAAGACTGGGATGGTGAAACACTGACACAAGTCAGTTCATTTTTATTTAATATGAAAGAATTTGAATTTAATTTTCTTTTAAAATCTTTCGCAGATATTTTTGCAGAAACGGATATTCTGTACAATATTTTGCAAAAAAAAAAAAAACTAGTGACATCGCGTATTGTGTAAAAAATATAAAAGAGTTAGAGTCATTTTTAGAACGTTTCAGAGAGAAGTTCGAGATCTATTATGATGCCGCCGTTCACATAACCGGACCACTTAAAAGAAAGTGCAATGTCGATGATGTAAAAATACATTATCGGCGAATTTTTGTTGAAATAATTGATAATGTAGTGAGTGAATTAAGAAATCGTTATAAAAACATTAAAGATTTAAAGTTTGTTGAGCTACTTTCTTGTGAGAATTTTAGAAAATATAGTGAATGTTTCCCTGAAAATGAAATTAGAGAGTTCACTAGTCAATATCAGGCAAATTTTAATTTTGATAAATTGAAAAATGAATTGCGCTGTATTTATAGATCACCAATTTGCAAATAGTTGTGTATTTAGTATTATTCAAAATTTGTATAATGACAATTTGAATAAAGTTTTTTCTGAAGTGTTACGATAAGCGAAATTCATTGTGACTATCCCAGCAAGCAGCGCATCGGCAGAGCGTTCATTTTCTTAAGTTTATTTATATATTTTGCGAATCACATGAAAATCGGCCTTTTTAACGGCCACATCGGATATCTTGCAAGGTACGTGTTCTGTAACTATCACTCACTTGCATAAGATATTTGAGGTGGCCGAAATCTTGCATCTATAGTATTTACATCAGAATATAATAATCTCAAGTAACCGGAGTCCGGAACCATGAATATGTGAAAATTGAAGCCGATTAGGTGAGTACTTAAAATAGTTCTCGATGTTCTCGATAGATGGCGCTAGCAATATTGAATATTGCCGTCGCTGGCTACATCGCGCTATTAAGATTTTTTTTCCGACCATATAATGTAGGCCATCCGACTACTCCGCTGGGTCCCACATACCCTGTGTCATATTCCTGTGCACGCCCCTGCTTAAATCATATTATTAAAGCTTAGTACATACTTGTTTCTAATATATCGCCTTATAGATCATGAGGTTGATCACCTATACTGTAAAGAAACTATTAAAGCGGAGCTATTTACTGTTGGTGAAGACGAAGAAATATATATCGTGAAAGACGGTTGAGAAGGGGAATAAGCTTAAAGGTTTAACGGATTCGCTATAATATGCATACGATATTGCATACATTTCAGTAGTTTGTGAAGAAGGTGATGATAGTGAAACATACTGATGAAGGGGATGGTTTAATAGAATATATTTCAATAGCTTGAGGACGTTGCGTCCTCCTCCGCTTGTTCTCCGGGAGAGCAGTCCGAGGCAGTTTATGTTATATTTAGGTATCTATGAAAAATATATAAAAGCGACGAGTGTACATGTATCTGATTGATACTATCAGAATCATAATCATTTGTGTTAATGACAAATTCATTAGGGAGCCATGCTCATGGCTCCCTAATGAATTTGTATATCCTCTGCATTTTCAGGTTTTGTTGATGGGGGTGGACCGCCACCAGTCTGGAGAAGTTTCTTCCTTTTATCAGACTCAAGTTTTTTTAGTAATTTTAATTATGCTCCATTAAGCTTTGACTTGTGAAAGGGAAGCGCGGGCCACCTTTGCACATACAGTTAAAACTGGAATTAAAGCAAAATAAAAATTAACACAAAATTGGCTCTCGGACTCTTCTATCAAATCTAAGGGATGCTATACACATAAATGTATCTGCATATTTTGGTTTGTGTCTATTTGTTGAACGACAAACCCCACCTGTAGCGAATATGGTAAGTAATGATATTATACACATACCTGTTTAACAAATCTGCCCATGCTGCCAATTTTTTGGAGTTTGTACTGGTATACTCCAAAAAATTGACAGCATGGGCAACGCCACAAGTGTTTGAATTCACCACCAAGCCCACATGTAGATGAAGAGAATGGTGATTAGTTACTTTCATTTTCAACTACAAGCTCTTAGGATACATTGACAGTTGCCAACCCCATTACTATAGATTTTTATTTACAATATACTTGTTATTGACAATACAACTTGATGTTTAAAATATATTAAAAATTAAAAATGTCTATTTAAAAAAATTCTTCGGTCTGCTCCCCCCCTCATTGTATCTTGATTCTCGTGGAGCTTGTCTTCATGCTCACTCATATCAATAGCTATATTATGAAGCATGGCTAAAGCTATAATATAACATAGCTTATTGGACAGTACTCAGTTTCATGTACACACTTCTCAGAAGGCATCTAAATCTTGGTTTCCGTAACCCGAAACAACATTCGATGGTATTGCGTTTCCTATTATAGGATTGTAGGATTCTTCTTTTTCTTTGCCTGGATTAAGTATTGGTGTGAAAAGGTGTGGGGATAGGATACCATTCAAAGTCAAGATTCTGGCGTTCCAGTCTATGGGGAGCATCCCTCCATCACTGGCGTCGACAAATTCATCCTCACTCTCACTAGCTACCCTTCCTAGTTCAGTAATGTCAACCACGGCATCACCTTGCGATCTCCTCTGCCGTCTCCGGCCGTTTCTTACCGTTGGCGACCGCGGACCGTTACTAAAATTACTAAAATGAGGCAAATACGACGATAAATCGTTTTGTAGAAGAGTTATATTTACTTCTTTAGGCTTACGACTTCATTTATTTACAAAAATAGTTATAAAAACACGTCTGAATCAGTCCCATAGAACCAATTTTTTCAAGTGAAAAATATAAGTTATTACGATGTATTTCTTTCAAATGATTATCTAAAAGTACTTATAATGAGTAAGATAAACTATATAATAAAACAAAACAGTACTTACATTCGTGAAAACCACAAAAAACACTTAAAAACTGCAACAAAACAATTGACATACACCCGACGCTCTCAGAATTTTCAACAGACTGAAACGAAATGGTTGACCACAGAGTAAAGTGTATTTTTCATTGAGAATGTGGTCAATGTATCAAAGATCGTAACTAACCAAACTTCTTCATACAAAAGTTATATAGAGAATGTGGTTAATGTATCAAAGATCGTAACTAACCAAACTTCTTCATACAAAAGTTATATTTAAGTCGGCCAATTACGTTACTTAATTGAATAAAAGAGCGCGCTCACCGGTGATCTTATGGGGCTCGACGGAATTGCGCTGTACAAACGGCCCGTTCACTGGTGAGCTTACTTAGTGTAGAGATATTTTTTTCCGAGCTCCGCGCGCTATTAGTTATTGTAGGGGCGAGGACCCCTACAACGTGTGTAGGAGGGGAAAAGTGTATGAAATGGGGATTACCTGGTGGTGATGTCAGCTGGCAGATGGGCTGAGATGAGATGAGCTGATGTTCGTGGTCACGACACTATTGTCCTTTAGTCTATATTCACTGAGCTGATAATCACGGGTTAATTATTAGTTAGTCGCGAATTTTGGGCCGACGGCTAGCCGATAGATTTTGTATAACGATCGCGAGCGTCAGTAGCGGACTGTGTACTACGTCACTTGTCATTTGACGTATGACATCTGACAGCGACTCATGCGCAGTGTTGCAACGACGTGTCAACCAAGCCAACTGCCAAAGCCAGTGCCAACTGCCACATTCGTCGCGTCAAGGTTTGGCGCGAACATCCTGGGGGGGCCCGGCAATGGGCATGAGCTGATCCCCATCTTGAGCTGAATCCAGTGGGAGCCGGGCAATCTTGCCGACCGGTCTCCGCAGCTGGCCTTGTGAGGTGGCCAAATCCACGACTCTGATAACTCCATCCTTCCCAGGCAGTAGGCGTGTGATTCTTCCCATCTTCCATTGTAGCGGTGGCAGATTGTCTTCTTTGAGTAGAACCAGTTCCCCAATTTTGGGTGGAGAGGAAGAGGAAAGCCATTTGGAGCGGATTTGAAGGGTATGGAGGTAGGACTTGGTCCAGAGAGCCCAGAAGCGCTGAGAGAGAGCTTGAATGAGCTGAAAGCGCTTAAGGGGGGAGATGACTCGGTCATCTATTATGTGCTCGGGAAGAGCTGTGAGCGGACGGCCTATGAGGAAATGACCGGCTGTGAGGGGCTGATAGTCCGTGGGATCGGACGATAGTGGGCTGATAGGCCGAGAGTTTAACACGGCCTCTATTCTAGTAAGCAGAGTTGAGAATTCCTCAAATGTGAGGCGTTGTTCACCGATTACACGGTAGAGAAGTTGCTTTGTACTTTTAACATTAATCTCGTGGATGCCTCCCATCCATGGGGCCTTGGGCGGATTAAGTAACCAAGTTATATTTTGAGATGAGAGTTTATGAGAAATGGCGTCATTATTAACATTTAGGAATTGTTGAACTTCTAGGAGCTGATTCCTAGCACCTACATAGTTTGTGCCGCAATCGGAACGTATTAAAACCGGTACGCCGCGAATAATTCTAATTTAGGAATTGTGAGTTTATTTTTAATAGGTGCTACCTTAGATTTTGCAATGATGAGCTGAACATTAGCCGATCCATCGTGATTTAATTCATGTAAATATACGACGGCAGCAAAGCCATTTTCTGAGGTGTCTGCGAAACCATGAAGCGAGTATGTAGAAGTTAATTTGTGCGGAGCTATATGTCTGGGAAAGTGTATGTTTGAGATGTGCGGAAGATCCTGAGAAATGCGCTGCCAGTGTTGTGTAATGTTATCTGGAGTGGGGTCGTCCCAATCCAGTTTAAGCAACCATAATTTCTGTAAAAGTAATTTTGCGCGGAATATGACAGGAGTGATCCAACCGTTTGGATCATAAAGAGAAGCTACAGTGCTGAGTATGGATTGCTTAGTTATGTGAGTGATTGGCGGTAGTGACATGTAATATGTGAATTCATCAGACTGCGGAATCCACCTAATACCTAAAACCTTAACAGATGGAGAATCTGAGCTGATGTCAAAGTCCTTAGGCATTTCGCATTGATCATCTGGGAACCGTTGTAAGAGTTGAGGAGTATTAGATTTCTATTTACTAAGTTGGAAACCACCAAGGGATAATAAATTTATGAGCTGAGTTTGAAGGGCTGAAGCTTCTTCTATGGAGTCATGTCCACAGAGAATATCATCTACGAATATAGAGTTGCGTAATACATGAGCAGCTTGGGGATAGCGATGACCTTCATCATCAGCTAGTTGTAATAATGTGCGGATAGCATGATAAGGACTTGAACGTAATCCGTAGGTAACAGTGTTGAGCGCATATGTGAGTAACGGTCGTTCGGGAGACGATCTCCAGAGGATGAGCTGATAATGTCGTTGATCTGGATTAATAATAATATTTCTAAACATCATTTTTATATCTGTGGTAAAAACTACGCGATGTGTTCTGAATGTCATAATTATATCGACAATATCACGCTGAAGGGCTGGGCCTGTATGTAAACAATCATTCAGACTGACACCGTTGGATGACTTGCAACTGCCATCGAATACTGTGCGGAGTTTATCAGTACCAGATTTAAATACCCCATGATGAGGAATATAATAATGGGGTTTATGTGTAAAAGTAGAAGGATGACAAGGTGTCATATGACCTAAGTTTATGTATTCATTCATAAATTCTACATACTTTGTGCGGAGTGAATGATCCGATTGTAATCGCTTTTCTAAGTTAAGAAATCTACGGAGAGCAATAGCATGAGTACTACCTAACTGCGGAGCATTCGATAAAAATGGAAGAGTTACGATGTAACGTCCCGATTGGTTACGAGTAGTTGTTGAGCGGAATAATTCTTCACATTGTTCATGCAATGGGTTTGAGCGAGTTGGACGCGGCTGGGGCTCCTCTGACTCCCAAAATCGTTCTAGACTTTTATTTAAATCTTGATGAGAATGAGCGGAATGAGCGGATTGAGGCGATTGAGCGATATGAGCGGAGTTAACTTGAACTACTGAGTTGTCGTATAATTGTTCAATGGGACCTATGAGTGCAAAATCAAAAATCGTGCCGAAGGCTATGGGCTTCCCCGGGCCCAAAGTTAACTTAGTACCATCCAACACATAACCTAAAACATCTGAGCCCAAAATGAGATCGATGGGCGCAGGAGTATGATAATCTCGATCCGCTAACGGAATGAGCTGACTTTCCGAGTCATGTACTACATCGGGAACTTTTTGGATAGGTAAATAACCAGTGACATCCTTTAAAATATGAGCGGAAGTCGTGATAGAAGGCGTGTCACTACGTGTAGGTCGAAAAGTAATCGAAACATGACCTTTAGAATTTTGTATGTGCTGGTTACCTACGCCTGAAATTTTTAATGAGCAATTTTTCGGTTGTAAACTAAGTGTTTTTACTAAGCGTTGAGTAATTAAAGTTATCATACTACCACAATCCAGTAACGCGCGGGCTTTATGATAGTTACCGTATTTATCTGAAATTTTTAAAACGACTGTAGGTAATATGGGCGTTTGCAATGAGTTATTATTGTGTTGGGTAGTATTAACTTGAGCGGAATCATTATGAGCAGAATTTATGAGTAAAATTATGAGCGGATTTATGATGAGAAAAATTATTATTTAAATTATTGGGCTGATTTTCTAACTCTGAATGCTCCGTGATGGTAGGTAGTCATTGTTTATTATTATGAGGCGAAGATGAACGAGATTGATTAGTAGTAGCAGTTGGTTGATGATGGACGATAGTATGATTTGTGTTTGCTGTGTATGTGTGGGCAGTATTGTCACTACGACGACGGCGCTGCGCGCGCAGGTGAGCAGGAAGTAAATGAGCTGATGATGTTGGTGAGCGTGGTTCACCATGACGATGAAGTGAGGTGTGGTGATTCAGACTGCCACATTCCTTGCAGGCACCAGTCGACCTACATTCATTTTCGTAGTGCGGACCTAAACACTTGCGACATCTACCTTTGGATTCTATGAAGTCCCAACGTCCTTGAATGGGCTGATGATTGTACTTGGGACAAGCTATCAATTTGTGTTCTGTTGACCTGCAATATGGGCAATAAATCCTAGGTTTATAAGTTGCTTGTGCTGAATATACGTGCTGAACTTGTCGGGGGGGGAGAGGGGGGTGCATAGTGCTGGCGTGAATGAGATGGAGCTGGCCTGACATGCGGGCTAGGCATGGTATGCGCTGAAGGCGAGCGCTGATACGCGGGGCTTATGGGTCTAAAGCGGAGAGTGCGCGGAGAACGGGGGGAGGGGGGTTGTTGACGGGAAGGGCCTACTTGAGTTTGACCTTGAGACTCAACAGCGCGCGCTGGCGTCGGACATTCTGTCTCGATGCAGCGCGCGTGCTCTTCTTAAAAAAGATATTAAATTTCCTAAAGTGGGCAAAACATCAGAGGCGCCGTATCTCCTCTCGAACAATGTGCAGAGCTCCCCCTGTAGCTTACGGACTACAATCGAGACAAAAACATAATTACTATCCATGGGTAAATTTAAATTTGTTAGTGCACTTTGAGCAGAGATGAGGGGAGTGAGAAATGTAGACCGTATACTCGACCGTATATGTATGATGGGCAGGCCGAGTATAATGTCGACGAACCTGTCGATTAACACACGACGGTTCTCGTATCGACGTGTTAATACTTCGAGCGCAACACTATAATTTTCAGTAGTAATTTTTAAATGCGAAACCATTGATAATGCCTCCCCCGACAGGCAAGAGAGTAGGTAGTGTAATTTTACCGCGTCTGATAACGTTGCCATGTCGTCCATCAGACTACGAAAAATTGTAATAAATGAAGGCCAGTTTTCGACCAAAGAATCAAACTTCGGAAGCTCAATTTTCGGTAAAACGGAAGAAGCGAGCTGAGGAGACTCCGAAATAATATGCGTGTTTTCGGCCGCCGTTAAAATAAAATAATAATCAGAAAGCGCATTGTCGTAGTGTGATGTGTAAAGTTTTTCATTCTCTTGGGATAAGGTCGGGTCGTCTAATATTTCGTGATATATTTTTTCGAGCCTTGTTTTTTGATAGGAGACTTCCTTGAAGCGCGCATTAAACTCCTTTCTTAATAAATGAGAAGATTCCGTGGATTCGCCACTAGAAAGAGCCACTGCAATTTCCTTGAGTCGACTGAAGGCTTTGACGGCCTCTCTGAAAACGGCAGCTTGTGATTTTGTAGGCATGTTTATGTGAAATAAAACCTAATGAGCCGATAAGACGAATAAAAAGTTATTAAACTAAGTTACGAAAATATTTTTGTGTAGTAGGTAATGTGCTGAGTTAATGTGTCTAACGCGATTACAACACGGCAACGGCTATAATATTATTAATTGAGCGGACATAAAACGTGTAAATGCGATACCTAAGTCGCTTGTTATTGTATTAGTTAAAAACAATTAACAGATGTTTCTTATCGGAGCGAAAGAATGCACTATGCGCGCGGGGCGATCGATCGATCGATCGATAAGACGGTCCACTAGGTACTTGTGCTAAGTTAACGTAAACAACTTATATTTCAAAGAGCTGCACAAAAATAACACTTAATATAACAGTATTAACCCTTCAATCGCGGATTCTTGGAAATGTTATTGTATTCTATTGTTTTCGCAATCACCGGTGATCGTATGGGGCTTGATGAGTTAAGCACAAACTATGTGATGTATGAAAAAGTTCCTTTGTTCTTATAACCCGACGAAATTATGTTAAAGATATTTTTATATAGGTATTTTAGGCTGAAATATATTCGGGGATTTAATTTAAATGCAATATAGATTTGAAATATGGGCTGAAAATAATGTGATTGCACTTATTTAATGTGAAAAAAAGAGATTTAATTGCCTTTGTGAACAATAATGGCGGACGTATTTGGACAAAATTTTGCAAAAATTTCGCCGTGGAGAGGTAAAAAGTGGGCGGAGGTTACTTAAATCGATAAAATATTAATAATAAAATGGGATTCTAGTAAGAATAGGGCAGAAATATGAGCAGAGTGAACTGTATTCGAATTTACCGCCGCCGGGCGGTGCACGTGCGCGGGCGGGCGAAAAAATTGCCTAGGAGGCCAGAAAATGGGCTGAACGACCGATGAAAGGACCAGAAAGGTCACTGGACGGCTCGAAGGACCAGAAAATGTAGGGGCGAGGACCCCTACAACGTGTGTAGGAGGGGAAAAGTGTATGAAATGGGGATTACCTGGTGGTGATGTCTGCTGGCAGATGGGCTGAGATGAGATGAGCTGATGTTCACGGTCACGGTCACGACACTATTGTCCTTTAGTCTATATTCACTGAGCTGATAATCACGGGTTAATTATTAGTTAGTCGCGAATTTTGGGCCGACGGCTAGCCGATAGATTTTGTATAACGATCGTGAGCGTCAGTAGCGGACTGTGTACTACGTCACTTGTCATTTGACGTATGACATCTGACAGCGACTCATGCGCAGTGTTGCCAACTGCCACATTCGTCGCGTCTTGATATTTTGTGCGGAGTGAATGATCGGATTGTAATCGCTTTTCTAAGTTGAGGAATCTACGGAGAGCAATAGCATGTGTACTACCTAACTGCGGAGCATTCGATAAAAATGGAAGAGTTACGATGTAACGTCCCGATTGGATACGAGTAGTTGTTGAGCGGAATATATCTTCACATTGTTCATGTAACGAGTTAGAGTGAGTTGGACACGACTGGGGTTCCTCTGACTCCCAGAATCTAAACTTTTATTTATATCATGAGTAGAATGAGCGGAATGGGCGGATTGAGGGGAATGAATATGAGCGCAATTAACTTGAACTACCGAGTTATCATTATATAATTGTTCAATGGGACCTATGAGTGCAAAATCAAAAATCGTGCCGAAGGCTATGGGCTTCCCCGGGCCCAAAGCTAACTTAGTACCATCTAACACATGGCCTAATACATCTGAGCCTAAAATAAGATCTATGGGCGCAGGAGTATGATAGTCTTGGTCTGCTAATCGAATGGGCTGACTTTCCGAGTCATGTACTACATCGGGAATTTTTTGCATAGGTAAATAACCTGTGACATCCTTTAAAATATGAGCGGAAGTTGTGATAGAAGGCGTGTCACTACGTGTGGGCCGAAAAGTAATCGAAACATGACCTTTAGAATTTTGTATGTGCTGATCTCCTACGCCTCTAATTTTTAATGAACAATGTTTCGGTTGTAAATTAAGTGTTTTTACTAGGCGTTGCGTAATTAAAGTTATCATACTACCACAATCAAGTAATGCGCGGGCTTTGTGATAGTTACCATATTTATCTGAAATTTTTAAAACAACTGTTGGTAATAATATGGGCGTTTGTAATGAGTAATTATTATTGTGCTGAGTAGTGTTAACCTGAGCGGAATTATTATGAGCGGATTTTTTATGATTGGAAGAAGTATTAGGTAAATTAATGGGCTGAATTTCTAACTCTGAATGCTCCGTGATAGTAGGTAGTCATTGGTTATTTTTATTATTATGAGGCGAAGATGAACGAGACTGATGAGCTGATGTGGACGGCTGTTGATGGACGATAGTGTGGTGAGTGTTAGATGTGTAGGTACGAGTATTATCCGGACGACGACGGGGCTGCGCGCGCAAGTGAGCGGGAAGTAAGTGTGCTGATGATGTCGGCGAGCGTGGTGCATCATGACGATGAAGAGAAGTGTGATGATTTGGGCTACCACACTCCTTGCAGGCACCAGTCGACCTACACTCATTTTCGTAGTGCGGACCTAGACACTTGCGACATCTACCCTTGGATTCTATAAAGTCCCAACGTCCTTGAATGGGCTGATGATTGTATTTGGGACACGCTATTAATTTATGTTCAGTTGACCTACAGTATGGGCAGTAAAATTTATTTTTATAACTTTGTTGTGCTGAGTATGCGTGCTGAGCTTGTCGGGGGGGAGAGGGGAGTGCATTATAGTGTTGGCGCGAATGAGCTGAAACTGGGCTGATATGCAGGCTACGTACAGAGTGTGCTGAAGGCGAGCGCTGATACGCGGGGCTTATCGGCCTAAAACGTAGACTGCGCTTAGAGCGGGGGGAGGGGGGTTGTTGTCGGGAAGGTCCCGGCTGTGGAGACTCAACACCGCGCGCTGGCGTCGGACATTCTGTCTCGATGCAGCGCGCGTGCTCCTCTAAAAAAGATATTAAGTTACCTAAGGTCGGCAGTTTATCAGAGGCGCCGTATCTTCTCTCGAATAATGTGCGGAGCTCCCCCTGCAGTTAACGTACTACAATTGAGACAAAAACGTAATTGCTGTCCATTGGCAAGTTTAGGTTAGTTAATGCGCTTTGAGCTGAGATGAGCGGAGTTAAAAATGTTGCACGAATGCTTGAGCGGATATGAATATTGGGCAGACCGAGTATTATATCGACAAATCTGTCTATCAGCACGCGACGATTTTCGTAACGACGTGTCAGTATGTCGAGCGCAACACTATAATTTTCGTTAGTTATTTTTAGGTGGCATACCATGGACAGTGCCTCCCCCGACAGGCACGAGAGCAGATAATGAAGCTTTACTGCGTCAGATAGGGTTGCCATGTCGTGCATCAAACTGCGGAAAATTGTTATAAAGGATGGCCAATTTTCAACTAATGAGTCAAACTTTGGGAGCTCAATTTTGGGCAGAACGGATGAAGTGAGCTGAGCAGAGTCCGTTGAAATTTGTGTAGTCTCGGCCGCCGTTAAAATAAAATAGTAGTCTGAGATCGCACTGTCAAAATTTTCTGTGTATAATTTTTCATTATCTTGGGACAAGTTAGGCTCGTCCAAGATCTCATGATAGATATTTTCTAATTTTTCTTTTTGGTATGAAATTTCCTTAAATCGGGCATTGAATTCCTTTTTTAACTGATGAGCAGATTCCGGAGATTCACTTTTGGAAATAGTTATTGCGATTTCCTTGAGCCGACTAAAGGCTTTAATTGCCTCCCTGAACACGGCCGCTTGAGACTTAGTAGGCATGATGGTGTAAAGGGGCCTTAAGTAATGAGCTGATAAGACGAACGAAAGGTAAGAGAAAATATTTTAAATGTGTAAAAATGTGCAGAGTTAATGTGTGGACGCAAGGTACTACACGGCAACAGAAATGGAGCGTTAATATGTTGATAAAATAATATTTAAATGTAATAAGTAATAACTAATAGGTAATGTGCTGAGTTTACAATGCAACAGACATAAAACGTTTAAATAATAAAAGCTGTTTCTTATCGGCGCTAAACAATGCGCGCGCGGCGATCGAGCGATACGATAAGAAGGGTAATTAAGTGAGGTAGGCACTTGTGCTGAGTTAACAAAAACAATTAAGTATTTCAAACGAGCTGAACAATAATAACAATTAATGCATAGGCATAGGGCACAAACTATGAGAAAATGAATTTAAATGCAATATAGACGCTATATATGTGCTGAAAACAACGCGATTACACTTATTTAATGAGATAATAGGCGATTTAGTTACCTATGCAAATTATAATGGCGGGCATATTTGACCAAAATTTGCAAAAAAATTACGTAGGCCGGTAAAAAATGAGTGGAGGTTACTTATATTGATAGAATATCTATTAAAAAATGGGATTCTAATAAGATTTGTGCTGAAAATATGAGAAAAGTGGACTGTATGAAATTTTAGCCGGGCGGGGCACGTGCCGGCCGGCGGGGAAAAAATATTGCTGGCCGGCTCGAATGGACCAAAAAATATGTGGAGGCGAGGCCCTCACATACGCTAGAGAGGAGAATTAGAGGAGATAGGAGTAAATACCTTGGTTCTGTATTGTAGATTGTGCCGACTTGAAGAGATGAGCTGACAGGTTCCGTAGATCACAGGACACTTGACACTTTTGTCTATCAGTTTATATTCACTTGCACTGAGCTGAGATGAATACGAGTTAAATCGCGAGCTGTGGGCCGACCGGCTAGCCGAGAGAAAATTTCGTATAACGATCGCGAGCGTCAGTAGCGGACTGTGTACTACGTCACTTGTCATTTGACGTATGACATCTGACAGCGACTCATGCGCAGTGTTGCCAACTGCCACATTCGTCGCGTCAAGGTTTGGCGCGAACAGTTATAATTTTATTAGTTTTTTATTTTAACTTTTAGTTTTATTGTCATAATTTAGTGTTTAATGTGTTTTGTTTAATATATTTTAATTAACTTCTACGCGAGTGTGTTTCTATGACAAAAAGTCCCGCCACCCGTGTAGAGACACCTGCACTAAATTTTCATTTACGATAGTTTAACTTTTTAAATTTACTTCAAGCTAAAATATAAAAGTACACATACTAACAGGGTATATACATTATACATATCCACTGTCCTCTAGCAGTCTACCACGAAATTCATTATTCTCAAATCTCTGCTTTATTACGCTTTCATTAAAGATTCTCGAGTCATGGGCACTACCTCACCATTTTTAAATTTGCGTCAAACACAACTTGTGTGTTTATGTAAAAGTACCCTTTTCTATTCACATAGGCCTCGCTTATTTCGCCTCCCACCCTCTTTATTTTAATGTGGATGCCGCCAATAGCTCCGATCACATGTGGAAAGTTGGATATATTCCTAAAATTCCTCATCGTCTAGAGAAGAAGGCATATTTATAAATAAATGTGATTTTTTCGCCAAAGCTTCAGTAACATTTTTACAGATCTTACTGACTGCTTGCTGAGAAATCCCATGTAGGTCTCCACTGTCATCTTGGATAAAACCAAAAACTCACTGTCCCACTCACAACATGACTTAAACAAAATTTATATTTTGATAATTTCAGTTAATTCATCAAGCCCCATACGGTCACCGGTGACCGAGACTCAAAAGAATATCTATTTAGTCTCGTTTTCCCACGATCGACGGGTTAAACCTTAAAAATTATGTTTTACAGTTTATTAACACAACTGACCCATTTCTAGTCTACTGCGCTTTTCTGCTATCTCAACTTTACAGTAAGAATGGTTGACATGTGGTCTTTTTTTATTGTTATTGCAATTCTGCTTCATTTCCTGCAAAAAATAAGATAATTTTATTAAACTCCACATTATCATTTTTATTATTCTGCACCACACCAGTACTAATTTTTGAGTAAGCCTCCTGAGGGATTTTCCTTGTAAACTTACTCATTATTCTATCCTTAACCTTTCTAAAATTAAAGTCCTTATGGTATGCAGTTCATTTGTTTACGTAGTTTTGACTTGAGAGTCAAAACTACGTAAACAAATGTGAGTTCTTTATTAGGATTTAAATAAACTAGAGATCGCCCAATAGTCGAAATTCGACCTTAGTTTCAACGATATTAGGACTACTACCTATATTTTGTAAAAAAAAATATTGACTTTATCATATTTTTTTTCAGCTCTTGTCTCTGGGACTCAGCTGATCTCAGACTGGCCATGTAAGCATTGTCTAATAGTATCTAAGATTCAATAAAAAAAAAAACTATAATCCATTTTTAATTTGTCAACTTGTCGTCAACAGACTTCAACGATAAATAAAAGAGTATAATTCGTATATAAAGGCTTGTCACTTAAAAATCTGTCATCATTCCTAGTGTGTGTGTTGTAGTTTGTGTAATGTTTTATTTGTTAAAAAAATATATGATAAAAGCATAATTTCAAAATAATATTAGCTCGATGCACTCCTTCGTCATATAAACTAAAACTGTGCAAAGTTTAATAAGGATACTCAGACGGCTTTGTCTGAGTATCCAGTTTTGGGCTCTGATGGTTCATCATTATTGTCACGCAGTGGTGACAGGGATCCATAATTGGTGATAACATTTTTAAACGTGTTGGTCATTTAATGAAATCCGAAAAATCCGAACACGATGAAACTTCATTCTTCGGCGGGGAAAATTTAATTTTCTTTGCGCTTTTTAAAATAATGTTCTCGTTTCTCAATTGAAGGAAATTAAACTTTGTGTTTGGATAATCAATAAAATGCCAAGTGCGTTGTGGTAAATTAGTGTTTAAAATAGATTTCTCTATAAAGTCAATTCCCAAAAGAGTCCTATAGTCCAATGCTTCTGGAATGACGGAAAATGTAACAGGAAAAATTCTATTGCCTATCACTATATCTACTGTGGTAAGCACTAGATTACATTTTTTAAGGTCTCATCAGCCAATCCTTGCGTAAATAGTTTTATATAACGAGAAGTTGTCTAGCTTGTCGTACTAAAACTTTGTACAGCTGCTTGATAGTATATGCTTGTGCGGGCTGCGGTATCCATGTACATTGTACGCATAATCGTTTTCTCCCTTAATCGAGATTTCGATCGTGGGTATTTTGCTAGTGGTTTCCAGTGTTGACTAAACAGCATAGAACTCAACCGGTTTTGGAGGGTTTTCTTTGTTTTTGCATTTAATGCACTTGCTACAGTATATTCCCGGTTCTCCACACCCATAGTACTTAATGACGTTACTTTTTACGGCCTTGATCTCATCTTTATTCCTGCTGCATTCTTCTGACAAGCGGCCACGCTTTACCCGCAGTAGGTGCAGCGTTCCTGATTAAAATATGTTTACTGTATAGGGGGTGCTGACTCTCTTTAGATGCTTTCTATGTGTCGTCCCTTTTCCAGTAATTCCGCAAATGTTTTAATTCCGGAACGAGGTATGTTCTTGCGGAGATGAATATTTAAAATACCATATATCAAGTCCAGCTGCTCCTCATTTTTATATATTTTCGGAGAAAGCTGTACCAACAGTGCGTGCTTCATATACTAGAAAGTGTCAAGTGGCTCCTAATCTCCTTGTTTTGTTGCAAATAGCTCCAAATAAATTTCATACGGCTGTCTGTGGGGCGCAAAGGCTTAACGCAGTAATTTTAGTGTCGTTTCCCATGTTTTTACCTCTCCTTTAACCCCTTGCCCCGTGCCGGCAAACAGCAGAGATAATCCTTCATGAAACTGCATCTTTGTTTGAGACTTTGATTGTTTTATAAGTATTAATTATTTTAATAAATTCTTTCACCTTCTCTCGTAGTTTTTTTGTCTATCACAACAGGCGGTGCACTTTGAAAAACTGTTTCGTGGCATTTCGAAAGATGTTGACACGAATGTTTGAGCTAATTTATCGAACTATTCTTCACTTATTGTTATTGTTGTATACGCAATGGACTGTATCAGTCGACTAATGCCCGGTTTTTGAGGTTTTTTTGACAGGAGTTAATCATTTCACTAGCGTTGTTGATTGGTACATTTTTTGACGCTAGCCAATCAAAAGCAATAGTAAATAGATAAACTCTGGTTAAAATAACTCAGAAACTGGGTGTTTAAAACGTTTTTAACCTTTTTGGAAGTTTATTTTTCTTGATATTTTAAATATGACAAATTCGGAGAGATGACTTTGTACAGAAAAATTGTGTATGAAAAATGGTGTATTGAGAAAGAGTTTAGAGTAAAATAATATGTATTGTGTTAGAGTTTATTGTGTTATAAGAGTTTAAGAGTTACAGAGAAAATATGAGTAAAAGTAAATAAAGAATATTAAGAGAAATAGAAATGTTTTATATAAGAGTATTTAAGTGTGAGTTAAACTGAGCTGATTTCGTTCATGGTGCCGAAACCCGGTTTGTGTGGAGGAGGAGATGAGATTGAGTAAGGAAGTCTAATAGACTATATTTTATATAAGCTCTGTGGAGGAATTTGAATAAGAGATATTATTACGAGTACATAATTTGTAATATTAAACTCACACATTTTGAGGAGGCGAAAGGAGATAAACGAGAGTTTACACGAAATGAAAGTCCAAAAATTTGTAAAAAAACAGGAGCAGTTAGTTGACAGAATTAAGGAGGCAATTGAGTTTTATAAGGAGTTCCCAAAGAAATTCAAAACAATTAAATATATACAGGTAAAAATAGAGCAAGCTAAAAAATGGTATTGTAGATTCAATACAACTTACGATGACTTAGTTGCAAGTCCACTGGAAGAGAAAGAGAACCTGAAATGTTTATACAAAATATTTTTACGATGAGTTTATTGAGACCTACATAGATTACGTAGTGCTTTTAAAGGAGGACTTAAATAGTTCTCAAAGTTTAAAAAGAGAAGACAAAGAAACGGAAGTTGAGAGCAACGAGGGAAAACAAATTATATTACAAAAATATTAGTTTAATAAAGAAGTGAAGATAAATAAAGACACTAAAATGATGGAGCAAGTAGAAGTAGAGTCTAATTGTGTTAAAATAAAGCGACTAAATGAAGAGTCTAGTGAAAACAAATTAACGAATGAAACTTTAGAATTTGGAGAAGGACAAAGAATAGGAGAAAAACAAGTTGACGGGAATTATAGTCAAAATTTGAATGAAACGGTGAGTGATGGACTAATGGAAAATAAGGAAGTAAAACCAGTGGGAAATAAAGTTCAAAGTATAACATTAAAAAAAGACAAGTTTAATAATAAAGTAGAAAAAGAGATTGTCAGTATTGAGAAGGAAATAACCAGGAAAGCAGAGCGAGAGTTCAATACGATACGAGATATGAAAATATGCAAAGGCATTAATGAATATCCTAAGCCCAGTGGTATGGAGAAACAACAACTATTGGAAAATGTAGATTATGAATATAATATGTATGAGGTAAATGATCACGAACATATGAATGATCGTGTAGAGAAGTTAAAAATTAAAGAAGAGATAACTAATGAAAGATTCAGAGTTTGCGCATATCGTAAAGGCATAAGGAATGTCTAAATTTATGACACTTCGCTTGTGGGCGCATGGTTATATCTAGAGGGCTTAAAATACAATTTGAATAGAAGGAGGTTTCAGAAAAAGAAATGTGTAATATATGCAAACAAAATATATTTTGGGAAATTATTGAAAAGGAAGAGAACCAAATTTAAATCTAATGAGATTCTAGGTATACGTTTATGGTGGAAGGGGCGAAATAGAATAAGAAAAAGAGTAGTTAAGGAGATAATAATATTGTAATTAGTGTGATAATGAAACAGAGAGATGAGATTTTAATTTAATTTGGGTTGTGTCATATAATTTATTGAGTTTATACTTTGAAGGGTACGAGTTAATGAGCTATTTTGTTCATGGTTGATTGATGATGTTGTAGTTGATTTTGTTCAATTTAGTTTGAGTTTTATTATTTTGAGTAAAGGTTAGGAATTTGTGAATATTTATTTTATATTTCTTAGTGTTAAAGAAAAAGGCTTGATGAGAAATTATTGTTAATAAAGATAAATATTATTATAGTGTGACTCTATATAGGGGTTTAAAAATACCTGTGGGTTGTTAATGTTATCAAGAATAAGAATTGTAAAGTGTGAGTATAAGAGAGAGAGTGTGCGAGTTGGGTGGAATTATATTAAGATATTAATTTGTATATATATTAATTTGTAAATACTCCTAAGAAGCGCTTAAGACTGTCACGACAGCACATGTTACAGTTTCACGCCTGCAAGCAGCTGTCAGACAGTCAAATATTATTCGTGAAGGTTGTGCTGCAGGTCGAAATGGGACCCAATTCAGTATTTAATTAAGAATGCGATTGCTAGCTACCATAAGATGTGCTGTTATAGTGTGTTGTGTGAGGTTGTAGTGTGTTTGTTGTATACAATACGTGACAAGTTTTTAACATAGTTTTGGTCAGGATTACATGTATTACGATGCAGATAGAAGTCGACGATTAAAACACCGTCATATTAGAAAGGCCTACGATGCTCTCGGAAGACTGTCTAAAGCAATTTTCTGCCATTTTCATTAATTTTATTAGAACATAATATGATATTGTGACACCAACTCAGGCGGAGATGAGAGTTATGAAGAGATGAAGATGAGTGGTGAGGGTTATGAATTATGATTAAGATTTAAATTAACTACAATGATTATAAGTACTATTAAAATGATAGGGCTAGTCTCCAGACTGTATTTTTTCAAACCTAGAGCTGTTTCAATTGCAAGAATGTCATTTATGTCATCCAATAATGAATGTATTGAAACAAAAATACATACTATTTTTATTTTACCCATAGTAGAAAATCATTAAATAAACGACAATGACTTTAATTATAAAGTGTACAATATTTTTTAATCACCGAATAGTAAAGTAATAGCTGTTTACCAATGTTCTTATCCTAAACAATATATACGTGCATTTTATTGCAGTCGAAAACATAAATTACCCGAACAATCATGCAATAGACATTAATGATCAGAGCTTGACCTACTCCAGAACGATAAGTTGCATTTTGCTTTATTTAAAAAAAAAACCTTTGGTAGTAATTAAATACTGTTAACATAGCAAGATAGGTAAAAAAATTAGCTTTCATTTGAGATATAAAAAGTTTTTTTTTGACGGAGTTATTAACAAAAATCAGTTTTTTGGCTCTCCTGAGTGCTAAGTGTGAGTTTTTTCATTTGAATTCGATCGTGAGAGCGTTTTGCGTTTTCTAGGAATTTGTATGAGATTTGTTCAGCGCCACCTAGTTGTAAACGTGAGAAACAAAATATGGTAGTGCGAGTTTTTTACGTACAAGATAACAAATACGGGGATTGTTTATGCGATCGAAGGTGACAGCGTTAAAGCCTGTGATTGGTGGGTTCAAGTATAGGGCTAGTGCGAGTTGCATTTTTGATATTTCAATTCATTAACTTTGGAGTTTATTTCATTTATACCGTAGTAAATTTATCACTTGTGTTTTTCATAGTGAAATCGTGGAGTTAGAAAAATATTTTCAGAGTTTATATATAATTTATTTTAAAAACTAGCATAATATCATGGCCAGTCCCTCTTTTTTCGCCTGGAGAATGTTTGCAGCTGCGGAGGCAGACGATAGCCGTAATTATACCGCTTGGAGCAATGCAAGGTCTCGTGCATCTTTCAATGCACTGCTAGACCTCTCAGAGAAACAATTCCGGGATCGCTATCGCATAACTAAACAAATGTTTAAGTGGTTGTGCAGAGAGCTTGAATTATTAACAAATTTGAAATCTTCCCAACGAGTTTCTCTTCAACTAAAAGTACGTATTTTTCTGTTTTGCTCTAATACTAACAGCTGCTAATAAAAGGGTTAATTGAACCTACCAATAATAAAAAACTATATTATTCGTAGGGTTAAACATTTGTATTTTATTCAAAGCACAATTTGTTTCATATTCTATTGACTGCAACTAACAAAATATATCACTAATTCACTACTTTTTTAGGTTCTAACTGCTTTATTCTTTTACGCATCTGGCTCGTATCAAAAGCCAGTTGGAGCAGCTAAGCACTTGAGTCAAAAAATGTGCAGTGTATATATTGAAGAGGTAACACAGGCGTTGACTCATAGCAATATTCTTAATAAATATATTTGTTTTCCGGAGAGCCCAGCTGCCAGACAACGTATTAGTCAAAGGTAGGACATGCAACCTATTATTAACATAATTACATACCTAATATTATTGCACATTCATCTAATATCAATAACATACTGTCCTTTGCCTGTGGTTGCCTGGAAGAAATTACTAATTAATAATAAGGCCACCATTGTGCTACACTAGTTATAAGTTTATTATTATTTTTGTAATTTTACTTCTTAGTGTGTGCACAATAAAGAATATTTATTATTATTATTAGGTATTACAAATTTATCACTTAGTTTTATTAATATTCTAATAATTTTATAGATATTTTATGAAATATGGAATTCCTGGAGTGATTGGGTGTGTGGATGGCAGCCATTTCAAAATTGTTGTTCCATCTAAAGCCGAAGAGCATCTTTACTACAGCCGCAAACATTATCACTCTCTTAATGTTCAAATGGTTAGTGATAACTGATATCTACCTAAATAGTAATATAAAACCGGTCCAGGGTGTGCTATCATTTGCTATCTCTCGGCTCGGAAATAATATTATTTCAATGCTTTCATGCTAGAGGGCAGTACCAGCACAGACAGTAAACAAAAACCAAAAGCCAAAAACAGAGACAAGTGGAGAGCCCTATCCCAGAAAGTAAATTATTTTGAGCCATGAGGATATGACTAGGAAGAAGAAGAAAAAGAAATATCAAAATAATATTTCTTTTTCTTCTTCAATAATTAATGTAGAAAAAAATATACATACTTAGATTAAATTTTATTTAATTTTTTCAGGTGTGTGATGATGAATATCGTATTTTAAGCGTGAATCCCAAATTTGGTGGTGCTAACCACGATTCCTTTATTTGGGAGAATAGTGATATAAATACATATATTCAATCTCTGCATCAAAATGGAGAAATGGTCTGGCTTCTAGGTACGTAAAATTGTCAAGTATCCTGCATGCGTCTAGAAAGTTTTAATTTCAGTTAAAAAAGTTAAAATCAGCCAAGTGCGAGTATGAATCGCGCACGAAGGGTTCCGTACCGCTATAGAGCAAACATGGCAAAGAATGTGTTTTTGTATAGGATATTTATTTTATTTTATTGATAATAATAGTTATAATTAAAGAACAATGTATAATTATTAAGGATCTTATAAAAATTTTAAGTGCCTACTTGTTACCATGTTTGATATCTAGCAAAAAAGCCCATGATGTATGGGACAGGATACGGGCCTTTAGTTATTAACTTTATTTTGTTTTTAGTATTTTTTGTTATAACGGCAACAGAAATACATAATCTGTGAAAATATCAGAAGTCTAGCTACAGCGGTTTTTGAGTTACAGCCTGGAGACGGATAGGCGGACAGACGAGAGACAATGAAGTCTTAGTAATAGGATCCCGTTTTTACTCTTTGGGTACGGAACCCTAATAAAACAATACATTATGTATGTGTATTATATTTTAATTTTAGGTGATTCTGGATATCCTCAAAGACCATGGATAATGACACCCATATTAGATGCTGAACATAATACACCAGAAGCAAATTATAATGAAAAACATAAAAAAGCACGAGTAGTAATTGAAAATACTTTTTCAAGACTAAAAAATCGATGGAGGTGTTTGCATAAAGATAGAGTTCTTCATTATAAGCCACTGAAGAGCGCTAGAATTATTCTAGCTTGCTCTGTGCTGCACAACATCTGTATCGACCAAGGCATAGTAGACGACTTTGAAGGTTTGTTTTCTTTGATAAATATTTTTATTGCAATTACAAATCAATAAAATGAATACCTATGTAAATGCAAATTATTTCCAGATGTGGAACCAGAAGAGAGTGTGGAAATTAACCAAGCTGAAGCAGGCGAAATAAGCTCTGATTTAATCAGAGGCAGATTGGCTAGAAGCCTGTTAGTCAGGAGAATTCGATAAAAGACAAGATCCACCGTCCATACAATTTTGCGTAAAAGAATAAAGCAGTTAGAACTTAAAAATGTAGTGAATTAGTGATATATTTTGTTAGTTGCAGTCAATAGAATATGAAAATCGGTTCAGCGGTTTGAGCGTGAAGAGGTAACAGACAGACAGACAGACACACTTTCGCATTTATAATATTAGTATGGACTGTACAAGCTAAAATAATTCTGGCACATTATACAGGCTTATAGTGAAAAATTCTTGTCTTTGATAAGGTCTTCAGTCAGGTTCAGTCTTTATTTCTTAATTTTACTATAAATAAAACATATCAACAATAAAACATACCTATTTTAAGTGATTTTTTATTTATAAACTTAACCTTTAACAAACAAACATACAACAAAATAAAACAAAACAGTTTAATGCTCTAGAAGTCTAGACTTTTTACAAAAAGACATAACTAATGAAGCGAAAGTCGGTTAAAAAAATGACGTGGGAGAGCCATGCTTCGGCAAAAATGGGCCGGCTCGACCGGAGAAATACCACGTCCTCACAGAAAACCGGCATGAAACAGCGCTTGCGCTGTGTTTCGCCGAGTGAGTGAGTTTACCGGAGGCCCAATCCCCTGCCCTATTCCCTTCCCTACTCTCGCCTATTCCCTTCCTTACCCTCCCCTACCCTATTCCCTCATTAATAAATTTTGTAATAATAAATAACTGTATTTACAGTTATTAATTATTACAAAATTTATTTACAATCTTTTCTAACATGTCAAGGGCTCTCGTCCCTAACGCCTGCCATTCTCTTTGGCCCTGCAGCTCCATTATCCGAATCCGACTAGCTTCCCTTTTATTCTCCATGTAGTCCTGATGCTGTCGGATTCGGAAATTTCTCCACTCCACATCAGAATTTAAAAAATGTTGAGCTGCCTGCTCTGTGTGGGCTGGTCTCACACGTCTTCTAGGAGAGGCCCTTGCCCGACTTCCCCGAGGATGTCGAGGAGAAACGAGAGCTCGAGCCACTCCAGAACGACGTGGTGTCTGCCCAGACAAAGTAGGCCGCGGAATCGCTGGTGGAGTGGTAGGGCGCGCAGGCATTAGTGTATCTGGATCTATGGAATAAAAAAATGTTACCATTAATAAACATATTGTATTATGATTACTTATTATTAATAAATAAATAAATATTTTTATGGTCTTTGCATTATTAAAAACAAACTCACTTTCCACTGGCACTTCCTCAAAAACATGAGGTGGTGATGAAATGGGTCCACTCTGGTTCGAGTTCCATGGAATAACTGGAAATTCAATTACTTTTTTAAAGTGACTGATCAAACTGTTTTATAACAACATACAATTTAACTGTAATCTTAGTATCTTACTTTCCACTTCTACATTATTTGAGTCTGCAGGTGCAAATTGAGTTGATGGTCCCGGTGCATCCCATGGTAGTACATCTGAAAATATAATAAATTCATCAACTCATCATCAAGTCATCGTATCATTTGCAATTAATAATAAAACAGTCTTACGTTCTGCCTGTTGCACAATGACTCGGGGCTGTGAGATGACTTCAGAGGTGTCATGAGGCTCGCAACCTAAATGTAAAATAATATTAATTTTTTGTTCCTAAAATAAACCTGAAATTAAATCATATTGCTTGGAACAATCCCCTATCCTTTTGCCTTCCCTACCCTCCCATATTTCCTTTCCTCTCCTCCCCTGTTTCCTTCCCTACCCTCCCCTATCACCCTATTCTTACTTAAAAGGCTGGCAACGCACCTGCAGCTCTTCTGATGCTGCGAGTGTCCATAGGCGACGGAAGTTGCTTTCCATCAGGTGACCCGTTTGCTCGCTTGCCCCCTAATTTCATAAAAAAAAGAACAAGAACATACTGAGAATCACTTGCGGATCCAGCTGGGTCAGTGGTGTTGATAGCGGAGGTGGTGTACGAGTAGCAGGCTGAGTTATCTGTGTAAAATTAAATTTTATTGTAAAAAAATATAAATACATTTGAAATTTATATATTATATTAATTAATATAAGCTGTTATTAAAATAGCAAAAAACCTGAGATAGCCCAGCCTCTTCAGCAGGCAGCCCTGTCGCACATTGCACCCCAACCAATTGTAATACCCTCTGCTCGAGGTCGGTAAGCTTTGCAAAAGCAGCAGGACCACCACCAGTTCCTATAGAAGCTTTGTGAAGCCTAGCAGCTTTTTTTTTTGTGTTGTTTTTGAAATCACTCCACACCTTAACAAGCAGTAATAAATTAATATATAAATGAAATATAGTGTAAAGTACTCAAACCTTTGCAAACAGCAAACAAGATGTCAAACCTTCCTCCACCTATCAACAGTTTTTGTTGCACCACTCCTATCGCTATTAAGAAGGTTTGTCAATTGTTCCCAATTCTGCATAAATTTAAGCCTGCCACTCGCATCTGAGGTTGGCTTTGTGATATCCCCATGTCTGAAAAGTCCAAAAATTTTCAATTTAAACCGTGAGCTTGCCGCCCGCTTTCTACATTGTATATTTCACTGGTATGGTTAACATAATAGTAAATAGGTAAGGTTGGGTCGCCTAAGATCGGATGTGACATAAGATCGGATGCATAGAATAACTCACAAACTAGGCAATATTTTCTACTGCTGGCAACACTACTAGATCCGCCATTTTATCCTGCCCCTCTCCTCACACTGTGGCCGGCCAGCGACCAGACGGGACGTGCACACAAGTGATTCGGCAGAAAAGGTGTATTTTGTGAGAAAAATCATCGATCCGATCTTACCTACAAAACTTTGATGGCTCATTGTGGTGAGTACTTTCATTTTACTATTGTAATTAATTATTTTGGGGCAGAATTAGCGAATAATCTTTCGATCTGTATACTTTGATTATGCCTAGGACGTTCACAGCCCAAGATCCGGTCTTCCCTCTACATGCCGAAGAACGGACTATATCCGAAATAGTCAGTGGTTCTCAAGTGTTCAAGCACACTATATTGAAATTAGTTTAAATACGTAACTACGTATTCCCACTAACCCACTAATAATACGAATGTGAAAGTGTTTGTGTGTGTGAGGGTGTGTGCATGCGTGTAAGTTTGTTACCTTTTCACGTTCAAACGTCCGAATGGATTTGAATTATACTTGGCACATAGATAGATTACAAAATAAATCGCTATAACACGTAATAATCCTTACATGGTTCTATCAAAATCCACGCTAAGTCGCGAAGTTGAAGAATATTATTTCCATTTTAATTGATTTTTTTCTGGTTGAGGCTTGGGGCAAATTTTGTTTTAAATGCAACTGATTTTAAATATCAAGCTAATATTTTTTGAAGTCACAAACACTTTTTTACGCTTTTCTCGTCTTAAAATATCTTTAAATTAAACATTAAAATTGTTATTTATAGATAAAAGATGCCTACGAAATACGAGAGGACTTCGCTTCGGGCAACCTTTTACACTGAAGAAGCCTTAAAAGAAGCAGTAGAGAGGGTAAGAAACAAAGAATTGACAAACTATGCAGCATCCAAAATGTATGGCATACCTACCTCAACTCTTAATGATCGAGTTTTGAGCAAATCTGGATTAAAGAGTAAAACTCTAGGAAGATCACAAGCAATTCCCACAGAAATGGAAGCTCGTTTGGCTTTATGTCTGCGCACTATGGAAAAATGGGGTTGGGGCTTGTCTAAAGAGGAAGTACTGGATACAGTGGCAGCTTTTGTAAAGGTAAATAAATTACAAACTCCATTTAAGGATGGCAGACCAGGTATCAAGTGGTTCATATCTTTTAGAGAACGACACAAATTATCTGTTAAGAAACCACAAGCTGTGGAGATTCTTAGGAAAAGAATGACGGATCCATTCGTCGTTGACGAGTACTTTACTCTTTTGAAAGAAGTACTCACAGAGTTAAATATCGATGATCCACGACGAATCTGGAACCTTGACGAAACATCTGTTGCACTGGACCCATCAAAAACCAAAGTGGTAGGTGCAATTGGCCATCCAAGTACAAGGACTACAGCAGGGTCAGGTAAAGAAAATATCACAGTATTAGCGACTGTTAATGCGGCAGGAGAGAAATTAAATCCCTTGATTATATTCAAAGGGAAAAACGTATATGAAGAATGGATGTTGAAAGAAAAAACTAATTTTGATTTCGAGATTGCATATGCTGCTAGTAAACGCGGATGGATGGAGGCGGATATTTTTTTTAACTACATGGCAAATCAAGTGTTACTGGGTATAGGAACGGAAAGGCCTCAACTTATGGTGTACGATGGCCATGTGACTCATGTCGATGAGAGAGTAATAGCCTTAGCAGCAGAAAACGGCCTGACTATATTAAAATTGCCAGCACATACTTCTCATCTACTACAACCACTAGATTTAGCGGTATTTAAATCATTTAAAAGTATATGGGACCGAAAACTTGTGGTCTGGCAGCGAGAGAATATTGGTATGAAAGTACGCAAGCAAGCCTTCACCCAATTATTTGCAGAAGCTTGGCATAAAATAAGTCCAGAAGTAATAAGAAACGGTTTCAAAAAGGCAGGGATCCACCCATACAATCCCAACGTCGTTCCAATAGACAAATTTGACCAAGCTGCTTACAAAAGGTGGCAAAAACATGTTAGTGGAAATCCTCAAAACTCTCTAGTATCTAAAAATATTTGCGTCCAATCGCTTGTGCAATTATGTTTGGGTGTAATAAATAAAACATCAAACCGCAGCCCCTCTTCTTGCACCGTAAATGTGAGGCCTATTATTGCAGAAGTAACTGAACCGAACGAAGCAACGAGTTTTGAAGACTTGCTACTTCAAAAAATAAAACAACAATCAAATGGCAAGACTGTTAATAAATTAACTCGCGTAGCCAAAGGGTCAGAAGTTATTACACGAACATATCTAGAAAAACAAAAAGAGACAAACGAAGAAATATTACGTAGGAGTAAGTCTGCTGCTGACGGAGAGAAACCTGGATCATCTGGAATACAGAATACAACTAAAAATTCCAAAACAAAAAATAGCACCTCCACAAAAGGAAAAGGTGTTGGTAAAAAGACGAAAACTACAAAACAATCAAATAACTCAAAGATAGAAAAGAATTCATACGATATAGAACAAAACACTGAAATCATCACATCTGAGATACAGAACATAAATAAAAAGGCAAAGAATTCAGTCCAAAACCAAAACAATAGCACCTCCACAGGAAAAGGAAAGGGTGTTGGTAAAACAACAAAAACTACAAACCAAACAAGTAACTCAAACACAAAAAAGGATTTAGATGATATAAAACAAAATAAAGTGATGAAAAAAACATCAAACAGAAAAAAGGAAACAAAACAGAGTAAAACAATAACAAAGGCAAATCCGTCAAAGAAAATTAAAAGATCACCAAGTATCGCTTCGACATTTGTTGACAGTGATGAAATGAGTCTACACAGTGATTCAGATTTACAAGATTTACCAAGCGACTTTTTTACTTCCCATGACCCCATTATGTCAACTATCCCGAAAGACAAGAAAGAATTGTTACTACGAAAAATAGAGATTGAAAGAATAGTAAAAGAGATTCGTGCAGAAGAAAAAGAAATCGAGAATACAAAAAACAACACAAAAAGCTATACAGTAATGGATAACAAAATTTTGAAAAGGAAAGAAAATATACCGATACAAACAAATATTATGACACAAGACAGAGATGCCACAAAATATCCAAACAAGGAAGAAGATCAGTCAAAAAAGAAAATTAATATAATTTCATCGGTTCCAGTGAGTAGGGAAGTATTGGGCATTCTGTCCCACTTGTCCAACCAAAAGTTGGATAGAATTGTCTGTCCTGCAAAGAATCACTTAAATTAGAATGTGTTCTGTCCTGCAGTTGAAATGATTGGGCATTCTGTCCCACTTTTGTTCGCTCGCGGTGCATAAACGAACAGGAGGGCATCCTGTTCCGACACACCGAACCTCCGTTCGCTCGCGCTCACTTCGGTGTACTCGGTGTGTCAGGATGCCCAATAGCTCCTGTTCGTTTATGCACCGCGAGCGAACAAAAGTGGGACAGAATGCCCAATCATTTCAACTGCAGGACAGAACACATTCTAATTTAAGTGATTCTTTGCAGGACAGACAATTCTATCCAACTTTTGGTTGGACAAGTGGGACAGAATGTCCAATACTTCCTGTTCGTTTATGCATCAACTGATGGTAAATGAAAGGACATGCTCATGACATGCACCTCTGTTCGCTCACTTCGGTGTGTCAGTGTGCCACTTACCGTAGGTAAGATCATGCACCGATCATACTACTGACTCGTAATCGGTTACGGTCAATGGTAAGATCACCTACTTTTTTACCAAAAAACATACCTCGGCTTAAATATACCAACACACTATGATGTTTAGTATGTTTAAGCTTACATTTCAGGGGATAGGAATTTAGGATCTTATCAATAAATAAACACCAGTTTTTATGCATTTATAAAAATAAACAAAATAATGTCTTCGTTTGTGTAATGTAGAATTCTTCATCATTGATCATCCGATCTGAAAAAAAAGAATGTTATGTACATCCACACTTACATAATAATCACCATTTAGAGTCACGAGTACTTTAAAACTACGACGACGATTAAGGATGTTTGAGTAATGTTTGATCTAAAAAAATTATGGATTAATTATGTTTCTAGTGATAACTTCGACTTTTTGGCATTCAAATAATCTCGAAAATATTAACGTTATATTATGCAATAACAGTTTTTCTAGTTTTTATTATTCGTAGGTTTTATAGGAAATATAATATTATGAATTTTTATATTTAAATTTGTTATTATTAAAATATTGGATATTAATTATTATTCTGATTAAATAATTACCTCTAATATGTATCTACTACATAAACCTCATTCAATAAACTAGATACATTTAGATTCAAATTTACTTACAATTAAAATAGAATGCCAGGTATCCTTTTTCTGCGTTCCGCTGTAATTTTTGATGAACTTCTCTAATTTTCAAGCATCTGAAAAAAAAATGTATTTTTTTTTTTCATCAAACAACACACGTAAAAGTATAATAGTGTTTTATGAATAAGGTAGATATTTATACCATGGTACGCCTGGTCTAATTATTGCATTAACTTTTCTTTGTAAATCATGAAGCTAATATAGGAAAATACTAAATAAAATATATTTTTTTCCATCAAACAACACACGTAAAAGTATAATAGTGTTTTATGAATAAGGTAGATTTTAATATTATATTACATTATTCAATTAAATTTATTATAACATGGTACGACTGGTCTAATTGCATTAACTTTTCTTTGTAAATCATGAAGCTAATATAGAAAAATACTAATCAATAAGAGTAACACAATAGATTAAAATATTTGATGGGTAACGAATGAATATATTGGTAATTATTTAATTTTAAAATGTATCAATGTAATAAATAATGAATCGTTTTCAAAAACTAAAATATTATCAATTTAAATCAAAACTTAAATAATTGTGTAATGAATTAAATCTATAATGAATACAATAACTACTACACTTACTTTTAACTGTTCCTTTATCTTCCCATACACTTTTGTTGTACTGGGCTGAAACTACGATGATACTCACCGCGCAGGCGCGCACAGCGTTGTAAATGAACGAGCTAAGACGGGAAATCATAGGAACAGACCGACCGAGTCGATAGGGTTATCAAACCTACTATATATTATAGTATCCAACTATTAATTTTATCCAACTATTAATTAAGGGATCAAATACTTTACTTCTAAAAAAATTTGTAGGCGAAACTACTATATTTTGCGTAAAGCACATAGTGTTGCGATAACTCAAATTAATAGTTATACAAATAATCAGTAAGACATAAATAAATTCGATAAGATTTATCCATTACAAATTAAACCATGCGTCAAATTCATAACTTAGTAAAATAAGGAATTATAAACATCGATAGCATTTAAAGAATGATAATTTTCATAATTTGACTAGAGGTAATATAATCGTGTTTAATATACACAATATTCATTTATAATTTATTGGATTTATAGGGTAAAAACTTATCGCCTCTTAAATTATCTCTTTAATCGAGTTTTCGCTTCTAGTTCACATCCCTGATATGGAAAAAGCTGCAAGCTGTTAAACAAGAATATAATATTGCACATACGCATTGTTAAACCGACACTCGCTTTTATAGTAGGGAGCCAAAGCGGTGATTTCTGCAGTGATTTGAGCGCGTCAGATTAAGCTTGTGTATGCTTCCCACATGTCTATAGTTAACGTGGTATAGAAATCAGATTATCTGAGTGGTGCGTTAAAAAATATACTATTAAGTAGATTTCAAATTGTCAGATTAAAATAGAGAACGTTGTGTAGACCCCAAAGAAGCTTTTATTTAAAGCACTGATGGCTTAAAGTAAAGGGAAAGATACAATAATAATATAATACCATGATTTATATTATATTTTGCCTCCCCTACTATGAACAGCAGCAGAGATACAATTACAAAGCATTTCAATGAAACGCCGCAGCGAGCGCGCGACGTAGATTCTTGTTTATTCAATTTTATTTCATATTCAGCTACATTGATCAATAATAAGGTCGAAAATTGTAGTAAGGCATCATTAGTTTAAAAAACGTTTATATTTCATATTATTTACCACAATATCATCACAATTATTCACATACACATTAAATATTCGGATTTACTTGCTTATTTAAACAATTATAATTTATTTAATTTTAATCTCTTCTTGGAAATTAGGTATTGGTTCAAGATTAAATTCGCTATAAAAGTATGCAACATTTAACATGCTTAAAAAATACACAGATGTATAAAGATACCTAGATTTTGAGGATGCATGATCAGTCAAATCAAATCAAACCATTTATTTCAGAAAATTTACATTCCATATTATTAATTATTATTTAAAATCAAGCAAAATTATATAACATTAAATTTATGTCAAAATCGATGGAAATTACATATATATCTATTAAAGAAACGTATAATATAATTATCTTATTTAATTCTTTTACAATTATATATTTCATATGTTTTACATAGTAATGATCAATGATGATGTAATTGATAACATTAAAACGGACAAACATACGCACATATCAACTCGCGCTTGACAACTATTACACATTTTTGATGACAAAGACCGTTTTCCAACAATAAAAGTCGACGCATGTTGGAACAAGTCACAACTTTTCAAGTGGCTTCGCACCAGTCTTCAACTTCAACTAAAATGTTAGTGAGTATTGAATTAATATTATTACTCTTTTTTTGTGACTAATTCATCAAGATGGTAAAATAATTTATATTAATTTCTTCTTTAATTATTAAAAAAATAATTTAAATTCTTTTTATTTTTATTATTTTATAAAAACAATAATTTTAACTTTACAATTTTTATTAAATTTTTATTGTTTAATAAAATATAAATGTATTGTAGTTTTAATGTAATGACTAATTTTAATGATAATATTATAACGAAATTTTTAAATGTAAATATTGTAATGTTATGGGTCTTAGAAACCCGAAATAAATGATTTTATTTTTTTAATAGGTCCGATTCAGAGTTTGAGGCCCCATCTGTGGTGTCGGCAGCACCGAAAAAGAAGTCAAAGGCGTCAACCAGCAAACGCAAGGCTGGCTTGGAAAAGCAACTCGACTCATCTCCTCCGCTGGAGTTGACCCGCACCTCATCAGACAAAAGTGCTCGACGAAAGCGAAAATACTCGCCCCCGCACGAATTTAACACTACACGGTATGTTCGATTATTATTACCTACTTTACGTTTGCTGAAATTCTATTTCTGTTTCTGCTGGTTTTTAACTGTCTTTGTAATAGCCAACTGTCAACACAGTCCCAACCACGATAATTCAGTTTGCATAGTTACAATGATTTCCTACTTTTTATTTATCAAAACTTAGTTCAGTATCCTGTTGAAGTCTGATAAAACTAGGCACCTAATTGTTTACAGTCAAAAGTGAATGTGCAATAGGTACACTTATTCCTATTTTGTTTGTTTTCTTACTAATATTTATTCTCGATTATTGTATTTTAATGATAATAATATGTTAATTTTGTGTTTTTACAGAACAAGGAGACCGGACTTATTCAATATCTTGCGGGCTGAGGAAGCTAGTTGCAGTGAACCCAAATCTCGTTGCGAGGAAATAATATCAAGCTTCGCCAGCCGAGTTTCTACGGGAACGTCTCGTCGGACTGCGAAGACCGGTGGCGAATATTTTGTGGACCTCAAGATCTACAAAAAATCGGACTACGTGTCTCACGCTGCCAATGTGCGATACAAGACGGCGCTGGTAAGTGTAAAGCTCCAGTGTGACGAGTCATCATCGTCTTGGGGGGCACTGCAAGACTTCTTAGGACAAGCTTTTACTGAGTTTGAGGAGTCGGAGCCCATCCATTACAGTGACAAAAAATAAATTTTATTAAGTAGGTTTACAGTTAATCAATTTATAGTAGATATTAATTTTCTTTTTTAATATACTAGAATAGATTTATAACCTTTTTAATTTTTTTACATTAGTATCGGTTACTGTATTATTGTTTTGATAGCATTGTCTTTTTTAATAGAATAAAATGCCTTTCTGTTCGACGTGTAACATATCTGTACATAGTAAATCATGGGTAGGTCATTTGCGAAGTAATTCACATAGAAAAAGTAGACAGACAATAGAATACAGTGATGGTGTAGAAATCGTCAGCTCTGCATTTCGTAATCGTATTATAACTTATAAGATATTACCTCTTGATCAACTTCAGTTAGCTTCAGTAGATATATTTTTTTCCGAAATTCGTAACAAGTTAAAATCTCTTTTAGATGAAAACCTTATTAAACATTCATGTGTTAAGGTTAATTTCGAACTATTTGGGACGTTTTTGAAGTTCAATGATAATTCACAAGAAATAAAATCTTTTGGAACCAAAAATAAAATATTACATGGTAATTATGATTTTGAAAAAATATATTTGGAAACAGTTAGTTATTTAAAAACTAGTATAGAGGAATTTGAGGATCGTGACAGTGGGTGGACATTTTTAAATAATTTATACATTGAGATTAATATCAATAAATATCAACCACTTAGCGGTTCGAGTTTTATCAGTTTACCCAAATCAATTCAGGCTAAAAAGGCGTGTTTAAATATTATGAATAAAGATCAGCATTGCTTTCTATGGTGTGTGACAGCAGCCTTATATCCAGCTAAAAATCATCCTGAAAGAATTTCGTCATATCCTAATTTTCGTGAATTATTTAATATAAATGGAATGTTTTTTCCTGTATCTTTCCATGACATTAAAATTTTTGAAAAAAATAATCCTAATATTAAGTTCATAATTTATGGTTTAAAAAAAAGTAAAACTATTGTTGGGCCGTTGTATAAATCAGACATTAATAAAACATGCAACGAGAAAATTATACATTTGTTGTATTTAGAAAATAATAACACTTCTCATTATTGTTTGATCAAAGAACCTTCTAGACTGTTTAGAAGCCAAGTTACATCTCATCACAGCAAATTGTACTTTTGTGATTTGTGCTTGATATTTTTCAGTACTTCTAAAGAAGTTGAAAACCATTTATGTGGAGGCGTTGTAACTGTCCTCCCAAATAAGGGCTCAGTAATTAAATTTAAAAACTATGCTCGAAAACAAAACATGCCATTTTGTATTTACGCAGATTTTGAATCGATGCTACAAACCCATACTGAAGCTAACTGTTCTTCTAGCAAAAATACGACTACGTTACACCAACATTTACCTATAGCTTTTGGTTATTATATTGTTTGTCGTGATGACCCTAGTTACAATCGGTACGTATCATATCGAGGACCTGGTTGTGATAAGCAGTTTGTAGATTCGATTCTTAAAGACGTACAAAAAATATTTGATATACTTAGTACACCTGTCCCTATGATATTTTCTATGGCGGATAAGTCTGACTTTGATAATGCCACACGTTGTCATATTTGTGAAAATTTTATTTTTTCGGACAAAGTCCGTGACCATTGTCACGTTACTGGTCGTTACCGCGGAGCTGCGCATCCGTTTTGTAATTTACAGTATAAACGCCCTTCATTCGTCCCCATTTTTTTTCATAACTTAGCTGGTTATGATTGTCATCTTTTTATAAAAGCATTAGGTGAGGTTCCTGGTAATATTAAAATAATACCTAAAACCAAAGAAAACTACATCTCATTTACCAAATTTGTACCAGTTACGAATAATCAGTTTTTTCAACTTCGATTCGTTGATTCATTTAAGTTTTTGGGAACAAGCTTAAGCAAATTGTCAGAGACATTAAAACCGGAAATGTTTAAAAACTTACAAAATCATTTCCCCGATGAAGATGAATTTCAGTTACTCACTCGTAAAGGCATTTATCCATACGAATATATGAACTCGTGGAAGCGGTATGACGAAAAAAGTCTACCCCCAAAAGAATGCTTTTATAGTTCCCTAACTGATCATGATATTTCTGATGAGGATTACCAGCACGCGTGCTTAATTTGGTCAACATTTCAAATCAAAGATTTAGGTAGTTATACGGATTTATATCTAAAAACTGATGTGCTTTTACTGGCAGATATCTTTGAAAATTTTAGACAGACTTGCAAGCAACACTATCAATTAGACCCAGCTTTTTACTTAACAGCACCCAGTTTATCTTTTGATGCGATGTTATTAAAAACAGGAATACAATTGGAACTTATCGATGACTTGTCGATGTTGCGCATGTTACAGAGTGGTATCAGGGGAGGAGTATGTCTGTGCTCTCATAGACATGCAAAAGCAAATAATCCTTACTTAGAAAATTACAAACCATCAGAATCTCCTTCCTACGTCACTTATATTGATTGTAATAATTTATATGGATATAGTATGTGTCAATATTTACCATTATCAGATTTCAGATTTCTTAATGAACAAGAAATCAACAAATTAAATATAACCGAAATACCGATCGATGCAGAGTGTGGTTATATTCTAGAAGTGGATTTACAATATCCTAAACATTTACATAACTTACATAATGATTTACCATTTTGTTCTGAAAAATGCATTCCACCCGGGGGGAAAACTTTCAAACTAGTTCCAAATTTATATGATAAATTTAAGTATGTTATACATTACATTCACTTGCAAACATGTTTAAAACATGGTTTAATATTAAAGAAAATTCATCGAGTGATTAGTTTTCGACAAAGCGCATATTTAAAACAATATATTGATTTGAATACTGCTCTGAGGCAAAAAAGTTCCTCAACATTTGAACAAGACTTTTTCAAACTCTTGAATAACAGTGTGTTTGGAAAAACTTTAGAAAATAATGAGAAGAGGGTCAATGTGCATTTAGTTAATCAGTGGGTTGATAATAATAATGTGACTAAGAAAAGGCATTGTGCACAAAAGCTTATCGCTCGTCCAAATTTCCATAGCGCGACGATTTTTACTGAAAATCTAGTTGCGGTACAATTAAACCCTGATCAAATAATTTTGGATAAACCAATATACATTGGTTTTACCGTACTAGAATTGTCAAAAAGTCATATGTATAACTTTCATTACTCTGTTATTAAACCTTTTTATAAAAATAATGTACAAATGTGTTACACGGACACTGATAGTTTTGTATATCATATACGGACCCATGATTTTTATGATGACATAAAAAGACATTTTTTGCCTTACTTTGATACTAGTAATTTTTGTAATAGTAATCAATATGATTTACCCATTCAAAATAAAAAAGTTCCTGGTTTGTTCAAGGATGAAATGGCGGGTAAAATCATAAGTGAATTTGTAGGCCTTCGTTCAAAGTTATATTGTATTAAAACCATAAATAGCACAATCAAAAAAGCGAAAGGAATTAAGAAAAATATTGTCAGCAATTTCAATGTTACTGATTACCAAAAAACTCTGTACGAAGGCAACATTGTTCACAAAACAAATGTTTTATTTAAGTCAATAAAACATGAGTTGTATACATGTGCTGTGAAGAAAGTTGCTCTGTCTGGTGATGATGACAAGAGAGTCATATCTAAAGATAAAATTTCAACTAGAGCATGGGGTCACAGTAGTATATTTAACTTTTAACTAGATTTAATAAGCTGTACCTAATTAAGAAATTCTTTGTATTGTTTACTTTCGTAGCATAACCTGTGTATTTAGTATGTATATAATAATTATTATGTAGATTTAGAAATAAAATATCAATTATTAAATACATTAATTGTTTTATTTATTACTTCACGACTACATAGATTTTGCAAGCAAACCTGCAGGCTGATGCTAAATTCAAGTAACGTAAGGTTTTATCAAGTTGAAACATGCTTTACTTGAGTAATGTCGGCACTACATATTATAGGCGAACGCCTTGGCCAGCGCGCTGGCCCAATGTGTAGAACGGGCGTTCGCGCGTTGGCGGTAGGTATCTATATACCATCTTGTGGGGAGGCGGCACTGGGCCAGCGCGTTGGCCAACGCATTCGCCTATATGTAGTGCCGACATAATCCTAATCCACACGTGCCGCGCGCGCATGCCTGGTAGTACAACCTACGACGTATATGAACGCGCGGTACAGTTTGTAACATGAGTCCTCATTTATGATAATACCACATACATGTTGCAATCACTATTATAATAATGTGAAGACTTTGTTTTAGTATTCATTCTTGCGTCGACAAGCACTGTAATTAGTTAATCACGTCTACATAATTTACAAAACAAACCTTAACTTATATTATAGTTACTCACGTGTACATAATTTACGTATTTTTGGTAATACAGTCTTGGACCTGACTACACAACGGTAAGTTGATTTATTATTGATTTAAGTCATTAAAATACATAAAATAATCGTTAATTGCAAAGATTTCTGATTTGGTGTTAAATATTTTCTTTTTTTTACAGATAATGGAACGCGTAAAAGATTTGACTGCTACATCCGAAGACAATGTCTACCTACATGAATATGGGGATACTTTCCAGTATGCTCAAGATCCTTTGGAAGGATTTACGGAAGAGTTTTTAAAAATGAAAGCTCAGCAAAAGCCGAACGCTAAGATTCGGGAACGTCGTCCAGCAAAATTAAGAAAAAAATGTGTTTCTAAAAGTGCATTAAGTAAACTGCATATTCCAGTTCATTCGTTTGTGGTAAACAGTGTTCCCAAAAAAGGTTTCCGTCTGATAAAGATCTCAGTGTTTGATTTAGATGGATCCCAGCAACATTGTGACAGTATAGACGATGATAATTTTTTGTTATCCGCACAATATGTTGTAAATGAAAACGGTGATGAAATAATGGACCAAACCGAGAAGTTAGTCAGTAATATATCAAAAAAAATATGTAATTACAGTTATACGAATTGGTTTTAGTTTACTTTGGTATAAAGTATTTGTTTTAGCTGTAGGGTCGCAATAGACTTTAGAATGAATAAGTCGATAAAATTGTAAGATATACTTGTATGAAAATAATATAAGTTAGGGTTTGTTTTGTAAATTAATGTGTACGTAATTATTGCTTAAATAAATGTATGATGTGAATATATTTGTTTTATTTCTATTTCATTCAACTTTAATTATTTAAATAAAAAGCAATAAATATAAGGTATTTTTTATTGAAAGTGTACATTATTTTCTAAACACCATTTTTTTAAACATAATACATTTTTTAATGCACAATACTTCTTATGAATAAAACAGTTATACGATTTGTCCTTACAATACAGATCGAACAGAATGTCAAATCTTGGAATGTCTTTGTAACTTATATCTACAACATTATTATGATCACACAGTTCTTTCACCCATTTCACTTTCTCTTCACCTTTTACGATAATGTTTCGGTCTTTTAAGTAAGGCTTAATAATTCTTCTGAATTCTCTATAATCGATATAGCCTTCGCTCCATCGAAACCCTCTATTTCTTTCTAACCACCGAACATTCTTTTTTTCATCATCGGTTAGCGCTGAGAATGGGTATGGTGGTTTAACATAAAATGTATGTGTATGCTGTCGAGTGGCTATACATAATTCTTTTACTAAAAAGTCGTTATTATTATTTTTAAATCCTTGTAAGTCAACGATTATTGTATTACTATTCATGATATTTTCTTAACGATATTACTCAAAGGCTTATACTCAAATATGCAGTCGTTTAATATCAGACAATATGCAGCTGTCTGATCGGGTATTTCTTGGTCTGTTTCGATTTCTACTCTCACGTCGATTGACCCTTTTAATGTTTCGTGCTGTCGCGAACAGTCGATAACGAATAAGGGAGCAACGTCTCTGAATTCTTTCAAACTCATCAACGGCTCTGACCGACGTCCGTGATACGACTGTTGAAATCTAGCATACTGTTCGTATAATAAAGTAAATTTGTCTTCTGTAAAACTGACGTTTAATCCCTCATATGGATAGTATGACGAATTTAAAAACACTCTTACATCACGTACGTGACAGTGATCAAACTCCGCCATCGACAATTCACTGTTCTGTTTGCGGTTGGTTTGTAAAGCTAATACAACAAATCGTGGTTTTTCTATTTGAGATGAAGTTTTAATGGACCAAGTATGTTTACGAGTTTTGGGTAGTAATGGATACTCGTATAAATCCCAGTTACGATATGCTAATGGAATAGCTCGATCTTTTTCTAATTGTTTTAGTAAATTTATTCTTTCGCGATCAGATACTTTAATATGAGGTACTCTCCAGATAATTTTACTTATAACAATATCTTCCAAAACTTCTCCTGTTTTCAACTTGATTGCATTAAGGTTAGTGTTACATCTAAGCAACACTAACTCATGTTTGCAGTTAATGATAATTTTTTCATAATCTTCCGCAAATCCTAAAATCTTGTTTAGAGGAATGGATACAGAAAATTCACCACTTGTATTATTTATACCTTCTGGCGACCACCCCCAAACTCGAGCATATTTTGATTCGTTTTGATTTAAGGACAGATAAGACTTTATGGTCGTAGTAACACCAGCGTTTTTTATTTTATCTATTTCTACTCCATTTAATTCATATCTTATGTCTTGAAATAGAAATAATGCTGGATTATTAACGAAATGTATATTTGAAACCTTTTCTTTAGTTGTCCTGTTATAGACAATTACTTTGCCTTCGATATACAAACTGCTGAGCGAAGGCAGCACATATAGGTCTTGTTGATTGATGGGGATTCGTATTTCATCATTCTTGTTGAAACTTGTTACGTACGGTTTGTATGAATGATACTCAAAACTTTCGATGCTGTTGTCGTATGAGGTTTGCTGAGATATGTTTAAAATATTCATTTTATTAAACCAATTAGTTTGAGGTATTCTTTATTGCTTTTAGTAAGCTTCTTTTTTAACTGCTGTCGTGTGTCTTTGCGAGAAGATCTTTTAGGACTGACTTGGACATTTGATATGTCAGGGGTTTTATGGAAATTTATCATTTTTTTCTAAAATGTAAATACAATTGTACCTCTTCACCTCGTAAATTTACTTCTTTGTTATCAGCGTCTAACAGTCTTATATTGATGGAACTAATAGAAGTTTGATTGACTGGAAAATAAATTAAATTTTTTGGTATTTCTATTATTCGATATCCAGGAGGTACATTAGGAACAAATTCGTAAATAATATGGCTTGCTTTTCCGTTCACAAATGAACCACTAACTACATCACATTCAATCCTCACGATAGTTGTTGATAGAATGCTGACAGGATACTGTGAATCAGTGCTTATATTAGCTTTTATTGTTTCCATTCCAAAGCCTAGTATGTTCCCAATTGAATCATCTTTATTAAAATGAACGTCTTTAGAACAAAATATATTTGTTTTCAATGTGTTATTATTGCATCTCAGTTTTAGCAATGTATTTTTTATGTTAGTTTTCAAATAATCACAAATATCTTGAAGCTCGTAGGACCCTTCAGGAATTTCGATCATTTCATTGTCACCGTAATAAAACTTGTTGTTTCGTCCATCAATATTAGGTATAGAGTTAAAAGTTGAAAAGTACAAAAGACCACATTCATAGTCTCCAAGAAGTTCCAACGTCGGAGAATAGTTTGTCGTCAAAGAGGCTCCGCTCCCGGTTATAGATACAGTGAAAGACATTTTGATACTGACACGTTTATTTATTTTTAATATTATTTAAATGTTTCTTCCAATATTTTTTTAAAAATTTAATACATAGATGACCACAGTTTGTTGTTCCAAATGCTTGATGTCTGTTATAATTATAGTTTATGGGCAAATTATTCATATATTTCATCAGTTCTAATGGTGGTTTTAAATTACCAAAGCTATCATAGTATTCTACGTAGCTGTTTTGTTTTACATAGGCTACCCAATGTGTGCCAGGATTCACATTACTATCTAAATTTACAATTCCACATTCTATTTTTCTAGGTTTTAAAGGCAACGTATCTCTCATGTAAACGCCGCGAAAGTATGGAATTTCACCAGCATACTCCAATATGTCTAAATTCGTAAGCGCACGCCTGGGCAGCCGCCTAATTAGTTTTTTGATGGGTTCAAATATAACCCTGCTCCTTTTTTATGAGGTTTAATATATAATCCTTTTCCAAGAGCGACCGCTTCCATCATTCTGTTGTGTCTTTCAGATTCTTGGAGACTCTTTTGTGCTGCTTTAGAATCGTTAACGGCTTTGGCTATACCTGCTGCACCTCCTGCTAATGAACCTAACGCCGACAATCCCGCAAAAATAGGAATAAGCGGTAAAAGTCCACCACATTTTGGAAGTGGAATTATACGTGGTAAACATATTCCTTTCTTTTTACTGAACAGTTTTTTCGCAGCTGCATACGCATATTTTATAGCAGAGTGATGATCCTTGGATTTAAGTTTTTTTAAATGAGCATGTATTTTTTTAATACCCTTCTTAAATGATTTAATACCACTTCCAGCTCTGATTTTTGTTTTCATAGCATTTTTTACTATCCACGAGGCAATCTTTTCTCCCTTACCAGCATCTTTTGATTTCAACCTCTTCTTTGCCATACTCAAAAGTTCTAAATCAGCTTTACGTCGAGCACTAGGATCTTTATTTATATAAGCAATATCGTGATGCATGCAAGCTTCATCCAATTTGTTAACTCCTCGATCGCCTTGTAGTATTCGTTTTTGAAGTTTCGTCCCAGGACCGCAAAATTGATATCCAGGTAAATGCAACTCAAACGGTAAATGGTCTATCAAGTTATTGATTACACCACTGCCTTCCTTCATTGATAAGTATGTATTGTGATATAGCACTGATTATGTGCTTTATATATCTAAATAACTAATTCACTTTTATCTATCCAACTATTTTCTTCGGCACCCAATCCTAACCACTTCACAAAAAGTTTGTTGCCTCTTTTCTTTAGAACTTTTTCGATAAGATAAATATCAGGAAATTTAGTTTTTTGTAATTCTTTTCCATAAAAACAACCAACAATGTTTTGTTTATGTTTGTCTTGTAATTGATACGTTTGAGGACTAGTTTCGTTGACTTTTATGATGCGAAATATTTCCGTTGACCAATTAGGGGTGTAGCCTTTATAAAAATCGCCTTTGTATTTACTTATACGAACAAAATCGCCAACTCGAAAAGACGATTCTTTGCGTACTTTTTTTGGCTGTTGGCTTTTGATAATATTCAATCGAACTGTATTTTGATTTGAACTGTTAACGTCTATTGGTTTATGTTTTGTAATGCGGTGCACAGTATTGTTATAATTCTGCACAACGGACCTTAAATTATTTTTATACCATTCATATTTTCCACATAAACTAAATAATTTGTAAAGACGTGATTTTATAGTTCTTATTACTCGTTCGACGATAGAAGCTTTTTTTACAGAAAATGTGGAATAATGATTTATGTTATAAGTTTTCATTAAATGCTTAAAAGAATCGTTATAAAACTCTGTACCTAGATCTGTTTGTAAGTTTTTAGGTTTTCGTGTGGATTCTGTTAATATACTGCACATAGCACTTGATACAATTTTTTTAGATTTTGATTTTAACGGTCTAGCCCACACGTATTTTGATAAAACATCAATCACTATGAGAACATATTTAAATCCTTTATTAATCGACGAATATTTTTGTAAGTCCACTAGGTCAGCTTGCCATAAATCATCCAGACCTTTAATGACCGTATGTCGACGAACGAAGTTTCGTCTCGCTCCTCTGTGTAGTTCATTTACTATATCTTGTTTACTCATTCTGAACAGATTTTGCTGCAATCATGTTATCGATTTCTTGTTTTGTGTAGTACATTTTACTTAAATTTGTAGTAGTAATTTTTTCTAAACTATGGAGAAAGTTTCTGACATTACTTTGGATTTTCATCATTTCATTTTTAAGGGCTTGGACACTTTTATCTACGTATTCTTTATTCACAGCCTCGTCGTCTTTTTCTGGAATTTGCACCCCTTTTAATTTCGATGACTTTAAATCGAATTCCCCTGTATCGGACCTTACCAATGTATCGCTAAGAATTTCAGAAAATTCAGATAATCGTAAACGCTTATGAACGTGATGACCAAATTTGTCTATATTCATTGCCGTCTTGCTAGGTTCTATGGTGTAATAGAACTGCTAAATTTTCCTGATGGCAGCCTTATATATTTCATTTTTTTAATGATACCAGCTTCTTTCATTTCTTCAAGTATGGCATTAATTTCATTATCTAATCCCGTATTACCAGCCGCCTGAGATGCACATAATATTTTCAGTCTCTCAACTAACTCATTAGGATCATTCCAGTATACTAAATCAGTGTCTTTCTTAACTTCTTTCAAAATGTCGATTCCTTCACCTCGCTGAAGACTTTCTACGCTACTGGTATTATTTCTAGCGAATTTAAATAGTGGCTTTATCACGTGAGTATATTTGAACCCTTTATTACCATTTATTTGGTTCGATGGTTTCCAGTTACGTTTATGTGCATTAGTGTCGATGAGTAGCAATTTATAATTTTGTAAGTCTTCCTCTGTAATAATATCTAAATTAGGTTTTTTTTTGTACAACAATTCTGCCAGACCAGAAGTTTTTTTTAAAGAGCGGCTTCCAATTTTCAGAACTTTTCCATCATCGTGTAAACGGGTTTTGCCTAGCCAAAGTTTTCCTCGTTCACTTCTTACTCCATATGGTATATCTTCTTTCAGCGCTTCAGGCGATGCAGACCAAGACAAGGAATCGTTTGCGATACTTGGTGAGGATTGAATAGATTTAAATGAGTTCTCATGGATATCATAATCCTCAGAAGATGATGTAGTAAGCGTTTTGTCAGGTGTTTTAGAATTAAAGTCGTCATTATCTGAATTTTCTTCATCATCAAGATCCGTCTCAGATTCTTCTTTTTCATGTGAACCATATTTTGAAGATTCTTTTTCGTCTTCGTCATGACGTTTTTTTTCAGTTTTGCTTGCTAATAATTTTAGCGGACTGACGATCGGTTGAAATATCGTCTCCAGTACCATGTCATTTGTGTTTTTAGTATTTTTTATCATTTCTACCTTTCTTTTCACTGCAGACGCTGATTTCACAATTTGTTCCTTAAGATTCCGCTCCATGTTAAGAATTCTACTCTGATTGATGTCTCAAGTTGTACTACTACATAGTGGGGTACGTATAAGCTTTATAGAATAAATTAATCCACTATTATAAATGTATCAAATTTCATTCTGTAACAACCATTATTTCGTTCACAATCCTTATTGATTACCACATAACTGTACGGTTTACTCCACACAGTTGAACACATTTCACGAAATTGCGACCACGTCATATCAGACCCTACATGTTCATCGTAGATATGTCTTAGATTAATCTCGTCTTGTTTAAACAATATGATGAGATTGGCATTATCTCTTACTAGTTGTTTGGGTATTTTAGTATAAGTTTGGTTAAGATAAAAGCAATCAATATTTTTGTGACGACCCATAGCAAAATAATCACGTATATTATTTTGATTTTCGCATGCAACATCGTCAAATATGATGATAGAATTAGGTAAGGCTTCTTCTGGACTTAAAATTTCACTGTTATGATTATACTTGTGATACGATGTATCCACAACTTTTTCCAATACTTTTTCTAAAAAGACGTACTTAGGTTGATACAAAGACTTTGAATACACATAAAGGTTTCTGAATCGTGGACCATTCGGGTGTAGTAACAAACTGATTACTAAGTTTGTTTTCCCACAGTTTGAGGGACCACAAACAATACTGCGAATGGTATTTGGTAGTAAATTTCCGTGTCGCTTAACTTCATTTTTAATTGCAGGACAGACACATTCTAATTTAAGTGATTCTTTTTGTTTCAGAAATTTCATAACTGTTTAATCCAATCGACCACTGTGATTAGTGGATTATGACAAAATGATAATCATGCAGTGTGTTGACTCATATAAACAGATAACTTCAAACATACGAAATTAAATGTTCCTATAATAGCTAGCTAGATCTTTCAACCATCCAATCATCGATGAGAAGCTATTTTTTATCACTTGATGCATAAACGAACAGGAATGATTGGGCATTCTGTCCCACTTGTCCAACCAAAAGTTGGATAGAATTGTCTGTCCTGCAAAGAATCACTTAAATTAGAATGTGTCTGTCCTGCAGTTGAAATGATTGGGCATTCTGTCCCACTTTTGTTCGCTCGCGGTGCATAAACGAACAGGAGCTATTGGGCATCCTGACACACCGAGTACACCGAAGTGAGCGCGAGCGAACGGAGGTTCGGTGTGTCGGAACAGGATGCCCTCCTGTTCGTTTATGCACCGCGAGCGAACAAAAGTGGGACAGAATGCCCAATCATTTCAACTGCAGGACAGACACATTCTAATTTAAGTGATTCTTTGCAGGACAGACAATTCTATCCAACTTTTGGTTGGACAAGTGGGACAGAATGCCCAATAATTCCCTACTCCAGTGACCCGCAATGAATCAGCTTTCGCTAAATATTCAATCCGAAACCTAGAAATGATCGATCCCAGCAGTGACTTTTTTACTTCCCAAGATTTACCAAGCGACCTTTTTACTTCCCAAGAACTCATTATGTCCACTATCCCGAAAGACAAAGAAGAATTGTTCCTACGAAAAAAAGAAATTGAAAGAATAGTAAAAGAGATTCGTGCAGAAGCAAAAGAAATCGAGAATACAAAAAACAACACAAATAACTATACAGAAATGGATAAGGAAATTTCAAAAAGGAAAGAAAATGAAGGAAAAGAAAACATACTGATAAAAACAAATATTATGACACAAGAAAAAACTCAAGATAGAGATGATACAAAATACAAGAAAGAATATAAGTCAAAAAAGAGAATTAATATAATTTCATCGGTTCCAGTGACTCCCGAAGAATCAGCTTTCGCTAAATATTCAATACGAAACCTAAAAATTATCGATCCCAACAGTGACCTCCACAATCCAAATCCAAACAAATCCTTTGCAGGCATCCAAATAAAAGGAGAAAAACAGGTAAACACAACTGAACCTCCGAAACAGCCAACCCTCTACGATGTTGGTGACACAGTACTTACCAGATATTTCAAAAAAAATTGGAATTATTATGTAGGTACAATTAAAAGAGTGGACACGAAAGAGAAAAAATATACTATCTCATTTCATAGAGCTGTTGGAAAGAATGAAAATGTGATGTTTGTTGTCCCTAAGCGAATAGATGAAGACTATGTTCCTGAAGAAAACATAGTAAAAACGATTGAGTTACTGCAGATAAAGGAGAATCCTCTTCAGTATGTACTGCTGAATGATGAAGATAGCGTTTATTTTTAGTTTAAGTAAACTATGCCTGTAACTACTTACCAAAAATTGCAATAATACGTTAAATTTTATGATAAGAATTTTACTATTTAGATTTTATTTTTGTTAACACTAGTTTGTGCCAAAGTTGACAAGGTATGCTGAATCTGTAGGCTAGCTACATTTTAATTTTTACCAGTTATCTGAGGGTATATAAAAAGACTGTTAATTTTTTGAGACTGATAGTTAAAAGGTATATTTTTTTATAAGAGTAATAATTATTTGTTTTTTTTGTACAACTTTCCAAATAAAATTGATTAACCTATCAGGTAGTTTTTATTTCTATTGTAATAGGTCCTATTACAATGCCCACACTTATTATTATTTTATGCATCACAATTTTAATGAAAGTAATATTTGTAAGTCAGTCCTGACTCCTGAGTAGTTAGTACCTTTCTCAAATTACAAGTTAAAAAAAAAATTTAGAAACTAAAATATGTGCTTTTATATATTGTTTATATCTACTATCTAATGACGCTATGACTATCCAATCTAAGGTATGTGTACCTTTTCATTATTTATTCCTAGGACTCGAAGGATAAAAGTTTGAGAAACTTAATTAGGATGAGGAGGGAAGACCGGACTATAAAAACGCAAAAAAAAAGAAAAAGAATCGTATGTGTCAAATCTTATGAGTAATTTTTGACCGGATCATTGATAAATGTATGGACGTAAGTCCGGATGTTTTCCTAATGTGTACTTTATTATTAAACGTATAGAACTGAAGATACCACATAGTCCGATCTTCGGCTGAAATGTTTTTTTCTTCACTATGGTAAGTTGAAAAAGTCTGCTTTTTAAACGCTTAATTTGCTTAGAAAAATATCATCTAGCGCAAACCAAAAATTAGGGGTTAAACAATATTTCTTTGACATTAATTTACAGAAGACCGCAAAAGAAAAACGACATCGAATCAAGAGAAATAAAATAAAAATGCAGCACCTCTAAAATTTTCGGCTAATGCGTCCGATCTTAGGCGACCCAACCTTAATTATATTATTTAAAACTTACTCCTCCATATACGAAACCATCAACTCGAATTGCGAACAACTTGTCCTCATATTTGAAGAGTATAAAATAATTAGTTTATAACACGAAAGTTACTAGGTAATCTCTAAAACGTAGGTAAACAAGAATCAAGTATATTGTTTGGTAACCCATACAACTTAAATACACCATTCGTTTGGTTTACTTCTCTCATAAAATAAACACTACTAAAATTTGTTGGTTAATAATTTGACGTTTCAATACTACCAACACTACGAAACAAATGCTTGCCTCTCACGATGAGTAAACGCAGATCAAGTGGTTTGGCTCGATCGTAACTCATACTCGCCTAATCTTGACAGTCGCCGAGTTAGGAGTTTATTCAATTACGCCGAAGTAAAATCACTTGATCTTTTCACATGAAACTCGCACTCGGCACACGGGTCCAAGACTGTATTACCAAAAATGAAGAGTGAGAATGAGTAACTATAATATAAGTTAAGGTTTAAGGTTTGTTTTGTAAATTATGTAGACGTGATTAACTAATTACAGTGCTTGTCGACGCAAGAATGAATACTAAGGCTCAACTCACACTGGCACAGAGTCGAAGCGAAGCGACGCGTCATGTTTTGCACGGCGACGCGCGTGTTCGCGCGGCGACGAGCGTCTGCGCGCGACGATGCTCGTATTAGCGCGTTCGGATCACAGTGCTGGACTAGTGACTTTCGAACATTCGTGAATGGTGCTCGCTCGGCAGTATACGATGGTTGATATCGATCTTATCATGATTGCGCTAATATCAGAAGTTGAAGAGGAAGAAAGTAAAATTATATCAGAAGCTGAGAATAGGAAAATAAAACGAAAATTTTGGGTTCACGAGTTATGGAAGAAAAGACATATTCTTGGCGAATTCAAAACACTTTGTAGTAACGATTTAAGCCAGGACCCAAGATATTTTTATGATTATTATAAAATGGGCTTAGATAAATTTGAAAATTTGGTAAATATTTTGAGGCCTCACATCCAAAAGCAAGAAACAAATTTAAGAATACCTATTTCCGTTGAAGAGCGGATATCAATATGCTTGAGGTATGTACGTAAATTTTTAAGAGCTATTATTGTTATTTTTGATCGACTATGACTCGGAAAACTGTGTTCGAATTCAGCGCAAGCATAGTAATACTGGACTTGATGAACGAGCGGTACCCCTTGTGTGAGTTTGATCGAGTACGAAACGTTACTATCGCGTCTGCGTCACAGCCGAATTAGTATGGGAAATCGAACAGCGCCCCTAGCGGACGTATGGGGAAGTTTTGATTCCGACAGACGCGATAGTAACGTTTCGTACTCGATCAAACTCACACTAGCCCCTCGGATGTGTGTGCATTTGTTATTTCAATTTGCTTTTAAATGATAGGCGGTGGTAGTACCGTAACGTACCTAGTAGTTCTGTAATTTTGCGTGAGAAGACCTTTATAACATCAGTGGATTTTTCTCGAGCGTCGTCAGAACACCCTGCCTTAGTTTCGTTACAATATGATCGACAGTTTGAGAACACAAATAGGACAAAAATAAAAGCATTTGTTTTTATTTATATAGATTTATTTATCTTGAATCATAATTTTTACGCATTATTATACAAGGTGTAAGGAACAGTTCTCCAGAAACTGATAGCATGCATATATCACATCATTTTAAGCTAAAAACTACATGACATTATTTCCGGAAAGTATAGGTAGGTATGACAAAAAATAAGTATTTATAATTTTTTGGAGAACCGTCCCACCCTGTTTACTTAGTTTAATAATTAATAAATCAGGGCATTCATCAGCCATACATAACGTCATTCACTGTAGTCATTATCGCCTTCCCTCCGTTGCCGCGTCGTCATCCCAATCGGCAATGGTATGTACGGTGAAGGTGGCAGCTCGAGATTTTCTATACGATAGCTCGAAGAAGTGCTATTTCCGAACTGATTAATGGTTGTGCAGTTGGTACTGGTTGACGTATTTGTAGAAGGAGTATAAGTGGTTGGTAGCTGTATTGTATAATAGCCGGTATTTGGCTGCATTGTATATGTGTTAACATTATAGTTAGTGGAATTAGATTGCAGCTGAAGACTTTCTGATTCGGTTCGTAGTTCTGTTGTATAGCCACTGGATGAAGAAGTATTTGCTTGCCTTGGGTTGATATTAGTTGTTTCAGGTTGAAAGGAAGCATTGGAAGCAACTTTTATTTCCGCGTCAGTTACTAAAAGTAATATCTGTCGTTTCAGTTGCGCTTGCATTTGTATTGGCATCTGTTTAACGGTTTTAGACATAGAGAGAAAAAATGTGTCTGTTGGATCTTCTTCTTTTTTCTTATTTTCCAGATATTGCGCGAATAACATTTGTGATAGTGGTTGGGACTTCTTTCGTGTAGTATCGGAATGGTTGGATAATTGTGATTCGGGTCGAGATGGCAACGCAGCGGACAAGTTGGTGTCGGTATCAGTGTTTAGGTCAGTTTCTTCGGAGCTATCTAAGTTACACGTCTGTGGTTTGTTCTGCAAGTATGGTTTTAAAAACTCCAATTCTTTTTCAAATCTTATTGGCTTATCATTTGATCTAGCAGAACCACTCTTAAATTGCCTTAATCTAATGGCCTTTTTGTAGCAATCTCGAATTCTTTTCCACCGCTTTTGACACTCCGCCTCTGAAAAAGGAACACAAAATTGTAACTTTTATTTTAATCTAATAAAATGTATTATTTACGTGTATTTTTTAAATTGTTACAGATTTCTGACTACGGCGATAAGCTTTCAAGCCTTAGGTCAAAGTTATCGAGTAGGATACAGCACTGTTTTAACAATTGTACATGAAGTTTGCGCAGCAATATGGAAATATTTACAGCCACTTGTTATGCCGAAGCCTACACAAGAATTATGGACTAAAATAGAGGAGGAATTCAGAACCATATGGAATTTCCCTAATTGTATAGGGGCAATTGACGGTAAACACGTCAATATAAGGGCTCCCTGGAATAGTGGCAGTCTCTACTTTAATTACAAAAAATATTTCAGTACTGTCTTGTTAGCCGTTGTTGACGCAAAGTACAAATTCATTATTGTTGACATTGGAGCATATGGACGTAACAGTGATAGCGGCATATTAAACAGCTCTAAATTTGGACAAAGATTACAAAATAATACGATTGCTATACCGCCTAATAAAAGGTTGCCAGGTATGATAGAAGAAATGCCACATGTTTTTGTAGGAGACGAAGCATTTCCCTTGTCCGAACACATTATGAGACCATATCCTGGAAATCAGGTGTCTGACAATCATGAAAAGAAAATTTTTAATTATCGCTTAAGTCGAGCAAGGCGCCTAGTAGAAAGTGCTTTCGGAATCCTGTCACAAAAATTTGAGGTTTTTCAAAAAAAAATAAATATGCAACCGATGCATCTTGATTCTATGGTTCTTGCATGCACATGTTTGCATAATTACATAAGAGAAAATGACGAACTCGAAAACTTGCAATTGCCAAGTAATAGTATATTACAAAATATGCGGTCAGTCGATAACCAAACTACGTCAAATGCCATGGTGATCAGAGATAAATTCAAATCTTATTTTATATCCGAGCATGGGGCAGTACCATGGCAAAACGAAATGATCACACGATGTTAAAAAAGTGGTCATAATGTTACATTATTAAACACAACTGAATACTTCATTGGATTTACATCGCGTGTACATAAAATAAAGGGTGTAAAAAAATTACCCCCAGAACCGAAAGTGGGGAAAACTACTCGTCAATACAAACATTTTTTCCCAAGAAACCATACCTGGGAAATCAAGGGTTTCCAGGATAATCGGTTTCAAAGTATATACTTGAATTGATGATATTTCATACAATTCGTGTTATTTACCCTGTTACCGATTTCGTTAGCGATTTTAAATGCTGGTAGCATGATACAAAACACGAATATGTTAATATAACAACCAAATGAGTACAAACTACGCACCTAATTATCCCTGAAAAACTTGATTTCCCAGGTATAGTTTCTTGAGGGAAAATGTTCGCATTGATAAGTAGTGTTCCCCACTTTCGGTTCTGGGTTTAATTTTTTTACACCCTTTATAACTATTGTGTATGTTATGTAAATGTAATAATAAACAGTTAGAACTTACCAGAAATTTGCATTTCACCGCTTACTTTTTGCCAGGCATTTTTCCTACAATTTTTATCACTGTAGGTTTTCGCCTTGACGTTAAACAGACATTCATATTTCTGTACTAAAAAAATTAATTTTTCATCTTCGTCCATTGTCGTATAGTTCAGCACTGTCGTCCGTCCGTAGTGGTCGGCGTCTGACGCGTCACTGCGGCCGAGTAACGCGCGGCGACTCGCGAATCCGCTCGACTCCAGCCGAGCGTCGAAGCGCGAATGCGCGCGTCAACGCGCGTCGACGTGCGCTTCCATATTTACATAGCACAAATTTGTACTTAAATAATGGAACAATAGAGATGAATATGCTATAGGCTGAAAAATATAACGCGTCGCGTCGCTTCGACTCTGTGCCAGTGTGAGTTGAGCCTAAAACAAAGTCTTCACATTATTATAATAGTGATTGCAACATGTATGTGGTATTATCATAAATGAGGACTCATGTTACAAACTGTACCGCGCGTTCATATACGTCGTAGGTTGTACTACCAGGCATGCGCGCGCGGCACGTGTGGATTAGGATTATGTCGGCACTACATATAGGCGAATGCGTTGGCCGACGCGCTGGCCCAGTGCCGCCTCCCCACAAGATGATATATAGATACCTACCGCCAACGCGCGAACGCCCGTTCTACACATTGGGCCAGCGCGCTGGCCAAGGCGTTCGCCTATAATATGTAGTGCCGACATTACTCAAGTAAAGCATGTTTCAACTTGATAAAACCTTACGTTACTTGAATTTAGCATCAGCCTGCAGGTTTGCTTGCAAAATCTATGTAGTCGTGAAGTAATAAATAAAACAATTAATGTATTTAATAATTGATATTTTATTTCTAAATCTACATAATAATTATTATATACATACTAAATACACAGGTTATGCTACGAAAGTAAACAATACAAAGAATTTCTTAATTAGGTACAGCTTATTAAATCTAGTTAAAAGTTAAATATACTACTGTGACCCCATGCTCTAGTTGAAATTTTATCTTTAGATATGACTCTCTTGTCATCATCACCAGACAGAGCAACTTTCTTCACAGCACATGTATACAACTCATGTTTTATTGACTTAAATAAAACATTTGTTTTGTGAACAATGTTGCCTTCGTACAGAGTTTTTTGGTAATCAGTAACATTGAAATTGCTGACAATATTTTTCTTAATTCCTTTCGCTTTTTTGATTGTGCTATTTATGGTTTTAATACAATATAACTTTGAACGAAGGCCTACAAATTCACTTATGATTTTACCCGCCATTTCATCCTTGAACAAACCAGGAACTTTTTTATTTTGAATGGGTAAATCATATTGATTACTATTACAAAAATTACTAGTATCAAAGTAAGGCAAAAAATGTCTTTTTATGTCATCATAAAAATCATGGGTCCGTATATGATATACAAAACTATCAGTGTCCGTGTAACACATTTGTACATTATTTTTATAAAAAGGTTTAATAACAGAGTAATGAAAGTTATACATATGACTTTTTGACAATTCTAGTACGGTAAAACCAATGTATATTGGTTTATCCAAAATTATTTGATCAGGGTTTAATTGTACCGCAACTAGATTTTCAGTAAAAATCGTCGCGCTATGGAAATTTGGACGAGCGATAAGCTTTTGTGCACAATGCCTTTTCTTAGTCACATTATTATTATCAACCCACTGATTAACTAAATGCACATTGACCCTCTTCTCATTATTTTCTAAAGTTTTTCCAAACACACTGTTATTCAAGAGTTTGAAAAAGTCTTGTTCAAATGTTGAGGAACTTTTTTGCCTCAGAGCAGTATTCAAATCAATATATTGTTTTAAATATGCGCTTTGTCGAAAACTAATCACTCGATGAATTTTCTTTAATATTAAACCATGTTTTAAACATGTTTGCAAGTGAATGTAATGTATAACATACTTAAATTTATCATATAAATTTGGAACTAGTTTGAAAGTTTTCCCCCCGGGTGGAATGCATTTTTCAGAACAAAATGGTAAATCATTATGTAAGTTATGTAAATGTTTAGGATATTGTAAATCCACTTCTAGAATATAACCACACTCTGCATCGATCGGTATTTCGGTTATATTTAATTTGTTGATTTCTTGTTCATTAAGAAATCTGAAATCTGATAATGGTAAATATTGACACATACTATATCCATATAAATTATTACAATCAATATAAGTGACGTAGGAAGGAGATTCTGATGGTTTGTAATTTTCTAAGTAAGGATTATTTGCTTTTGCATGTCTATGAGAGCACAGACATACTCCTCCCCTGATACCACTCTGTAACATGCGCAACATCGACAAGTCATCGATAAGTTCCAATTGTATTCCTGTTTTTAATAACATCGCATCAAAAGATAAACTGGGTGCTGTTAAGTAAAAAGCTGGGTCTAATTGATAGTGTTGCTTGCAAGTCTGTCTAAAATTTTCAAAGATATCTGCCAGTAAAAGCACATCAGTTTTTAGATATAAATCCGTATAACTACCTAAATCTTTGATTTGAAATGTTGACCAAATTAAGCACGCGTGCTGGTAATCCTCATCAGAAATATCATGATCAGTTAGGGAACTATAAAAGCATTCTTTTGGGGGTAGACTTTTTTCGTCATACCGCTTCCACGAGTTCATATATTCGTATGGATAAATGCCTTTACGAGTGAGTAACTGAAATTCATCTTCATCGGGGAAATGATTTTGTAAGTTTTTAAACATTTCCGGTTTTAATGTCTCTGACAATTTGCTTAAGCTTGTTCCCAAAAACTTAAATGAATCAACGAATCGAAGTTGAAAAAACTGATTATTCGTAACTGGTACAAATTTGGTAAATGAGATGTAGTTTTCTTTGGTTTTAGGTATTATTTTAATATTACCAGGAACCTCACCTAATGCTTTTATAAAAAGATGACAATCATAACCAGCTAAGTTATGAAAAAAAATGGGGACGAATGAAGGGCGTTTATACTGTAAATTACAAAACGGATGCGCAGCTCCGCGGTAACGACCAGTAACGTGACAATGGTCACGGACTTTGTCCGAAAAAATAAAATTTTCACAAATATGACAACGTGTGGCATTATCAAAGTCAGACTTATCCGCCATAGAAAATATCATAGGGACAGGTGTACTAAGTATATCAAATATTTTTTGTACGTCTTTAAGAATCGAATCTACAAACTGCTTATCACAACCAGGTCCTCGATATGATACGTACCGATTGTAACTAGGGTCATCACGACAAACAATATAATAACCAAAAGCTATAGGTAAATGTTGGTGTAACGTAGTCGTATTTTTGCTAGAAGAACAGTTAGCTTCAGTATGGGTTTGTAGCATCGATTCAAAATCTGCGTAAATACAAAATGGCATGTTTTGTTTTCGAGCATAGTTTTTAAATTTAATTACTGAGCCCTTATTTGGGAGGACAGTTACAACGCCTCCACATAAATGGTTTTCAACTTCTTTAGAAGTACTGAAAAATATCAAGCACAAATCACAAAAGTACAATTTGCTGTGATGAGATGTAACTTGGCTTCTAAACAGTCTAGAAGGTTCTTTGATCAAACAATAATGAGAAGTGTTATTATTTTCTAAATACAACAAATGTATAATTTTCTCGTTGCATGTTTTATTAATGTCTGATTTATACAACGGCCCAACAATAGTTTTACTTTTTTTTAAACCATAAATTATGAACTTAATATTAGGATTATTTTTTTCAAAAATTTTAATGTCATGGAAAGATACAGGAAAAAACATTCCATTTATATTAAATAATTCACGAAAATTAGGATATGACGAAATTCTTTCAGGATGATTTTTAGCTGGATATAAGGCTGCTGTCACACACCATAGAAAGCAATGCTGATCTTTATTCATAATATTTAAACACGCCTTTTTAGCCTGAATTGATTTGGGTAAACTGATAAAACTCGAACCGCTAAGTGGTTGATATTTATTGATATTAATCTCAATGTATAAATTATTTAAAAATGTCCACCCACTGTCACGATCCTCAAATTCCTCTATACTAGTTTTTAAATAACTAACTGTTTCCAAATATATTTTTTCAAAATCATAATTACTATGTAATATTTTATTTTTGGTTCCAAAAGATTTTATTTCTTGTGAATTATCATTGAACTTCAAAAACGTCCCAAATAGTTCGAAATTAACCTTAACACATGAATGTTTAATAAGGTTTTCATCTAAAAGAGATTTTAACTTGTTACGAATTTCGGAAAAAAATATATCTACTGAAGCTAACTGAAGTTGATCAAGAGGTAATATCTTATAAGTTATAATACGATTACGAAATGCAGAGCTGACGATTTCTACACCATCACTGTATTCTATTGTCTGTCTACTTTTTCTATGTGAATTACTTCGCAAATGACCTACCCATGATTTACTATGTACAGATATGTTACACGTCGAACAGAAAGGCATTTTATTCTATTAAAAAAGACAATGCTATCAAAACAATAATACAGTAACCGATACTAATGTAAAAAAATTAAAAAGGTTATAAATCTATTCTAGTATATTAAAAAAGAAAATTAATATCTACTATAAATTGATTAACTGTAAACCTACTTAATAAAATTTATTTTTTGTCACTGTAATGGATGGGCTCCGACTCCTCAAACTCAGTAAAAGCTTGTCCTAAGAAGTCTTGCAGTGCCCCCCAAGACGATGATGACTCGTCACACTGGAGCTTTACACTTACCAGCGCCGTCTTGTATCGCACATTGGTAGCGTGAGACACGTAGTCCGATTTTTTGTAGATCTTGAGGTCCACAAAATATTCGCCACCGGTCTTCGCAGTCCGACGAGACGTTCCCGTAGAAACTCGGCTGGTGAAGCTTGATATTATTTCCCCGCAACGAGATTTGGGTTCACTGCAACTAGCTTCCTCAGCCCGCAAGATATTGAATAAGTCCGGTCTCCTTGTTCTGTAAAAACACAAAATTAACATATTATTATCATTAAAATACAATAATCGAGAATAAATATTAGTAAGAAAACAAACAAAATAGGAATAAGTGTATTGCACATTCACTTTTGACTGTAAACAATTAGGTGCCTAGTTTTATCAGACTTCAACAGGATACTGAACTAAGTTTTGATAAATAAAAAGTAGGAAATCATTGTAACTATGCAAACTGAATTATCGTGGTTGGGACTGTGTTGACAGTTGGCTATTACAAAGACAGTTAAAAACCAGCAGAAACAGAAATAGAATTTCAGCAAACGTAAAGTAGGTAATAATAATCGAACATACCGTGTAGTGTTAAATTCGTGCGGGGACGAGTATTTTCGCTTTCGTCGAGCACTTTTGTCTGATGAGGTGCGGGTCAACTCCAGCGGAGGAGATGAGTCGAGTTGCTTTTCCAAGCCAGCCTTGCGTTTGCTGGTTGACGCCTTTGACTTCTTTTTCGGTGCTGCCGACACCACAGATGGGGCCTCAAACTCTGAATCGGACCTATTAAAAAAATAAAATCATTTATTTCGGGTTTCTAAGACCCATAACATTACAATATTTACATTTAAAAATTTCGTTATAATATTATCATTAAAATTAGTCATTACATTAAAACTACAATACATTTATATTTTATTAAACAATAAAAATTTAATAAAAATTGTAAAGTTAAAATTATTGTTTTTATAAAATAATAAAAATAAAAAGAATTTAAATTATTTTTTTAATAATTAAAGAAGAAATTAATATAAATTATTTTACCATCTTGATGAATTAGTCACAAAAAAAGAGTAATAATATTAATTCAATACTCACTAACATTTTAGTTGAAGTTGAAGACTGGTGCGAAGCCACTTGAAAAGTTGTGACTTGTTCCAACATGCGTCGACTTTTATTGTTGGAAAACGGTCTTTGTCATCAAAAATGTGTAATAGTTGTCAAGCGCGAGTTGATATGTGCGTATGTTTGTCCGTTTTAATGTTATCAATTACATCATCATTGATCATTACTATGTAAAACATATGAAATATATAATTGTAAAAGAATTAAATAAGATAATTATATTATACGTTTCTTTAATAGATATATATGTAATTTCCATCGATTTTGACATAAATTTAATGTTATATAATTTTGCTTGATTTTAAATAATAATTAATAATATGGAATGTAAATTTTCTGAAATAAATGGTTTGATTTGATTTGACTGATCATGCATCCTCAAAATCTAGGTATCTTTATACATCTGTGTATTTTTTAAGCATGTTAAATGTTGCATACTTTTATAGCGAATTTAATCTTGAACCAATACCTAATTTCCAAGAAGAGATTAAAATTAAATAAATTATAATTGTTTAAATAAGCAAGTAAATCCGAATATTTAATGTGTATGTGAATAATTGTGATGATATTGTGGTAAATAATATGAAATATAAACGTTTTTTAAACTAATGATGCCTTACTACAATTTTCGACCTTATTATTGATCAATGTAGCTGAATATGAAATAAAATTGAATAAACAAGAATCTACGTCGCGCGCTCGCTGCGGCGTTTCATTGAAATGCTTTGTAATTGTATATCTGCTGCTGTTCATAGTAGGGGAGGCAAAATATAATATAAATCATGGTATTATATTATTATTGTATCTTTCCCTTTACTTTAAGCCATCAGTGCTTTAAATAAAAGCTTCTTTGGGGTCTACACAACGTTCTCTATTTTAATCTGACAATTTGAAATCTACTTAATAGTATATTTTTTAACGCACCACTCAGATAATCTGATTTCTATACCACGTTAACTATAGACATGTGGGAAGCATACACAAGCTTAATCTGACGCGCTCAAATCACTGCAGAAATCACCGCTTTGGCTCCCTACTATAAAAGCGAGTGTCGGTTTAACAATACGTATGTGCAATATTATATTCTTGTTTAACAGCTTGCAGCTTTTTCCATATCAGGGATGTGAACTAGAAGCGAAAACTCGATTAAAGAGATAATTTAAGAGGCGATAAGTTTTTACCCTATAAATCCAATAAATTATAAATGAATATTGTGTATATTAAACACGATTATATTACCTCTAGTCAAATTATGAAAATTATCATTCTTTAAATGCTATCGATGTTTATAATTCCTTATTTTACTAAGTTATGAATTTGACGCATGGTTTAATTTGTAATGGATAAATCTTATCGAATTTATTTATGTCTTACTGATTATTTGTATAACTATTAATTTGAGTTATCGCAACACTATGTGCTTTACGCAAAATATAGTAGTTTCGCCTACAAATTTTTTTAGAAGTAAAGTATTTGATCCCTTAATTAATAGTTGGATAAAATTAATAGTTGGATACTATAATATATAGTAGGTTTGATAACCGGTTCTATAGTGTAATAGAACTGCTAAATTTTCCTGATGGCAGCCTTATATATTTCATTTTTTTAATGATACCAGCTTCTTTCATTTCTTCAAGTATGGCATTAATTTCATTATCTAATCCCGTATTACCAGCCGCCTGAGATGCACATAATATTTTCAGTCTCTCAACTAACTCATTAGGATCATTCCAGTATACTAAATCAGTGTCTTTCTTAACTTCTTTCAAAATGTCGATTCCTTCACCTCGCTGAAGACTTTCTACGCTACTGGTATTATTTCTAGCGAATTTAAATAGTGGCTTTATCACGTGAGTATATTTGAACCCTTTATTACCATTTATTTGGTTCGATGGTTTCCAGTTACGTTTATGTGCATTAGTGTCGATGAGTAGCAATTTATAATTTTGTAAGTCTTCCTCTGTAATAATATCTAAATTAGGTTTTTTTTGTACAACAATTCTGCCAGACCAGAAGTTTTTTTTAAAGAGCGGCTTCTAATTTTCAGAACTTTTCCATCATCGTGTAAACGGGTTTTGCCTAGCCAAAGTTTTCCTCGTTCACTTCTTACTCCATATGGTATATCTTCTTTCAGCGCTTCAGGCGATGCAGACCAAGACAATCAATCGTTTGCGATACTTGGTGAGGATTGAATAGATTTAAATGAGTTCTCATGGATATCATAATCCTCAGAAGATGATGTAGTAAGCGTTTTGTCAGGTGTTTTAGAATTAAAGTCGTCATTATCTGAATTTTCTTCATCATCAAGATCCGTCTCAGATTCTTCTTTTTCATGTGAACCATATTTTGAAGATTCTTTTTCGTCTTCGTCATGACGTTTTTTTTCAGTTTTGCTTGCTAATAATTTTAGCGGACTGACGATCGGTTGAAATATCGTCTCCAGTACCATGTCATTTGTGTTTTTAGTATTTTTTATCATTTCTACCTTTCTTTTCACTGCAGACGCTGATTTCACAATTTGTTCCTTAAGATTCCGCTCCATGTTAAGAATTCTACTCTGATTGATGTCTCAAGTTGTACTACTATATAGTGGGGTACGTATAAGCTTTATAGAATAAATTAATCCACTATTATAAATGTATCAAATTTCATTCTGTAACAACCATTATTTCGTTCACAATCCTTATTGATTACCACATAACTGTACGGTTTACTCCACACAGTTGAACACATTTCACGAAATTGCGACCACGTCATATCAGACCCTACATGTTCATCGTAGATGTGTCTTAGATTAATCTCGTCTTGTTTAAACAATATGATGAGATTGGCATTATCTCTTACTAGTTGTTTGGGTATTTTAGTATAAGTTTGGTTAAGATAAAAGCAATCAATATTTTTGTGACGACCCATAGCAAAATAATCACGTATATTATTTTGATTTTCGCATGCAACATCGTCAAATATGATGATAGAATTAGGTAAGGCTTCTTCTGGACTTAAAATTTCACTGTTATGATTATACTTGTGATACGATGTATCCACAACTTTTTCCAATACTTTTTCTAAAAAGACGTACTTAGGTTGATACAAAGACTTTGAATACACATAAAGGTTTCTGAATCGTGGACCATTCGGGTGTAGTAACAAACTGATTACTAAGTTTGTTTTCCCACAGTTTGAGGGACCACAAACAATACTGCGAATGGTATTTGGTAGTAAATTTCCGTGTCGCTTAACTTCATTTTTAATTGCAGGACAGACACATTCTAATTTAAGTGATTCTTTTTGTTTCAGAAATTTCATAACTGTTTAATCCAATCGACCACTGTGATTAGTGGATTATGACAAAATGATAATCATGCAGTGTGTTGACTCATATAAACAGATAACTTCAAACATACGAAATTAAATGTTCCTATAATAGCTAGCTAGATCTTTCAACCATCCAATCATCGATGAGAAGCTATTTTTTATCACTTGATGCATAAACGAACAGGAATGATTGGGCATTCTGTCCCACTTGTCCAACCAAAAGTTGGATAGAATTGTCTGTCCTGCAAAGAATCACTTAAATTAGAATGTGTCTGTCCTGCAGTTGAAATGATTGGGCATTCTGTCCCACTTTTGTTCGCTCGCGGTGCATAAACGAACAGGAGCTATTGGGCATCCTGACACACCGAGTACACCGAAGTGAGCGCGAGCGAACGGAGGTTCGGTGTGTCGGAACAGGATGCCCTCCTGTTCGTTTATGCACCGCGAGCGAACAAAAGTGGGACAGAATGCCCAATCATTTCAACTGCAGGACAGACACATTCTAATTTAAGTGATTCTTTGCAGGACAGACAATTCTATCCAACTTTTGGTTGGACAAGTGGGACAGAATGCCCAATAATTCCCTACTCCTCTGACCCACTGCTAGTTTGATTAGGTTGTGGCGATCGCGACTGCATATTATTACGACTGAATCTAAAGGCTGGTTGATTGCTAACGAAATTACCGGGGTTTGGCTTAATTATTCGTGGTCTTTCCGGTCGCGGTTGCGATTGAGAATTTTTATAACTAAATTGTTGGGGTTTTTCCTCCGATATGGCAAAATTCACTGCTTCATTAAGAGTACGTGGTGCTTTGCATCGGACGATGTTTGAAATTCTCGGCGTAAGACCCATCTGGAAGTGATGGAGTGCTAGTTCCTCCATCGCAGCTGTACGACCTATCATTTCCCTACTTTTATTTCCATGGGCAATTGAAACTGTTAATAATTGTGACAAACACGTTTCTACCCTTAGGGCATATTGGCTCACGGGTTCGTTAGTTTGCTGTTTACATTCTTGTAGATCGGTAAGTAGGTGGGCGTAATGGTTGCGCTCACTAAATTGCGTCTTCAAGAATTCTTTTAGTTGCGCCCAATTTACAAATTCCTTTATAGAACATGCAGTTCGTGCTCTCCCTTGTAATTGGCATAATATGTATTTAAATATAATATCTTTTTGATTATCTGTGGCAAGATCGTGGGCATTGCTACAATTTACTAGAAAAGAATTTAGTGATTCCCTAGCACCGTCGTAAGGCTTTTTAAATTTTAATAACGTTGATAAGTCCAACTCTACCTTAGGTGCAGTAGTGTTTTTAGTTTTTTTCTGGGACCTAGTGACCGGTCCCGGTTGGGAGGACGGACCTGCTTCGTCATCCATGTCATTCACATTTATTTCAGGTCTTTCAATTTTAGGGCTAGGGGCTCTAGATTCCGACATCTTAAATTATATATAATAGAAGTTAGCTGTGATTTCTTTAAAACAAAACAAAAATACTTATCAATTTAAATTGCAATGACCAGAAATAGAATAATAAATCACTCACAGGAATCTGGCTGCGGCGATGGACCTAATCATGTTGTTTAGGCTGGAGCTCGGCTTATCTCGATGCAGTCGAATAACAGGAAAACAAAGATCATAGAATAGCTTAAACTCATTAAAAAAGTTACTGAAAGCTTGATTATCCGTCGTGCTTGTATAAACATCTGTGAATTTTAAGCTTTCTAGGTAAAATTTGAATTTTCTTAAGTTTTCATGTGAAAAATCACGTTTGTGTTTGTACCAGTATTTTAAAGTGCACGCTGCTTTTACCGAGAAGGAGATTATCTGAGAATTGTGGTCTGAGAACCCAAGGTCTAAATTGAGGCTCTTCCTTCTATACAGATTGTGTAAGATATTATCAATACACGAGTTATTAGTTAATCGAGTTGGTGAATTAAATTCAAATTTTAAGTTGTAACACTCTGCTGTTTGAAGAAATCGCCTTGAATATTTATCATTTTTAATTATGTTTATATTAAAATCACCACAGATGATTATTTTTTATGACTTTTAGCACAAATTAAATTTAAGATTTTGTCAAACTGTTCAAAGAATAATTCATATTGGACGGGGTTGGTTTTTGGGCTCCTGTATATACATAAAATTATTGTTTGATGGTCTAAAAGTTCGATAGCGCAGCATTCAATGATATTGCGAATAGACAATTTATTAACGTTTTTTAGTAACTTGTATGTAAAGTCATTTTTAGTAATATACAACTTCCACCATTTCGATTATCTCTTGAGTAACTAGAAACTAATTTATATGGAGCACAGTCGAGCAATTCGATATCAGTACGCCTAGCACGAACTATTGTAGGTTTCGTATCGCAAACGTATCGAGTTGTCGATACGATAACGTTATACAACCTAAGTCGGAAGCACGAAGCACTTTCGAAATACTATCGAGACTTCGATACGATAACGTTAGATGACGTCACACCAAAGTAAATATGAGTGAGAAAATTGAATGAATGGTCGTAAAATTTAATGAACATTTCGTTCAAAAACTAGATACGTATTTAATTAATTAAAAACTTTGTGATTTTAGGGCACTTAAAACATAAATGTGTTCAAATTATGACGCAATATGAAGAAATTGTAGTAAAAGTTAATATTCATAAAGATAAATGGTATTTATTAATACAATTTATTACTAAAGCGATGTTTGGTGAGACTGTATTCCTAAACGAAGGACGTGAAACACTTGACATTTTTGGTAACTCGAAAGTCGAAGCTCATTCAAAGTTAGCTTTGTTTTGAAGTGAACTTCTGTTGTGAATGTTGTGTGAAAGTTTTGGAATTATTTTAAAGTTTAACTTCTTAAACATTCTGCTGAAATGAGAACCAGCCACCCGCAATACACAATTATGGTAGAATTTATGGAAAAGTAAGTACATTTCATTTATTGTTTTAAGTATAATATAATACTTATTGATTTTATTAATAATATATTTCAATAGGATATTTCGAACATAATATTTCTGTAAATTTTTAAACTTTGGAGAGTTATAGTTTTTTTAAATAAGTAATATACTTACTCAAGTCAATTAAAATATTAGGCTTGCCATAATATTATCCTTAATTTTTTTTAAAACAAAGTTGAGTGAAAAATATAAACTTATTTTTGTCAATAAAGAAAGGTTAAAAAAGGGAAGGTAACATACCTATAATATTAAGAATGACTACTGGAAAATACAGTCCTTTAACTAATGTCAAATTTATTTAAGGTATGGAGACTTATCTAAACCCAGCGGTGGCCCTCGTGGTAGACACTATATACAGCAAAAATGGAAGGAGCTAACGGACATGCTAAATAGTGATGGCACTGGAGACCTTCGAACAGAGGAGAAGTGGCGGAAGGTATGTTTATGAAATTCCTAATAAGCACATGTAAGGGAAAAGACTATCACTTCACACATGTAGAAGTACATGCATGAGTACTTTGATATCGTTGCATGCATGCAATTCATGGTGTATTTTAATGGTGTGGTGTTCATTTTTGTTTCTTAAGGTTTGGAGTGATTTCAAAAATATTATTAAGAAAAAGTCCGCTAAAATAAATAGGTCCGCTCAGGGTACAGGCGGTGGGCCAGCACTTCAATTGACATTAACAGACCTAGAAAACAGGGTTTTGAATATAATTGGGGTGCAGGCAGCTACTGGGATGCCCATTATACAAGAAGCTGGAGATGTACAAGTGTGATTTTTGTTTGCTTGGTGTAGGTATGTAGTATAAAGAAATATTTTATGTTTATTTTTGTAGCTATCAGTGAAATTTCTCTAAATATTTAATTTCTTAACAGGTCAGAATTTGGCCAAAAGTGTTTCTTGTTTACAACTTGCCTACCTTCTCCTTATGCTAAGTAATAAAAAAGGGTCAGCACTTGAGTTTTTTGTTAATACTGTGGTATATTAGTGATTGAAGGTTGTGACACTTCAAATTCTTGTGTGGATGACTGGATGGTGTTTGAGTACCTTTCTTGCTTTCTATTTTTAGCCATCATCATCCATCAATTATGATTTTTGGTAAAATACTATGTTATGACACGTCAATGGCATTACTGCTTTTCGTATTTAATCTCTAGAGTAGAAAGTATTTTGTTATTAAGCAAATATAGTATACTAAATAGTAGTATACAATATGGTATTCACTTCCAAATTTTAAGTAAGCACTGATATACTTATTTATTGTTCTGATTGAAATAGGTTGTTGGTGAGGAGGAAGATAGCTTGTCAGGTACTCATCTGCAAGTTGCAGCCACCGAAACTGCAGATGAATTGACTGTCAACGATGTTCCTTATGAATATACTCCAATTTCTGAAGGTTGGTATTTTTTAAATTTATCTTTCATTTACTTTAGATCCTTACTATAATAATATAACACATTACTCTTTAGTTTGAAATAACTACTAGTTTTATTAAGTACTTATAGTAAAATATTTTAAAAATATCTTACACAAAAACTAGTCAAGTAGGTATCCAGCAAAGCACATTAATCAAAAATAAGATCTTGAGAACTAAACCTTACAGAATAGTATTAACATTGTATCAAAATTTTTACAGATACATGGAATACCCCAGGAACAAGCAGTCAACCTACAGTCGCTCCGCCGCCTCTTCCTCCACAACCACCAGCACCTAAACAACCAGCAGCTCCAGGGGAAACCCAGTGGCAACCACCAAAAAAAAAAAAAAAGTCCGAAGACCCAGCTTTAATATTTAAGGAGTTTGAGGAGACTGCAAGGGAGTATGAAAAGGAGCGTGACCGAATTGTGTATGAATTAGAAAGAGAGGATTCGACAGCGTGATGTAGAGCTCCATTTACAAGCTCAGTGGTTAGAGTTTATGAAAGAGGTTTTGAAAGTATTAAGAACGTATTTGGAGAGAAGAAGTGAGTAGTGCTTGTTTTAATATCGCATCATTGTACAAACCTCATTGGTTTTAAATGCTGTTTAAGTTAAGCTTTTATAATTGTATATGTTTTATTTGGTGAATAAATAAATAAATAATAATTTATTTATTTAGCTTCATCAATACACATCACCTACACTAATCACTTCTTTTTCTAAAGAAAAGATGAATTTCATGTTGAAATTAAATTTACTGTGCTTAAACTACTAAACTATGCTTAAATATGAATAAAAAAAAAACTTTAATGATACCTTTATTTGGATTTTAAGTGCTTACATAAAAACCTGAATTAATAATAATTACTTTAAATACTATGTAGTCTATCAATCCTATGTACTAACATGTCCCTTATGGCCCTACCGCGAATTAAGTCATCTCTAGAACCATGCTCCCGAAAAGCTTCTTCTGGTAAAGAAAGTGATGATGAATTAGTATTTATGAAATCCTCTTCAGGATCGGGCACCATAAAATCCAATGCGAGGTTGTGTAAAACGCTACATGCCAATATAATAGTTGCACACCTCTCAGGAGTGTAATGTAATCTGCGGTCTTTACAAAGGCATCTCCACATATTTTTGAGTCTCCCAAAAGTATTTTCGATTGCAACTCTGGCCTTCCCATGGATGGCAGTATATTTTGCCTCTGGAGTACCTTCAGCGGCATCCGTGATTGGTGTCATTAACCAAGGCCTCTGTGGATATCCAGAATCACCTGCAAATATATATTATATATTACAGGTATATTTCATTTAGTAACATAACAAATATCTACACAGAGTTAACAGTGAAACTTTACAATATTTTTAAAGCTTTAGTTTTTTCCTGCAGTAAAACAAATGTTCTATCTCTCTTTTTGGGGTGAATATATGAAAATGAGACCCATCAATGCACCCTATTACTCCAGGGATGCCAAACTTTGTATAAAATCTGTAAATAAAGCATTGTTTGTACTTTTTTCTAGTTTTTATCTTATACATATATACTTACTAAAATGATTACTTACTTATTTTTAACAATATTTCGGAGCTCTCGTGTTGCTGGTAATTTTATAAAAGTATTTAATATGGAAGGGGTAACAAGAGCATCAGTAACCTGCCTCACATATTTGCTCACAGTAGTTTGCCCTAAATATTTAGCCATTCCAACTATTCTTTGGTAGGAGCCTGTAGCATAAAATGATAAAGCACACAGCACCTAGAAATGAAAATAATAAAGAGTTAATAGTTTCACTGTAACTGCATATTATGCTCACATAGTTTGTATTAATTATGTACCCATTATGGGTATCAATAAAAATATTTTTCTTAGAATGGGAGGTACATAAGAAGCTTACTTATTCAACTTACTTTATGTTCCAGGCTGATCTTTTCAGTTGATCTTAGACTGGATTTTTCTTTTAATACACGACATAAGTAAAAAAAGGCTTCCTTACTGAGACGAAACCTATTTTTAAATTCCGTGTCACTTAGGTTTTGAATATCATTTGCCATATTTTTTCTGAGACGAGCTCTCCTTGAGATTTCCCTGTAATTGTTATAGTAAATTAAATTCGTAGTTTTTTTTATTTCAAAAAATAATAAGTTCTAAAAGAACGTTCTAAAATGCATGACTCACCTTGTTTCTCTTTGTACATTTCTACTTTCAACAATCAATCGCGCCGCAAGATAATAGTACAATGTACTACGTCGTGAGGTGCTTCGTCTTAATCTAAGCATTTTCTCACCAAAATAATCAACACAATCACTCAAATTTCTATTTTATTCTCTAAATTTACTCTGACGAAAGTTTTCTCACTGAAATTTTTAAAGTGAATAAACATTCGTGAAACTCGCAAGCCAGCCTTCGACAATTACGATACTATACGTCATTTTATGCCTTCGTGCTAGCTATCTTCATACAAACGGCTCAAGTTACGTTACGTATTCGATACGATAACGATACGAAATTTACGTCTAAGTGTTCGTGCTCTAGAAATTAGTTTAATTTACGCACACCAGAGGCGCTGTTCAAGTTTCCATACAAAAGGCTTACGTTAACGATACGAATGTTTTTTCGATAGTGATTCGTGCTAGACGTACAGTATTTAACATATTGTGCTCAGTTATACATAGGACGTCTACAGTTAAATTATAATTATTTAATAAATCTTGTAAATGAACATTTAATAAATTTGCCTCACTTATGAGGCCGTTTATATTTAGATGAACGACAGTAAGATTATTTATCAAGAAAAAATGAATCTGAGTCTGGATATTTTAAATTATTTGTTTCATCTTTATTATTATCTGTATCACAATGATCAAGTTCATAATCAAGAGTTTGGGTACATTTTTCTGACATTGAAGCCATAGGATGTGTACTATATACTCTACATTTGCGATCTGATATCTCGGTATAATACGTTGCCTTTTTTTTGTTGATATTCTAGACGGAGAATTTCTTTTAAAAGGAAGCGACTAACAAGTAATGGAAAACGTGTTCTGACGTGCAGTAGTCGTTCAAAATCCATATCGACAAATGTAGAGTTCGTATGGCGTTTGCATACATAGTTAAGTTTATAGTTTACTTTCTTTACATTTAGGTATTTTTGAAATGGAATCTTACAAATAAGTACATTAGTTTTTTTCAATAAGTTCACCCAGGTTTCTAAATGGTGTTGAAGCTGTCAGTTTTGAAAATTCCTCTTTATCCGATAGAAGCAAGTCATGCAGTTTCGCTCCAGGCTTACAAAAAAAGGTTACTAAGAAGTTCTCGCCTATTAGTTTTTGAAGATATTGCCGAACACCTTTGCCTAATTGATCACAGATAATAACTATTTTTCTTTTATTTTCATTCGACTTTGGTATTTCAAAATAAGAGTCCATATTAGTGTTATTATTATTATTCAGCAAATAGGAACTTCTGTCTAAGATATCTTGTAATTTCTTTATTTCTTGCTTTGCATTTGATAATTCGTTTTCTAATAATTCTATTTTATCTTTATAATTTTCAGTCATCTGAGTTAAATTTTCACTGGGTAGCGTGTTCCTTAAAATTCCTTTATTCACAGTTGTTTTTATTTTCCTAATGATAGGCGATGTCATACTATGAAGGGATTTTTCAGTAATGCCAATTTTTTTAAATACGTTTAGGCCCGCTTGCACGTAAAGTCTTGAGTTAAATATATAACTCCGAGTTTATTAACTCAAGTTAAATATAACACTTTCCTAACTCGAAGTTTGTCTTGCATAAACAGAAAATAACCCTAGGTTTACTAACCCAACCTTTTTTTCTTCATGTTGGCAATCTATTGTGACAACCATGTGTCAAACTAAAATTCACTCACTCTGAATAAATCCGACCAAACGCAATAGAGCGAACGATGAATGACTTTAGTATTCTCTTCTCGCTCATACAACAAGAATACCCATAAGTCTTATTCTTTATGTCAAATCTGAAATGAAACATTGCTTTCGGACGACTTATAAGTAACGTCGTGCATTGTTCTGTGTTTGTGCGTTGGGCGTTCGTGGTATTTTTAAATAAACATCTCTCGTTGATTGTGCTTTCGTGTAGAATATTGTGATAATTTGTATAAAAAATGCTAAAAGGGCTCGTTCTCGTGGTCCAAACTTCACAAGTAGTGAAAGTCTGCTTCTTTGTGATATTATAGCAGAGTATAAAAGCGTAATTGAAAATAAGAAAACCGATGGTGCTAATCTTCAGCAAAAACAAGAAGCATGGATTAAAATTACGGAGAAATTCAATGCTGTTGCTAATGGGCATCATCGTACTGTAGAAAGCCTACAGATGAATTATAAGAATTTGAAAAAAAAGGTGAAAAAAAGTGCTTCAGATGCTAAAATGGATATTCCAGGTTAGTACAAATTACAAAAAGATCCGTTTTATTGTCACTCACTCAAATACTTATTTTTGCTTGTTTCTCTTTTCGGTAGGCAGAGCATAAAAGATAAAAGTCAGTATGTAAGGTAGTAGCAGAGTTGGGCAAAATATTTAATACAAAAACAATAATATAAAAAATAACCCGAGCGCTCATATTATATATTTCATTTTAATATATTGCTGGATTCACAGCATTCTAAGTTCTTCTTTTATCCCCAGAGTAGCGTTGACAAATAGTTTTACTTAATAATGTACATAAAAATCATTAAGATTTCATATTATGTTTAATATGTATTAGGGTGCTTCTTAGGAAGCAAAAAATATATTTTTTTTTCATTTTTATGCGTGTCACCCTTTTATTTTGTTCTATGATGCATAAAACTAATGTGTAATTTTTATTTTATTTTTAAAATAATATTTAGAGGTCGCTACCAGCGAATGAAAAAAAAGTAGGTTTTATAAGCTAAATTCTTTAATGACGTACTAAAAAAACAAGCATACATAAATTATGTAACTGTTAGTATAAAAAAAAATAACTTATGCTAATAACGTAGATTTTTTCGTATCAGGATACTTTTGCCTGAAATTTTTTACAACCAAAAGAAGGAATTGTTTTTGTTCTTCGTCTGAAGTAATTATTTTATTGAATTCTTCAATCAATGCGACACCGCGTTCCGCAATATCGTTCACCACTCTCATAGAACGAACTATTTCTCTAGAAAACTTGTAGTCATCATCTTCTTCCCAAAGACGAGGTTCTTTTTGTAGAAAAGTAGAAGGAATTCCCAGGATTGTAAAAAATCTTAAGGTGTTACTGTTTACAAAATCCTCAATCCTTTTTTCTTCGATGTGACGAATATCTAAGGTTATTCGCTTTGGGCTATATTCTGACCCTTCTTCACTCAGTGCAATTACCATTTTTTGTTTGCATTCCAGAGAAACTTCGTCATCGAAAAAAGCAAGCGCAACAAGTTCTTCGGAATGATACCATAAATGACCCAGAAATTTTGTTAAAGCTTTTTTGGACATGGCTTTATTTATATTTGCGAATTTCTTGAGATTATTTAATAGCCATAAGTCATTCCTTGGCGCTGAAGTTGCTACGGGAGCTTGGAACCAGCATCTTATACTGGGTGTCCCAAAAATACCGTCTCATAGTGACATGGGAGATAGATTAGCCTTATATCTCTCGGATAAAATAAAAATGACCTTAGTAAAAGTTGCTTAGTTTTCGAGATATTTGGATTTTTTTGGTTTTATTCAAAATCTCCATTTTTAGTTAGTTTTTATTTCCGCATTAGTACAAATTCCTTTAATTTATTCATTTTTATTTTTTTTAAGTATCTCGAATAGTTGTTTGATGCATACAAAATAAATTTTTGTCAAATAGTAGTGTATTTTTTAAGAAAAAAATATTTTTGTGTTGCGTTTTAGCTCTCCCAAAATTTCGAACAAAATTTTGACAATCTGCCGTGAAAAAAAAATGTACTAAAGTAAACTGGAAAATTATTTTAAAAATTACTCAATTTATTGCAGATTTAGAAATGGTATAACACTTACATAAGAATTTTACAGAAACTTAGAAATTGCCATTTTTATCATTAAAGTCTGATTCAAGCCAGACTCTTATGTAGTAAAGAAGATGAAAAAGTACCAGGAATGTTCATCGCAATCTTATTATCTATCGACCTTTATTATCTTTTGTATCTGTAGACTTGTAAAACTGAATGTACTATTGCAACCCTAATTTGTTATTTCGTTCTTTCCTTCGCTGTTATGGGGCACTGTGATAATAAATAAAATTAGAAAAAAACTTTAGAACTTAGATTTATTACAGTAAATGCTCGAACTGTCGACCTCCAACACGAATGCACAATCGACATCTTCTGATAAAATTATTCTTTAATCTTCTCAAACTTATCTGAGATATTTCTTGAGCCGCTGCGGTGACTCTGTCGCGTAGTTCCCTTTCGTTGCGTATTGGTTTACCATAAACTTTGTCTTTAAGACATCCCCAATAAAAAAAATCCAGGGGATTAAGATCAGGGGATCGTGGTGGCCATAAGATTGGCCCCAGTCGCCCAATCCACCTTCTCGGGAACCTGCGGTCCAGGTGTGCTCGAACGTCTCGAGCGTAATGTGCTGGGCAGCCGTCGTTTTGAAACCACATCGTTCGTAATGATTCCAGTGGCACATCCCCGAGGAGCGTTGGCAATTGGTTTTCTAAAAATTCCAAATAGGTGTGACCATTTAATATTGGAGGCAGCTCCACTGGTCCTACTATTGTACCGTTGTAGATTCCGGTCCATAAATTTATTTTAAACATGTGTTGCGACCGATCTTCTCTATTCTCGTGTGGGTTTTCTAGCTGCCAGCTATGAATATTATGAAGGTTTAAATAACCATCTCTTCTACATTGCGACTCGTCACTCCACAGTACTTTATGAAAAAAGTCGGGATCTTCCCTATTTTTTTCCAACATTCGTTGACAAAATTGTACCCGTCTGGCAAAGTCACTCGTAAGGAGAGTTTGCACTCTTTGTATGTGGTACGGATGATACCTGTTCCTTTTTAAAACGCGATGAGCAGATGATTTCGGTATTCCAGTCCGACTTTGAATCAAACGAACCGATGTTGACGGATCTTCGGTAACTTGCTGTAACACGACATCTTCGTCGGTTGTTTGCGGTCTCCCTTCACCACCTCGAGTTCCTGGGACTCTACCCTCTCTGTAGGCAGAATCCAATCGTTCAATCACATGATACGATGGCGGTGTACGGTTTGGATAACGTTCCGCGTACAATCTTGCAGCTAATCGTAAGCTTAAAGTTACTACGCCTCGATTAGAAACACGCCTGGTTTCCCCATAAATTAAGTACATGTCGGCGTACTCACGATGAGTAAATTGAGTAGCAGCACCTCGTGGATTTTCCATTCTTAGCACAGTAAAACCAGCCAGCTGTCTGTAAGAGCGCAAACCGTCGTTGTTGTCACCAAATCAGTTCAACAATAGTCCAAATCGAAAGCAAATCAGAGTCCAAAAATAACGCCTAGTAATAAAAAAAATGAGAGAAACGAGAGCAGTACAAAATAGCACGTGTATCGCACAAAACGGAAGAGAACGTACTAAAGTCCACGAGATCGTTCGTGGAACACGGTGTTGTAAAATGTGGGAAGAGAGTAGCGCATATTGCGCGCTCCCTTGCACTTATTAGGCCTTTAACAAACATTACCGTTGATCATTGACAGCTATCTCACTCAGTTTTTAACCTAAGAACAGGATCACAAACGCCGAACACAAAGGACAACATGTGGCCTTTTCATTGTGTTTGAATATTGAATATTCACTTCATAGTTGAGCCCGGCTTGAATTAGACTTTAATGATAAAAATGGCAATTTCTAAGTTTCTGTAAAATTCTTATGTAAGTGTTATACCATTTCTAAATCTGCAATAAATTGAGTAATTTTTAAAATAATTTTCCAGTTTACTTTAGTACATTTTTTTTCACGGCAGATTGTCAAAATTTTGTTCGAAATTTTGGGAGAGCTAAAACGCAACACAAAAATATTTTTTTCTTAAAAAATACACTACTATTTGACAAAAAATTATTTTGTATGCATCAAACAACTATTCGAGATACTTAAAAAAAATAAAAATGAATAAATTAAAGGAATTTGTACTAATGCGGAAATAAAAACTAACTAAAAATGGAGATTTTGAATAAAACCAAAAAAATCCAAATATCTCGAAAACTAAGCAACTTTTACTAAGGTCATTTTTATTTTATCCGAGAGATATAAGGCTAATCTATCTCCCATGTCACTATGAGACGGTATTTTTGGGACACCCAGTATAAATCATAACTACAAAAACACAAATTTCAGTAATGGCTTTGAGTTCTCTCTTTGTCATTTTAAACTGGTCTCGGAACATAAAAAGTTTAAGGCAATAAATTGCTTTTGCCATCCATCGTGCGCGATGAAGACCTGCTGGAGCTCTAAATGATATCCCTTTATTAGGAACACCTCCTAAAAATATTATTGTAAGTGTCAACAGTTCCTTGTAATCGTCACGTGGTTGATAGTCATTTAACTGCTTTTTCGCAAATGAAATTGTACTGTCTGCTATATTTTCTACATATCTTAAAGCGTCGGAATCTGAAGAAACTATACTGAACTTACTCTGGTCAATGCTAGGCCAAGCAGATCTAAATCGTTTGAAGATAAGTATTTCTGGTCCACTTGAAGGGCCTAGTGCTTGAACTACAACTGCTTCTAGCACTATTTCCATTATATGGTGACGACAGGCCAACCAAAGAGCATCTTTTTCTATCTTCTGCTCTAATAAAATGCAAGCACCTGCTCTTAAACCTGTATTGACCGCAGTGGTGTCGAAGCAAAAACATTTAATTTTGTCGCACAAGTTCCAAGAAACAATAGTTTCATAAACAGCTGAAGCACACGCCTCCCCAGTTCCATGACTGAGTTTTGGAACAGCCAAAAGTTGATCTACACCTTGTCCTGACACTAAAATAGGAAGGCGATCCACTGTTTTATGTCCTGTTATGTCTTCGATCAGTTTGCCGTCCCAATGAACAGTAAGAGGTGTATTTGGCTGAAATTATTCCTTTAAGGATTCCGCTACCCTTTTTCTTTGCTTCATACGCTGGCGACGAATTGAAGACGAATTTATATTGTACTCTGATGGATCGGTACCTGCACTTTTGAGCGTAGATGTCAAAACAACAGTTGCTTTTCTGTCACTAAGTTTAGCAAAGTCGAGGCTTGCAGATAAGCGTTCATCAAAGATGTTCTTTCTGCCGCGTTTTCTTTTGGATGGGACTTCTGCCGTTGAAGGTCCCGCCTTTACTGAAATTTCTGACGTTGAACTTCTACATTCATAATCACTACTGCTGGTCGAAGAAGAAAGTATGCATTTTTCTCGCAGGGATTCAGTGTAACTTTTTTCTCGATGTAAACTACGTAGAAAGCGAGCGTTTTTCTCCTCTTTTCTTGCAATTTTTTTCGAATATACTTGGTCCACTCCACCTATAGTGCCAGGGCGTTCTCTTTTTCTCTGCGCAATCAAAAATTGTTTATCTTCTTCAATAGTAATCTTGTTTAGAGCATCAGCGTGAGCTATGTCAAACAGGTATTCCAAACTATCTTGCCACTCCTTTTCTTTATTTCGTAGACCTTCAGAACGTTTAACCTTATTTTCCTTATTTTTTTTAAATTTTTGCCACTCATTAAACTTGTTTTCTATCTTCTTTATAACATCTTTCTTTAACTTAGTTGGAATTCCCGCTCGTTTCCACAATGCCATGACGTCACTAGCAGTAGAATTGGCCGAATTGCGATTTGTTTGCTTCTTTACGATTTTATAGTGAAAGAATAAACACAACACTTCTTTTAAAAAATAAATAAATAAAAAAAGTTTTATTTCTGAATAGATTTTAAAAAAATGCTTTCAGAATGTTGATACTACATGGTGCCTACCACCGGTTCGGGAACTAACCCGGCGAGAAGAACCGGCGTAAGAAACTCGCACGGGGCCCACTTTTTTACCAAAAAAAGTGAGAAAAAAATTAATCTTTTAAATAAAATTTACAATGTTGTAACTTAAAATTATACAATGTCAACATAATTGTAAGTCATACACTAATGTAGAAGTAGCCTTGCAAGAAGCCATCCTACTCCCAAGATGTGCCATCGTTTATGAAATCATTGACCTTATAATAGGCTTTGGCACACAAACGTTCTTTGACTACTTTTTTAAATTTATTAATGGAAAGATTTTGAACGTTTTCTGGGATTTTATTGTAAAGGCGTATACATTGACTGTATGATTCTCGCTGGAGAGGCAGCTGCATTTCCCTGAAGATTGTGCTTCAATACCTAGTGAATTCTCAGCGGTAGAAAAGTACAAACACTCACCTGGAAAGGTTTGGACTGAAGGAGGATTCCAACTCGGGGCGTCGTCTAATGTCGCCGGCCGGCTAACAAAACCCTTCGAAGTACACCTTGGTGGCGTGAAATCTATCGCACCACAAATTCACCACGGTAGATTGAGCACAATTCAGTCAGCAAACCTCTAACGAGACTGTTAGTTTTTTAGTTCTGGATTTTCATATCACAGACGCGCACACGCGATGTCTTTCAGGCGGACATATTTTTGAATCTTCTCTCCCGCGCAGTGATTGGGCGGGAGGCAATGCACGCGATTGGCGGGACATTTAAATGTGGAAGGAAGAAGGACGTAGGCTTATGTCTATACATTTTCCCCCCACTTGAAATTCACAAGGATTTCATAAGCAAGTGATATCAGTATGTGATAGCTGTGCTCGTAATATAATAAGCTTATAAATAAAATAAGAAACTAAAGATATTTAGGAAACACCATCTACATTCTAACGTGCTTGACAGTATCTCCCTAGTAAATATAGTATTAAGAAATTAATTAATAGGTAAAGGACAGACCTTTACAACTGGTCTGCGTATAATCTTTCCGTTAGCAGTACGGAGAGTAACTACTCTAACTACTTTATCTGAACCAGTATGAACCTGTTCAACGCGAGCTAGTTTCCACAGCAAAGGTGGAAGATTTGGATCATTAACGACCACTAAATCATCTTTCTTTAAATTAGGAGATTCTGAGAACCACCTATTTTTCTGTTGGAGCGTGTGGAGAAAATCACGCTGCCAAACGCGCCAAAAACTCTGAGTGATCCTTTGAATTATCTGCCATCGAGAACGTGGACAACGGTCTTCATCCCGAAGTTCTTCCGGTAGTGAGACTAAAGGACCGCCCGTCAAAAAGTGTCCGGGAGTCAAAACGTCAGATTCCTGAGGATCTGGTGACAATAGGCAAAGTGGCCGCGAATTTAATACTGCTTCTACTTTGGTTAAAGCCGTTATAAACTCTTCTAAAGTGAGCACTTGAGCACCGACAACTCGCTTAAGATGATATTTTGTCGATTTGATACCGCTTTCGAAAATACCTCCGAAATGAGGTGCACCCGGAGGATTAAATTTCCAAGTTATTTGACGATTAGTCAAGCCGTCAGAGATTTCTTGATTATGTTTACTAAGTTCGCTTATAATTTCGTTTAGATGCCGATTTGCTCCTACGAAGTTAGTCCCACAATCAGTAATAATAGTTTGACACATTCCCCGGCGAGACACAAAACGGTCTAACGCGGCAAGGAATGCTTCTGAGCTAAGCTCCGTTACTGCTTCCAAGTGAATGGCCTTAGAGCTTAAACAAACAAAGAGGCAAAGATATGCCTTATAAGTTTTAGCGCCTCGACGGCGACTTTCCTTCAAACAAAACGGGCCACCAAAATCTATTCCCGTTGTTTCAAAACAGCGAGAAGGCCTTAGTCGAGCCGCGGGCAATTTACCCATGACTGGTTGTCTAGCAACTGGGTTTACCTTGAAACATCGTACGCACTTGGATAGTACAGTACGGATAAGAAGTCTCAATCCAACTATCCAGAATTTTCGTTGGATTAAAGACTGTAGGGTACAAGGACCACAATGTAAATATTTTAAATGGAAATGTTCGACAATAAGTCGAGAAAGATTACATGCCTTAGGCAAGAGTAGAGGATGTAAAATTGACGGAGATAGATTCGCGTCATCAATTCTTCCCCCCACTCGCAATAAACCATCCTCATCTAAGAATGGAGATAATTTTTGAATGGATTTTTCACATTGTTCGTGTCTTTGCACTTGACTGACTTGAGAAGTCATAAAATGACCTTGAGTGAATTTAACTAAAGTCTTCATAGAATTATCGAGCTCGGCACTAGTGAGCGCGGAAAATTTACGGTCCGACCTACGACGACACCTAGAATTTGAAATAAAGCGTAAACACCAAGCTAATGTTCTTTGAACTTTAGTAAGAGTTGAAAACTTTGAAGTTAAAGCCAGAAGTACGTTTTCGGTTTGCACAATGTGAAAGTTCTCTGAAGCTAGAGTTTTTAATTCTGGTAACTCTTCTTTAGCAAGAAACACTTGTTTTGAAGACCAAAGATTGGGCTGCAACTGCAACCACGACGGGCCAGTCCACCAGTGTGGATGGTCAATGAGATCTAGACATGAGACACCACGACTGCTACTATCAACCGGGTTGTCTTCAGTAGATACGTGATACCACTTGTCAGGGCTGATCAAATCAGTAGCCTGAACTACACGATTTGCGACGTACATTTTAAGTAAATGTGGTGCTGTGTTTAGCCATGATAGTGTAGTCGTACTATCGGAGTAGGCTCGAACCGAACTAATGTCGACCTTGTCCTTGAGAAGGTTATACATATGATTCAAGACCTTTGCTAGAAGCACTGCTGCGCTTAGCTCTAGTCTGTTCACTGTTGTTGGTTTCAACGGAGCTACTCGAGATTTGCCTATCAGTAAGCTGACAACTGTGGAACTGCACCCATCAGCAGGAACGACACACATATACACACAACAACCATACCCTTTTAACGACCCGTCACAGAATCCCACTAAATGAACTTCTTTCGGTGTCGAATGTATTACAAGTCTCGGAAGAACGATTTTCTGTAAATTAGTTAAATTTGCAGCAATTAGATGCCACCTTTTGGCAAGGTCTGGAGGAATATTTTCATCCCAGGACAAGTTTAATCGCCACATGTCTTGCAGCAATGACTTAGCGGCAAAAACTACTGGACAAATCCAACCTAAAGGGTCGAAAATTCGAGAAACAATTGAAAGTATTGACCTTTTAGTAAACTTGACGTCGAAAGAGTCTGAAAAGTGGTATGAAAAACTATCGTTTGATGGATTCCAACGAATACCTAAGATTTTGACAAATTCATCTCCTGATATTTCGAAGGATTTGGAAATTTGACAATGATCCGGAGGAACATCAGATAAAAGACTGGGCTCATTTGAGCTCCACTTGCGAAGTTCAAAGTGGCCCTTAGACAATAAAGACGTAAGATCCGCCTTTAACTGCTTGGCTTCCTCGAGAGTTGAGCATCCCGTAGTTACGTCATCCATGAACGTCTCTTGGGTTAGCACTTCAGACACACGACTCGGAAACTCAGAACCGTGGTCTTCCGCCAACTGCCTAAGAGTTCGGATAGCCAAATACGGAGAGCTACTAACTCCATAAGTTACAGTATTAAGTTCATACTCCACCAAATTATCGTTTGGATCATCACGCCATAGTACGTGTTGATAACGCCTGTCTTCAGGTCTTATTAAGATTTGTCGAAACATTTTAGAAATGTCGCACGTGAAAACAACCTTATGTAGGCGGAACTTAGTGATCAAATCGACAATATCGATTTGAAGTTTTGGTCCAACATGGACAAAATTATTTAAAGAGACATGACTAGAAGTCTTACTACTAGCATCAAAGACTACTCGTAGCCGTGTAGTAGCGCTTTCCGGACGCACCACACAATGATGTGGAATTATATAACGATCAGTAGACGAAGCATCTGCAGGCTGCATGTGTCCTAGGTGTTCGTACTGATTCATAAATTCCTTATATTCCCTTTTTAATTCGGGCTGTTTAATGAGACGTTTTTCGAGATTAAAGAAACGATAAGACGCGTGACTATAAGAATCACCCAAAGGCGGAGAATCATCCTTCAACATGATAGGTACTACATAACGACCATCGGAGGTGCGATATGTACCTGTCTTATATTTGTTTTCACAAATATCGTCCTCGGGACCGGAAATTTTACATTTCGGCGGTTCCTCGGACTCCCAGAACCGTTGCACGATATTCTCGAGCGCGGAGGAAGACGCGAGAAGTGACGTAACAGGTTGACTAGGAACGTGAGATTTCGTGTTTTGAAAATACTTGCCGGTAACGACCCAACCGAACACACTAGACAAGGCGCAAGGTAGTCCGGGGCCGGGCGAAAAGCGCGATCCGGTATATATTTGATCAAAACACTCGACACCTAACAAAAGATCGATCGGACCCGATTTATCAAAATCACAGTCGGCGAGATCGAGGTGCTTAAAATGATCCTTGACCGACAACGGCAACGTAGCGGAAGGCATTTGAAATGTAATTTTAGGTAAAACTACAAACGGTAAGTCAAACTTAGGTGATTCACTCGAACGAGGTATTATCGAACCAAAAGTATAACCTTTTATATTACAAACACTATTTTGTCCTAATCCGGTCACACTTAAATTACATTTTTTAATATGTAAACCTAATCGACGCGCACACGCAGTTGTAATAAAACAATCCATCGACCCGCTGTCTATAAGGGCGCGCGCATACTGTAGCGAACCGTCGGCGCGGTGGATACGCACTACCGCCGAACCTAATATCTTAGCAGTAATACCCTGATCGACAGGAGACTCTGTGCTGGTGGCGCCTGTCAGAACGGTACTAGCACCGCCAGACGAGTTCGAATCATTCGTACGAGACACCTTTTGTTCAGCATGTAACATCGTGTTATGTCTGCCGTTACAAACGAAACAAGTCGATTTTGATTTACAATTTTCGCTGGTGTGACCCGGCCTTAAACAATTTATACACAATTTTAATTCGCGTACGAAGTTTTGTCTTTGTTCTAAATCCATAGAATGCATTTTAGCGCATCTATAAATTGAATGACCTTCATTACAGCATAAACATAACATCTGTTTATTACTATTGATAAAATGCGTAGGTTTATTGGAAGCTACAAACGACGATCCCTGCGAGCGATTACCGCCGCTAGCCCTATTGACGGTGCGCGATTGTTTACTCATTATGTTCGATGGGGCGGTCATAACATTAGGTTGACTCACCTCCAGAACTTTTACATAACTTTGTAAGTATGAAATCAAGTTATTAAATGTCGGAATCTCGTTAGTATTTTGTAGCTCAAACCGTTTTTTAGTTTCGATGTCGAGAGGTCGAGAAGCGATGTAAAATAGGATGAATTCAGACAAATCCTGAATATTTAAGGCGCGCAGAGCATTAACACTTTCGTATAAAGTATTTGTAAATACAGATAAGTTATTGAGAGACGGCTTTTGTATCGGTGTTAATTGGAATAGCTTTTCTAAGTAAGCCGTCGCTAGGACGCGCTTATTGTCATACCTATCTAAAAGTGCGTTATAGACAACATTATAATTAGCTTGAGTAATCGGTACGCCCTTGGCCAATGTCAACGCAGATCCCGACAGGCACGATAGTAGATAATGAAACTTCTCGATATCCGACAACGATTCATTTTTATGTACTAGCGGAAAATAACTATCTATAAATGTCTGCCAATTTTCAATATGACCGTCGAACTTAGGAATTTCTAATTTAGGTAATTTAACGCGAGAAAAGGAAGAAGACTGATGTCCAGATTCCGTAGGCATCGAGGCAGTATTCGAACCGAGCGAGTCGGCGAATTCAACCGCGGCGTAATATAACTCGTCAAAGGAAAACAAAACACTATTGTTAAATTCATATTTTGGATTTAAGCTCAATTGCAATTTATTTATCTGTTCGTGTGACTCAATAAAATTAGCACGAATTCTTTCTATATTTTTGTACCTCGCTTTAAATGACGCGAGTTTTGTAGAATCCTTGCTAATCTCTTTTATTAAATCGTAAATGATTTGTACATTTTTAAACTCGAATTCACGACGTTTAATGAAAGATTGCAATTCGGCTTCCGCCATTTTGTTTTACCTTAATATGACTTGGAAAAGACTGAACAAACACTTTGCTTAATTTACGAATGTAAATAGTATTTCACTATCTAGACATTGACGTAATTATTAAAAATGAATAAGACCTTTACTTCCTAGATTTACCTAAATTCGAGCACAACCACACCCACAGATAACACTACAAAATTCAAGTTAATGCAGTGCCGATCTAATTATTTAAGTACTAAGATTTAAGAGTTTAATTTTGATAAAAAGTAACTTCAATATGCCTCAGATTATGAGATTATTTGATTTAATTAGAAAAGAATTTCAAGGTAAAAATTTACAATTTGTAGGTGTAGGTAGTAATGGCGGACGCATGTGGCGACCGCGGCAAACAATGATAGATAAGTTAACTTAATAATATTTTAAGATTTTAAGTTATATACGTCTGGAAGACGGAAAATGTTATTTACTTTGCAAAACTTTAGGTTTAGTGAGGTAATTGATCGGCCTTAGTTGGCGACGAAATTAATCCTCACAGGAGGCACCATAAGAAATGTATGATTCTCGCTGGAGAGGCAGCTGCATTTCCCTGAAGATTGTGCTTCAATACCTAGTGAATTCTCAGCGGTAGAAAAGTACAAACACTCACCTGGAAAGGTTTGGACTGAAGGAGGATTCCAACTCGGTGCGTCGTCTAATGTCGCCGGCCGGCTAACAAAACCCTTCGAAGTACACCTTGGTGGCGTGAAATCTATCGCACCACAAATTCACCACGGTAGATTGAGCACAATTCAGTCAGCAAACCTCTAACGAGACTGTTAGTTTTTTAGTTCTGGATTTTCATATCACAGACGCGCACACGCGATGTCTTTCAGGCGGACATATTTTTGAATCTTCTCTCCCGCGCAGTGATTGGGCGGGAGGCAATGCACGCGATTGGCGGGACATTTAAATGTGGAAGGAAGAAGGACGTAGGCTTATGTCTATACATTGACCTTTAAAGGATTTACTGACTTTACTAAGTCTGATCACCGGCATATCTAGCTTGTGCTTATTTCTAGTATTTCTACAGTGAATGTCACTTTTAACTTTAAATTTACTTATATTTTTTCTAACATATATTACATTATCCAAAATGTATTGAGAAGCAACAGTTAGAATACCAATTTCTTTAAATTTATCTCTCAGAGATTCTAAAGCAGACATTTTATAAATAGAACGTATGGCTCGCTTCTGCAGCACAAATATTGTATTAATGTCGGCAGTGTTTCCCCATAAAAGGATTCCATATGACATCCTACTATGAAAATAACTAAAATATACTAATCGTGCCGTGTCTTCGTCAGAAATTTCTCTAATTTTTCTGACTGCATATGCTGCAGAACTGAGCCTACCTGCAAGATTAGCAATGTGAGGACCCCACTGTAATTTACTGTCAAGTGTAATACCTAGGAATACAGTGTTATCTACCAAATTCATCTTCTCATCATTTAATAGTACATTGGTTTGGACTTGCCTAACATTGGGCAAAGTAAACTTTATACATTTAGTTTTACTAGAATTTAAAAGTAAGTTATTAACATTAAACCAATATACTATTTTTGAGAGAGCACTGTTTACCTCGTCGTAGTTCGACTGTTGTCGCTTCACTTTAAAAATAAGTGAAGTGTCATCAGCAAAAAGCACTATCTCATTATTATTATCCTTTACTAGATAAGGTAAGTCATTTATATAGATGAGAAAAAGAAATGGGCCTAATATAGATCCCTGTGGGACGCCTAATTCTATTTTGGTTCCATTGGACCTTTTACCATTTACCTCAACCCTTTGAGTCCTATTTTTAAGGTAAGAAGTCAAAAGGCTGAGAGCAGAGTCCTTTATGCCGTAGTGGCACAGTTTCCTGATCAATGTAGCATGCTCAACACAATCGAAGGCTTTGGAGAGATCGCAAAACACACCTAAGGCATCCTGCGACTCCTCCCAAGCTTCAAAAATACTACAAAGAAGTCCTATACCAGCATCCGTTGTGGATCGACCCTTAGTAAATCCGTATTGATTATCGTGTAGCAAATTATTTGAATTAAAATGTACTAGTAATTGTTTTAAAATAATTTTTTCAAATATTTTACTAAAGGTCGGTAGAATCGATATAGGCCTGAAATTCGTGGGATCCGATTTACTTCCGGCTTTGAATAAAGGAACAACCTTGCTATGCTTCATTAAGTCAGGAAAAACACCATTTTTTATGCAGTCATTAAAAATCATTGCTAGATGAGGAGCTACGATGTCAATTATTGATTTAATAATTTTTGTAGACATGCCCCAGAGATCAGCAGTATTTTTTATATTCAACAATTTAAAGGTATCAATAATATCACTGGGGTTAATTTCTCTAAACTTAAAATTGACATCACACTCCTTTACATTGTCTCTGAGTAGCTTTTCGGCAGCTTCAGGTGAAGAATTTAAATTTTTAGTCGTTGAGACCGGAATGTCAGCAAAAAACTTTTCAAAGACCGTCGCAACTTCTTGATCATTAGTAATCTTTTTATTTTCAAAGTATAGTTCAAAATCAGAGTTGCGACAGGATACATTTTCAGTCTCATCAGCTATTACCTGCCATGTTGTTTTTATTTTATTTTTAGAGTTCTTAATTTTATTTTTCATGTACAGGGCTTTTGCAGCTTTACAAACTTTTCTAAAGGTTTTTGAGTAGTTTTTAACAAATGCTTTAAATACTTCACTATTGTTAATACACCTTTCATCATATAGTTCATATAATCTTTTCCTACTAATTTTAATCCCTTTTGTTGCCCATTCAATAAATTTAGTTTTTTTATTACTGTTTCTAACCGTTTTAGAATTAAATATTGAATTAAATTGAGTTCTTATCACCTTAAATAATTTATTAAAAGCTTCATCAGAGCTATGTGACCTATCCGATAAATGGATATTTGAATTTAATTTACTTCTAAATTGCTCAATACGTTTTGTCGTCACAGGAATAAACACAAGACTTTTCTTCGCATCACTGTCACAATTCATATTAAAAGAAGCTATTTGTCCACAGTGATCAGAACTTAGCTTATTAATTATTTCTTTTGTAACAGGAATAAGATTAGTAAATATATTGTCAATACAAGTGGCTGTAGTCTCACAGACTCTTGTAGGTTCCTGAAACAAACTGTTAAGGTTATACGATTGAAATAAAGATGTGAATCTTACAGTAGTGGATGTTAAATCTAATAAATTAATGTTAAAATCACCACATATAATAACTTTTTTGTTTGATGCACATATTTTTGACAAAATTTGTTCCATTGTTACTTCAAAAGAATCGTACAACCCTGATGGAGGCCTGTATACGCTCACAATTATTAGATGGCTCAGCTCTATGCAGGCCACTTCTATTATTCGTTCAGTAGAGAGACTCACAATATCCTTACGTTCCTTAAATTTCAAATTGTTTCTGATTAAAATTAGAGAGCCGCCTCTAATGGCATTTTCTCTACTGAACGAACTTGCTATCTGGTGATCATTGAAATTGAAAATGAGTTCATGCGATCTGAACCAATGTTCAGATATACACATAATATCAATGTTAAATTCCTTCAAAAATAACTCGATTTCAAGTTCTTTACCTACCATACCTTGTAAATTCTGATGCACCAGATTAATTAAATTACAATTATTTTTACTTACTATACTTGAATCTTTTAAGTTATTGGTAGGATTTTGACTATTTAAAGTTGATTTGTTTCTGCAAGAGATTTCCTCTATTGTCTTAATATCTAATTTAAAGAAATATTTGGAACATATTCCAATTCGTTAAAACTATGACTAGTATTCTGCTCAATAAAAGCAGTAGTCGAGGAAGCCAAATACTTGGCTGATTTTATAAACAAAAAGTTAAATAGCAACTTGGCTATACGTCTTTTATAAAAATGAGATAAGAAGTACTTATCTCTTTTCATAGTAGATAATTTCAAATCTAAATTATTAATATCTACAACCTGACATTGCTTATGCGAGTCATTTAAAATAATACAATTATTATTATTTACAGCTGTATACATTAGGCTATTCAGCTGATACCTAGAAATGTTTTCTTTATTATATCTCTTTGGCAACATTTGTACGTAGGGAAAAGTAAACAAGATGACTTTTGTAACATGTTTTATATTAAATAATTTGTCCAAATATTCAGTCATCTGTTTTTTGTTTAATTTTCCTTTCCTCCCGACTAAAAGTATTAATGTAGTATTCGGACAATATGTCATAGTTAAAGCCCGTTTTAAAATTTCAGTGTAAGTAGCACCGGGCATACAAAAATTAGAGATAGGTTTTCCGATACACATTCTATTCAAATATACACCTAAATCCTTACCTAACTCGTCACTGACTAAAGTAATGTTTGTTGGGCATTCTGTATGTACCTTCTGACTGGAACATATATCTGCAATATTATTTAAAATGGAATGATCTACCTTATCTGAGGAACCGTTGATTCTCAATAAAGAATAAACCCGCTCCTCATTGTAATGGGTCACTTCGAGCAGATCATTCATTGCTGTTATATGCCCCTGCATTTCTTGCTGTGATAACTCATATTTATTTTTCAAATTGTCTAAGGAGTCTAGAAGTATTGAAATCTCTGCCTGAAGGTTGCATACATCTGCCTCGTAGCTACACTTAATTTGCTCTAAGTCAATTTTACAATTTAGCAAATTATTATTCAAGATTTGATTTTCTTTAACAACCTTTGATAAATTATTTAAACATTTTTTATTTTTCAGTGACATTTTACAATATTTCTTGATGCACTTTCTGATTTTAATATATTTCTTAAATTTTTTCCTACTGTTCATTCCACACAGTGGCAATGAATCATCACCGGTTAAATCTACAGTAGAAATGTCAATGTTACATGATTTAGAGATAGAATGTGACTTACTTTTACTACAGATAAGTTCATCATACAAGTTTTGTGTTTGGGTGGCACTTTGAACATGTATTTGTTCTTCAAGTTTTAAAATATAGTCCTCAGCATTATTCAGTTTAATTTTCAAGTTAGCCGAGTTCTTGAGAGTGTCTTCATACTCCTCACGGCATTGGTCGAAGCCATCAACAATGCTCTGTAGTTCCACGTTTTGCTTATGAATGTCCTCAAAGTCCAAGCTTAACTTGTTAAGTTCTAATTTTAAATCCTTATTCTTTTGTAATATAGATAGCATTTCTTTTTCATTATCATCTCTCTCCCTTAACAGCATTTGGCATTGATCCTTGTATTGTTTTAGTTCAGTGAGGGCCACACGAAGTTGCTCCTCCGTACGGCGGGCCACGACTGAGCGAGTCATCATTTTGCTGTCCATTCCCAAACACTGAAATTAGTTTTATAATATGTTAGGCTTAACTGTTATTGATTATAAGAATTATAATAATTATAAGTCACCTTTTACTTTATAAGCTAAAGCCAGCCTCAATATTTCAGTGTATTTTATGTACAGACTGTACAGTTACTATGGAAATGGAAAAGTTAAGCAAAATGATTAGAAATGAGATTAAGACTAATGAAATAAAAACCAAGAAACAAGCAAGGAAACCAAGAACAAAGTGTGGAAGACAGTGTAAACAGATTGAACAGTAATTACCAAGTCTGAATAACTGTACAACTCAAACTTAATTTTTGAGGATGACTCTTTGCTTGTTTAATGTGTGTAAAGTATTCGAGTTTTGTGTATGTCTGGGCTTATTGTTTTTATCTTCAACTTCGCTTCCACTACTCGTCAAGCCAAGAGAGAAGTAAACTTTGCCAAGTGTGATTTGGACGTAGCTCACCGGGGTGAGCGATGTGAAGTTGATTTTTTATTGTTCTAATTGTAAAAGGTGACTTTTAAATTTGAAAATTAAATGCAATACTCCCCGGGATTACGCAGTTTTCGGGAATAAATCCAGCTCCAGTTTGAATTCGTCCAGTCGTTGACAGTTGGCACTTGGCTTGAACTTTCGTTTGTTAAAATTTACTGTTTTACACAAACACTGCTAAGGGTGAAGAGTTACAACAGTTTCTAACACTTTAATTTTCGTTTGTAATAATTTACAACGTAGAATACAGCTTGAAACTTAATAAAATTAAATAAATTAGTTGGGAGGTTACAATTTTACGTGCAGTTACAAATGTTGCCAGCATAAAAAAAAAAAAGTTTTGTTGTTGGTAATTTGCTTTGAATTAAGTGGTCAGACGTTTGTCCAACTAACCAAACATTTGTTTTGTTTCTAGTCAACAAAAATGAACTAGACGTGGACGCCATGATATAACAAAACGCGATACGGGTCAAAACACAACGAAACGTGCACTCTCTGTCACAGCGTGTTTGTCACTGCCTAATCCAGTTGTGACTAGAGTGTGCGGGAGGGGAAGAGGGGTGGGTACGAGTGTCCTTGTACGGAACAATGCGACAAAGAGTTGCTTTCTTATGTTTTATCATTGTAAACGATGAATAAAACTGTTAAGTACACAATGAGCTGCAAACTATCATTTTTACGATTTTTTCAAACTTTGACAGCAGGTAGCGACCCCTAAAATTCATTCTAAAAAATAAATAAAAAATGTGGGTTCGTTTTTTAGAGGATGGAAGTGAATGACGGGCTGACGGAGTAATTTTTCAAAAGTCGAAAAATAAGAAGCACCCTAATATGTATATTATATTATCTTTTGTAGTGGAGAGAGCAACCCTCATACAAAAAATAGAGGAATATGGTACCTCATCTGAAGCCTGGGAGCAAGTAGCTGCTTCTACAGGATCATCGAAACAAATCTGTCAGAACTTGTTTACCACCATGAATAAAGAGGCAGACACTAAAGATAGACAATTTAAAAAGCAAATAATGGGAACAGGTAAATTACTTAGTTATACCTATTACATAATTAATAACACTTTCAAAAATTTATTTTCTTGAAATTTTCATTGTTGTTTTTAGGAGGTGGACCGCCACCAAAATGTGAGGATGACCCTTTACTTGACAAAGTAAAAAGTTTGGTTGGGCCTACTATTGATGGGGTGTATACTATATACGACGGAGACTGCAGCTTAATGAAACTTCAGAACATTTGTCCCATAGAAGAGACAGATCTTCGAGCAAAAAAGTGGTCTAGATACAGGTATATCATATACCTATTTCTTTTCTCTGCAGTCAGCACACGGCAATACCAATTGCTTAATTTTATTGCAAATGTTTTATTACTATTCTGCTTTTTATACATATGATTTCATTGTTTTCAGATGAACAACTACTCCAACAACCCGTACAGAATATAGTGGCATCAACTCCAAAAACCCATCTTACCCAAGACGATCCTACCTCAACCTATTTTACAAATGACAGGGCAAATTTGAAAAGAAAAAAAAAATGATTTATTAACACGTAAGTACTTAAAATATCTTTGATTATATTATTAATAGAAAACTTTTTGAACTAAATTAATTACTCTTGTGTAATCTTATTGCTGGAAATTAGTTTAAGTAATTGGTTAATAACCACATCATTGGTTCAGCAATATTAAATCAATTTTGTATTTCAGGAAAAAGAATATTGAAGACAGAAATCCCAGAAAAGCAGACAGTTTCTGAAAAGTTTAAGGTGTTGGCAGATGAAAAAATGGAATATATTGCTATTCAAAAGGAATTATTAAAATTACAATTAATCGAAGAACAGGAAAAATTAGAGCATAACCGTTTGCTTAGAAGTATGGAATTGGAAGATGCTAGGCTTAAATATGAACACAATGAAAAGTTAAGAAAATTAGAATTAGAGAAATTTTATAAATAATAACAAATAAAACTTTATAAAATATACTTTGGATTTTATTTTTGGGCATTTTGTCATTAAAAATATAATTAGTTTAATCTCCCAAAATGTTGAGTTATAAGCACTTCACGTGCATGCTGTCCGAGTGTGGTTCTGAACCCATTCCCATTGGACATTGAGGTGGGAATTTCTTGATGATCCTCAAATATAGGAGGATATTCTGGATCAGTGGGGGGTTCTTTATCGTTTCTTAATCTTGCCAAATTATGTAAAACACAGGTCGCAATTATTATGCCAGGTACTCTCCTTAAATGTACTTGAATTCCTCTGGTCACAATAGGGAATCTTCTTTTCCAAACACCGAATGTTCGCTCGATTGTGTTCCTGGTTCGTATCTGTGATTCATTATACAGTGATTCTTGACGTGAATTCACATTTGCCAGTGGTGTCATCATATGTAGCGTTTGTGCGTAACCACTATCACCCAAAAGGCAGTAATTATTGTATGTTCCTTGTATGAAATGTCTTCGTTGATTGCAATTATCCCAGATGTGTGAATCGTGAGCAGATCCATGCCAACGAGCAACAACATCATTGAACTTTAAATCAGATGAACATATTGCCTGCATATTGATAGAAAAGTAACCTTTCCTATTTCTGTAAATTTCTGCAGTATCGCCACCTGTGAAATAATATAATATAGCTGTAGTTAGACAAAAGTTGTTATTAAAGGACAAAAATAACTTTCCAGTAGCTGGGGCATTCTGTTTTTCTTTTACCCTCGTCCAGCATGGCAGTAAATTTATTGAGAAAGATTTATATTTAAGTAATTTATAAGTATATGGAGAAAAATTGAGACATTTTTACTAACCTGGTGATTTAATCCTCACATGAGTGCAGTTTATAGCTCCAATAACACGGGGAAATCTAGCAATTTCATAAAACTCCATTGCAGCCTGTCTTTGCTCATCTTCAATCGTAGGCATAAATATAAATTCAGGGTACAATCGGGCAATAGCATCAGTGACTCTGTGAACTGTTCTACATGCCATTGATTCATGTACTCCGACAAAATCACCACAAGTCAATAATTGACTACCAGTTGCGTAAAACCTCAATGTACACAGTAGTTGGTTCATTGGTGATAAAGCCTCTCTGTGAACATAATAAATGATAACTATTAGTACCTGCCTTCTTATTTAAATGTAAACAATGATATTAAATTGAATTAAAACGAAAACAAAATGTAAACAATCGATATTGACTATGGGTAAGTACTAAAGTACCAACTATTTGATTGAATAGGTACCTACTCAAATAATATAAAATGCGAAATGTAGACTGCTTACCTGTTGTGAGTAAGTTGTATTAATTTATGCTCTATTTTATTTAATAAATAAATTACATTTTCTTTTTCCAGTCGAAATCTTCGATGAAATGCTTTATCTCTTTGTAAATTAAAATGATCAATTCGTTCACCAACTCTTCTATTAAAGAAATCTGAACTAATGTAATCAACAATTTCTTCATCATCATCCGAAAACAAAAAGTCATTCATTTTTAAAAATTAATCTAAATTATAATTCGCTTTTAACACCAAACACAAACACTACCTACCGGTCTAACCTTAAAATTGCATTTTAACACAGAGTTAGCCATTTAACCCTCCAACTTCGCCGGGTTAAATATTTAATTATTTAACTCGTGGTTATGTCTTAACTCTTGGCGATGCAAGACAATATATATATTTAACCCAGAGTTAGAAGTTAACTCAGAGACAAATTATTTAACCCTGGAACGTGCAAGCGGCCCTTAGTGTTTTTTCTTGCTGTGATAAAATTCGTTTTAATTCCCTGTTTTCTAAAGATAATCTGGATATCTCTTCATGCGCCGAATCCAATTGTGTTTTTTGACTTTGAATTTGATCTTTAAGCTCCTTTGTGATTTCATCATTATAAAGGGTTTTCCAATAAGAGGTGTTATTTTGATATTCAAAGAAAAATGCCATTTTTTATTATAAATCATCAGATGTTTATTTCATTACAAAGAGGAAGGTATGCCGTTAATAGTGGAAAATAACATCAGGCAAATGACCACCACGGCCACGCTTACAGGACAAAATCCTTTTCATGAAATTTTCCATAACTAAATCGCAAAGTGGCTGCTCTATGTCCTCGATAGCCTCACGAATTCCATCTTTGAGGTCTTGAATCGATACTGGGCTGTTGGCGTAGACCTTCTCCTTCACGTGGCCCCAAAGAAAGAAGTCGCAAGGTGTTAAATCACAAGATCTCGGTGGCCAATTGTGATCACCTCTTCGAGAGATAACACGGTCCGGAAACTTTTCCCTTAAAAGATCAATGGTTTCGTTGCTTGTGTGGCACGTAGCGCCGTCTTGTTGAAAGTGAACGTTGTCCAGATCAATACCATCCAATTCCGGCCGTAAAAAATCATTAATCATCTCTTGATAGCGCAATCCATTCACCGTAACTGTTGCGCCAGCCTCATTTTCGAAAAAGTAAGGTCCAATGACTCCGCCGGACCATAAACCGCACCAAACAGTCACACGTTCAGGATAGAGCGGCTTTTCAACAATAACTCTTGGGTTTTCTGAGCCCCAGATGCGATAATTTTGCTTGTTGACGAAGCCACCGAGGTGGAAATGGGCCTCATCACTGAAGATGATTTTTCGATGGAATTCCGGATCATTTTCATGCATTTCAACGACCCAATCAGCAAAGTCACGACGTTGTTGATGATCGGCCGGCTTGAGTTCTTGTGTTAACTGGACTTTATAAGCCTTAAGACCCAAATCTTTATGCAAAATACGGTGTAATGACGTTTGTGGAATACCTGATTCCAAAGAACGACGAGGAATGGACAAACCTGGGTTTTCTTCAACACTTTCAGCTACAGCAGCAATATTCTCGGCTGTTCTTGAGCGACGTGCACGGGTTTTATTCTTCTTATCACTAACTTGTCCCAACAGCTCGAATTTTTCCACCAATTTCTGTATTGCGGTCCGACAAGGTGCTTCACGACGACCCAAAAATGTTCGAGTTTTACGAACCGTCTCTGCCAAATTTTCACCATTTTTATAGTGAATTTTAATAATTTCAATGCGTTGTTGAAGCGTGTATCGTACCATTTTTATTAATGGCATAGTTTCTACGTCTTGTCAAATGCCAAGAAATGACAGCTTCAAAAGTGACATCTACCGAAATAGCGGGCTATTCAAAATAACACCTCTTATTGGAAAACCCGCTATATGGATGTATCTGGTAAACTTTAAGATGAGAGGTCAAAACAGCTCTCCATATTTGTTTTTTCATCAACGACAACTGACAGATCTGCATATGATTTTGATTTTCTTTTGCGTAGAGTAACGCATTCAGAATCCATTTCTTTTTTCTGTATTTTTTTTTATTGTTCCTAAAAATGTTAAATTATCGAGTTTAAGGAACAGCGACACCTTTTGACGAATAGATACTGCTAACTAGTTACAGCAAAAGCGACATCTGTGTCCTTCTATGGAAATAATTTGCCATCTATAATACCAATAATGTGACATCTATTGCCTTTTTGGTAAATTAAATGTAGTAGTGACATCTGTTGTTGAGTAGTACGCAACTTTCGCATCGACCGTTGCTATATTCTTTAATTCAAATTTCCTTTGCTCTATTGATATTTTTACGAACTTTTCTGGTTGACCATATAAATGATTTTTACTATTCACAGTTTATTTATTGGCTATCACACAATTGTACATGATGATTTTAAAAGGATATTTACAGTTTTTGATTCACTTTTAACGGTTTATTAGGCTGGCAGTTTTTACACAGTTATCTTCTAATTTCACTAGTGTTTATCATGGATAACACTGTCACTGTTAGTTTGATTGTCACTTATCACTTTTCAATTTAGTTCTCAGTTGTACAGTCACTTTTTCCACTTAAAAAGATTATTTAATACGGAGACGATGTGAACCGTGTAGCGCCAAAAATCTTCTTCCACTCTCATTAATCCTTTCATACATGCTCGTCGATTATGGGTACTCCTTACCTGACCTTTTTTCTAAGGACGTCTTGGACTTGTCCTAAGTACGTCCGCCTAGGCCTTTCCCTTCCAACAGCTCCATTCACCCTCGCCTTGTTAAATACTATTACATGTGTAAAGAGTTGTTATTTTGACAGTTTATTTTGACATCACAAATGGCGCGTCTTTTTGTATGGAACTATCCTTGTAATTATTCTGAGGGAAAATGAATATTATAAAAACTTATTTATGCATTATAATATTCATTTTCCTTTTGAGGGCTGATTTGGATGCCTCTTCAGAAAAAAGTCTGTTTTTTAAGATACAGTATCTTTTTATACAAATATGAAAAACACTGTATGGAATATCCATATTTCTTAATTTGTGTTCAGCGTAATTCTGGAGGAAGTCATAATTAATATTATTTTTTAATATTTTTGTCAACAATGTTTTTATGTTTGCCTCATATGCCTGTTTTTCCAAAAATTCATTGACAAGTGTCGCAGTTTTTTCGACACAATTAATAAATTTTTTTGTTGCATAAATTAAAGAATCTCTTAATGATTCGTAATTTTTAAAATCAATGGAATTATGGACTTCCTCTCGCGTCTCAGAGATAAAGATTGCTTTGCAAGTGTTGCACTTAAATTTATTATTTTTAATTATAAAGTCACAGACGCCTGCATTTCACTACTTTCTCCCTGTAAGTTTTCTTCTAGGGAGAAAGTAATATTATTATCTTCTTCCATTAGCATTTGCTCCGTGTATGTGTTGGTGTGCTCATCTGTGGCTGGAATTAAAAGTTTTTTTAAATTTATTATGATAGGCTCATTATCGTCCAGTTCTCAATTTCCGGAGCCAGTGTGTGCCAAGTTGCTCATTATGGCAGTTTTTAAGCCAGCAACAAATTGACTTACTGTGGGGTTGGTGTTAGCCCCACAGTTGGTGCGTATGCACCCAAATAAATTCTCCAACGGATCCTGTTGGAGTCGTCCAGTAGCCAAACTCTCCACATTTTTATATTTTTTGTGAGGAAATTCCAAATTAGTTGAATACCATGTAGTGTCCAAATCCATCCATCCTTAGATGGGGGGTTTCCTCTGCAACCTATAAGTTCAATTTTTTTTTAAAGTTCTTTCATTTTGTTAAAAAGAGCGATATGGTCGTCAGAGCTCTTTTTTAAATTTGTAGAGTATTTTTTTCCTCTTCTTGGATGTTATAATGAAAATTAATAAAATTAATGATTATGATAGGAATAAGAGGAAAGATTTCTTACCATCAGATATCTTGGTATACATTCCACCTGCAACTGAGTGACTTAAAACTTGCGCGGCAACCTTGACCCTCATTTTCTGTTTCGAATTAGGATCTAGATGGTCCTTTGTCAGGGACGGTGCATACACAATTTTTTTTAAAATCTGTATTGAACAAAAAAGGGAATTTAATCTACATAGATTATGCCATTCCCATAGGTACATACAAATAACATTAATTCTGCGCTTTATATTTAATTCTGCTAGTTTGTATAGCATCTTCGCTTCACCAGACATAGGTGAAGCCTCAATGCTATTGCAAACACCGGTTTCATGCAAATCAATGCCGTGAACAGAGCAAAAGATACTCCTCTCGGCTTCACTCCGAACACATTCCACCAATACATGGTAAACATCCTCAACTTTGTCACAATCGTTGCAATTTCGGTTATTTACTTTTCTCATCAAAAACGCGAAACAGTTTAGTGGGATATGTCCGGAACGAAGCCTCAGAGCAGTCACTATAGTATTTCTTGAAAAGTTAGACATCGCAAACCAGGCAGACGGACGTAGGTTAGGTTGTAAGGTTTTATACCATATTCCTTTAGATTGCGAGCGCTCATCGAAGTATTCCTTCCAGGTTCTTAAACACTTTTGTTTGACTGACAATAATGCATCAGCGTAGTAGTGAAGCCAAGGTTTTATTGCACCATCGAATGTTGCCTCTGGCGAGACGGTCTACGGTTTCATTACCCGTCAGCCCTACATGTGAAGGTCCACTGCAGCACTACTCGATATCCCTGAGCAGAAAGGCTAAGTAAAGCGTCAATCGTGTTGTAGGCTATCGGTGTTCCTCGACCGTTCGAGGTACACCGAGCCACTTTTGGAGTCGGTGAGTGTTAAAAAGTTGCCCGGTTTGAACGAAGAAATGTACGTGATAGCCTCTAAAATAGCAATCAGTTCTAAAGACATTATTGATATTAGTTCTGTTTCAACCCGTAATTTAATTGAGATGTCTAGTTGAGGATCATACATGGCGAGTCCACTCTTGTTATTATATTTTGATCCATCCGTATAGATTTTATAATAATCCATACATTTTTCCGCAATAAATTAATTACAAATATGTTTTAAATCGGAAACACTATAATTTTCTTTTGCTCTGTTCACAAATTCAATATTAGGACTAATAACATTTTTAAGATTCACATTGCTGACCCAAGTTTCAAGTGAAAGCATACTTAATTGTTTACATACATATATAGACATAATATCTTTAAGGTAATTATGGACTAATATAAGAACAGGTTTGTTTTTACATCTCCAATAAGAATTTTGACACAAAGAATCTAATTCTTGTAAAACGAGTAATACATTATTATTTGAGAAGGACTTAATTTTAAGATAATATTTAGCAGCAAGATATTGCCTTCTAATAAACAGAGGAGGTAGGCAAAGCTCGGACTCCATTATATGAATGGGAGTTGTCCTAATAAAACCACCTACGACTCGCATACATATGTTTTGTGTTTTTATCTAATTTATTTAAATGTGTCTTGCAAGCGTTACCATAAATATAACATGCGTAATCAAGTTTACTTCTAATACATGAAATATATATTCGTCTCAAATGAAATGGGTGAACTAGACCGATGCTATCCATCTTCGTAATTAAACGTTCCGTATTAACATTATTGTAGGCGTTATCTACATCAATAAAACATGCTAAAGTGTGATGTTTTCTGGAAAAACCTACTTGAATACTCGAAACTATTCTAGACAAATTGTCTATAGTAGATCTACATTTGCGAAAACCGGTATTATAATCGGACAGAATATTTTTACTCACTAAGTACCACTCTATTCTATTCAGTATAATATTATTAAATACTTTACATACACAGGAGATTAACGAAATGGGTCTTATAGCGGACATAGACTGTGTTGCACAATGTGTGCATTGCAGCTGGCTTACCCTTACCAGAAATTGTTTTAGAAGAGGATAATTTAGTGGCAAATACAGAAGAGAGAATAAGAAACAGAGGACTTTACCAAAGAGGCCTTGTTGTACGTCAACATTCGATAGAAAGAATGTTTGATTAATTATGTAATTTAATTAGTTATGTAGTTGATGTATGTACAACAAGGCTTAATTGTCATGTGGCTAGTCTATTTGAGAATGTGTATGAGTGCCATACATTCCTATTATTTATCATTATTTATACCTTACCTTTATTTTTTATCCATATTTTCAATGGCTGTAGCAAGCCTTGTGAGAGCTATGGCTATGGCGTCTAATGACTTTGTCATCAACTCTGACGCCACAGCTTGGGCCTCAATACCATCCTCCGGTCTTTGTCCTAAAATATAAAACAAAATACATGTATTATAAAATCTGCCTCTTCTGTACAGACAATAAAAATGTATATTATAATTATATTACAATTGTATTTCTTACGTGCATTCTGCATCGGTTTGTCGACTGAACTTTCCCTTTCTACAACAGATTCTATATGTTTTTGACATAAAGAATCTGTTGTAGAACACTCCGGTGTTTGAGGTGTTTCAGTCTGAGAACAAAATAGAACAAAAATCTTAACGAATTCTCAGCGCTTGTTACAAAATCGAGATAAACCCTACAATAAAAAAAATATATACTTTTACAAATTAATGATAGTTAACAAGGCTTCAATACAAAGTCGAGATAAACCCTACAATAAAAAAAAAATATACTTGTACAAATTAATGATAGTTAACAAGGCTTCAATATACACTGCAACCAATGTACCTATGTAAGCTAAGTCAACGCAGTATGGTACACAGATCTCTTTATAGCCAAGTATACCTGTTACTATTTAAAATGGAAGACCACACCAAGTGTAATAGTATACATACTAAATAAAGTTCCTCTCATGTGTCTGGCACAGCTAGACCTTCTGAGGCTTCACGCCCAACGAATGTTATGAGTGCCTCCTCCATCGCTGACAACGGAGCTGCAGGAGGGCCTCCACCAGTTTGGTCTCTGCTTTTTTTAATTTGGCTGCTTTCGCCTTAGTGTCGTTGCGCCTGTCTTGCCAACACTACGGGTTTTACATAAATTAATGTTTCATTAAGCACGAGCAGCACAAGTTATAATAATTATTATAATAAACATAACTGTGTCTAAAAAATGTTTCCACAAAAGAGCTACAATAATCAAGATGGTAATGTATGAGATAAGCTTATAAAGATATTAAATATTAATAATATACCTACCTTCCACCATTTCTCTGGTGATTTTGTAGCACCAGTGGCATAACTGTTTAGGATACTGGCAAGCTCAGCAAGTAATCTCGTACGTCTGCGAGCAGCGTCTGAGCCTGTAACCCTATTTCGGGCTAAATTGGCATGCGCCAACATGTACTCAAACAATTTTTGCATCTGCTCGTACGAGACTTGTGTCCTTTTATGCTAAAATGTTACAACGTTATTATACTTTTACAATTTAATCCTTAGATCGGGGATTCTTGGAAATGCTATTGTTCAGTCGAATATTGTAACCTTTTTCTATTTAAAAGCAGACCAATATGAAGGAATCAATTTGGAGTCAATAAATATAATTTATAAAGAATTGCAGCCTTTCAGTAGTTTATTCATGGTCCTTCGAGCAAAGAAAATGTATACAGTCAACTCAAGTAGAAGAAATTAACATGGTCCCGGACCTCTGAGAATTTAATATGATCCCGGGCCTGAGAATCAAACAGAAGAACATGATCCAAAAGGACCTTCGAGAAGGTAACATGGTCCTTCATCTTCATAAATCTTCGAGGACTCTTGCAGGGCCTCTGAGAACTGAACATGGTCCTGCAGGGCCTTTGAGAAATTAACATGGTCCCGGACCTCTGAGAAGTAAACATGGTCCCGGACCTCTGAGAATGGAAGAATGGAACATGGTCTTCTTCTTCAACTCAAAAAGGACCTTCGAGTATTAAACACGGTCCTTGCGAGAGGAGGTATAAAAATGCAGTATGTATTTGAGATACAAAATAAAATAAATGAGAAGCGTAAAGGAACCTAAGAACAAAGCCAAAGTGGAAGCTATATTTGATGAGTTTTCATTTTCAATCTCGTAGGTAAGTCAATGTTGGATAGGTTTGTCAGTATTTCTGATCTAAGTACATGCGAGCCGAGATATTTGACGTGACTACAGCTTCGAGGTTTTTAACACCACTAGGTCAATTCTATCTATACGTAAATTAATAGATGTATATAATATTCTTAAACGATTAGACATAATTTCAAATATGTTAATAGAAATTAATCTCCTGGCTTTTGACAACCTGTTATTGAATATTTTCCTCTCGGTTGTAAGGGAATTTCTAGCAAACGGCTTCAAGAAATCAGGCCTCAATGAAAATGCCTCGTCTCCAACAAAAACATAAGATAGTGGTTCAGAACTGTTTTGACATTTTTCTTTACTTAGTATGTTAAAATTGTTACTGACAAGTTTTTTGTAAATTTGAGTCTGTTTTATGGCACAACTACCTGACACCTTCCCCGCCTGCTTTGTACCAAATGAATTCATAATCAGCATTTGAACACGCCATTAATATTTAATACAGTGTTTCTGGCCCCGTCTCCGATAAAAAAGGCTTGAGTGGGTCGGGATACTGTAGTGGCCCCACTTTCCACTTTTTAGTTTTAAAAAGTGGTGAATAAATAATAGCACAGTACAGTGGTAAAATAATAGACAATTATTCAGTGTTTATGGACATTAGTGTTGATAATTTCGTATGTATTTATTAACTTAAACTTATTTATTTTAATCATAATAATTATTATATTTATCATGTAAATTAACTTTTAATTAAGTATTACTTTTGTAATGGATTTTCTTTTCTTTCATGGGGGGAATGATGTGCCTACATATTGTATATTTTATATTAAGTTATATAGTTAACAAATTATTATTTGTCACTCATGGTTGCATCATCTAGGATTCTAGTCCGCGGCACCATTCCCAATTTGTACAGGAATGACTAAACATCAACTTTATATAAATAGTCATCTTTTTGTGATTACGAACACACTTCGCTTTAATCTCGCAATATTGTAACTCCACACACCTCCACACCGGAAGGTAAAAAACCTTCATTAATATTACTATCTAGAACGACACACAACGATAGATCAGGTTTAGTTTCCGGTAAGTCATTTTTTATTATATGTTTAGGTTGAGAAGGCAGAATTATCGGTTCCTGTTTTAAATAGTCTGGTCCTGTCCACCATAAATCAGAAATCCGGAGAGAATTAATATCTAAGCCACGAGAGATGAGATCTCCTGGGTTCTATTTTGTCAGAACGTGGAACCATCGACAATTTCCGGTTTTTTCTAAAATTTCAGCCACACCATTCCGCACAAAAGGTTGAAGCTTGGAAGGAAAAATTTGCAACCAACTCAACACTATGGTGGAATCAGTCCAAAAATAAATGCTATTTACCTTACACCGAATTGAACTAAATACCTTTTCATAAAGACGAGCTTCAGTAAGAGCTCCACATAATTCCAACCTCGGAATCATCGTTGGTTTGATTGGAGCGACTCGACTCTTGGCTGCTAACAAACGAATCATAACGTCATCGTTATTATTGACAGTACGGACATAAACGCACGCACCATATAATAATAATAATAATTTTTTATTTGCACATTAAAAACATAGCATTACAAATATTATAAAAATAAAGTATTTGCGCAAATTGGCGGTCTTACCGCTACAAGCGGTTTCTTCCAGACAACCAACAGAGATGAAAATATGACATACGATAGGAATAATACAACACTAAAAACTAAAAATAACCTTAAAGTATTATTATCAATATTATAATACATAATGATATTAATTTCTTTCATACAAAAAATACATAATATATAATAATATACTTAATATATAAAATAAAATAAACTACACAACATATACACACACTAATCAAATTACATTGAAGGGGCAAGGCTTAAGTAATATTCTTTTAATTGTTTCTTGAAAATATTGAGTGATTTAGCTTTTTGGATGGTTTCGGGTAGTGAGTTCCAAAGGCGGATAGCGGAAATGGTGAAAGAAGAGTCATAGAAAGAGGTTTTATGAAAAGGAAAAGCAAGGGTGAGTTTGATAGCTGAGCGAAGAGTAGGATGGTTATGGCCAAGGAAAGAGAATTTCTCTTTAAGATAGTGAGAAGTTGTAGGATTAAAGAGAATATTATAGAGTAGGTGAAGTATATGAGAATTTCGGCGTAATTTAATAGGAAGCCAATTTAGCTTAAACCTATATTCTGAGATATGATCAAATTTCCGGAGGCCAAATACCTGTCACCTCTGTCCGCGTCCGCTCGCAGTCTCTCCATTACGTCAAGCCTCCTTTCTGACTGCCCAGCTAGCAGATGGATGTTGCCGTTTAAGGCATGCATCTCGCTATTATGTATAGCGGCTGCTACTGTCAGTGCCCGCCCATTCCTTCCTCCCCCAAGTAATACTCGCCTGACTTCCTCAAAGGTGCGAGCAGGTGTATCTCTCTGCCTTGGCTCCTCACCAGTAGGTTCTTCTCCAGAGATGTGTGCCGCTAGGCAGACCAGGCAGACTCGGCAATCGAGGGCACGGGAGGCCAGTGGCCTGTTGCAAACAAGGGCCGTTACCATCGATTCTAGCCTACTGCCAGGCTGCTCCTGCTGTTCCACCTCTCTCAGAGCTTGTTCTACCGGGAGGCCAGACAGTGCCCTGAGGTTGGCACTCTCCTCGTTCCTGTCCACTGCTGCCTCGCCCCCCCCTTCCCCACACCTAGTCTGTGCCGGTAAGTCGCGGAGAGCCCATAATCTAACCACAGCATCCAGTGCGGTAGCTTCATCGAGACTACCGAATTCCCTGGATATTTTAGGCAGGTCCAACGTACCCTTGAGCGCTCTTGCCACTGCTGCAGCAAAGGTAGTGTTTAGTGCAGCTGTGGCGAATAATCCGCGAATGCTCCTGCCGCAATCAGTTCTTCCTCTCATACGACCTGCGGTCTTCGCAGCCATAGATACTAAAGTACCCCGTCCTGTCATTACCGTCTTCGTTGCCGTAGGTACAAACGTACGTCCTCCCTTCTCGCCTGATTGTTGTCCCTCGGCCATGCGCCTCCTCATATTTGTGGTCTCGTGATCGATGACCTCTTTAGCGCTTGTTGTATCCGGCTTACGCGGGGCATCTGCAAGTACTGCCGCAGCAGAGGGATCGAACTCCACTGACGACAGCTTGTTCAGGGTGCTTCCTCCTGATACTGCCGAGAGCATCCCAAGCCCTAAGCCTCTGGGCCCTGCCGCCAGGGGGCTGTCAGTCTTTCCGTTGTAGATCAGTGCATCCGTGATGGCGCTCGCGCAGGCACTGACGTCACCATCGAACATAATCCTCTCCCTCAGGTTTTCCTCCCTTGGAGCCTCGGCAGGTACGGGACGCTGTTCTATACTCGTCACAGCCCGTACTCTGTCGCCTTCCGCTCCGTGTACGCCGTCATTACCCGTCGCGCTTGTGTTCCTTGTCTCGGCGGTTGAAGGAGGACTAGAACGGTATATGTCCCGTTCTACTGCCTTATTTGCGACCTCACGCGCCTCCCTTTCCGCCTTGCGACGTGCCTGTTGTTCGGCCTTTTTCTGTTCCCTTAGTACCGATAAGTTAGCATTTGCCTGCCTCTTTAACGCGATGAGGTCTGGTGGGGTTTGGGTGCGTCTCTGCTCACCCTGTCCTCCTGCACCACTTCCTCCCACGCCTGAGGACGGGCCCTGGCGTCCCCCATCACCCCCACCTTCCCACGGCTGGCCGGCCTCAGCCATGGTTGCCCTCGTCTTTCCTCTCCAGGGGAAGTGGGCTACTTCCCCTGGACGTCGTCCTCCTCTACCCCTACTCCTACTCCTAAACACCTCCCCCCCTGGTACCCCCTGACTACTCTTCCTCTCCAACTTGGTCCTTGTTTACACAAACAGGGAAAGAAAAGGGGCCTGCTAGTATACTCGCTAAGCTTTCACTAGGAACGCCACCTGTTAGAAACACCTGGTTAGGTAGACCGCTAGACAGTAAGTTCGCTTTTGAAAACACTTATACGCCTTTCGGCCAATTTTTCCAATATTGTGTCTTAAGAGTGCTGTTAAGTATTATAATGAAAGAAAAACGCCCGTCTACGCCTGCTTCCTCGACCTTTCGAAGGCATTTGACCTCGTGTCTTATGACATTCTTTGGAAGAAGATGAGGAATTTGCGTATACCTCATGAATTGGTTAATACTTTTAAATATTGGTATGACAATCAAATAAATATTGTTAGATGGGCTGGTGCGATGTCAGATCCCTACAAGCTGGAATGTGGCATGAGACAGGGCGGGTTAAGCTCACCTGTTCTATTTAACCTTTATATAAATGGACTGATTGAGGAGCTCAGCATGCAGCATATCGGTTGTTATACAGGGTTACCTCGTAAGTCGACCTAGATCCTTTAAGGGGCTATAATTTAGATCATTTCTGACTGATTTGACTATGAAACACCCTATCCTAAATCCAATGGTTTTCGAGATAAACTAATTTTAAGTATTTTTCATAAAAAGTCCATTTTTTGCCTTTTGTTGTATCTCCTTTTTGTAATCTGAGGCTCTGGTATGTTTGTTTATACGTTTTATTTTAGAAGATAAATTGCTTTATCCATTACAATAAAAAAAAATACAATTGCAGAATAAAATGAGTCGTAAAAGATGGAGAAAAGTGAAAAATCAAACAAGAAAAAAACCTAAGATGTGTCTTTCTTTAAGCGATACTTAAAAAAAATCTATGGAAGTCTGTTTGCAGATGAGCTTAAAAACATCTCCGTTTTGTCAGCTATCCAAAAAGGTATAACATTATAGGGTAATAGCAGTTTTTATTACAAAAAACTCAGATGATAGCCTCCCCGGGCATTGAAATAAAAATATTAGTTAGTTCTAAAAATTAAACAAAAAAATGTAAACAGTAAATATTTATTAAATTTTGTTTTTACAGTTCATTTTCTACGTGTCCGCCTCTGTTTCGGACACAAATTCGCATTCTTTTTCTCAAAGCACTTTTAACTACTCCAGTTGTTAGTGTAGTTCGCATTTTATCGGCTGCATCAATAATCTTTTGGCGTAAAACTTCTACACTCGTTATGGGATTGGGGTCGTCATACACCAAAGTCTTCATGTGTCCCCATACGTAATAGTCCATGGGGGTTAAGTCGGGACTTCTGGCTGGCCATGGTGTAGGTCCACCTCTCCCAATCCACTTATTGGGATACGTCGTATCTAGCAATTGTCGGACTGATCTTCGGTAATGTGCAGGACAACCGTCGTGTTGAAACCACATATTTTGGGTGATTTCCGCCGGTAAGTCCTGCAATAGTTGTGGTAATTCTTCAGTCAAAAAGTTTTCATATGTTTCTCCATTTAAATTTTCGGGTAGAAAATATGGGCCAATTAAATGGTTACAAACTATACCCATCCACACATTCAAACTAAATCGCCTCTGGGATCCCTTTGCTCTTTTCTTTTTTGGATTTCCGTCTGCCTTTGAGGCCCAATAGTGAGCATTGTGGTAATTTGTTATACCATCTTTGTCAAATTTGGACTCATCAGTCCACAAAATGCGTTTAAAAAAATTTGGGTCTTCTAAATCGGCATGCAGCATAAATCTGCAGAAATCCAATCTCCTCACAGGATCGCCTTCTTCGATGACTTGTACGGGCGTGTAATGGTATGGGTATAAGCCAGCTGTATGGACGGTGGACCACACTTTCCACTGCGAGCATCCAAGATCTCGGGCAACAACACTCGTTGTTGTAGTTGGATCTGATCTAAATCGTTGTACTATATCGTTATCTTGTTCGTCGTCATCATTAACACGTGGACGACCCAGGTCAGACCGTCGTCTTGAAACTGAACCAGTCTCTCTAATTCGTCGGTAAACTCCATCAAACACACTGACATCTGGGGCGCGGCGGTTAGGAAACCGTCGTGTGTATTCGGCACGAGCTCTTGATGATACACCATCGCAATATCCGTAACACAATAACATGTCAGCATATTCCTCGTTCGTATAGGCCGCCATTTTCAACAGTTCCAAATCAGAAGCACAAAACAAAGTCCACAAAGCAAGCACAGGTAGTCACGAAGATAAAACGGGATCAGTCCAGAAATACAAGCCGAGTCAAAAAACAGAGAGAGCACAGAGCAAGAATCGCATCTACCACGGACGAATCGCATGAGCAGACTAAGCTAAATCTTTTGTTTAGTCATCCAAACTCCAAAGTAACTCAAACTATCTTTTTTCTCACTCCCACATACACAAAACGTATCTCATCTCGCTCGCACGTATCCTATTTCAAACAAGGATACTTAACAAAAGACCGGAATTTTTGCTACCTGTGGGCCTTTTAACAAAGTTTTTTTTATGAGGTTTTGATGTTACCCTATAATGTTATACCTTTTTGGATAGCTGACAAAATGGAGATGTTTTTAAGCTTATCTGCAAACAGACTTCCATAGATTTTTTTTAAGTATCGCTTAAAGAAAGACACATCTTAGGTTTTATTTTTGTTTGATTTTTCACTTTTCACCATCTTTTACGACTCATTTTATTCTGAAATTGTATTTTTTTTTATTGTTATGGATAGAGCAATTCATTTTCTAAAATAAAACGTATAAACAAACATACCAGAGCCTCAGAATAAAAAAAGGAGATACAACAAAAGGCAAAAAATAGACTGTTTATGAAAAATACTTAAAATTAGATTATCTCGAAAACCATTGGATTTAGGATAGGGTGTTTCATAGTCAAATCAGTCAGAAATTATCTTAACTATAGCCCCTTAAAGGATCTAGGTCGACTTACGAGGTAACCCTGTATAGATGGAGTATGTTTCAATAACATAAACTATGCGGATGACATGGTCTTGCTGAGTGCCTCGGTCTGTGGTCTCAAAAAGCTGCTTGATATTTGTGAGCGTTACGCAGCGGAGCATGGTCTGATATACAATAGTAAAAAGAGTCAGTACATGGTCTTTCACAGAGGAACCAGAAAGGTGGATACAGTGCCGACTCTTTTACTCAATGGTGTTCCTTTAGCTAGAGTCGAGGAGTTCAAATACCTAGGACACATTGTGACGTCCACTTTGAAAGACGACACTGATATAGAAAGGGAGCGAAGGGCGCTGTCGGTTAGGGCGAATATGGTTGTTAGGAGATTTGCGAGATGCTCGTTAGAAGTAAAAATGACGTTGTTTAGAGCTTTTTGTACATCCTTCTACACTTGCAGCCTCTGGGCAACATATACGCAAAGGGCCTACAGCGCCCTTCACGTCCAATATAATAACGCGTTCAGGATGCTGGTGGGGCTTCCCCGCTGGTGCAGCGCTTCGGCGATGTTCGCGTGCGCACGAGTGGACTGTTTCTTTGCCACAATGCGCAGGCGAACATCGTCGTTGGTGCATCGCATGCGGGGGAGCTCCAACGGCATGCTGGCCGCGCTCTGTGAACGCCCTGATAACCTACCTGTATATCAGTCACTGCTGTCGCATACATGCAGAATACAGGCTTAAATAATAATTGTTATATGTAAGTATTGTGTGTTTTTTCTTCAAATGTGACTTTTATTAATGTAATTTGATCTGTACGTATATATGAGTCTTGGATACTTGAAATAAATGATTATTATTATTATTATTATCCGACGCAGAGGCCATAGTGTACATAGACAACGCAGAGAAAAATAAATCAAAGACAATAGTGTGGCAAACCTAAAAAACTAAATGCATTTACATTGTACTAATAACTACAACACTTTACCAGACAAACCTTGCAGGTTTATGGTGCACTCTCAAGTAGACATAAGTTATAATTGTATTGCTTATTTAATAAATAAATGAAAAACTTATATCATTAAAAGTTTTATACCTAATTAAGTACTGGGAAGTTATTGAATGTTGAAATTATTGAAATTGACATTAAAAATTATTCGACCACGTCGAGTAATTTCTGGCTTAGGAAGTATTGTAATAACTTCGTTAAGGTGCTGTATAGTACAAATGTCATCAACTAATGGGTATGTGAAAACGGTTCCTTTTTCACATTTTGACTCTTTAACCTTTCGCACAAACTTGACTGTGGGAATATCACCATTGACTAAAACGTTACCGACAAAATGTTTTAAAGTTCACTTCAAAACGTTCACACTTCATTTTCAGTAAAATATTGAATATCCAGAAGTCCGAAAGAAGCATCTATGGGTTCGAAATTTTCTTTTTCTTCTTGTTCTCGTAAACATTCAGCTATGTATTATATAATATAATAGTCATTCATTGTTATGTTATCAGAATCATCAGAGACAACTGTTAAGACTTCATTATAGTCAAACATCGAGCTAGAGTCACTATCAAATGTCTCTTGCCTTTTATTTTTCGAAGTACGTCCTGGAGCTACCATTTTTCCTTTAGAATAATTTTTTACTTTATTGTTTTTATCCTTTTTATTTATTTTTTTCTCTTTTTTAATATTGCCCGCCTTTATTTTTTTAAATATATATCTTTCTTTTCAAAAAAGTGTTTTTTATTTAAAGATGTTTGCATTGGATTTCGAACTTTATACTGGTACAAAATTTTACGCCAGGCTTTCTTCAGGAGCCCAAAATTGTGTAAAAGTTGTGTAAGATGTGTTGACTTCAGAGGAATAAAAACGAATTTCAGTCGTTATCGGTGCGCCGCTAGGTTTGTACGTGCGCGTATTAAATCGTCTACGTGTTTATTAAGTGAGTACCTATCGAGCGAACTGCGCCCGCGCTTGCGCGAGGCGGTGTGAGTGTTGCTGACAATTATAGACCCTTCCGTCGTCTCTGACTACAGGGACGATGGAATCTCAACCGAGCTACTCGTCTGTTACCCAAACTGTCGCATTCCCCACCAAAGAACAAGCCGTTATCATAGATGCAGTTGACGACATCCCGATCAAACAATACGCGTATGCATTTGCAAAAATAATTGATTCCACCCAAATAAGATTCCTGAGTCGAATGTGGAATAATAGAATTTGCGTTTTTGTGTCTTCCAAAGATATTGCTGAAGAATTAGTAGATAAACATCAGTGCATTATAATAAACGACAAGAAATTACCTATTCGGCCTCTAATTACTAGAAACAAACTGTTGGGTACGCGCCGTACGCGCATTAGATTATTACCTATATTTTGTACTTCGCGATCGCTCCGTGCGAATGTATACGTTCCAATAAACCAGTCTGTTAACCGCCGCCCTTGTTTCACTACGTATCTAACTGGCGACGAGGTGCTGTTAATAATTATTAGTGTTGTTGTGTAATCATGCCTATCGGAAAAATAGATAATTTTGATTTGTCTAAAAAATGGACAATATATGTGGATCGAGTGAAACAATTCATAGCTTTAAACGAAATTAAAGAATCGTTGCACGTGGCGACTTTAGTGACGGTCGTAGGTGAGGCTACCTACGACCTTATGTGCGATCTGTGTGCCCCGAATAAACCGGAAACTAAGACTTTCGCTGAGTTGACGGAAATAATGCAGAAGCATCTCGAGCCCCGGCGCTCAGACATAGCAGAGAGACACATTTTTCGGCAGCGTCGGCAAGCGAGCGGTGAGGAGCTGAGCTCGTATTTGCAGGCGCTCAAACATCTCGCCACGACGTGTAATTTCGGTGTTAAGCTGGAGGAAAACCTGAGGAACCAGTTCGTGTCGGGTCTCGCGAGCGACGAGATGAGGAGTCGGCTGTTCGCGGAGCCGGATTTAACCTACAAACGGGCGGTGGAGTTGGCGATGGCGCTGGAGGCCGCGGAACGTCATGCGGAGACGAGCGGCGCGGGCGCATCGGGCACAGCGGGCACGGTGGGCGCAGCGGGCGCGACGACGCACAGACTGGTATTTGGTCTTAAAAGTTGGTCAAAAATATTTTATTCTTTAAATGACCGGTAAATAGTGTATTTATGCAATACTAGCCAAAATAAATTAAATAAAAATCATTTGTAATAGGAAAAGTTAATTTATTCATCAATTACTTCGTCATCATTATCATCATCAAAACTTATATTAAAATTATTACTTTCTAACAATAAGCCTAACACATCAGGTGAAAACGCAGTCTTTTTTTTGTTCTTTCTCTTTCTTAGGCCCGCCAAAAAAGGGTCCGAGGTTAAAAGAAGCCTGTTTAACACATCAGCATTGCATTCGACGCGTGAAAATTTCCGAGAGTGGTCGAGGCGGAACATCCTTATATGCTTATTCCTGGCTTCTGCCGCTTCTTCCGATAACTGTCCAATTGGGAGAATAGCTTCAGCTACGACTTCAGCTCCATGACGTAAAACTTTATGTAAAGTTGGGGACATGGGGTAAAACTTATATAATGAAACGTAAAGCTTTGCAGTCTCGTCGCAGTATATTTTAAATGCTTCTACGTTAATTTGCAAACCGGAACATAATGTATCTAATATAATTTTTAATCGGTAGATTAAATTTTGATCTATACCAGTGATGTTCGCCGATATTTCATAGTTATCAAAAAAACGCCTACTGGTATTCCCATCAATGGTGTTGCCCAAATTGGCTTTTGGTATGTCCACCAACAAACCAAGTTGCTCCCGGAACTTATCCTGAATTTCTTTTTTCTTACGTTGCACTAAATCTGTTTCTTCAGCTGTAAGACGTACGTTCCATTTTTTTACTGGTAGCTTATAAGCCACGTGCAACATGCTCTCAAAAAATCGGATGCGAGCATGTAATAATGACAACCCGAACTCCATGTTCTCTTTTTTACATGGCATCATATTGTCCAAGTTGTTAAACTGTGCTGACGTGGCGCCACATAAATAGCACCTCATGGTTGATTTTGTGTGCGTCGCTGCATTGCAAACCTTGCCATCCACCATGGTGAAAAGCAATTTATGCCCGATACTAAAATCATTAACTCGGGTTTTAGTTAGCTCTGAAATTTGGGTTTTGATAATTGCTATTTCCTCGTTGGTTATATCGGTTGTTTCTTTGACGAACCTTATTCTAATTGGGCGACAATACCGTGGCGAAGACGGTTTAGGGTTTTGCCACAAGATCTTTCTCTCTGGTCCGTAAACTAGCTGAAGCGGAACCATGGAACTTTGAAATATATTGGCATCAGAATCGGCTTCATTTACAAATTTCATTTTAAATTGCATCTGCTGGGATCCATCGCAGCCCCATTTGCTTATAAGCACTAAGGACTGTTTTTCGGCTGAATTTAGCTGCTGATTTAAATCAGCCTCTCCAAGATGCATGAGAAGTCGTTGTGCTGTGTGATCCATAAGACTTTGCACTGTTACTTCGGCGCATGTTTCAGTGATACGATGAATATCCGGATAGCACTCTTTCTTAAGCTTTTGTAGAATAGAATAACATGGATAGAAACTAGGATTGCTATCTCGCACTATTTCATACTGGGTTTGAGTAAGTCCCGCTTCAGTATACATGAATAACGCACGTAAATGTTTATCTTCTCGTGATTCCTCATTTGTTTCAGATGTCTTTTTTTTTTATTGCAACTGCATATTTCCTCGCTCTTGTAGGACTTTTCGTTAAATCCTTGACAATTTTCGAAGCGTCCACTTTTCCAGTCTCTCGTAACTTCATTTGTGTGGCATATGTCAGCTCATCTGTGTCAGCACCTCTTAGTTCTTCAGTTTTACGTCTTTTACTTCTTTCACTCAAGTCTGAAAATGACTTTTGAGGTCTGCCGGGACTAACTCCTGTAACAAAAAAATCAATTTTATTATCTATTTTTCTTTTATCTGTAACTACTGTAATAAATAAAATAAAGCTTGATAAAAATGAAAATAATGACGAAACTAGATCATAAGGTACCTACAGTAATCACAGAACGTATGTAATCAAAAGGGGAATAGTATCGTGGTATTTTTTACGGGAGAATAGAAACGTGGTGTTTTTTACCTGTTTTCGGCAGCGATATGCTTCCTTGAAGCCAGTCTTTGTTGCGTTCTAGGAACCTGGCCTTTGTATTATGAGCGGCTGACCATCGCTGTTTGAATTGATGTCTTATAATTGACAACTTTTGTTTGATTTCAGCAATATTTTGATCATTGCCTTCATATTGATTAAGCACTTCTTGCTCCATAATTAATATTTTTTCATTAAAAGTTGAGGCACCAGAGCGTTCCATTATATTAAATAATTCATTTCTAGTCATAACCTTCAATCCAGAAGAAGCTAAAACAAAAAAATACAAAATATAAACAAAAATTTATTTAATGAGCTGCGGGATGGCTTTACGAAAAAAATAATAAAAAAAATAAGGGTGGTTTGGGGTGACTGTTTTAAACTGAATAATAATCTACAATGTCCTTTCTATTATATACACATAAAATTTTGGCTTAGAAATGCTTAGAAACATATTAAAACTCATTTAGAACTTTAAAAAATGTAGATTTTAAAGCAATTTTATAGAGTTTTATTTTCAAGGTTATAAATAATAAAGGACAGATGATAAGTTGCAAAAATAAAGTTCCAAATAAAGTACATACCTGGTTGTTCAGAATCCATGGTAAAAAACAGCACAAAATTGTATAATTTCGAAAAAAATATATATTTCAAAGTAATTAAATCAGAGCGCATCGAACAATCACACGTACACTGTAGGCGAACGGTAACTTCCGACTGAGCACTCGGCACGTTTGGGTAGGGGTACTAGGTTTATCTTTATGTAATTAGCTGGACCGGTTCTCCTAGTTCTTAGAAAAAATGGCTTGGAGGGTGCAAAGTAAACTTTTAAAAAATCGATTTTGACCATGTTTTAGGGTCAAATACCAGTCTGTGCGTCGTCGCGTCGGTGTACGAACCTACAACAATTACGTGTGCAAAAGAAAAAGAAGTTCTTTTAAATGTTTTAGAACTTTACAGAGAAATGCCATCTTTTGAAAAAAGAGCATAAGTATTATGCCAACAAAGAAATGAGAAATGGAGGTTTAGATACTACTAGAGCAACTTGCTCTAGTAGTACTACTAGAGCATCTTGCTATAGATACCACTAGAGCAACTTTTTGTTGTTTAGATAAAGTCGGCGCCATGACGCTGTTGCAAAGGTCGAAAGACGACTGAGTGTTAAATAAGCAGGGAGCGATTTCTAGCGTGAGTGTAATAAGCAGCTCCCTGCTCGGCAGGCAGGAGAACCGAGACACAGGGTGTTGGCAACACCAACAATAAATATTAAAAAAATATATAAAATTAAGGTTTCCGGCTGCCATTATACTTCCTGTTCTCGCCACACTCAGATCTACTGTGTGCAAATTCGTATTGTCTGCTAAAAATTATAAATCGTGTGTCTACAATTCGTAGTTGTGTAATAAAGTGGTAAAATCAGTGCAAGACGTGTTTTTATCAACCAGAACCAACACAAACGCCCACATAAAAATGGTCCATTCGAAGCCGTCCATCCAGCCCTAGAGAGCCAGCGCATCGCACGCATAAAAAGGGTCCATTCGAAGCCGTCCATCCAGCCCTAGAGAGCCAGCGCATCGCCCGCATAAAAAGGGTCCATACGAAGCCGTCCATCAAGCCCTAGAGAGCGAGCGCATCGCCCACATAAATGGCCCTGGAGAACGCCCAGCACATGAGGTTCAGATTGGTTTAGATATCACCGTCCATCAAGACTGCAACAAGCGTAAGTCGCCTTTTAATACTTACTACAACACAAGAAAAGTGAAAGCAACTACGCTTCAAGACCAACAAATAACGATCAGCAATACCTAAATACTATACGTGGAATGTCATACAGGACTACGGAACATTTCCTGCATTTTATATGACTTCCATCGAAAATAATATACGCACAGTATTCTGCATAATTATTCATCATTTTATTTCGTCGCAATTATTCGCATCGAGAACGTTCTTTTTTGTTCTATCGTCGTACACGCTGCATATTTTCGTGTGCGACAGAGAAGAAGATAGAACAAACGAAAGTTAGAACGAGATAGCACGACGCACATCGACTACGCTTCAACTTCCGGGCGATATCGTTTCCACTTGACGTTTCCTGTCACCTATGCATCTTGGCGGGCGCAGGCGAGACAAACGTCAACGTCAACTTATGCCCGCTCCACATTCTCGGCAAAACTACACGAGACTTGCCGAATACGAGAGTGTGCAGAGCATATTCGTCTATATTCGTCTATATTCGTATTGTCTCGTGTATATTTTCCGAAATATCCGTTCGATGTCGGTACATCAAAGGGTTCTCGGATAGTTTTGTGTTCATGCAAAACTATCTCTCTACATTCCCGCTGTCGCTCGGGCCAGTCGGCGGACAGTCACCGCACTGAGCGCACGTAATTGTTTCTTTAAAATGTCGGTAAATTGGACTCACGAATTAGAGTTATCGTTTTTAGAACTTTATCAATGTTACCCTATAATATGGGACCCAAAGGAACGTGATCATAAAGATCGTAATAAAGTAAATGATGCGTGGAAAACGTTGAGCGAAGCAATGAATATACCAGTTAAAGAATTAAAATGTAAAAAGGACTCCTTGATGACTACCTTCAGGATGCAAAAAAGAAAAATTAAATCATCTCAAACATCAGGCGCCGGTAGTGATGATATTTACACTCCAATTTGGTTCGCTTTCAGCATCATGGATTCCTTTCTAGGAGATATTGTTGATTGTAAAAAAAACAAAACTTTAACTACGGTAAGTACCTACGAGTACCTACATTATTTATTTGAGCATTAGCTAACGGTCGTATTCATAAAAATATTACATAAGTACACTTCTAAAAACATGCTTTTAAGAGTTAAATATATACCTTTGATAAATTATAGCGTTATTAATAAACTTTAATGAATAACGATATTTAATTATGCATAACAGGTAAGTTTTCGTGAATACGACTGTACTATCAATTGAAGACGTGAGTGGAAGAATCGAACAAGTAACATTTCGTAACATACGGACAACAACTCATTTTTTCCCTTATTATAATAAACCTTGTAACTTATCTACTTCATAATCTAGCTAATATATCTGGCTACACAATACACATATTATAAGCCATATTTTTTTCTATTTCAAATAATTTTTCCGGTCCTAAGGCCTCCCATTAAGCAAAAAAACGGGATTTTTTTTCATGTTACTTGATTACATACCTGATTCTTCCACTCACGTCTTGAATTATTCTAGGTAATACACCTAAGGTAGATTAAACACACTCAAAGCCTTTTGTTATTATTTATTTATCTTTATTGTAACATGGTTGAAAAATATTTCGTAAATTCTTCTCTAACTGCCGTTGCATCCATAGCTGATCGACGAGCAATATGTGGTAAGTTACGAAGGGCAGCACTTCCTTCCGTTTCTTCTCTCCATAATCCAGGTCTGAGTAATATGCCGTTGTCGTCGTATGTATCCATAGTACCTTGTGGTGTGTACACCTGACTCGATGTTCTACTTTTTCTTAAGTAATTGTGCAGTAATATACAGGTTAAAGTTATAAGTGCAACCTTTTGTGGACAAAGCGAGAATGGTCTTTTAAAAACTTGAAATTTAGTAGCTTAAACTCCAAACGTATTTTCAACAATCACACGTGATCTAGATAACTTTTCGTTGAATATACGTTTGGGAGTTCCAGCATCATGCATTCCCGGGTAAGGTTTCATAACATTTTTGTGAAGAGCAAACGCACTATCTGCCAAAAACACAAAGGGCACACTTATATCTGAACCTGGGAGTGGATGAGGATTAGGTAAATTTAAGGTTTCCTTGGCAATTTTTTCCCATAGTATTGTTTTGCGAAAAATACCTCCATCACTCATCCGACCGCAGCTTCCTATATCAGCAAAAATAAAATTATAATTGCTGTCTACTAGTGCCAAGAGTACGATACTGTAATTTTTTTTTATAATTGAAATATTCCGATCCAGAATTATGAGGACATTCAATAACCACATGTTTTCCATCAAACGATCCAATGCATTGTGGAAATTTATTTTTGAAGCCTTTTTCTATTTTGAGCCACTCTTCAACTGATGATGGTAACTGCAAAGAAAATAAAACAACACTAATTTAGAGTAAACGCTGAATAGTTATTTTTAGTTATAATATCATTAAAATTGATTAGTTATAATATCATTAAAATTGATTTAGTGGATAGCGTAACAGACAGACACAGTTTGTTTACGTATTTAAAATATGAAGTATAGTATGGTATTGTTAAAATATATTTTCTTCTTTTTCAGACTCATGAAATTGATGAAGATGAAAGTCAGGACCAGCAGCTGTTACACGAAACTAATTCTGCAAGTTCAGCACAACCTATTACTTCGCAAACAGTTCTTGAACCAAAGAGATCGCAAACAATTCGTAGACGTATAAATCCTCCTGAGCTAAGGGAGGCTGGTCAAACATTGAATAAAACTCTAACGACACTTAATGACGTCTTACAAAGAGAACATAATAAAAATTCTCAAGAAAAAGAGGACGAGTGTGACCTTCATGGCAAAATATTTGCCAAAAAACTTAAAAAATTACCAGAAAATGAACGGATGAGTTTCGTTTATGAAGTAGATGGGTTGTTCCTTCGTCGATTTTCGCGAAATGCTCCAGATGCAAATTATTTTCCACCATACACTCATCGTATTCATCGACCATCGTCCACATGTACTTCATATTCCGAACCCATTTCACAGAGGGACATGATCACGCCAGAGTATCAGGTTGAAGAAAGACCACTATCTACCTCAGGACTCTCATACATAACTACATCAGCTCCACTACGCTGCGAAAACCAATCAGCCAGCTGCAATTGGGTTGCCGCGATATATGATTGGCCGGAATTCGTTCTTCGAATATTTTCCAAAATATTTAGTTGTTTCACAGTGCATCACAGATTAGTAGTATATATTGTAGATTAGTAGTATATATTGCAGTGCATTTAGTTTTAAGTGTCGTCATTGTATTTATAAAGTGATACACTCGTATTGTAAGCATGAGCAACGACGAAGAAAAGGCTATGAAGCTAAAACAATTGCGTGCTTTAAGAGGCTATACGAAAGCTTCCATTACGCGCTTATATTCCTTCGTATCTAACGTACAAGACGTCGAGCTTAGCACTTTATCAATCTTACAATCTAAAAGAGCACGTATCACCGAATTATTTAACGAGTATGAATCGTACAATAAGGAGATTCTTTTTTATGATGAAAATGACTCCGAAGATGTCGCAGATTGTGAATCAAAATATTTTCATATCTTAACCGTGCTAAACGAAGCCATAAAAGGCAAGTCAACGCCAAATGTCAAGGCTAGCACTATTTATAAAACTAAGTTACCAACTATTCACATCCCAACATTCACAGGTAAATATAGTGATTTTATCCCTTTCATAAACCTCTTTACTGCTATCGTCCATAAGGATCAATTGATAATGTTCAAAAATTATATTACTTACGTTCATTTTTACAAAAGGAGCCATTTGATATAATAAAGAATCTACCCCTAAGCCCTCAAAGCTATGATGAAGCACTTAAAATGTTAAATGATAGATATAATCATAGGTTTAAAATTACATTAATTCACATTAATTCATTGTTAGACATGAATGCTCTGGTCAGATCGACTCCTAGTAACTTACGTGATTTTGTTTCTCATGTCAGGCAAGGTTTAGCTGCTTTAAAAAATTTAAATGTGAACACTGAAACATGGGACCCTGTGATTCTAACTATTTTATATCGTAAATTAGATATGTAAGAGATAATAAATAATTTAAAAATTAATTGTACCGGAAGTACTGTACAGACTTCAGCTGTCAGCTGTCAACTTGATAATTTGTCAGTTGTCAACGTCATTATAACTGTCAGTGGTGCGTTTGTTCATTAGTCGAGACCTCACTTGCTCTGAGAACATCGCCTGCGCCGGTCGTGCGCACTGACTGTGTTTAAAGTGATAGAATTTAAATATGTCGGACACCGATGGCGACCGTGCGGATGTTAATCCATTCGAATCTGCGACAGCAGCGGTGGGATTGGTCTCAAATTCATCCCACATGCCTACCGCAATGGCTACTACTCAAAATGAAGAATATTTTCGGCCGGAACGCGAAGATCAAGTTGACAATGTGGCGGGTCCCTCAACATCGGAGAACAAAGGAAATTCAGTGCCTTCACCTGAAAACTGGGCTGTGTTCTTCCAAAATATGATGGCGGGCCTCCAAAACTCCAAATCGTCTCCAACAAGCGCCGTAGAATCTAGAAAACTGAAAGCTAGCGAAATTTATCTACCCTCTTTTGATCCGGACGAGTGTCAATTCACTGCGGCACAATGGTGCGACGAGATTGAGAACCACAAACAGCGCAACTCGTGGACGGATTATGAAACCAGGAATGCGGCTTTTATTCGCCTGCAGGGCCGTGCCAAGAAATGGGCAGCACGTTCGTACCCACTGTGCAAGACTTGGGAAGAATTAAAGGAGCGGCTCACACAGCAGTTTATTTCGACCAAGAGATTCTACGACTTGTTTCGCGACATGGTGGAGTACACGAGCGACCAGGCGGCGACGTACATCGAGTATTCAACTAACAAAATGGCGCTGATAGACCGGTTGGATACCGGTTGGGGTGAGTCTAACAAAATTGAGGTGGTGATCTCCGGCATCACAGACGTTCAGGTACGCACTGATTTACTTAAAAACACGCCTACCAATTTTGTGGCATTTGATAGACATTTAAATACGTACCCTAAAATTAAAAATTTAAAGCGTCAATCCGTTATGACGCGAACTGATAGTGAAATTCCCAAGCGTTCCAGACTAGGCGAGCCACTTACCGAGCGTCGCTGTCATTATTGTAATAAGACCGGCCATTTGAAGCGACATTGTTTACAGTTGCGTAATAAAAATAAGCGTGAGGACCCCGATTCTTGCATGCCAGTCGATAAACCTAGTAATAAGCAAAATGTTACTCAATGTTCTTATTGTCATAAGACTGGACATTCTGAATCTACTTGCTTTACTAAACAGCGCGATGAAAAATCAAAAAATTTTAAAGATTCCAAATTACAGACGAAATCGGTTAACGTTTGTTCATCTTCCAATGACTCTTTGATTAAAACGTGTATTGGTGGCTATACTTTACTAGCACTCATTGACAGTGGTTCAGAATGTTCATTGATTAAAAAGGAAATAGCTGATTATTTACCTGATAAGAAGGAGGTTTCGTTTACTCGTCTTTCAGGTATTGGTTCGGTGCCATGTTTTTCATTTCGTAAAATGACAACTTTTGCTGAGTTTGACGGGTTACATACCGAGGTCACGTTTGTGATAGTCGATTCACACTTACTACCGTATGACATAATCTTAGGTAGAGACATTTTTAAAACCCCTGGATTAATATTTACTCTCAATAGCGATGGCGCTAAAATTATACGCGATGCTAGTGTTAATATGTGCCGAAATTTGAACATGGATGCAGAGTTAGATAAAATTAATACTGACTTGACCGAATCTAACGATATTGATAGGTTGAAGTCCGTATTGGGAGTATACAAGAATAGTTTTACTAGTGGAAATTCTCAAACAACCGTCAATACAGGTACCATGGAAATTAAACTTAAGAATCCCGATAAAATCGTACAGCGACATCCGTACCGACTAGCCCCTTCCGAACGCACTATTATGCGAGATATTATTGCTGATTTAGAGAGTAAAGGTATAATCCGCGAAAGTTCCTCTCCCTTTTCTAGCCCCGCATTGCTAGTAAAGAAAAAGGACGGGTCTGACCGCCTTTGTGTCGATTATAGGGAGCTTAACTCCAACACTGTACGTGATAGTTATCCTTTGCCGCTGATATCGGAACAAATTGATGCTCTTGGGCAAGCATCTCATTTTTCAAGCTTAGATATGGCCTCTGGGTTCCATCAAATTTTGATGGCATCCCAGGCGGACATTGAAAAAACCGCGTTTATTACGCCGGACGGTGTATGGGAATATTTGAAAATGCCGTTTGGGCTTTGCAACGCACCTTCTGTGTACCAAAGGGCCATTAATAAGGCGCTTAAAGGGCTAAAAGATAAGGTAGCATTGGTTTATATCGACGATGTTCTAATTTTTTCAAAAACTAAGGAGGATGCGTTTCGTGACCTTGATCTGGTGTTATCTGCACTATCAAAGGCAGGTTTTGCTTTTAACTGGAAGAAATGCACATTTCTCAAATCTTCAGTAGAATACCTAGGCTACATTGTCGGCAACAATAGCATTAAACCTAATCCTAAGAAGATAGAGGCTTTAGCTAATGCACCCTTACCAACTAATGTGAAGGAGTTACGTCAATTTAACGGTCTCGCTGGGTATTTCCGAAAGTTTGTACCTAATTTCTCCTCTATTATGGCGCCTCTATACTCCCTTACAAAAAAAGATGCTAAGTGGATATGGACTACTGAACACTCAAAAGCTCATGCAACTGTGATAGGCTATTTGACTTCCGAACCTGTATTAATGATTTTTGACCCTAGTATGCCGATCGAACTACACACTGATGCGAGTTCGATCGGATATGGCGCTATTTTATTTCAAAAGTTTGATAATCAATTAAAAGTTATAGGCTATTTTAGTCAAAGGACTTCGAACGCAGAAAGTAGATATCATAGTTATGAACTGGAGACGCTAGCGGTGTTCAGGGCGCTTAAACATTTCCGTCATTATCTACTTGGTAGAGAATTCAAAGTCGTGACTGATTGCAACGCGTTAAAAGCATCGCGTCACAAACGAGAGCTTTCACCGCGTGTCCATAGGTGGTGGGCGTATATGGGTGAGGCTCACAAAATTTGTACCATAACGCACTAGAAAGTGTAACACACAAATTCGTTTGCAACACACTGGAAATTTTATAACACTCTGGAACCCTGTAAAGGCAGGATTACATTGTATCAACATTGACTAAAAAATCTTGCCACATTTACGAGTATTGATGACCCTGTGATAATAATGAATCGTTTGAATGAATCGTTTTTATATATCATCAATAATATTTCTCCAAGTTATATTTCCTGGAAATATGACTATTTCATGAAAAAAATATGTTTTCCAGGAAATATATATAACTTAGAGAAATATGTTTTGTGGTTTTTAAGGTTAATAATCAGTAGGTAAGTATACAATCTTTTTTTAATCTGTTACTTTTTGGGATTTTTGTCAGGTAAGTATACTATCATTATTGTAGCGTATCAAATCAAAATAAAAGACATTTAAAATTATTTTTTTATTATTGTCACATTTTTTAAATCAACAAAGTGAAATTAAAATCACTTATGAATACCTAAGGCTGAGTTGCACCAGAGGCGTGGTTATAGTTACAGTTATGGTCAAAGTTATGGTTATAGTTAAAGCTAACCTAACTTTAACCTTAACTTTGACCATAGAGTTTGAAAGATCAGACATCTTTCAAACTCTATGGTCAAAGTTAAGGTCCGACAAGACTTTAGTCAACATGAGCGGGGGAGCTGCTGGTAAAGGAGAACTGTCAAAAATGGCGTTTTTGTATGATGACAGCGTTAGTTCCTTTTTTCGCCACGTGCATTTAAAGCCTTGTCGTGCTCTATGGTTATGGTTGAATATGGCGTCCATTTTTTACTTTAGCCAAAGATTTGACATTTTGCATTGTGGATATAGTTAAAGTTATAGTTAAAGTTATAGCTAAAGTTAGTTGGTGCAACCCACTCTAAGTAAAATAAAATTATAAAAAATCAAAATCAACTTGATAATAATGAAGTAAATCATCAAATCAACAAACTGAAATTAAAAACACATATCAATAAGTACAATAAAATTATTAAACAAAAACAAAATCAACTTGGTTTTACTTAGTAGGTAAGTAAATCATTGATCAAAATAAATGTGATCACCTTTGTCACTTAGCGTGTACTCCCTTGACTCATAATTTAAATTAATTTTTTTTACAATACAATCATCTGGAACTATATCTCTGTCTAATTTTTTAGTAGAAACGAATTTTAGGTTTGGTTTCTTGACCGTTTTTAAAAATCGAATGCTGTAATTATTACTTTTCTGTTCCAAATCTCTACACTCTACAAACCCTACATAATAAACCCATTTCTTTTTTTCGTAATATCTCACTAGAACGCTGTCGTTAACACTTACAATGGCTTCTTCCATTATCTCATTTGGTTTCTCAGTCTCATTATTTTCTAGGTGTCTAGTGTGTATAGTCTGGTTACTTAAGTATATATTATCACAGCTACCTCTTTTATTTTTTTCTGTTTTTTTACCGGTTTCTTCATTTAAATGCCGTTCTATCAAATCTTGTTCCGCACCATCTCTGTTAATGTTTTGACCATCAATCGCCTTGCTTCTTGCTTCTGCATCTTCTTCAGTCTCATTTTCTTCTTTTTTTGCCATTTGACTAAAACCAGGGTTATCTAAAGCTCTTACGTCGCATTCGTATGATGTTTCTTTTTCTTCAACTTTTTTATCAATCTTTTTGTTCTCATCTTCTAATATTCCGTCTGTCAGATCCAGATCCAGATCCATATTTTGTAACTCTAGTATACCATCGTTTATTTTTCTTTTTTGTAAGTTATTTTCTTGTTTAATTTTCACTACAGCACTCTCTTTTTGTTTATTATAATTTCCTGATGTACTTGGTACAGGGTCATCGTTCGTATTTCTATTATTTTCTTTATCTTTTAGGGTAGAAAATAAATCAAAGTCTTTGTCCACTTTATTAAGTGTTATTGGAAAGTATTTCTGTAAATCAAAATAGGCCTGATTTTGAGGTGTATATCTTATCTCTGATAAAACCGTTATCTTTGAACTACTCTCAGCTTTACTCTCTTTAATCGATATTGTAGCCAAATCATTTTCTTCTGTATCTGTCTGATCAATTTCTATGTCTTCATCATCTTCCCACACACTGTCATCCGATTCAGCATAGGTTAAGTCGCTTTCTACACTAGTATCAGTATCGTAGTTTTTCTGATGTCCCAATCGTTTTCTCCCCCGGTTTCTGTTATTGCCGCTATTTTGGGCAACTGGCGTTCTAACTTTTTTTTTTATATATTTCTTTCGACTTGGCTCTTCAATATTTTCACTGTTGCATTTAATTTTTTTTGCAACAGTCTGGTCTTGTTTATGAATGATTTCTAAGTTATGTTCTTTTATATCCAAGCATTGGCAATATCCAGGACTTAATCCTTTGTCACAAAAGCAACTTAAACTACGATAAGTTATTTTGTTCCCAGATTCAACATTTCTAAGTTGATGGAGTGCCATGGTTCCAGGTACAGGACATAGTGGTACATTCACATTTTGAAGTATTTCTGGGATGTAAAATAGTTTTATTTTTGTTTCAGTTTCTCTTAACAGTCGATATGCAGACTCTGCATCGGTTATGTCAGAACCATAGGAGACCATAGAATCCAATTTTCTTTTTATCGCACCACCGATGCCGTCTGCAGCACCCTTCCCATGCGCAGACTCAAAGAAATTCCAGGTTGAGAATGGGAACCCTAGATCTTTAGTAAAGTTGCAGAATAAATAAAAATTCTTTTTTTGTCTATATTGAACAGTGGGTCCATCTGAGAAGAAGTGCAATGCATGTACGTTAGGGAATTCCTGTCTAATTAACTGTAAAACAGGAGACAGGTGGGCCCATATAGCTTCTGGTCCGTGGTTGTTACAAGGTGAAATGGAAGTAAATGACATTGGGTCTCTCCCTTTGCTGTATATAACGCCAGTATGTAGCGTGAATTGTTGACGGGAGGAACCGAAGTGCATGGCTTGAATTTCAGTACTTAATTTGCACGAATAGTTTTCAGAAAAGTCGATATGTATGGCTATTGATTGACTATCGAGATTTTTGATACAGCGTTGATATTCTTTATATTGGTGTATTATATTGTATGAATGTGTCTTAAATTGTTTTAATTCGTCTGTAAACGATTGCAAAAGATTTTGCAAAGTACCAACTTTTCTATCTTTGACCATTCTTTTAGTTATTTTTTTTAATGCATCATCTTTTTTGTCGTCATATTCATGATATTTTTGCATCCATTCTGACCATGAAACAGAATCGTCCAGATTTTTCCCATTAAGATTATATTCCACAGCTTTATCCTTGCAATCTTCACATTCGCCATAGGCACATTCTATTTTCTTGGCGTCACACACAACCATTAACAAAATATCATCAAGTGATTTTGTTTCAATAATGCCCATAGATTTGAGCTCACTCGCTTTCAATAGCAAATTTTCATGTCTTTTACATGCACACGTATTACGAGAGTTGACTTTTGGAGTCAATATATAAAATGGCCTGTAGCGTTTAAATGTGGCAAATGAAATCTTTCCGCCTTCTGACTTATATTTCCTATAAAGTTGTTTTAATGTTCCCAATAAATATCTTCTTTGTCTAGTTTGATTCTTATATGTTTTGACTTCCTTTTTCCCTGCTGTCGCAACGCTAATATCGTCTCTTTCGAAAAAGTTTTTTAAGTCATTTAGTATTGAAAAGTTTCTTTTTTTAACTTGAATATGGCGTATTTTTCCTTTGAGACCAAAGAATGAACTTATTTTGGTTTTCATTTTGTATTTTTTGGCGATATCACTAGAAACTATATTCTTGAGCACTTTTTTTTCACTGTTTAAATTAGAGTTTTCATAACATTCCTTTATTGTGTCTACTAAAACGTTGTGTTCTAATAATCTTTTCTTTACTTTCTCTCTTTCTTCAAGAGAAATGTTTGGCAAATTTTCTTCTATAAATATATTAGCTCTAGAGCATGGAGTACGTATTTCTTCTTCTTCATTATTAGAATTATTAAGTTTCAGTTGTAACTTTTCTATTAAAATATTTTTTTGGTGTATTAAATCGAGTAACTGTTTGTTTTTCTTAATTGATCTATATAGCTTTTTCTTTAAATTACACGTTTCTTTTTTCATTTGGTTGATGTTCCCTTTAAGTTCGCTATTTTCTATTTTCAACCTGTAGTTTAGTGTTTCTATACGTCTTTGTTTATTTCTTATTGCTTTTTCATTGTTTTCTGTTAAACACTCTGATCCTTCTCTTTTCTCTTCATCATATGTTTTCTTCTTCTTATTTTCTCTCCACTGTCTTCTTAGTTCAACTTGCTCTTCTGGTTCAAAATCTGCGATTCTTTTTCTTTTTAAATTTGTCCTGGCGGCATTTTTTCTTTGCATTTCCTTGTATTTATTTGGATTTTCATTCTTCATCCTCTCGCGGTATCGTTTCTGCCGTTCGGCTGCGCTCGAAGGCATCTGTACAAAATAAGATTCAATTGCTCAATATCTCAATAGTAAGATTACACACCGAACAGCATACTAATTTTATTTAATACTTATACAAAAATATCGTAAATAGAAGCTTTTGTAAAGAATATTATAAAAATACAAAATGTTATTTTTTAGTTTTAATTTATTTAGTATTAAGTGCTTATAAGGCAACACAGCAGGGAAGGCACGCATATAATTACATTTAGAGCGACCGCAGACTTACAATTTCAAGTTGTACAACTAAATCGCATAACCAATAGCTATAAGCTATAGGCTATAGCTATTGGTTATAATTGGTTATAGGCTATATGCTATTGGTTATGCGATTTAGTTGTACAACTTGAAATTGTAAGTAGGCGGTCGCTCTTAAACACGTATATTCACACGCAAGCAAAGCTATTATACCCCTTTTGGACTCCGCCGCAGTCGGTTAAATACAATGTGAACCAAGCTTAATGTTATCCAGTGTGTTACGTAACACAACATAACACACCAGAGCGAACACACGAGAACATTCTAGTGTTTGCTTGATTATAGCAGCCGCAAATTCAAAGAAATATTGGAAAGAAAGCCATAATGTACGACACAAAAAGGTATTTAATTAGTATATATACTTCATTATAATGAAAGACAAGCACTTACCTTGAAAATTCTGTGTTTAATAACCAATTTTTTCGAGTGAAAAAACACTACACCAAAGCACTTCACTTTTGTTACAAGACTAAAATGGTTGACATTAATTTGACACTTGACAACTGTTGTTATACGGTGTTGCCACTCTACAAAACAAGTTCTAGTGTGGTTATCACTAAATTACGAAAGCTACCGTGTAACACATTACTTGTAACACACTAGAAGATTCATTGGGACATTTTATTAAATTTGTTGTTTTGTAAGCAATTTTAATTTTTTGTGAGATTTACAGACAAAATTCTTTGAATTAACTCCCATACCAACAATGAAGAAAAAAAGAAATAACATTAACAGCGTAATAAAAAAAATAAAATTAAAGCCGTAACAACGGACTGCGCTGGGACATTTATATTTAGTATGGAGCAAAAAATTTCTAAAAGTTTTATAGACTTAAATATTGTGTAAATTGAAGATTTTGTGTATTTTATTTGCAAACATCAATTTTTGATGTATTCATTTTAATGCAACAAATTTAATTATTTGATAGAAATTACCAAAATATACTAAAATTTAGGAGCAAACAGGTGACCGCGATTTTTTTTTCAAAGGTACATTTTGTTTGAGCCCCACCCATATGCAAACCTTCGATTTTGAGATAGAGTATCGAAAGGGTGAAAGAATTCCGCACGTAGACTATTTGAGCCGTAACCCCACGAACTGCAAGGAAGTGAATGTCACGCGTGTGAGTGATGAATGGCTGCAAGCTGAACAAAGATTAGATTCTGACATAAATCGAATTATAGAGTCCATTAAGAACGATACCATTGAAGCTAATCTTAGGTCAACTTACACCTACAAAGACAATTTGTTGTATAAAAATTTTCAACTAGATGGTAAAACTTTTACTCGCGTAATTGTTCCCAAAAACTTTCGTTGGCAAATAATTCAAAAATTTCATGATGAATTAAAACACCTAGGATGGGAAAAAACTTTGTTTAAAATTCGTGAGCATTTTTGGTTCCCAAATATGTCTTCATCGGTAAGGGCTTATGTAGACCATTGTTTACCGTGCAAAATTAATAAAAATCCTTCTGGTAAAAAACAATCAGCGTTACATCCCATAGATAAAGTTGCAGAACCTTTTCATACCATTCACATTGATACTAGTGGTAAACTGACTGGTGGTCTGGATGTCCAAGGAATATGTGATAGTAATAGTCGATGCTTTCACTAAGTTCTGCCACTTAACAGCTGTCAAAGACTTAACATCTCGATCTGCTTGCGAAGCCCTCAGAAGTTTTGTCCACACATTCGGAACACCGCAACGCATTATCTCGGATCAAGGTACCTCCTTCACAGGTCAAGATTTTCAAAATCTTTGTAAGGAATGGTGTATCGAATTCCATGAAATTGCTAGCGGCGTCAGTCGTGCTAACGGGCAAGTAGAGCGTCTAATGTCCGTTTTAACTAACTGTTTTACCGTTGCTGAGAATCATGAAAATAAATCCTGGAAATCTGTTATCGGTGAAGTTCAATTAGCTTTAAATTGTACTATTTCTAAAAGTACTGGCAAGAGTCCTTTCGAGTTATTATTTGGATTTAATAAATCCCCACCCAAATTAAACTATCTTTCTGTAGAGTCCCATGCTACAAACGAACAGGATTTACCTGAAATAAGACAAACGGCTAAGTGTAGGATGGACGAGCAAGCGTCAAAAGATAAAAAGCGTTATGACTCTAGTAAAGCTGTTATTCATCCTTTTGTTGTTGGTGATCTAGTATTAGTTCAGAGAAACCCCCGAATAATTAATAAGCTAAGTGAAAAATTTAGCGGCCCGTGTCAAATTACCAAGGTTTGTCCAAATGAGCGCTACATGGTTGAACCATTATCTGGTGGACGGGCACAATACGTGTGCCATGAACGATTACGTAAATATCCAGCTAGTCTTCCAGGATTGTCAGAATGTCTTGATCCTGTAGAACTCATAGCGGATTAGTTTTATTTTATAATTATTGCAGAATAGATTGTTTTCAATAATGTGTTTATTGTTTGTTGAATTGAGCTTTTACATTGTAGTGAATTTTGTTTCGTGATTGTATCTTATCCTTTCTGTTAAATATTACGAATTGTAACAAGTAAGGTAATTCCTTAATAAAAGACGTAAGTCCGTTACTGATTAATAAAATGTTTTATTTAAACTGAAAGCTGAGTACGCTTTGTTGAAGGAAGAACTGAAAGCGATTGCTTTGTCTGTGTGGTGTGTTGAAAGCTACCACGCTTTGCAGTGCAGTTGAGCTTTGGGTTGAAAGCTGCAACTCTTTACAGAAAAGTTGACTGAAAGCTCTTGTCTGACGCTTTGTCCTTCTGATCTGCTGAAAGCTACCACGCTTTGCAGTGCAGTTCAGTTTTGGGTTGAAAGCTGCAACGCTTTACAGAAAAGTGGTCTGAAAGCTCTTGTCTGACGCTTTGTCCTTCTGATCTGCTGAAAGCTACTACGCTTTGCAGTGAAATTGAGTTTGATAACATTTGATACTCATAGTTGATGCTGAAAGCTACAACGCTTTGCTTATGTGTTACGAGCAGGTGATGTTATAAGCTCCGAGGCTATGCTAGACGCTAAAACTAAAACTTGACGAAAGCTTTTACGCTTTGCTCGGTGTGCGTGTGTGTGTGTGCTATAAGCGCTTTGCCACCTAGGCACATCAAACGTCAAGGGGAAACGCGAGAGCGCGTTTATGCGCAGAATGGCCGTGTAAGAGATAATAAATAATTTAAAAATTAATTGTACCGGAAGTACTGTACAGACTTCAGCTGTCAGCTGTCAACTTGATAATTTGTCAGTTGTCAACGTCATTATAACTGTCAGTGGTGCGTTTGTTCATTAGTCGAGACCTCACTTGCTCTGAGAACATCGCCTGCGCCGGTCGTGCGCACTGACTGTGTTTAAAGTGATAGAATTTAAATATGTCGGACACCGATGGCGACCGTGCGGATGTTAATCCATTCGAATCTGCGACAGATACATACACCTCGCGAGCTTACCAATTAGAACGCGGCAATGAGTCCGATCCTACAATTGAGGAGTTTCTGCTGTTCCTGGAGAAGCGAGCCTTGGCCTTGGAGAATGCAGAGCCTACTACTGCAACCAAGACTCACTACAAGCCGGCGGTGAACGTCACTACGTCTCCAGCTGCTTCATGTGCTTATTGTAAGTCTAATGACCACAAATTATATAATTGTAAAAGTTTTAAACTGTTCCCTTCTGCAGACAGAATAAATTTTATCAAAGAGTATAAATTATGTAATGTATGTATGAATGATCACCGTGGTAAATGCAAATATCATTTCCGGTGCAACATTTGCAAACAAAATCACAATACATTACTTCACGATGAACCTTCTCACAAGCAACCTGTCACTTTAATTTCTAATATTGACAATAATAAAGTATTGTTGCCCACGGTGAAACTAAAACTTTATTCTCAGAGCGGAAGGGAAGTGCACATCAAGGCGATTTTGGATTCGGCGTCTCAGTTATCCTTAGTAACTAAAAAAGTTATAGACGTACTGGGGATCACTCCAAATAAAAATAGTACAAATATAATAGGGGTCAGCAACACAAATAATGCTGCAAAATATTCTACCCCTATCGAGGTTTTCTCGCTTACTTCACCGTATAAGGTGACAATAAACTGTCATGTGCTAGATAAAATCACATGCAGGCTTCCACAATACAAAATTGACTTGGCGGCCATCAATATTCCTCCAGAACTGAATTTAGCAGATTCAGAATTTTACATACCATCCGAAATAAATGTGCTAATTGGAGCCGACATATTTTTCCAGGTGCTGCTTCCAGAGCAACAGCCAGCTCTTCAGCAACCTACTTCAAGGTATACTGAGCATGACACTCAGCAGCCACGCTTCAAAACACTCAGCAAGGGCACACTGGCTACTGACCAATGCTATACTAATAAGCAATACCACAAAATAAACTAGCAGAAGCAATACTAATAACAGGTAAATATAGCAGATATACTTAAACTAAGATAGAAGGAATTAAAATCATTAATAATATAAAATATTATGTTACTTTTTTGCTAATCGTTGCTTTGTCTTGGTTCCAGCGGTGTTTTTGCTTCGGGTCATGGTCACGAAAGGGATATCAGAAGAATGTCTTTCTGAGATGGCATGAAGATCAGCCATGCTCTGGACACGGACTTTGGAGCCATCGGGAGCAATTACAAGCACCGAGCCATTGTGTGTCCAGCACTTTGTGATCCCAAAACGTTGTCTAGCCAACATGAACACGTCATGCCTCTTTTTGATGAGAAACTCCGTCAAGGTGTGCCCGGAGTTTTTCAGGTTGGTTTTAGCCGCCCAAACCTTGTTCCGGAAAGCAACATCGTGGAATTTAATTAAGATTGGTCGTGGCTTGGATTCCATAACTTTGCCTAGGCGATAACAGTATTTAACAGAGGTTATGTCGACCTCTGGGACTCGAAGCTGTGTCGAAAAAAAGTTTTGACAACTTCAAGCTCAGCTGTTTTTGACTCGGAGACTCCATGAAGCAAAAGTATTTTCTTTCTTCGCCTCATCTCATTTTGGTCTTCCACTTCTACTACGACTTCTATCTGAGACTGCAATGATTTAAGGGCCTCCAAGACAAAAGACTTAAATGCACCGAATTCCGATGCCAGTGCCGAAGTGGAGCTCGAAGGTTGACAAGAGTTCAGCTCTTGCTGGAACTCTGTCATTTTGTTGTTAAACAGCTCACTCATTTGATTATTTAGACTGTTTCAAGGACTCCATATTTATAATTTTGAATAAAACGAAAAGTGTATCTTACAAAGTGATGATGGTGAATAAATCTTGAAATAATTGTTATTTATTGCGAATTAAGTCGTCGCTCGTTAAACTTTAATGAGCGACAGAGCGAATGATTTTGAATATTACAAAAATTGCTACGTCTCATTAAAATAATTAAACCAAAAAAATAAGATTGTCTATGTGTAATGTGCCGACTGCCGAGTGACAAATTTATGACAATTTGTCAAATCTGCGAGATTTGTGTATGTGACACAAACCGTCACCGTTGTGTAATATACTAATTTATACCTTCAGCTCTGCTGGCAAAGAGCTTCTGCGTGGATGCACCCTCCAAACAGGCATTAGTTCCCACTTCCCGGACCATTGCCAAAGCTATATCGGGCGTTATGTCGGCACTACTTATAGGCGAACGCGTTGGCCGACGCGTTGGCCGGCGCGTTGGCCCAATGTGTAGAACGGGCGTTCGCGCATTGGCGGTAGGTATTTAGACGTTGGCCGGCGCGTTTGCAAGCTTGCCGCGCGGTGTCGGAAAGATCAAAAGACATTTGTCGCAAGCTTTGCGCTCCATCAAAACAGGCCGCGCGATCAGTTCGCCCGGAGCGGCGATGAAGAGTGCACGTTTCCCTCTTGTGATGAATTAATATCTAACTTGAAGAAATGGCGAACAATATGAGTATCGAGAAAACATTTAAATTTATTGAGCTCTATCAGAGTAAAAACTGCCTGTGGAACAAAAAAATCATACCAAAAGTGCTAAAAAATAATATATATATATATATATATATATAATATATATACAGGGTGCACTTAAACCCACCTGCCAAATTTGGTGTAAAATGGTCACTTCCTATTAATTACGTTATGGCGACAGCTAGTCTGTCGCGCGGTACAGATCCAGTCGGCCAAACCGGCTATAGGGGTAAAGCGGGGGTGACGCGGGGGGTGGGAGGCGCGGGCGGCTCGTCCCGACTCCCTCCGCCCGCGCCGCGCCGTAAGCCGTTAGTCAACTCGCGCGCATCGTTGCATAAAGATCACGTAATTATTTTGTTTGTCACCGTCCCCCCGCGCTCGCAATACTTAGTGTCTGTGACAATGTACTCTTGGATTATGGACATTTCGCAATATCTGCACACGCCTCGCCAGCTTCGAAGACCTAAAATCGCGTATCGAACGTGCCTCTGACGAGGTTAAAAGTGACAGAGTTGTGCAGTGGGCTTAACAAACTTAAAGACAATATTATTGTGCAATAACGCGCTAGACTCTGCTTAGAGCGAAACGGATTGCAGTTTGAACAATAATTTTTAAGGTACTGTTTTGTACTGTAGACAAGACAAATTATGTAAATAAGATTTAGAGGTGGGTGGTTTTGATTTTTAATTAGTTGTACCTGCATAAGTTGATTGAATTTTTTAAATACGCCTAAATGCAAAGGATGTGGTTTACATTTATTATAAATTTCTAAAGTGCTTATTGTTCGTAATTAAAAAGTTGTAATTTTTCCATTCTCTTGATGTGTATCAATTAATTTTATTCTAAACATACCTACGTCCTTTACATTTTGACGGTTCTAAGCCCGTAAAAGTATGAAGGGTAAATTTGCAACTTATGATAATAACAAAAATGTCAATGAACTACGTTTAAGCGGAAGGGCGCGGCGGGGCGGGGTCGGGCCGCGCATGTATCCATATTTTGTGGTGTTTGGTAGGATAACTTTCGGAGGCTGTATATATATACACATAACAATAATAAGTACGCGAAAATTGGGGCTGCATGAAACATGAAATAAAATAGGCGCAACCAGTTGCGTCTCGATTTTCGACCGCTTGGATATGAGGCACGGAAGTGATCAAAATGATCCACACCTCCTATGTTCACAGTATATTCGGCAATAGCAGTGGGTATAGTAATATCTTTCTTGGAACCATCCTTCTGTGTTCGCTTGACCGTAGAAACAGATTTTGGATTGTGTGCTGTTGTCAAAACATTCACTAGTTGAGTATCCATCCACTGTTACATAGCAGAAACGGGCGCTTTTGTTTGATACATGAATTGGTGCTTTTTCTTCTTGTGTTTATTTTTGGGCAACAACTTTTCTGGTAAGCCTTTTCTGTTTAAACGAACAGTGCCAACGGCATATATATATCTTTCTTTATCAGCAAATCGTTCATTGTAGGAATGCCAGTGAAGAAATTATCAAAAGCTACAAGAGTATTGCGTGGGACACCTTGACATAGTTTCATTATGACATTATATCCTAAGCTTTCCTCACTTGATGCATTTTCGTCTGCTTTGCCGATATAGATATCAAAAATATACATGTATCCGGTTTTTGCATCACACCGGGCCCATACTTTGAAACCTCTTTTATAGGTTTTTTAGGCATGTACTGTTTGAGTGAGCTTAAACTTTACCATGCATTCGTCCACTGACTGGGTGCTTGATTGTGAACATTGAGTCTGGAATACTTCGTTTAGTTTTGTTATCATAGGACGTATTTTATAAAGCTTATCATGATCAGGCGTATCTTTAGCGGGTTCTTTGGTATTATCATTCAAGTGAATGTTTTCGGTCAGTTTTTTGAATCTCTTTTGAGTAAAAGTTTGGGCAATATCAGGATTTCTATAAAAAGTATCAGTTGACCAATACAGATTGACATCAGGTAAGGTGTGAAGACCCATCATTATCAAGATACCAAGATATGCACGTGTCAGAAATGGCTTAGGCTTGGAAAAAAGCCTAGAAGGCGTTTAAACTTTAAACCAATTAAATACTTAACTTATAACGATCTTTATTCGAAGAAGTACTCAGAGCCAATTCACATTGACAGGAGGCACAGCGACAGGGCTTACGACAACGCTTCAACCAGAGAGAGCCCAAGAGAGAGCATTCCATCAGATAACCCGCCTTATACAGGGTGCAATTAAATCTACCTGCCTGCTAAATCTAAAGGTATAAATTAGTATATTACACAACGGTGACGGTTTGTGTCACATACACAAATCTCGCAGATTTGACAAATTGTCATAAATTTGTCACTCGGCAGTCGGCACATTACACATAGACAATCTTATTTTTTTGGTTTAATTATTTTAATGAGACGTAGCAATTTCTGTAATATTCAAAATCATTCGCTCTGTCGCTCATTAAAGTTTAATGAGCGACAGAGCAAATGATTTTGAATATTACAAAAATATTATAAAATATATTTCAGCTACGTTTAATGAACAAACGCAGGAAATATATTTTATGTAAGGTGAGACTAATCAGTCTTAAAAATTTAGTTCATTAAATTAAGAGGTGCAGGAAAATTTGGAGACAATTATAATTATTTTTCGGTCTTTTGTCTTGATACTGACAGCGATGAATATCCAAGGCTATATACCGTAGCACTTATTGCCGAAAAAAATCAGTTAATTCTCTTTGGTTTCGGATTCATTTCCGCGACGGAAACTAGTTTGTGAATCGCTGTGTATCTGACAGAAAGTGAAAATATTCCGCGTGAGATCTTTCCGACGATCGTGAATCGGTCAGCAGTATTGACATAACAAAGTGGCATGAAAAATTAGGTCATTTAAAACAAATCAAAAACATGAATTCAAGCAATTTAGTTGATGGTTTGAAATTAAAAGGTGATATAGAAGAAAAGTATACTTGTGAAGCATGCGAATATGGTAAACAACATCCATTGCCATTTCAGAAATCTTCTAGAAGTAAAGTACAGCCCGGTGATCTGGTATACAGTGATGTGTGTGGCCCTCTGAGTCAACCATTTGTACAAGGTATGCGCTATTTTGTATTATTTAAAGATTCCAAGACTAGTTATAGGCATGTGTATTTTATAAGACAAAAGTGATGTATTGCATTATTTTAAAATTTATATTGCCATGATTAAGAATAAATACATGCATAGCATTAGGATTTTACATACAGACAACGGAAAAGAGTATGTCAACACTGCATTTAAAGAGTATACTGAAAAAGAAGGCATAATCCATGAGTTTACTGCACCTTACACGCCAGAACAAAACGGAGGAGCAGAGAGGGAGTTCCGTACTAAAGTGTACTAAAGAGTGCTCGCTCTATGTTATATGCTCGAGATGTGCCATTGTACCTATGGGCCGAAGCGGTTAATACAGCTGTGTATTTACTCAACAGATCCTCGTCAAGCCAGTCTCCGGACAAAACACCATTTGAAGCCTGGACGTACATAGGCGTACGTACAAATTCACAAGCAAACGGTTCACACACACCGAGATTTCAGGCTTCATTTGGCTCGGAGTCTTATAGATGGATTCACAGGCAAAAAACGAACTATTATTTTCAGGAATAAATAAGGTGGGAATTTTGGGGTACCCGCTGAAATCAGATTCTCTTCTGTACCACACTACCCATAAGCCCATAAGATCAGGGAAAATTTACCAGATGCCGATTTTGCAGCACGAAAAGTGTTCAAAAACGATCAAGGATCATTTGCAACATCTGCAAAGTAGCTTTATGTGTTATATATATATATATATATATATATTATAATTTTTAACTCTATGACAAGCTGTCACTCTTTATCTGTATTCTTCCGGTGCCGACTTCTCATTCGATTCGTCACGATCTCTAAAGTGTTTGTAATTTGTAATCCAATATCATCCATACTTATAATAAGTATTGTAATAATTTTAGAACAACATTTAGTGAATAGATGTTTGTCTCTATTTGCTGTTTATCAATTTTCATCAGTCATCGCTTCTCTCACCATAGTCAAGGAACGCTCCTGCACTCTGGCTCTGCCCAACAAAGGTTATGTTACCCAGAAAACGTGGTGAGTAGAAAAGTAGAAAATACATTGATATTACTGACGATTACAAAACAATAAAAATGGCTGATGAGAATGTACAGAATGTACACACTACGTAAACATTTGCTGGTGGTGTATCGATTGACAAACTGGATGGCATCGCGACCTAGCACCTCACAAGCCTTTTTTTCGTGAGAATATGCATGTTTAGAAGAAATGGAGTCCAATTCCCAGAATTTTGATAAGTTGTAATCTAATTCATTATTAGAAATATTATGACAACAAACATTTTGTGTATAATTGTTATAGATGCAACCGGATATAATCCATCCGAGTTTAGAAGAATGCAATTTTGTATGTGATGAACCAATGTTGCAGGTTTCTGAATTTAATACTGCCCAAAAAATGTCTGCACCTACTAAGATATCTATAGTAGATGGAATGTTGAATGTTGGGTCAGCTAATTTGATTTCTGGTGGAATTGGTAGATGCATGATGTTTACGTAAGAACTAGGAAGAGCGTTTGTGATTTTAGGCAAAATATAGCAATCTATATTTGCTTTGAAGTCACCTAAACAAGACTCAAAATATAATTCACATACCTGAACGGCATTTGTTATGTTATTGTTTACTGTAGAAATAGCGGAGTCAGTGCAATGCCTCACCAAACCCAGTTTGTGACATAGCTCCTCGGTGATGAAGTTGCAGGTACTCCCGTTGTCGAGCAACATCCTTGCTTTATGAAATTGGCCATCTTTGTCTTTTACACGCACCAAGGCTGTGGATAGTAGAACACAAGAGGCATTTGAAGATAATGAAGTGTTTGATGTAAGAGCAATATTAGAAGTAGAAGATGATGATGATGAAATTTTATTGATCTTGTCTTTATGTAAAAGTGTGTTATGTTTAAAATTGCAATATTTGCAATTAGATAATCTGCACCGGTTTTGATGATGACCTGGGCGCAGACAATTGATGCAAACTCTACTTTCATTCACCTTTTTTATTCGTGAATCAACATTAAGTTTGATAAATGATGGACAAGAAAACAAAAAATGATTTTGCGAACACATGGGACATGAAATGTTATTTTTAGAATTGTTATTATGTTCACTGTTTAAGTTAGGTTTGTCTTTTTAAAAAAATGAATTTTTGTTACTATGTGATAAGTTTGTATGACTTTTATTAGAGTAATTTAAATGTTGTGAGTCAAAATTCAAAGTTTCTAACAAATCACATCTATTATTTAAAAATTTTGTAAATTGTTCAAGACTTGGCGAATTACAATTCAAGCTGCCTTTATATTCCTCCCATCTTCGAGCAGTGGCAGGGTCTAACCTCTTTGACATTAGGAATGTTATTGCATCCCAGTGGTCGACTGGCTCACCGAGTGCAGAAAGCGCTCGTAAATTCTTTTTCATAACATCAATCAAGTTCCTAATTTCTGCACTCGATTCAATTGCAATATTTTTTGTATTAAATAAAGATGGTTATTAATTAAAAGTCGTATATTGTCAAACCTGTCAGTTAATAATTGCCATGCGATGGGGTAGTTATTTGCCGTTATGTCTAAACTTTGAATAATTCAGCTTGTATCCTGTATTTCGCTTTTATTGTGTGGCGAAAATCACATTTTATTTGTCTAAATTGTTAAATCTGTTGTATGACAGGCCACGTGGTTGTTTTTTTTTTACCATGGTAATATTATTTTTTATGGTTTTTCTGATGACATAACAAAATTAGCCTTGACCCAGTTATGGCTGTCATTGTCAAAAGTTCCATAACTTTTGTTCTGGTACGTTATTTTGATTTATCTAAATTTCTGTTTTTATATTAGTGATTTGTGTTGCTTAATGTTATGACGGACTCCGCAATCACGTGTTTCAAGACTTCGGGTCTATGACACGTGCTTTGTTGGCCAGCAGTGAACATTCTCCTAAGACTCTGGTTCGACATATTCCAGGGGAACTCCGTCTTGGCTGAACCACGAACTACGTCCCGGCTGACAACTACGACCCGGCTGATAACTACGTCCCGGCTGATAACTATGGTCCGGATGTTTACTTCTCACCAGCTCGCCACGTGCCTGTCCATGTTGACGTCTGCTTGACGCCCTAACGCCACACGCTGAACTAGCCATCGCCTATGGGAACCGATCATCTAGGCCAAGAACAGCTGGCCATTCCCCCTGCGCTTCTCTGCGAGGATACCGGAGACCTGCGGAGTTGGAGTCCCGTTCGTTGCTGTTGTTCGGAGATAAGTGCAGTGTTCCCTAGACCCGTACATTCCAGAGGCAAAGAAAATAGACTGAGGCTAGGTTTCGTACCCGCGTTCCCGCTTTTCCGCTGACTAGATTTCTTTTAATTTTAATAAATTTGTTAAATTGAAATTCTCTTTTTTTTTCTCTCTTATTCTAAATTAATTGTCCCTGTCCAGGCACAGGTGACAAAGGTTAGGTACAAAGAAGTGGAAAAACACTTGTATGCAGCACCAGCCTTTAGCGCCCTCAAAATGAATACAGAACTTGCCGGTCTCGGAATACAATCGTCGAGTCTCCTCACCAAACAGGACCACATGCTAGGTACGATTTCCCATGGGCTCTTGTACCAGCGTAAAGCATTATCTGAGGGCTTTAAGAGTCTCGCAAAGAAGTTTCCTGAAACATCTGAGGACGTGAAGCTACTTCTTAGTGCAGATTTACAGTTCAGACAGACGACCGACAACCTTCTCCAATACGTATGTGCACACAGAGCGAAAACTATTGAAATGAGGCGTTAGAATTTCAAGGTCAAGGACGAAGCCATGAATCAGGCACTCCATCAGATACCACCGCCGCCAGTTTTTTCGAGATAATGGAGGTGTCAGAAAGGTTTTCGCCCCTTCTTTCCGAGTTGCGACTAGCCAGAGGAGGCCCTTTCAACGTAATAAGATCGAGCCAGCAAAAGCACAACAAAGACCTTATGAGCCATCAAGATCTAGGCGAGCCTCATGGCGCAACCAACCCTCCATGCGAGTCGCTCAAACAGGACAAAAAAAGACCTCAAGCTGGAAGAAAGAAGCCCATTAAGACGGACAAAACCCAACTTCGTCGTTTCTGAGCAAGGCTTCAGGGGCGGCCAATTCAGGCGGTACCGTCAAGCGTGGAAGAAAATTAGGGCTCCCGATTGTGTTCTAAAAATTAATGGGTTACAGCATCCCTTTTATGCGAAAACCGCCTCTAGTGCCTGAAAGAAAGACCCTTCTGAAAAAGTTTGGAACCAAAACTTCAAGTTTAATGGACAACGAGATCCGTTCGCTGCTCAAATTAGGCGTGACAGAAAGATCAAAAGGGAAAGTCGGGGTTTCTGTCCAGGATGTTCCTAATCCCAAAATCAAACGGAAAAGTGCGACTAATCTTCGACCTACGTCAGCTCAATTTGTACCTAAAACCGCGCAAATTTCGGCTGATAAAATCTCACGTACGCAAATGTTTGCAGCCAAACGTTTACATGGGAAAAATGTACATCACACAAGCCTATTTTCACATCCCTATAAAAAAGAGTCACCGTCGATTCCTCGCCTTTGCGTACAGAAACAGGCTTTATCAGATGACCACCCTTCCATTCGGATTGTCAAGCGCACCGTTGGCTTTCTCTCGGGTGGGAAACTGGCTGGCGGCCAATCTAAGGTCACGAGGAATTGAGTACTGGTATATCTAGACGATTTTTTATTTGCCCATCAGGACCATCACGTGCTAGACTCCCAGCTGAAGTCGTCGGTTCTCTTACTGGGCTTGTAAATCTGTCAAAATCAATTCTGAAGCCAAGAAAAATAATAGAGTTCCTCGGCGTGCAGTGGGACACAGCTCGAAACACTACTTGCCTTCACAAAGAAAAAATAATCCGCCTGCGACAAGATTTGGTAAAGCTAGTGACTCAGTGCCATTGGACTTGGAAATCCGGAACGTCACTGATAGGAAGTCTAGGTTTTGCATCTCTGGTTACGCCATTACGGCGGCTATTCACCAGATATCTTCAGGGGCAAGCCGGTCGTTGCCAGAAAACCAACCGCACCGTCGGTTGCCAGTGCCAATCGAGGCCCTTAACGACTGTCGATGGTGGATTCAAAATATGGGCAAACCAGGGAAGATATTTGCACGCCAACCGGATATTTTTATGACAACGGACGCCTTAGTTCAGTCTGCCGCAGATAGTGAAGAGCCAATCGATAATGATCCAATCCGACAGCCGAACAGCCGTTTTGCCGCCGCCGGAGCCGGAACTTTGGAGGCACAAGGTCGAAATGTCTACTGGAGCGAACAAAAGAGATCTTCAAGTTAGCTCGCCGGTTAGATGTTCACATCGTTCTTTTCTACATCCCGGGTCGGTACAACACTATCGCGGACAGTCTATCCAGGGGTCGGTCTCCCCCGGACTGGAGCCTAAAAGGAAGAATTTTGAAGATAATATTCCAGAGAATGGGAACACCAACCGTAGATTTGTTCGCATCAGCCCAGTCAAAAGTAGTGGACCATTATGTGCCAATAGATGCATCCGACGACAACGCTCTGTTCACAAATGCCTTCAACAAGAGATGGTATTACCAGTTGGCCTGGATATTTCCTCCTCCACCTCTGATTTCGAAGGTTTTGCAGCACTTGAACAGCGCATCAGGATGATAGTACCACGGTGGAAGAATGTGTCTACAGGCCGTCCCCCGTCAGATGTGAAAGATCTTGTTTTAGAGGTTTGGAAGATACGGGGTGGATTATCTGATTGCTGGACTGCCAGAAGAAGATATTGATCTCCTTCAATCGACCTGGAGAGAATCCTCTTGGAAAAGGTATACTTTCGCGTGGAAACAGTGGATTTCGTGGTGCAAACAAAATGGGGCAAAACCCTGCAGGCTTCATCCACGACAGGTCGCCTCTTACCTAGGTTTCCTACACAGGGTAAAAAGGTTTGCCTATGCTACAATTCTTGTTCACAAGTCAGTTGTAGTGACTCTTACTGCTCCGCAATACGAGAAGTCCTTGCCTTCTCACACGCTGATTACATGCATACTCACAAGCCATCAGCATAAAACATCAGGCCGCTAGGGTAACCAAATCACAGGTTTGGAATATCGAGGACCTATTAGCGTGATTAGAAAATAATCCAGTAGACAAGAAAAGTCTTTTTCAAGTTTCTCGGCATGTTGCGCTCCTATTACTTGTGGCATCGGGACGCAGAATCCATGATTTAACCCTTCTGCGGATAGATCCGGACTATTGTGAAATCAAGAAGACACCGTTACTTTCTGACCTGCTTTTGGTTCAAAAACCGACATATCGGCAATCGGGCTGGCAATTGAGTAAATCAGATAATAATACTTTTGCCTAGTCGTATGGTTTCAATGCTTACTGAACGTTACAGCTGAACGGCGGAAGGCCAAAGAAGGTTTATTTAAACACGTGGCAGAGTCAAGGAGGCTTCAAGAACGATTATCGCTAACTGGGTAAGCACAGCGCTGTCGAGCGCTGGCATTAGTTGTTCGCCGGGATCCATACGTTCAGCCGTAGCATCGTATGATTATAACAACAATACTTCGCTGGATAAAGTTCTTAGTCGTGATAATTGGAAAGGTTCCAAGAATTTCTTTAAGCATTACTACAAGACTGTAACGAAGCCTGTTACAAGTAGAACTCTCGTAGATCTTTTTTGTACCATGTTGATATTGTAATTTATATTTAAGTAACGGGCAACCCTAATGTTCCTATTGTTTGATCTCTTTTTGTTGTTTGGTTAAGAATATGATATATGTTAGTGTTCAATAATCAATCATCAACCACCGATAACGCCATCTAGCGGGGAGTTGCGTATCGAAGCAGCGACGTGAACACCGCGCAGTTTGCGGCAGCGTGACGACATCACGACACCCGCGTCGCCGCATCCGAGCCAACTTCACTCCTTTTTTTTCACCGCTGAACGCGTAATGGCCGCTACAGTCTTCTCGTTAATAAAATTTTTAATTTTGTAATTTTCTCGTACAATAAACGTAGTAATCAACAAGTTAATAAAGAACTTCATTGAAGAGTTCCTCCTGCTCCCCAACAGTTCGTTTTATATATAATTTTTTTTCTAATAGAAATCTTGCCACAATCTGTGGGTTGATTCAGGAATACTCGTGTTTATTTTTGATAATTTTTATAAATTTTATTATTATAAGATTGTAAGCTGGGATGCTCTATTAAGAGTGGCATTCCCGGTGATGTTTGTCTGTCTACGTTGAATATTATTAAGACCATAGTATAAACTATTATTTGTTTATTGTAAAGTTATGACAGGCAATCAATACTCTTATACAAATTTTGATCTCATTTTGTTGATTACTTAAATAATATACTTATGTGTTGATTTTCTCCGACGGGTTTTTTCTCTCCTTCATCATAAACCTTGCCCTCACTACTGATTACTCAGGAACAGTGAGATTTACTTAAGATGTCACGGTACACTAATATTGAAGGTGCCAGCAGAAGATAAACACCTCTCCGAAAGGTCAAGCCGAAGGCAAAGAACTGAAATAGAAACGTTTTCTACCCCAAAGGGAGGAAACGACAGGTCTTGCCGAGGCTTGACCTGCGCAAGCTCTTGCTGGCTTTCAGAATAGCTACTGGCGATGCCGTGCGGGCGGCGCGCGCGCGTCGCACGCCCATCCCCCGCACCCTAGCAAGCACTACCCCTGGGCGCGATGTACCGCTTCCCAGCACTCTAACGCGATCTCTAACGCATTCACAACGACATGGATAGGGTATGTGTACTACTAGGTAAGATAGCTAATCTCCGAAAGGTCAAGCCTCGGCAAGACCTGAAATACTCGTTTTCCTCGCTTTGGGGTAGAAAACGTTTCTATTATAGCAGCGTTTCCCAACCTGTGGTCCGCGGACCCCTGGGGGTCCGTGAGTATATGTATGGGGGTCCGCGGTGTCATCTCTAGACCATACACATAAATGCATAAGTTTCGTAATCGCTGCGCTTACTTAGCACGGCGAACGTGCGCCAACGTGCGGTGAGCGGGACTGACTGAACCTGAACGATGTGAGTGAAGTGCGTGCGGACGTCGCCGGGCTGTTATGTGACTCTTCCCCCACCGCCAGTATTGCCAACTATGGGGATTTCCCACTAAATTTAGTGGGAAAAAATAAATTGAGTGGGTGTTTTAGGGGGTAAAATATCTTGGGGATAAAAATTTTGAAGAATGGATTTTTTTTTAATAACAACCTTGGAGTTTGGTATCGATACAGCTACTAGATGGAACTGCCGCACATAGCATAATATGTCTCTATAGTTTAACCGTTGAATTTAATAATAATTTAAAAATAAAAAATATATTAATTTTATTAAAAAAAGCATATTTTATTATTAAAATTGACATTTTAATCATAAATTGTTAGAATAATAGGTTAACATGAATATGGTATATTTAACTGTGGTAACAATTCTAATGATTGTATTATTTTTTTAAAGTAAAACCAAAATAGCAAATCAAAGCACAGATTAAAATATTGATACATATTCTGTGGGACGAGGCGATACTTTTATTTGATGTTGGAGTTCTGTTTTTTTTTTTTTTTTGTAAAATATCAATGTTGGCAGGAGTGTAGTTTTAAAAAGTTTGAACCAATCGGAAGAAAGACGGACATTCTAGATTTTTCTGTGAAGCATTGCTTGTGAGATCAGAGATTGAAAAATTGTAAAAAGGGAGATTGTGAAAAATAAACAGCGTTATACTGGCGGAAACCTTTTACTTTTCCTTCTGACTCTTATATCAGAAGCGGGATGAAGAAAAACGCTCACAGAATGGGTAAAAACACCCAAATACATAGTCTATCTCGATCGCGTAAACGCAAAAGTCGTGCAAGCATGGGATCATCGGATACTGAATTACAACATCGCTCACATAGAAACAAGAATAAAAGTAAAAGACGTGAGTATGAGTCAAGAGAGAGTATGCCCTATCGGGAGCGACCGAAACATTGGCATGGAAGTATGATGAGAGACAGTCAGGAGCAGCGGCTTCGGTCACGATCTCGTTCACGGACATTGGACAGACACCGAGAGTCACCGCCAGAAGAATCAGCTACACCGGTAGTTTACTCAGGCTCTGAGACACCACCTATTTTTGGCGTAATGAAGAAATCTTCGAACACTTATCAGGCGAGTTAATTTTCTTTTACATTCGAAAGATTTAAAGATTTTATTTACAAATAGAGTAGTGTACCTTAATACAAACTTAATGTCATTTAGGCAAGATGTTTGTTTTCAAATTAAAACAACTATTAGTAATGATACTATTATTTTACAGTACAAAGTTATTGATTTACAGACAAAATAAAGAATTTTTTTTTTTTAATCGATGTATTGGGGTTACAAGAATATTACACCACTGTATAGTTTTATATTTTATAATATGAAATTCTCTTGTCACAACGTAAGTTACCTTACTTATCCGAAACGGCTTTACTGATTTTTAACAAATTTTATATGCATATGCAGAGTCTGAGAATCAGCTACTGTCTACTTTTTATATTGATAAGTGCATTTGTTGAACAAAATAATAGTAAATTATTAATTTTCAACTCGAGACTGACGGCGACCTTTATTGTTTGTGCAACGGGATGCAACGGACGTTGCTATGGTGCCATATTTATTTAATCACTTCAATAAAATAATACTTTTTTTTTACAAATAAAGAACTACATTACTACTACAAATGATTTATATGGCAAGATAATATTTGCCGGGTCAGCTAGTATTTTATATAATACTAGTGCTTAGTGTGCCTGGAATATGATTAAATTTTGTACAAAGTTGATGCAATTGTTAGAGGAATGATGCTTGAATTTTTGGCTTTTCAGGAGGAATGGAAAAGTGATAAGACATGTTGAAACAAGGAGGCCATTGGAACAAGCCGTTCCTGATGAAGTTGCAGTATGGGTCCTTGTAGCTAGAGACACCGGATCAGAATGGAATATACAGGCAGCGCCGTCAGCGAGCGAGCCACTGATGGTGTCACCACTGTTGAGCGAGCTACAACTGGCGTCGACGTAGATTGGACCACAGGATGGTGCTGGCAAGGCTCCTGAAATTGGGCAACATATGAGTGGTGAAAATAATATCTCAGTACATCTCAATTTTCCTCTATATTACAAAAATTTGATGCACTCAAATGTACAATGGAAATAATTTGCATAGGAATAACTGGATAGACAAACAGATTCAACATTTTGCAGTACCAAAGTTATCTGGTTATGCTAAAATTTGGTATTCAGAGGGACATAATACTATTGTGGGATATATGCGTGGCGACGCTAAAGGAAGATCTTCCGACCGAGCGAGGTGTTATGCTCGGTCAGGCCGTGGTTATGTTACCATGGTTAGAGTAGCAAGAGAAACTTATTTAAGGTATTTCCTTCTGAAATGAATTATGGTATATTACTAACCGATATGTTAGATCGTCGAATTAGGCCAGGTGAGTCAGTAGATCAATATTATTATGACAAAATTACTTTATTAAATGCATGTGATATAAAAGGGAAAAAGGCAGTAGATTGTCTCATTCATGGTATAGAAGACAGGCTTCCTAGATCTGGAGCATGGTCGGCTCGTTTTGCTGTTCCAGAAGATTTTCATAAAATTTCTTAAATCTGCTCCAAAGTTTAATAGATTTAGAGGAAATACCAACACACACAAAGTAGTATGTTTTAAGCGTAAAAAAAAAAAAAAAGCACCGTAGTGCGCAATGTGTTAGTTCTGAATTGATATGCTTTAATTGTAATGAAAAAGGATATTATTAAAAAAAAATTAAATGTCCTAAACCTAGTATTAAATGTGATGGTTGCAAACGAATTGGATATAGTTTAACTGATTGCACGAGATTTAATAATTTAAATAAATTGACAAAAAAAAGAACTTTGCTAACTCAAATCAGCAAGCCAGATACAAAGTGTCACAAAGAGGGAATCATTAATCATAATATTAAAGTAGATTGCTTCATAGATTTTGGAAGTGATTAGTCATAATTTTGTTGAACTCCATGGTCTATGTCAAGCTGAAAATGATTTATAATAAGAGGTTTCGGTAATGGTTCTTATAAACCAAAGGCAAAGACTTGTATCACTTTAACCTTGGGAGACGTGACCGCCGAAATAGACGCATTTGTTGTAGCCTCCTCAGTTTTGACCCAAACACTATTGGTCGGACAAAACTTTACGGAACTTCCAGAAGTACTTATAGTTAAAACTACCGATTATTTGAATATCCTAAAAAGAAACTTAGAGTTTGATTTGAATACTCTGCCCGAGAACAAAGAACAACAAAATAGAGTAGTTTTAAAAATTCAATCGGATGTAGTCTTTGACCAGTTTAGTTATGTCACATGTGTAGAATAAACAAAAACTAATTGTGATTTTATTTTACATTATAACAGTCGGATTTTCTTGTTATTGATTATAATATTAAAGGAGGCGTTTATACATTACAAGATGGTAGAGGTGAAGTAGCTCTTATTAATCTAACGAATAAGCCGTTAGCCTTAAAGTGTGTAACGATTCTCACACGAGGAGAAATCATAGATAATAAGACCAAAACTAGCGTATACTCATGCAATAGAATCGAAAATGTATCTGATCTTTCACCTATTACCAAAGAACAAGGCTAATATTAATGTGGATTTTAATACCGAGCAAATAGATAACATTGTAAAATTAATAAATAAATATAGAATGTGTTTTGCTCTTAAAATGGATGAATTAGGTTGTACTAACGTTTCGGAAATGACTATTAAATTAAAAGATCATACACTTGTTGTATAGCGACCTTATCGCATGAGTTACAAAGAAAGAGATATTACTCGTGATATGGTAAAAGAATTACTAGATCATGACATCGCCTAAGAATCTAGTTCTTCCTATGCAAGCCTCATTATTTTAGTCCGAAAGAAAACGGGTGGATATCGGTTATGCGTTGATTTTATAGCACTCAACCGCAGAATTAAGAAGGACCATTTGCCTATGCCTAGAATTGATGATCAGTTGGATCTTTTAAATGGTTGACAAGCTTAGACCTAGTTAGCTAGTGATTATTACCAAATACCTATCCGAACGGACTGTAGACATTTGACGGCTTTTGTCACACCCGATGGCTTGTAGGTACCAATTTAAAAAGATTCCTTTTGGTCTGGTCACTTCGCCAGAAATATTTCAAAGAACAAAGAACAATAGCCTCTAATTTTCAAAAACCGATGGTTTATTTCTGTGGAAAAACTAGTTGAGACGAACAAAATTATCATGCATACGAACTCGAAATATTAGCGGCTATTGCTTCCTTGCAACGTTTTCGAGTATATTTAATTGGGGTTAGATTTACTCTAGTCACAGATTGTAGTGCCTTACGGGCTACATTTGCTAAACGCGATCTACTTCCGCGTATTGCACACTGGTGAATAGCAATACAAGAGTACGACTTCTATATACAATACAGACCAGGATCAGCCATGGCTCATATGGATGCATTGAGTAGAAATTCACAGGCAAAAGAATGTAATATAGATATGGATATTTTACCTTTAGTGTTGTGTATAAGTCAAGAGTATTGGCTATTAAGTCAGAAATTGCAAGACCCTGAAATTCAACATAAGTATAAAACAAATTTTAGAAAACCAAGAATATTTTGAAATAAAAAAAAATTAAAAAAAAATTACATAATTAAAATAACAAAATATTATAAAGGAAAATGGAAAATGAACTTAAGTAAATGGTTAGTACCGAAGGCAACTAAATTTCAACTTTATAAATTAACCCATTCGCTGCGGCGGACGCCCATCGGCGTCTTTGGACGTCACATTCAGATGCGGCATACGCCCATCGGCGTCTTTTTTTAGTAGCTTATATTTTGGCTAAAACAAATTATAAAAGTTTATACGTGCAATATATGCTCAAATTTTGAAAATACAATAACGTAATGCACGCCGTTTCAATAAATTCAACTTTCTGCAAAATGGCCAATTCCTTTTTAGATGCGGAAGACGCCTAAAGGCGTTTTCCAGCTATTGACAACCTTTGGTTTTAATAAATTTTTCTTCAACTTTTCAGCCAACTGTAATACCATAAACATCTATAATAATATTATTATCTATATTCTAATTCAGATTGCTTCAAACAACGCGCGTGAAGCCGGTTTTATGTATGTGGTAGGTAAAGTATCAAAAATTATTTCTCTCAACAAATCAGTCCTCTTGCGTCATCCATCAGGGGCCTCGCAAGATATAATCTTGCCCACATCAAATTTAGGTCTTGCCCCGCCACTGGGTAAGTATATAAAAATTTTCTACCGTGGGAGAGCCATGCTTCGGCACGAATGGGCCGGCTCGACCGGAGAAATACCACGGGCTCACAGAAAACCGGCGTGAAACAGCGCTTGCGCTGTGTTTCGCCGAGTGAGTGAGTTTACCGGAGGCCCAATCCCCTACCCTTTTCCCTTCCCTACCCTCCCTTATTTCCTTCCCTACCCTCCCCTATTTCCTTCCCTACCCTCCCCTATTCTCTTCTCTACCCTCCCCTACCCTATTACCCCATTCCCTCGTAAAAGGCCGGCAACGCACCTGCATCTCTTCTGATGCTGCGAGTGTCCATGGGCAACGGAAGTTGCTTTCCATCAGGTGACCCGTTTGCTCGTTTGCCCACTTTTTTCATTAAAAAAAAGTTATTATTAGACATCGGATTATATGCATTTGCATAATATGCAGATGCATATAATGACACTTTTTAGGCGTTATTGCATATTTTGGCAATTTTTCGTTGATAGTGCATATTACAGTCATATTATGCCCTCGTAGTCTTCAAACTAGCTATCATAATACACACAGAGGTCAAGAAATAGAGGCATGATGGACCAAAATATTTCAAATATGTGGCCCATTCCTATTTAAAGAGTTCCGCGATACACCCGATACCTGTACGCTGCCTTAGTGCTTGAATGGCCCACCGACCAAACCCCCCATTCAAGCACTAAGGCAGCGTGTAGGTACAATATAATATTTCTAGAAACCAATTTTTTTTACACATTGGAAAAAAAATTGAACATTACAACATTAAAAAAATAATAATAAAGTAGGTAATGAACTTTCATGGGATATGGGCAATAATATTGCAATCGGAAAATGTTGGTAGAAAATTATTGGTATTGTGCAAGAAATGACCAATCCTAGATTTAATGGAATGATGAATATTGGCGCATTTATTAGCGACACCACCGGAAAACTCATCGAAAAAATAACAAATTTTAATACTAAGTAACGTTTGATTGTGCATATTTTGTGCATATTTCGTCACTTTGATCGTGCATATAATCCGATGTCTACTTATTATTAATAAATTCAACATGATACCTGGGCTTCATAACATTATCAATTACCAGAAAAATAACGTTACGTACCATTATTTTCATAAAAGGGGTGTAGACTATTTTTAGGAAATATATTTATTTTACAGATGTACTTTTTTTTTATTCTTGTTTCCCGTATACATAATACAGGACAATTATCTGCGTTACTTTTCCTTATTACAATGTTAATGATTATAAGATACACTTTGATATTTTACAGACTTCACTTCTATACTTTTACATTCGAACTACTACATTCCGTGACATTATTTTTGTAATTGACTACATATTTACATTTCTTATAACTTAAGTAGAGCAAGACAGCTAGCAAGCGTCGTTTGAGTCCTCGGTAGAGAAGGAATATGTGAGAAACAAAAGAACTGATAACATTGTTTTTGCGAAGCTCGAATTGGCTAGGTTAAGCGCCAGGAATGCACATTACAATATTTCGTTGTTCCCATTGGCTTATTTCAGGTGACGTTATTAGCAAGTTTTTAAAACTTTTTGTTAACTTTTTTCCTAATATCAGTGCTCTGTACGAACCCTTCGTCGCCGCATGCGTTTAGGTATTCCGTTCAATTGTAGTTTTGTGACCTGGCTTACGTTTACTGGACCCTAGACTTTTCTTACGATTACTGGACTTGTTTGAGTATTGTTTTGACTACTTTGGCAAAAACGTATAGTGTAGAATGTGTGTGTGTGTGTGTACCTGGAAGCACTCTGGAGGGCTTGTCTGTGATCTGGAAATACTTGAGGTCGAAGTTGCTGCAGTTAACTTTTAAAAATTGGTGAGTACCTTCTACATAATATATATTTTTTTAAGTACATATATTTACACTTTTAAAGAAACATTTTTACAGTTTTATTTTAATACTGATTAAATAATCTGCCAAAAAATGTAGCACTGTCGCAGTAAGTATTGCTTATTTCAAAAAAATGTCATGGAATAAATTAATACAATGGATTTCTTAGAAGAAGTAGGTATAAATCGCATCGAACGTAGTATAATATTTAGAATCTACAATTTTTTTTAAATAACTTAGAATTTTAGTGTATTGTGACCGCGCTGATTTTCGAGTTCCGTACCCAAAGGGTAAAAACGGGACCCTATTACTAAGACTTCGTTGTCTGTCCGTCCGTCCGTCCGTCTGTCCGTCTGTCCGTCTGTCTCCAGGCTGTAACTCAAGAACCGCTGTAGATAGAATTTTGAAATTTTCACAGATTATGTAAATCTGTTGCCGCTATAACAACAAATACTAAAAACAAAATAAAGTCATTATTTAAGGGGGGCTCCCATACAAGAAACTTTTTTGCTCGTAATCAATAACGACAACAGCTAGGCACTTGAAATTTTCACAAAATCCTTAATTATATATTTTGTGCTTTAATAATCATTTAAAAAATTGAAATAAAACAAATATTTAAGGGTGGCTTCCATACAAAAAACACAATTTTTTGCCTATTTTTTTTCTCGATACCAATAATGGCAACAGGTAGGGACATGAAATTTTCACAAAGTCTTTAATTATACATGTACTTTCATAATTAATAATAATATTGAAATAAAATAAAAATTTAAGGGGGGCTCCCATACAAAAAACACAATTTTTGGCCTTATTTGGCTCTATAACGATACGGAACCCTTCGTCTTGGCCGATTATTACATAGGGTAAATACAGGATAGTTAGGTAGCTCATTTTGCTGAATGGAAATATTCCTTAATTTTTTTTAAAGAAACAAAAATGGCAAATGCATTCAAAGAATTTCTCTAATTCACTTGTAACTAACTTAAAATAAAAAATAAGCCCTTATTTTACTATAGGTATAACGTTTTATTGAATTCAACCCCTGAAGGGGTAAAACGCGGGTTCAAAATTTGTCTGAAGAAATTTAATTAAATGAATTTACTTCATTTTGGACACAATATACTCGGATAAACAAATAAACGAATACATGTTTCGGGGTTTTTAAAAAATCAACCTCTAAGGGAGTGAAACAAGAGTTAAAAGTTAATATGCAAATTAAAAAAAAAAATTAATTTACTTTGTTGATAAATCGACTTGAACAATCTTTTCTAATATTATAAATGCGTTAATAATTCTGTATGTCTGTCTGTCTCACTTTCACGCAAAAACTACTAAACCGGTTAAAAAGAAATTTGATACGCATACGCAATAAAACGTAGCCTATGTCCTTTCTCAGGCTATCAGGGCCCCCGCTACCATATGTGCAATGTGTGCAATGCACACGGGCGCCATCCTCTAGGGGCGCCAATCGCCATCTTTAGGGGCGCCAAAACCAAGAAACCAAAAAAATATGCCTAAAGGGGCGCCAAAATCCTTTTTTTGCACACAGGCGTAAGTAGCCCTGCAGGCTATCTATTGTAAATGGTCAAAAAAGGGTGAAACGTTGTATAAAAGGGTTGTCATTTTTAGAACTGAAAGCTTTAAAACATTTTTATTAGGTAATAATTTCATAAATAAATATGGTATTAAAACTTTTGTGATTGTGATTGTTCCACTTTCATGCAAAAACTACTAATCAGATTTAATGAAACTGTGCAACAATGTAGCTTATGCATCAGAATAACAGGCTATAAATTATCAAATGGAAGGTAAAATTTCAAATTTTACATCCTAATTCCTATTTTAATAATAATTAAAAAAGTATCATTTTAACTTGCAGATAATATGAGTCATATAGTTCCAATACCCGCCAGCTCCATAATTATAGAAAAAATAAGCTGTCGATGGTTCTATATAGTCTATGAAATTTCCGTTCTTTCATTCAAAGAAGTCTTATACCAAAAGCCTCTAAATCCCCTACAAATTTGACATTAAAGTTTTGAATTGCTTCCAAAAACCGCCAGCTCCTGGAACAATTCTTTCCAAACCCCGCCATATCCGTTTTCAACCAATCACGAAGCGTTATTTCGTGGCATCCATCATGGCGATTCAGTGAAAAAGCCGTGAATGTTGTCCAGTTTATAATTGCGAAAAGTTAATTAAAAAATGGAAGAATTAACGAAAAAAGTTGAGAAAGCAGCTCGGAATAAAGGCAGAAAAAGATTATCTCAGCCAGAATTATGGAAGAAGAACAAAATGAAGGAAGAAAGGTATGTTAAAGTTTGTCAGTTATGTTGGGCTAGTGTAATTTATACAGAGTGATGATACTTGTTGACAGTGACAACAATAATATCAGTACTCACATTTTTTTTATAGTAATTTAATAAACAGTTTTCTCACTTATTTATAATTTAAGTGTAAAAAAATCGTAAGACGGTTGGAGGGTAGTGTTGTAACATCGAAATCGATTAATCGAACAATCGAACTCGAACTCGTACTCGAACTCGAACTCGAAATCGAACTCGAACTCGAACTCGTACTCGAACTCGAACTCGAACTCGAAATCGAACTCGAACTCGAACTCGATGCACAACGTTAATAATCAAGTGCTGTACCCGTCTTTTTTTTTCAGGTACACCCCCAATAATTTGCCAGTTTTTCCACAATGTAGACATAATACAAAAAGTTTAAAGTGTGGCTCTTTGTCAATGAGTGACTTGCTAAATATACACAAGAATTTTTATGCTAAAAGCAATAAAATATGGCAAGATAACTTTATTTTGAAGTACTGTGTAACAAAAACCACTCAAAGACATCGGCCTAAATCTGGTACCCGAGGCTCGAAAAACATGAGTGTAACATACTATCTTTACAAAAAAACAGACGGAAAGAATGTGCGTGTCTGCAAAGAAGCTTTTATGTCTATTTTAAACGTGAAAAAGGACAGAATTACTGGAGTTTTACAAAGATCACACCAGGCTTCAGGCGCAATAGCAAAAGAGAATAGAGGTGGAGATCGTCGATCTCAAAAAAATGAAATGAAACGTGCCGCTATAAACACATTTATTCAGTCTTTTCAATGCAGAGAATCCCATTATTGCCGAGGACAATCAGCAGGAAGATTGTACTTGAGTAGTGATCTCAATATTAAAAAAATGTGGCGTTTTTACAATAACAGTGTAGATGAACCGGAACTTAAAGTTAAGCAGTCTTTTTTCAGACAAGAATTGAATGTAAACTACAACATTGGTTTTGGAAATCCCCGGACTGACGTGTGTTCTCGCTGTACCGAACTATTAGAAAGTATAAAGGTGGCTAAAACTAATGAAGAAAAGCAGTCTTTAATGGTCGCTAAACGAGTGCATAATTTGAGAGCTGCAGCTTTTTATAGCTTACTGAAGGATGACGACGATCAAGTGATGACACTGTCTTTTGATTGCCAAAAGAACCATTGTCTGCCAAAACTTCCTGATCAGTCAGCATACTTTAGCAGGCAGTATAATTTTTATAATTTCACTGTTGTAATCGGGAATTCTAAAAGTAAGTTAACTACTGAGAATGTATGGTCCTACTATTGGTACGAGACAGAAAGGCCAAAAGGATCAAATGAAATAGCTAGTGCCGTTTACCACGCTTTGAAAAGCCTAAACATACCCGTACATTGTAAAAAGGTAAGACTATTTGCAGACGGCTGTGGTGGCCAGAATAAAAACACAATACTCATTGGCATGTGTAGCAAGTGGTTATATTCGTATGCACCTCCTCATTTGAAAAAAATGGAATTAATATTCCCAGTAGTCGGTCACTCTTTTCTACCAGCCGATAGGGTTTTCGCCCAAATAGAAAAGGACATTCGGAGAAAAGAAGTGATCATGAAGCCGGAGGAGTATGTTGCAATTTTAAAACTTTATGCAAAAACATTTCACTTGTCAGAAGAAGTGCCTGTTCTAGATTGGAAAGCTGAGACCAACAATGTACTAAGACCTCCAGGTAATTGGCATTTCGGTTTTAACCTTTCAAAGAGGTTTTTGTTATTTAAAGGAAAAACTAATGTTGCTATTCAAGGAGAAGAAAATTATAGAAACGAAAGAGTTGAAAAAAAGCTTGTGACTAAGAAAGGTAAATCTGTTTCTAACATTGATCCCATCGCACTACCTGTAGGCACAAACTTGAAAAAGGAGAAGGTGAATGATGTCTGCAAGTTATTAGAGAAACATTATGGAGAGCATTGGCGGGATTTAACTGATTTAAGTTTTTACCATACTGCTGAGCTGGCTTTTCTTAATAACGGCAATCAAGTTCAAAATACTGAAAATGATTATGAGTGCGAAATGGTAGAAGAAAATAGTCAATTTGTTTAAATTTTCTCTTTAATTGATAATAAAAATGTGTCAAAAATGTATCGTGATTATGAGTGCGAAATGGTAGAAGAAAATAGTCAATTTATTTAAATTTTCTCTTTAATTGATAATAAAAATGTGTCAAAAATTAATTGATAATAAAAATGTGTCAAAAATTTATCACTTTTATTTAAGCATCCTGTATCTGAATAAAACGACAGTTAGGTACAAAGCCCGCTAAATCCACTCATGTTTAGTTCCATAATCCCTCAACTCCAGTGATTAATTTCAAAATCCGCCAGGTCCATCTTTAACATACAAATAACTCGTTTTTACGTAATAATATTTCGTAAAACAGTGTCTAAAACGAATTAAAATTATATTCTCAAATAATATAACCACCAAACTGCTAAAAAAGTATTAAATTGACAGAGAAACAGTTTTTTGCCTCTACTGAAAATTTGTCCCGTGTGGAGCTGGCGGGTATTGGAACTATATGACTCATATGGAACCTATGCCATCAACAAGTTTCGACACCAGTCATAGAACTAATCGCGATGACCCTATTGAAAACGCATTATCAGCGTTATGTTCACCGGGCGTGTCACCTGTTTATGATGTGGAGGCGCAGGAGACTTTGAATGAGGATGATCTCTACGGCATATTATCAGGTACGGTATATTTTACGAACTTAGGTACACATTTTTCAAATACTCCAGCTGTCATAGTTACAACCATGAACGTAGAAAAAAAGGCGGACGGAGTCCCACCGTACACAGAACTGTGTCTTCAGAGTCGGCCACGCACACATTCTTACGCCTGTCAAATGGTATGGACTAGCGTAAGAATCAGGGGCGTAGCTACCGCCGTATCTGCCGTATCAAGTATACGGGGCCCCGGGGCTTTGGGGGCCCCAAAGTGTGTATGCAAAAATAAATTCAAAACTTTCCTAATATTAAATTTTTTTAAGTCATAAATAATAAAGTTTAAAAAAAGCAATTACTGCTGCAGCAATAGGGATGATGACAAGGTCAAAGATTAGCGAATTTTGTTAATAAAATAAAGAAATCTCGGTAAAAAATAAGTATTCCCAAAATTTCAGCTTGATAGCATTTGTATTATTTTTGTTATGCGCCTTCAGAGTTGGATAATCAAGTCGATTTTTTTTTCAATTAAATTTCTTAATATTTGTATACCATTCGATAACTTATTGCAATTAAAAGCAACTTTTGTTATGAAACCACTTTCATAAACGCAATATTTAATATACCTACCGAACAAAGTTCTCTCCCGACGCGTACAAACTACGAAAGATTGACGTCATTCTTTCGTAGCACTTTGTATGGAGCGTTTCGGGCAGGCTCTATTTTATGAGATGTTTGAATTGTCATATCTTGGTGAATTTTTAAGCTATCAGAGTCATTCTTTCAGCGATGTTTCTATTTTGTAAGGGCCTTTCAATTACCAATAAAAAAAATTAGTCATCATGCCTATTCCCGCGTAAAGCGTGAGTTCAAAAGTCGGCAACACTTTATGTGATTTTTTTGTTTTGTGAGAAGTTTTAACTTTCCTAAGGGCCTCCAAAAAAATTGTTATACGGGGCCCCGCTAAGGCACGCTACGCTTCTGGTAAGAATGTGTGCGTGCGGACCGTGTACATGCAGTCAGCCTGGCCGACTCTGAGGACACAGTTCCGTGTATAACAAGACTCCGTCCGCCTTTTTGAAGTGAAAACTTTAGCGGCGTTGAGCACTTTTGTGGGATGGGTAAAAACTGTGAAATTCGCATCAGAGTCTCATGCTGATCGAAAAACCAAGGAAAAACCGTAAGACGGTTGGAGAGCAGTGTTGTAACATCGAAATCGATTAATCGAACAATCGATTGTTTTTTTTCGATTGTCAATATTTTTTAATCAATTGTAAGGGTTTCGATTAATTAAAAAAATCGATTTTCACAAAAAATTTGGCTTAAAAATAATGCACAACGTTAATAATCAAGTTTTCACTTCTGCCGGCACTCCCGGAGTGCAACCCGTCTTTTTTTTCTACATTCATGGTTACAACACCAATCCAGCTATAGATTACATTTATGTATAACCTATTTGATTATACCTATTTGACATCGATAAGTGTTTTGTATGGACCCAATTTTTTTTTCATTCCAGGTGATGTCGATCACCTTCTCAATAATGAAAGTAATGAAACTGACGACGAACAGGATGATAATCCTCAAGATAACTTTGAAGATGATGTGGATGAACGAATCAACGATTGGAGCTTTGGAAATCCATCTTCCCAAAACTATATTAATTTCCAACGGAACGGTTTAAAAATGGAGTTAGAAAATAAAGAACCAGTAGATTTTTTTTTCTTATTAATGCACAATTTAATTAATATTATTTTAACTTGTTCCAACCGATACGCAGCAAAGATTATCGGCGGAAATATTAAAAATTTTAGTAGAATGAAAGACTGGCGATCGATAACACTTGACGATTTAAAGACTTTTATAGGTCTCATAATTCATATGGGAAATGTAAAAATGAACAGATTAAATGATTTTTGGAAGTCTCATTACCTGTTCCAATCCAATATTTTTAAGCAACACATGCCTAGAGACAGATTTTTAAACATTTTAAGAGTACTGAATGTGCAAGAAGAAGAAGGTAACGGAAGTATTAAAAAAATCAAAACGTTAATCGATTCATTTAATCGGGTAATGAAAGATATTTACTATCCATCAAGGGAATTGGCCATAGATGAGTCCTTAATGCTTTGGAGAGGTAGGCTTTCATTTAGGCAGTACATGAAGTCAAAAGCCAATCGTTATGGCATCAAATTTTATATTCTGGCCGATGTTTTTGGTGTGTGTCAAAAACTGCACATATATGCCGGGGCAAAAGATCAGCTTGTAGGAGGACGTGGTCATGCAGAAAAAGTAGTCAATTTATTAATTAAAGATTATGTCAATTGTGGTCATTCATTATATATTAATAATTATTACGCCAGTATTTCTTTGGCAACTCAACTTTTGGATAAAAGTACCTTTTGTACGGGAACTCTACGGAAAAATCGGGCTGGAAATCCAAAAAAATTGGAAATAAAATTAAAAAAGGGAGAATGTATAATATTACATAATGAAAAAAAATTATCAGTATGTAAATGGTACAGCAATAGAGAGGTTCTAGTTGTATCCAGTGAACATAACGCTGATATGGTTCCTGTGCAACACCCCCGGCGACCCGAAATAATTACCTATAAGCCGAAAGCTATTGTAAAATATACAAAATATATGGGGAATGTAGATAAAATAGATCAGTTACTATCATACTACAATAGTGAACACAAAACATTGAAATGGTACAAAAAGGTGATAATCCATATAATTCAAATATGTGTCATCAATTCGTACTAACTGTTTAAAATAAGCAATCAAACGTCTTTGTCTTTTTACGATTATAGAGTCAAATTACTAGAATCTCTTCTTCCAGCTAAAGCATGTATTATGATCACTCAACACACCGTAATAATATTCATTTGCCGCTAGTTTTGCCACGTGTTACGTCATCACAACGCATTAAAAGAAAAAAATGTAAATATTGTCTGATCAATAAGAAAAAAAGAGTAGACACTATTTACTTCTGTCCTGATTGTCCCAATTCACCAGGTTTATGTCTAACTTGTTTTCGGCCATTTCATAGATATTAAAGCTACGCGTCCACTGGATCGGAATCGAAGCGTACGGAGCGTACGGATTTGTTGCTTTGTATTGATTTGTATGGGCGTAGAAATGCCGATCCAGTGCACGCACTACCATAGAAATCAATAATACAAAGCAACAAATCCGTACGCTCCGTACGCTCCGATTCCGATCCAGTCGACGCGCAGCTTTAATTTGAAAAAAAAAGTTCAGGCGAATTGCAAGTTTAAAGCTTTATCTGATTGAGACTGTACCTAATACCTTATTATATTATTATTATTTGATTTGTTTGTCATTTATGTTGTTGATTTTTCGTTTAAGTCTATATTAAAGTTGATTTTATAAAAGTTAATAATTTTCAAAGTATAGACAGTTTTTAGAAGTATACACAAAATAAATAGTAACATATTGGATAATTATGTAACAAGTATTATTGTATTTTTTTAAAATATTCAGGCTCATATATCAGTTTTTATTTAGGTCAATAAAAAACAAACAAACACATCATTATTATTTATTTTAATTAGTTATATATATTTTAGTTAGTTAAATTGTGACATGATAATAATCTCTTAACGAATAATAATTGTGTGGTATTGTTTACAATCGCAATAATTATAATTGTAATTTTTATGTCTTTTAAAAATGTATCGAACCAATAAATGATTATTCAATTTGAGTATCGAATTTTATTTCATTCGAGTGCGAACCCTTAGCTTCATTCAAAAATTTTAAAATTTTTGCATAAGTCCGGGTACGTAGACAGGGTTTAATCTGGTTCAACTCTTCGGCTATTAACTGACCAAATAGGACATTCCGTTTATCTTCATGTTCAATATTTTGAGTTACAATTTTGCAATCTTCACATGAATGCTGACATGTTACATCTTTCTTAATTTCTTTAGTCGTAACATTATATGTTGTCTTACGTTGCGGTGACAATAAGGACTGAGACATATTATTAGGATCGTTCCAATCTCCAGTATCACCTAATATGTTGGGTGACCAAGGACGTTTTTTATCTGGAAAATTAAAAAATAAGATGTGAAATACTTAATATACCTGAGTATTAGACCTGTAAAAGAAACTAAAAAAAGCGTAGCCGTATGTATTCGTTACTTTAACTGTTAATACTCTTTAAATTTGCTTGATAATAATTAAAAAAAAATGTTCTAGGGAACCCGGAGAAATTAAATTAAACCTACAATACTGCAAGCGTTAATGCTTATCATCAGCTGGTATGCGATATGCTCGTCGCGACATTTTAATAAAAAAAAATTAAATAAAAAATATATGGCAACTACGAAAAATTCGAGTAACGAAACGCATTCGTGAGTAACGTGTCGTTACTCGGTACTAGATGGCGTACCCGTTACTCAGTACCGAAATACATACGGTTTGCTACAGCTCTACTAAGTATAATTTAGTACACACAGGTACAATCCCATTTGTATATCCCATGTATATCCCATTAACCAAATCAAAATAAAACAATTTTGATTTTGATTTTTTTTGATTTTAACAAAGTTGTAACAAAAAAAATTATATATGTAGGTAAGTAAATAATAAAATTATCTCTAAATTAATTAATATGATGATGTTATACGATATGTTTATAAAAGATAGAAACAAAAAAAATATGCATATATATTCCCTACTATCTCAAATCTCCAAAAAAATATCATAATGTTATCATAGTTTATTTTCAGGTTACTTATTAAAAATATTCTTGAAAATATGCATAATACGCTTACGGAAATTACGAAAAGGTTTGCCACCCCTGTTATTAATTTGTTATTAATTTATACTGATAATTTTGCTATTATTATCACTAAAAACTAAAATATATGAGATGTTAGTCGAAAGGGGGCATAATTTATTTAATTAATACAATTTACTTACCATTTCTCGCCATATTCAACCAATTTTCACCATATAACAATTGAAGGCCAATAACTGCACACAAATAATAATTTATGCCGTAAGATTAATTTTTACGCCAAATACGCTCTTGAACACACCACACGTTTGACGTAACTGAAGATTTTCCAATGAATTTAACGTAATAATGATTAATTTCTTATTAGTGTGCTGAAAACGCCGATCGGCGTCTTATTGTTACCCTTTGAGGTGCGGAAGACGCCCATCGGCGTCACGACGAAAATCGTCCCCGCACCTGGGTAATAAGTGTAGTTTTTATTGCCGCATGGAATGGGTTAAACCATGATGACATTGACCATTTTAGTTTTCTAAAAACTTTTGAAAATTAGCAAAGATTTTTGGTTTATCAAAATAAAAATAAAAAATATGTGCAGTCTTGCATCAAGCGTGCGTATGGTAAAGAACCTGGTGGTCCTAAAGAAGGTTTCTTCATACTATCCATAAAATAGATAAACCATTCGATACTGTATAATTATATGAATCTTTTAATTCCATTCGTTAAAAGCACTCGAGGTTTTTCTTACCTTCTTGTTTTGGTTGATAGATTTACGAAATTTTGTGTTCTCAAGATTCTGAGAAACTTAAAATCCATTGCTACTACTCGCGTATTAGATGATATATTACCAAACATTCGGTTATCCAAACAGACTTATTACAGACAGAGGCACCTCTCTGAACCTCACCTCCTTACTTCTCAAGAATTTGCTAAATTCTGTGATGAGTCAAAAATTAACCATATATTAAATGCTGCAGCCTCTCCACATGCTAACGGTCAAGTGGAGAGGTATAATCGCACAGTATTAGGTACACTGACTACATACTTTGAAAAAATAAAAGGAAGATATTAGGACTCGGTTCTAGGAAAAATACAACACCCTTAATAAGGGAATTGATAGAACACCTTCAGAAGTCCTATTTGATACTCGGATGACAAACAAGAACAAAAATATATTTTCTGAAATCTTAAAAGTCTCTAAAGTTTAAACTCGACAACCCGAATCTCTGACTCAAAAATGTGAAAGTATCACTAAACATATTGAGAAAGATCAACATGCTCAAAAAAAAAAAATTAGATTTGATAAAAAGAGAATTAAGGCTAAAGTTTATAATATAGGAGATTTAGTTAAGATTTTAAAACCAACACAGAGCAATGATGGGCAATTAGTAAAAAGTTGCTTCCAAAATCTACAAGACCATTTAAAATTACTAAGGTAGGTACTCGATAACGATTGATACCAAGTTTCTAGAATACCAGGTACGGATGTATCCCAAAAAGATTATTGTAATGTTTGGGCTGCGGATCGCATTAAGCCCTGGATAACTATATCTAATAAAACTGATTTGGAATCTAGTGAACAAAGTGATTAGAGAACTATAATATGAGTATATGAGTAGATTAATATACTGAATTATCTATTTAAAAATAATAATAATAATTAACAAACCATATTTTTTTCATATTTCCAAAGTACATTTGTTTGTTGATGTTATTTTAGTACACAAAGTGATATTATTATATTGCAGTTAAATTAATGTTAAATAAAGATTTTTTTTAATTGAGGGATATTGAGATGTGAGCAATGATTTCCATTAATAATGCAGTGTTGATAGCCATCCACTGATTATTATTGGGATAGTGAGATATGAGTAACAATTTTGTTGATGCAGTGTTGATAGCCATCCACTGATCAATGAGATATTGAGATGTAACAATTTTGTTGATGAAGCAGTGTTGATAGCCATCCACTGATTAGTGAGATATTGAGATGTAGCAATTTTGTTGATGCAGTGTTGATAGTCATCCACTGATCAATGAGATATTGAGATGTAACAATTTTGTTGATGAAGCAGTGTTGATAGCCATCCACTGATCAATGATATATTGAGATGTAGCAATTTTGTTGATAAAGCAGTGTTGATAGCCATCCACTGATTAGTGAGATATTGAGATGTAGCAATTTTGTTGATGCAGTGTTGATAGCCATCCACTGATCAATGAGATATTGAGATGTAACAGTTTTATTGATAAGACGGTGTTGATAGCCACTGATTATCAAGTAGATATTAAGATGTACCATAATATGAAGAATGGTTTTATTTTAGAATGTTATGAATTATGATAGATAAGTACACAAATAATCAACAAAATGAGACTAAATGTCAAACCAAATGTTATATTTTAGTGTGTTCAATGAATGCTTAATTGAGGTAGCAAGACAATAATCTATATATATAAAAGAAAGTCGTGTTAGTTACACCACTTATAACTCAAGAACGGCAGAACAGATTTGGCTGAAAATTGGTAGGGAGATAGCTTAGAGCCAGGAGACGGACATAGGATACTTTTTATCCCGTTCGACAGCGTTCCTGTGTGACTTGACATGAAACGTCAGTCACTATAAAACGTGGTATAACAAAAAAGAATCAGACTTGGAATAACAAAACGCAAATGACAGCTATGTAATTGACGTAAAATGACAGCTATGTAATGACGTATGGATGACAATTTGATATTTGTAAGAAATCAATATTAAAACTATTTCTATTAAATAAATAATTAACAAGTGGATTGAAGTGAAGTGAAGTTTAATTAATAATGCCGCGACCAAGACGATCGAATCTTTCCCGACAAAGCCGTAATGCAAGAAGAATACAAAATACTGCAAATGAAAGGACTGAAGAAGAACAAGAAATTGCACGTGAACAGCGCCGCAATAGTATGGCTCGACTTCGTGCTTCTCAATCACGAGAGCAAAGTGAAGCAGCCCGTGAAACAGCTCGGTTGGCAATGCAGAATCGTCGAGCGAACAACAGAAGTCAACAAATAGATAATTTGCGACGCAGAACAAGATATTTAGCTGATTTGAATCGAGCTGCGTTTCGATACGATTGCAGCAATGATTACAGCTTGCATCCTAGCGTTTGCATTGGGCAAATGGACGTTGTTTGCGAGTATTGTGGTGCATTAAAGTTTTCCGGAGAAACGCCTGGATTATGCTGCGTTAATGGTAAAGTGAAATTGCCAGTGTTGACTCCGCCACATGAGCCATTGTATTCATTGCTTTGCGGCGAAACACAAGAATCACGCCACTTTCTTGCAAATACTCGAAAATACAATAGTTGTTTCCAAATGACGTCATTTGGGGCAGACATTATCGAAGAAGGAGGTTTTAATCCGACATTTAAGGTATTTATTTTTGTACTTACATAGAATGTAGTTAAAGAATAACTTACTTTATCTATTGGTATGTATTATACTACTCTCCCACAGAAAAAGTGTTTATAACCCAGTTAATACTGTCTGGTTTTTATTTTGTAGATACAAGGACAGATTCACCATCGAATTGGATCATTACTACCTTTCGAAGATACACAGAATAATTTTTTACAAATATATTTCATGGGCAACATGGAAGAACAACTTGATCGACGCCTAGGGATCAATGCAGGAATGAAGCGAGCAATTCTTCAAGACTTGCAGTGTCTGCTTCATGAACATCATGCGTTGGTCAGGTTGTTTAAGAGTGCTTTAGAGCGCATGCCAAATGATGACTATAAAGTTGTCATCAAAGCAGATAAACGACCATCTGGAACACACGAACGCACATTTAATGCTCCAACAGTAGACGAAGTTGCCATCCTGATTGTTGGTGAACAATTGGAAAAACGCGATATTGTGCTTACACGTCGCGATACTGGGCAACTGCAACAAATATCGGAAACTCATCGATCATATGACGCATTGCAATACCCACTGATGTTTTGGCAAGGAGAAGATGGATATTATTTTAATATTAAAATGATAAATCCATTGAATGGTAAAGTATCAGTATCTTAATAATGGTTAATGTCTGTATTATTTGCCTTTGAAATGGTTAATTATCAAATTTTTAATTTCAGGTGAAGAAACTACAAAGAAAGTTAGCTCAATGAATTATTATGCATATCGTTTGATGATTCGTCAAAATGCTGACAACTATTTGCTGCGGTTTCGTCGATTGTTTCAGCAGTATTGCGTTGACATGTATGTAAAAATAGAAACGGAACGTTTAACATTTATTAGGTTGAACCAAGCCAAACTGCGTTCTGAGGAGTACATCCATTTACGTGATGCAGTTAGTACTGAAGGAAATGCAGCTAATATTGGTCGATTAACTATTCTGCCGGCGACGTACATTGGTAGCCCACGTCATATGCATGAATATGCACAAGATGCAATGACATATGTTCGTCATTACGGCCGGCCAGATCTCTTTATTACTTTTACCTGTAATCCAAAATGGATAGAAATTACTCAATTGCTGCTTCCCGGACAAACATCAAATGATAGACACGACATCACAGCACGTATATTCAGGCAAAAAATTCGGTCCCTGATGAACTTTATTGTTAAACAACGCGTCTTTGGAGATACTCGATGCTGGATGTATTCAATCGAATGGCAAAAGCGAGGCCTGCCGCACGCACACATTCTTATTTGGTTAGTGGAAAGAATTCAGCCTGACCAAATAGATGATATCATATGTGCCGAGATTCCTGATCATGAAGTCGATCCAGACCTACATGATGTTGTTACTACTAATATGATTCATGGACCGTGTGGTTCCATCAACCCCCAATCACCTTGCATGGTCGATGGAAAGTGCTCTAAACGATATCCACGGAAATTAACGGCGGAGACTGTCACTGGCAACGATGGGTATCCGCTGTATCGGCGTCGATCACCAGATGACAACGGTCGAACTGTCACAACGAAAGTGAAAAGAATGGATTTCGTTGTCGACAACAGTTGGATTGTTCCATATTCGCCACTTATTTCTAAAACGTTCAAGACACATTGCAACGTTGAATACTGCAATTCAGTTAAGTCCATAAAATATATTTGCAAATATGTCACGAAAGGCAGTGATATGGCGGTTTTTGGATTGCAATCCTCGAATACCAACGATGAAATTTCACGCTATCAAGTTGGTCGTTATGTGAACTGTAATGAAGCGATTTGGCGTATATTCGCATTTCCCATTCACGAACGTCATCCTACTGTTATACATTTGGCGGTGCATCTGGAGAATGGTCAACGAGTATATTTCACGGCTTCGAATGCTACGCAACGTGCTGAAACACCTCCAGCAACTACATTGACCAGTTTTTTTGCAATCTGCCAAAGCGATCAGTTTGCACGAACTTTGCTTTACTCGGAGATGCCACGTTATTATACTTGGAATGCTTCATCCAAGAATTTTCAAAGACGGAAGCAAGGTGATGCGGTTCCTGGGTATCCAGATGTGCGTTCTACTGATGCTCTTGGTCGTATGTATACAGTTCATCCAAAGAATGATGAATGTTTCTATTTGTGGTTGTTGCTGGTAAATGTGCGTGGGCCAACTTCATTTGAGACACTACGAACTGTTAATGGTGTAATATTCCCAACATATCGTGCTGCATGTGAAGAATTGAAATTATTAGAAAACGATACCCATTAGCCGGGTCCACACCGGACGATCCATCGCGCTCCGATCGCGCGCGGCAGCAGCGCGATCCAAAGATGCAGGCGGTGTGGACGTGCCGCGCGCGATCCATGCGCACGTATTGGAGCGCGCGCTCCCTACCTCGCGCGATCCGTGTGCGGTCGGTTTTTGTGCCAGCCTCAAAGGTGCCTCAGTTGCGTGATGCGCGCGGTGTGGACGGTTGTGTTGGTTCGCGCGATCCACCTCGCCATGGACATCTCAGAAAGTCGCCGTTTGATATCGCTTTATAAAGAATTTAAATGTTTATGGGATCCCAAAGATTCTAATTACACCAATAGAGGTGTTAGAGATGATGCTTGGTGTCAGATTTCTCGTGAAATGGGGAATAAGTCGATCGAGAACCTAAAGAAAAAAATGCGATCTCTGGCGGGAGGCTACAGAAGGGAGAAACACAGAGAGAAGCAAAGCCGTATAACTGGATCCGGTAAGAAAACAAAGCTACTTTTTATCTGTAGGTATTAAAATTATATATTTTATTATAAGTAATTACATCATAATATTTACTGTGGATTTCACGTGATTTCGCTTTTTACATTTAAGCTGTTAGAAATACACGTGGTTATTTTAATGAGTAACTTGTTTATTTCAGGTGCTCAAGATACATATAAATCAAAGTGGTTTGCGTATGATGACTTCGACTTTATGGCGGATAAAAATGAACCCGGAACCACACGCGATACATTGGAACATGTGAGCTATTAGTTTACTGATATTCATTTTGCCAAACTATTGTATGGTTTGTAACAAAGTGTCTTGCTAAGTGGGACCGTATTGTAGTGGCATTTTCTGTTGCTCTTCTTGGTACGACGGCCATCGGTTGTAGCGATTGTGATGGCGGTTCATTTCGCCAGCTTCCAGGTATTACATCTCCATTCTCCTGTACTGTATCAAACGTTCCTGGCGATATAAAGTTAGGATTACTGCGTAAGTAGTTATATAGATGAACCGTTGCCAGCACGACTTTAGTCGCAGTTTCTGGTTCCAAAAGCATAGGTTTACGCAGGACTCTGTAGACAGAACTAAGTACTCCAAACGCGTTTTCAACTACTCTACGTGCTCTTGACAGTCGGTAGTTGAAAATTCTTTCACAAGAACCCCTTTCCCGTGTACCATCGTATGGTTTCATAGTATAATCATTAAGCTGAAAAGCTTTATCACCTAGTATATAATAGGGTACCTCAATTTTATAGGGAACTTGCAATATCTCCGGTGGAGGAATATTTAGCTCTTTTTTTTCAAGTTTTTTATATAAATTTGTGCTTTTGAACACGCCTCCATCTGATATTCTGCCTTTAGTCCCAACATTCACATACAGGAACCTATAATTTGCATCTACTAATGCAAAAAGAACAATACTAGGAAATAATTTGTAATTATCAAAGTCGTTGCCACTATTAAAAGGCGATTGTATAGCGACGTGTTTGCCGTCCATCGCTACTATCACGTGTGGGAAATTCCACTTATTCTCGAATTGCTGAGAAACTGTACGCCATTCTTCTTTAGTTGACGGCACCTGAAAATAAAGGAGATCTTAATTATAATATAAAGCTGAAAATAAGAATAAGCAGTAAATAGTAATAATAATTGTTGTTACAGGTAGAATCTGATACGACTGAAGGGGAACTTGAAGTTAATACTACAGTGAGCGAAAACGAGAACAGTAACATTACTAGTGACACACAACCGGAGAGAGCCAACCACCACACAGATCAGAGTAGAGAGCAGAATGATCAGAATGCACAATCCAGTGTCCAAACAACAAACAAAAGAACAAAAAAAAGAAAGAAAACTACTTCTAATAATGCAGATGACATATCAGATGAAACTCTTTCAGAGGCTTTCCAACTTCTGCAACAATGTGCTCAGCCACCACAAACGGAAACTGATTCTTACATTGTTTTCGGGCAGTATATATCTACTGAATTGCGGAAATATGATGCAGTAACATTAGTTAATGTCAAAAATGCTATATGCCAAGTTATTTTTCAAGCTGACACAGGAAGATATGGGGATAGCAATTATGGATATTACACTAATTCATACCCTGGCACACCAATAGCATCCACTTCATCACACTCCCAGTCTCTACAACCTCAAAATTATCCAGCTCCAATTCCACAGACATCACCGTCTGCTCATCTAGCCTCCAATTCATCGCAGTCCCAGTTTCTGAAACCTCAGGATTATTCACTTCCACAGTCACCACCGAATTAAATAAGTACCTACCTATATCATGTTTTCAAAAAATAATTAATAATTGTAAACATGTTACTTCTTTAAATTATGATTGTAATACACTACTTTTTTATTGAGTAATAAAGTATGGTTTTACTTACCTTTACATAATCATTTAACAGGTCAATGATGGCTTCACAAACTTCAGGAATAATTATCGATATAGACTGTTTGGAAATGCGGAACAGATACTGCAAACTGACGTACGAATCTCCAGTTGCTAAAAATCTCAATGTTAGTAATAATCTTTCCTTCACAGTAATGGCATCTCTATAATTTGTATCATTCTTTCTTAGCTTGTTATTTAATAATGAACACAATATCTCAAATTGATTAGCATTCATTCTTGCAAAATTGTGTTCAACTTTATCTGACACTAACTCTGCGTACAGCTGAGTCCCAGATTCCAAGCGATTTTTGTAAATTTGTTTCACCCAAAACCGTCGTTTTCTTTTTTGTGATTTTTTGCGCAAGCATTTAAGCAAAATAAAAGTTACTGCTGCAACGGCAAGACGCCGCCGTTGTACGTGTGACTCCATATCGTACAAGAGTTAGACTGGCTGAATCACGGATCGCCTTAGGATCGCTTGGAGCGCATATTTGGGATCGCAAGTTTCCAAGAGTGGATCGGCATAACACGATCCACGATCCACGCTCCGCGATCCTGGATCGCGGATCGCGGGATCGATGGATCGTCCGGTGTGGACCCGGCTATTGGGATACGACAATCGCTGAAGCCATTATCTCTGCATCTCCAAGTCAGATACGCACATTATTCGCTATCATAATTTCGACATGTTTTCCATCAAACCCATGTAACCTGTGGCACAAATACAAGGATAGTATGTCAGAAGATATTTTACATCAAAGTCGTGTCAGTTCCAGAAATCACGATATTGAGATGAATGAGGAGATACATAATCGTGCTTTACTCTTGATCGAAGATATGTGTTACCTCATGTGCGGTAATTTATTAATCAGGTTAGGAATGCCAGCGCCAAATCGTGAAATGAATGACGCATTTAATCGAGAATTGGAACGGGAACGTGAATATGATCACCAGGAATTAGATTTAGTAGTTCAAAGGAATGTACCCCTGTTGAATTACCAACAAAAGGAAGTTTATGATACTTTAATGAAGGCAATCGCTGATGAAAATGGTGGTTTATATTTCCTAGATGCCCCTGGTGGAACTGGCAAGACATTCCTTATGTCATTAGTTTTAGCAACTGTTCGGGCGAGATCCAACATAGCGGTTGCAGTTGCTTCTTCTGGAATAGCAGCCACAATGTTAGAAGGATTCATAGGATCATTCAGCATTCAAATTACCGTTAAATCTTCAAACTATTGAAGAACCAACGTGTAATATTGCAAAACACTCAGCAATGGCCAAAGTTTTAGCGACATCGAAAATCATCATCTGGGACGAATGCACAATGGCGCATAAACGTGCATTAGAAGCACTTAACCGAACATTAAAAGATTTACGCAATGACTCGAGATGTTTTGGAGGAGCAATGATTTTACTGTCTGGCGATTTCCGCCAAATACTGCCAGTAATTCCAAGATCTACGGCTGCCGACGAAATAAACGCTTGCCTCAAATCGTCAAATCTATGGCGCTATGTGAAGAAACTGCAGCTGACAACAAACATGAGAGTTACATTGCTTAATGATACATCTGCTGAAGATTTCTCGGAGCAATTGCTGACTATCGGTAATGGTCAAGTACCTGTCGATGAATCGAGCGGATTAATATCATTTCCAAATAATTTCTGTAATTTTGTCTCATCAAAAGACGAACTTATCAACAATGTATTTCCAAATATTATTTCTAACTACAAAAATAATGAATGGTTGAGTGAGCGAGCAATTTTAGCGGCTAAGAATAAAGATGTAGATGACCTGAACTACATAATTCAAAATAAGATCATTGGAACAATGCATTCATTCAAATCTATTGACTGCGTCACAAATGAAGATGAAGCCACCAACTATCCAATTGAATTTTTAAACTCTTTGGACGTGCCTGGCTTACCACCGCACAATTTACGCCTAAAGGTTGGCTCCGTAGTAATCATGCTTCGAAACATAAACCAACCAAAACTGTGCAACGGTACGCGTTTGGTGGTTAGTAAATTGATGAACAATGTAATTTACGCTACGATAATGATAGGAAAATTCAAAGGTGAGGAAGTTCTCATTCCGAGGATCCCGATGATCCCAACCGATATGCCGTTTGAATTTAAAAGACTTCAATTTCCGATACGTCTTGCATTTGCCATGACAATCAACAAATCACAAGGCCAATCCTTAAAAGTTTGTGGTTTAAATCTAGAATTAAATAATTATACACTTACCTTGCACTTATTCCACTTTATTTTAATAGATTTATTACAAAATTATTATATACACGACCGGTTTCGAAAAAATCATCATCAGGTGTACTGCAGGTAATTTTAAATTTTTTTTAAAAATTTTGTAAACAAAAATCGGGTTGTCAGCATCATAAAATTTTTCTACCATTCAGTACAAATTTTTACCAAAAAAATTATTTAATTAAGTTAATAGAGATTTTATACTAACATTGGCATTACTTTGACATGATTTATATCAATTTATTATTTTGTGACATTATTTACTTATATAAAGATTGACATTTTATGAATTCTTATTATAATATTATTAATTATTAATTATTGTTATAGGACATTTAATTGGTTTAATGATATTTAATGTAATTATTGTTTAAATTTATCAATTTTATAGGTTCCAATACATTTAAAATTTAATTCGTGATTTTTGGTAGAAGATATTGTTTTTTTTTTTTGGTAAAAATTTGTACTGAATGGTAGAAAAATTTTATGATGCTGACAACCCGATTTTTGTTTACAAAATTTTTAAAAAAAAATTAAAATTACCTGCAGTACACCTGATGATGATTTTTTCGAAACCGGTCGTGTATATAATAATTTTGTAATAAATCTATTAAAATAAAGTGGAATAAGTGCAAGGAAAGTGTATAATTATTTAATTGAACATGAATTTCCACCAAGAAGTGACAGTACATTCAATATCATATTTAAATCTAGAACATTCATGTTTTTCCCATGGTCAATTATACGTGGCATGTTCACGGGTCGGAAGACCATCTGCGTTGTTTGTTTTTGCGCCTGATAATAAAACAAAAAATGTTGTGTATCACAAGGTGCTTAAGTGAAGAGCAACCTATGTACTAAAATACAGAAATAATAATGAATGATTAATGTAGTTATTATTTTTTTTTTTTGTATTTTTTCGAATAAAATAAAAAAAAAACTGCTTATTTATTGCCATTAAGGCGGAACAAAGTTCGTCGGGTCAGCTAGTATCCATTAAATGTAATGTGACAATTAATTGCCAATCAGGTTCTTTTTCTCATTGGTCAAGTATGCAGTAGATAAAAGCAGTTTTTTTTGTCTCTGATTTGAACTGTAATTTAATACATAATAAGTTTGGGGACAAACTTTTTTTGTCAGGAAAGACCGAATGTTAGAATAATAGGTTAACATGAATATGGTATATTTAATAGTGTTGCAACAGAACTCTGTTTCCGTTTCCGCAACTGCGGAAGTTCCGCATGATTTTTCACTTCCGTTTCCGCTTCTGGTTCCGCAAACTTTATAACAGATCTCAGAACGGAAGCGGGGAGAGAGCGATGACGAGCGGTGCAGCAGACGCGACGGCGGCACGGCGCGCGGGGGCGGTTGCGGGGTCACGCGTGGACGAAATACGAATGTACACGATCGTCCAGGCACGCATGCTGCCGATAATTGCCGAATCCCTTCCGGGGAGGGGCGCGCGCGGTAAACAAACGACAAACATGTCACAACGAGTTCGTTTACTGAGTTATTGTTTTTATTTCACTATGCGCATCTCCGCGCCCCGTGACTTTGAGTAGTGACATTTTCAGTTGTTTTTTCTTCTGTTATTGTTTGCATGATACCTAGTTGTATTTAGTGCAATAATAATTAATAAGAGTGCAATCATGAAACCAAAATCAAGTCCCATTTGGAACTATTTTGATGAAATCGACGACTCGAGTGCCAAATGCAAACTTTGTGAAAAAGTGTATTCGCGAAAAGGCCGCACAACTACAGCTTTGAAGAGTCACCTACAAGCAATTCATGCCGAACGGTTTGCAGAGTTTGAGAAGTTAAATGATGCTGCCAAGCTTTCATCGGAAACGAAAAAACAAATGGTCAGTTATTTTTTATTTATTAGGTACTTAGTACTTACTTTACTAACTTTGAGTAAGTGAGGTCGTGCCCTAGTGGTCGAATGTGATTGATGCTTGATTGAATTGAACGAGCAATAGGTACTTTCTTTATTTGTTTGATTTATTTTATATACGTGTTTTATTTCGTGAAGTAATCGTAACCAATTTATGTTGTTGTAATTGTAGGTTACGTTAACTCCAGCCGAAAACGCTAAAAGACAATTAACATTACAACAAAGTATACAAGTAAAGGATTATTGGGACTCATCGCATCACAAATCACAAGAAGTTGATCGTACTATTGCTGAAATGATTGCCCTCCAGAACTTACCCTTTCATTTTGTCGAAGGTATAGGATTTCGTAGAGTAATGCAAGCTGCTCTTCCAAAGTACAAGTTAAGAGGCCGTGATTTTTTTTCTTCCTATGTATGCGACAATTTGTACAATAAGTTAGCGAAGAAAACCAAAGATTTACTTGAAGAATTTGACAAGTTATCTTTTACAAGCGACATATGGTCGGAACTTCATTCTGCTGTTTCATTGCTCAGTTTAACTGCACATGGGATCTCAAAGGATTTTCGCAAAAAGACTATAATTTTGAAATGTGAAGTCATGGATGAACGTCATACGGGCACCGTAATATCAACAAAGTTTCAAACGATTCTTGAAGAATGGGGCATTGATCGCCAAAAAGTTCACTGCATGGTTCGTGATCGTTTATCCAACATGGTGAGAGCAATGCAGTTGTCAGGCTTTGAGGATGTCAGTTGCGCAATACACCAGATTCAGCTGTGCATACGAGCAGGTGTTGAATCTCAAGAGTGGCTCCTACAACTTACTGCTACATTGAAAAAAATTGCCACCCATTTCAATCATTCCTTGGTCGCACAGGCAGAGCTCACAAAAATTCAAAAGGAACGCCTTAATCAGTCTCCTCTTTCTGTCATTCAGGATTGTCCGACAAGGTAAATATAAGTTTTTTTACTGTACAGAAGATAGCATGTCAAGCTTTACATTCCCACCGTAAGCGGGTCTCGCACACGCAGCGCCCCTTCACAAAAACTACATGGCCAAGCTCAGCTTATACTGGTAAAGCTTGACTTGCTGTTTTCTGTACCTATAAATAAATTTATTTTTAAGATTAGGTCGGTAATTGAATTTATATTTCTATTTTGAAAAGAACTAATAATTTTGTACACATTTTTTATAAATTATTAATTATAATAATTTTTTTATAATTTTGTATAAATTTTTGCAAGCCATCACTAGGTGAAATGTGTAACATTTTATTTTCTGTGACTTTCTGTGACCATCTATTTACTGACCATATTTCTAGCAAATAAAATTGATTTGATTTGATTTAATTTCAGATGGAACAGCACATTTTACATGATGGAAAGGTTTTCAAAACTCAAAGATTCGCTTGTCTTGTACTTAAGCGCAAATCCAATCGCGATGATATCCCCCGAAGACTGGATGAATATTCAAAAATTTGTGCAATTGATGCAGCCATTTGAAGAAATAACAAGAAATCTAAGTAGTTCTCAAATCAGTATTTCATCAGTCATACCTTTAATTCAAGTTCTTAAGACCACGTTACAACAAGAAGAGTCGAAACCTAATACATCAGAACATTTCATAAATTTTATAACAAAATTACGCGATGAAATTAATTCAAGTGTAAGATTTGGAAACCTGGTCGAAGACGACAAGTACACTATTGCGACGTATTTGGATCCGCGATACAAATCGCATTTTTTCACCAGCGTCATTGCAGAGCAGGTTGAATCCAAATTACTTAATATGATGATTAACATTAACATGAACACTATTAGAACCAGACAATCAAATTCCAACCAAGATGATGACTGCGTACCTTCCCCCAAAAGAAGCCGAACTCAAATTGCAATTGAAGACATTGAAGTGCAGCCTTCTACTTCCAAATCTTCAGCTTCTTTGCAAATACTGGAATCGATGTTATGTGTTAATGAAGACCAGGACTCTACAGCCGATGACGATGGTGACAATTTACATTCAAAAATACAGTCACACCTTCGGGAATACAAAAAAGAAAAAAGACTGCCTCTTCATAAGGATCCCCTTAATTGGTGGAGTGGTAATGCGCACAAATACCCCCTCATTTTACCAATTGTACGCCAATATTTATCAGCTCCTCCCAGCAGTGTAGCCAGCGAACAATTATTCAGCGGAGCTGGTTTAATTTATGACGAACATAGAAATAGGCTTAAAGGCGAAAAAGCGGCCAAGTTACTGTTTATAAAATATAACTTGCCGCTTTTTAATTTTGAATATTAAACTAAGTATTAAAGTACAAATTTAATAAAAAAAATTAAAATGCAAAATTGTGATTTTTTTTCATAGTGTTAACGCTTCCGTTTCCGTTTCCGCTTCCGCTTCTGTTAAGATTTACTTTTGACATCTGTTTCCGTTTCTGCTTCCGTTATGCCAGTTCCGTTGCAACACTGATATTTAACTGTGGTAACAATTCTAATGATTGTATTATTTTTTTAAAGTAAAACCAAAATAGCAAATCAGAGCACAGATTAAAATATTTATACATATTCTGTGGGATGAGGCGATACTTTTATTTGATATGTTGGAGTTCTGCTTTTTTTTTTGTAAAATATCAATGTTGGCAGGAGTGTAGTTTTAAAAAGTTTGAACCAATCGGAAGAAAGACGGACATTCTAGATTTTTCTGTGAAGCATTGCTTGTGAGATCAGAGATTGAAAAATTGTAAAAAGGGAGATTGTGAAAAATTGTAAAAAGGGGACAGCGTTATACTGGCGGAAACATTTTACTTTTCCTTCTGACTCTTATAAAATGCTTACTGATTATTGATTTTCTGGAATGTTGAAATGTTTTTTTTTTTATTCCTACAATATAAAAATATGTATATTATTGTAATTTGTAACTTTTGTCGGTAAAATTTGAAATAAATAATTGACTGTTTTTTTTCGTTTTTACCGTGGTCGAAACGATCGCGATCGCCATTTAAACCGACTGAAGGTGTATTTCAGCGTTTTGAGTGCTTAGTAGAACACATCCCAAGTAATTATAAATATTTTGTTTTTTTGGGGAGTTTTGGTTGAAAGGAGATTGATTCATTTTGGGCCCAAAAGTCAAAGTGCCGGCCAACGAAAATAAAGATGTCACCTCTATTGCAGAGGTCATTAGGAGTATTTTTTAATATGCTGACATGTCTCTAACTATAATACTTGAAATGTTATTTAAATCAGAATAGATCACTTTTTATTATTTTATAACTGCTGAAAATACTGCAGACTATGTTCACCAGTTCATTGGGATGATACACTTCAATAAAAAATGGCTGACGCTAAAAAATATATCGAAATCGACTCCAGGGATATTATTAAGACTTTTAAATCGCTGAATGTTAAAAGTACAACTGATCTCTGGGGTATGTCCACAAGAGTTATTAAATCAATAATTGACATCATTGCCCCGCACTTAGCTCTAGTCTTTAATAATTGTATTAAAAGTGGTGTGTTTCCTGACCTAATGAAACATAGCAAGGTGATGCCTCTCTTCAAAGCTGGGACTAAGTCTGACCCAGCCAACTACAGACCGATATCTATTTTGCCAACTTTTAGTAAAATATTTGAAAAAATAATTCTAAATCAATTAGTAGTTCACTTTTACTGTAATAATTTGTTAAATAACAATCAATTTGGCTTTACTAAAGGTAGGTCCACTACAGAAGCAGGCATAAGTCTTCTATGTAGCATATTTGAAGCTTGGGAGGGGTCGCAGGATGCACTTGGTATCTTCTGCGACCTATCCAAAGCATTTGATTGTGTCGAACATGCTACATTAATCAGAAAATAGTATCATTATGGTATAAGAGACACAGCCCTAAAACTGTTAAGTTCTTACCTTGCAAATATAACGCAAAGAGTAGAAGTTAATTCTAAAAGGTCTAATGGTAGTAAAATAAGGTCCTATAAATAAAATAGATAAAAAAAGCTAGATGTTCCACAAGGATCTATTTTAGGTCCCTTTCTTTTTCTCATCTACATTAATGATAAAATGACCTACCTTATATAGTTAAAGATAAGCATGAGATAGTACTGTTTGCTGATGACGCTTCACTAATTTTTAATGTGAAGCGATAACAATATAATTACGACAAGGTAAATAGTGCTCTCTCAAAATTAGTACAATGGTATAATGCTAATAATTTACTATTGAACTCCTAACAAAACGAAATGTTTAAAGTTCAGTTTGCCAAATGTTAGGCAAGTACAAACCAATGTACTCGTACTATTAAATGATGAGAGAATGAAATTAGTGGACACCACTGTATTCCTAGGTATAACTTTAGACAGTAAATTACAGTGGAGTCCGCATATTGCAAATCTGGCGGATAGGCTCAGTTCTGCAGCATATGCTGTTAAAAAATCGGAGAAATAACTGATGTAGAAACAGCGCGACTTGTTTACTTTAGTTACTTCCACAGCATTATGTCCTATGGAATCCTTCTATGGGGAAATGCAGCGGACATTAATGCAATATTCGTGCTGCAGAAGCGAGCGATACGTTCTATTTATAAGATGTCATCATGTGAATCCTTAAGAGAAAAATTTAAGGAAATGAATATTCTGACCGTCGCATCTCAATACGTCTTGGATAACGTACTGTATGTAAGAAAGAACTTAAATAATTTCAAAAAGAAAAGCGACAATCATTGTTTTAACACTAGGAATAAGAACAAATTAGAAATACCAGTGATCAGACTTAGCAAAGTCAGCAAATCTTTTAAAGGCCAGTGTATACGCCTGTACAATAGAATCCCAGAAAACGTTCAAAATCTCTCTATCCATAAATTTAAAGAAGTAGTAAAAGAACGTTTGTGTGCTAAAGCTTATTATAAAATCAATGATTTCATAGACGACAACACACCTTGGGAATAGGGTGGTTCTTACAGGATACTAGCATATTTTTTATATTTCCTATATATTGTAAATAGCTCTAATTCATAATATTGTTATATAATGTTTCAAATTGTAATTTTCCATCTTTTTAGTAAAAGATGGCCCTGTGCGAGTTTCTTACGCCGGTTCTTCTCGCCGCGTTAGTTCCCGAACCGGTGGTAGGCACCTTAGTATCGACGTTCGGAAAGAATTTTGTAAAAAAATGACTCTGAATAAAATTATTTTGATTTTGTTTTTGATATGTATATATATGATATAAATATAATACATATTTATATTTATTTTATATATTTCTTAACCTATATATATGCAGCCTGCTTAAACAATGATTTTTCGAGTCAAGGGCGTAGTGAAAGAGTGGCCGTGATGAGCCGATTGTCCGAGCGGCCCACCGCAGGCATATTATGCCCTTGTGAAGAAATATATTGTATCATATCACATGTATTATACATCTGATATAATATAATAATGTGAAATATATTGTATTATATCACGTGTATTATAGGTAGGTACATGTGATATAATACAATATATTTCGTAAAAGGTGGAAGATTCTCTTGAACCGACTATTAATTACCTCCAATACCCATCGATTTATAGTCACAAGACGGGATTTATTTGCTTGATCCGTGGTAAAAAAAATAACAACTTGGCCTCCGAGCGAGACTCCAGTTCGTCCGATCAGATGACACGTTTGCGCGCATCATTGCCACGCGGCGGATAATAATAATCCTTATATTTTTCGAATATTAAAGCTTATTTTGGTACGACTTGGCCGGAGGGTGATTAACCGAAAAAAACTAACAATATATATATATATATATATATATATATATATATATATATATATATATATATATATATATATATATATATATATATATATATATATATATATATATTGCGATTTCAGAATCGCATGGAAATCGCGCGGGTCTTATTTGTATGAGTTATTAAGTAATCGTTCAGACATACCCGCGCGGTTAATCAAACCGCGCGGTTACCGCAACCCAACCGCCAGAAAATAGAACCGCGCTGCTCCCGCGCGTTTCTATTACTATGGAGTCTTTACTTCGTGTTCAGTTGCATTGCGGCTACCGCGCGGTTAGCCCGCCCACAGCTCCGCAATGGATCGTTTCGACACTGAACTATTTATTGATGAGGTGGAGAAGAGACCTGCAATATGGGATATTCAGTGTAATGATTATTCATATAAAACAATCAAGAACCGAGCTTGGCAAGAGTTGGTGGAGATATTTGGAGATCGTGAAGACACGTTGGAAAAAAAGAATATTTTCAGTAAGTTTATTGACTAAAAATTAATTGACAGAATTATTAGCTATTACAATTATTATTATGAAGCGCTAGTATAATATACTATCCGTATATTTTAATATAAACAAATTTCGGCTGTTTTACGGTCACAACGTTATTACCTTATTCTGTTTGTTTACATTTATGTACCTAAACATTACAAGTACGGTATGTTAGTTGTATGCCATGGAACACGCCCATCGTTCACAAAGTAATGAGCGAATTTATCTCTGATATTCAAAGATGACGGTGTCCCTCTTCCCGCATGCAAGGTATTAAGGTTAATCAATGGTGCAGTATATAAAGTATCTTTAAATTGTAGACCATCTATAGTCCGCACATAGTTATGTAGAATACAACAGGCTTTTATTATGTCTTCGGCAAAATCTATGTTTACATTTATAGGCCTATGAAAGATTCGCCATTTGTTTGCCAAAATACCAAAAGTGCACTCAATGTTACGTCGGGCTCTCGATAACCTATAGTTAAAAATTCTTTTTTCATGTGGTAAACATTTGCCTGAATATGGACGCATTACATTTTCTGCTAAGCCAAAGGCTTCATCTCCAACTATAACATAAGGCATTGGTGTTGGGTCTATATTAGATATTGGTTTAGGTGTTGGTATTTTTAATGATTTTTCTGTTAGTCGTTTATAAAATAACGATTTTTTAAATATAGCAGAATCACTGCTTTTGCCATAAGCCCCAATATCAACATAAGTAAAGAAATAGTTGGCATCGCAAAGTGCTAAGAGCACTATGGAAAAGAAATGTTTATAGTTATGGTACAAAAATCCCGAATCATCAGGCTTTATAACTCGGATATGCTTGCCGTCTATAGCACCCATGCAATTTGGAAAATTTGCATATCTCTCAAAGTCTTGTGCTATTGTCTTCCAGGTGTCTTCAGTCGCTTCGGGCATGACTATGTTTACCAACTTATTCCACAATGATTTACATACTTCGCGGACAATTCCTGTAACCGTCGATTTTCCAAGGCGATAATTGTAGCTAAGTTCTCCAAATGAACAACCCGTACCAAGATATCTGAAACAAGAAAATTATTAATAATATATTTTTTTTAGGTACACAACTCCAAAAAAAATGAAAAAACATACGAGCTGCGCAACTTATAGTTCATTTACCTATTACCAATGATAATTACGACCAGTGCTGGACTTTGTTGGAAGGGAGGTATAGCTCTTGCAATCTACGAGCGCGCGTAGCCTTTATTTGTATTTGTAATTGTAAATATACATTTTCGTTAGTGTGCGTTGCTGACGGAGCGGTCAGTAGCGAGCGAGCCGTCGTTCGAGTCACTTGTGCTTATTGTCTTCACGTTGCTATTGTTTACGAAGTACGGTCAGCATGTCAAATCTCAAAAGTGAAAGAAAGCGCAAAGTAATTCATAGCGAGGTAAGTTTTTTTTTTAATTTATTAAAATCAACTCAATATATTTTCTTGTCATGACATGTCATGAGCTCGGTCACCCAGGTACTAAAGATATTATGTAGGTAATTATTTTAACAGTCTCAATATTGTTTTCAGGGACGCGCCATTATTGCCCGCGTGTATCACTTTCTGCAAGAAGAGTATAATTTTATGAAAGCGAACAATATAGATAATTGTGATTTGAGTCCTTTGGCTAATATACGAAAACGTACCGCTGAGGCTACAGGGATCAGTGAACGCACTGTAACAACAATTTTAAAAGAAGAGAAAGAACTGCCATCTTCTTCTGCAAGTTTTACTTCTCCTATGAAAAAACGACGTAAAAGAAATAACAAATTAGATTTAGACAACATGAATCTTGAAATTATTCGTACCACTGTGCAAAATTTCCATATTGTGGAAAAGCAAATACCAACATTGGCAAAATTGCGATCAGTTTTGAGAGAAAATATTGGGTTTGATGGATGCTTAAACACATTACGTTCGGTACTACAGAAATTAGGCTACAAATGGAGAAAAATTGGAAACAATAGAGAACAATTACAAGAAAGACATGAAATTCAACTTTGGCGTTACAATTTTTTAAAAAAGATTTTTCAATACCGTTCCGAAGGTCGTCCTATTGTGTATACAGACGAAACATATGTTTTGACTTCCCACGTGCGGCAAAATACCTGGTTGTGTCGAAAGAAAGGTCCTAAGGGCAATACACAGTTTTCAAAAAAAGTGAGCACAGGAAGCCGATTTATTATAGTTCACGCAGGTAGCAGCGATGGTTTCGTGCCTAATGCTTCGCTGGTCTACAAAGCGGCATCTACAGCAGGAGATTATCACTCTAATATGAATTATGATAACTATGCAAAATGGCTTAATGAAAAGTTGTTGCCAAACATACCCGAGAAGTCAGTTATTGTTATGGACAACGCTTCTTATCATAATACTCGAAGCAGCAAAATACCGACCTCTAATTCCACTAAAGGTGAAATGCAACAGTGGCTGACAGAGAACGGCATCTCGTATGATAATAGTTTAAAAAGAATTGAACTATATGATTTGATCAAAAAGAACAAGGAGCGTTTTATAACATTTAAAATAGACGAATTTATAAGAAGAAAAGGTTTTGAAATCTTAAGACTCCCTCCGTATCACCCAGAGCTCAATCCGATTGAAAATATATGGGGTATTCTAAAAAATCAAATTGCCTCAAGAAACATAGGCCAAAACATAACCGTTGTTCAAAGTTTGATCGATGAGTGCCTGAGTAACATAGACCAAACCACCTGGCGAAGTACATGCAAGCACGTCGAAAAAATTGAAAAAGAATACATGAAATATTTCAACTGTGATTTCCAATTTATAATAAATGTCGATGAAGATGACGATGATGACAGTTATGATGACAGTCATGATGACAGTGACAGTGTAGAAATATTTGATGAAGATAGTGATTTCAATTAATTATAATTTATTAGTAGCTTTTTATTTTGTGTCGCGTAGGATTACGTTTATTTTGTGTTAATTTTAAGTTTTTACCTGTAAATAATTTATTATCACTAAAACAAATAAACAGAACTCCTTTAACGTTTTTTTTTTTTATTTTGACCACATCATCCTTATAAATACTTATTTAAAATATAACAATGAGCGAAATTCAAAACTTAAATTAATGAATTTATTTTTGCTAACCGTACGCACGGTCACTCTCACGCCTACATTAACGCGTGTACAGATATGGTCACTCACACAACTAAGGGCGCCGCGCGCTCGTAGATTGCAAGAGTTATATAATAATAAACATTTCTTGGCCAATTGTTTACTTAGAGATTTTTTTAATCAAAGGGGCCTTCCAACAGAGTCAGCTACGGCTGTTAAACGATTATTAGATAATACCACTAACATGTTGCACTGTCTCACAAATTTAGGTATTGATACAAGTACGTGGGACATAATTGTCATATATGTAGTAAGTATGAACCTCGATAGGGAGTCAAGGAAACTGTGGGAGGCACGGGTAAGTGAGTTTACCAAATTTAATAGATTAGCTACTTTAGACCAATTCAAAGATTTTTTGTTGAATAGATTCCATGCACTTGAATATCTAGAAACAAATATGCCCAATTATGTACCGAAAGGCGAAAGCCCATTCATGGTTTCGTTTTGGGCTAGAATTAAAGTAGTGTTAAAAATTAATACTTGTATTAAAATAAAATAAAAAATTAAAAGTTTTGAGTCATAACTTCGCCGGATAAAAAAGTCGAAATATATTAGTCACTGAACGTTTTTAGATACGTATATTTCAATATTCTTCAGACTTGCTTCAGACCATGTTTTGCTGAGTTGCCAGCATGGAAAAAATAGCGATTACGCGTCAAAATCGATATTAACTGAACATAATTCTTTCCTTATAATAATTGTAAGTCATATTTATTTGCATTACTATTACATAACAGATTACGTAATTAGTATTACAATATTAAGGGCCTGTTTCACCACTTCCTGATAGGCTATCCACCACTTAAGTTAACAGATGAAGTATGGAGAATTAGTCAAAAAAGTTGTGAGTGTATTACACGGTCAATATTATCACGATTCTAGTATCACGCGATTCACAAATAGTACTGCGATACTGCGATTCGGCCTATTACACCATCAATATTATCACGGAATCTATACTAATATTATAAAGCGGAAGAGTTTGTTAGTTAGTTTGTTTGTTTGTTTGAACGCGCTAATCTCAGGAACTACTGGTCCGATTTGAAAAATTCTTTCAGTGTTAGATAGTCCATTTATCGAGGAAGGCTATAGGCTATATTTTATCACGTTAAGACTAATAGGAGCGAAGAAATAGAGGAAAATGTGTAAAAAACGGGGGGAGATTATTTGAAAGGGCTTATTTGAACGCGCTAATCTCAGGAACTACTGGTCCGATTTGAAAAATTCTTTCAGTGTTAGATAGCCCATTTATCGAGGAAGGCTATAAGGCTATATTTTATCACGCTAAGACTAATAGGAACGAATAAATAGAAGAGAATGTGGAAAAAAACGGGGGAAATTATTTGAAAGGGCTTATTTCACGAACTACTAGAGCAATTTTTCTGTTATTTGGGTCAGATAAGAAGTAGACCACGTGAAGGATCATAGGCTATTTTTTGTAGACTGATTTTTCTGTGAAATATCTAATTTACGCGGGCGAAGCCGCGCGTAACGTCTAGTCGTGATAATATTGATGCGTGTAATATGCCCCAATAGCCTGTTTGACACTTATCACGAAGTGGTCAAACGCGGCCTAATAGTTTTTAGCATAATTAAAAATAGTTAAATAAGAAATCACTTAATAATATGACGATTCAAAAACGAAATCGATTTTGGGGACATTTAATTACACTGTCTATCGATATCTAAATATCACGTAAGTGGCAACACTTGTACGACGTTTTGACAAGTGACAGACAATTCAAGATAACATTTCTTGCGAGTTGTGTTACCTTTGAATTTGTTGTTTGTTTATTTGTAGTTTCTTCGTTTTCTATTGTGCGTTGAGGTATTCCGCAAGTTATAAAATCGAAGAAATGAAGTGAGATAGAGACTCGAGTGTGTCAATGCGTTTTTTTTTTTGAGACAAAGACTCCATCACTTGTTTAGTGTTTATGTACTTATTTGAGCCAGAGACTCCATAATTCAGTGTGTTTTAACTTTTAGCTTGAGATAGAAACTCTTTAATCAGTGTTTTTTTTTAACAATCGAGACAGAGACTCCTTTTAACTGTGTTTTTGTGTTTGTGATTTAAAACACACCAAAATGGACACTATTCGAGGACGCTGTATCAATTGTTCCCTGAGACTTACACATCAGCGCCGGCGCTCGTTGCAAGAAGCAACAGAGCGCATGATGAGTGTTTTACGTACCTGGATATCCCCAACACTGGTTAGAAACTATTTTATTACTTACAAAAATGGCTTGAACTTATATTATCTAGATTATCCTTTTTATTATTTCAATTTATTATAATACAAGTATACCTTAAGTATTAAATGATTATGTAATATTAATAAGATTCAATTTTTTTAGGTATCTCAGGACAATAGCCTGTGTTTTGAGTGTTATGGAATGCTGGAGCAAGTCTCTACAAATATAGCACCACCCGCTCCTATGTTTGGCCATAGAAGTGTGTGCTTTGCTTGTGGTGTATCTACTTTACGGGTTCGCAGTCACATAGTTCAAAATAATAGCCCAGAAAGAAGAGCTTTAATAATGCAAACATTTCCTCACTTGGTATGCATTTTTAACATAAGTTCATGTATATTAATGACTAATATTAAGTTATAACTGTATTTACAAAATATTTTTCTATTTCAGGTACCACATCTAACTCGGGTATGCAGGACATGTTGGATTGCAGCCAGAAGGAATATTCGAAGGCAGATTCAGCAAGACATTGACAGACCTGTCACCTACATGAGTGAAGACGTTATACCTGTACCCCCTCCGTTACCACAAATTGTAATTCCACAACCTCAAGCTGCCGGAACACCGAGAATAATATCTCAAACCCATAGACGTGCAATATCTTCATCTCGACATTGCATTTTTATTGGATGTGAAAATGTGGAACGGTTATTAGTACCAACGGCAATAAAGGAATTGTTATTAATTCGCCACAGGTTCTATGTTCCACCATCTGCTCGTATTTGCAGTTTTCATTTACACAGCAATTCTTGGGATCAATTAGACTCTAACAATAGAGATTTTACTGCAGCACAAGTTGACCATATGTTGAATATGATGGAGAATATGCGGTCAAGATCACTGGATTTTAATAATATAAATATGATGTCGCCACATCTCTGCCAATATTGGTTGGGACTAACAGCTGCTCAGTTCCAAGAACTTCTTATAGAAATGGAAAGTCTTCAAAATGAAGTCCCGTCTGCAAGTGTGGCGCTATGTATTTATCTAGTTAAATTGCGCACCGGTGACAGTAATGATAGATTAAGTAGTATTTTTGAACTGCCTCGTAGTACTTTGGAAAGGTATATGAATAAAGCCAGAGATTGCATGAGCCGGCAAATGGCACCATTACATTTAGGTCTGAATCATATGACAATTACAGAAGTAGCATCAAGAAATAAAATTATTCCTGAAGGTTTCTATGGGAATTCTAGCTTAGACCCTGAAATAAAGCCTACAATTGTAATTTGTGACGGTACATATGTGTATGTGCAGAATAGTAGTAATTATTTATTTCAAAAAAATACATACAGCTTACATAAGCATGATAATTTAGTGAAGCCATTTATGTTAGTATGTTGTGATGGTCATATTTTAGATTGCTTAGGTCCATACAGAGCAACACTCAACGATGCTACTATTATGATTAATGAATTTAGGGATAGCAATAGTGCAATGAGAAGGTATTTTCGAGGAGGTGATGTTTTCATTCTTGACAGAGGTTTTAGGGATGCAGTACCACAATTATTAGAATATGGCTATCAAGCTCATATGCCTGAGTCCTTGCTTGAGGGTGAAAATCAACTTACAACATTGCAAGCAAATAAATCTAGATGCATTACTATGTGTCGATGGGTGGTTGAAGTAGTCAATGGCAGATTAAAAAGGGATTTCAAATTATTTCGCCAAGATTTTAACAACAGAGCTGCTAAGCACCTGTAACGTTGCAATTTCTTTGCATTCAATTTTTTTACTTGTATCGTGTTTTTTTTTTCCTATGGCAATTTCAGAAGACACATTGATGTCATTACCTGTCATTATGTCAATGTCATGAGGACATTGACATTTTCCATTTGGTCAAGAGTTAGATAGTAGATCATTGGTATTTTGTAGCTGTTTTTCAAGAGGGGCGAAGTCTTCAGATACATATAAGTAATCTAAATAAATCGCACCTATTTTATAGATCTCATGGCTTATAAGTTAAAAATAAATAATAGCGACAGAGGTGGGAATATCACGATGGCAATGGTTTAGTTTTTTAAAACTCAAATAATTATGTTGTAGCAGCCGCCGTGATGGGTTTTTACTATATTTCGATTCTTCTCATTTTAAATATATTGTAGCAACAAGATTCAAGCATTTCCTAATGAAGAAGCTTCTTTGACTGTTTTAGAAGTCACAGTATTGTTCGATGAAACTCATACCGAGGTCCGGGTAAATGTTGTATAGAAGGATATAAGGTACAACCCTAAGTATCTTCACTCCACATCAATTCAGGTCAGTGTCTCAAGGTTTAGAGCTAGGCATTTGCCCGGTGGACGCTCCGACCGTTAACTCTGTTTTCTCTCGGAGCCGCCACCGCTCAGATGGTCGACCGAATCAACACCAGGACTTGTTGTGATTAGATAATAATTATAGTCATCTTAGATTGTTTAAACTAAATGTTCAAAAATTTCTTAAAAATAATAAATGGGTAAAGTAAATTTGATCAAGACACGTGAACTAGTAACGCGACCCTGAGAGATTAATCTCCAATAAGAATTATTTAAATTAGAGGTTGAAATTAAATTTAAGCGAACAATTTATACGATTTAATTAATTAACTTTAATGTGTAGATAATATCTAACTTACATACTGTGTTGAATTTTTGTAAATGAACATAATATAATATTGTGGTGAGATCATGTTTGTCTTTCATTACATTCCTATTTATTAAGGTATTAGGAAAAAATAAGTTTTCAATGGCGCCCAACGTGGGGCTCTAGAGGAATGGAGAGGAGGTTTGAACACCCAACCGTCATTCTCGTCGGGTCCTACGTTAGTGGACCACCAATGCGTCGAAACCTATGCGAATTGTGTTGATAACTCAATGTATATCGCTACTAATATCCATACTGTTGTATGTTGACCGACCTGTTATAAATAAGGTTGTGTATGTAATATCGCATGACGAATTCTAAAAGAATTATAAGTATTGCCCTGTTCTTTTGAAAGGAATATTGCACTCGTTACCGACGTCAATGCCAGAAGATTATAAGTATTGCCCTGTCTTCTCAGGTAACGACCAGTTATTCTCGATTGTGACAATTAATGACGATGGACCAGAACCGGGACAAGCTTCTGGCGGGGGTAGCAGCTTGGATAGCAGCCCCGCTACCAGAGGTTGGGTCGAAGAGCACCGGGCTCTATGGCGCTCCTCGAGGCTAGGACATTTACTCCGCAACTGGCTGTCGGGGTGGTGGCTTCACCTCATGGACGCAGGGGTCTGTCTCTGCCTTGGCGTCACTGCAGTTATATGCTGGAGATGGGCCGGCGTACACCAACCTTCCGCAGGACGCCAAAGTGGGGGACGTCCCAACAGAAGAATTAGCAGCGCAACCAACATCTATCCAGCGCATGTACAAGTCGGGCAAACTGGTTTTTACCGGGGGATCGGCTATTTGACGAAGAAACAGAGAGAGAACGAGAGGTACAAGAGGCGGATTGTGGCGTTGACTGCCCTTAAGGGCGCCGCACCCCAAGAACCTGTGGCTGGCCCATCTACAGAGGTATTCAACGCAGCCAACCCACCACCAGCTGGAACGCCTCTCGCCGCTGCCCTGCTACCTCAGCCTGTAGCTGCGGAGTCTCCTGCCTGGAATAGCTACAGTGATACCGTTCCAGCCTACTGTGCATCTAGCTTCTGAGTTGATTGAGCCTCGCAGGTACAATATCCCGACCCAATAACTCTGGAATCTATGATCAACGCCGCAAAAAACTATCTGCTTTACCCAGCATTGTCGGCGGTTCTGGGATTCATGTCAGGGGGTCCGGCGGGGGCCGTGGTGGCTGGAACAAGCCACATAATCAGCCAGGCAGCGAAAGACCTGCTGCCCAAGAAGCACCACGACGTGGTGAAAGAGATTTTGACCGCATCGAAGGAGAGAATCCGAACCGAGGACAGTGGCGCCCAACCACAGGGGAGCGCGAACGACACAAGTACACAACACCTATAAAAGAAGGTTCATTGCCTGCTCCTTTCCAACAAGAGTACGGTTCGATTTTGGCCAGTGGGATCCTGGACGTCATTGACGAGCCACAAGACCTACGTGTACGACCAAACGGACTGGAACAGTTGAAAAGGTTGCGGGGAGGTGTGCCTAAAGATTGGCCCATACCATCTGATGTGTCGTGTTCTTGGCCTCTATATTTTTACTACTGTTGTTTAAAGAAGATAGGGCAACACACATCTGCCCGCGACCTCCGCTACATCTTAGGCGTGATTCGAAACAGATGGAACACACGAAAATACCGATGCGACAACAGCTACATCGACGACTTTTTCAGAATAAACCTAAAGAACATTAGTTCGTTTGTATTTCCACTCATCTTCAGCGAGGGGCCAGTATTTCAGCTATTCGCACACCTGCACGCTCTCACAGGCAAGTGCCCGTTTACTAGGGAACAGATCTTGAACGATATCAACATTTGGGTGGGACCTAATCATTCAGGAGGTCCAAAGGACTTTAACACCCAGGCGGTCAACCGTACTTTAGACCGTGTTTTTAGTAGGTGGCAACCTTCTGAGCCAGATGGCAGCATGCCTTTTGACTCCTTCTGCAATGACTTCTTGCGATGGGGAACATCTGGAGGCGGGCCCAAAAGTAGGATAATGGGGAGTACATACAGAACAAAATGGGCTTGGGCCTTCGCTAACTACACCAATGCAGACGGCTCTCCTCGATCTGAGCCTAATCTATACGCGGCTAGTCTTTCTACCAGAAACAACGCTCTAATAGCGTTAAAGGAGGAAGCTCCAAAAACTAGAGAAATCATTGCAACCCCAATGCCCAGTTATCTTCGGCAAAATTATTTGTTATACCGGTGGGGGAAGCCCAAACTTCCGAGCCCTATCTCCAGCCCAAAATGGGTCAGCAATTTTGAGAGGATAAATCCAACTTGGTACGGTTGTATAGACGGGGAAAAATTTGACCAAACCGTGCCCAAGTGGTTCATTCGGATGGTTATCGACAGGTTGGGAGACCTTGATGAACAGACTCGGTCTGTAGCTGATGAAGAACTTAAGCATCTTGTCCAACTAGAGGTGGAATACATGGACCACAAATGGATGTGGGAGGGTGGACTTTTATCGGGATGGCGTCTAACCAGCCTCATCGGTACCCTCGCTTCCCTATGCGCAGCGGATTATATTATGAACGAAACTAACACCTACGGTTCAATAGAGGTCGGAGCAATGAGAGATGACCTAGTATTGTGGAGTTATAGTGACAGCTTGAAGCCCGAGACGTTGGTGGAGTGTTATAATGCATTTGGGCTCCATGCCAACCTAAAGAAAACTATTAGTGGCACAACCGGCGAGTTCCTACGTAAGGTATTGACAAAGGGGGGTAATATAGGGTATCCCACATTAGGAGCTAGGACATTGTTTTACGCTAACCCTTGGGTTTCAAGCTATCAATATGAGAAGGAGCTGGAAGTTAGCAACTCGTGGATGACATATATATCTCGGCTTCATCGACACGCTGGCCCAATCGAATTGAGCGACATGTCGCGGTGGACGCGAATGGAGCACGAGGAGGTAGGAGTGCACATCAGACATGACCGGTACTACGGTATCGCTGCAAAATTAGGGATACTGAAGTCCAAACTGACATTCAAACGGCTAGCATCATTTAAGCCTATTCCAGTTGAGCCGATGTTAATAGCCTACAAATCTTTAGCCGGCTCATTTTCAGAAAGAGAAGTGTTGTCTGTAAAGAAAAACACCAATATTACAGACATGGTATTTGGTTTAGCTTCCGGAAAATATAACCGCTCTAGCATTAACCAATTTTTGACAATTCCTCTAACCAGAGCCCAAAGAGGATTAACGATCCCAGGGCTTATAGACCTAATCCTCGGACTACACTCCAGCGAATCTGGTCTAACCAGTATTTGGCATTCAAAGGAGATCTGCAGCTCTACTTCGGCTGTTGTACAACGTGCCACACAAAGTGTGCTGGTTTCTAAGCGAATCAAGAACGCCATTGTTGTATTAATATCATTTAATTTAAATAGGGAGTATGAGTATCTCCATAAAAAACTCAGGGTTCAGGTTTGCGTAGTGGATGACAGAGGTGAACAAACTTTTCTGCTACTACAACAAATCGCGATATGTCCGGACAGTAGAGAATTTTAAAATGAAGGTAACAATGGTCCTGACGATTGGCGGGGTGGGGGTTTTGATTACTGATAGGAAAGTTGAGCGCACAATTGGCTACAATTTGTGTTGCATATTTTGTTTTGTGTTTGGTGTAGGAAATGTGTGTGTCGGGGGTTTGTGTTGCCGGTTTGGTTGTTCGTCTTTGTGTTAGTCTTGTTGTTTTTTTTTTTTTGTTGATCTCACAACAGTTGTTAAGGGTAGGTAGGAAACATTAAGTTTTAGTTGTTGCGGTATAGTTACATTTTGTTTCTTCTTGCATCTTTGAATTTGAGGATTGTGTTACCGACGCTGAGGGCAGCGCAGTTTCTCACCGGTTCGAAACTTTCGTTGGTGGAGGGGTATTGTAACGTTGCAATTTCTTTGCATTCAATTTTTTTACTTGTATTGTGTTTTTTTTTTTCATATGGCAATTTCAGAAGACACATTGATGTCATTACCTGTCATTATGTCAATGTCATGAGTACATTGACATTTTCCATTTGGTCAAGAGTTAGATAGTAGATCATTGGTATTTTGTAGCTGTTTTTCAAGAGGGGCGAAGTCTTCAGATACATATAAGTAATCTAAATAAATCGCACCTATTTTATAGATCTCATGGCTTATAAGTTAAAAATAAATAATAGCGGCAGAGGTGGGAATATCACGATGGCAATGGTTTAGTCTTTTAAAACTCAAATAATTATGTTGTAGCAGCCGCCGTGATGGGTTTTTACTATATTTCGATTCTTCTCATTTTAAATATATTGTAGCAACAAGATTCAAGCATTTCCTAATGAAGAAGCTTCTTTGACTGTTTTAGAAGTCACAGTATTGTTCGATGAAACTCATACCGAGGTCCGGGTAAATGTTGTATAGAAGGATATAAGGTACAACCCTAAGTATCTTCACTCCACATCAATTCAGGTCAGTGTCTCAAGGTTTAGAGCTAGGCATTTGCCCGGTGGACGCTCCGACCGTTAACCCTGTTTTCTCTCGGAGCCGCCACCGCTCAGATGGTCGACCGAATCAACACCAGGACTTGTTGTGATTAGATAATAATTATAGTCATCTTAGATTGTTTAAACTAAATGTTCAAAAATTTCTTAAAAATAATAAATGGGTAAAGTAATGTTAGGTTTTGTAAATTTTACTGTTAAAAACAATAAATTGTTGATTTTTTTTTATAAAAATTGGGAATTTAAATTATTAATTGGCAATACTTGGATTTTTCGGTAAATTTAGAATGGTGGTTGGGAACACTGGGGAAAAAGCGGGTCGGTGGTTAGACGAGGGAGGGCACTTTTGTTCCGGTCTTCAAGCGAGAAGGTTCTAAGGTAATTAAACCATAACATTACTTACTTAGGGTATTGTGCTTAATAATAAGTGTTGGATAGATGTATAATTATCACCTATGTAAAATGGGCTAAATAAAAATGTTAATTTGTGACGACTGTTTCCTTTATATTCCAACTTAAAATACTCTCTAAATTAGTGTAATCTAACAATTCAGAAGTGCGAACTGCCCACATTTAGAAGTTAAAATTTTGTTAATCGTTTTTCTGCTGCTAAATTTGTAAATTATTGTAATGACGCGCATAAAATGGCCGACAGTCGTTATTGCAAACTTTTAAGAAATGTTCAGTTAATCGGCTAATAGTTCTTATATCAATTGCAAATTGCATTAAACTGTTATTATTAATACGCAAACATCTACCCTACACTTTGAACGGTACCTACAATTTTCGTAATAGTGCATGCATAATATTGTGAAAATTAGTTATTACATGGAAGTCATCTCAGTGTGTTAATTAACGAATAATAAGTAATCATTGAAATAGGTCATTGTATGATTGGTGATTCTATAATACTTATTGTAACGGGAAACGGGGCGCATGACGCCTGTACTGGACGAAGCGCCCGCGGGTAGCGCGGGAGCACAGCTCCTTGATATTCAATGCTCGAATTTATTTAATTAGTAGCTTCGTTCGTTCGTTCATTGTTATTCGCCGGAAGTAATTTCAAATTATTAAGCTTTTGGGTTTGAGTTTCAGAGAATGCCACGCGAAAGCAAAGTGTCCACGCACCGTCGGCTACTAACGCCTGACCGTGGTGGGACGCAAGCGAGGAGAGAGACGAGGAGTCACAGCCGCAGCCGCAGCCACAGCCGGCAACCTGCGCGGGACAGCGACAGCATTCGGCGGACCAGCTGCCGGGCCAGCGGAAGGCGCACGAGTCTACGCGAACGCGAACTGGAGCTCGAGCGACAACGCGACCGACTCCGCGCCCTCGAAGAAGACGTCCTCCGGGAGCGCAGCCAGCACCGACACCGCGACACCACCTGCATCGGGAGGTCGGCGGGACGGGGAGCTGCCGCGCGAGACACGAGGTCACGTAGCCCTACTTTTAATTATAAGGATGTTCAGAATTTTATTAACTTCATGAAATCTCAGCCGCCCGCGACGGCGGGTGCCTCGTTGCCTTCTGCTAATATCAGTCATAAAAATATTTTGCCCGATTTTGACCCGTCTATTAAATGTCAGAGGACTGATATCTGGCTTAGGAAAGTGAACGAGTGTGCCACGGTCTACGGGTGGGATGAACGAACGACGGTTCATTTTGCATTACAAAAACTTCAGGGATTGGCCAAAGTTTGGTACGAAAGCCAAAACACTATCTTATTTAGTTGGTCGGAATGGCAGGAGAAGTTTTTAAATGCTTTTCCTTGCGAACAAAACTATGGTCAATCCCTGGAGGACATGCTTTGTAGGAAAAGTAGGTTCAATGAACCACTAGAGGTTTATTATTATGAAAAATTAGCTATGTTGAACCAGTGCGACATAAGCGGCAAAAATGCGGTTGATTGCTTAATACACGGGCTTAGTGATAAGACAATGCGATCGAGCGCTAATGCACTACGGTGCACACAGCCCGATCAACTGTTGCAATTCTTGATGAGTAATCAGGACGTCTCGCAAATTAATCAAACCAATGTAAGGCAGCGATTTAGGTCCGAAACAAACGTTAACAGTGATGTTAATAGTAACACATTTTCTAGTTTACGTAAATCTTACAACAGAGTTCCGGGTCAAATAAATTGTTTTAATTGCAAGGAAAAGGGGCACTCCTTTTTAGAGTGTCCTAAGCCATTAATTAAGTGTGAGAAGTGTTATCGTTACGGCCATAGAAGTGAAAATTGTACGTTTAAAAATGATTTGTTACAAAATTCTACGATTAAAGATGGATCGATTCCAATAAACGATGCGCATATTAACATCTAACTCTAATTCAAAATACGTTAAACAGTGTACAGTTAACGGGGTAGTTATGAAGTGTTTTATCGATTTTGGTAGTGAGGTTTCGCTAATTACTTTATCTACAGTGATTAAATTAAATTTAAATTTTGAAAAAGTTTTATTGCCATTAAGGGGCTTCGGTAATGAAATTGTGTACTCCATAGGGAAGCTTACAATTGATTTATCCGTAGATAACGTTCAGGCCGAGGTAATATGCTACGTAATCGATGATGTTTTGCTAGACGTACCGATATTAGTGGGCCAAACTTATACAACACACGCCAAAAGACAACAGGGAAATCTCCTTCAGAAGTTATGTATGGGTCTTGTATGAAGTCTGAAATCGATCCTAGATTAAATGAAGTGGTGACTGAAACCCGGAACAGTCAAGATTTAGAAACTATTAGGGAAAACGTTAAATACAACATTGACTTTATACAAGGGGAACAAAAACGTCGTAATCAAAACATACGTCCTGCTCGTGTTTACAGTGAAGGAGATTTGGTAAAAATCACTAAAGTCAACTTTAATAATGATGGCAAGAGTAAGAAACTTTTACCGCCTTATGTAGGTCCCTATAGGGTGGTTGAAGTTTTAAATAACGATCGCTATAAAGTGGCTGCCATACCGGGCATTACAGGGGGTAAAAATAAACGTCAAACGGTTATAGCTGCCGATCGCATGTCGCCCTGGGTCCATGTAGCTTCTTTAGAGTTAAATGATGACAATGATGTAGAATCTAATAATGAGGATGATGAAATAGATAAATAAGTGTTATTTACTAATCATTGTGCCAAAAGATTACTATTAAAATTGTATGTATTTCATCGCTTAATTAGGTGGTAATTTTCGTTATTATGATAAATATTATACATAATTACACACTATACAGAATAAGTAATTAGATACAAAATGTAGCAAGTTACTGAAGGCTGAATTGTGTATGATATATTTGACTTATGTATGTGAGAGAATAATAATGATAAATTGAGTTGTTATAGATACAATGTGATTTATGAAGATTAGAGTTATTGAATTTGAGTATTTTCTTTTAATGATTAGAGATTTTCAGCGAGTCATAAGGGAATATAATTCTAAATTATGTTGCAAGGAATGAGAAAACTCAAGACTTGTAGAATAGATATTGTTGATAAATTATTAATTAGTTTTGTAAGAATTGATGGTTTACATACTACTTAATAAGTGAAGTGAATTATTTTAGATGACGTAAGGTTATTTTATAGATGATGAGAAATGAGGGTTCTCATCTATAGAGTAACTATGAAAAGTTATTAATTAGTTTTGTAAGAATTGATGGTTTACATACTACTTAATAAGTGAAGTGAATTATTTTAGATGACGTAAGGTTATTTTATAGATGATGAGAAATGAGGGTTCTCATCTATAGAGTAACTATGAAAAGTTATTAATTAGTTTTGTAAGAATTGATGGTTTACATACTACTTAATAAGTGAAGTGAATTATTTTAGATGACGTTAGGTTATTCTATAGATGATGAGAAATGAGGGTTCTCATCTATAGAGTAACTATGAAAAGTTATTAATAAGTTTTGTAAGAATTATTGATGGTTTACATGCTTGTTAATAAATAAAGTGAATGATGTCAAGATTAAGGTTGAAGATTAATAATATGACAGTGTTTTTAAATGTAATTATTGTAAACGAGGAATATTGTTATAGTTTGTTCTATTTTGAAACTTAATAATAAATTGAAAGGATATGAAGACCTGATCAAAGGAATGCCGAGTGTTAGGTTAGGTAGCTGACTAAATATATTTTACTGTGCATGGGGACATGCACATGTTCAGGATGGTCGAGTGTTAGGTTTTGTAAATTTTACTGTTAAAAACAATAAATTGTTGATTTTTTTTTATAAAAATTGGGAATTTAAATTATTAATTGGCAATACTTAGATTTTTCGGTAAATTTAGAATGGTGGTTGGGAACACTGGGGAAAAAGCGGGTCGGTGGTTAGACGAGGGAGGGCACTTTTGTTCCGGTCTTCAAGCGAGAAGGTTCTAAGGTAATTAAACCATAACATTACTTACTTAGGGTATTGTGCTTAATAATAAGTGTTGGATAGATGTATAATTATCACCTATGTAAAATGGGCTAAATAAAAATGTTAATTTGTGACGACTGTTTCCTTTATATTCCAACTTAAAATACTCTCTAAATTAGTGTAATCTAACAGTAAATTTGATCAAGACACGCGAACTAGTAACGCGACCCTGAGAGATTAATCTCCAATAAGAATTATTTAAATTAGAGGTTGAAATTAAATTTAAGCGAACAATTTATACGATTTAATTAATTAACTTTAATGTGTAGATAATATCTAACTTACATACTGTGTTGAACTTTTGTAAATGAACATAATATAATATTGTGGTGAGATCATGTTTGTCTTTCATTACATTCCTATTTATTAAGGTATTAGGAAAAAATAAGTTTTCACACCTTATGGTAGATTTTCGTAATGGTTGTGCTATTATAAATAAATTCCATCCTTCAATTGAAAATAATCCTGAGGCATCTATTTACTTAAATATCGCTAGACATAAACTACACCAACAAAATATTTTAGCTAACGTAGTAAGATCAGATAATCTGAATAGGCGGCGTGTTACCTTTGAGGCCATTGACGCTCACCACCCTCATTTGAATCAGTTTCCTATGCTCACTATAGATGACTTTAAAAAGCTTGCTTTAGGTACGTACCAAATAAAACAGGCTCGTTCATACTATGGTGAGCATGTGCGGAGAAACGGCACATACGCATTAGAAATAAACAATGAAATTGAAGACGATATTCCAATTATATTGGGTTTGAACAATTATTTACTACGAGGCAGGATGAAATCCAGGCATATTGGTGGTAGAATTTATTACACTTATATATTAATAAATCGAGATACTAGTGTTGCTAATGCTCTAGATGCAATCTCTGGCTATTGCTGCAGTTGCCTTGTTGGCAACAGAACGGTGGGTTGTTGCGCCCATGTCATGGCAGTAACATGGTATTTGGGATGGGGTAGACATGACAATAATATATCTGCACCGGCTGCGTTTCTTGATAATATATTTAATGGATTTATTTATGAAAACGATGAATAAAATAAATTAACTCAGATGTTTATTTTTATTTTTCTCCCTTCTTTTCCCCTCCTATACCTAACCACATATGGAAAAGCTTTAAGTACCTACCTAGCTGACATACCATGAGTATTGATTATTATTATTTACCTTTGTAAAGTACCATAGATTGTGAATTGTATGTCTACATATTATAACAAATTACATGATTACATAAAAATATACTTTCATTAATGTTTTATGGGCGTAGAATCTTATCAATAAAAAAAAAAATAACCTAAAATTAATAACCTCACTTTTTAACTTCAATAGTATTATCCAAAAAATCCCGGCGAATTAGACTTTATTATTTTTAATACTTAAATTAACATTATAAACCCTACAAAATAAGGTAAGTAACATCAAGGCACAATTTGAAACGGAGTTTCATACTTCAATGGGCTTTGTCCTTTCAAACAAATAATAGTAAAATTAGGCCTGGTGGAGTAGTACACTCCTTACACTCCTACAAGATTCCTTGTTGCTTTTGTAAACAAAATGATCACAAAATAAGTAGCTGTCAAGAGTTCGTAAGGTTGTCAATCGCCCACAAGCGTAACTTTGTCCAAGACAATAAAGTGTGCTTTAACTGTTTAGCCAATAATCATATTGCGAAAAATTGTCTGAGTTCAAATCGATGTCGATTTTGCAATAAGCAGCACCATTCGCTCTTGCATTTTATTAACGATGATGGTATGAATCTATCGGGTAATAGTAATAGTCCGAACATGGAGTCGTTAGGCAATGCTGCATCGGCACATATTGCATCGCAACTGTTAAACGATAGGGAGGAGCATTTAACAAATAGTTTTTTATCTGAAAATAACGTAAGTTATCATTCATTATTAGCTACGGCGATCGTTAATGTGAAGTCCAAGACAGGAAGAATTTTACAATTACGGGCTCTGATTGATCCAGCATCACACATATCATTTGTGTCAGAGGCAGCTGTTCAATTACTTAGTTTAAAGAGATCAGTAGTTAAAGAAAACATATCAGGAATAGGAGGCGTTCCATCTGTTGTAGTGAAGTCAAAAACCGAGCTTAATCTTTATTCAGCTGATAGTACAGTCAAAGTCGAAGCGTTTGTCTTAGACGAATTAACAGGTTTATTGCCACCTAGGAGAGTATGATTAAACCGTGGCCCGTTCTGAATAATGTCAGTATGGCTGATCCGGAATTTTACGTACCTAATAAAGTTGATCTTCTGTTAGGGGCGGATGTTTATGGATTAATTTTAAAGGAAGGTTTATGCAAGGGCCCATCAGGATCTTTAGTCCTACAAAATACGATATTCGGTTGGATAGTTACTGGGAGCAATAAAAAACAATCAATAGGAGATTTTTCAACTAGCATGCATGTTTGCGTTGATGAGCTTACTAAATCGTTTTGGGAATTAGAAAATGAACCCAATCTTACTCAAGCAATTTTATCCGAAGAGGAGCAACGAGGTGAAGATATATATACAGCTACTACAAGTCGCGATGAGAGCGATCGGTACATTGTTAAATTACCCTTTAAGACTGATATACCGGATTGCCTTTACAGCCAATCGCGGAATATAGCACTTAAAAGATTTGTTTTATTGGAACGTTGTTTAGAGGAGGATTCTTATTTAAAGACAGAGTTTATTAAGAAATTTAAAGAATATTTAAGTCTGAAACACATGGAAGCTGTTCCGATGGAAGAATATGGGCAAGGCGTGTATTTATCCTATCATCCAATTATCAGAGCAGACAAAACTACTACGAAGGTAAGATTTGTGTTTGATGCTCCATGTAAAGGTGGGAACGGAGTTAGTTTGAATGACGATTTAAAGATTGGACTAAGATTGCAGTCTGAACTACGTCACTTGATAATGTGCTGGAGAACTTATCCGATATGTTTTTGCGCGGACATTGTAAAAATGTGCAGACAAGTGAGAGTCACACCAAGTGACACAAATTATCAACGAATTTTATGGCGAGCTGAACCCGAGAAGGAAATTCGTGAATATCGATTGCTTCGAGTAACGTTTGATTTGTCATCGGCACTATATTTGGCTATAAAGACATTGATTCAATTAGCAACAGACGAAGGTGGTAAATATCCACTAGCGGCAGAAAGAGTAAGAAATGGCCTTTACATGGATGATTTGATGTCAGGTTGTCAAAATCTAAATGAAGCTAAACAAATATACAAGGAAATGAATGGTATTATGAAAGAAGGCGGGTTCGTGCTACAAAAATGGAACAGTAAGAGTGAAGAATTAAGAGAGTATATGCAGGAGAATATAAGTGAAAGGAATGTAGAAAACGTTAATAAAATGCTAGGACTTACCTGGAATCGCCAGCAGGACGAATTTGAATACGTAGTAAAGTTGCCATTGAGATCAGTGGATGGACCTATCACTAAAAGAAATGTTGTCGCGGATATAGCTAGATTATATGATTCGTAAGGATGGATAGCACCAAGTATGATTAGAGCAAAAATTTTTATTCAGAAACTGTGGATATCAGGTATTGGTTGGGATGAGTACTTATCGAAAGAGCTTCTCGAAGAATGGTTTATCTATCGTAATGATCAAGAAAAACTAGCGGAGTTCCGGCTACCACGTTGGACTTATTGTAAAATTGACAACTAGTTACTAGAGCTGCATGGATTTTGTGATGCGTCTTCATCTGCTTATGGAGCAGTAATTTACTCTCGAGTTGTAAATGCTAATAACCGGGTTCATATTAACTTACTGACTGCCAAAACGAGAGTTGCCCCAGTGAAACAGATCTCAATTCCAAGATTGGAATTGTGTGGGGGGGTGCTACTAGCGAAGCTATTAACAGAAGTGTCTGGAGCATTAAATGTTTCAAAAATAAATGTCCACGCGTGGACAGATTCAGAGATAGTGCTGGCGTGGTTAAATTGTCATCCTAAAAAATGGAAGACATTTATTGGAAATCGTGTTGCAGAAATAATGACCCATCTCAATCGGAATCAGTGGTCTTATGTTAAATCGGAGGACATCTCAACAAACTGTGCATCACGAGGTATTCGGATACGAGCCGTCGGATATTTTAAATCATCGGTTCTGGATTGAACCACCAGGCCCGGCTGAAAAATTGGTCTATAGAATACTTTAATCCAAGGAGCTCCACAAATTTAGAAGAAAAACAAGTTGCTGTTCATGTGGCGACAATGAGTGCAGATGATGATAAGGTTTGGCTTACATTTTCATCATTATGCAGACCTTTACGAGTTGTATCTTACTGTAGAAGATTCATCAGAAATTGTCAAAATGCTGAGAAAATAAATTGCTCTCATCTACTAAAAGATGAAATTAATGAAGCGATGGAAATCATGATTAAGAAAAGTCAAAGCCAAGAATTTTATGAAGAAATAGAAAACTTAAGGAATGGAAAGGGACTTAATAAAAGGTCAAAAATTATTTCTTTAACTCCGTTTTTGGATAGTGATAATATTCTTAGGATTGGAGGACAAATAGATAACGCTTATGCCGATGTCAACAATAAACATCCAATACTTATTCCTCATGAGTCGTTTTTAAGTAAGCTTTTGGTAGCTGATTCCCACGTTAAAACAACTGGTGGTCCGCAACTCATGATTCATTATTTGAGGGCCAATTACTGGATTCTTAGAGTAAAAAATTTAGTTAAAACCTCTGGCGACTCCACTACTATGTATACTACAAGATGTTAGTTATTTACACTGTGATGTTAGTGTATATGTTACCGCTAATGTGCGTAAACCAGTTAGACTGCAGATAAACAAGGTATTCTGCAGATTTTCTGAGCGAGTCAGTTAAAGCGCAAAAAGTTTATTCAATTCTCATTAAATTACATACAACAGGTTCTTGTTTGAATATAACATAATATTTAGATGTAGAGAATTATTTAATATATATTTTTTGGAAATAAACAAAGGAATAAATTATTAAATTTAAAGTAAAATGTTACTCCACTAATAAAATATAACAAATCATATCAACTAGAAAAATCCAATCAAATCAACAATGAGTCAAAGTTTTTAGGACTTTTACGAAGGAAGGGAATGCAAACTAACTAGGCAAAGTGCAAATAAAAACTTTTTTATTAGAAAAATTCACACTTTAACGGATGGTATCAAGGAATCTGCAGATTACCTAGGTAATGTGCACGTTAACGCATTGTGCATTCTAACGGTAACATAAACACTGTTATCCTTGAAACCATCAAATGAGCCCTCAAAAAAATGCCATCTTCATACCCATGATGCCCGATATGCAATTTGTATGGGTATGAAGACGGATTTTTTTGAGTTTCCAGCATTGTTCTCATAGTAAAAGTTGTTTTGACGGGCTCATTTGATGGTTTCACGGAAAACGGTGTTTACACAACACACTGTATAATATTATAATCAATAATAATATCAATATTAGTGGTTAGGTCAATATTATATTAGTGTACAATTATGACCCACTGATCGTACATTACCATTATAATAATTATAATGATTCATATTATGAACTCTTTGTGATCAATTACAGTTGAACAAATAAATCTATCTCACATTTTCTTCAGGATTACAAATACCTAATTTGTATTTTTGTTTTAGTGACCTATTGGGCTCTGCTCCAATAGAACATCATGAAGAAGACGGCAGTTCTTCAGCGGAAAGTGAGGACACTTCGGAGGACTCCGGGCCTGAGGACGCAGAGGAATGGAGTGACCAGAACACGTTCCGCGACATCCCTTTTATCAGCAGACCAGTTATCAACGCCGGACCAGCTGAGTCCCCGATAGATTTTTTAAATTTATTATTTAACACCAGTTTTATTACGATTTTAGTCAATAGTGTAAATACCCTTGCTTTGAGGGTTTTACTGGAGGCAACGCACAACAATAGTAGGATTAATAGATGGAAGAACACAAACGTTGAGGAAATGGCAATTTTTTTGGCTTTATTATTCCATATGGGTACGATAAAGTTAAAAAGAATTAATGATTACTGGAGCACTCATCCACTTTTTTCATTGTGTTTTAAAAACTATATGAGCCGAGACAGATTTTTGCTGATTTTGCGTTGCCTTTCATTTCAAAATCATCATCCAATTGCCGACCATAATCCACTCCCAATTACCAACCCGAATCATTATACCAAACCGATCATTGATTATTTTAATAACACAATGCGTGATATCGTTGTTCCATCTAGGAATTTGACTATTGACGAGAGCGTTGTTTTATGGCGGGGTCGTCTTCGACACCGCCAGTATATTCAAGGGAAACGTCATAAATATGGTGTTAAAATGTATGTTTTGACTGAGTCCACTGGCATGTGTCTGAAAATGCATATGTACTGTGGTTCTAATGATCCTCTTCTTAGTGGAAGAGGTCACGTTGATAAAGTAGTTCATATGATGCTCACAGACTATTACCATTTGGGCTATTCTTTATACGTCGACAATTATTACACAAGCGTTGCTCTTGCACAAAATCTTTTAGATAAGAATACCTATATGACGGGTACTCTTCGAGCTAAACGATCTGGCAATCCTTCGCATGTTAATGAGCGTCTGGCGAGAGGGTCTTGCGTGTCAAAATTTAATTCTACCGGAGTATGTGTGACGAAATATGTAGATAGGAGGCCTGTGTTATTGATATCTACGGAACATACTGCAGATATTATTAATACGACCAATAGACGGAATATAACTTCCAGAAAACCCAACGTTATTGTTGCCTACAACAAAAACATGAAAGGCGTTGATAACAAAGACCAAATGTTATCTTATCATAGCTGTTATAATAAATCAATTCGGTGGTACAAAACAATTTTGATCCACGTCATGCAAGTCATGATGTTAAATTCATTTAGACTATATCAAGCTTCTGAGATGCAAGCTGGCGTAAGGGATAGTAGAATTACATCCCTATATGACTTTAGGTTGTCAGTAATAACTAAAATTTTAAATGTTGCTCCGTCACGACGACCATCACCGGGAGGCGGACCCATTAGGTTGCGAGATGGTGGTCGCGTACATGTCATTACGCCTTTGCCCAAAAATAGTTCAAATAAGACTATGAGACGACGTTGTAAAAATTGCATTGACAAAGCAAATATTCGTAGAAATACATGTTACTTTTGTCCACTTTGTCCAAATAAACCAGGTCTTTGTATCGATTGTTTTGCCGAATTTCATAATTATTAATATCATTATAATAATGATTTTTGTGGTAGTTAGTAAGTTTAAGTATTTAAGGTTTTTTGAATATTTTATTTAACACAAGGCAATTGAGCTAAGTATATTATATTTACCTTCATGTTTTTAAGCAAAAATTTGACTATGTAGATTTTAGAGATAGGTAAGTGTAGCCATCGAGCCTTTTGAAAATATATTATACTGTAATTTACAATATTCCTAGTTGATTTTGCATGATTTAAATTTTATTATTGCTAATTATTAGGGTATTAACTATTAAGACATCAACGGTTCACATGTTAGCCAATCATTTGTAAATATGTTGATTCCAATTTTTTAAGTACGCTGTACCTAATAGTAAATTTCAGTGCTTTATTATTACACTTACGCGTACAGTCTATTATATTATTGTTTTTAGTTTTATTACGACGGTCCTAAGCCCGTATAAAGTACGAAGGGAAAATTGGAATCATAAATATACACTGGCTTTTCAATTTTTATATAGGTATTATAATTTTATTATTCTTAATTATTAAGGTATTATATCTAGCGAAATAGAGAAACAAAGGCCTGAGCAAGAGAGATGAAACATAAAATAAATTGAGATTTCGTTGATTATTAAAGATTTAAAATTAAAAAGCGTTTTATTTGACTGAAAACTGTTAGCATAATTTTTAGCATTAATTACAGTAAATTTTAACAGTAGTTTAGCAAATTTTGTATAAGTCGTGTTGGCAACACTGCCTGACGGCTCGCGGCTCGCACACAGGAGGCTCGCGAGTCGCGGCTCGCGGCTCGCAGTGCTGCTAGACGTACGAGCTACGAGTAAAATTCCAAGACCGCGAACTTGCGCGGCAATCTTTAAGTACGCGAACTTTAGGTGACACACAGGCGAGTAAGATCGTCGAGCCGTAAGTACCCTATACAATAAAAAAAATAATATATATATATATATATATATATATATATATATATATATATATATATATATATATATATATATATATATATATATATATATATATATGTTACCGCTAATGTGCGTAAACCAGTTGACTGCAGATTAACAAGGTATTCTGCAGATTATCTGGGTGAGTCAGTTAAAGTGCAAAAAGTTTATTCTATGTAAATTGCATAAAACAGGTTCTTGTTTGAATAAATATTTAGTTGAAGGGAATTATTTTCGGCGCCGGTTGCCGAAATTGCTGCCGGCGGCTATTCGGCAAACATCGTTTGTCAAATGACAGAAAAATGATCAAAAACATCAGTCTTACTCATCTACTTAGCCACTTAGAGGTGTGGTTTCATTGAAACCAGAGTGCTCTTGTGTATTGCGCACACACTTGGGCCCAATAAAATTATTCCTGCGTAACTGGTCTGGTTTCATTGAAACCAGAGTGCTCTTGTGTATTGCGCTCACACCAAGACACTATAAAATTACTTCTGCGTAACTGGTCTAGTTTAATTGAAACCAGAGTGCTCTTGTGTATTGCGCACACACTTGGGCACTATGAAATGACTTCTGCTCAACTGGCCTGGTTTGACTGAAACCAGAGTGCTCTTGTGTATTGCGCACACACTTGGGCACCATAAAATTACTCCTGCGTAACTGGTCTAGTTTCATTGAAACCAGAGTGCTCTTGTGTATTGCGCACACACTTGGGCACTATAAATAACTCATGCGTACCTGGCCTGGGTTTCATTTAAACCAGAGTGCTCTTGTGTATTGCGCACACATTTGGGCACTTTAAAATCACTCCTGCTTAACGTGCTCTTGTGTATTGCGCACACACTTGGGCACTATAAAATTACTCCTGCTTAACTGGCCTGGTTTCATTAAAACCAGAGTGCTCTTGTGTATTGCGCTCACACCAAGACACTATAAAATTACTTCTGCGTAACTGGTCTAGTTTAATTGAAACCAGAGTGCTCTTGTGTATTGCGCACACACTTGGGCACTATGAAATGACTTCTGCTCAACTGGCCTGGTTTGACTGAAACCAGAGTGCTCTTGTGTATTGCGCACACACTTGGGCACCATAAAATTACTCCTGCGTAACTGGTCTAGTTTCATTGAAACCAGAGTGCTCTTGTGTATTGCGCACACACTTGGGCACTCATAATATAACCTCCTCCTTTTTGGAAGTCGGTTAATAAAAACTGCAATAAACTCCGTAGATCTAAGCATACTACACACAGACCACACAGACACACGCACGCACTGATAATTATCTGATCAATAGTTTCTAAATTACAAACAAATTATATGATTATAATCGATTAATCTATCAAATTGTTGTTCCTGATATTGGTATCGATATATTAGATTGTATCTATTGAATCGATTAAAATAGATAGTACCGAATAAAAATCGATAGTGTCGACTATTTTAGACTAGCTTTTGCCCGCAGCTTCGCCTTAAGAATTATTATTAATTTATTACATACAATCTTTCATTTCTTAATAGCAACCTATAGGAGAGGGGAGGGGGGTTTGGGGGGCAAACTCAACACTAACGACGCGACACTATTTTGTTATAAGCAACATTTACGCGTAGCTTCAAGCAGCACAAAGCTTCGTGCAGGGCTTCATAACGTTATCGAATAGCAGAAAAAATATCGAAAAATATTGTTACGTACCGTTATTTTCATAATGGTAGCCAGATAACGGTAATTTTTTTAACGTTATCTAGTAACATAACGAAAAAATATCGTTATAATATAACATTTACCGTTATTAATTTCGATTTACCGTAATTAATATCATGCCCATGAAGCAGTAACGTTATGAAAAAATAACGATATTTGAAGCCCTGGCTTCGTGACGATAGACGCATGTGAGGCCTGGCGAAAACAAAAACAGTCTTTACAAGTTCATTATTATTTATTTGGCGGGACCGTGACAATGGTTTTTTACCAGCCGTGGTTGTGATGGCCGTGGACGCATCGGAATTACTTCGTTTCGCGTCGGCGTCGGCGGACAAAGGATATGCAGGCCCGCCAGAAACTTGCGAGCCTGCACCCTCGACCGCCTACTCGTTTCGATGCAGCTGAAAAGAAAATAAAGAATAATCGTATTGTTAAAGTTAAGGTTTTCGTCAAATATGGCGTCCATAATGGACTTTTACTAGGGATTTGACAGTTCATTTAACTTTTTGTTATCGTTAAAGTTAAAGTTATAGTTAAATTAAGTTGGTGCAACCCACTATAAGAAGTGTAACAAGGAGAGAAACAATATGACCTGGCTATATTGTTAATTTATTATTAGGTCGTATAACAACGCCCATTTACCTTGCGTTGCGTCTTCGGCGGCTGCGCAGGGGGCGGGGCTGAAATCGGCGCAGGCGGCAACGCAGATCCGCCGTGGCTGCCATGACGCCTGCGCGTGCCACCACCGCCAGATTTAGGAAACAATTATTTTCAGGCATCGTAGATCCGGCATGCTCGCCGCTCGGGCGAGTCGAAATCAAAATGTCACTGTCAAACGGGTTTACGTTATTGACAGACAGGAATGCCAACATGACGGCAAAAGAACCATAGATAATACTTTTACTATGGTTTCATCATAGATAATAGCGCTTCAATAATAATCTTTTGAGCTTACAAAAATACTGAGTGAAAAACACAAAAACCTTGTTAAAAACTTACGTATTCCACGGTTTGAGGCATTCTTTGGCCGTTCTTAGTAAGATCTTGCATAAAACGTTGACTATACACTTTTATTAACACTTTTCTCACATGAAATAATATGCAGACCGACTCCTTTGTTATTACCGACACAAGGCATAAATTACGTAGTTGAATATTTTTCTCATAGATGTCGCTGTACCGCGTTAAAAACAAACTAGTGGTTTGTCGACGATGAAAGTTTATATAAGTTCGTTTATTTTAAATCTGTATAATGAACTTAGGTACAATAAATGAATTCATTGTATATAGGTAATCACTAGTACTGAAGTCTGGATGTGATATTCGATGAGTGGTCTGCATCGGATAATGCATTCAATTTTTTAGAAGGCAATAGCTGAAAATCTATTGCCTTATTAATCTTATTATCTACTCTACATGCATAACAAATTACAATTTACATGTTTATAAAAATTGTAATGGTCATAATATATGCTACTTACAAGTACACACTTTCTATTGTGTGACAAAAGAACCAAAACACAATAACTTAAATGAAACAATTTTATTTGTGACTTTTAATTAAAATTTTATTTTATTTTATCATACCCTACCTGGCTGGTCGGCACGCACTCGCGTACTAGCTGCCGCCGACCCGCCACGTAGGACCGTAGCACAAGTAGGCAATGAAATTTGCGTTCCTACCTGGCGCTATCGTTAGCACAGCCGTTGCGGCACTCTCGTCCCAATAGGCGCGATTTCAGCAGTTATCGTGTTAAGGGACGCTCGTAGTGCCGGGCAAGTACAAGGAATTTTAAAGGAGTTAGGGGATATACTTCTAATATCAACTGCTAGATCCACTCAGAAAATATATTTTCCTGGTTTTATTCCAAATAAATTGTTGCACATATTTGTCAGTATTAAAATGTATGTCAATACCAGTTGTTGACATTAATAGACAATTCGAGAGATGCTGAAGAAGGTCCTAATGTACACTACAATCATCCGGCCTTTAGAATTAACGAGGAACATAGTGCTTGAGATAATCTGGAGTATTCCTTTGTCTTCCAGATCTTCTGGTCCAATCTCTCTCCTCATGGCCAGGTACAGATCCCTCTGTGCTAATACCTAGGTGTGAAGAAGGTGCGTCTTTAAGTACTTCTTCATCTAGGCGTGGAAAATCAGAATCAAAATCCTCCGTGTTCTGGTGCTTCCATTCGTACTTCCTCAACTTCGGCATTACCACTTGAACTCAATGGTACCGTCTCCGTTTCTAGTTGTGGTTCCAGGACAGTTATTGGAGTTTGAGGAAGTGGTGCTAAATGTTTGTTAGATACGGTAGGCTCCCGCCCGTCTGCTAGTCTTACGTAAGAATACTGAGGATTAGCTTCAATCAATTCCACTTCTTCTACGTCTGGGTCATATTTAGACTGTTTCGTATAATTCTTCTTTAAAACAGGGCCAGGGTTTAGGAGCCACGTTGGAAGAGATTCACAGTTAGCACTCCGCCGAGGGTGTTTAAAGAACCTCTCGTGGGGAGTCATGTTTGTGGACGTACACAGTAGCGATCGAATGGAATGTAAAGCGTTAGGAAGAACGTGTTCCCAATGGCCAATATCCATTTGTTTCGACTTTAGGTTCAGTCTTATCGTCTTCCTTAATGTTCCATTTAACCGCTCGACTTCCCTTGAGGATTGTATGGAGTAGAACGACTACATGCTACACCATTCATCACTAAGAAATCTCTCAGTTCTTTTGACATAAACGCTGCACCTCTATCTGAATGGATATAATGTGGTGTCCCATATGTCTGAAATAAATCCTTTAAACAACCTATTACAGTCGTGGCGGATACGTCTTTGGTCATGTATGCAAAAGGAAATCTCGAGTACTCATCGATAATAGTCAAGACAAAACGATTTTTACTATGAGTAGGTAAAGGGCCTTTGAAATCAATATTGAGTCTTTCGAAAGGTGCAGTAGCCTTAATAAGATTTCCATTTATTCTTGCAAAGTGAGGTTTGATCTCAGCACAAATGCGGCATCCCGCAGTCATTTTCTTAACATCTTCAGAAGTATAAGGTAAGTTCTTAGACCGAATCCAGTGAGTCATGCGTACAATACCAGGATGACCCATTGTATTATGCAATTCATAAAGTTTGTTAGTCGTAACGCTTGAGCACACCCGTGACAGAGTGTCAGCTATAATGTTCTCTTTACCTGGACGATAGACTATATCGTATTTGTAATTAGATAATTTCAGACGCCATCTTTCGATTTTCTCGTTCTTTATCTTACTCTTATGCGACTGATTGAACATAAATGACACAGATCGCTGATCGGTGATAAGTCTAAAATGTCGCCCAGTTAAATAATGTCGCCACTTTCTTAAGGATTCAATAATGGCACAAGCTTCTTTTTCGACAGAAGAATGACGTCGTTCAGAATCATTTAAAGACCTCGAAAAGAAAGCTACTGGTCTACCATCCTGCGAAAGAGAAGCAGCAAGAGAATGTTCGGAGGCATCTGTTTCAACAGTAAATTTTGCATTTGGATCTACGGCATTGAGAATCGATTTCCGAATATCTGCTTTAATCCTTTGAAAAGATTCAATTTGTTCTTCATTAAGTGGAAACTGTGTAGTTCTAGCGAGTGAGTGGATCTTCTCGGAAAAGTTTCTTATCCACTTAGCATAGTGAGCAAACATCCCAAGAGCTCTTTTTAGAGATGGAGAATCATTTGGAACGGGTAAGTTCATTAAAGGACTTCATTCTCTAAACCGTTTAAGATTTGTATCGTGTTCGTCAACTGTTTTGCCACAGATAGTTACGTCATCAAGATATGCATACGTACCCATTAGTTTTTCTTTAGAAATAATAAAATTTAGGGTTCGTTCATGGTGCCGAAACCCGGTTTGCGTGGAGGAGATGAAACTGATCTGATTTAGTTCATGGTGCCGAAACCCAGTTTGTGTGGAGGAGGAGATGAGATTGAGTAAGGAAGTCTAATAGACTATATTTTATATAAGCTTTGTGGAGGAGTTTGAATAAGAGATATTATTACGAGAACATAATTTGTAATATTAAAGTCACACATTTTGAGGAGGCGAAAGGAGATAAAAGAGAGTGTACACGAAATGTGTATGAAAAATGGTGTATTGAGAAAGAGTTTAGAGTAAAATAATATGTATTGTGTTAGAGTTTATTGTGTTATAAGAGTTTAAGAGTTACAGAGAAAATATGAGTAAAAGTAAATAAAGAATATTAAGAGAAATAGAAGTGTTTTTTATAAGAGTATTTGAGTATGAGTTTAACTGAGCTGATTTCGTTCATGGTCGCGCGGTTATGTGGCGCGGATCTAGAAAAACAATACCTCTTTGTGCCTTTTGCCGTCGAAACGGGAGGTCCGTGGTGCAACGAAGCAAAAGCTTTTGTTCGCCAACTCGGTCGACGGTTGCGGGAATCAGGCAACGATCCACGCTCCGGGGCGTACCTAGCCCAACATGTCTCCCTGAGGCCCTAGACAAGCGGCATACGCTTGGAATCTTTTCTAATGTACGCTACGCTTACGTTACGACGGTGGCGTTTTACGATTGCGAGCAAAGTTGACATTTGCGTAGCGAACGCTCATTCTATACTAGCTCCCGCTAAAAAACTAATTTTTGTCTATGGTTTCCTTCGCTAGTGACAAACTGACGGACGTCAGTTTAACAATTGAAAAAATTCAGCGCGCGAGTTTGAAAGTTTTTCTTGTAAAGTTTTAAAGTTTGTGAAATAAAGTGGTAAGTATTTTATTAAACATATATTTATTAATTATTTCTTAGATTAGTTAGACTTACTTCTGTAAAATGTCAACAGTATTTCTTTAGAAATGTATTTTGAACTTTTCAGAAATGGAACCAGCGAGGTTGCGTGCTAGTCCGGAGCAATTCTCAGCTCTTGTAGAGTTCATGGAAAGGTAATTAATTATTATGTATTAAAAGGTCAGATAAACTTTTCTGTAACACCAACTCCCGGCCAGATATAGAATGCAAGATTTGGAGGAGCCACGCACGATTCTTATATTTGGGCGTCAAGTCAAGTTGAAGGGTTTATGCGTGGCCTTCATCAAAATGGTGAACAAACGTGGTTATTAGGTAAGAAAAAAAAGCATAATGTTTATAGTGTCAACTGAATAAAAGTTTATTTATTAGCCATATCTACTCGTAGTGTAGGTACTTTACTGATAGAACACAATAATAATAAAATTTTTACTAAATGACTGCAAAAATGATAGCACTTTTGTATTTTTATTTTAGGTGATGCTGGATATACACAGAGAGCCTGGCTTATGACACCTATATTAGATGCTGCACCAGGCTCTCGAGAAGCAATGTATACTGCACGTCACATTCAAGCAAGGAATTGCATTGAGCGTTGTTATGGTTTGCTTAACGGCCGTTGGAGGTGTTTACTTAAGCACCGAACACTGCATTATCATCCTCATGTTGCTAGCAAAATAGTATATGCATGTTGTGTTTTGCACAACACTGCATTGAATGCGCAGTTACCTGCACCAAGTGGAATTGCAGAGCAACCAGATGATGATAATGTTGCTGTACCAATAGGCTCTTCCATTCCTAGCAACCAAGATGACTTAATGCGAGGCAGAGCAATGCTCAGTGGCTTAATTAATAGATTACAATAATTATTAGTAAATATTAATTAATAGAATAAGTTTCAGTGTTAACTCACAAAGGAGAATTAACAGAAGTGGTTATAATGATTCAGTATTCAGTAGACAATTTTACTATAATATATTTAGTGGAAATTTGGACCAAGCTCCATAATATTATGTTTTGTGTCATAGTCTTTTACACTAAAACTTATTCTATTAAATATATGGAATAATTAACTCTCATAAATATGTACATAATCAAACCAAGGTAAAGTGCATGTCACCCTTACCATTTGTACATTTATAGAGTGGTATCCTTTTCTGTTAAAATAAAGATGTTCTTCTTCATCAGGCTTCACTATTGCGATGTGGGTGCAATCTATACATCCTATTACTCCAGGTAAATGTTATCTTACTTACTTATATGAGTACGTAAGTCTGTACACAGTTTTTTAAAAGTATTTTTATCTAGTCTAAACCGCTCTCTAAACAACAATTCCGGCATTTCTGCTATTCGCTCCAAGCACCGACGAGAAACAATTTTATGTTAACGTCTGAGCCAAACTTCCTCATTATGAGCAGCCCGCAACATTCTCAAAGTATGCATTTTATAATTTATTCAAAGATTTGAAAAAATCACTAAGCACAAGTCGACACAAGTTACACTTGACAGCTGATTAAACAATCGCCATTTTGTAGCGTTTTCTACAAGGTGCTGGCGTCCGCTTACCGGCGGCGGCGTAAAACGCTAATGAAGCGTTGTAGCTTGTCAAAAAGTGCCACTTGGCTTAGCTAGGCGTACGACTAATGTTTCGTTTGATGGAAAAGAAAAACGCAATGACACTTGGCTACTAAGCGTACAGTTTCTTACGACTAGATCACGTGGCTTTTCGTTCGACTATAAAATCCCATACAACGGCGTTTACGATAACCGCTTGCCGCTTGTCTAGGGCCTCTGGCCATTCAGCGCGGCAATGCGACCAGCGTGATGGGGACATTTGAGCAAAGTACGCTGCGGGGCGGTCTATTTGATTATTTTTTTTATTTTCTTTTGTTACTTTTTAATTATTACATTATTATTATTTACCTGTATATATTGTTATTGTTAATTGTGAGAATTTAATTTATCGTGCGCGTGCGATCGCTACTTGACTTCCAAAAGTCTTCACCGAAAAAGAAGAATCTTCGCGCAGCAGAAGACTGTATCCAGCCATCGATACGCCCAAGAAGAGCCGAAATGCAGCATATGTGAGTACTTTTAGAATCACTCTGAATTTGCTCCTTTCTTTATCCTATAAGTTCTTAATTTTATATCCAAGATTTTCCATCCGCGACAATCGAGGACTTCTAGAATTAGTAGTAGATTTAAATTTTTAGATACGATTAGAGAAATTACTGAGGAAAATTTAAATTTAAATATGGCAACTATGGATGATATTTTTAAAGCATTAAGATTAGTACCAGATTTTGATGGAAATTCGAATGTCCTTACTAGATTTATTAAATTATGTCATCAGCTCGTAGAAAAATTTGTAGTTCCAGGGAATGATTTAATTAATTTAGCTTTAATTAACGGTATATTAAACAAAATAACTGGGCCTGCCGCCAGGTTAATTAATTCGAACGGCATACCCGATACTTGGCTAGGTATTAGGACAGCTTTAGTGAATAATTTTTCGGATCAACGTGATGAAACCTCTTTATATAATGACCTTGCACTTTTGACACAGGGGTCTTCAACTCCTCAGGAATATTATGAAAAATGCCAGAATATTTTTAGTACCTTAATGACTTATATAAGTTTGCATTAGACGATTTCCACTACCATTGAAGCAAAACGTGATTTATATAAGAAGTTAACCCTGCAAGCCTTCCTACGTGGTTTAAAAGATCCTCTAGGTTCCAGGATACGCTGCATGCGCCCTGAAACTATTGAAAAAGCCCTTGAATTTGTTCATGACGAAATGAATATAATTTATATGCAGGACAGAAATGACTCACATACTGACCGACGTAATCACCATAAAATTAATAATAATTTTAATATGCCCGGAACATCCCGTTTATTTAACCCTCCACAACCACCACCTCAATTTTGGCAGCAACGACCTCAAAATAATATGTGGCAACCTAGGCCTATGTTTAATCAGAATCAAGGACCGACACGTACTCAGCAAATTTTCCGTGCTTTACCCCCTAATTATAACCCTCAGAGTAATGTCTTTAGAATCCCCAATAGAAATAATTTTTCACATAATAATTTTGCACAAAATAATTTCGGACAGAATAATCAGAATAATAATTTTAACAATAATCAATCTAACAGACCAGTTCCTATGAGTGGTGTTAGTCATTTTTCCCCTAAGTCGTTACCCTAAGAGGACATGACTGGACTAAACAAGGAAATCCGCCCCCATCAAATTATTTTAAATCCCGGCAATTAAATTTAAATGAGTGCTATGACCAGACTTACTGTGATCCTTACATGTACTATGACCCTAATGAATATTATACAGAACCCGTTGAATATCCTTATGACTATTACTATGACCAACCTTCTTTACCAATGACTGAAAATAATATTAGCTACGTAAACTCTGACTCTCAGGATACTGAAAGCCAAAATCAAAATTTTCAGAAAACCCGGAAATCAGACAAACCACGATAGAAATTATATACAGACTCAAAGACAATGGGGTTGGCAACTGTCAAAGTGGCGCTGTCGTAGCTAGTCCTGTAAACACTTGTTTTTTGTATAGAAATTACTCGTTTTTCTGGAAAATAATTACAATGACTGGTTGTAGTGTACCCCAATGCTCGGAAATGGGTATCCATCACTTTCCCAAGGATGCTACATATCGAAAACTTTGGATAAAAGCAATACGGCGAAAGAACTTTCAACCTAAAAATTATCATAGGTTATGTCGCAAACATTTTGTTGAAAATGACTACGAGAAAGTCTCCAAAAGCACTGGTAAATATTGGAATGCATCATTGTTATAGTTTATCAGTCCTCTAATCCTTGCGTTGTTTAAGTTTTAATGTATTTTTGCAGGACTAGAACATCAACACAAGTACTTGAAGAAAGCTGCTATACCAACTGTTTTTTCATGGAACCAAAAGCCTCTCAACACTCAAGCAAAAGCTAGAGAAGAACGTTCGTTAGCAAGAAATCGTAGAGCAAGTAACAGACTTGCACCAAGAACCCTATTCCAAGAAAGTCCATCGACTTCTGCTACCCAGGATATCTCTCAAGAGGTAGAAGTTGCGAGTGAACACGGTATAGAAAATAAAAGTATATTGTGTGAAAATATTAGCCGCAGTACACAAACATCAAACGTTTTGAGGTTATTTTCAACAGAACTCTTGCAAACTGATGAAGAATCCGTTAAGTTCTACACAGGTTTAGAGAATTACAGCAAATTATCACTTGTGCTAAGCACACTAATACCCATGGCAAATGATATTAAATATCGATGGAGCAGAGTAGTCGGATGATCCGTTGAAGACCAATTTATAATGCTGCTCATAAAGCTACGGCGAAATAAACCGGACTTTGAGCTAAGCAGAATGTTTGGTGTAAGCAAGACTGAGGTGTCAAATGTCATAGTAACATGGATTAATTTTGTTAGTGATATTTGGTCTTTACTTGACCTTTGGCCGAGCAGAGAATTGGTCAACTTTTATATGCCGCAAAGTTTTAAAGAGCTGTATCCTACAACAAGAATAATTATTGATGGAACAGAGATCCCAATTCAAAAGCCTAGCCAACCTGACTCTCAAAAGTCTACATTCAGTTCTTATAAGCACAAAAATACATTAAAGTTTCTTGTTGGGGCTTCACCTGGTGGATTATTAACATTTAACAGGATCAGCCAGTGACCGACAAATTATTGAAAGAAGCAATCTATGTCAACTGTGTGAATCTGGTGATAGCATAATGGCAGATAGAGGTTTTAACGTCCAAGACCTATTTGCTAGTAAAGGCATAGGAATTAATATTCCATCATTTTTAAAAGGAAAGTCCCAGATCCCGGGTGTTCAGTTAAAACTGGATCAGAAATTAGCCAGCCAAAGAGTGCACATAGAGAGACTGATAGGTTTGACTAAAACCTATAAAATATTGACATCAGAGTTAAATAAATCCTATGTACCATTAGCATCTAAAATATTTTATATATGTTTGATGTTAAGTAATTTTAGGGAAAATATAGTCAATAAAACAAAATAAATAAGTTATAAGTGCGTTTTATTTAACTAAGTGTATAACATAAGGCCTTCAGGTAGGTTTACCAAGGTCCGTTCAGGAGCCACATGAGAATACAATACTATCTAAAGTATGTCAATTATTTTTCATGCTTCGGTAGTCAAAATATAAGTATTTCTCAAAGAGTTCATTTTTAAAGAAAGTATTATAAAATATATGTAACTTAGATAACATATTCTTTATTAAAGTATTATCTCTATTTACATAAATCAATTTTAAATCTCTAAAAGTGTAAATAATCAAATTACAGAACTGTTTATTTGAGCAGTACAACTGTCCCTGTATTTGATAGTAATAAGTGTAAAGTAAAGTAAACAGTGCTCTTTAATGATAATATGCCATTTTCTTCTATCAGATAGGGAACAGTTTTAGGTGATATCATTTGATACCGACTTGCATAAGGGCACTTGACTTCTATTATTGTTTGTTCACCCAATACGCCATCAGGCGAAGCAGCTAAATATGGCCTTTCATGACTAATAAACAAACCACAACTTTCTACCAACAAATCATATTTTGCACAATATTCTTTTATGGCAATAGCTTCATGAACTAATCCATGGGTTTACAGAACTGTTTATTTGAGCAGTACAACTGTCCCTGTATTTGATAGTAATAAGGGGCAGTGCTCTTTAATGATAATATGCCATTTTCTTCTATCAGATAGGGAACAGTTTTAGGTGATATCATTTGATACCGACTTGCATAAGGGCACTTGACTTCTATTATTGTTTGTTCACCCAATACGCCATCAGGCGAAGCAGCTAAATATGGCCTTTCATGACTAATAAACAAACCACAACTTTCTACCAACAAATCATATTTTGCACAATATTCTTTTATGGCAATAGCTTCATGAACTAATCCATGGGTAGTAGCTCGGGAACTGAACATTTTTTTATTTAATAATTGTTTTGCAAATTTTTCCAATGTCGTTGGTTTCAAATGGCATATGGTATGGAAATTACTCGCTGTCATCCTATAATTTCTATAACTATGCCATTCAGAATTGGCAGATTGGCCTATGGTTGCTTTCTCAATCTCATAAATTTCTTTTTGAGAAATTCCATACAGTTTTAAATCTAATAAAAACTTATCTTGGGAGTTGGGCATGAAACTGATTGTAGTCATGATCACTATGTAATGCATAAGGGTTGGCTAGTTTATAAAGTTGTTTTAGGGGCATTGTTGAGTTTTCAAAATTTAATATTAAGCTCCTCACTCTCTGATTATAATTATGTTTATCTAGGTTTGCAATGGGATATGGTTCAAATACAATTTTTTTTCTCTTCGAGGCTAATTTCTCGGCTTTTACAGGTGTTCCTGTATACCTTTTCTTCGGCACATGAAACTGTTGTAATTTTTGCGTACATACCTCATCAATTAAAATATTTTTTTCTCTTTTCATTTGTTCAACTCCTAAAAGAATTACTGCAACATGTTTACATGTAGCATTGCTTCCGCTTCCTGCAGCACATTCACAATGTGATTCGAGTGGGTTGCCAAATTCATCCAGTTTTATATTTACTTCATAATGAAGATTCTTCATGGTTTTTCGGCAAAATCCTTTTAAAAATGTGTTGTCACCAGTCACACATGATCTGACAGTTATAAGGTGCCTTGACTCGTATAGTTCCAAGGATACTTCAAATTTTTTTTGAGTGCTGTAATATAATAATTTATATTATACTTAATAAATATTAACTCAATAGTAAGAAACATAATAGTATATCAATGGTCTAAGTTATAATAATAGTCCTCTTGACTGGATTCAGCCACCATGGCTAATCTCATTTGAGATCAACTAACTGGGCATAACATAGTGTCCGCAATGTCCCAACCAAACTTAAACAACATTACACAAATTTATTTGTTGTCCTGCGGGAATCAAACCCACAACCTCTGGCTTCCCAATTTTATACACATGATACAAAAACCTTATTTTTGATGTGTGTGATTTGAAATAAATAATACCTACGTAATTATGTTTTCAAATAAAATACATTTAGCCTCAGGCCTTAATACTGGTAGGTACTTACTAAGATTGATAATGCCTTATTTGGGTTTTATTTAATGGCGGAAGTATGGTATCACCATTAATGTCTCGAAAGTTTTCAGTCGCAGGCACTATTACATCAGGGTCTTCTTCTTCCAGTGTCTCTGCCTGACCAAAATTTGAATATTTATCGTAGAATCGCAACCTGAAATAACAAATTTAAAAGAGTTTCAATAAAGTAATTTTTAAGGTTATAACAAAGTTTATGTTGAATCTCTTTACTTTATAGACAATACTGATTAATTTATGTATTTATAGATTGTTTTAAGCTTAGTGACTACAAATAAATCGTAGTTGTTCCTGAAAAGCATTAGATTTTTCCAAAAATCGAACACAAAGCATGTTATTGTTGTTTACCTTTCGATGAGGTCTGCTTTTTTCCCTCGCACCGTAGCACCACGTCTTCTTAACTCTTGTTTGAGTTGGTTAACTTGCCATGTACCGTACATTTTTTTATTGCTAAAAACGAAAGAATTAACAGAAATTCACAATAATGTAGAAAAGGAGAAATGTCACAATTGGTAAACAAAGGACTAGCTATGACAGCGCCACCTACAATCAGCTTTGACCGGCCGGCCCAATTACCGTATATTCAGATTAAAAATCCCCCACTTAAATTATTAATAGATACAGGAGCCCATCAATCTTTTATAAGCCCTAATGCAGTTAGTAGATATTTTCCAAATTTTCCCTGTAATTATGAACCATTTGAAGTGACCAATGTACATGCTACAACCCGTAACGATTATTCTATTACAATACCTTGCTTTTCAGAATTTAATGATAAAAATAATATAACCCTATTCATTTATAAATTCCATGACTATTTTAACGGACTAATTGGACTTGACTTACTTGACAAATGGGAAGCTAAAATTGACTTAAAGAATAGAAATTTAATAACTACATTAGCCACTAATCTAATTCTAATGTACGATTCAAAAAGTTGTAATTTATATGAAGATATAATTCCCTCTCAAAGTTCTAAGATAGTTAGAGTTCCTTTAAATGTTCATGATGGAGAAGCAATAGTTAATGAGCAAATTGTGTGTCACTGTAAAATAAGAGATTGCATTACTAAAGTTAAAAATAATAGAGCTTATATGTATATAAGCTCTATTATTTTTAACTTTATTACCTGTAGGTAATTAATGAAAGTCCAAATGATGTAATATTTTCTTTAAACCAACCAATTAGTGCAGAATCCTTTAATGTAGAATGCCATAGTTAAAATATTGTTAGTGATAGAGCAAAAGCAGTTTTATCTAAGCTTCGTACTTCTCATCTTAATTCCGAAGAAACTAAATATATAGAAAATTTATGTGCCCGTTATGCAGATGTATTTTATCTAGATGGAGAAACACTTACATTTACGAATAAAATTAAACACAAAATTAGAACTACTGATGAATCCCCTGTACATGCTAAAAATTATCGTTATCCATACGTCCATAGAGAAGAAGTTAGGAACCAAATTAATAAGATGTTAGATCAGAATATAATAAGACCTTCAGACTCTGCATGGAGCTCTCCTATATGGATAGTACCAAAGAAGGCTGATGCGTCTGGAAAAACTAAATGGCGTCTCGTAGTAGATTTTAGGAAACTAAATGAAAAAACTATTGATGACAAGTATCCCATCCCCAATATTACAGATGTATTAGATAAATGAGGCATTTCTTATTTTTTTAATTTGATTGTCAAACAGTTTTCATTTTAGTAACTAGATGGTGTATGAGAAGACAACTATCGGTAATGCAGTAGCAATTAATGATGGTATTATATAGTATTACCGAATACTATATAATACCATCTTTAATTGCTACAAAACTGGGCAAAAGAATGTAAAACTTGATACATTTCAATTTGAAAAAGACGCAATAATATTCCAACGAATAGGATAGTAAAATTATTATAACGATGTTTTAATAATTTTACTATCCTATTTAAGTTAAAACTCACGCAAGAAATAGCCCTATTTGCCGTTATTCACACCAAATGTCACAGGAATTATACATTTTGGTTTTGACAACATCTTACCTGCACTTGTGCAAGATAACGGATATTTAATGGCTAACATTTTAGCAATAATGAACATCAAAAACCCAAATAACACAATTTGGGAAAAAATAATAAAAACCACACCAACAATAAAAAGTAGAAGAAGTGACAAAGTAACATGCCCGCCAAAACTCTTTCAGTTGTCAGTTTTTAGTTTGACAAGTATTATATTATGTCAATGTGTTCCTAAACTGTTACCAGTATACTGGCCTAATCGCTTAGGCCAATGATCGCTTAGGCGTATGTTATTCGTGAAATTTAAACTAGAGGGACGAAGCAAAAAAACATAGTAATATACGGAAATATATAAATACATACAGTTTTATGTTCATATTATGCTAACGGATACTAGGTTCAAGATATTTTGATTTATGTCACACTTGACAGGACACTGAGATTTTTTAGAAACACAACCCATATGTAGTCAGTGATGCCAACCTGCAGATAATTTCAGATCGGTGGGGAACGAATAGAAAATCTAGAAGTGTCTATCGTCGCGGCGTCTGGTGGAAATCAAAAAAAGAAAACAACCCATTAGGCCGATGTCAATATTTTAGCACCCTAGATTTAGCAAGAGGATTTTATCAAGTAGAAATGGATGAAGCAGATATTCACAAGACAGTATAATATAGAAAATTGTCATTACGAATTTTTGAGAATGCCTATGGGACTTAAGAACTCTCCAGCTACTTTTCAAAGAGTTATGGACAATGTTTTAAGAGGACTCCAAAATCAAATTTGTTTAGTCTACTTGGACGATATTGTAGTTTTCAGCACTTCCCTTCAGGAACATATGGTAAACCTTGAAAAAGTATTTTAGAGACTTAGAGAATCGAACTTTAAAATACAGATGGATAAATCAGAATTTTTAAAATTAGAAACAGAATTTTTAGGTCACGTAATTAGTAACGAAGGAGGTAAACCCAATCCAAATAAAATTAAAGCCATTGAAAATTATCCCTTACCAAAAACCCCTACAGAAATTAAGCGTTTCCTCGGATTCTTAAGTTACTATAGAAAATTTATTCCAGATTTTGCCAGAATTACTAAACCCATGACCCAATGTTTAAAGAAAGACAGTAAAATAACTTTAGATGAAAATTATATTAAATGTTTCAATCATTGTAAAACTTTACTACTAAATGAACCGGTACTTCAATACCCAGATTTTACTAAGGAATTCATATTAACAACAGATGCTTCAAATGTTGCAATAGGCGCTGTATTATCACAAGGTACTATAGGTTCAGACAAACCCATTGCATATGCTTCCAGGACTTTAAATTCAAGTGAAACCAACTACAGTACAATAGAGAGAGAGTTATTAGCAATAGTGTGGGCGACGAAATATTTCAGACCATATCTTTTCGGACGTAAATTTAAAATAATAACGGATCACAAACCACTCCAGTGGATGATGAATTTGAAAGAGCCCAATTCTCGCTTAATGAGGGGGCGCTTAAAGCTTAGTGAATATAATTTTACAATAATCTATAAGCAAGGAAAAAGTAACACGAATGCCGACGCCTTATCACGTATAGAAATAAATATTCATGAAGATCCAGGTTTAGAATTAGAATCTATTATAGCTAATATGTCACACGATAGTCGTACAGTTACAGCACCTGAAATAGCAGAATTATTAGATGATTCCAGAACACTTACCGTTCATACTTCCGACGAAAATCCAATTTTAGAAATCCCAATTACTGATGAACCTTTGAATAAATTTAAAAGACAGATAGTTTTTAGTATAGTAGGCGATATTAAAAGAAAACCTATTTTAACAAAACCTTGCGATACCCATACTAGAATTTCAATACAGTTATCCGAGTCAAATTAAGAAGAAGATGTAGTTAATGCAGTTAAAGAATATGTCCATCCCAATATTAAAACAGCTTTACTTTTTAATCCCCCTTTGGCAATGTATACAGTTATTCCTATTTTACAAAGAATGTTTAAAAGTTCCGCTATGAATTTAGTTTGTGCAAAGAAAGAATTAGAGAATATAAAAGAATATTTAAAGCAACAGGAAATAATTAATAAGTATCATGATGGTAAAACAAATCACCGTGGTATTAATGAATATTATTTAGCCCTTTCAAGCAGATACTATTGGCCCCATATGAGAGAACAAATTACCAAATTTATTAATGAATGTATAATTTGCGGACAAGCCAAATACGTTAGAAACCCCATAAAGCAGCAATTTAAAGTAGTTCCCCCAGCCAGTAAGCCCTTTGAATTAGTTCATTTAGATTTATTTACAGCACAAAGCGAAAAGTTCCTTACAATAGTCGATTCATTTTCAAAGTATGCTCAAGCTTATTATTTAAAAGATGGTACAGCCATTAGTTTAGTTCAAGCTTTACTCCAATTTAGTACCCACCATGGATTACCCATAACAATTATTACAGATAATGGTCCCGAATTTTCCAACCAATTATTTAGTGAATTTATTAGGCTACATAAGATTCAACATCATAAAGTTGCACCGAATACACCGAATGAAAATGGTTTAGTCGAAAGATTTCACTCAACAATATTAGAACATTTACGTATACTTAGATTAGAAAAGAAACATGATTCCGTTGTACTTTTAATGCCTTATGCAATTTTAGGTTACAATAGCTCTATACATAGTTTCACAAGATGCAAACCAATAGATTTAATTACAGGACATTTTGATTCAAGAGATCCTTTTAATGTAGACCTTACGTCGCATCTATTACAGCAGTATATGGTAGATCATAAAGAACGTTTAAAATTAGCTTACTCTTTCATAAATGATATAACCACTGAAACTCGTAATAATATAATGGACACTAGAAATAAGAACAAAGAACCTGAAAAAGAATACTTACCTGAACAACAAGTTTTTATTAAAAATTCTTTAGCATCCAGATAAAAATTAGCTTCTAGATATACCCAAGATATAGTTATGGCAAATCTCCCAATTCATATTTACACTAAACAGAAAAAGTTACCCATAGCAAAATCCCGGTTGAAAAGAGTGCCTAAAAGCGCTCAATTGTTACAGGACAAAACTGACAATACTGACGACTCTACATCTAAGCAGAACGCAAGAAATTCAACTTGAGACACTTGACGACGGACCAGGACTCTTACCTTTCAAACTTGGACAGACCAGGATCATTCACCAATATCACTCCTTTTTACAGCATGTTAACCTGGAAGACATAGAATATAAAAATTAATTTAGTCTATTCCCAAATTCAAGATTTTCGTCCTTTAATTAATAATAAAACCTTATCCTTATATGAACCACATATTTTAGAATATCTCTCAGGCAAATTATATAAAATTACTGATATATTACAAACGTTTAAAGTTTCGCGTGTTAAAAGAGGTTTGATCAATGGACTAGGATCTATTATAAAAATTATATAAGGTAATCTTGATTATACTGATGCAATTAAATATGAAAATGCTTTAAAAATTTTAAAAGAAAATCAATATAAATTAGAATCTGAATATAATAATCATATCAGTTTAACTAGAGAATGGTTGCAGCATCATACTAAAATATTAAATACTATTGTAGAAAATCAAGATAAAATTAATAAGACTTTAAATTATATAATGGAAAAAGATTTTAAAAGAGAAACTGAGTTAATAAAATACGCTCATTTATCTCAATATCTTTTAATTTTAGGTGATAATATAGATAGTTTAACGATTGAATTAGTTAATTTAGGAAATATGTTAAATTTGAGCTTTGCATCGAGCACAGCACATTCAATTATTAGTGTAGCTATGTTAAGAAGTATGATTTCTAAAATTAAAATTTTATATTCAAATGAATTTACCTTAGACATAGATTTAAGAGAATATTTTAGAGTTATGAAATTTGGATATTACTATTTAGGTGATAAAATAGTTTTAGTTTTTAAAGTGCCGATTGTCCTTCCTAAACCTTTTGACCTTTTCAAACTTTCAGCAGTTCCTAACCGAAATCATCAAATTCTTATTCCCATGTCACCTTATATAGCAATTCAGGAAAGAGATTCTAGGTACATAGAAACAGAATGTTTAAAAGCTAATTCGGCATATTATATCTGCTAGGAAAATCCTGCTCATACCTTCAATAATCATGATGAACGCATCCACACTCTTATTACGAAGCAGCAGCTCTTGCCATCCTGTAAACTTACCTCTATATCCCAAGAATCTGAAGCATTCGAGCAATTAGACCAGAAGCACTACATCCTTAGTTTTCCGAAGTCAACCAAAATTCAAACATCCTGTGGAAAATTGCAGTATAAGACTCTAAATGGAAGTTATATATACTTATACCTCAAAGCTGTTCCATCCAGACTCCAGAATTCACTATTTCAAATTCAAATGATATTATTAAAGAACAACCCTTAAGAATCTCAGACATCGTTTGATTTAAGAAGCTCTCAAGATTTATCTATCTATCACACTACTATTCCTGTATATCTGACATTAATCATTGCTATCACTATCTGCACGATTACGTTCCTGTACCAGCGTTTTAGAAAGTTGCAGCCATCAATAGAGCACAAAGAGACTCAGAATCCTGGAGAAGTGAGGGTTGATCCATCAAGCATCCCAGCAACAATTTTGAGAAAATAGTTGCTGATCTTCGGGGGGAGGTGTTACGCTACGGATCCCTAGGAAGATCGCCGACGCAGCACCCAACCACAGTCACGCGGCAGCGGCACGAGGCGCGGAGTCAGCATTACTGAGTTTACAGCATTTTTGCAATAGCTATTTTGCGTCACTTATTATTCAATCGTCGAATAGTCAAGTCACTTTTAATTGTAATTAATTTTAAGTTTAATTAATAAAATATTTTAAGAAATTTTGGTTTTTTTTGGAAGTCAAACTGCTGCGAAATATAATTCACCTATGAAACATACGGCAATGGATAGAGAAAATGTTTACAAACAATAAATATTCTTTGCCAAAATGTAGTAAATGATATACTTTCTGAGTTATTTCAGTTTTAAATAAAATAATTTGCAAGTAGGAAAATACAGGCCCTGGCCGGGTTCTAGAACTCATCCAAACAAGAGTGTCAGGGTACTTGAATATCTTTGATTTAGATGGGTCACAAATCCTAAGTATAATGATTATTATAGTTTGGCCAACATGAGTTTTATTTTGCCTATATATACCGAATAGCCTTTTTTATTGGCTTTAAATAAAAATACAAAGGATCATTCAATAGACTTTTTAAAAATTTGTTGTTATATTATGTATTTTGAACAATATGAGTAAATGTAAAAAACCTGAAAACAAAAAACAATTATAAGAATGTTGCATTCTTATTTGTTTTTAGTTTTCAGTGAAATAGGGTGAAATAACTACATTGTGACTCATCTTAAAGGACCAATTGGGATACAAATTTAAAAAATGTAGGAACGCCGGTCTGGTTTTGATCCAAAAACACGATATTGCGGCCTGGATGGCTCGCTATCTAAGGCGTATGAAAAAAACCCGTGAACCTGCTGCAGACCAAAAACCGGTGACATGTTTAGATAAAACATGGATCACACCAATCCCAGTCAACGCTGGATTCTCGTCATGCACTTGGCATGAATGGTTTTATCCCTGGCCAGGGCTACTGTACAAATGCAAAAGTAAGACAGGTGATTACCATAATGAAATGGTCACCAACAATTTTGTAAAGTGGCTGAATGAAAAATTGTTGCCCAACTTGCCACCGAACAGCATTGTAGGGGAGGTAGGGGAGCATTGGGCAGTCGGGAGGTTTGGGCACCCCCTCATTTCTCGAAATCTATGGTAGATATAATTTTTTTTCTACCACGACATTATAGTTTAATAACTGGCAACACTGCTTATCCAAAACGTCAGCTGTCATTTCACTTGGTTGTCAAGTTATATGCAGTTATCGGTATGTTGCGCGCAAAAGTAAGTATTTTGGTTGTGATTTCGAGAAACATAAAAAAGAAATCTGCCAGAAACCGTAAGTATCTATGTTAACTTCTGTAGTGTTTAATAAAGATTACATTTAACTGCCAATTAGGATTTAAAATTTGATAAAAGTAAACTTAAATCAAATTTATTGGAAAATTGAGGTTATAGGGAGCATTGGGCACCCAAGTAGGAGGGAGGTTTGTGCATGCCCAATGCTCCCTCAGTTTTAGTGCATTTTGATGTCATACTTTCCTACATTTTTGATATACCCATTGCATTAAATGTCGTTATCATTACTTTTTAGGGCAATGCCGTTTGCATTTAAAAAGAAAAATAAGCGACGCTAAATCCCTAAAGATGTTATTTTGCGCCCATTGGAAGAGGTGTCAAAAGGAGGGAAAATTAAAACTACTGCCCTTAAATATAATATACCCAGGTCTAACCTGCAAAGATACATAAAATAGGCTGGCGTCGTGAAAGACATTTCTTGTAAATTTATCTCATCTCAAATATTCACAAACGATGAAGAAGAAAAAATTTCAAAATATTTTCTAACATCGTATAAACTATGCCATGGACTGTCAAAACTAAAGACCCGCGAATTGGCTTACGAATACACTAATGCCATTGAAAAAAAATACCAAATAACTGGACAGAGAAAAAACTAGCATCCAAAGATTGGATTAGAAGATTTTTTAAACGAAAACCTCAGCTATCAATAAGCACACCAGAAGCAACCAGTCTTTCACGGGCCACAAGTTTCAATAAGAAAAATGTCAGAGATTTTTTTGAAAATCTTAAAACTGTATATGAACGGCATCGCTTCGGCCCTGAGTCTATTTACAATATCGATGAAACTGGATTATCAACAGTACAACGAACCCAGAAAGTGATTGCTCTCAGAGGCACCAAGCAAGTTGGGCAAGTAACGTCAGCTGAAAGAGCGATGATGCGATATTAATGCATTGGGAAACTCAATACCACCCCTTTTCGTATTCCCACGGGTCAATTTCAAAAGCTTTATGCTAAATGATGCCCCTGTTGGATCAGATGGAGCAGCACATCCTTCAGGGTGGATGACAGCACCAAATTTTTTAACCCTGGAAAGATAGTTTGCGTAGTGCGCCAAGCGGAAGTAATATCTTAGAAGAGCAAAGCAGTACTGAGCAACCAGTCTGCACATCGGCCTCTCGTCGAATCGTAGCCTTGCAACAGAGGACTGTCAGAGGTAGGAATAAATATTGAGTGAGAAAAGATAATCATATGTCTACAGACGAACTCTTTGATCGATCTTCGTCAATGTCGTACGTCTCTGTGATGAGTCGTGATCGTTTTGATTTCTTGATACGATGTCTTAGAATGGATGACAAAACTGTACGGCCCACGCTCAAAGAGAATGATGTTTTTACTCCTGCTAGAAAAATATGGGATCTTTTTATATATCAATGCACACACAATTACACTCCGGGGGCTCATTTGACCATCGACGAGCAGTTACTTGCCTTTAGAGTACGCTGTCCATTTAGAATGTATATTCCTAACAAGCCAAGTAAATATGGCATAAAAATCCTCATTATGTGTGACAGCGGTACTAAATATATGATAAATGGAATGCCTTATTTGGGAAAAGGAACCCAGACCAACGGGGTGCCTCTCGGAGAATTCTATGTAAAGGAATTGTCAAAGCCTGTACATGGTAGTTGTCGTGATATCACTTGCGACAATTGGTTTACCTCAATCCCTTGCTACAAGAACCTTATAAGTTAACCATTGTGGGAACCACATACGATCAAACAAACGTGAGATACCAGAAGAGCTAAAAAACAGTCGCTCCAGACCAGTGGGGACATCGATGTTTTGACGGACCCCTTACTCTCGTCTCATACAAGCCGAAACCGGCAAAAATTGTTTACTTGTTATCATCTTGTGATGAAAATGCTACCATCAACGAAGCTATTGGCAAACCAGAAATGATTATGTATTATAATCAAACAAAAGATGGCGTTGACATGGTAGACCAAATGTGTTCTCTGATGTCCTGTAGTAGGAAGATAAATAGATGACCTATGGCTTTATTCTATGGAATGATAAACATTGCTTGCATTAACGCGTATGTAATTTACAGCCATAATGTTAATTGTAAAGGAAAAGAGCCTCTGAGTCGCAAAGCATTTATGAAAAATCTGAGCTTAGGACTGTCTTCGTCGTTTATGCGTAAACGTTTAGAAGCACCTACTTTGAAGAGATATTTGCGAGATAATATCTCTGATATGTTGCCTGATACATCCGACGACCATACCAATGAGCCAGTAGCAAAAAAAAAAGTATTTATTGTTCTTTTTGCCCTTCTAAAAAAGGAGAAAGGCAAATGCGTCCTGCAAGAAATGTAACATTTTGGACAATGTGTTATACGTGAGAAAAAATGTAAATAATTTTAAAACGAAAAGTGACGTTCACTGCAGGAACACTAGAAATAAGCACAAGTTAGATATACCAATTACCAGGCTTAGCAAAGTGAGCAAATCTTTCAAAGGTCAATGTATACGTCTATATAATAAAATCCCAGAAAACATCAAAAATCTTTCAGTTAATAAATTTAAAAAAGTTGTTAAAGAACGTTTGTGTGCTAGGGCTTATTATAAGATAACTGATTTTCTCAATGATAGCAGACCCTGGGAAAAATGAGCTGACTGACTGTAAGCTGCTTCTATATAAATATAACATATTTTTACATACTTTTTGTAAATTAGTATAAGTTACTTTTGTAATTTTCCATCTTTTTAGTAAAAGATGGCCCCGAGCGAGTTTCTTACGCCGGTTCTTCTCGCCGGGTTAGTTCCCGAACCGGTGGTAGGCCTCATGTAGACACGACGTTCTAAAAGTGTTAACTTTGTTAACCTATTTAGAAATAAATATTTTTGATTTTGATTTTGAAAGCTGAGACAGCATTAGATATACTCGGATCTATGGTGCAAGACCCATCTTTTTATGCCACAATGATTGGATCATTGTCTGGCTTTTTTGCAATTACTGCAATTAACACTTTTATTGTCAAATTAGTACGCCTAGGTGTGCTTGCAATTGAGAAGAATATGATAGTATGTAGTATAAAACATTGGATGATGTATTTTAGGACCCATAACTATGATTTTTATGATGTGTCAGTGAATAGGGTAATAGCTTTTTTATCAGATAAATAAAGCAAATTAAATGTGCCAAATATTGTACGATAAATAGTTTTAAATCTGCTCTATCATTATTATGATTGATTTAGAAAAAAGATTACAGACTAAAGAGGTTTATGAAAGGAGCTTACAGAATGAGACCTATGAAACCGAAGTATGATGTAAGTTGGGTACTAATATTGACCTATCGTTTATATCTCTGCAGCAACCCAACGAAGATCTCAGTCTGGAAATTCTTTCCAAGAAATCTGCCAAGAAAAATATCACAATGTCGGTATCGACCTATCATATCATTAGAAACGTCTCACCGGAACAATCGGACACCCCTCGACTCATCGGAAAACGTCTGCAGAATCTATTGAAAAAACTGGGGCCATAGCCCATGATTCAAAACTTGGTCAGGTTATCAGATCGAGAGAATACAAATATTCTTCAATTACAAGTATTGAGTGTCTTATTAAGTACATTACTACCGGCACTGATCGTAAGACATAACGAAACATTCTCAAACCGAGTGATGCAAAGATTATGTAATGCGTCACTCATCGCCTTGGACTTGCAAACTCCGTGGGTAATTGAACAGGTCCAAGTCTCATTACAAAATGTCAACTACTTGGGCGTTTCCACAGATGCAAGTAATCACGGTACTGAAAAAATATTTCCTATTATGATACAATTCTTCGACTGGCAAGAAGGCATTAAAACTGCTGGATGTGCTGAGCACACCCAATGAAACTACTGACACTATAACAGAGATAATTAAAACAAGCTTGCAAAAGTACAACTTGTTGATGAAATGTGTATCATTTACAGCAGACAACGCTAATGTTAATTTTGGCGGAGTTAATCGGTAGCCAGGACAAAATGTTTGGACTAATTTAAAAAACTTTCTGGACAAAGATATCGTAGGATTTGGGTGCCCAGCGCACATACTACACAATTGTATTCAACATGGCACTGATAATCTGCATATTGATATAGAATCTGTAGTAATGGAGCTGTTTAATTATTTTTCCGTATACACCGTACGCACGGAGGCGTTGAAGGATATCAGCAAATATATAGACGTCAATTATCAGAAACTTTTGTTTCATAGCAAGACCCGATGGCTTAGTCTGTTTCCAGCGATAGAAAGAATATTGAAGATGTATGAGCCGTTGAAGCAGTGTAAAGTAAACTGTTCATCGGATATCATTAACTTTACTATGGATGTGGAGACTCATTCCAAACCCTCTAATATAGAAAACTTAGATGCATCATTGGCTTCAAGACCAGGCTCAATCAGTATTTACAGCGATGAGCTGGGTCGTGGTGTCGGGATGCAACTGAGTAAGTTGTATGAAGGACAGTCAGTATGCAATACCTGTATGCCGAGTGCTACATTTGAACAAATAATAAATAAAGTTTTAAGCATTACTCACTGCCCGAATACTACAGTAATAATATTGTCAGGGAGACGGGGAAATGTCAATAAAGATCAATTGGAAAAGTATATAGAATCACTAAGTTTACTTCAAAATGTAAGTAAAGTTATCTTGTTTACATTTCCCTATATAAAACGGTTGCCATGGGAAAACAAATTAAGATATAAACTTAATAGCCAATTGTATAAGGCTGTTAATTGAATAAAACTGATAATAAGATAAACATTATTGACATTAATAATATTCTTAATTATAAATTATGTAAGTTGACATTAGATAGATATTTTCTATCGTTTTATTTTACACGACTTATAGCAAGTACGCTATTCAATTTTTTATTAAAAATTGAATAGCGTACTTGCTATAAGTCATTTCAGCCAAGAATTTGGCTAGTAGGACGATAGCTGCTTTTATTGAGCAGTTTGGTCATAATGATATGACATCTAATGACAGCTTGGAATATGTTCCAAATAAAAATAATTTAAATTAGACTATAAGACAACAGAGGACGTCTCTAGCACTGTAGATTTAATTCAAAATAGTAAACTTAGTTCAGTTACGCTGGTGCATCAAAATATACAAGGAATGTCAAATAAGGAACTAGAAATTGATTTATTTTTAAATAACAATAATGTAGATATTTTATGTATTACTGAACATTGGTTCAAGAAAAATGAAATAATGTTAAATTATAGTATGCACCAGCTGGCAAGTTCTTTCTGCAGAGAAAAATCCATAATAGGTGGTTCACTCATACTAATCAACAAGAATTTAAAATATAAGGAACGTAAAGACGTAGTGAGTCTCTCTACAGAACGTACAACAGAAATATCCTGCGTTGAGGTGGGAAACTTTATTATTATATGTGTATACAGGCCTCCACTAGGGTTATATGATATATTTAAAAAGGACATGGAGATTTTATTAACAAAAATAAGTGCATCTAACAAACACATTTTACTTTGTGGTGATTTTAATATAAATATTTTAGACAACAATTCAACCACTGTTAGATTCACTTCTTTGTTAAAATCATATAATTTGACAAATTTGTTTTATGAACCCACAAGGATCAGTGGCAACTCTGCTACATGCATTGATAATATTTTTACCAACATAGACCCCTTAAATAAAGTCTTAAATATACTTAGTGAAAACTAATATTTTTCCATACCTTAATAAATAGGTGATGTAATGAAAAACAAACATGATCTCACCACAATATATTATGTTCATTTACAAAAGTTCAACACAGTATATAAGTTAGATATTATCTACACATTAAAGTTAATGAATTAAATCGTATAAATTGTTCGCTTAAATTTAATTTCAACTACTAATTTAAATAATTCTTATTGGAGACAACTAAGAATTAATCTCTCAGGGTCGCGTTACTAGTTCGCGTGTCTTGATTAAATTTACTTTACCCATTTATTATTTTTAAGAAATTTTTGAACATTTAGTTTAAACAATCTAAGATGACTATAATTATCTAATCACAACGAGTCCTGGTGTTGATTCAGTCGACCATCTGCGCGGTGGCGGCTCCGAGAGAAAACAGAGTTAACGGTCGGAGTGTCCACCGGGCAAATGCCTAGCTCTAGACCTTGTGACACTGACCTGTGTGCCGAGTGCGAGTTTCATGTGAAAAGATCAAGTGATTTTACTTCGGCGTAATTGAATAAACTCCTAACTCGGCGACTGTCAAGATTAGGCGAGTATGAGTTACGATCGAGCCAAACCACTTGATCTGCGTTTACTCATCGTGAGAGGCAAGCATTTGTTTCGTAGTGTTGGTAGTATTGAAACGTCAAATTATTAACCAACAAATTTTAGTAGTGTTTATTTTATGAGAGAAGTAAACCAAACGAATGGTGTATTTAAGTTGTATGGGTTACCAAACAATATACTTGATTCTTGTTTACCTACGTTTTAGAGATTACCTAGTAACTTTCGTGTTATAAACTAATTATTTTATACACTTCAAATATGAGGACAAGTTGTTCGCAATTCGAGTTGATGGTTTCGTATATGGAGGAGTAAGTTTTAAATAATATAATTACCTATTTACTATTATGTTAACCATACCAGTGAAATATACAATGTAGAAAGCGGGCGGCAAGCTCACGGTTTAAATTGAAAATTTTTGGACTTTTCAGACATGGGGATATCACAAAGCCAACCTCAGATGCGAGTGGCAGGCTTAAATTTATGCAGAATTGGGAACAATTGACAAACCTTCTTAATAGCGATGGGAGTGGTGCAACAAAAACTGTTGATAGGTGGAGGAAGGTTTGACATCTTGTTTGCTGTTTGCAAAGGTTTGAGTACTTTACACTATATTTCATTTATATATTAATTTATTACTGCTTGTTAAGGTGTGGAGTGATTTCAAAAACAACACAAAAAAAAAAGCTGCTAGGCTTCACAAAGCTTCTATAGGAACTGGTGGTGGTCCTGCTGCTTTTGCAAAGCTTACCGACCTCGAGCAGAGGGTATTACAATTGGTTGGGGTGCAATGTGCGACAGGGCTGCCTGCTGAAGAGGCTGGGCTATCTCAGGTTTTTTGCTATTTTAATAACAGCTTATATTAATTAATATAATATATAAATTTCAAATGTATTTATATTTTTTTACAATAAAATTTAATTTTACACAGATAACTCAGCCTGCTACTCGTACACCACCTCCGCTATCAACACCACTGACCCAGCTGGATCCGCAAGTGATTCTCAGTATGTTCTTGTTCTTTTTTTTATGAAATTAGGGGGCAAGCGAGCAAACGGGTCACCTGATGGAAAGCAACTTCCGTCGCCTATGGACACTCGCAGCATCAGAAGAGCTGCAGGTGCGTTGCCAGCCTTTTAAGTAAGAATAGGGTGATAGGGGAGGGTAGGGAAGGAAACAGGGGAGGAGAGGAAAGGAAATATGGGAGGGTAGGGAAGGCAAAAGGATAGGGGATTGTTCCAAGCAATATGATTTAATTTCAGGTTTATTTTAGGAACAAAAAATTAATATTATTTTACATTTAGGTTGCGAGCCTCATGACACCTCTGAAGTCATCTCACAGCCCCGAGTCATTGTGCAACAGGCAGAACGTAAGACTGTTTTATTATTAATTGCAAATGATACGATGACTTGATGATGAGTTGATGAATTTATTATATTTTCAGATGTACTACCATGGGATGCACCGGGACCATCAACTCAATTTGCACCTGCAGACTCAAATAATGTAGAAGTGGAAAGTAAGATACTAAGATTACAGTTAAATTGTATGTTGTTATAAAACAGTTTGATCAGTCACTTTAAAAAAGTAATTGAATTTCCAGTTATTCCATGGAACTCGAACCAGAGTGGACCCATTTCATCACCACCTCATGTTTTTGAGGAAGTGCCAGTGGAAAGTGAGTTTGTTTTTAATAATGCAAAGACCATAAAAATATTTATTTATTTATTAATAATAAGTAATCATAATACAATATGTTTATTAATGGTAACATTTTTTTATTCCATAGATCCAGATACACTAATGCCTGCGCGCCCTACCACTCCACCAGCGATTCCGCGGCCTACTTTGTCTGGGCAGACACCACGTCGTTCTGGAGTGGCTCGAGCTCTCGTTTCTCCTCGACATCCTCGGGGAAGTCGGGCAAGGGCCTCTCCTAGAAGACGTGTGAGACCAGCCCACACAGAGCAGGCAGCTCAACATTTTTTAAATTCTGATGTGGAGTGGAGAAATTTCCGAATCCGACAGCATCAGGACTACATGGAGAATAAAAGGGAAGCTAGTCGGATTCGGATAATGGAGCTGCAGGGCCAAAGAGAATGGCAGGCGTTAGGGACGAGAGCCCTTGACATGTTAGAAAAGATTGTAAATAAATTTTGTAATAATTAATAACTGTAAATACAGTTATTTATTATTACAAAATTTATTAATGAGGGAATAGGGTAGGGGAGGGTAAGGAAGGGAATAGGCGAGAGTAGGGAAGGGAATAGGGCAGGGGATTGGGCCTCCGGTAAACTCACTCACTCGGCGAAACACAGCGCAAGCGCTGTTTCATGCCGGTTTTCTGTGAGGACGTGGTATTTCTCCGGTCGAGCCGGCCCATTTTTGCCGAAGCATGGCTCTCCCACGTCATTTTTTTAACCGACTTTCGCTTCATTAGTTATGTCTTTTTGTAAAAAGTCTAGACTTCTAGAGCATTAAACTGTTTTGTTTTATTTTGTTGTATGTTTGTTTGTTAAAGGTTAAGTTTATAAATAAAAAATCACTTAAAATAGGTATGTTTTATTGTTGATATGTTTTATTTATAGTAAAATTAAGAAATAAAGACTGAACCTGACTGAAGACCTTATCAAAGACAAGAATTTTTCACTATAAGCCTGTATAATGTGCCAGAATTATTTTAGCTTGTACAGTCCATACTAATATTATAAATGCGAAAGTGTGTCTGTCTGTCTGTCTGTTACCTCTTCACGCTCAAACCGCTGAACCGATTTTCATATTCTATTGACTGCAACTAACAAAATATATCACTAATTCACTACATTTTTAAGTTCTAACTGCTTTATTCTTTTACGCAAAATTGTATGGACGGTGGATCTTGTCTTTTATCGAATTCTCCTGACTAACAGGCTTCTAGCCAATCTGCCTCTGATTAAATCAGAGCTTATTTCGCCTGCTTCAGCTTGGTTAATTTCCACACTCTCTTCGGGTTCCACATCTGGAAATAATTTGCATTTACATAGGTATTCATTTTATTGATTTGTAATTGCAATAAAAATATTTATCAAAGAAAACAAACCTTCAAAGTCGTCTACTATGCCTTGGTCGATACAGATGTTGTGCAGCACAGAGCAAGCTAGAATAATTCTAGCGCTCTTCAGTGGCTTATAATGAAGAACTCTATCTTTATGCAAACACCTCCATCGATTTTTTAGTCTTGAAAAAGTATTTTCAATTACTACTCGTGCTTTTTTATGTTTTTCATTATAATTTGCTTCTGGTGTATTATGTTCAGCATCTAATATGGGTGTCATTATCCATGGTCTTTGAGGATATCCAGAATCACCTAAAATTAAAATATAATACACATACATAATGTATTGTTTTATTAGGGTTCCGTACCCAAAGAGTAAAAACGGGATCCTATTACTAAGACTTCATTGTCTCTCGTCTGTCCGCCTATCCGTCTCCAGGCTGTAACTCAAAAACCGCTGTAGCTAGACTTCTGATATTTTCACAGATTATGTATTTCTGTTGCCGTTATAACAAAAAAAACTAAAAACAAAATAAAGTTAATAACTAAAGGCCCGTATCCTGTCCCATACATCATGGGCTTTTTTGCTAGATATCAAACATGGTAACAAGTAGGCACTTAAAATTTTTATAAGATCCTTAATAATTATACATTGTTCTTTAATTATAACTATTATTATCAATAAAATAAAATAAATATCCTATACAAAAACACATTCTTTGCCATGTTTGCTCTATAGCGGTACGGAACCCTTCGTGCGCGATTCATACTCGCACTTGGCTGATTTTAACTTTTTTAACTGAAATTAAAACTTTCTAGACGCATGCAGGATACTTGACAATTTTACGTACCTAGAAGCCAGACCATTTCTCCATTTTGATGCAGAGATTGAATATATGTATTTATATCACTATTCTCCCAAATAAAGGAATCGTGGTTAGCACCACCAAATTTGGGATTCACGCTTAAAATACGATATTCATCATCACACACCTGAAAAAATTAAATAAAATTTAATCTAAGTATGTATATTTTTTTCTACATTAATTATTGAAGAAGAAAAAGAAATATTATTTTGATATTTCTTTTTCTTCTTCTTCCTAGTCATATCCTCATGGCTCAAAATAATTTACTTTCTGGGATAGGGCTCTCCACTTGTCTCTGTTTTTGGCTTTTGGTTTTTGTTTACTGTCTGTGCTGGTACTGCCCTCTAGCATGAAAGCATTGAAATAATATTATTTCCGAGCCGAGAGATAGCAAATGATAGCACACCCTGGACCGGTTTTATATTACTATTTAGGTAGATATCAGTTATCACTAACCATTTGAACATTAAGAGAGTGATAATGTTTGCGGCTGTAGTAAAGATGCTCTTCGGCTTTAGATGGAACAACAATTTTGAAATGGCTGCCATCCACACACCCAATCACTCCAGGAATTCCATATTTCATAAAATATCTATAAAATTATTAGAATATTAATAAAACTAAGTGATAAATTTGTAATACCTAATAATAATAATAAATATTCTTTATTGTGCACACACTAAGAAGTAAAATTACAAAAATAATAATAAACTTATAACTAGTGGCCTTATTATTAATTAGTAATTTCTTCCAGGCAACCACAGGCAAAGGACAGTATGTTATTGATATTAGATGAATGTGCAATAATATTAGGTATGTAATTATGTTAATAATAGGTTGCATGTCCTACCTTTGACTAATACGTTGTCTGGCAGCTGGGCTCTCCGGAAAACAAATATATTTATTAAGAATATTGCTATGAGTCAACGCCTGTGTTACCTCTTCAATATATACACTGCACATTTTTTGACTCAAGTGCTTAGCTGCTCCAACTGGCTTTTGATACGAGCCAGATGCGTAAAAGAATAAAGCAGTTAGAACCTAAAAAAGTAGTGAATTAGTGATATATTTTGTTAGTTGCAGTCAATAGAATATGAAACAAATTGTGCTTTGAATAAAATACAAATGTTTAACCCTACGAATAATATAGTTTTTTATTATTGGTAGGTTCAATTAACCCTTTTATTAGCAGCTGTTAGTATTAGAGCAAAACAGAAAAATACGTACTTTTAGTTGAAGAGAAACTCGTTGGGAAGATTTCAAATTTGTTAATAATTCAAGCTCTCTGCACAACCACTTAAACATTTGTTTAGTTATGCGATAGCGATCCCGGAATTGTTTCTCTGAGAGGTCTAGCAGTGCATTGAAAGATGCACGAGACCTTGCATTGCTCCAAGCGGTATAATTACGGCTATCGTCTGCCTCCGCAGCTGCAAACATTCTCCAGGCGAAAAAAGAGGGACTGGCCATGATATTATGCTACTTTTTAAAATAAATTATATATAAACTCTGAAAATATTTTTCTAACTCCACGATTTCACTATGAAAAACACAAGTGATAAATTTACTACGGTATAAATGAAATAAACTCCAAAGTTAATGAATTGAAATGTCAAAAATGCAACTCGCACTAGCCCTATACTTGAACCCACCAATCACAGGCTTTAACGCTGTCACCTTCGATCGCATAAACAATCCCCGTATTTGTTATCTTGTACGTAAAAAACTCGCACTACCATATTTTGTTTCTCACGTTTACAACTAGGTGGCGCTGAACAAATCTCATACAAATTCCTAGAAAACGCAAAACGCTCTCACGATCGAATTCAAATGAAAAAACTCACACTTAGCACTCTGGATTGATGTGGAGTGAAGATACTTAGGATTGTACCTTATATCCTTCTATACAACATTTAACTGGACCTCGGTATGAGTTTCATCGAACAATACTGTGACTTCTGAAACAGTCAAAGAAGCTAGTTCATTAGGAAATGTTCGAATCTTGTTGCTACAATATATTTAAAAGGAGAAGAATAGAAATATTGTAAGACCCATCTGAAAAAAAACAAGACATCTATGAGAAAAACATCTAACAACTACAATACCGAATTAATGGAAATTATGGTTTGTAGATACCACGGCGGCTGCTACAACATAATTATTTGAGTTTTAAAAGACTAAACCATTGCCATCGTGATATTCCCACCTCTGCCTGTAAAACAACGAATGCAATCAAACCATGTGCTAAACCCTAGGGCTTCGGATTTGAAAAAATATGATATCAGCATCATAAGACACTTACCGCTATTATTTATTTTTGGCTTATAAGCCATGAGATCTATAAAATAGGTGCGATTTATTTAGATTACTTGTATGCATCTGAAGACTTCGCCCCTCTTGAAAAACAGCTACAAAATACAAATGATCTATAATCCAACTCTTGACCAAATGGCAAATGTCAATGTCCTCATGACATTGACATAATGACAGGTAATGACATTAATGTGTGTATTCGGAAATTGCCATAGGAAAAAAAAACACGATACAACTAAAAAAATTGAATGCAAAGAAATTGCAACGTTACAAATTACAATACACCTCCACCAACGAAAGTTTCGAACCGGTGAGAAACTTGTCTTGTGCAGTACACCTACTACAAAAAGTGTCTACTTTTGAGCCCAAATTGTCTCATGTGGACAGTTTGATGGATTCGGTCGGAGACCACTAGTACTGTAAACTTTAGATATATTATATATATGTTTATAATTAATTCGGTTTAAGCGTTTACCCTTAGACTTGATTTTGAAGTACAGACATCATTAGTACGGATAATCGGAAAGTGAGATTTTGAACTTCTACTCACTCATCAGGTCATTAAGTCATTTTACATGTAATGAAATAAAATAAATAAATAAATAAATAAATAAATAATAAATAATAAGTAGTTGAACTGCCTTCTGGTTCCTACTCTTAGATATTAACTATATTTTAACTTCATATCTTATGGGTATAGCTCCGCCACCAATTGATACGGATAGCGTTATTTATTCGCATCCCTCATACTTTTATATTAATTTATAATTATATATATATATATATATATATATATATATATATATATATATATTGTTATATTTCTATATTTTCTTAAACCTTTAACTTTTGGAGTAGATATAGATTTACAGTGTCTAGGTCTGAGGAGATTCCACTCGTGGCAAGAAGTTGAATCTTGGGTCGTATAGGCGTTAGACTCATTGCTAGCAAGCGTTTCTCTTTGCTATACAGTAGTTTCGCTCGTATCCTTGGTTACTATCAGTCATTAGTAGTGTTTTCAATTCAGATAAAATGCAAGCATCTAAGAGGAAAGTTAAGCGTCGTAGTCTTAAGAGTATTAACGGCAACATTTTCAAGCCACCTATCATTCCACAGGTTTATAGTCTCACACCTTTTAACCAAGCAATCATTAGGCTGCGTGAGCTGTGCTGGGTGAGCTCGGTGCTCTAAGTTACCGTGGAACGTCACATTTGGTGACATTCATGCTGTTATGACTAAACCACTAGGTTTTACTGGTGTTACATTCACTGGTGAAGGCGGCTTTGAAATTAGATTAATATCTATCATGGTCTGGAATATAGTCGATGAGAATAGCGACTTGACCTTAGCCGTTAGGGATCCTTCTGGAACCTCTAACACCGAACTCGCCCGTGTCGATTCTATGGGCATGAAGAATATGTATGCTCGAACTGGGTACAATTATCCGGTTAGCGTTTCAAGCTGTGTTTATCATAGCGTCAAAGATGCATCCAGACAGGTTGCGTCAATATATGCAAGTAAGCCTGGTTATGAACTTCCATTTAAAAGTGCTTTGGCGTGGTGCTTACTTTTCTGTTACATCTACCCTTGGCTATGAAGATTTCAAACGTACAGGTAGACGACATGACGCATCTGTATCAGACGACATTGATGATGAAATTGACGAAATGGAGTGTAAACTCCGTATATTTGAGCTTCGTAAAGCCAAGTGCATGTCATCAGCTAATAGTGCATGCTAATAACACTATGTGTTGCGTGCCTAAACATTTATCCATATTACTTTATAATTTAATTAGTTTATCCACCTTCTGTGGCCCGAATTTATTTAAAATTATGTTTGTATACTTTCTTTCTTTCGTTTACTCGGAAAAAAAAAGAAATTGCAACGTTACATTAGCTCTGATCACTGTGGACAACGAGCTATTTTCCCCATGAACAAGAATTTCAAAAAAGTATGTAAAAACAAAAGTACGTGTATCCCAATTAATGATAAACGTATTGAGAAGTTTAGGGGTGAAATTATATCTAAGATTGCAAATTTAGAATATCATAGTAGCCCGGATATGACATTTGGTAATATTTTCAAATTAATTAAAAACAATCTTGATACTACCTTCACCTCTAAGACAGTTGGAAAAAACAATAAGAGTAAATTTAGTGAATGGGCTACACCAGGTATTATGAAAAGCAGATTAAAATTGTATGACCTTTATAATGAAAGAACTATAAATCAAAGTGAACACTTTAAAAACTATGTAAGATTATATTCAAAAATATTTAAGCAAGTTTGTAGGACTGCAAAATCTATTCACATTAGAAACAAAATTAAGAATTCAAAAAATAAAGTAAAGACAACATGGCAAATAATAGCAAGTGGAAGAGTCGCCAGTCACAACTCAGATTTTAAATTAAATATAGATAACAAAAATATAACTTCCGACAATGACGTTGCGACGGCTTTTGAGAAAATTTTTGCTGACATTCCAGTTTCAATTACAAGAAACTTAAAGGACTCTCCTGATGATGCTATATTGTTACTTAAAGAAAATGTAAATGAATGTGATATCGACTTTAGATTTAAAGAAGTAGGTCCTCAAGACATTATAAAAACTTTCAATTTACTAAATATTAAGTACAGTACCGACATGTGGGGCCTATCAATGAAAGTTATTAAATCTATAGTCGATGTTATCGTGCCCTACTTAGCGACTATTTTTAATGATTGTATAAAAAGTGGCGTATTTCCTGATCTAATGAAACACAGTAAAGTTTTACCTCTTTTTAAATCTGGTAGTAAGTCGGACCCGTCTAATTTCCGACCTATATCTATTTTACCGACATGAACATGAAAAGATAATACTGAATCAATTACTAACGCACTTTAATATAAATAATATTTTACATAATAAACAATTTGGATTTACAAAGAGACGGTCTACTACAGACGCAGGCGTTGAATTGATCAGTAGTATTTTTAATGCCTAGGAGACGTCGCAGCATACTCTAGGAGTTTTTTGCGATCTCTCAAAGGCTTTTGATTGTGTGCAACACAAAACATTGGCCAGGAAACTCTGTCACTATGGCATAAAGGCACAGCACTCGCCCTCCTAAAATCGTACTTCTCAAATAGAACTCAGAGGGTTGAGATAAATGGTAAAAAATCTGCTGGTGCAAAAATTGAAATGGGGGTCCCACAGGGGTCTATATTAGGACCCTTCCTGTTTCTTATTTATATAAATGATCTGCCATTCTTAATTAAAGATAAACATGGGATAGTATTATTTGCTGATGATACATCTCTTACATTCAATATCAAACGGCTTAATGCGTGTTATGACGAAGTAAATAATGCTCTCTCAAAGATTGTACATTGGTTTAGCGTTAATAATCTTTTACTTAATAGTAAAAAAACAAAATGTATTAAATTCAAATTGCCCAATGTACGGCAAACGGAAACCAATGTGCTTTTAAATGGTGATGTTATAGAGCTAGTGGATACAGCTGTATTTTTAGGTATTACATTAGACTCCAAGCTTCAGTGGGGCCTTCATATTGCTGGGTTGGCCGACAGTTCAGCAGCATATGCAGTAAGTAAGATTAGACAATTTTCAGATGAAACAACAGCACGTCTAGTGTATTTTAGTTACTTTCATAGTGTTATGTCCTACGGCATTTTGTGCTGCAGAAGCGAGCTGTTCGGGCAATCTACAAGCTGGCCCGTAATACTTCACTTAGAGAAAAATTTAAGGAAACTGGAATCTTAACTGTTGCTTCTCAATATGTCCTATCAAATGTATTATATGTTAAAAAGAATATATATATCAATTCAAGAAAAAATGTGATACCCATGGGAGAAATACTCGTAATAAACATAAGCTTGAAATTCCGGTGACTAGACTTACTTAAGTCAAAAATTCTTTTAAAGGTCAATGTATACGCCTTTATAATAAGATCCCAGAAAACGTTCAAAATCTCTCAATTAATAAATTTAAAAAAGTTGTTAAAGAACGTTTGTGTACCAAAGCGTACTATAAAGTTACTGATTTCATGAATGATAGTACACCTTGGGTCGCCCCCTGCAGAGCTGTTTCTGTATAATGTATATTGTACACTCGTATTTTATTTAGTCATAATGACACTGTAATTTTATATATTTTTTTGTAATTGACATTGGGACCTTTATGACCCGCTTTACGAAATTCCGCAAACACGAATGAAACTTATATTAGTTTTTAGATAACATTGAATTAGTTGTGATTAAGTAGTTTTTTTTTAAATAAAAGTAGTGGGAATCCAGAGATAATCGCAAAAATATGTTGTACTTTTTTCAGGTTTTAATATTCAATAATATTAGAAAATAATTAAGATAAATGAGGCAGGCCCTTAAGACTATCATAGAATAGACGTGCGGGGGAATGCGGTGTGGACGGGGGACGGGGGCTGGTAGATAAAAAAAACTGGTTTCGCTACCTGCGCGTGAGCACGTCATCGCAGCGCTTCTCCCCGCCCGCCGCGCAGTCCTTCGTCGTTTGTCGTTGCGATCTGTGCGTTCCTTCCCTGTTTCTGGATTTATTACATACAACCTGTGGCTTTGTTTTGCGGACTTTTCGATTTTTCTCTTTTGGATTGGAATTAAGTTGAAATGGAGAGACCTAACCGTTGTATTGTGTGCGATAGGTCTGTATTACGGCGTAGAAAACATAGACTTACTCAAGCACTACTTGAAACAAACAGAGGCCATGTGGAATTATTTTTACAACAAATAGCGCCACCGTGGCGCTATTTGTTGCTCAAATAGAGTATAAGGAGCTACTAAGACATGTACCTACAAGATGGTTGTCTCTTTTGCCAGCTATAGATCGCTTAATTCAGAATTGGCCTGCTGTTAAGCATTATTTTTTAGTAAAAGGTCCAGACAACTGCCACAAGGTGCTATGGGATTTTATTTCAAAAGGTTGTTGTAGCACCGATTATATAAATAATGACGAAGAATGTAAAAAGGAAGCTAAGAATGACTGTTACCTCTTCTTCTTAAGCAATCTGTTGCCTGAATTTACAAAAGTGATATTGCTATTAGAAAGCGAGAGTTTCACTATTTTGGACATTGATCACGCCATGCGTAGTCTTCACGACCAATTAAAAAGTAGGATGGCTGATAATTTTTTTGGGAGCAAAGTCAGAGCCATCTTCAGGAAGCTCGTCGAAAAAGAAAGAGCTGAATTCACATCACAGGTGCACATTTTCCTACAAAGAGCGATTAAATATTTAGAAGAAAGGTATGATTTTGGCCACGATGGAATCTACAAAAAGTTTGAACTTTTGTCTCTTAAATCAGAGGAATTAAAATTGACTTGGGAAGTGCTTTCTGAATTTCCCACAGTACTGAACATAGAGGACGCTGTTAATATTGACTCCCTTTACACAGAATTCGCATGTCTGAAAACTGTATATGAGGCGCTTCCGAAAGACTTGCCAAACGACGAAATATGGGCCTACTTCTTTAGAAATAACACGTCCTTAAATTTTACTAATTTAAAGAAAGTAGTTTGTTTTGTTCTGTCAATTCCAACAAGCAATGCCTTTTGCGAAAGGGTCTTTAGCCAACTGAATAGTTTATGGACTAAAGAGCGAAATCGAATGTCCATGGATTTAATCAAGTCTGAACTGCAGACTCGTATAAATTTTGACGTGCCTTGCTCAGATATTTTGTCAGTTTTGCAAAGCTCTGATGGAGAAAAATTGATAAAAATGGCAAAATCCAGCGATAAATATTTAAAAAAATAACCTTTTCGTAGTTTTATTTTACGAGTATAATCAGAGAGTTTTATTATTTTTGTTAAAAGTTAACTTGCATTTTTATTTTATTTTTTTATTTTAGGCACCACGAAAACTAAATTTAGAAGAGAAAGATTTTTTTTTCAGTTAGTTACGATTTAATTTATAATATAGTTTTCATTTTCTACCAAAGTTTAAATTTATTAATAACCTAAGTGCTTGTTTTTATTCATATATAACGTGTTGATTTACTACCAAAGTTTAAGTTAAGTGGTCGATTTTATTCATATGTAACGTGTTGCTTTACTACCAAAGTTTAAGCTAAGTGCTCGATTCTATTCATATATAACGTGTTGATTTACTACCAAAGTTTAAGCTAAGTACTCGATTTTATTCATATATAACGTGTTGATTTACCAAAGTTTAAGCTAAGTGTTCAGTTTTATTCATATATAATGTGTTGATTTATTACCTAAGTTGTAAGTATAAGCGAAAAATTGTAATTAGCGTTAAATACCTACTAAGTACGTAAATACCTATCTATTAAAAATATGTTTTTGAAAATAAATGGCATTTTCCTTCTCATATCCACTCGAGCGCTACCTGCCGACGGTCGGCAGATAGAAAAAAGCACTTGAGCGCTGACTGCCGATGGTCGGCAAGTTGTTCGATCTTCGGCTTTATGCTTCTATTTTAAAAACAAATATAGCTATCCTATTCTAATAAACAGCATTTTGTAGTGGAAGAATAAGACAAGTATATTATACAGCCACAATGTTTGGCCAACGTTAAAAAGCGACGCATGACGCCATTCTATCTATGGTAAATCTGTTAGTGTTCTCTCGAATTTAACAAGTGTCGTACATAATTAAAATTTAGTGTTTTTGAGAATATTACTGTTGAAAACGAAAGTACAGTGTCTATTTTATTAATATAGCTATAAGTTTAATATGTATTTACTATATTACTTTCACAATTTTACTTCAAAGACAAGTAAGTCGTAAAAATCACGATATTTTTTTTATAGTAATTGTGTTTTTGCATATTAAATTCAACACTTTCTCGTAAAAGGCTTTTTAATCCTATAAACAATATCATTAGTTATTACTTTAAACAAACATTAATCATGCTACTTAAGCCAAATTGACGAAATTTTGATTTTTCTAACATAATAACAACTACTGCCGACCGTCGGCATGTGACGCTTCGAGCGTTTAGAAGGAATTGCATAATGTGGATACGACTTCCTAAGACTACTATGTTGGGTTTAAAATAAATAGATAAATATATAGATATATATTTATCTATTTAATAAATATAATATATAAGTATATATACATATATATTATAAAATATTTTGATATTAAATGCGATGGTTTTCTTGGTGTTTTTTTTATATTTTGCGCTTTATATTTTGGTGACAGTATCTGCTTTTTTTGCTTTAGTATTGAAAATATGGATGGTGGGGCGAGAAACTCTGGTCGAGGTCGAGCTGGTGGTGTGGGAAAGAGAAGGGGTGGTAGAGGTGTAAGGGGACAGGGTCGTGGCCGGGGTGCTAGGGGACGTACCAATCCAACTGGTGAAAAGTAATATACTTTTTTCTGTTTTAACGTGTCGTTAAATATGAGTACACTTTAAAACTTATAAATAAATTTAATAAATATGTTTTATATATTTTTAGTTTTCTTATTGGAGTCGTTGACGACGGAAGTAGTGGGTCTCTTCTAAGAGATAACCCTTTGGAGAGACCACTTCATCAAAGACGGCAGCGACTTTATCAATTTTATGATGAGTCAGCTAAGTATGTTTTGTATGACTTGAGTTGAGTTACTTAAATTATATTTTATTAAAGTATTTTTAATTAATTAATTTTGTTTATTTCAGTGTACTAATAGATGTAGAGGATAATATGGCGGACGTGGAGATGGAGCCGTAAGTCTTTTTATTAGTTGAAACTATGACTTACCTTACTTACCTTGCCTACTTAGTAAATACTATCGGGTTTTTCAGGGCTAGACTTTCATTATCGTTCAGCGCTCTGCCAACGCAGAATGAAATTTTGCCGCCGTCTCCTGCTGCGTAAGTTTTTTTTACTAATACTAGCTGTCCCGGTAATCTTCGTTTCACTTATCCAATCCATTCGGTTCAGCCGTTTTCGAGTTTTAGCGCGACAAACATATTTTAAAATCCATTTTTATATTTATATAGATTTCGCCTTGTGTCATTAACAAAGCTTTTATTTTCAGGTTCGAGACTTATGGAGGTAGCGCTCCAGGGACTCCAAGTAGTGCCCTATCGTGAGTGAAAAATTCTTGCTATTCGTACTGGAATGTTTAATTATACTATACGCTTATTCTGTATATCTGCTCTATCAGTTGTAGATAGTACTTTAAACTCTATCTCATATATAATATATTTTTAACTAGGTATCCCGACAAACATTGTTTTGCAGTATAAAGTATTTCTGATTTTGCCCATATTATTTTATTGAAGTAACTAATCTTTTATTTTCAGGTTAGAGTCATTTGGAGGTAGCAATCCTGGCACTTCAAAGAGTAGCCAGAGGATGCCACCTTCATCTGCCCCGTCGTAAGTGTAAAAATATTGCCATATATATATATATATATATATATATATATATATATATATATATATATATATATATATATATATATATATATATATATATATATATATATATATATATATATATATATATATATATATATATATATATATATATATATATATATATATATATATATATATATATATATATATTAATGTGAATTTGTTTACTTTGCGCTAAGGAAACCAAATTTCTCTTCTTTTAGAACGAGCACCTCCAAGCGTGTCCCGCCATCCAGCAGAAGGGCTTTGCGGCTGGACGAGATCGACTACTACGTCAATCATGGCAAGTAATTTAAATATGTAACGATGTCGTTACTTTTATATGTCAGTCACCCTTTCAGTAACATTCATGTTTTATCTTTACAGGAAGTGAAGACGACAGTGACAGCAGCAGTGACGAGGAAGGTGGTCTATTTGCCACTTTTGTACCCAGATCGCAACGCATCTATTTTGATCTGGGTGATGACATAGACTCACCAGACTCTCCTGCTGCTCCGTCACCTTCGCAAGAGCCCCATGCTTCGGGCGAAGCCCCGTCGGTTGTGGACGTCGATCAGGCCTCTCCTGCTGTTGCGTCACCTTCCCAAGAGCCCCAGGCCTCGGGCGAAGTCTCATCGATTGTGGCTTCGCCGGAGGACTGGAGGCCTAAGGGACTTTTTGATTTTACATGGGAGCACTTTCCTTCTAATCCGGTGCCTCCGAATGAAAGAAGGGAAGCGTTTCGGTCAGAAAACGTGGGACCCGCAGATATTTTTCCGAGTCCATATGAGGCTTTTGTCGCCATATGGACTCCCGATTTTGTAGAAAAAATAGCAGCCGAGACCAATCGATATGCTCAGCAATTGACTGACAGGAAACTACGTGAAGGCGGTCTCGGACCAAACAGCCGCATCACTAACTGGAAAGATGTGACCGCAGATACTATTCATGTGTATTTTGCCTTAATTACAGCGACTGGCATTACAATAAAAACTGACATAAAAGAATACTGGGCAAAGGATGAAATAACGTGGAGTCCCTTTTTCTCACGATACATGAGTTATAATAATTTTTTGTTGATAAATATGTGTCTACATTTTGTGGACAATAGTAATATAAATATCCAGACCCTAACCCGCCCGCAAGCTAAGTTGTACAAAATTCAGCCCGTAGTACAGCACCTGAACAGCCGCTTTCAGGAGCTGTACAACTTAAATAAAAATATTGCGTTGGACGAATCACTCACCGAATGGAAAGGCTGGCTTTCCATCAAACAGTACATAAAAAATAAATCGGCGGGCATAGGCGTCAAAACCTACGAGGTGTGTGACTCGTCCACCGGATACCTCTGGCGGTTCAAGGTGCATGCTGGTAGAGAGGAAGGCGCAGTGACTCAAGATTTGGGTTACACCTCAAATCTTGTTCTCGAACTCCTCGAGGGGCTCGAGAATAAAGGTCACTGTGTCTGGATGGACAATTTTTACAACAGTCCAGCCCTCGCACGTGTTTTAAAATCAAAGGGGTTTGATTGTGTTGGCACACTTAGGACAAATCGCCAAGGTGTGCCAGCAGAAATCAAACAGTTAAAAAAATCAGATATGAGGGTGGGCCAGATTTCAGGCTGCACTAGTGGGGACGTCGACATCGTGGTATGGCGAGATGCCAATCGCGTGGCGATGATATCGACATACCACGGTGCCGCCGTCCACACTGCAGAAATGAAAACAAAGCCCATCGTCGTATATGATTACAACGTATGTATGGGTGGCGTTGATAGAAAGGACCAGATGCTGAGTACGTATCCGTTAGAACGGAAACGTACTCGCATCTGGTACAAAAAATTTTTTAAGCGTCTTTTAAATGTTAGCATTTTAAATGCATTTGTTTTACACCGCGACAGCGGCACAGGGCACATTCGACAACACCGGGCGTTCAGAAAAGAGTTAGTGTTGCAGTTGCTGCAGAAACACCACCGCCAGGACGCATCCATTGACATTGTGCCCCGTACGTTGCAGAAGCGCGGGCCACTATTGTCTCAGGAAGTACTCAGTCACTTTCTGAAACAATATGGGCTCGTGCCGAATACAACACGGAACGAACGGATTCGGCACTCATGCGTCCTGTGCCACAAGCGGCAATCTACTTACTGCCCGGCTTGCAATGTGCCCCTGTGCATTGATTGCAGTGTTGTCTATCACAGTTAAATCTATACATATATTTAAGATTTTTATTATATAATATCTATGGACGCTTCACACCACGTCAGTCTGGTCCCGTGCTTATTTCATCCTTTGCCCAGTATTCTTATATATTTAAGATTTTTATTATATAATATCTATGGACGCTTCACACCACGTCAGTCTGGTCCCGTGCTTATTTCATCCTTTGCCCAGTATTCTTATATATTTAAGATTTTTATTATATAATATCTATGGACGCCTCACATCCTGTCAGTCTGGTCTCGTGCTCAGCATTCTTATATATTTAAGATTTTTATTATATAATATCTATGGACGCCTCACACCCTGTCGGTCTGGTCTCGTGCTCAGCATTCTTATATATTTAAGATTTTTATTATATAATATCTATGGACGCTTCACACCACGTCAGTCTGGTCCCGTGCTAAGTACCTAAGGACTTGTGTTACATATATACACCTTTGAAATTTGGCACATTTGTTCAGACACTGATGAACAAAAAAAGAATTACTCAAATCGGTCTTGTAGTTCCGGAGATATGCGAACACAATCATAAAAACATACATACATACATACACTTTTGAAATTTGGCACATTTGTTCAGACACTGATGTGGACTAACATATCCAAAAATCGGGCAGTTCTGAAAATATTACATACATACGCGTCGAATTGATAACCTCCTTTTTTTGAAGTCGGTTAATAACCTCCTTTTTTGAAGTCGGTTAAAAACGGTACAGTTATAAGCATTTCACCTTAGAATGCCATACTTAGTATTAATAATGTAAAAAAAGTCTTAAGTAATAGTCACGCGAATGGCGTATCCATACTATGACATTGTCATGGATTTTGGTTAGTATGGAAAAGTTGGACGTTTTTAACCAAAGATTATACATTGAAAGCAGTCGATTTATTAAAGTGTTTTGATAATGTTAGAAAGAGTATTTATTATTGTTTTAGGAACAGTAAAAATATTTAAAAACAAATGAGTAGTTTTATAGCTATAGTCATTTTACCAGGACACTATTGTGTTCACTCGAATATTAGCCCTTTTTGCTGAGGAATGTAAACTCATAAAATCCATTCTAAACAAATTTAAGTGGCATGGTATCGATTGCCAACATCTTTAACTGTAAGAAAACATAAAAATGTTAACAAAATTTGTCACAGCTGTAGCTTTACCAGCAAGATAAAAAAAGGTCATTATTAACCTTTTGTTTCGGTCACTTTCTAACATACCTGTTTGTAAGTTGTTCATAATGCTCATAATTTGTATAAATGTGGGCTATTTTGTGACTCAATCATAAGACCATGTATCTAACTTTATAAATAACACAAATTTTAGTACTTAAGTATGTAAATGTGATTTATAATAAGGTTTTTAATAAAACAACTGGTAAATTATACATTTTTTTTGCGTTTTATTCAAGTTTTCTTGCGTTGATTTTCTTTTTTTTTTAATTCAGCGTCATAGTCCGATAGGAAATTTAATCTAGTTTCTTAAAATATATAATATGTCTAAGTTTTAATAATAAAATTGCGTAATATCCTTCAAAAACAAAACCAAGTCGCGCCGACTGCGAATCGCGCAAAATACCTTGACGCTCAACGGAGTTGGGCCGTTTCGGGCATCGACGCGCGAGTGGATATAGAAATAAAAATACTTTGAAAGTAAAACATGATACTTTTTACTATGGCCATGATCCGACACCGTTGTCCTAGAATTGTCCCGGATTTGATAAGTTTCTATCTGGCAACCCTAGCGCCACGAGAGGTATGTATTGATTTTCTATTGGGTTTCATAGATTCTACATATAACCAACTAACTATTGAAAGGGCTATCAGACTGATTCACGAATTATTTCTTGCAATGATTTTTGTTATGCCACTCTAATATTCATATAAAGCAGTATCGGATTTGTATTCCAATGTCTATAACTGTTAAGTATAATAGGTACTTCATGTCTATTTATTTATTTTTTCTTTATTTACCTTATTTTTCGGAAGACGAATTATCTTGGGCCTAATTCTACTGATTTGTGTTTACTATCCGAAGTCACTTTTCATGTTTATTAGTTCTTGGTTTAGCCATTTTAACGACGTGTTTCTACTAACTGACCCCATTCGCCCCCAATATTATAAAAATGTAGGTGCTTGTCAGATAAAAACTATACTTAAGTTTTTTTTTCCAGATTTTACTCAACGGTACAAGATATACTTGTCATCCTTGTTGGCAAAGAGCAGATCGGCTTTTACAAGCTCCACCAGCACCACCAAGAGCAGAACAGCCACCACCAGCGCCAGTACAGCCGGAGATACAATTGCCCTTGGGCCCTTTTCATCTAGGCGGGCACTCTCGCGCCTCGAACACGGCGAGGCGTTGTATATTTGACAATTGTCGTAATGCGCCGGCTAGCACCGTGCCTAATTATGTGAAGCTCAATCTGCTGGAAAACAATAATTATTATATCCCTTCCCTTGCTCGTGTTTGTCACCCACACTTGCGAGGTAATGTTTGGGAAGAACTTTTGTTGCAAGGTAGCCACCGTGACTTCAACAGCGATTTTATGCTGGACATTATAAACATCTACAAATGGGGACTAAATAGAAAACAAGATTTTGAAAATCTCGACAGTTTTGACGACGACGAATTCTATTTTTGGACGTCATTAACAAAAAATCAATTTAATCATATTTTGGATCAAGTGCCAACCTTAAGAGCGAGATCACGAACTCCGGCCACGGTTCTGGGAATATTCCTTTATAAAGTAAGAACAGGAGAGCCAAATGAACGGTTGGCTACGTTATTTAAAATGTCAAGAAGGGCTTTAGAAAAAAAACTCAAGTTGGCCAGGAATTGTTTAACAGCTGACTATGTCCCTTTACACCTTGGCATAGATCACCTGACGAGAAATGATGTTATAGCAAGAAACATAACTATACCAAACTTTTTTTACGGCCATGATCGTAATGCTGTCGTTATATGCGATGGAACGTATATATATTTACAAAAAAGCATGAATTTTTATTCCAAAGAAAATCGTACAGCCTTCATAAATATCGAAACCTCCTGAAACCATTTTTGATAGTTTGTGCTGATGGCCATATTATAGATGTATTCGGGCCCTACGCAGCAACCACATCAGACGCGGTAATTCTCCGTAACCTTCTAAGCGATGAATCTGATTCCGGCCTGGAGTGGTTTTTCATGCCAGGAGATGTTTTCATACTGGACAGGGGGTTTAGAGATGCCATTCCCATTATAGAAGAATGTGAATTTATTCCGCACATGCCACCAACACGGACACAAGGGCAACAATTAACAACAATAGAAGCGAATAAATCCCGCCTCGTAACAATATGCCGCTGGGTGGTAGAGGCAATTAACGGGAGAATCAAAAGAGATTTTAAAATATTTCGCCAAAACTATTTTAATATAACAGCGAAGAACATGATTATTGATTTAAGAATCTGTGCGGCTCTAATAAATGACAACCAGTTACCTTACGAAGATAACGACCGGGTGCTAGAGTACATAGAAATAATGCAAGAAAAAATGAACGTAGAAAACCATTTGGCAGAATATGTTTGTTCATACTGCCATGAACATTTAAGACACAACGACAATTATGTCATTGAAGTGTATCGTCACCCAGAACTGATTGACAACGAAACATTAATAAGAGGCCGCATACAATCACGACATGTGCGTTTGAGGCAGTACTACACATACATATTAATAGACCCTACATTAAATGGACGTGATGCGATACAGGGCTATTACTGCTCCTGCATACATGGCCGCCGCACAGTTGGATGTTGTGCACACATTGCCAGCATGATATATTATCTAGCGTGGGCGAGACACGAAAATGTCAACCTAGAACCAGCTGCATTTCTAGATACTGTCATTATTATAGATTACGATGAATAATAGAGATTTGTGCATAAAAACGAAACATTTTTTTCTATAATCCCTACATTGTTATTGAGATTATTGTTGATTTTGTACAAAAATTATAAAACGAAGAGCTTTCCGTATTGATATTTATCTTACTTTGATATTAAAGTGATAAATTGAGTCACTTTTTGAATTTAAAATGCTTCAAATTCCCATACCCCACAATAATGCGCTTAAAACCAGTACGTCTAGCACGAATCACTATCGAAAAAACATTCGTATCGTTAACGTAAGCCTTTTGTATGGAAACTTGAACAGCGCCTCTGGTGTGCGTAAATTAAACTAATTTCTAGAGCACGAACACTTAGACGTAAATTTCGTATCGTTATCGTATCGAATACGTAACGTAACTTGAGCCGTTTGTATGAAGATAGCTAGCAGGAAGGCATAAAATGACATATTATAGTATCGTAATTGTCGAAGGCTGGCTTGCGAGTTTCACGAATGTTTATTCACTTTAAAAATTTCAGTGAGAAAACTTTCGTCAGAGTAAATTTAGAGAATAAAATAGAAATTTGAGTGATTGTGTTGATTATTTTGGTGAGAAAATGCTTAGATTAAGACGAAGCACCTCACGACGTAGTACATTGTACTATTATCTTGCGGCGCGATTGATTGTTGAAAGTAGAAATGTACAAAGAGAAACAAGGTGAGTCATGCATTTTAGAACGTTCTTTTAGAACTTATTATTTTTTGAAATAAAAAAAACTACGAATTTAATTTACTATAACAATTACAGGGAAATCTCAAGGAGAGCTCGTCTCAGAAAAAATATGGCAAATGATATTCAAAACCTAAGTGACACGGAATTTAAAAATAGGTTTCGTCTCAGTAAGGAAGCCTTTTTTTACTTATGTCGTGTATTAAAAGAAAAATCCAGTCTAAGATCAACTGAAAAGATCAGCCTGGAACATAAAGTAAGTTGAATAAGTAAGCTTCTTATGTACCTCCCATTCTAAGAAAAATATTTTTATGGATACCCATAATGGGTACATAATTAATACAAACTATGTGAGCATAATATGCAGTTACAGTGAAACTATTAACTCTTTATTATTTTCATTTCTAGGTGCTGTGTGCTTTATCATTTTATGCTACAGGCTCCTACCAAAGAATAGTTGGAATGGCTAAATATTTAGGGCAAACTACTGTGAGCAAATATGTGAGGCAGGTTACTGATGCTCTTGTTACCCCTTCCATATTAAATACTTTTATAAAATTACCAGCAACACGAGAGCTCCGAAATATTGTTAAAAATAAGTAAGTAATCATTTTAGTAAGTATATATGTATAAGATAAAAACTAGAAAAAAGTACAAACAATGCTTTATTTACAGATTTTATACAAAGTTTGGCATCCCTGGAGTAATAGGGTGCATTGATGAGTCTCATTTTCATATATTCACCCCAAAAAGAGAGATAGAACATTTGTTTTACTGCAGGAAGCATTTCTACTCACTAAATGTGCAAATGGTGAGATATTGCTTTACAAATTTATACTAATAAAATAATGTTAACATCCTACCCTATACCATACTTATCTATATTCTTACAATATTTTAAGATTACAGTTACTATGTTATACAGTTGTACATTTTGTATGTTTTTACATTGTAGATATGTGACAGTGAATGCAGAATTTTGAATGTTAATGCCAAATATGGAGGGGCTACCCATGACGCTTTTATTTGGGAGAATAGTCAAGCCAATAGGTATATCCAAGACTTGAACCAAAATAATGAACAAGTGTGGTTTTTAGGTAATGATTTATTTACATTTAGGTTGTTTTCTTTAAAAAAAACTAAAGTTTTAAAAATATTGTAAAGTTTCACTGTTAACTCTGTGTAGATATTTGTTATGTTACTAAATGAAATATACCTGTAATATATAATATATATTTGCAGGTGATTCTGGATATCCACAGAGGCCTTGGTTAATGACACCAATCACGGATGCCGCTGAAGGTACTCCAGAGGCAAAATATACTGCCATCCATGGGAAGGCCAGAGTTGCAATCGAAAATACTTTTGGGAGACTCAAAAATAGGTGGAGATGCCTTTGTAAAGACCGCAGATTACATTACACTCCTGAGAGGTGTGCAACTATTATATATGATCGACAAACGAGATGCTAGAATGCCGAACCCATTCTCCACAATCCTTCTTGCTCTGCTCAACCTATAATTAAAAATCTTTTCGGCGGTGGTCAATGTATTTTTGTAGGGCTTTAGTAAATACGGTTTTAAAGGGAAGGCATCAATCATCTCCAACTAGAATACCATTTTCAGGCAACAATAAATTGTTTTCTAGATAAGGATACAAAGAGCAGTTTTGGAATACCCCACCATCTGCGTTACGACCATATGAGCCTATATCTACATATCTGAAAGTATAATCGTGATCCACAACAGCCATGAGCACTATACTATTTGTTCCTTTGTAGTTATAATATTCACTGCCACAATTTGGTGGTGCTTGAATTGTTATATGCTTCCCATCGATAGAGCCACAACAATTAGGGAAATTCCACCTCGAAGCGAATCCTATTTGGATATCTTGCCATTCTTTCACATTCGGTATCTGAAAAATAAAAGAGTAATGTTAATTTCAGGAACCATATCATCCATCAACGTCAGGAAGCAACGTCGCATCAGCGTCAGGAAGCGAGGAGGCCACGAATAACGTGGACCTTGATGCTAGTGACAATAGCAACAAAGCTGCTCATATAAAAGTGGTAAAGCCACCAAAAACTCTAAAGTTAAAGACGAAATTATCATCAGAACGGTCTGACATTCAAGCAGCCGTAAATGAACTCAAAGAACTAAATAGTAGTTTAGTAAACGTGTCTGCCCCGATTACAAGAGAATTAGAAGATGAATGTGATGTTATTGGAAGACATGTAGCACTGCAGCTGAAACAGTTATCTTCGATTGATAGAATTGATGCGACAGATGAAATACAGGCGATACTCTCTAGATACCGTAAGAGAGCCCTCTGTGGTAGAATTGTGTACACACCTTCTAATTACAGTTCCGAATGTACGCCATCACCACAGCCTACAGTAAATTATGAAATGTCTGCACTCTCTATGCAAGTGGAACAATCTTCACAATCTATACTCCATAATGAATGTACGCTATCACCACAGCCTGTAGCCTACCAGCTTGTAGAGGTCGCTACTGAAGCTTATCAACCTGTTGAACCTACAACATCTGCATTCTCTGCGCCACTGCTGGATCAATTTGAATCTATACCCCAATCTAATGATGTACTTGCTGCAGCAATATCAATCTCTAATATTAAAAAATAACGAACTAAGTTATGTAGTACTGTAGTTATTAAGTATTAATATGTAAAGTTCACGTTTAATATGTACAAAAACTTTACAAAACCATTGTGAATTTGATTATGAATAAAAAAAAATACTTACTTTGATATAATCTTTTAGACTTTCATTGATAGCAGCACACACTTCTGGTATTATTTTAATGATGGATGCTTTTGAAACTCTGAAAAATACCGACAACAGTCTATACGATATCCCAGAAGAAAGGTATACTAGGGTTATTTCCAACTTCACCCTCGCAGGTATCGCATCCCTCATTAGTGTATCATCACGTTGAATTTTTGGAGCAATCAAATTTAAAAGTATTTCCACTTGTTCAGTTGTCAATCTCATAAACGCTTTATATTCTCGGGGATCTTCATCATATAGCTCTTTAAATATTGAATTCGTTGCCCCTTTTCTTTGCAGCCAAGTCCTGACCCAAACACTTCTCTTCTTCTTCTTTTTTTGTATAGCTCTTTCAATTTCAACACAAAGTATTTTCGTAACTGCTTTTATAGTGGTATGCACTGTGATTAAACGTGTATTTTGCGACAACATTGCACGAGACATGATACAGACGAACTATGCGAGTACACTGGTGCAGTAGCTGTCTTCCTGCGACGCCAGCAGTTCGCATAGTGTGACCGAGCGAGGCGAGTCGAGCTACTGTCATACGAGTACACATGCACAGTAGCTGTCTACTGTCATATCAGCTGCTCGCACTGTGTAACCTATCCTTTAGTGTCGTGAGTTTCATTCGCACTTGCCCGGTTTTTTTTTTATATTACAGGTATTCTGCTAAGAGACCACCGGATATAACTGATATAAAAAATTGTGTACATAAAAAATTGGGTAAACTTAAATGCAACGATTTAAATCCTCAAGACATAAGAAAATTTCATCAAGCATTTTTTGCTAAGGCGGATAAAGTGTATCAAGATAATTTCATATTAAAATTCATAAAAGTCAGTACACCACAGAGACGAAGACGTAAAGTAAAGAACCGTGCTGAAGCTGAATTTTTTACGAAATATTATATTCGTACATATACAAAACCGTACAAATTAGTGAGTTTGTCAAAACGCTTTTAAAAAAATATTAGGCGTTGGTACCCATAGACTCCGAAACATAGCTAAGAAATTTTTAGTATTGTAATGTATTTGTGTAATTATCATTGCACGCGCGGGTGTGTCTGTGACGTCGCGGATTCAGTCCGGAATAAACGGTTGCACTAGCTGTACGTGTCTTATTCAAATACCTCAGTGGCGAACGAGGATTCGATTTGCGTGCCTTCAAATAATTTTCGGCCAACACAACATGACGATCGGGAAGTTGTTGGAGTTTAGTGTGCGTTCCGGGAACTGGACAATGTATGTAGAAAGAGCTGAGATGTATTTCAAAGTAAATGAAATTAAAGGTAGCCAGAGATCTTCTCTGGCTACCTACATTAATCGCAGCGATGGGCGATGAATTGCTGAGCAATCTAACGAGTCCCGCAAAACCCAGTGATAAAACGTATGCTTTTGTTACAAAGGTGATGAAAGAACATTTACAACCCAAACCTTCGTTTATGGCGGAACGATATCGCTTCAGACAAAGGAGGCAGGAACCGGGGGAGAGCATACCTCAGTATATTTCGGAGTTAAAAAAATTAGCAAGGTTCTGCGAATTTAAGGCGGTTCTGGAAGAGAACCTGCGGGATCAACTAGTGTGCGGGCTCAGCAGTGAGACGATCAGGCAGCGTGTTTTCACGGAGGAGGACTTGGGCTACGACAGAGCGGTCAAAATTGCTCGTGCCATGGAGGCGGCGGAACGAGATGCGGCAGCTGTGGAGCGCGCCGAGACCACATTAGGCGGCGCCCGGGTCGGTGGCCAGGACATACTTCATGCTGGGGTCATGCGGCGTGGGCGCGGTGCTTCGGCCCGAGGCGGGGCGCGCCCGCAAAGGTCACGCGGACCAAACCCCGGCGGCAACGGCGGCGGCAGCGGCAGCAGTGGCGGTAACAAGCTGGATCCTTGTGCCGCCTGTGGAGGTGTCGATCATCAGGCTGATGATTGTCAGTATAAAAAGTACATCTGCGGCAAATGTAAGCAACGAGGGTACCTACGGAGAGTGTGCCCGGAACGGGCGTCCGGAGCTCAAGCCAGGCGCACAGGCAGCGGCGGCAGCGGCGGCCGTCTACTGGCGCACGTGGTGGCCGGGGACCCGGAGGAGATGCGGCGAGGGTTGGACTTGTCGGAAGACGACGAGTCTCCGCCGGAAGACGAGGAGGAGATAGAGGAAGATTTGAATCAACTCTGTTTGAATGGCTATAAGCCGGTGAGTTTAGTAATTAAAGTTGATGGAATTAAAATACCTATGGGGGTAGATACCGGTTCACTGGTGTCTGGTATAAGTAAAAAAATGTATGATAAGTATTTCAGTATGACAGCATTAGAAAAATCTAATTTAGTATTTAAATTTTATAATGGTGCTAAGGTTAGGCCGTTAGGAGTGATTAAGCCCATAGTTACCTATGGAAATCAATCTAAAAAGTTGGAACTTTTTGTTATCGAGGGCGGTACTACATCCTTGTTAGGTAGGCAATGGCTCTCGGAACTAAAAAAAAAGTACCTACGTTGTTTAAAAATGTAGTCGAGTCAGAAAACAACAACTATGGTAATCGAAAATTGTTGTCATTACTTTCCAGGTATAAAGAATTGTTCACGGAGGGACTGGGACGGTTCAAGGGAGGAGCAGCGAGACTGCGGGTGCGCCCGAGGGCGACCCCCGTGTTTTGCCGCGCTCGACCCGTGCCGTATGCGCTACGGTCTCGCGTCGACGACGAGCTGGATACGATGCTGCGCACCGGCGTCATCAAACCGGTCGACAGGTCGGACTGGGCCACTCCACTGGTGCCGGTGCGTAAGGCTGACGGGGGACTCCGTATCTGTGCGGACTATAAGGTGACTTTAAATCCAGTTTTGCTGATCGATAGGTATCCTTTGCCCCGCATCGATGACTTGTTAGTCAAACTTAATGGCGCTAAAGTACTCTCAAAAATTGACCTGTCCCAGGCCTATAATCAAATCGAGCTCGATGACCCCGATAATTTGACAGTAATTAACACTCATAGAGGTCTGTTTAAGTATAAGAGACTAGTTTATGGGCTATCGTCGAGCCCGGGTATTTTTCAGAGGACAATGTCAAACTTGCTTAGTGATATCCCTAATGTTGAGGTTTTCTTGGACGATATTATAATAGGGACGAGTACAATGACGAGTCATTTAGAAACGTTAGAAAAATTATTCGGAAGGTTACATAACAACGGATAAATTAAATTAAATTAATATTAAATTATAGAAAAACAAGTGTTTCTTTATGACTAATGAGGTTAGGTATTTGGGATATATTATATCCGCAGAAGGAATCAAGGCGGATCCCGAGAAGGTAATCGGAATAGTAAATATTCCCTCCCCGCGTAATGTCACGGAGTTAAGGTCGTTTTTAGGAACAATTAACTTTTACGCAAAATTTGTGTGTAACTTAAGCTCCATTCTAGCTCCTCTGTATAATTTATTAAAAAAAGGTATTAATTGGAATTGGGATCGTGAATGTGAGTTAGCTTTTAAAAGGGTGAAATCTATTTTAACGAGCGCAGATGTTTTAGCTCATTACGATCCTGATAAGCCTTTGTTTTTAACGTGCGATGCGAGCGCGCGAGGTATAGGAGGAGTGTTAACACAGCTAGGTGAGGGCGCGGGAGGTACTGGCCGGCGCGAGCGACCGGTTACAACCCGTCGGAAATATCTGCGGACCTCGCTGGAATGCGCTTCCCCTCGCGCTTCCCCGCTCCTCTGCCCGTTATCGCCTATCCAGTACCGTTGCCAACGCAAGCGCTGACGCACGTGTATTATTCTCGCTTTCGTGATCGCATTATTGTGTATTCTCTGTTTGGTGAAATATTACTATTATTACAATAGGAATAGACTACTTACAAGATGGGTAAGACTATACATAGTGCCGAGAGGAATTTAGTGCTCAAAGTAATTAAATTCTTTGACAATGAAAAACAACGCGGCTGTTTCACTATCCCGGTTGAACAAGCAACAAAAAGGGCATGTGCAGCAACTGGTTTATCTAAAACGACCATAATGAAAATAAAAAGTGAAGCAAAAAAATTAGAAGTTTTGTCAGAAACAGCTAGAGAGGCAAATGTTCAGGAAGAGATAACATCCTTCGAAGAAGACCCACAACCTAGTACGTCAGCTTCAGTTACCACGGACACCATTAAGCTCTCGACACCAGGGAAGAAGCGTAAAAAATACAAAAGGAAAATTGATCTAGATAGTTTTGATTTATGCGCTATACGCTCTTTAGTTGAAAGTTTTTATACCACAAGAAAAGAAATACCTACATTAAAAAAGATTTTGAGAAAAGCCAAGCTGGAGCAGAACTTTCCTGGCCAAAAAGACGCCCTAAGAAATATACTAATAAATTCTTTGGGGGGTTCAGTGTTTTTAAAAATATGTTTTTTATTTTTTTATTTTAAGGCGTTGTATAAAAGTATAAAAATAAATAGGCATACGAACAAAAAATATATTTCTTTTTTGCATCTCGATTTTTTTGCTATCACTCCAGTTTGCATGACGTCATCAAGCTAGGTTCGCAGATATTTCCGACGGGTTGTATCTATGTGTCACGCGCGCTCACCTGTGCTGAAAAAAATTATTCACAAATCGAGCGGGAGGCGCTGGCGATCGTTTTTAGTATGGAAAAATTAAAACAACAATACCTTTATGGTAGGCAATTTACGTTGAGGACTGATCATAAGCCATTCAGATCATAATTCCATCAATGGCTGCGAGTCGATTACAACGATGGGCTATTAAACTTTCGTGACTTGCGTCCCGGGGAAGAAGTTTGGCTTCGCCAGTACAGGGGAGGTGATAGGTGGGTGCAGGGGACAGTGACAGAAAAGATAGGAGCTACAGACTATAGAGTAGTCGATGCGGTAGGTAGTCGCACAAACATATCGATCAGCTTAAACAGAGGAAACGTAGTTCACTCATTAGTCCGTTGAGTCCCCCCAGTAGTGAGGGGGAAGTATCAGGGGACGGTGGAGAGCCCAGCCCGAGCTGTAGGAATAGTTCGGCACCAGATGTAGTAACCGTGGAAGATGATGAGTCTCAGGAACTGTTTAAAGACTGTGAGGAGCAAAATATACCGGAACCCGTTCAATCGTCATCTCCTCCTTCTCTTGAGCCGACCCTGTCCCGTCCCATACGCCGATGTAGGCTTAAGAATTATATACCTTAGTATAGTTAATTTAAATTAATTAGTATTAAGATACTGTTAAAATGTTGAATTAAGTCCTAAATGTTATGTCATAAATAGTTAATTCATATCTCCTGATTACCTTTGCAATAGCATATGTATTGTGTAATTTATTACTGGTAGTAACAAAATAGTTAGGTATTATTTTTATTGTGTCATTATTAATGATAATTATAGAATAAGGATGGATGATTGTAATGTATTTGTGTAATTATCTGTGCATGCGCGGGTGTGTCTGTGACGTCGCGGATTCAGTCCGGAATAAACGGTTGCACTAGCTGTACGTGTCTTATTCAAATACCTCAAGTATCAGGCCAAATTCCCCAAGAGCGTCGAGGTGGAGATAGAGTATCTAGGAAAACTTTAGCTAAAAAAGAAAATGTAATGAAATTCATCGAAACATTTCAATGTATTGAATCTCATTACTGCAGATCAGCCACGTCAACAAGAAAATATGTATCTTCAGACCTGAACATAAAAAAAATGTGGAGACTTTATCAAGAAAATCAGACAGATGAAAATCTTAAAGTGCGACATTGCTTTTTTAGAAGAATTTTTGTAGTACACTATAATATTGGTTTTAAAACACCTAGAGTTGATATTTGTTCAAAATGTAGTGAGTTGTCGGAGAAAATTAAAAATGAGAAGGTGGAAACTGAAAAAGTGGCTCTCATGACGGCATTACGAATTTATAAATTGAAAGCCAAATGCTTTTATATGTTTTTGCGGGAGCTTGATGACGAAACGCTTACAATTTCGTTTGATTGCCAAAAAAATCAGGTTTTGCCTAAAGTTGCAGACCAGATTGCTTACTACTCTCGGCAATTGTACATAACTTATAACTTCACCATCGTGATAGGTACAAGTACAAATAAATTTCAAAAAGAAAACGTCCGCATATATACGTGGACAGAAAATGTCCACGCTAAATCTTCAAATGAAATTGCATCTGCAGTTTTTGATCTACTCTCAAAGGCAGATTTGACAGGGAAAAAAAAGATCCGAATGATGGCTGACGGATGTGGGTCACAAAATAAAAATAGCACGATGATAACAATGGTTGCTCATTGGTTATTAATGTATGCTCCAAGACATATTAAAACTATTGAACTCATTTTTCCTGTTCCCGGGCATTCGTTCATGCCGGCAGATCGTGTGTTCGGGTTCATTGAAAAGGAAGTAAAAAATAAGGAGGTCATACTCGATCCATCCAAATATCAAAATATTTATGAGAGATATGGGGTTGTTACAAAATTGGGTGAAGACTGTAAAGTGAAAGATTGGAAAACTTATGGTAGTGAAGTGATGAAGCCTCCAGCACAATATCATTTTAAATTTAACGAATGCAAGAGATATTATGTCACATAATATCTCTTGCATTCGTTAAGAGTGAAAAATAAGCCGGGGCGGTTTTTATTAAGAGGAGAAGTAAATTATAAAATTGATATGGGTGTTTCCAAAAGTGTAATGAAATGAGGTGTAACCTCGATGTCTGAGTTTGAAGTTAGAGACGTACCACCGTTACAAGTGAATGTGTCTGCCTTAAAACTTATCGACGTGAATAAATTGTTATGCAAACACTTCGGTGATAATTGGAAAACAGAACTTGGTTCTAGCCAGCTAAAATTTTACAAAACTGTTTTGGACGAAACTACTCCTGGTGAAGGCGTAAATGAAGAACCCTGTGAATATATGGAAGAAATTGGAATTAGTGTTTAATTTTTAAGGAAGACAATGTTTTTATTTTAGAAGGATAATTTTAGAGCATTTGAATATTTTATATTACTTAAATAATACTTTTATTAAAAATTTAGACTAATAATAACATTCATAAAATGTTTTCTGATTTCATACCCGTTTGATTACTTTAACCATACTAGTACTGCTTGACAGTCTCGCATAAAACCGTCCACAAGGCGAGGTTATGTAAGACCAAAACCGCCTCTATCCATAGTAATGCAATGCAAAACCGCCTCTATCCAACGTTTAGACGCAAAACCTACTCTATCCAAATTAAAAATAAAATTAATAAAGAATAACGTTAACTATGCTTTCAGATAATGCAATTTTGTTAAAGTTTAGATTATTTAACATCAAATGAAATTTAATTATTAAATAAAGCCTTGCTGCAGTAGCCGCAACAGGTTTTTAGTATATTGTGAAAAAATTCAAAAACTGGACAGAGGCGCTTTTGAATCTATACCCCTCAATTTAATAAGGATTGATTATAACTGCAACTGCAATTGTTACCAAAAAAAGATTATTTTTAGTTTGTTTCACTTTAATAAATAAGTATTGATTTTAACTGCAATTGTTATCAAAAGAAGATTGTTGTTAGTTTGTTTTACTTTGATAAATAAGTATTGATTTGAACTGTTCAATCGTTACCAAAAGAAAATTATTTTAAGTAGTTTAATAAGAGAGATCTTTAAAATGTAACCTGTGTTTTATTGAAAATCCTGAGCTATAGATTTGCTAAATCCGGCCGGAATCCTGAGAAGAGTCGAAAAATCCTGAAATCTCAGGACATATCCTGAGATATGGTAACCCTACTTGCAACTAACACCGACCAACAAAAAACAGTTGCAAATACCGAAAACAGAATTGATCTACTCCAAAAACAAAGGATAACACGAAGAGGAGTTCTCGACGGAATAAATCAATTCAATCTTGGATCCAATGAATAATTATTATAATATGATCCCAAATATGTAATGCTTAATTTCAACAACGTAGATTATAGAGCCAGAGATGAACAAAACGCAGACTAGGGGGCAGGAATAGTGCCACAACTTCAGCATTTGCACGACAAAACCAAAACACGCTGCTCCTATGTGAAAACAAAGCTTTTGACGAAGGAGAAGTAAGGTCACCCGGGGCGAAAGCAACTATGAGCCTAAAGCAACTAATTGATTTTACTCTCAACCCATAGGTTTTGTAAAACACGCCGTCTGTTGGAGTAAAGAGAAATTATTGATTCTTCTTATAAAGTCTAGATGGCGCTTTTACGTCGCTTACTGTAGTACCGACAGAGCATTTTTTGATAGCCGCCATTTTGGAGCAATGTTTTGCGGCATCGTCTGTTGAGTTTTGTGCCATAAATAATATTTCACGTCGTTTCCAGTTATATTGCAAGCTCATCCTATTAAAAAGATAAAACGTAAGTGCCTTTTTTATATTTGGTTAAAGGCTAGGGGAGACTGGGGAGACTTGATCACCCAGTGACAAATCAAAAACTAAACGCTTTTTCTATTTGTTACATTGGCAACATAACTCTTTGTTGTCTATGGTTAACCAAAAACGTCACTTTGACATCTTTATCTAGACAACTTCAGAGCAGTGCAGCCATTTTTATTTTCCTGTGTCAGCATTTGTTTCGGTAAGTTTTTCATTTGTTTTTTTTAAATAACTGAATGAATATTCCCTGTGTATGTGTCAAAATCATTAAAAGTAGTTTATTAAAGTTTGCATTTACATGTATTTTATTTGATTAACGTTTTCTCTTGACATGAAAAAAATATATTTTTTAAATGAGCACTTGATCACGGCAAGATGGGGTACACTTGATCCCGGGATCAAGTGTGGGGGACACTTGATCCCGGGATCAAGTGTACCCCATCAACCAAGTCAATACATTCAATTTGTCAGTTTTTTTTCGTTTATTTTAGGTTAGGTAATTATAAAATGGGAAGAACATATAAAAGAAAAGAACATGCAAAACCACGTATACGTGTTGACCCACAAATTCCTAAAGAAGCTGTGAACAAGGTATTGGAGGGAAATACGATCAAAGGTACTGCCAAAGAGTATAACGTCCCAATAATGACACTGAAAAGGTATGCCAGAAAACAAAAGGACCAGGAAAACGAGATTACATACGAGCCTAATTATAGACAGACCCAAGTCTTCACTAAAGAAGAGGAGTTGCATTTAGCCAAGTACCTAGAAAAAGCTAGCAAACTCCATCATGGGCTAACTTCTCTGTGTGTTCGGCAGCTAGCATATCAGATGGCTATTCAAAACCAAAAGCCAGATGAGAAAATATGTAAATGGACCAATAATATTGCGTCGTACGATTGGTTCTATGGCTTTATGAAGAGAAAATATACACAATTGTCACTACGTATACCTGAAGCGACCAGCCTGAGTAGATCGACCAGCTTCAATAAACATAACATTAGCTGTTTTTTTGAAAATTTACAAAAACTATTGGTTAAGTATCATTTTGGACCGGAAGCTATCTGGAATATTGACGAGACGGGGCTGAATACTGTACATAAACCTAAGAAAATTGTTGCTACTAAAGGTGTAAAGCAAATAGGGAAGATGACATCAGGTGAACGTGGTGAATTGGTAACTGCGTGCTGTGCTATAAATGCAATGGGAGGATACATTCCTCCATTCATGATCTTCCCACGCAAGAACTGGCAAGATCGTATGTTGAACGGTGCACCTGCAGGTACAAATGCGAGCGTATTTCGTTCAGGCTGGATGACTGCTGAAAATTTTCTAAAATTTTTACAACATTTTAAAAAATACACCAAATGTTCAGTTGAGTGTCCGATGTTGATTATAATGGATAATCATGACAGTCATATAAGCATAGAATCATTAAACTTTGCCAAAGAGAATGGTATAAGTCTTTTGACAATACCTCCCCACACGTCTCGTAAAACACAGCCTTTAGACAGAACAGTGTTTGGACCACTCAAAGCCTATTATGATACTGCTTGTAGCGATTGGATGGACCAGAATCCTGGCAAAACTATAACGATTTATGAAACATCGGAATTACTTGGGAAATCATTTCCAAAAGCTTTTACACCTCAGAATATTCTGAGTGGATTTCGAGTAACTGGGATTTATCCCTTCAATAAAGACATTTTCACTGATGATGAATTTCTCTCGTCGTATGTTACGGACAGGCCTTTAGTTACTGAAACAAATCCAGAATGCACTGATGAGAATGAGCAATCACAAAAATGTGAACTTTTGTCTCCACAACGATCAGCTTCACCATCAATTCTATCTGACGCAACATTGACACATCAAGACTTTGAGATTAACCCGAAAGAACCTGAAAATACCACACAAGATGCGATTATACGGGAACAATTCACATCAAACTCTGTCAATCCAAATGAGATCCTGATATCTAGTACACACAAAACTCCTACAAAGAGAGCTGCTCCAAAAAGTCCACAATCAGGTTGTTCAAAAACCTTGAAATGTTTTAAGACTCCTGAGGAAATAAAACCATTCCCGAAAGCAGGCTGCCGAAAGGTAACCCAGAAAGGTCGTAAAAAAGGATCAACAAAAATCTTGACTGATACACCTGAAAAAGAAAAGTTGGTTGAAGAACTATTCATAAGATCTTGCAATGCAAATTTGTGATATGAATACCTGAGATATTATTAGTAGTTTCTAGTTGTTTCTACAGTTATTTATGTTTGTTAAATTTCCTTGAGATTGATATAAAGAGAGTTAATGATAGTAAGTGATTTAAAAAGTTTGAGTATTAGAAGCTATTTAAGTACCAAAGTGATTTTCAAATTTTGCTAATGTAAGTCTAACCTTTAGGTGATGGTCAGTTCATATAGACACTGCTAAGACTTTTGAAGCTCTATTTTAAGAGTTAATAATTTGTGATATTAATAGTTATTACAAGATCCTTCAATAAAACCTGTTAATACTTATTAGATTTATGAAAATGTAGAACTTATATTGAGATTAAGACTCAATAGTCACTAAAATTAATACTTAAGACATATAAAGCTAATTATATTCATAATTTTTTTATAATAAATTATACTTTTATAACCAAACCGGGTTTTCATTTATTTAAATTTTGCATTAGGGAGACTTGATCCCCTATGATCAAGTCTACCCGTTACTGGGATCAAGTCTCCCAGAATATGGGACACTTGTTCCTTTTGGAAAGTTTTGGGAAAATGCAAAAAAAAAAATGAAGCGCTCATAAATATAATAATCAAATAATGGGGAACAGTAATAAACATGCATGTTGTAATAAACATGTATTTATTATTTTTATAGAACTAAATTTGAAAAAAATATAAGCAAAAAACCAAAATGGTGATCAAGTGTCCCCAGTTTCCCCTACGTCTTATAATTAACATTTTATGGACATAGTTACATTAACCTCAAATTTTTGTTCAGATGGGTAATTGCAACTATTTTCGCAGTTGCAATAGCCCCATTGTTTTTGTATGAAAAAATGAAATCACTAGTGATGCCCCGTGTCGATATTTCGCTAAGTGATGATTGCCTATCTATTTGCATAAAATAACCTTTGTGTCTGTGACGTATAAACATTCATTCATTCAAACATTATCAAATTTTTTTTATTGATTTTAGATGGTTTGGAAATATAAAAGAAAAAGGGAGAAGGCTTATACTCGAGAAAAGCTTCTGGAAGCTGTGAGACTAGTGAAGCAAAAACAGTTGAACAGTTATACTGCTGCGGAACGATTTAATATTTTTTAGGAAACGATAATTAAATTAATGTGTCATTTCAGACACTTCTATTGGAAAAAATTGCTCGCAATAATCCACCCAAAACACAAAAAAGGCGTGTTGCTAAGGGGGCCGAAATCCTAACATACAAAGAAGTAATTGAAAAAATGGAAAGAGATCAGGAAGAAAAAAAAAGACAAGCAGAAATAACAAAAAAACATAAAAAAGGAGAATTTGGGGAAAAAAGGAAAAGTTGTTGATCAAGGAAAACAAGAAGAAAAAAAGGGGAAACAAATCAGAAACAAGTCAGACCGAAGCGAAAAATAATAAAAAATAATATGAAAAAGAATAAAATAAAAAAGAAAAATAAAGCGCGATATGAAACGGAAAGTGATAATACCAGTTGTTCGTACGAAAGCGACGTATCGTCAGAGAGCGAGGACGCAGAAACTTTTTATGAAAGATTGGTGAAGACAACTCGGACAATGATTCTATAAATATTGAAGAAGAACTATCTAATTTGACAACAGAAATTAATAAAACAACTAAAGAAAATACTAAGAAGACAAAATGAAACCTTTCTGTTGAGCCATGTTTAAAAAAAAAGAAGATATGTAACGAAACAGAATCTTCGATCAAAAAAGAAAATCAGTGCAGAATTTATAATAAGTTGGAAGATGTGCCGTCAACTTCAAAAGATGAGTTTGTATTTACGCCAAAAGAAGGTGACTTTATACTCGCAAAATTTTGCTCTGCTTTGGGAAAGAAAACTTACAAGTATGTTTGCTTGATAGAAGACATTTCTGAAAATAAAGCTGTCGTGAGAGGTATGAAGTCCTATAAACAAAAAAATACGTTTAAATTTATTACAAATGACGTGTCAATAATAGATTTCACGGATGTTATCAAGGTGCTACCTCAACCTGATTGCGCAGGAGATCTTCACATGTTTTCGGAAAACATTGATGTTTTCGAAAAATAATTTACACATAGCTTCTTATTTTCTTTTTGACGCTAGATTGAATAAAAGAATTTACTTATTAATTTAAGTTTTTTTCGACTGAGATTAAGACTTATTGGACTGATTAATATTTATACTAGGTTTAACCATTACTCACAAGACGTGCCATTTAATTTCTAGACATTAAGTAAAAATGCTAATTCCAAAATAACAAACTAAGTTTAATAAGACTGCGTTTTGATGTTGCCTATTATATGTACTTGTTATTCTCAGATTTTTGTTAATTTGACTATAAGAAATGTTTTTTTTTTCTTTAAAGATTAGTTTTTTAAATAAACACACGGGATAGATATATATGTGAATCGCATTTTTATTCTTTATCCTAATAAATAACGGACATAATTTGCGGCGTACATTTATCGATAAGTTTCGTAACAACACTAGCTAGTATGGGAGATAGTTGCTTTCGCCCCACAAGAAAATAAAAGTGTTTTTTCTGGAAACTAAGCCTTATTCCTAGCGAATAGATACCAATTTCAGCTAGCTGTAGTGTTAAACTATATATACTCTTATTCCTAACATATACATTACAATCACAACAAGGTCATTTAACTGATAGTTGCATTAGCCTCAAGGTGGGGTAAATGTAACTTTTAAGGCTCTTATTCAACAAAAATGGAAATTATTCAAAAACCTAATCCTATTTTTAACGTACTTTATGTCGAAACTATTTAATGAAAGGCGTGGAATAACGTTAATTCATTTAAATAACCATATTAGTTAAGTAGCTACTGGTGGAGAGAGACAAAGTATCAATTTGATTATTTTTAGTTGCTTTCGCCCCGGGTAGGCTTGCCAGGTGTCCGGCTTTAGCCGGACATGTTAGGCTTTTTGCAGTCGCGTCCGGCCAAATATGTACGTGTTTCGCCTGTCCGGCTTTTGTCAGGCTTTTTGTCAGAGTGGCGATTCGTACGACGATGGGCGGACGAGCGCCCGACCCGAACGGACAAGGGCGAGCGGAGAGCAAACTATCTTCCGGCCCGCGATTCGCGCCGCGCCGCGCGTGGCGTGCGTGAGCGTGGTTACCCCGCCCCGCTGCTCGCACCGTCCGCAGACAGGTTCGCGCCCGTTAGTCTGCCGTAGGAACGCGTGGCGTTTGCGCGTGCTTGGCGTGTGTTCACGTACAATTAAGTATTTCAGTTAGCGGCGACCGTATTTTTGGTGAGTTAGTTTTATATTTTCCTATTTGTAGCATTAATGTGTTATTGACAAACCTCAAATACAAGTACAACATCTTTGTTTCAGATCTCTCTATTAGTCATGTCGAAAAGAAAATGTATATTTTCTGACAGTTTAAAAAGTCAATACAAGATGTTCAAATCTGGCAAAGAGCCATGGGACGCAAAATGTGTAATTTGTGATCAAATAATTTCCTTTGCTAATAAGGGCAAAGCTGACTTAGAAAAGCATTTAAATACCGAAAAACACAAAATGAAGATTCGTAGTACGGCATCTACATCAAGAATTGATATTTTCATGGAATCCAATGCGAACTTAAATCTTCAACGGAGCGTTCGGGCCACAGAAGCTACTCTGGTTTATCATACCGTTAAACATCACGAATCATTTAACTCACTAGATTGCACAGCTCCACTTTGCAAGAGTATATATCCAGATTCGAAAATCGCAAAAGATGTAACCTGTTCCCGCTCAAAAGCTGAAGCTATCCTAAAAAATGTTTTAGGCCCATTTGCCCAAGAAAATATGTTAAAAGAAGTCTCAAAAATCAGATACTTGAGCGTCTCCACAGATAGTAGCAACCATGGTGCTATTAAGCTATTTCCTGTGCTTATACAATATTTCAACCCTGAAAAGGGAGGAATTCAAGTTAAATTACTGGAGCTACAGGCCTTACCGAACGAGACTGCTGAAACAATATCCACTTACATACACACCATTTTGACGGACAAAAACTTATTGGATAAATTAATAGCTTTTTCAGCGGACAACACCAATACTAACTTTGGCGGTAGAGAGAGAAGTGGGACCAACAGCGTCTACAGTAGACTCAAATCAGCTACTCAAAACGATGATATGGTCGGTGTTGGATGTATTGCACATATCTTCAGCAATTCCGTACATCACACAATCGAACGCAATATACGCAAATACACGCAATCGAATCTTTACCAATACGCAAATACACGCAATCGAATCTTTACCAATCTGTGTAGACAGCATAGTGATGCAAATGCACAACCATTTTGCCAGCTTCACAGTTCGTACTGAAGCTTTAAAAAAAGTTTGTTCAGAATTGGAAATTGATTTTAAACGTATGCTTAGCCATTCAAAAACCCGCTGGCTATCTCTTTATCCCGCCATAGAGAGAATCTTGCAAATGTACGAGCCATTAAAGTCATACTTTCTTTCACTGAGTTATCCGGCCAGAACATTGCAAATGTTTTTCGAAAATGACTTCTCTGAGTGTTATTTATGGCTCTTACATTCTTTCATGTCTATATACCAAAGCCGAATCAAACACACTGAAACTGCTGATATTTCTGTCAATGAAGTAATTGATCAGTGTTCGCAAGTAGTGGAAAATATAAACGAAAGATTGGAACAAAATTTTTGCCCAATGAAAGTGACCGAAATTTTACGGCGTTTATCGGAGGCTCGTCGGGATGAGGTAGAAGATTTTAAACAAAACATGAGAAGAATGTACAATATTGCCAAAGATTACCTGAATTCCTGGACCAGTGAATTTTGTACTGACCTAAAACACTTTCAGTGGATGACTTTAGCTAATATTCCAAGCTGGGAACAAGGGGCAAAAACGATAGACACTTTGTCTAGAAAAAATGTACAGTTAAATGACAATAAATTTTTTGATCAGTGGCAAAACTTCATAAAATTTTTAAAGCAACACGAAGATGACTCTGACTTTAAAAAGCTGTTGGCACATCAGAAGTGGACCTCGTATTTTAAATCATTTAATAATGAAGAATTTTATTCGGAACTGCTTAAGTTGGCAGAATATTATTTTGCAATACCAGGCCACAATGCCAACGTTGAAAGAGTTTTCTCTTTAATAAACGCCCAGTGGACAAAGGAACGCAGTAGACTACAAACAGATACAATTGCTAAGATGATGTTCTTGTTATGCAATTTAAAATTAACATGTAAAGAATTTTACGATATGATTTCTAAGGAAAACGAAATTCTTGACAAAGTAGGTGCAAGTGCCAAATATAACTAGATTTTGTTATTTTTTAAAGATTTTAAATTGTTCTATAAATACCTACTATAAAGTAAATTCTTACCTAGCCGTAAAATTAATATTATCTTTTTGTTACTTTCCAGAAGAATGATTATTTTTATTTGTTTTATTATATTTTTTAGTTTATAGTATTAAGAATGCCAAAAGAGAGCTATATTCATTTGTTTTTTAGTTTTAATAATATTTAATTATCTACAAAAGACTGATGATCCATTTGTAAGTAAAACTGTAATAGTGTAACTTAATAAACATTTCAAATTCGTAAACGAGTTTTTTTATTATAAATATTATGTCCATCTTTTAATAAATATCGAATATCCTCACTTTTCACCACGTATAAATACTTTTTTCAACAGCCCAGCTGTAAAAACATTATGTTTGGCAATAAAAAAAACATGTCCGGCTTTTAGGCTAAAATGTCCGGCCTTATATAGTGCGCAGTCCGGCCTTTGCATTTTATGGCCTGGCAAGCCTAGCCCCGGGTGACCTTACAAAAATTACTTTGCGGAACACCTTAACACAGGGATTACCATGCAATTTGTTAAAGGGTTTGACGACGGAATTAAAACAGAATAATCAATTTCAAAAACATTGGTAAGTATTTCAGGAAACAACAGCTGTTGATCAAAGACTTGAACGAGTAAAAGCACTCGCACTTGACAAATAAATCTTCAGAAAAATAAAAGTCTTTGCCTTAATTATTTGTTTTCTTTTTAAGAATGCTTTTTGTCTCTCCTGATAATTTACATAATGTGCTGTTAGCAGGTTTACACTCTCAAGCCGACGATATATACAAATTGAACACCATTTCCAGCTTTCGTCCAAGAGACGAAGGACTAAGCAGGACCCAAACCATTAAAACTAAAATAATTTGCAAGTAGGAAAATACAGGACCTGGCCGGGTTCTAGAACTTATCAAAACAAGAGTGTCAGGGTACTTGAATATCTTTGATTTTGATGGGTCACAAATCCTAAGTATAATGATTATTATAGTTTGGCCAACATAAGTTTTATTTTGCCGATATATGCCCAATAGCCTTTTTTATTGGCTTTAAATAAAAATACAAAGGATAATTTAATAGACTTTAAAATTAGTTGTTACATTATGTATATTGAACAATATGAGTAAAAAATGTAAAAAACCTGAAAACAAAAAACAATTATAAGAATGTTGAATTCTTATTTGTTTTCAGGTGAAATAGGGTGAAATAACTACATTGCGACTCATCTTAAAGGACCAATTGGGATACAAATTTAAAAAATGTAGGAACTCCCGACTGGTTTTGATCCAAAAACCCGATATAGCATCCTAGATGGCTCACTAAGGTGTATGAAAAAAAACCGTGGACCTGCTGCAGACCAAAAACCAGTGACATATTTAGATAAAACATGAATCCCAGTCAACGCTGGATTCTCGTCATGCACTTGGCATGAATGGTTTTATCCCTGGCCAGGGCTACTGTACAAATGCAAAAGTAAGACAGGTGATTACCATAATCAAATAGTCACCAACAATTTTGTAAAGTGGCTGAATGAAAAATTGTTGGCCAACTTGCCACCAAACAGCATTGTAATTCATAATGCACCATACCACTCTACGCAATCCGAAAAAGTGCATCTTTGGTACATTTATATATATGAACAATTCTATTTAATCTATAACAGTAGCAGACTGAAAAAAAAAGAAGTCAAACATGTTCAAAGATTAGCAGAAGAATATTGGAAAACAGATAAGACTCGACAAGAGGAGCATGTTAGACAAATTATTTTATCTCTTGGAGGAAACAAAAGAAGGTAAAAAGACGAAAGCGAGATGTCTGGCATAGAAGAATCTTTATATCTTTATTTGAACTAAAAATCATTTTCCTAAAGCTACCTACTCATATAGGTACTCAGTACCCAGCGTAAAGTAGCCTCAAGTACAAAGCTGTTCTTTTCTGGACATTTAGTTAGTTCAATTATGCAATAATATGGACCCTAAGTAAAGATTGGCCAAAATAATGTTCATGTACCTAAATTAACCAGTGATAGGAATGACTACTTTATTGTTGTTCCTAAAATGCCTAATCACATGAATCATAACGATTACAGAAATTAATTTGCACTTTCTCAACTTTCTCAACTAGGAAGATTATTGAGGACACAAAAAAGGATTTTGAAATTCTCTTAGTAATTTTCTGCGGTATACTTGCATGGTAACAAGCACAGAAAGATCAAGTGGTAAAGTAAAGATAAAATTAGACACCAATTCATTTTTTATATGAATAAAAATGAGATTACCTTGGTCAGGACTAGAAAGTATTCTAGTCCTGACCGAGGCCACCTCATCTTTAAAGTATATTATAAAGCAATTAATGTTACCTACTAGACACTAATGACCCACAGTCACAAGTTTTAACCTTGCACTTTATTTTCTTCTCATTTTAGAGTGAATTCTGATTTCTGGTAACGTGTCACATTAGTACATAACTCATCGAACGAGTCATGACAAAAATATTGGATCATAAAAGATCCAGGTACAGAATTACGCGTTTATGCATTTCGGATTTCCGTATTAACGGAATTCAAACACTTTAGAAATTAATTATTAAAAATCAGCGTACAGTGAATTCTTCTTCTTCTTCTTCTTATTTAATGGCGCCCATAGATGCAGGGGTGCACCATTCTGCCAGTGTACAGTGAATTGTTATTTGTTTACGAGTCTTTTTTTTTAGTTCTTCTACTTCTTCTTCTTCATTTTGCGTAAGCCTCCCCATTTTAGGAGTTGCCAGCGTCAGAGCGTTCTTCTACTTTAAAATGGCCGACATGAAAATTGAAATGTCAAATGAGTAATGGCTTCTAGTTTCCTCATTGTTCTACACACTTGACGGACTTGTCGCGAAGATACGGAGTGAACTTTGAGCAGACAGCAATATACTTGACTGACAGCGACAAATTGTATTGATAGTTTGACCCACGATTGACCACACTCTATGCTCATTTATTGCTTCAGGCTCTAAATCTAATATAAATTGATTATCTCATTATGTTGTATGTTATAAGTCTACCAGGATCTAATGGCAAATTTTGATGGCAAATTTTCAAAAAATATCCTTGATCATTGGATAAATTTTTATATTTGCATGTTCCACACACAGAATCAGCCGTTATAAGGAAAAAAAGGATCAAAATGTTTTATTCCAATTACCCCGGTATTGCTAGAGTCAATTTCTTTTCTTACTTTTTGCCATCAGATCCTGGTAGACCTATAATTATTGTAAATATTTTTATTTTGTATTTATTCTATACAGGGTATAACAAAACTAAGTGATAATACTTCAGGGTGTGTCCCCTGTATAGAGTTCGCTGCTGAAAGTAGCAGCACTAAAAGATTAACTTTTTTTCACTTTTGTAATATGGGAAACTTTACGACGCTGGGGCGGTTGTCCATACAAATCACAATTTTTTTTTTTTTTTTTCAGAGATTAAAGTTTAAAAACAAAAGTATTATCATTTATCGCTAAGTTTTGTTACACCTTGTATATCAAATTGTGTTACAAAGTCTAAGAAACATAATATTTTGCTTTATATTTGCTTCATCTCTTTTATTATATATTTATTTTATTATAACTTCTGTCTCCATGGTCGTAACAAGTTATCACCCGCGCCTAGTCATTGCTCGGCAATGAGTTTAAACTTTAACTGAACAATCGTATCCCTGCTCTAACGCTGGCAATTCCTAAAACAGGGATGCATCCGCCAAAAGACAAAGAAGAAGAGTAACCTTTCTATTATGTATGTATGTTTAATGTATATAGGATCCAGACTCCGGACTCCGGAGAGATGCTATACTTTGTAAAAAATGTCTTTGATTTTAAACTCTATTAGATTGAGGTAGTGGTACAGTAAAAAATTCCCAAAAGGCCTTTTAGGCCAAAGCATTTTTCGTAAATTGTTTTCAACTATCACATAAATATTTTTCCCACACTGTACACACAAACAATGATAATGATAATATACGACAGTATAAATATTGAGTACAAAAAAAGTCATCATCAAAAAAGTTTATCACAGTATCATAAGCTTTTACCCATCTACGCAAAATTATATTTTTGTTTATTTGACTCATAGAATTGGGTCCGTAGTTTGGGCACAACGACGGATAGAATAATATTGTGATAGAACAAACATACATCATTGAATCGTATGTAAAAGTATGTTTTTATAGAAAGGTTTCGTTTTTAGAAAGCCAAGTACATAGTACTTCCTTGGCTTAGGAAATTTTTCACTCTTTTTTTTTTTGTTATAATATTTTCATAGAAGAAAAAAAAAGATTTGATTTTATAATAATATTAATAAGTGTTATAATTACTTTAATGTCTTCTAATTGTCATCTTTAGTTTGGAGTGAAATTAAAAAGACTATAATAAAATTGAATTAAAGGGTTCTCTCAATTGTGGTCAAATATTTACTTATAGCTGGACCCAGCATTTAAATTTAGAGGTCCGGAGTGTACGGCGGCGGCCTTGAAAGTTGAATTAATACAAGTGCACACGCCGAACTTGGTACGAATCTCGCACCATAAGTTAAACTCGTCTGTACGAAGCTTACCCCAAACCAAATCCGCTCGTGTGTAAAGGCTATTATAGCTTCTACAGACGGAGGCATAGATAAAGTATTATAGTATCTAATTGTCAAGTCTATAGTATCTCAATGGACGGAGGGATCCGGTCCAGAGTGAAGATAGGCGTTGAAAGGCGTAGATGACTTTGAAAGAAAACTTAAATGGTTTATCTGTGCAATTTTTAAGCAAGATTGACTGTGATTGGCTGATAAAAAGACCAATGAAAATATAAACTACAAGACAAAAAAGACGAAGAAGAAGTTCAAAATTCAAAGTTTGATTTTCAGTTTGTGAAAATTATTTTGTAGAAACTTTCAAAAATTGTAAATTAAGTGGATTAATTATTGAAAAACGAAAGGTAAGCCATTGTACAATGTAAGTATAACGATTACGTAAATTGAAGCAAAACAACTATGTCATACCATGTTCTAAATTCTAATACAAAGTATGTCGTAGTGATTATTTGCATATTTGTACAATAATTTGCAACCTAGACTATACGAAAAAGATAGATTATTATTTAATGTTGAAAATGTTGAAATGTATCTATTGTTTTATTCAGAGATGTGAATTATTTGAAATACATGTATTTGAAATGCAAATACAAAATGCAAAATACCTATTTTTATTTTATATTTGAAATACCTTTTTTCTAAATGTATTTTGTATTTTATTTGAAATACTTTTTATAAATGTATTTTGTATTTACAAAATACAAAATAGTTTTGTCACATTTTTAATTCATTTTTCCAAATTACTGAACGCACTGATTGATCGTAGTCATTCGAAGTGTTGTCATTGCGGCCCGTGCGAGCCAGAAAAAAAAACATTGCGCGTCAGTCAACTGTCAAACAAACGTCAAGTGTCAACAAACTAGCTTCAAATGAGGTCCAAGCAAAGTCGTGTTCGTGTGTTGATTATTACTTTTCTGTGTGATTTTGCTCAGTTTTCTTCGCTTGCTAGATATTATAGTAATAAATAAAATGTAAGTGATACATTACTATAAATATTTTGTAACTAAGCATCAAGTATTAAACGCAGCTATGGACCTAGTTGCCGTGCCGTGTTGCTATGATGCCATGTCCAAGGGATTCATTTTTATATGTATATTGTAATTTGTAGGTATAGACAGTACATAAGTAAGTGATAAGTGATAATATTATACTTAAAACCTCTTACTTTTTTCAGGGACAAGAACATTCCATTCATATTAAAACACTTCTTCAAAGACATTATAAATGAACCTGGAAGTGATGTAAATGTATCTGGAACTTGCAAAAAGTGTTCGAAAACACTGAAAGGAAGTTTGAATTCTACATCCAACTTTTTGAACCATTTAAAAGTAAGTAAAACTTAAAGTTTTAATTGAATTTTATTTTGTTAAACAAATAATTCGATTTCAAAACTGATTATCTTATGAAATAATTTAATCGCAGATATTCTATTTTTTAACCTATTTATTATACTTTTGCAGAGAAAAGGACATGCTGATGTATTAGCAGAGTATGAAAAACTCAAAGTCCAAAATAACAGGAAGAGAAAAGATGTTGGTGATGCTGGTGAGGGATGCAGTTCATCTAAAATATTGAAACAATCCACTCTTCCAGCCATGTTACCAAAGTCAGTTCATTTCGACAAGTTACTTGTGAATTTTTTAGTGGATACCATGTCACCTATATCAATTGTAGAAAATGAATCCTTCAAGGCTCTAATTGAAGGTGCACAGCAATTAAGTGTTCCACCGAAAATAATGTGCAGGAAAACATGTAACAAAAAAATTGCAGAACAATACACAGAATATATAGAAAATACAAAACAACAAATGAGAAATGTTGACTTTATATGCACAACAGCTGATATATGGTCATCATCCAAGAGAAGCTATCTAGGCGTAACTGCTCATTGGATTGATTGTGATAAATTTAATCGGAAAAGTGTAACTTTGGCTTGCAGAAGATTTAAGGGAACACATAGTTATGATAAAGTAGCTGAGCTGATTGCAGAGATCCATTCTGAATTTGATTTGAAACTGTCAAAAATAGTAAAGACTATTACGGACAATGGATCAAATATGGTCAAAGCGTTTAGAATATATGGACAAGATTCAGATACAGGAATAACTGAAGGATCTCTCATCCAAAATATTAATGTAATGCATGATAATATTGACGATGGAGATGATGATAATGTGTTAACCCTAACACAATTTCCGGAGGCATTTGAAGAATTTGAAGAGTTGCAACTGCCTAAACATGAAAGGTGTGCCACACACACATTACATTTAATAGCTTCACAAGATATGGATAAGGCTAGATCGCAAAGTAATTCATACAAAAAAAATTATGATGCAGCTATGGCAAAATGTCGAGCAGTATGGAATCTATGTTCGAGGTCTCCTAAAGCCTGTGAAATATATCTAGAATCGACTGAAAAATCCCCTACTTCTCCATGTCCAACCAGATGGAACTCATACTATAATTGCATTCAAGATCTATTGGCAGTTAAGGGTACCCTAAATGAAACTTTAAAGAAACTGGGATTGACCACTTTTAAAGAAATTGAAATTCAATTTCTGATTGAGTATGTAAGCTGTTCAAAGCCTATTGCTGATGGCATCAGAAGTTTAGAAGGGGACAAAGATACTTACTATGGATGTCTTATACCAGAACTGATGAGAATGCAAATAATTCTAAGCACTTTGAAAATGGATAACCTTACATATTGTGATGTATTGATAGATGTTATTAAAGAAAGTCTCAATAGGCGTTTTGAGATGTTTTATAAATTAGAAGCGCCAAAAGCAAAAGATGGCATAATAGCAGCAGTATCTTATCCTTTTTTCAAAATGAAATGGGTGCCAAAAGCCAACAGAAAATACATCAAGAAAGTATTTGTTTCAGAAGTTAGAAAGATAAAACAAGAAAACGAAAAGAGTTCCCAAGTCCAACATACTGACTCTGATAAAGAGAAGGAAAGGGCAGAATCTTATTATGTTTCTTGAAGACTCATCTAACTCTTCAACAGCCAGTAATAATGTTAATACTACAATAGATCTGGATCTGGAAACACTACAATATTTAAAAGATGAAGACAATACCTTAGAATCCTTGAACAGGTATCCAAATGTAAAAAAACTCTTCCTTAAATATAATACCTGCTTACCGAGTTCTGCCCCTGTTGAACGACTATTTTCTTTTGGTGGAATGATAATGAGGCCCCATAGGCGGAACATGAAAGATGAACTCTTTGAACAAATTGTAGTTTTAAAATCTGGGAAATAAAATATATAAGTGCTTATGCTTAACAAGGTATTTTATTTTCAAAACCTATTTTGAAAATACGTATTTTGCATTTTGTATTTAAATACTTTTATTTAAAACTATTTTGTATTTATATTTGAAATAGTCCTAACAACTATGCATTTGCATTTTGTATTTAAATACTTTTCCTAAACTATTTTTCACATTTCTGACTTTTATTGTAGTAATAAATTTAATTGCACGGGTTATGGAAATGTAGTAAATGAATTTTTTTTCATTCATTTCAGGTTTTTAGGTCCCTGCAGTACCTACTAGTTTGCAACATTTTAATCTGCAGGCAATAGCTGTTAAGGAGATTTTAGGAGGAGAAGGCTCTTATGGGATTATGAGTGGTGGCCGCAATAGTCCGTGAGCCCGGCCCCGAAATGCCTACGTCACATGACATCAACTTAAAACGCATGGCACACGGTCGGCAAATATATGCCGAGCGAGGATCAGACGACTTTCGCATCTGAAATTGGCCGGAAGTCAGAAAAATCGCCTCACTTCCGGTCAAATTTTTAGTGTCAATTTACGTCACGTGACATCAACGTGAAACATGTGGCAGCATATAGCCCTATAGTTTTAGAGAATGGAAACATAAGTCTGTCAGTTTTAAAATGGCCGGAAGTGCTTGGCAGACGGCGTCAAAGTTGGTCCTTGGGTACCCTTTTTTACGTCACGTGACATCTTGATGAATTCTTTTTTAAATGTTTTGAAATAATAGTGTCTTATAGAATAAATGATGCTGCCAAGCCAGATCCGGCCGGAAGTCCCAAAAAAAGTGATTTTTAAACTGCTCGTGAATTATGAGAAATTCGCATGATTTATCAAATTATAATCAATTTAAGTACACGAATTATCGAGTCAAAGTACCTAACCTGTTACAATAATAAATCTAGGGTAAATAAGTGTAATTGTTACCTCACATTCAGTCGTCAAATCGGTCAAGTCCTGTTTTGTGTACCTACCAGTTACCTGGATTTTTTGCGTCATAATGGGTGCGAGAGAGAGGTCTGTTTACATCCTACTCGCACTTATGTAACATCGTCGCCCGCGCAGCTACCTGCGCGGGTCCCCAGACCCCAATCCTCCGTATTCCGCAAGCCGGTCGCTTCACTCGTATAATATTTCGCATCGCAGTTTGGTGAAGACCACGAAAATAGGTGTTGTGATCTAATTTTTGAATTTGTGTTGTGGTTTAAAATAAATAATTATTTGCCACAATGAAGCAGTGTTTTTTGTGTTCTAATAAACATAAAACTCAGAATTTTACAGATGAAGTATTTCAAAAGTGTTCTTTTTACTTGAAATTACGAAAGTTCAACGGATTTAAATACAAAGAAATCGAACTAAAACCTCAAGCCCAGACCGAGTTTGGGTATCACATGGAATGTTTGAGAAAGTTTACCGCTGTTAAACGAAAGTACATTGAAGCATTTGAAGAATGTGAGGTAAGTGTTAATATTAGTATCTAAATAGGTATAATAATTATTAAATTTGTAGTCAACATTTGCCATGATTCCAAAATTAATTTCTTTATTCCGAACTCTGCCAAAACGAAAATACCAGTGTTACTCGTACAAAATGAACAAAATATGAACTAAATATTTTGTCTTTTTCTAATTTAAGTTTTAGCAATATCCGAATCATAGTTATTTTACAATTTTTTTTAACTAAGTATATGATTTGACCAATACTTAATTCAGTATATTTTGCACATTAAACTATACCCATAATATTATTAGACATTAAAGGTAATAAAACCGACCAAAACCGAGGTAGTAGGTATAAAAATATAAGCATATTATAGGTGCTTTAAAAATTCGAATGCGTTATACAGGGTAATAATGTGATTTTACTTTAATTTCTCTGCTTAGCAGTACAATTTTTTTTTCTACAGACCCGGAAGCACCTGGAATCGTTGCCTTCATCCAGTAAAGATCAACAACTACTTGATATCGAAGTATCAGCCGGCAGCTCTGCCGGAACCACTCAAACCTTCACTCCTGGCCCCGAGGTGAGACTTTGTGCTTGTGGCGTTTGTACGTTATAAATTGCTTAGCGGTACAAAAATATGATTTTACATTGTTTTCTACAGACCCGGAAGCACCTGGAATCGTTACTTTCATCCAGTAAAGATCAACAACTACTTGATATCGAAGTATCAGCCGGCAGCTCTGCCGGAACCACTCAAACCTTCACTCCTGGCCCCGAGGTGAGACTTTGTGCTCGTGGCGTTTGTACGTTATAAATTGTTTAGCGGTACAAAAATATGATTTTACATTGTTTTCTACAGATCCGGGAGCACCTGGAATCATTGCCTTCATCAAGTAAAGAGCATCAACTACTTGATATCGACGTATCAGCCGGTAGCTCTGCCGGAACCACTCAAACCTTCACTCCTGGCCCCGAGGTGAGACTTTGTGCTCGTGGCGTTTGTACGTTATAAATTGTTTAGCGGTACAAAAATATGATTTTACATTGTTTTCTACAGATCCGGGAGCACCTGGAATCATTGCCTTCATCAAGTAAAGAGCATCAACTACTTGATATCGACGTATCAGCCGGTAGCTCTGCCGGAACCACTCAAACCTTCACTCCTGGCCCCGAGGTGAGACTTTGTGCTCGTGGCGTTTGTACGTTATAAATTGTTTAGCGGTACAAAAATATGATTTTACATTGTTTTCTACAGATCCGGGAGCACCTGGAATCATTGCCTTCATCAAGTAAAGAGCATCAACTACTTGATATCGACGTATCAGCCGGTAGCTCTGCCGGAACCACTCAAACCATCACACTCAGCCCACATGTGAGTGAGACTTTCTGTCATATGATGACTGTACCTAGAGTTACAGAATTTCATTCTGTACGGTGAGGTCTGAGGTCATGGTTTCAGTTTTCGGGACGATGTCCTTTACAAGTCATATGTTTAGCTCGCTTATAAAAGCTTTTTATTTACAGACAACGGAGCAGTTGCTTTCTCTAATCGATGAAGATGATAGCCAGACAAATATACTAACTAGCAGAGGAAAAAAGGAAAGGAGGAGGAAGGAAACATGCATATTTTGTAACAAGTATGAAAAGAAAATTGGAACTCGAAGAGAGTATTTAAAAACGTGTTCTGATCAGGTAAGAGCATCACTGCTTTTGTTAGCATCGTCATTAAATGATGAAGATTTATTAACAAAAATAAATACATCAAACAGATTATTATATCATCAATGTTGTTGGGTCACCTGTCGAAATAAATTAAGAACCTCTAAAGAAGAAACAAGTGATTGGTATAGCCTTAGAGAACTGCATAAAAAAGCTTTTGATTCTCTATCACAATATATTTTGTCAGAAATATTAGAAGCACAAAATGTTATTTATCTTAACGATTTGTGGCGTTATTATCAAGATCTATTGAGCCAGTTTAACGAAGGCAGACATGATGAAACTAAACTAAAAAGTTATACATCTCAACATCTTAGAGACAAAATAGAAAGCGCATTCGGGGATGTTCTTGACGTCAAAAAGGCAATATCCAATAATAAGATTATTATTCATAAAAAAAATTTGAAAATTAACAAACTCTTAGAAGAAATGTTGTTACATAAATCTTCACAGTACACCAGAATTCGTGATACTGCGTTTAAAATCAGAGATGAAATAAAGGCTATTGATAAAAAAAAACTTCCACAAAAGCTTCACCCAAATGAAATCATTGAAGGAGAGTGTAAAGTACCCGAGATACTTTATGAGTTCATAAAGACGGTCGTAAAAGGTCTTGATGTAAAAAAACTCTCTGATAGGGATAAAGTAAAAATTATGTCAATTTGCCAGGATATTATTTATATAACAACAAAAGGACAGATCAAACCATCTAAACAATTGATGTTAGGATTGACAGTGAAATCATTGACAAACAGTAGCAAATTAATGACAATACTCAATAGATATGGCCATACAATTAGTTACACTACCGCGGAGTCACTAGAAACTGAACTAGCATTCACTGCTGCCGATGAAAGAACTCTCATTCCAAAAAGTATGACATGTGATCCAAAGCTCCACACAAACATAGCTTTTGATAATTTTGACCGATATGTAGAAACATTGGACGGTAAAGATACGATGCACGATACAGTTGGCATTATTTACCAATTTCAACCTCAAGAAGCGCGATCGGAGCAAATGGCAATTTTGGAGCCACAACTTAGACTGGCATCAGAATCAACGAACCGGCGAAGACGAAAATTTCAGGAGGTTATATCAGAGATACAACCATATTACAAAAAACCAAAGGCAATTACTAAATTGTCCTCATTACCTGATATTTTTCAATTAGCTGATGAATGCACGAAAGCGAAAAAAAATGCAATGTGCAGAGATATGGTATGGATATTTTCACTAGAACGAATTCCCGAAACACCGATGTGGACTGGATTCAACTGCAAGAATTTAAACGATAATAGTGAAATTCAGACTCTGGATTACTTACCACAGATTAATGCATCACCCACATCTTACTCAGTTGTACATCAAACGATGATATTCGCTGAAAAAGCATTGGAAGAAACTGGTCAGACTCATTTGGTACTGACATATGATTTGGCAATCGCGAAAATGGCTATGCAAATACAAGTGGCAGAAAGTCCAAAATACGATAATTTGATTATAAATTTGGGTACCTTTCATATATATCTAGCATTCTTTAAAGTATTAGGAAAATATATTGATGGCTCAGGTATTGAAGATATACTGGTGCAGTCACAAGTACTTGCTGCAGGTTCTTTGAATGCATTTTTGGCTGGAAAACACTATAACAGGTGTAAAAGGATTCATGGATTACTATCAGCAGCATTCCAAATATTACACTTTCAACAGTTTCTTAAAAACACATATCTCCGTGTAGAACAAATTGACCAAAGTCTTAAAGATATCCAAGAAAATAAAACTGGAATTCGAGAGCCATTGGACCTACCTCCCATGGTAAACCACTATCTAGAAGAATACGAAAAATACAAAAAATTAACTCTTGATGGCGAACATGGTAAAACAGCTCAATTCTGTTTACAATATACAGAATTAGTAGATTGTTACCACAGATTAAACAGATCTATGAAAACTAGTGATTTTTATTTATATATAGAAACGCTCTTTGAAATAGCAAACTTGTTTTTTAGTTTTAATCAGCAAAATTACGCGAGGTGGCTACTCAAATATCTTGATAATATGTTAAACATGAAAAAATTGAAACCAGAAATCGTAACTGAATTTGAAAAAGGTTCTTTTGGCGTAAAAAGAACTAAGAACCCTTTGGCAAGATTGCCAGTTGATTTGACTTTAGAACAGACTATAAATGCAGATGCTGCAAACTCAATGAGCGGAATCTCACATTTAACAAATACAATAGCTGCAAGACAGCGTTGGGCTCTAACACACAGCCACCGCACAAAAATCATTACGGAATTATTAAACTTGATTGACTTGAACAGCAAAGATGACGTTTCCAAAGAGCTACGCCCATCAAAAACAAAAAAAGACAGAGAAGATCTAAACGAAATTAAAAATACAATAACTGAAAAAATAAACCCATTTGACGCTACCTTGCAAGACCTAGTTAATATTTCAACTGGTCGGGCAGCCACAAACACAACAGAAAAGTTCTTACTGAACGTGAGACAAATCGGCGAGGATCAAAAAAATGATTTCATAAAAGAATGTAATAATGATATTCAAAGATTTGAGAGACCAATTAAACGCAATAAAATACAAAATTTTAGTTCCGAATGCTATAAAAAAACCAATACAACAAAGGAGGGCAAACAAATCCAACTTAAGATGGAGAGGGACATTTTTGGCCGTCTTTTAGCCATAGCGCTCGAAAAGAAAATTGACATGAGCGAGTGCCTGTCATACCCATTAGCACCTTTGCCACCAGCTTTATGCCAAGTTACAGGCAATATGGTCAAAACGGACAAGTCTGTTTTAGCTAAAAAAATAATCGGGAAAATTGACCACCACCAGCAACCAGATAATCCAAATGCTTGGATCATCGACGGATTCAGTTTTTTATTTTCCTTAGGAAAATCAATTCCTGACACTTTTGGAAAATTGTCTGACACTATTCTTCATAAAATCTGTAATGTACCCTCACAGGAAATCCATATAATTTTTGACCGATACATGACTCCGTCCATCAAGGACAAAGAAAGAGAGTCAAGAGGAGAGGAAAGCATTCCGTACGAGATTAGTGGTCCTACACAAAAAACACCAAGAGACTTTATGAAGTCTTTAAAAAACCCCAAATTCAAAGTAGCACTCGTAGGGTTCTTAGCCGAGAATTGGGGAAATATTGAGAAATCAAATATAATCGGGTTAAAAAAAATATTTCTAACAGTCGAGAACAAATGCTTCTCATATAAGCAAACTGATGACGGAGTAGTAAAAACGGAAGAAGAAATGTTTAATTGTAAACATGAAGAGGCTGATACTCGAATTATTTTCCATATTGCTCAACTGGAAGAAAAAAAAGAAATCGTAGTAAACGCAGCAGATACGGATATATTGATAGTAATTTTAGGAAATTATCATAAATTTTCCGACAAAAAAATTTTTTTACTGTCGGGGCTGAAATTAAGAGATGTCCGATACACGGATTGCTATGCAATATACATAAAATTGGGTACAAATATATGCCAAGCTTTACCTGCCTTGCATGCATTTACGGGATGTGACTACACGGCTAGTTTTTTCAGACAGGGTAAAGTGAAAGCATTGAATTTGTTGGAAAAATATTCAAAATTTCAAACATCTTTTAAAAACTTTAATTCAGCATTAATTTGTAATGAGAAAGAGCTCAGTATAATCCAGGAATTTACCTCAATGCTATATGGCGTTAAAAATTGTAATTCAGTAAATTCAGCTCGTTACGAAATATTTAATAAAACTTTTGCAAAAGAACGCAATAAGTTTTTACAAAAAGTAAAAAGCTTCACCTCGAATTTAATGCCACCCTGTTTCAAAGTTTTAAAACAGAAAATTTTTAGAACGATTTTTGTGACCACGATGTGGAAAAATGCAACACTACCGGATTGTACATTTAATCTACATCCAAATGATTATGGATGGAAATTAGTAAACGAAAAATATGAACCCCACTGGTTCGACGGTGACCCAACCCCATTAGACATAGATGATATCATCATAGGATCAGATGACGAAAGCAGTGAGGTTTTTACTTCATCAGAAGATGAGGATGAAGATAATGATTAATGATATTATGTAATCTTTTTATTTCTTTTAATTTTACATTGTAGGTGTTTAGTTTTAGATTTGGTTTGTTAATTTTTAATATAATAAAAACGTTTTTTTGTAACACAACATAGCATAAGAATAAATAAATATTTAACATTTAACATGAAGTTTTAATTTTTTCTATAAAATATAATTACCGATTTTTTACCCCTTGTATTTTAATAAAACATAATAAAATTATTACAAGTACTCTAATAATCCTACATATTTTTTACTCGTTATACTACATATCCTACAATTAGTACAACTCACTTATTTAAAAGTGACTTAAACACGATTGATTGAAATCAACTATATAGTATAATGTAAATGTAGCAGCGTCAATAGCAAATTTCAATTTGGATTCGTCCCACCATCATTGGATCCACCCCACTTTATATTATGAGCCTGATCAATTAGTATAGTAACACACTTATTTACCTTAAATTATTATTATAACAGGTTAGGTTTACAATTCACGGTTCTTCCAAACCATCTATACCCATTTTTGGTCGATAATTCTTGTAAATTGATTATAATTTGATAAATCATGCGAATTTCTCATAATTCACGAGCAGTTTAAAAATCACTTTTTTTGGGACTTCCGGCCGGATCTGGCTTGGCAGCATCATTTATTCTATAAGTCACTATTATTTCAAAACATTTAAAAAAGAATTCATCAAGATGTCACGTGACGTAAAAAAGGGTACCCAAGGACCAACTTTGACGCCGTCTGCCAAGCACTTCCGGCCATTTTAAAACTGACAGACTTATGTTTCCATTCTCTAAAACTATAGGGCTATATGCTGCCACATGTTTCACGTTGATGTCACGTGACGTAAATTGACACTAAAAATTTGACCGGAAGTGAGGCGATTTTTCTGACTTCCGGCCAATTTCAGATGCGAAAGTCGTCTGATCCTCGCTCGGCATATATTTGCCGACCGTGTGCCATGCGTTTTAAGTTGATGTCATGTGACGTAGGCATTTCGGGGCCGGGCTCACGGACTACAAGGGGAGATCCTCTGAACGAGCGAGGTGGTATGCAGCTGACCTGAGCCCACGCGGCACTCGATAGATTTCAGCTGTCCTATACAAGGTGTAACAAAACAAAGTAATAATACTTACAGCTTGGCAAAGAAGAGTGTGGATTAATTGAGGGCGCTTTTCTTTAAATATAGGCAACCCTACGCTTCACTTTTGACACAATATATACTAGAGTTGACAAGTAATGTAGTGTTGTCATAAATAAAAACTCTTAGTTCCAGCTGTCACCGCGTCAGACACTTCTTTGCCAAGCTGTAAGTGTGTATGTATAAAGGTGCACGTCCACTGGATCGGAATCGGAATTTGTTGTTTTGTATTGATATGTATGGTACTGTCGTGAACTGGAACGTCATTTCTGCGCCTAACAAATTATATAATATGACGACGCGACGCGCCGTGCGCACCGTACGTCCTGATTCCGACCCGGTGGATGTGCAGCTTAAATCCCCTCCCTATATAGAGTTTACTGTATAAGCCAATCGAGTAGAGTAGCATAGACAGCTCTATACTATTATTATATAAATAAAATAAAACTATACTGCAATATTATAATATTGAATATTATAAAAATTAACAAAAGCTTGTGGATTATATCTGTTTTATTGTTTAATTAACCTTATTAAGCTATAGTCTGTCAAGAAAGTGAAGAAATTAAAAAGTGGCAACATCGTAGTGTCATCCCTTTTTTCTGAATTCATTGTATTCTTATATAAGTTCACTGTACTATTATAATGTGTACGACTGAAGGACCTGTATCCATAGTCACGAATAAATAAAAATAAAAAAAATCCTTTTTTCTTAGATTGATTTGAAAGGGATGACACTACGATGTTGCCACTTTTTAATTTCTTCACTTTTTTGACAGACTATCCCTCTTACTAATAAAAAGTTACACAGGTGTTTAGAGGCTGCGTAATTTTTTTTCTACTAATAATATTTTTTTTGACATATGGCCTGTATAATGCTGTTGTAACTTCCATACAAATTTACCCAACGCTTACACAAGGCATCACCCTTGTATAGAGTGCGAATAAGATCAAGATGGCGGATTTTCAATAGATCAGCTGATTATATTTTATTTTGAATAGGTAGTTTTGAGTGCGTTTGCTGATTTCTACCATCTTATTAGCAAAGAAACATAAAAAGAACTATTAAATATGTTTTATTTCTTTAATCAATTGAATGAAAAAGATTTTCAATGTAAACGAAATCTATACTTAATATTATAAAGCGGAAGAGTTTGTTAGTTTGTTTGTTTGAACGCGCTTATCTCAGGAACTAGTGGTCCGATTTGAAAAATTCTTTCAGTGTTAGATAGTTCATTTATCGTGGAAGGCTATAGGCTATATTTTATCACGCTAAGCCTAATAGGAGCGAAGAAATAGAGGAAAATGTGGGAAAACGGGGGGAAATTATTTGAAAGGGCTTATTTGAACGCGCTAATTTCAGGAACTACTGATCCGATTTGAAAAATTCTTTCAGTATTAGATAGCCCATTTATCGAGGAAGGCTATAGGGTAAATTTTATCACGCTAAGACTAATAGAAGCGAAGAAATAGAAGAAAATGTGGAAAAAACGGGGGAAATTATTTAAAAGGGCTTATCTCACGAACTACTAGAGAAATTTATACGTTTTTTTTTTATACGTGGGAGAGCCATGCTTCGGCACGAATGGGCCGGAGAAATACCACGTTCTCACAGAAAACCGGCGTGAAACAGCGCTTGCGCTGTGTTTCGCAGAGTGAGTGAGTTTACCGGAGGCCCAATCCCCTACCCTATTCCCATTCCTTCCCATCCCTACCCTCCCCTATTACCCTATTCCCTCTTAAAAGGCACCTGCGTGCGTTGCCGGCCTCGCAGCATCAGAAGAGCTGCAGAGCTCTTCTGATGCTGCGAGTGTCCATGGGCGACGGAAGTTGCTTTCCATCAGGTGACCCGTTTGCTCGTTTGCCCACTTATTTCATAAAAAAAAAAAATCTGTTATTTGGGTCAGATAAGAAGTAGACCACGGAAAGGATTATAGACTGATTTGTCTGTGAAATATCTAATTTACGCGAGCGAAGCCGCGCGGAACGTCTAGTATGACATACATCGCGATCGTTTTATTTAGGGTGCGTTCCACTAAGCACCTACAACGATAACGCTCACGAGTCACGACCGTGGTTTTTGACGGTCCACTCGCATGATACAAATCGCGTCAATGATACAAACTCAAGTGGAATGGATTATTGAGAGTTTCTAGCGTTCATTTCAAATTATAATATTATCGCATTTTATATTGTTTTTGTCTAGGAACGGCTTTCAATAGTTTCTCGTTTTTATAACCTTTTTTCAAGATATTATCGTATAGTTTTATTTTCCTTTTAAGTCATAATTATTTATTGTTACATATTTTATTTTATAAATTATGTATATTTATTTAGTTTTAATATTATCATTGTCATTCTTATTCCTTTTTTACCTCTTATTTTACTAACTTTATTATTATTATTTTATTATAATTTTTAAAATTTAAATTAAACCGCTTATTTTGCATATAAAAAGATGGCGGTTTTATTAAAACGTCCACTTCGACCCACCTTTAAGATGGGTCGTTTTTAGCTTTGCATTAGCGAAAATATACGTCATGAGTGACGCTTTTGCCGCGATTACAACAATCGCGGTCGACATGTGAAACGGCTGAAGGAGTATTTTCAGCGTTTGAGCGCTTAGTGGAACGCGCCCCTAACACGTCATAAGTGACAAAATAATTTTTTTTTCTTATTATGGCACTTCGGCTATTTAACCATGGCCAGTGTCGAGTATAAATATGGCGGGAAAACAATATTCTATAATACAATTTTCAGCTTCGTTTTTCTATATTGTCAGGTTGAAAGTCTAGTCAAAGTCTAACGGCCGTTCCCAATATTAAATCTATCTCTGGTTTGACATACGACCGATCGCAGCTAACATTGAATTGACATAAAATATATGTCTCTAATGTCTAATGAGAGCTATTCCTATCTCTAGTAGGGCAAAACCAGAGATAGATCAAATATTGGGAACGGCCGTAAGTAAAAGTCAATACAGTCAAGAAGTCAAGTCGGTCGATTCAGTAAGGTGGTAGACGTTTTACTGAAACTTTCGATGGAGTTTTGGAGGGAACACAAAATAGCACGTTTCTGGATATTGCATCACTTTCCTACACTTGTGCACGATAAGGAATATCTAATGGTTAATATCCTACCATTATTACACATTAAAAACCCAATTAACACAATTTTAGGAAAATAATACAAAAACACAACATCACTCTTTCACATTCCCGGCAAAACTCAAAATAATATTTTGACAATTTCAAATTTTATTAACTTTGACATTGGAGTTTTCCCGGTAATGTGAAAGAGTGATGTTGTGTTTTTGTATTATTTTCCTAAAATTGTGTTAACTGAGTTTTTAATGTGTAATATTGGTAGGATATTAATCATTATCACCCTTTTTGTACTACTCGAAATTGCTTTATAAATTTTTTGATTGGACATTTCGGTCGGTACGGAGTTGATGACACCAGTCAACTCCGTGCTACTAGCTGGAATGCTTGCTTTTAAATTTTGGTCTCGTAAAAATGTAGTATTTTCAAGAAATGCGTTAGCTAAGTTCGGCCGATTAAAATAGACTCCAACTTTGAATTTATAATTATAATTTTTCTCAAGAAAGATATTCCCTTAATCGATTGTTGGAAAATACGACTTAACACATTCAATGCCACCACGATTTTCTAAAAGTTCCCAGCGATGCCGCCCTATTAAAAACTCAAACTATGAAAGGTGTGCTCTCGGCATTGCAGGATGAAATTACATGGCACACTAGGTGTGTTCACTGGCACTGTAAAGAGGTAAAATCATAAAAAGCGTTATTTCGACTTCAAACGTGCTTATTCATTAGTCCTTCTTTAGTTACTGAAGATATATTTTGTTTTCTGAAGTGTTTGTGGTCTTGAAGGTTTAATTATGGCAGTAAATAGATTCCGAGGTAAGTATTTATCGTAATTTGATCAGTGACTGTCAACCTTTGGTTACTTATTTATGATTTTTTAGACAATACAAAATATGAGCTAGAAACAGGGGAATATGATGATGATGAAAAAGAAAATATATTCAGAAAATTGTTTATTTAGGTAAATAATATAACAAGATTTTAGAGAACAAGGACTAAATCATTTAGTTTTATGCAACATAAAATATCTGCGAAGCTTAGTTAGGAAAATATGAAGCTTTATTTTTAGGGTTCCGTAGCCAAATGGCAAAAAACGGAACCCTTATAAATTCTTCATGTCTGTCTGTCTGTCTGTCCGTCCATATATCAAACTCAAACTCAAAAATGTTTATTAAGAGTAATTTTTTTTTCAAATATTTTCTGAACGTTGATACTACTGGTGCCTACCACCGGTTCGTGAACTAACAAGGCGAAAAGAACCTGCGTAAGAAACTCGCACGGGGCCATCTTTTACCAAAAAGATGGAAAATTACAATGTCATTATGACTTAGATATAAAAAATAAAACTAAATACGTACAACAAGTGTACAATATTACATAATATACAGAAACAGCACTGCAGGCGGCGACGTTATTCCCACGGTGTACTATCATTCATGAAATCAGTAACTTTATAGTATGCTTTGGTACACAAACGTTCTCTAACAACTCTTTTAAATTTATTAATTGACAGATGATTATTTTAAAATTTCCCTACAGGCTTACCTGATCTTTGAAGCGTCAGTGTTTTATATGGAAGCTTCTTTGGCGTATGGTTTTTCGCCAATAACTAAAAAACTATGCGTTGTAGCAAAAAATAATATACGGTGAAATAAAAGCTTATAACATTTTCTACAATTTTGATTCTAAACAATTTTTCCAATTTCTCATCCGTTTTCGAACTACACGCTCAGGAAAAGTGACAATTAAAAAAAAGCGTTATTTTAAATATGTTTACAGCGACAAAATATTGTTTTTAGTAAAGCCCCAGGCGCTGGTAAGTCGTATATTGTTCTTGACGTCAAGATATTACCCTAATTTTTCTACCCTCACTCTAATTGAGTGGTCCGCTCATTCCTGATGATCATGATGTTTTTATACATATTATAACTAAGCTGGCAAACAAGAGTATGGCCCACCTGATGGAAGCTGGTTACCATAATGCGCCTATGCGACGTCTGCAACACCAGCGATGCTACTGCTACTATAATATGTTATTTATTACTTATTGACAATATAAAATTATATTACTGAATAATTATGATGAATATAATTTGCACACTAGCATATGCTTTCCGTTCTTAAAACAACGCCGAAACCCCCAAACTTGTAAATATAAGGAGTCAGGAGTTCCGTCAGCATCTTTGCAACAATGGTATATCTTGATGCAAAATCTTACTTCTTGGTAGTATATGCTTAGTAGTATACTTCACATAAAACCAAAATCACCATAATATGTTTCCATCTAAATTTTGAGGAGTTCCCTCGATTACTCATGGATTCCATCATCAGGTCACCACTTTTGTGAACATGGTACCAAATTCGAGTTAGACCCTATACAACAAAAAAAGAATTTTGAAAATCGGACCACAAACGGCTGAGTAATCGTTGAACATACAAAAAAATAAATTTATACAGCCGAACGTATAACCTCCTCCTTTTTGGAAGTCGGTTAAAAACATTTTTTTAACCCACGGTCCCACCATGTGAGAAATCTAATTTCTATACCATGATAATTTGTCGGAACTTGTGTCCGACACATGTCGGAAGCCTATACAAGCTTAATCTGACACGCTCGAGCTTGTCGCGAAATGCCATCTTCCCCTCCCTAACTATTAAAGATTTTTCGTCATACAATAAAATGTTCAACTTTTCAAGCCCATTCATTTGGTATAATATGTCTTAAAGTGCTACATAAGTGGGTACGAAATGCCCCTCTTTCTTAAAGTAAATTGACCAAACAATATAGATACCGTGCACCCAGATATAAAAGGTTGAGAACTCGTGTAGATGAACACACCTGGCATGTTCGCGGCATTACATAATAAATTATTTTCGATAACATAAAAAAAATATCAGATCATGGAACCACTTAAGAATTTATTAGCTTACGGCACAAAGTTTATGCTCTGAGAGTTTCGGTGAAAAAAACTGTTTTTGGCGAAATCCTAGTGCAGTACCATTTAGGGTCAAAGTCTAGTACATTTTGGTCCTTCGTGACGAATATTTTTGTACCGGTAGTTCAAGGGGTCCGAATTACCCCTCTCCCGCGCCCTCGCAGTGGATTGCTGCAGCAAGAGGACGTGACGTCAACGGCAGCGGTGACAGCTGATTGGCAGCTGTCAGTGCTTCGTGACATTGGAGACTTCAAAGTGCTTTGACAGCTGTCAAACCCTTCAGAAACGTCAAAGTCACATCAGAGACCTCAAATAAGTGACAGCCAAGTGAAGTTGGCAGATGACAGCTGTCAGTGAAGTTTGACATCAGCAACGTCAACGTCAAAGTGACAGCCAAGTGAAGTTGGCAGATGACAGCTGTCAGTGGAGATTGACATTTGAGCTGACGACACGGTAGCTGACAGTGACAGTTCGAGCTATTGAAGACAAGGACGGCGGATTTCCGGCAGTGGGAGTTCATAGTGCAGGCAACCCCGGAGAGACGTCACCCAGTACGGAAGATCAACTGCAGAGGCGCCCTCTGCAGGCGCTACTTGGAAGTACAACCAGTGTGTGAGTGAGAAGTGCAAATTGTGAGTACTTTTGTTTCCATTATAAATTTTCAAGATATTTTGAACTTTAAGAACAACTAGTAAAAAACTTAGAAGAAATTTTGATCAATTTGAGACTTGTAAAAATTTTCACATTTAGTTCCATAATTAGAATAATTTGCATGTATTAGCTCAGGGACTTAGAAAATATTTGCATGTTTAGCTAGGGACTTAGAATAGTTTGCAAAAAAACGAGGGAACGGGGAACCTATGCCCGATTTTCCCCAGAGTTCAACTAAGTGATAAAACACTTGTAAAATTTTCAACAAAATTATTTAATGTTAACTTGTGATAGACTATCTTTGAGTTGGATTTCTTATTGATTAAACTTTAACTATCTTTGAGTTGGATTTCTTATTGATTAAACTTTAACTTAGAGTTTTTCTTAACTTTGCTTTATACAGTTGTCTTTAGATTGTTAAATATTGCAAACATGGAACTAGATACTTTAATTGTGCTTCAAGAGAAATTGCTAAGTTCTATGATTAAAGGTTTAAGTAACTTCAAAAAATCCCCTAAGGAAAGAATAACTGTTGAATATATTGAAACGAGATTAGATAATTTAGAAAGAGATTGGTCAAACTTTAGAGAATATGATTCAGAAGTTTATAAAAATTATGATGAAACCGAAGTAGCACAGTCGAAATATGTAATCGGAGAAGTTTATGATAAAGGTGAAAATGCATATATAGATTATAAGTCAAATATGAAAGGATCTTTAAATAAATTGTTGATGAGAGATAATCAGGTTAATGTCTCGACGGACTCTTCCGGTGAGTCGTCCAATAAATCCATGGTTAAATTGCCAAAGATCTCAATCCCTGTATTTTCGGGAAAGTATTCAGAGTGGACTACCTTTCGTGATTTATTTTTATCTCTCGTCCACAAAAACACTTCTTTAGATGGAGTGCAAAAGTTGCACTACTTGAAAAGTCATTTGAGTGGCGAGGCAGAACAACTTATCAGACTGACACCAATAACTGACGCCAACTATCTTCCGTGTTGGAAGCAGTTAGAGAATCGTTACGACAACAAGAGATACTTATCTAATTGTATTTTAAAAAGATTATTTGGCCAAAAACGTTTAAACGTTGAGTCTGCCTCGGGTCTCAAAGAATTATTGGATACTACTGTGGACTGTTTAAATGCTTTATCTAACTTGGAGATAAACGTGACTACATGGGATGTAATTATCATTCATATAATAGCATTCAAACTTGACGCTGAAACTCGTAAACAGTGGGAATTACATGTCACTGACTCGGAAGGTAATGATTTACCAACTCTCACTCAGTTCAAGGCTTTTATTGAAAGTCGATTCCGAGCTTTAGAATGCTTGGAACCAAAAAGGGCCTCAAATCACCCAAGCAGCGGGTATAATGCTGGACATCGTCACAATCCAAGGGCGTTATTAGGCACAACACCTCAGGTCAAGTGTGAGTATTGCTCTGAACCCCATAAACTCTGTTTCTGTAAAAAGTTCTCTGCTCAACCATACGACAAACGACGCGACTTTGTGATTAAAAGTAGAATGTGTTTTAATTGTTTGGGTAGCAATCACATAGTGCAGGATTGCAAAAAACTCACCTCATGTCGAGTATGTAAACGTAGACATCATTCATTGTTGCACGCACCTGGTGCACATGAAACCAAGCCACTAGACAAGCCCCCTGCTATCGAGCACCCTAGTCCATCTGATGAAAATCCGATAGTGTCCTGCTTGTCTACGGGCAAGATAACAAAGTCCAAACAGGTTTTATTAGCCACCGCGCTAATAAACGCTGTTTCACCCAATGGGCAGCCCCAAGTAATTCGTGCATTAATTGATCAGGGCTCACAGGCTTGCTTCATTACCGAGGCAACTGTGCAATTGTTGAAACTAAAAAAGATACCAATCAAAGGTTTAGTGTCAGGCTTAGGCCAAAGGGAATCCTTGAGTACAAAGTCCATGGTCTCTCTGTCGATTCAATCGAGAGTAGATCCTCAGTTCAAAGTGGAACTCAAAGCTTATGTTTTGAGTACCATTACGTCTTATCTTCCGGAAAGACGCGTAGATTCAATCGAGTGGGTTGATTTACAGGCTTTGGCCTTAGCAGACCCAAAGTTCAATGTTCCTAATAAAATAAATCTTTTATTAGGAGCAGATATTTATAGTACAATACTCAAGAAAGGTATCAAAAAGAGTCCATCAGGCACTTTGTGTGCCCAGAACACAACACTGGGATGGATAATATCTGGTGTAGTACAACCTGAGAAGGCAATAAAGGACAGTCCAACCCATAATATTAGCGTCATGTACGCACAGATCAACAGCGATGAAATTCTCAAAACATTCTGGGAAATCGAAGAGCAAACACCGAAGCTAAAGAAAATCCTGACAGAGGAAGAACAAAGGTGTGAGGATTTATTCAACGCTACAACTACTAGATCAAACGATGGCCGTTACGTCGTCAAATTACCTTTTAGAGATGCAAACCCTGCTTGCAAATATGGCGATTCACGATGCATTGCGATAGCTAGACTGAAATCGTTAGAAAAAAGGTTCGCAAGGGATAAGGACTTAAAGGAAAAGTACACAGAAGTCATAAATGAATATTTACGATTAGATCACATGAGGGAGGTTGAAGATCAGGACACAAAAAAGGAAGAATCAGTCTATCTGCCGCATCACGCTGTAATTAGAAACGACAAATCCACTACAAAGGTTCGTGTGGTATTTAATGCCTCAGAGAAGAATAAAAATGGCGTCTCATTGAATGACACGCTGATGATTGGACCTACACTACAGGCAGACTTACGTCACACAGTGATGCGATGGAGAGTCCATCCTATTGGCTTGGTCGCGGACATTATTAAAATGTATCGGCAAGTCAGAGTGACAGATGAAGACGCAAGTTACCAACGTATAGTCTGGAGAGATGATCCTGCAAAAGAAATAAAGGATTACGAACTACTTACCGTGACCTTTGGTACAGCTTGTGCTCCACATCTTGCAGTCAAAGCCCTGCAACAAATTGCTCACGACGAAGGACATAACTATGTTCTGGCTGCGGATAAAGTCCTGAAAGATTTTTACATGGATGACTTAATGACAGGGTGTAGTAGTGTTAATGAAGGCATAGAAATCTATAAACAAATGTCAGAATTATTAGAAAAGGGAGGTTTCAAATTACAGAAGTGGAATAGCAACAGTACAGAACTCTTAATGAAAATAAACTCGTTGGCTGAAAAAAGAGAAGATGAAGATAGTGCTGAAAAGGAAAGTAAGGAAAAACAAGAAGATAGGAAAAAGAACAATAAAGGAAAGGAAATAGAGATCAAACTAGATAATACTACAAAAATTCTTGGACTTACCTGGAATCATAGAGATGACAGATTTCAATACACGGTGAATCTTCCTCCGACGTCTGGACCTGTAACTAAAAGAACAATTATTTCAGATATTGCACGTCTGTTTGATCCACTAGGTTGGATAGCACCTAGCGTAGTTATAGCAAAGATTTTCATCCAAAAGCTGTGGCTCACAGGGCTTGGATGGGATGATGAGTTAAGCGATGAATTAGTAAAGGAATGGAATACTTACCGTAAGGACTTATCTCAACTTACCAAGATAGAAATCCCTCGATGGATGAGTTCACGTTCTGATGATGTAATCAAAGAATTACACGGCTTCAGTGATGCGTCCAAGGCGGCGTATTCAGCTGTCGTCTATCTTAGAGTTGTTGATGCTAATGGCGGAGTACACACCTCGCTGGTTGTAGCCAAGACCAGAGTGTCACCTATAAAGCAAATAAGTATCCCGAGGCTGGAGTTGTGCGGGGCTGTGCTCCTTTCAAGGCTGCTGTTAGAAGCTGCTGAAATTTTAAGCATCCACAAGGACAATATACGGGCCTGGACTGACTCAACAGTCGTTCTCGCATGGCTAAACAGTCATCCGAGTCGATGGAAAACCTTTGTAGGAAATAGAGTGTCCGAAGTGCTGACCTCTTTGAATTCCTCGCAATGGTTTCACGTATCCACTAAGTCGGCAGACTGTGCCTCTCGTGGAGTACTCCCTACGGCTCTGGTCGATGAGTCGCTGTGGTTTTCCGGACCTCCATTTCTAAGAGAACAAACCGTCCAGTACAACAAACCGAAAGATTTGAACGTAGCATTAGAGGAATCAGTTAAGGTTCACATCACGACAGTTCCGGGACAGTCATTCTTTGAAAGATTCTCCTCTCTGCAACGGATGTTGAGAGTGCTTGCTTACTGCAGACGATTCTGGAACAAGAACAAAGAAAAGACAAAATATTTACAGAAGAAAGAATTAGACGAAGTGTTAAGAAGTTGTATAAAGGTAACACAAAAGGAACATTTTGATATAGAATACAAAGAATTAGAAACAAAAGGGACAGTACAAGGACAAAAAAGTAAATTGAAAGCAATCTGTCCGTATCTTGATGATAAGGGTCTGATCCGAGCCAGCGGAAGGCTAGAAAGATCTCGGTTGGATGAAGATACAAAGCATCCAATAACTCTTCCTAAGGACTCTCATCTGACCAAATTAATAATAGCTGATGCTCACCTAAGAACGTTGCATGGTGGTCCATCATTAATGATGAACTACCTAAGGTCAGCCTATTGGATCATAGGTGCAAGAAACCTGGTGAAACATCACGTCCATAAATGTGTTGTTTGCCTCAGGCAGAAAGCTAACTTTAATCAGCAACTGATGAGGTCGTTGCCATCCGTCAGATGTGTTCCATCTAGACCATTTTTAAACAGCGGTGTGGACTACGCTGGTCCTATAAATATAAGGACTACTAAAGGACGAGGGTACCGATCCTATAAAGGATATATTTGTTTATTTGTATGTATGGCCACTCGTGCTATACATTTAGAAGTCGTGAGTGATATGACCACTCAAGCTTTTTTAGCCGCTTTTAAGCGATTTGTTTCACGTCGTGGTCGTTGTGCTCATATTTGGAGCGACAATGGGACCACATTTGTCGGTGCCTCCAGAGAACTCCAAGAGATAGCAACTATCCAACAGACTGTCGTAGAGCATTTGGAGAGTGCTGGCACGGAATGGCATTTTATTCCCCCATACGCTCCTAATTTTGGTGGCTTATGGGAGGCGGGAATAAAATCCACGAAATTTCACCTCAAAAGAGTGATAGGCGACACAACCCTCACCTATGAGGAAATGAGCACGTTGTTGTGTCAAATTGAAGCCTTGTTTAAATTCAAGGCCTTTGAGTGTAATCGACACTACAGAACCTGGTGATCCTTTGCCGTTAACCCCTGGTCACTTTCTGATTGGTGAACCACTTCTTACGGTTCCTGAGGACACCTATGAGAGTGCAAACATTAACTGTCTTTCAAGATGGCAATTCCTTCAGAGGATGTTATCCTCTTTCTGGAGACGTTGGTCTTCTGAGTACTTAAACACTTTGATGCAAAGATATAAGTGGGCATTGAAAACTCCGGAACCCAACGTAGGAGACGTGGTCCTCATTAAGGAAGATGATTTACCTCCAAGTCGCTGGTTAATGGGTAGAATCGTTGAAAAACATCCGGGTCGTGATAATCTCACTCGTGTAGTCACATTACGCACCAAGTCTTCTATTCTTAAAAGACCCATTTGTAAAATTTGTGTGTTACCTGTTAATCAGTAACTAAGCTATATTGTAATAATATTTTGTAATATGTTACAAGTTATGTAGAGTGTAGACTATGTTTTTTATATGTATTAAATATTATTAGATTCATATCTAGCTTCTAAAACTGTAGTTAAAAAATTGGAACTTGTTGTTATTTTTTTTGTTAAAAAGACATTCTTTCAATAATGTCTTTTGGTGGGCGATATGTTAAGTATGAAACTCTAAATGTCATCAATAGATGTCGCTAGCACCGTGGTCATCGGTAGCTAGATCGCAGTGTTAAAAATAAAGAACATATCTATGTATGTTTAGTTCCTAATGTTTTCAATAGATGGCGCTGACACTGTCGCTAGATCGCGCTATCGAAAACTTTTTGAGATCGTATATATAGGCCATGTAAATTATTGTGAATAACATGACCCTTCTTGGTATAATAAACCGTAAGTTATCTCTGGTAGCTGGTTTTATTTTGGCGAAATCCTAGTGCAGTACCATTTAGGGTCAAAGTCTAGTACAAGATTAGTGTGGACACACATGGTGTGTTAAAGGCACTGAATGTGTTAAACCCATGAGGTCGCGAGTACCTATAAGAGTTTCACCTGTGCTTTCCACAAAAACTACAAATTCAAATCCAGCTGCGCTGTCCTCTGGATAGCGACGGCTGTAATCGTTGACTCTATAAGGAGCATATTTGTTAGTTTCCTCTGTGGGCTCAGACTGTTCAGAGCTACTCGACTCAGCCTGATCATCCACCGGACTAGACGATATTTGTCTCTTCTTCTTCCGTTTGGACGGCCGCTGAGACATGGCGGCGCGCCTGGTCCCGTGAAGGGACATTTATATAATTAATAAACTTACCAACAGAACGAAGAAATAATTATATACAATTAAAAATATATACAATACGACAAATATTCTACAATTATACAACTTTTTACAATAAAAATCAAATTAAATTTTCAGTGCTGAAAAATTTTCAAATTTTCCCGCCACTCCCGAAAACCTTCCTCACAAACATAAATGTAGCTGAATAATTTTCCTATCAAATTTTTACAGCAGCCTGACAACCAATTGTCTTTCAAATCATTTTTTTCCTCTCCAGCCTCAAAATAGAAATATAAGCAATATTGTCATAGACTACAAACAAAATTGATAATTAAAATTGACAAGCATTAATATTAATTAAAATTAAGCTAACAGGTGCGACAGAGCCGACGCCTAGGACCATTCCTGATAAGTACCCCGTCAGGCACGTCAATGACGGATCACGTCGGGGTCAACAATGTGGGATATATGCGTGGAGGCCACTAAGGAAGATCTTCCGACCGAGCGAGGTGTTATGCTCGGTCAGGCGTGATACATTTCAGCTGTCGTATATACGTATACCGACGCGCTTAGAAAACTTCGATAGCGCGATGCAGGAATGTTAGGCGAATTGTGGGTACCACCACATAACTCGTAAGCAATGTTTAGTTATGCGTTAAATTTAATACAATAAATATTTCCTTATAATATTATTTATGCAGATATATTTGTTTTATTGGTAGCACCATAGACTAGTAAAGTGCGCGCACGATAACTTTGCGCGCGGCTGAAATCGGAACTAATTGTCGGGCCGCCACGTTTACATGATAATCGATACGCCTATTCCTATACATAATTTAAATAAGTAAATAAAGATATTAAAGTAAAACTACCAATGTTATTTAAAAAAAATATCATTGGGATTACCCATTTCTTTAATGAATCCCTACGCTGGCACGCCACCTGTCGCGCGCAGAGTTATCGTGCGCGCACTCTAGCACTAAACCCACGTGTCATATTATATTTTGATGGTCGAGGCGAAGAGGATATTAAGGCCATCCCCCGAACAAACGACCTTGACCATACATTTGACGCGTTGCCGAGATCGCACAAAAATCCTATTATTTTTACTTATCTTAGTTCAAAATTGATCTAAAAAAATTTAAAACGGGGAATATGTAGTTAATGAAATTGTCTATCTATTGTCGTGTGTTTCAAATAAACATAATTTGTAAATACTAGGGAGATGCAGAAAGTATGCTTCAATTTTAATAAATTGGTATTACTTTGGAAGCTAATATCATGAGTATAATAAACAAAAATAGAAAATTAAAAACGGGGAAAGGAATGTTGATATACTGAAGATTATTGCTGTATTTTTATTATAACTTAGTAGCTTTCAAATTATGAGTTTATAAGGCTCTAAATACGGTAAATTACGGAATCTCCGTAGAGGAAGGCCCTTAATTAAACTACGTACCGTAATTTGTGGTGAATAGGGATCCAACGACGAATAGGGATAAAACCAAGAACCGTTTTCAACATAAAAAAATTGTTGCCATTTCATTGCTTTTTTTAAATATTTTTTTTAAGGTAACAGTAGAATTCTTTGCAGTTTTGATGGCAACACTAAACATGTGTGAAATTAGCCACAAGCTGTCAAAAACACTTTTCAAAATAACTCCTCGAAGCGCCAGTTTACACGGGAAGAATAACTTTGCTCTGTTATTGAAAGTCTTCAGTGTATGAGTGTTATTTTGTCGCAAATGTATTAGTTAAGTGTTTGGGCTGTGATACACACTAAAGGTAAGTAATTTAATATATTTCTTGCAATGATATTTAGCGAATTCCAAACTCACAAATTTTTCATTGTTTTTGGGGTGAATAGCAATGAAAGAGGGGTCAATGGGGATGAAAACGAGTAGAATAGGGACGACGTATAGATGAATAGGGACGCCGCCGTAGAGGTGAATAGGAACGGCTCTGTAGGGTTGGCACTAATCATTTAAAATGTTTTTCAGACTTATTTTCATTTATTTATTTATTTATTCATTCTTTATTGCAAAAATTAAAGTACAATTGGCGGACTTAATGCCATATGTCATTTATTATACACACCATATTAATAATTATGATATAAAAATATTGTTTAAATACATACATATAATATTTTTATATCATAATTATTGATATGGTGTGTATAATATTTAGTATAATAATTTTGGGTTTTTCCAAATGATGTAAATAGTTACAATATTTATCAAATAGGTAACGATATGTAATCGTGATATAATCAATAATATAATAATAACTAGCTGACCCGGCAAACATTGTTTTGCCATAATATAAATAATTTATAATATTAGTATGGATTTTTGGTATGAAAAATAGATGTTGGCCGATTCTCAGACCTACTCAATATGCTCACAAAATTTCATGAGAATCGGTCAAGCCGTTTCGGAGGAGTATGGCAACGAAAACTGTGACACGAGAATTTTATATATTAGATAAATAATATTACGTGATGTAATCATTAGGTATTATATTTGTGCACCTAATATATTTTTCTTCTTTCAGATATGCCTCGCGTGTACAAATCTAAATCTCTTAAACCCTATAAGAAATATGATCCCCTAATATTGAATCAGGCTATATCAGCCTATAAAAATGGTAACAAATCCATTATTGACGTTTCTAAGGAATTTAATATAAGCAAGTCCGTTTTGCACAGACATGTGACACGTCGAATGAAAAATCACGGCGGGCAAACTGCAATATGTCAAGAGGTGGAACAATATATTGTAAAATATATTAACGTATGTTCTGGATGGGGTTATCCTCTCGACACGTATGATTTGAGAATCATTATAAAGGGCTATCTAGATCGAATGGGAATAGAAGTAAAGAAATTTAAAAATAATTTACCTGGCGTGGCCTACATTGAGGGGTTTTTAAAGAGGCATAGCAACGATATTTCTGAGCGCCTTAGTCAAAATATCAAAAGAAATAGGGCAGCAGTGTCTCCGCAAATAATAGACGATTATTTTGTAGAACTACAACACTCCCTAGAAGGGGTAGATTTGTATAATATAGTAAACTATGATGAAACTAATTTGGCAGACGATCCCGGCAGAAAGAAAGTTTTGACTAAGAGGGGAGCTAAGTACCCGGAAAGGGTTATGAACCACTCAAAGTCCTCAACGTCAATTATGATTGCTGCATCAGCTGCCGGTAGTCTTTTACCATGTTACGTGGTTTATAAAGCCACCCATCTTTACAATACGTGGACTACCAACGGACCGCCAAATTGTAGATATAACCGTACAAACTCCGGCTGGTTTGACGGTAACACTTTTGAAGATTGGGTGGAGACTATAGCCATACCCTATTTTAAAAATAAACAAGGTAAAAAATTTTTAATTGGGAACAACCTTTCCTCACATCTATCCATAGACATAATACGGAAATGCCGTGAACTCAACATTCACTTCGTATTCCTGCCTCCTAACTCTACACATCTCACCCAACCCCTTGATGTGGCTTTGTTTAGAACATTAAAAATTTCATGGCGAGATATATTATTCACTTGGAAAAAGACTGAAGGCCGGATGATGCCAACAATACCAAAAAATGTATTTCCCAGATTACTAAAAAAAATGTTAGATAAAATTCAACCAAATGTATCACAAAACATATTATCAGGATTCACCAAAACAGGAATAAGTCCTATTGATAAAGAAAAAGTATTAAGTAGGTTACCAGGACATGACACCAGAAATGAATTTAGTACAGAAGATAAAGAAGCTATAGATTAATCAGTTATGAACTTACTAAAAGAAATGCGGTATGGACCACAAAATATAAGAACCAGTAATAAGATGATGAAATTAAATGTAAAGCCAGGAAAAAGTGTAGAAGACAGTACAAATACAGATTATGCAGAAAGCAACATCTCAAGCCTTAATGAAATAACAGAAACTAGACCAGCAGCACTAAATTCAAATAGAAAAGGAAAAGGTATTGGTAAAAAATCAAAGAAAGAAAACGTTAGCAATAATTTTATAGAAACAGAAAAGACTGAAGAAGACAGTACATATACAGATTATGCAGAAAGCAACATCTCAAGCCTTAATGAAATAACAGAAACTAGACCAGCAGTACTAATTCCAAATAGAAAAGGAAAAGGTATTGGTTAAAAAATCAAAGAAAGAAAACGTTAGCAATAAATTTATAGGAACAGACAAGACTGAAGAAAATTTTGACATAAATAAGACGCCTATAGTAATAATAGATACTGAAATGACTACAATAGGAAAAGAAAACATAAGTGACAACGTTCAAAAGACTGATAGTTTATATAGTGATTCATATAGTTTTGAAATAGATAACATGCCTATAATAATGGCAGATGATGAAATCCCTATAATTGAGGATCACATTTTATATACTACTGATATGAGCAAATTTAATGGAGATAATTTGATAAACGATGATCAAAAAGAAAAGGAGACACAATCAAAATGTGAAAAATTGGTATATAATAAGAAAATACCAGATGGAAAAAAAATACGCGTTCTCTCAAACAAAATTATACGCAAATGTGACAACTTTAAAAAGTCTTTGGAACCCAAGCCCAGTACAAGTGGCCTCAGACGACCCAGTTATTATAAAAATCAGGACGAAATTCTTCGAGATTTAATGGATGAAGACATCATTTAATTTTTTATGCTTGAATATGTAAAGGAGGTGACTTTTATTACAGCTATTTATATCACTTATTATATTCCAAAGAATGCGATCTCTTAACATTTAAGTCTGTGTTTCTAAAATATTAGATTTATTATTTTATAAAAATAATTAATATTGAATGTTGTACGGTATTAACAAATAAGAGGCACTGTAATTAATACGTGTAATCTAAGTATAAGTATTTTGTAATTGTTGATTTTCAAATGTTTAAAAATAAGTTGGTAATGAATAAATTTATCCAAATAAATAAAATTACTTTACAATACTATAAAAACAAGTTTAAAAATCAAGAGGCATTTTATTTTATATTTTTACATAATATACCCAACCACCAATCAACTAAGGCAGGCAAGCAGTCGGACGGACGGACGGACAGACAGACATAAGTATAAAATAAAAATAAAAAATAATTTGATTTACAGACTAAACAGTAATAAGCCTACGAATAATAAATAACATTTATTATTCGTAGGGGACAGCCCTAGGATATTTCCCTATTGACCTTTATCGCATCCCTAATGACCCCAAATTGTGGGTGAATAGGGATTGCATATATTTTAGTGTTTCGTGAATAATTTCCAATGTTTATTCCATTATTTTATATTTAATAATAAAGGTATTGACAAGACTCAAATAATGAAATCATTTTTCGGTACTACTGTCTTTCAAAATTATTCACAAACTCGTTATAAAGTTGAGTTTTGTCCCTATTCACCACAAATTACGGTAACAAGAGGTCGGACTTAGAAGAAAAAAAAGAAATATCTGTTATTTTTTTAATTTGAAGTTTAAGTAACAATTTTTAAGTGCAAAAACTTTCACTCTAAACAGACCAAAAATTAAAAAATAAAAATAAAAAAAGAAATGAGCTCAAATAAATGTTTAATTTCATTAACAAATTAATATACATGTCGCATCCGGTCAAAAACGGAAACGGAACTTAAGTGCGCCATCTTTATGAAACGAGTAGCGCGCTTTGACAGAGTCGGGGCGTGTCGGAGTGGGAGAGATGGAGAGGGAAACTTCCCCTCCTGTGCCAGTCGCCAGAAGATGAGATCAGTCTGGCTTGGGCTTCCAACTAGCCAACACGTTCCGGAACTGTCCCTAGTTCCGTTTAAGCGTTACTTGTGCTAACTGCTAAGTGAAGTTATTAAAGTGAAGTGTTGTAAATTGTAAAAGTGATCCTGGGAAGTTTATTTGTGAAAGTGTTTGATGAATGAGTGTGATTCTGTGAATTGTAATAAAAACTATTTCTGATTATTGTTATTTTGTTCTTGTTCATTGCGCGATACCCACACAAGCCCCACAAAATGTCTGATCGCAGTCCTATTTTACCTACAGACTCGTTATACATATACCTCCTTACTAATAAAAACTTCTTATACATCCGTGTAACGCATGAATAGTTAAACACGGTGGTTGTGTTTACACAGGGTTTATACAGAACTCTACTAATAATCAAACGATAATGACATTTATGACTTGTGTAACTAAAATCGTGTTATATACCATAGACTGTAGACTCAAAGGAAAACGTTCAGGAATAACACGCTATCTGATGTTCGGGTGTTGATGACAAAAATTGATATAAACGTTATGTTTTTATGAACCTGGTAATTATAATTGGACACAAGATTGATATTTAAACATTTTTAGTTAATATTAATCAGTAGGTAGAGTACGTGAATTTTGTAAATAATATTATAATGTTCTACTATGACATTTACTTTCAAAGTTTTTGAACGCAACGCTAATGTCAAAGTTTTTTTTTTTCTTATAATGGCAATTCGGCTATTTAACCATGGCCAGTGTCGAGTATAAATATGGCGGGAAAACAATATTCTATAATACAATTTTCAGCTTCGTTTTTCTATATTGTCAGGTTGAAAGTCTAGTCAAAGTCTAAGTAAAAGTCAATACAGTCAAGAAGTCAAGTCGGTCGATTCAGTAAGGTGGTAGACGCTTTACTGAAACTTTCGATGGAGTTTTGGAGGGAACACAACATAGCACGTTTCTGGATATTGCATCACTTTCCTACACTTGTGCATGATAAGGAATATCTAATGGTTAATATCCTACCTTTATTACACACTTTTGTCACTTATGACGTGTTAGGGGCGCGTTCCACTAAGCGCTCAAACGCTGAAAATACTCCTTCAGCCGTTTCACATGTCGACCGCGATTGTTGTGATCGCGGCAAAAGCGTCACTCATGACGTATATCTTCGCTAATGCAAAGCTAAAAACGACCCATCTTAAAGGTGGTTCGAAGTGGACGTTTTAATAAAACCGCCATCTTTTTATATGCAAAATAAGCGGTTATATTTAAATTTTAAAAATTATAATAAAATAATAATAATAAAGTTAGTAAAATAAGAGGTAAAAAAGGAATAAGAATGACAATGATAATATTAAAACTAAATAAATATACATAATTTATAAAATAAAATATGTAACAATAAATAATTATGACTTAAAAGGAAAATAAAACTATACGATAATATCTTGAAAAAAGGTTATAAAAACGAGAAACTATTGAAAGCCGTTCCTAGACAAAAACAATATAAAATGCGATAATATTATAATTTGAAATGAACGCTAGAAACTCTCAATAATCCATTCCACTTAAGTTTGTATCATTGACGCGATTTGTATCATGCGAGTGGACCGTCAAAAACCACGGTCCACAGTGGATCGAAAATCGAGTTTCATAGACATAGGAACTTGAATTTCCAGATGTCATGTTTTTGGGCTGAAATATGTTCTCCTAGTTATTATTACATAGTAAAATGCTAAGAGACTCAGTTACGTGTAATAATAAGGGAGTTATAATTTTTTAAAGAAATTTTTGTATGGAGCCGACAGGAAAAATGAGCATATCTCTAGAATCGCATGGTTGGCCGTTATATCCTCACACACTATTATAGTACTAATTATTACTCACATTTTGGCATATTTTGTATTACAGCACCATCTGCGATTTTTTTTTTTCTAAAATTCGACGAAAATAAATAATTTATTCTATTTGTATTTGTTTCAAATGTTCATGTTGTGGTTAAATGAGGTCTCTTTCATAATATTTTAATACCATAGGATCACATAATTGGCCTAGTGCGAGTCGGACTCGCGCACGAAGGGTCCCGTACCATTATAGAGCAAAATAAGCCCATAAATTGTGTTTTTTGTATGGCCCCCCTTAATTTTTATTTTATTGTAATATTATTATTAAATATTAAAGTACACATATAACTAAGGATTTTGTAAAAATATCAAGTACCTACCTGTAGCCATTATTGATATAGAGCAAAAAAGGCCAAATAATCACGTTTGTTTTATGGGAGCAGACCTTAAATATTGTTTTTATTTTGTTTTTAGTATTTTTTCTTGTAGCGGCAATAGATATATATAATCTGCGAAAATTTAAACTATCTGGAGACAGAGAGACATATCATAGGATCACACATAAATTGCTTAAACAACAATGTATTTAACTTTCCTTAATGATCTACTATAAATATTTGAGTGCTCATTAGGTAATGACGGAGGTAATCACTGCTATGTATTGGCTTAATTGATATTAGAATTTGTTTTGAAAACCTTTGTGTTTAATGAACACAAAAGAAATTTAACAGGGGGAGGAGTTAGGAACAAGTAATTAGTCAATTACCTTAAATAGCAGAAAATTTAACTTATATTTTTAGTTCACTTTGAACAATCCAACTGCTAACATTACCTATTACTTGTTTTGCTGGTAAGTAAAATTTGTGAAATATGGAAAATATAATTACAAATCTCGATTTGTTTGTGATTATGGGTGACCGCTCTTTCGATTACGAATCATTCTTCAATTCACTTATTATTCGACTAAACTCCAGACTTAGTGATGAAGATAGTGTAACCCTCAAGGAATTCTGTCGAAGATTTGTACGTGCTGTTCAAAAGAGATGGAATAGATCTCACCGAAAACCAGACATTTTTAGAAGTAATTACAGTGATTGGCTTCAAGCAAGTATTGACTGGCCCAACTGCATACGCACCTATTTGCTAACTCAAGAACCTTCAAAGGAAAATACTTCTACCGAACCTGCTGAACCAGTGCCATCTACATCAGCGATGACGGCTTCAGTATCAACAATGACAAAAAGATCTCGAAAACCTTTTGAAGACCTAGGAAATAAGCAAAAGAAGAGAAGATCTGATGAGCATAAAAGCGAAAATCCCACCGAATTGGGATACTCAGCTGCAATGCTGTTGAAGCATCATCCCGACCATCTTGGTCGGGATGATGATGAAATCATCCCGACCATCTTGGTCGGGATGATATTGCATATGTTATTGAATATATGCTTAAAAATCCTGAGGCAGCGACAAAGATCAAAGACATCATAACAAAACCAGTTACTTCATCTTTGTTTTCGCCAGAAAAGGCATTAGGTTTGCTAATTTCATTAAAACTATCGAAATGGCAATACATAACCTTAAGGGAATCTAACATAAGAGGAGGTTTAAAGGACGTATATCCGTCGTATTACAAAATACAAAAGGCCAAGTTACAGTGTTATCCACCAAAGGCATCAGTAAATATAACGGATTCCTCAGCTACAATTTCACTTCAAGCGTTACTGGACTTAACAGTAACCAGGATTTTTGAAAGCCTTCCTAGTGGTTGTACACAAGGAACTAACATTAATTTCTAAATGGGGATTTGATGGTGCGTCTAATCAAAGCAGATATAAACAAAAGATAGACAGTGATCAAGACGATTCGAGCATATTTATGACCTCTTTAGTTCCACTAAAGTTGGTTGCAGAAAATGATACTATATGGATAAATCCCAAACCCTGCTCATCTACATATTGTCGTCCAGTGCAGTTTAGTTTTGTGAAGGAAAATGAAGAAATTGTCATTGGAGAGAAAACAAGAATGGACAATGAAATACAAGCTTTGATTCCTACAACTTTACAATCCAATGCGATTAACCATCGATTAATGATGACGATGATAGACGGGAAAATTTGTACGTATCTATCTGATGCCAGATCAGCTGCTGCCTGCTACTTGTGTTTGGCTAAGCCAACTGAAATGAATAATTTAAATTCGGTTATGGCAAAAACAGTTACTACTGGTGTGTATGAGTTGGGCCTATCATCACTACATGCCCGTATTAATGTGATGGAATGTCTTCTTCATATAGCTTATCGCCTTGATTTTAAGAAGTGGTCTGCCAGAGAAGATACTCACAAATCTATGCTCGAATCAAGAAAAACCATTATCAAACAACGATTTAAAAATGAGCTTAATCTGTTGATTGGTGCCGTTAAACAAGGTTCTGGTACAACTAGTGATGGAAACACAGCAAGAAAAATTTTTAAGTGCCCTCAAAAAACTGCCGCAATTACTGGACTAGATGAAGACCTGATACGTAGGTTTGCGGTAATAATACAAGCCATTACTTCTGGAGAAATTATAGATGTGCCTAAATTTAAGGAGTATACGAAAGTTACTGCTGAAAAATATGTGGAACTATATAATTGGTACTACATGTCGTCTACTGTTCATAAGTTACTAATCCACGGAGGGGACATAATCGCCAAAAATGCAATTGTGCCAATTGGGACTCTTTCGGAGGAGGCTTCTGAAGCCCGAAACAAAGATTTCAGGAGATTTAGACAGTCCAATTCGAGGAAAAAAAGCAGGCAAGCTTCTAACGAAGATATTTTGAACATGCTTCTTGTCTCATCGGATCCTCTTATTACATCAATCAGACCAAGTCTGGATAATCGTAAACAACAAGAGTACTTTGGAGAAACTTAGGCTTAATTAACATTCAGAGACCTCCAATTGAGTTCTTGGATGTGATGGATTATATAGAGACTGATTCCGAGGTCAATTCTGATGAGGAAGATTCAAGTTAGAATTTCATTGAAGTGCTGTTTCAATTAAAGTTATTTAAAATATTTTTATTTTTATATTTTATCTCATAAAGACATAATTTTAATCCCTCGATCGTGGAAAAGCGAGACACAATAGCCCTTCTATTGTTGTCGCGATCACCGGTGCTCGTATGGGGTTTGATGGGTATACATATTATACAAAGATAAAGCCTTTTCTAAGCAACTAAATTAAATATAGTTCGTAACTAAGTACCTTAGGCTAGTAGGCTTACGAGCTTTGTGTATACATCTTATTATTTAATAATAATATAAAATGTACACAATAATGATTCCCATTTAAACATATTTTATTATTTACTAATGAGCACTTATTCAGTTCATTTGGATTGCAAATAATATCATTTAGAAAAATTATATATATATATATATATATATATATATATATATATATATATATATATATATATATATATATATATATATATATATATATATATATATATATATATATATATATATATATATACTTACCTTTTCCATAGTTAAGGTATTTATCCTTTGTATTATTTAAACAAACGATTTTAACAAAAATTCAATATTCATTAAGCAAAGAGTACATAGCAGTGATTACCTACATAACATTATTACCTAATGAGCACTCAAACATTTAGAATAGATCATTAAGAAAGTTAAGTACATTGTTGTTTAAACAATTTATGTGATTATATGGTATTAAAATATAATTGACCTCATTTAACCACAACATGAACTTTTGAAACAAATACAAATAGAATAAATATTTTTATTTTTGTCGAATTTTGAGAAAATGTGAGTAATAATTAGTACCATAATAGTGTGTGAGGATATAACGGCCAACCATGCGATTCTAGAGATATGCTCATTTTTCCTGTCGGCTCCATACAAAAATTTCTTTAAAAAATTATAACTCCCTTATTATTACACGTAACTGAGTCTCTTAGCATTTAACTATGTAATAATAACTAGGAGAACATATTTCAGCCCAAAAAAATGACATCTGGAAATTCAAGTTCCTATGTCTATGAAACTCGATTTTCGATCCACTGCGCGGTCGTGACTCGTGAGCGTTATCGTTGTAGGTGCTTAGTGGAACGCACCCTAAATAAAACGATCGCGATGTATGTTATATTTCGTTTATTTTGAAAATCTATTTCATTCAATTGATTAAAGAAATAAAACATATTAAATAGTTATTTTTATGTTTCTTTGCTAATAAGATGGTAGAAATCAGCAAACGCACTCAAAACTACATATTCAAAATAAAATATAATCAGCTGATCTATTGAAAATCCGCCATCTTGATCTTATTCGCACTCTATACAAGGGTTGTGTAAGCGTTGGGTAAATTTGTATGGAAGTTACAACAGCATTATACAGGCCATAATATGTCAAAAAAATATTATTAGTACCTAGAAAAAAAAAAAATACGCAGCCTCTAAACACCTGTGTAACTTTTTATTAGTAAGAGGGTCTAATGTTTAATTAAAGCTATTACTCTGAACAAGACTCAAAATGCAAGCATAAACTCACAGCTTCTTTCAGAAGCAATAAAAGAAACTATAAAAGAAAAAAATAACAATCTTTCACATTCTCTGCCCAAGTAAATATTATGCAATGGAACAGTCAATGAATTACAAAAATTTCTATTAGATAATTCCATCCACATTTGTATAGTTAGTGAAACGTGGCTCAAACCACATATCACATTTAACATGAAAGGATACTCTATTGTGAGAAATGACTGTGGTAATAATCACAATGGAGTAGCCATATTAATTCATAACACTATAGTCTATAACAAAATTAATACATTTTATGATGATTCTTAACAAAATATTGTTGTTCAGATTCAAAAGACAACTAACCTTAAATCTGTTTAACATCCATGAACTCTCTACATCAAAATCATATTTCTTCTGCTACCCAGAAACTACAGCAAAAAAAGGATCTGATGAAGTCTGTTCATTTCTCCATCACTATATATTTAATATGCTTAATAAAAATACTCGAGAACTAGTGATATTCTGTGATTCCTGCGGTGGCCAGAATAAGAATTATACTGTGTTTCGGTTCATACATTATGTTGTACACAGTGCAAAACGCTTAGACATGATTAAAATCATATTCGCGGGCACTCATATTTGGAATGTGACAGAAATATGGGTTTCATAAACCAGAAATCACCTTGTGAAACGCCTGATGAGTGGATTAAAGTGATTCGTGAAGCTAGACAGAAGCCATGCCTTTTCGTGTGATTGAAGTTGATCAACCACTGGTCAGAAAATGGACAACCTTTCTATCCCCAATGTATAAGAAGACATGTCCTTTTTTATCTCGACCCATTAGAGAAATAAGGGTTGAAAAGGATCATCCAAGATTGGTATTTCACAGAGAGCACTACAATTCCTCTTGGACATCATCCATTCTAATGACACCTAAAAAAAAATCGAATTCCCGTAATGACTCTCAAAGTGTTTGTGACTCAGAGTTTGTACTGCCAGATCGATCTTATAATGAGAGCCTTCCAGTTTCAAAGGCAAAATTTATGGATATCCAGGCCCTATCAAAGTTTTGTGGACCAAAAGCTAAGCAATACTTTTCACAGATAAAATATAATGATACTTAAACAATAAATATATCATGGACATTGCATATTATTTGCCTGTATTTTCTGACTTTGATCCGTTTTCCTGTGCTAACTAAATAAACATAAGAATGAAAAGGTTTTTTTTTTACTACACACCAACAAAAATATATTTTCTTTACAAATAAATATACTTTTCTTATATTTGAAACTTTATTGTACCTTTTTTCAAGGATCTTCTTCTTCTTCTTCATTTGGCGTAAGCCTCCCCGTTTTAGGAGTTGCCAGCGTCAGAGTTGAGGCGAAAAGAAAAAAAAAAAAATGTACAGTAATTATAACTTATATAACATAAAACGCAAACTGATTGCCATGCACTGGGCACGGATTAGTAATGACTTCATGCGACCATGCAAATACAAGATTAGAACAGAAAAAACCAGAACAAGCAAATATAAAGCAAAATATTGTTTCTTAGCCTTTAAATATACACAAAATACAGTATAAACATAATTACAATAAATAATATATTAAATAAAAGGTGGAGAATTCTTATTACAACTAGAGCCTAATGTGATTATGAGCAATGAACGAGCATAAGGTGTCTATAAATGGAGAATATACTAACGATAAAATAGATTTAAGATTAGTGGGACGAGGAATATTAGGAGGAAGGTAATCGTACAATGAAAGGTTGTTTTCGCAAGCAAAAAATATATGGTCTGGAGAGCCTTCATCCAAGCCACATTCACACAATGAGCTATCCCTCACCCTTATTTTAGCTAGAAATACCGGATTACACGAGTGACCCAACCGTACCCGACAGATAGTAGAGCAAACAGGCTTATTAGCTTTCAAATATTTAAAAAACCACGGTCGACTAGGTACTGAATCTTGAATTTCAGCGTAAAAACGTCCTTTAATTCTACTCGACTCAGTCCAAATAGTATTCCACTCCAAAGTCAAATGCGACTTGGCCAGAGGAAAAAGATCCTGACAAAAAATTTTGAAATTGCTTAAACCACCAGACTTTGCAGCTTCTTTGGCATATATATCCACACATTCATTACCTATAATCCCGCTATGACCAGGGATCCAAGCAAGTACAACCTGAATGTCGCTACAATAGCATTTAAGTAGTAGCTCCCTAATTTTAAAAATTAAAGGGAATTTAAATTTACTTCTAAAGGGGTTTGACAAAATTGCTTCCAGGGAACTTTTACAATCGGACATAATAATTGCCTTGTTTAATTCGTGCGCTTCTACAAATGAAAGCGCATCAAAAATCGCTAGAGATTCTGCATTCAAAACCGAAGAAAATGAAGGCAATTTATTATTAAGGATGACATTAAATTTTGGAATCCAAACGGCACTACCTACACAAGAAGTATCTGATAATTTTGAAGCGTCTGTGTAAATCAAAGTCCAATCCTTAAATTTATCACTTATTATGGCATTAAATTGGTTGTTAGCAACAGGGGAACCCTTCACTATGGGAAAATTCAAAATAATATCTGGAGAAAATACAAGGGAGGAAAATGAAGCTTCAAACAGCAGATTAATTGAAAATTGGGCCACAGGACATGAGAGAGATACTAGCTTTTGATAACTTTTCATAACACAGGGTAAACTTTTATGCGTCCAATAACTACTAGTTGAAAGATGTAAGAGAGAAGACAGCTTATTAATAAGAGGGTGGCAAGACCACTGGTAGACCTTAAATATGAACCTGTCAGACAAATACTGTCGGCGTAGAGATAAAGGAGGTTCAACACACTCCACTTGAAGCGCATTAATGGGGGATGACTTCATTGCACCTATGACTACCCGTAAACATTTTGCCTGCAGCTTATCATACATTTTCAAACCAGATTTGCTACAAGGCTCCAATATTTTTCAAGGATCAAAAGTTTAATTTAGCATTTTCTCAGTTTATTGTCTCTGTGACATTGCATGTTTTTCCCCTGTGCCCTTCATATAGTAACACAGAGGTAGTTCTCTATAAGCAACGGTTATGTGTTGTAAATTTCCTAATTATATATAAGTACTTTGTGGTTGTAAATAATTCTCTTTTATATTTGCTTTTCTTAGTTTTCATCTCGTTTTTCTTAGTTTTAGTAATAAAATATTATTTCATTAATGTACATTACTTTGAACTGTTTATTAGCAGACATTTTCTTCTTCTTCTTCTTCTTTTAAATATGGCTCCTTGATGAATCGCCAATGTCAGAGTGCGTTGACGAATACTCTGCCTTATGAGAGGTTTTGTGGAAAAACAAGGGTACGGTAATTAAGAAACGCGTACGGTGTCTATTGACAATTCCTTAACCTAAAACAAACACAAACATGAAGAGTAAGTACCACACCTTATAATTTAATTTGGTTAGTATGTATATATATACACAAAGTTTTTACAAAGGGAGTATTTACAAAGGATAGGATTTTAAATTGATAGGGCGAGGGATGGTAGGGGGAAGGATATCATATAGTGAGGATTGGTACTTTGGACAAGAGAAAAAAATATGATCTAATAGCAGACCTTTTAGGCATCTGTTGGGCATCTGTCAAGAGTCAAGACCACGTCAAGACGACAATATGTCAAATTGAAGAAGGGACAGTAAAATACTATCAAAACATGAGAAATGGCTTCGGCCCGATGAAATAAAAATATTTCATATTATTGATATCAAAGAATTGGCTTCGGCCTGATGAAAACTCTATTTCAGATGGTTAATATAAAAGAATTGGCTTCGGCCTTCACTATCATTCATTAAATAGAGAAAACATAGAAATGGCTGTATGGGCAACGCTCCCTTTGCCTGTCCCGATGGGACGAATTAAAAAAAAAAATATGTTTGTGAACACGCATTTTAAAATATTATATTCTTGTGGATTCGAAGATGTGGTAGTTTCATTCCTAAATTACTATCTGCCTACCATATCAACGGACTCCAAAGTGGTGACGCCGTACGTTCAAATTGGATTTCTATCGTCGGTGAACATTTTGTGCTGCTGCCGTGCTACGCCTACGACGCATTCCATAGGACTTCGGAGACGAGGACTACATTCCCCGCCGTCACATTCCTAGTTCCGGCGCTGGCTGCCTTGAGATTTTCTATCTCGGCCGCTATCTTCACCGCTAACAAGTACAAACCTGTTTACCTTAACGCCCCGGCCGTCGTTCTGCGACCATTTCGCTGGATTTCGGGTGGAAATCAACTTGTCTGCATACTTCTAGCTGAAATTCATTATAACCAGTTCATTACGGCATTGAAAGAAGACTCCATCAAGAGAAAATCTCCCTTGAGAAGCTTCGATCAAGCCATTCGCCATCTATTGTCGAGATTCGGAACTTTTCCTTGACGATCAATTGGTGGTGTGGCTACAGTTGTCTACTTCCGCTTTCACTTCATTCGTTCATAGTGTTTGCCGTACAGTTCGACAAGGCTGTTTATGAACGTGGCAAGAAAAGGAACTAACGCCTCTATCATACAAAAACGTCATTTTTGACAGTTCTCCTTACCAGCAGCAGCGCCCATTGACAGTTTGACACATTCATATAAAGCCTTGTTGTACTTAAGCTACTAGTGACATTCTTCGTTCGTTAATCGTTTCTGATTCGATTTCTGTGACTTTTTCAGTTAGTTTACGCCAAAAGAAGGAGAAGAAGAAGTAACCTCGGAATCCTTTTGTGGTAGGTACCTTTTGTTTTTTTTTTTTTGATGCGCAGGGGAAACCCGTTATGGGTGCCCCGGGTTGGGGATGTGCCTCAGTTAAGCTGAAGCACCCTGGGGGTATGTGGGACTCCCGACGAGAGGCGTCGGGCTTACACACTAAAACCACCTGCGGTTTGCCTTCAGCCGTATACGGAGGGATGTCCTGGATCTGTCTAACACAGGACTCCTTCTATGACCGGCTGGTCTACCCTATACGGGACCGGACTTCCACCAAAGTAAGGGAACTCTTCGGCAAACTGAAGCATTCCCCTCGTCTTCCCATCCTGACCCGGAGCCCCGTGGGACGGAAGTTATTGGAGGTTCGCATAGCGACGCCTCCGCACTCCCGCCCTACACCGGCGGAGCGGAACGGAGGAAGGGTCATCCTCTCTGTTCCGCTCCGCGGCCTCTTTCTGTGAAAGGACGGTTTCACAGAAAGAGACCGCCGCCTGCCAAGCCTCATCACTCTCAAGCATGCAGCGCTCCATGCTCGGGAGTGAGAGGTCTCCACCTAGCACCGCCACGAGATCGTGGCGCTGCACGGCCCAACGATCGCACACCTCGAGGGTGTGCTGGGCCGTGTCCTCCGCAGCGCCGCACTCATGGCAGGCTGGCGTAGGCTCCCTCCTGGCGACCTTACATAAGTACGCACCGAAACATCCGTGTCCGGTGAGTACCTGTGTAAGGCGGAAGGTGAGGGGTTTTCTCTTGCGACGCATCCACGCCGCAAGAACTGGACGCAGAGCCTGAGCAGTACGTTGACCGTACTGGGCCTGCGCCAGGTCCTCACCCCACCTCCTCAATCTTTTGTGGTACCTACGTCACTATCTGTCAAGTGAGAAAAACGTAAACAAACTTGGCGATAACGCGAAAGGTGTATTTATGTCGTTTTCTTCGAACTTTTAACAGTAAGTTAGTTAGGTTTTCTTCAAAGGACAATTTAGTTAGTAAATATAATGTGTATAAACGTACATTGGTAAGTTTTTGGTAGATTTTACTTACAACTAACCAATTTCTTGGGACTTTGTATTAACGTAGTCTAATTTTGTTTTCTTACCAGTTTTATCTTTAATGTCTCTTGCACTAATAGCTTAATTGTGAAAAATCCTACCAAAACTTACCTACTCCAATATAAATAGCAAGAATGTTATATATAAGCTTGGTGCATCAGAATTTTCAAGGAATGGTAGGTAAAGAGCTTGAAACTGAGTTGTTTCTAAAACAATTTCAAATTGATATTATTTGTATTTCAGAACACTGCACTGGTTTAGAAAACATGAACTCATTTCCAATCTCAATGATCACCGGGTGGCAAGCTCGTTTAGCAGAGAGAATGCCATTAGAAAAGAATGTAAAGACATTGTGAACCTCTCTTCTGAACGGATAATAGAAGAAGCCTGCATAGAGTTAAGTCAACTAATTATTGTAAGCGTATACAGGCCACCATCAGGGTTATACATAGATATCAGAAACAAACGGTGGTTTAATATCTCTATGGGGTTATATGACTCCTTTGAACAAAGCATGGAACAAATATTATCAAAGATATGTGCATCTAACAAAAAAGTTACCGTTTGTGGTGACTTTAATATTAATTTATTTGACTTGAACTCTACTACTGTTAGATTCACATCTCTATTTAAATCATATAAACTTAATTACTTGTTTTATGAGCCAACCAGAATCTGTGACACAACGGCAACTTGTATTGATGATATCTTTACAAATTTTACTCCATGTAAAAAAGAAATAATAGATAAGCTTAGCTCTGATCACTGTGGGCAACTAGCCTCATTTAATATACATTTCGATAGTTACCTAGAGGAAAAGCGTGTTTGTTCCTGTGAATACAAAACGTATTGAGAAGTTTAGAAATAACTTAAGTTCAAGTATTCAATTATTATTGGATGAGTCAAATAGTTCAGATGAAGCATTTAACAAATTGTTTAAGATGATAATAACTCAATTTAATACTGTATTTACTCCTAGAACGGTTAGAAACAGCCATAAAAATAATAATAATTTTACAGTATGGGCAACTCGAGTGTTGTTTTGATCGCGGTAGCGAACGGTCGCCCACCGCTCAACAACACACGCAGCAAATATTAATAAAATTAATTAATATTTCGCGAGTCGCGCGGCTCACAGCCGAGTGAGCCGCTGCACCGACACCATGGTGCTCGTATCCAACGAGCTGCTGGCGTTCGTACAACACGTCGTCAACACCATGGACGAAGATAGCATCGTGCAGCTCTGCAGGTCAACCTACACCAGCGAGGAAATCTGCAAGGGCAGGCTGATGCTGTACGAAGCGCTCGGAAAGACTGCGCAGATGACGTCCCGGAGGAGAGACGGAAGCGAACGAAGCTTGCAGGACATCATCTCCCTGCTCAAGCAGACTAATCCTGCGGAATTGCCGGTGTTTGTGGCCAAGCAGCTCCACAAACTGCCGGCGGTATCGACGGACCACGTCAACGTCTCCAGCCTGCTCCAGAAGTTCAACATCATGAGGGCAGAGCTGGACGAGATGCGAGGTAGATTGGATGCCTCGGAATCCACCATCAGTGAGTTACGTAGTGAATTATTACAATTAAAAAGTAGGTAATAATTCATTATGTAGGTCACCCGAGCATCCGATCGACTCGATAAATATGCGTCGCGGAGCTCAGCGCGACTCGCCGTTTTGCACGTCAGCGAAACCGAGTGGGTCAGCAACAGCCGCCGCCGTCAGCTCGCCGTCACCGCGTGACGTCGACACGAAATTGAGGCCATCGACTCAGCTGAAAAATTATGCAAGCGTCGCTGCTTGCCCCGCACCGCCCCCGCGGGTAAAGGCGAGGGGTGCAAAGGACGGCCGCAAGGCTGAACATCTTCGACTCGACAGGGACGAGAGCAGGAGGTGCGATGAGGAGGGGTTCGTTCTGGTGGAGACGAGGAAGAAGAGGAAGCCCACCGTCCGCAACCACCGCGGCACCGCACCCTATGTGCCCGAGCTGCGCCTGCGCAGCGAGGTGCCCGCGACGCCGCTCTACGTGTCGCGCCTGCACTGGTCCATGACGGTCGAAGACGTCGTAAACTACATCCGCGAGAAGACCACCTACACCTTGAGGGTGAAGCGTCTGCACTCTCGCCACAAAGTGAATTTCAGTTCCTTTGTGGTGAGAGTGCCGACGCCGGTGTAGTTTACCGGAGGTTCCGGGGGAGGCTCCCGAACGAAGCGCGCATCACGTCGCCGAAAGAGACTTTATGTGATAAAGTGTGTAGTGTGATTGTGTGTGTGAATGTGTAAATAATATATAATAGGATAAAATTGTTCGGCGTGCATCCGTTGTCTGATTGCCATAACACAAGTTTTTACTTAGCATGGGATTAGACGACGTGATGTACACTACCTAGCTTTTATACTATTGTATATTATTGTATGCTTAATAAAGAATTTGATTTGAAAGAATTTTGATTTGATTTGAAAACTACATAAGCAGGCAAAGATTATATGAATTGTATGATGAAAAATGCATGAATACTAGTGATAAATTCAAAACATACGTAAAAAACTATTCAAACATTTTTAAAAAAGTTTGCAAAGCTGGTAAGGCTATTCACATTAGGAATAAAATTAAAAATTCGAAAAATAAAATTAAAACTACTTGGAAAGTAATAGCTGGTGAGACTGGAAATGTTGAAATTTACTTTGAAAATAAAAAGATTACCAATGATCATGAGGTTGCGATGGTCTTCGAAATTTTTTTTTCCTGACATTCCGGTCTCAACTACGAAAAATTTAAACTCCTCACCTGCAGCTGCTGAAAAACTACTTAGAGACAATGTAAAGGAATGTAATGTCAATTTTAGGTTTAGAGAGATTGTCCCCAAAGATATCATTGATACTTTTAAATTAATAAATATTAAAGATACTACTGATCTCTGGGGCATGTCTACTAAAATTATCAAATCGATAATTGACATCATAGCTCCTCATCTATCAATGATTTTTAATGACTGCCTAAAGAGTGGTGTTTTTCCTGACTTAATGAAGCACAGTAAGGTTGTACCTTTATTTAAAGCGGGACTTAAAATCTGATCCCACAAATTATAGGCCTATATCGATTCTACCGACTCTAAGTAAAATATTTGAAAAAATAATTTTAAATCAGTTACTATTTTTTTTTTTTGTGGGTAGGCATAGCAACAACATTCTTATTAGACTCAGGATATTAATATTAAAATAAAAAATACTTACAGTTCTTAAATCAGCATATGTATTACAATAATTAAATTATCTAACCCTCCTTTGCTCGCCATAATATAAATTTCACTTCACTTCAACGTTATCAACACGTTCACAACTTCAACTACATAACATAACCTACAATAATGGATGTTTCATCACAACTTGCTGCTAATATGGAAGATTTGGCCAAGCTGTTCCAATCCCGTATGGATGCCTACGAACAGAGACTTCATGACACTGCTGCCGCACCAACTCATCTGGACGTCACCAGTTTGAGCAGTGAGTTTCAGAATTTTAAGACCTTCGTTTGGCAAACTCTTTCCAAATTAAAAGCGCAGGTTGATCTTTTATCCCTTGGACTGGACAGACATGAGACATTCTTCCGCAGAAAAATACTGCTGATTCATGGTATCTCTGAAACAAATAATGAGAATCTGTTTAATGTTATTACTGACATTGTAAAGGAGAAAATGGATGTATCGGACTTCACCTGTAATGATCTCCAAACTTGTCACCGCCTCGGTTCCCCGACAGCTAAAGCCCGTACAGTCCTAGTTCGCTTCAGAGATCTCGAGCAGCGGCGTATAGTTTGGGACGCCAAGACTGCACTGAAGAGTAGTGGCATTGTTATATCTGAGTTCCTGACTAAATCTCGGCATCAGGTATTCATGAAAGCGCGACAGCATTTTGGTGTTCGTAACTGCTGGTCCACTGACGGTAAGATCGCAATCATGCTGCCTGACAAGACTCGTCGGAAGATTGAAAGTATGGAGGAGCTCAAGCCGTTAATGTCTACATTTCCCGCTGCTAAAGACCCCAAGGCTGACCATAGTACAACGGCAGCTAAAAGTAGTGAGGTCTCAAAGCCTGCTACTATGGAGATTAAGGCCCCCAGCACAGCTGCAACATCTTCACGCCGTGCTAGAAGGACATAGGCGGGAGCGCAATGCAGCCCGGCCGGCGGTATCACGTACCGTACACGTACGGTATTCTTTGTTTTCTCTGTTGTATATATAATATAGTCTCCACTTTTCTGTTTTTGTTCTAAGGTAGTACATTAATTTTAATTTTCTGTATAGGTAGTGTAATTTAGTTTTCACTTTGCATGTTTTGATATTTTCCTTTGTCAAACTGACATCTGTCAGTGGTCATTAAATGTCAATGCCATTTATGTATAGGTAACTTTTTTTATTTTTGGTGCAGATAACGTAGTCAAAGCATCGTTGCTAGCGTTCTTTTTTATCTCACAGGTGAGCTAGGATGGGCAAATGTTTTAGATTTATTTTATAATAGGAAATAGTTTTTTTTGTTTTTGTGTTTTATATATTGTATTGTTACTTATATATTTATTATATTAGTATTTATTTATCTTAAATATATTATTAGTTTATGGATTCATTACATTCTGGTAATGATATTATCAATGAGGACTTCCTTTCATGCTCTTCTTCTTCTGACAGTTTCCATAGCCTAGATAGTGATGGTGGTTTGACTTTTTATTCTGCTCATGAACAGTTAACTACCTCCTTTTCCCGCTTTCCTAATAACCTCAACCTTGTCCATATTAATGCTCAGAGCATACCTCGCCACTATCCAGATATCCTTGAAATGTTTAGCAGCTCCCCGGTAGATGCTATTTTAGTGTCGGAATCCTGGCTTAAACCCTCTCTGCCATCTACTGCTTATGCTCTTCCGGGGTATAAGCTTATTAGAAATGATCGTGTGGGTAAGAGTGGGGGTGGAGTGGCCATTTACTTGCGTAGTGACATTGCATGTAAAATTATCACTGCCTCGCCCAACCGGTACACGTGCTCAATTGAGTACTTGTGTGTTGAGATCACCTTAAATCATAAAAGGGTACTACTCTGTGTGGTCTACAGTCCATCCTTGCGTATTGATTACTTCAGTACTCTGGAGACACTGTTGGCCACACATAGTCCAAATTACGACTGTACTTTAGTCGCAGGTGATTTCAACACTTGTCTCATGAAAGCCGATTCACGTGCCCTGAAACTCCGCTCCTTACTCTCATCCCTTAACCTAAGCATCCTTCCGCTCTCAGCTACCCACCATGCTCCCAATTCCAACCCTTCTCTCCTAGATCTTCTTATCACCTCCTCACCCGATCTCATAGCAACCCATGGCCAATTTCCATGTAACCTCTCTCACCATGACCTAGTTTTCCTTTCCCTTAGGCTCAAACCACCTCGTAAAAAACCTAAGTTCCTTATCCTACGTAGTTTTAAGGGTTTGGATCTTAAGGCTCTTAAGCATGACATATCTAATGCTGACTGGTCTCGTGTCCACTCGGCTCGGGATATCGATCTTAAAGTATCGATATTTACCGATATATTGACCCGGATATTTGACACCCATGCTCCATTTAAAAAGGTTAAAGTCAAATATGCACCGGCACCTTGGCTTACTCAGGAAATAATAAACATGATGGCTAAGCGTAACCGAGCTCTGTATCAATATCGAAAAAGAGCAACTGAGACAAATTTGGCTAAATATAAGTTCCTCCGAAACCATTGCAGTCGCCTGTGTAGAGATTCAAAAAGACACCACATACATTCTACAATTAACCAAAGTAACCCCGCCCAACTCTGGAAATTCCTTTCGTCCCTTGGTATAGGAAAGTCTTCGGTTAGTTTAGATAGCACGATAGATATCAACGCTCTTAACAACCATTTCTCTAAACCACCTGTAAGCGTTGACCAAAATCCCATATCTCCTCTTTTCCTATCCCCTCCTGTACTTCATTTTCGTTCCGGCCTGTCACTGAGGATGATGTTGAGAAACATATCACAGCTATAACATCCACTGCTGTAGGGAATGATGACCTTAGTCCCCGTATAATTTCCCTTTCAATTCCTGAACTTTTGCCAATTCTCACTCATATTTTTAATCACTCCTTAGCAACGAGTTCTTTCCCTTCGGCATGGAAACGTGCCAATGTAATTCCTTTACCTAAAAACCCTAATCCCTCTTCTTTATCCCAATTTAGACCAATCTCTATTTTGCCCTTCCTCTCCAAAGTCCTTGAAAACATTGTCCATAAACAGCTTCCCCAATTCCTTACCTCTAATAATTTGCTCTCTTCCTTTCAATCCGGTTTCCGTCCTGGTCACAGTACTGTTACAGCACTGCTAAAAGTTACTGACGATTTACGTCTAGCTATGGAGCAAAAATGTATAACTATCCTGGTACTTCTAGACTTTAGCAGTGCTTTTAATTCAGTTGACTTTGACATCTTCCTTTCTACCCTTCGTTCCCTCAATATATCATCCGCAGTGATAGACTGGTTCGACTGCTATCTTCGGGGGCGCTCGCAGCGGGTCCGCTATGGTGAGACTACCTCTGACTGGTGTGATCTCGATGCGGGGGTTCCACAGGGTGGTGTTCTTTCTCCTCTCCTTTTTTCAATTTTTATAAATACAGTCACCTTAATAATTTTGTCATGTAACTTTCATCTCTACGCAGACGACTTGCAAATATATCGTCGTTCTCATGTTGATGATATTAGTACAGCTGTTAGGAATATCAATGCTGACCTACAACGAATAGCAGACTGGGCAAAATCGTTTGGTCTTTTAGTCAATCCCCACAAATCACAGGCAATAATCGTCGGTAGCAGGTACATGACACAAAGACTAAACGATGTGCCCAGTGTTATATACAATGGTACTCCGATTGCTTATATACACTCAGCGAAAAACCTTGGAATAATCATTGATAGTAATCTGTCCTGACAACCTCAAGTCAATGAGGTAAGTAGAAAAATATTTCACTCGATACACATGCTTAAGCGTCTTCAGAACTTTTTGCCCTTCAAAACTAAAATTTCCCTGGTCCAGTCACTCATTTTCCCTATCCTTGATTATGCTGACTCCTGCTACCTAGATGTTACCGAAGAATTGCTGACAAAGTTAGAACGTTTGCAAAATCTTTGCATTCGTTTTGTCTTCGGTCTTAAAAAGTATGACCATGTCTCTGCTTTTCGGTCACAGCTAAGGTGGCTTCCGATTCGCCATCGGCGAAATATCCATATCCTTTCCCTCCTTTATAATATCCTTTATAATCCTTTGTCTCCCTCTTACCTCGTAGAGCGTTTCAACTTTTCACGATCCTTAGACGTCCCTTGCAAATCTAATGTTAGGACTAACCTTTCCCTCCCGTCCCATCGTTCCAACTTCTTTTCCTACTCCTTTACTGTTCATGCAGTCAGATTGTGGAATTCCCTACCCCACACCATCCGTGATAGTCCTACTATTACTGTCTTTATAAGACGCTTGAAGGAGCACTACCTCAGCACTGAATCCAACTATGATTAGTATTAAATATACATATTGTATGTATTTATTTTTAGTATTTATAGTTTATAGTATAGTATGTACTTATTATAAAATTATAGTATATTATTATTATTAGTATAATGTACCTAGTATTTTGTTGAACATAATATAATAATAATTGTATTACATAATAAGTAGTTATAATTTATATTTTTTCATTTCTGTTTATATGCACGCCCTATCTGATGTTTGTAATCAAATTTCTCTTCTTAGGACCGCTGGAAGAAATTTCTTTAGAGATGAGCAGTACCTTTTGTGTCGTTTTTCTTCATAACAATAACTTGTTTAATGTTTTTGTGTGCAATAAACGGTTAAATAAATAAATATTACATTTTAACTTAAATAATTTATTTTACACAATAATTAATATGGTTTTACTAAGGGTCGATCCACAACGGATGCTGGTATAGGTCTTCTTTATAGTATATTTGAAGCATGGGAGGACTCGCAGGATGCCCTAGGGGTTTTTTGCGACCTCTCCAAGGCTTTTGACTGTGTTGAGCATGCTACATTGATCAGGAAATTGCACCACTATGGGATTAGGGACTCAGCACTCAACCTTTTGACATCTTACCTCAAAAATAGAACTTAAAGGGTTGATATTAATAGTAAAAGGTCCAATGGGACCAAAATAGAATTGGGCGTCCCACAGAGATCCATTTTAGGTCCATTTCTTTTTCTTATCTACATAAACGACTTATCTTATTTTGTTAAGGATAATGATATAATGCGTTTCATCGAATAGTTCCTTTGCCGTCATGTTGGCATTCCTGTCTGTCAATAACGTAAACACGGTAGAAACGCTCTGCAAGTATTCATAAGTTTTACTGTGATTTCGTGAGAAAATCATGCCGAAAACATTAAAAAGTGGTGAAAGAATGATGGTGCTAAGAGTGAAAGAGTTTTGTGAACGTGAAAAACGTAACGAGGCCCCAATAATTCCATTAAGATGTGTACAAGCTCGGGTTGCCGCCATTACAGCTTAGTGAAATAGGGTTACCAGCATCAGTTTAATCACCCTTAAACACAGTAAAACTTATGAATATTCGCAGAGCGTGTCTACCATGTTTACGATATTAACATACAGGAATGCCAACATGTAGGCAAAAGAACTATTTGATGCAACGCAATTCTAGTGACGAAAACTACATAAACGCGAACGAAGTCGCGGGCTAAAAGCTAGTATAATAATATTTATATTATACTAGCTTTTAGCCCGCGACTATATATAATAATATATATGGGCGAGCGAAGCGAGCCCTAGTATATCACACAGCCGTCAGTCTGTACATTTTGTGGTACACTTTACGAAAAAACTATGAAGATGTGTTATCATCAGTCAGTCAAGGTGTGACGACTCGAGCCCTCACAATTTAGAAAGCTCGGATTTTAGCTAGTAAATGCGAAAGTGACTTTGTTTGTTAGTTACGCCTTCACGCATAAAGTACTAAGCGGATCATCATGAAACTTTCATAGGTACACATTGTCTGGGGTATGAAGGACATTGGGTACCTTTCATCCCGGGAAAAGGAACGGTTCCCGCGCGATAGACGTTAACGCAGGCAGAGCCGCGGGCGAAAGTTACAATTATATGAAATTTTCTTTAGGGAATTATTAAAAGTATTTTGTGATAAGATAATATTATCTCCCCTAATTTAAGGTAGGTAAGGTACGGGTAATGTAGGTACACAGTAAGGGTAATGAGGCAACACTAATTTGCATTGGCAAACATGACGGCAAATGAACTATTCGATGAAACGCACTCTAATGAGATAGTACTTTTTGCTGATGACACTTCACTTGTTTTTAAAGTGAAGCGACAACAGTCAAATTACGACGCGGTAAATAGTGCTCTCTCAAAAATAGTACATTGGTTCAACGTTAATAACTTACTTCTAAATTCTAATACAACTAAATGTTTAAAATTAACTTTGCCCAACGTTAGGCAAGTTAAAACCAATATACTATTAAATGATGAGAAGATGGATTTGGTGGACACCACAGTCGACCTATGCGTAGAACAAAGTCCGATCTGCAAAATCACTACTTTTCAGTGGAGCAATCAGAAGATTTGCAAGTTGAAAAACTTGAATAGCTTAAAAACTGTAAGACTTATATTTTTGAATTTTTTGTATGTTATTAAGAAATACCTCTTCATTTACGTGGTATATATTATTTTTAATTATTCATTATATTTACCGTGATAGCGGGTCCGATGTCAACTTAAGACATTTTATAGCGGAAAGACGAGGGTCCGTATTTAACACCAGACATTGTTTTATGGAAACTTCTAAATGAAATTACGTTTTATATTCATATCACTCGTTTTTTGTTGGAGTTATCTGCCATTTTTATGTCCTATGTAATTTTCCTTATACACAAAAAAAAGTTTTTTTTTTCTTAAAAAAACACGTTTAATTAATAAAAAATCTCAAAATAGGTAGTGTTTTGAACAAAATTGCTACCATTAATCATAGCCAACTGTATATTTCGACTGCTCCTAGGTTTTTTTTTAAAAGGGGGCAAACGAGCAAACGGGTCACCTGATGGAAAGCAACCACCGTCGCTAATGGACACTTGCAACATCAGAAGAGCTGCAGGTGCGTGGCCGGCCTTTTAAGAGGCTCTCTTCTTGAAGGTCTGTAGGTCGTATAGGTCCGTTGCGGTAGGTTCTATCGTACCCGCAACTCTGCCTTAAGCGAGGAGTGGATCACCATGGGGTTTTAGTGGGTAGACAGGAGTCCCACATACCCCGGCCGATATCCCCAATTTGCCGGGGATGCGTAAAGCATTTCCCCATGTTAAAAAAAAAAGTTGTATAGGTCCGGAAAATTTACAGATGGCGGCAGATTGTTTCAGTTTTACTGTGAAAGACTCATCAAGGTGATGAGGATGGTATATATTCCCGTGGAATGATGGAATGTTGCAGGAGGTGTGATCGCGAACAATTATACTCCTCGTGATTCAGCAGATAGAAGATGCAGAGCGAAGACACATCTCAGCGTAATTCCAAAGGGTCTAGAGTCTAGACTCTAGCTTGTTTGAAACACAATGGCTGTCTACAATCCAAGTAGCCCTTCATGGGTACTATCCAGAGGGAATAGTTGGTATTTTGTCCTCTTTGGCCCCTGCCCAAAGATGAGAACAGTTTCCACGTGAGGTCGAATCTTCACCTTGTAGAGTTTTAGGCGTTGCCGCGTTGCCTCGGACTGAAATACTGTCTCGCTCTGATAAGAATACTAAGCTTATTCAAGGCTAACTTGGCCTTACCCGTACTTATCGCCCAAGAATTGAACATTGACATGAAAAGTATTCCATGTCCTTTCCCGGGATTCAAAGTATCCCCATTTTAAATATCAGAAAAATCGGTTTAGCGGTTTGGGCGTGAGGAAGTAGGTAACATGCGAATAAACAGATAGATAAACACACCTTTGCATTTACAATAATGTAAGTATGGATATAGATTATACTTGGTTTATATTTCATGATCTCTTCTTACGGCCAGGAAACTTAAGAACTAGTACTAGTAACCTAAGTGATCCTATTCCTATACTCGTGTTCCTCATGTCAGAGGGTCGTGACCTTCCCTTTTATAACCTTCCTGCTAATGATGTCACGCCCACTTTTCCTGTCTTCGTCTATTCAAAGAGCATCGTAGACGATTGACTCAATAATTGCGGTGTGGATATGATCGGACTAACGCATTGGACGGCGGCCTCTCGGTTCTTCGCCCCCAGTCTTGTCAGTGCCTATTTTAATATTGCCTCCTTCCTTTTTGGCTATGTGTCCATAGTAATATTCTATTATACATTTATTTGAGGCATGTGGTACAGAGCCTTGTTTTTATGTTCAGCTTAGCCAGAATGGATGTGTTGGTTCTGAAAGCAGTCCATGAAAGGCGCATTTTCCTCCATCATTACATCCCGAAGGCGTCGATTTGTCTTCGGTCTGAAGACTTCAGATTCAGAGTTCAGAGTCAGAGAGAGTTGGCGAAGGAATTTGTACTAACAATTCTTGACTAACCAGAGTACACGTACTGTCGAAAATTTCTAAGTCTTCCAGCTGTATTAAAGGTGAACTTTTGAAACTAGAAGGCGCTTCTAAAGAAAGTAAAGATGGTTGAATGCTATTAACGGTCCTTTTCATCATCAAATGAAATGTCAAAAAATGTATTACAAGCAAAACAAATTTACTTATGTATACATATAACAATTATAGTATTGTATTATAGAATACTTCATTTTATTTAAAAATAAATATATTTAAAAATAATATTAAGTATGTTGCTATAGGTAAATGATATGCGCACAAAAGTGATAATTTTATGATTTTGATTTGTCACACACCATAAGTTGTAAGGTAATACAGATTTAAACCATTTATATATACAAAATTTAAAATATATTTATATTTGACAATATTTTTAAACGTACAACGTCCTATCTTATGCTATGATTCAGGTGATAACGTCCCATCTGCACAACGGACTTACAAAGTGTATCAGTCATTCCGTAAAAAATCGTCCTATAATTACATGTAACCCATAAAAGCTCTAAAGTATTTTTCCAACATCGTCCTATCATCACTTATAACGTCAACTTTTTACGACATTATTTTTGATGATAACACGACGAATATTTACCTAACATATAAGTATTAAACAACTCTCACTTTTTACACTTAGAAACGTATTTTTCTAACCCTCCACAAAACAATGTCTGATATCAATATAGATTTCCCATGACTTCAAAACACTTTTAGTAGCCAATATTTACTATAGTCAAACAATTTTTATCCAAGCGAAAATTTCTACGCACATGACGCAACAACAACGTTGTCTCCGCACAACAACGCTCGAAGTGACAATGGTGCGCCACGCGCGCTCCCCTCTCCTCGTCCAATGTACGCTTGGTTTGGTACTACTAATATATATTTTGTGGCTTGGTGCATTTTAAGACGGAGCTTACTTCAAATAGGACGTTTTACGATTCTGTATCTCGGAGAATAAGTAAGATATAAAAATTCTGAAAATGAGAGACTGTAGAGCTTAGATTTCCTATTTCATATATACAATAAAATCATTTTTGTCCTATGATCACATAGAACTCTGTTCTACGCATAGGTCGCACTGTATTCTTAGGCATTACACTTCCTAGGACATAACAAAGGAGTCGGTCTGCATATTTCATGTATTAAAAGTGTTAATAAAGGTTTTTACTAAACATTTTATGCTAGATATTGTTGAGTTTTCAGTTTTGTGGTTCCGCTAAATAATAAACCATAAGAACGGCAAAAGAATGCCTCAAACACGTGGATTTGACATTAAATAAGTAAGTTTTGAACAACGCTTTTTGGGCTATTCAATCGGTATTTTTGTAAGCTAAAAAGATAATTTATAAGTTTAATAATCCCTTATACCTGCTATATAAGGCATTAGTGCTAAAAATGTCACATCAATTAATAATTTGACTACAAAAATTGCATAGCTTTTTACGTGTGTTTACAGATTCTCATTACTTGAACTATAGTTTATCGATATCATGAACTAAATGACTTTCTTTTCTAGATTATAATGTGCTTAGAAATGATCGGCAAATAGAAATATTCAAGAAAATACACGCACACATGGCACACTACTTGTATAAAAATAAGCACAAAATGGCCACGCGATGACGGGCTAAGATTAGGTACATATTCTAATACTATAATACTTTATCTATGTTCCATACGCCCGACGTGAATTGACGCGATGTGCCGCTACGTAAATTTAAAACACCATGCACTTTTTACATCAACAAGAACTCAATAAATGGGTGACGTCGTTATACACATAGTTTTTGCGTCTGGCAACACTCATTACGCCGTTTCCTCCCGCGCTTTCTTCAAGAAAATTAAAGAGACGCATTTAATACGTACGCCGCGTTTTTACCTTTGGCGTTATAGCTTCGTTTTTGCGTGAGGAGCGTCCAGTTCTCGGACGGTAAAAACATTGGAGCCGTTGTCTGGAGAATCTGAATAAAAACACAACAGAATAACTCCCAGCGTCGGTTATGAGTTATTCGGTTTTTACTTTTCAGTGATTTGCATCGACCGGCGGCGGCCATGTTTCTTGAAACCGCCGCGAAAAAAGTTCGGTATTCTCGAACGAAAAAATATACGGTCGTTCGTCGAAAATGTACATATTTTATCTACCTACTTAATTGTTTAATGTTTATACGAAATATGTGACATGCCAAAACTCGAAATCTCTACCTGTGAAACACTGGTTTTGCTAGTAACATCAATATTTATGTAATGAGTACAAAATGAGCGAAAAAAATAACGTTTATAAGTTAGAATGAAGTAACAAGACCGATGTGAATAAGGGCTACAGAATACACTATACAGACCGGCAACGCACCTGCAGCTCTTCTGATGGTACGAGTGTCCATGAGCGACGGTAGTTGCTTTCTATCAGGTGACCCGTTTGCTCGTTTGCCCTCTTATTTTATAAAAAAAAATACAGATATAAACACAGATTAAGTACTAGTCTAGACCTAGAAAGGAATGTTAGTCGCTAAAGTAGTAGTGCTTCGGCACAAATGGGCCGGCTCGACCGGAGAAATACCACGTTCTCACAGAAAACCGGCGTGAAACAGCGCTTGCGCTGTGTTTCGCCGAGTGAGTGAGTTTACCGGAGGCCCAATCCCCTACCCTATTCCCTTCCCTTCCCTCCCCTATTCCTTTCTCTTCCCATCCCTACCCTCCCCTTAATAGTATTACCCTATTCCCTCTTAAAAGGCCGGCAACGCACCTGCAGCTCTTCTGATGCTGCGAGTGTCCATGGGCGACGGAAGTTGCTTTCCATCAGGTGACCCGTTTGCTCGTTTGCCCCCTTATTTCATTTAAAAAAAAAACTGTAATAAACACGTATTTACACTATTTATCGTGAATACTACTTATTACTAATTATTAATAATTTATATTAATTACTAATAATAATTAATAAATAATAAATACTAATTAATAATAATTACTATTAATCGATGAAACAAGAAGCTTTTCGATGACTCCCGCGTTGACGATAGTGGGACTGGGAAGGGGCCTCTTAAGCCATAGTAATTAACTATTTAGTAATCTGTGCTTTAGCCTCTAACGGCCGTTCCCAATATTTGATCTATCTCTGGTTTTGCGCTACTAGAGATAGGAATAGCTCTCATTAGACATTAGAGACATATATTTTATGTCAATTCAATGTTAGCTGCGATCGGTCGTATGTCAAACCAGAGATAGATTGAATATTGGGAACGGCCGTTAAACGACTTGTATACGAAATTGGTGTGGAGACTGGAGATACTTCGAGAGAAAGCATAAAGCAAAATTTTTTCCCGAAATATTAGCGGTTTCCGCGCGAAAAACTTTTCGACGCGACGGAGTTGCGGGCGTCAAATAAAATAAAACCGGCCAAGTGCGTGTCGGGCCACGCGCATTATAGGGTTCCGTAGTACCCCTAGTTTTTTAAATTGTTTGTATGGTCAATGAATGTACATTTATAACGTGTTTTACACTACTAACAACATCATCTCACTTACTTTAAAAGGAATTTGAACGAAAAGTTCCTTTATACTTCGCCGAATACATTTTTTTTAGTTGATCGACTATTACTCAATAATTTATGAAGTCTTCTTAGCCGTGATAGTTTTACTTTTAAATTCAGCATATTTCCTACTCAACCATTTAGCTGGTAGAAGGGGGGGACACTGGACTCTAAACGATTTTTCCCACCATAAAACTTAATATTTCACAAACGGATCCCTAAATCGGAAAATGATCTATGAATACTTGTAATATTTTTAAAAAACCTATCCAACGACAACCCACAAGATAGGGTGGACGCGAAAAAAAAATTCATCCCCGTTTGATGTGTAGGGAAGGTACCATATTTTTTAAAGATTTCATGTACCATTTATACGCCTCCGTGGTCCAGTGGTCTGGAGCGTCGCTCTTGACTCGGAGGTCGTGGGTTCGATTCCCGCATTGGAAATATGTTATTTCCAAGTTTGGTTAGGACAATGCAGGCTGATCAGCTAATTGTCTGACAAGTAAGATGATCCATGCGTCGGATGAGCATGTAAAAAGTCGGTCCTGTGCCTGATCCCTCGCCAGTCGTGTCTGTCTTCCGTCCCACTGGGTTATGAGAGTAAAAGGAATAGAGAGTGCTCTTGTGTACTGCGCACACACTTGGGCACTATAAAATTACTCCTGCGTAACTGGCCTGGTTTCAATGAAACCGGCCACCGTCACCGAAACCGGTGTGGGAGTAATTATTATTATTAGTCTCTGAGCAAAACCGCGGACAGACAGACAGACAGACAGACGGACGGACAGACCGAAACTATAAGGGTTCCTTGTTGACTACGGAACCCTATAAAAGCAAAAAACCACAAAATAAAGCAAAAAAATCAAACCGCCTACATGTGAAAGCTATTAAAAATAATTGCGGCGCTGAAAGTCTCTGAATAACGCAAAGTATTTGAGGTGAAAGGGCTTGACTGGTGTCAGGGACACGCCTAAACGACATTTAGAAGAAAATACGATGTGCTGTCCAGCACGGCAGCGTGAGAAAACCGCGCGAGAGCGCCGAGCGAGGCGGGCCATGAAACCAGCGAGATTACTCTGCCACTTCATTGGTTTTAAGACATTAAAAAATTTTACATAAGTAAATTCACAATCATGAGAAAGACAATAAAGTAAAGAAATACAAACAATGTAGTAAACACTTAAGAGTTTTTTTTTAGTTTGATTGCATATGCATGAAGTGCAAGAGTAATTTAGTGTTTACTAGACCACTTCATTTTTATGCTGTCCTTAAAATGAAATGATATGTTTATCTGCATAAAATATCCATACTAATATTATAAATGCGATAGTGTGCCTGTCTGTCTGTTACATCATCACGATTCACGCCCCAAACACTAGATTTTGCTGCAATTTGATATGGAGATACTTTCAGTCCCGGGAAAATGTATATTATGGTAATAATTAGGGCTAGTATTTTTATTACTAGACGTTCCGCGCGGCTTCGCCCGCGTAAATTAGATATTTCACAGACAGATCAGTCTACAAAAAATAGCCTATGATCCTTCACGTGGTCTACTTCTTATCTGTGCCAAATAACAGAAAAATTGCTCTAGTAGTACGTGAGATAAGCCCTTTCAAATAATTTCCCCCGTTTTTTCCACATTATCGTAATAAAATATATCCTATAGCCTTCCTCGATAAATGGTCTATCTAACACTGAAAGAATTTTTCAAATCGGGCCAGTAGTTCCTGAGATTAGCGCGTTCAAATTAGCCCTTTCAAATAATTTCCCCCCGTTTTTTCCACATTTTCCTCTATTTCTTAGCTCCTATTAGTCTTAGCGTGATAAAATATAGCCTATAGCCTTCCTCAATAAATAGACTATCTAACACTGAAAGAATTTTTCAAATCGGACCAGTAGTTCCTGAGATTAGCGCGTTCAAACAAACAAACAAACAAACTAACAAACTCTTCCGCTTTATAATATTAGTATAGATTATTTACAAATTTTTTGGACGCAAAACTACTGGATTTGTACGCAAATTCCGGAGCAAGCGTGTTATTGGTAGCTTTGAGTGGCTCACGAAACTGTGAAAAATGCGAATGAATACTTTCATAATTACGACAAACTGATTTTAAGGACTCTACACTAATATTATGTAATAAAATTTCTAATTTTTCCGCTTCCGAGAACTGTTTACTTAAACGAGAAAACATACCGTGCATTATATTTTTATGCACGGTATGTTTTCTGTGTTTTCAGATAAATAAATAGTAATGTTTTCATGTTTACCTTGAGTACGCGAACGAATCTCTTCTGCAAACCTATAATCATAATCGGGAGTACTAAAATCTTGTTTCAACAACACACACAACTCTACCCAGGAAGTAACTTTTTCCCTGTTGCAACGAAACCAATGTCGGGCATTATCAATAAAAATTTCGTAGCCCGAAGAAAATATTTTATCATAGGACTAAACAAACTGAACCCCTAGACTGAACAAACTCTCTCGCATGAAACAGTTATAGATGTAGTTTCTACACTAGCACCAGGAGCAGCAATTACTGTAGCTTTTTGCAATCCCTGCGGCCTTAGTGAATTTAAATCCTTGTATTGGGAGTCAAAGTAGAGACACAAACTTTATAATTATCAGCGACCTCCGTTGTAGCATTTATCCTATTAATTCTGTGGCCGTAAATGTGATTAATCAATGGTTCAACTTTCAGTTCTAGTAAAAAGATTTTTAGCGAATTTAGATTTTAACAAGGAAATATTGCGATTTGCGATTTTAAAAGAGATTCCTCAACTGATTTCAAATCATCAGCAATGGATGCAGACACTAGTTCCACGTTCCGCGTAATTCAACTTCATATTAAAGCTCCGTTTTTTGCAGAGATAAAATTTTTTGGATAAGCCATCTTGGATATGTGTTGCAACTTGCAAACAATGAAAGGGTTAATACAAATATTATATAGGAGCAACAAAAAATAATCCAACTAAAACTACCTTAAGATTAAAACTAGCCGTCACCAATGGAATACTAGAATAAGTACTCAAAGCACAACAAAACCAAAAATTGTGAACGAACCTGTAGTTGGGCGCTAATGTAACACTTATTTTAATTTAACACTCTGTTTCTACTGTAAGAGAGTGTTAAATGAAAATAATTTAGAATTTAAATAAAAATTATATTAAAAAATAGGGTCGTGGTTCTACGTTCACAATGTGTGACCTTGTTGTGTTTGTGGGTGCTTTACTTTCCTGAAGGCTGTTAGAAGATAGGACTTGAGTGCAGGTGGAGAGGTTCCGGTAGTAAGCTAGATGCGGGCAGGTAGGGTTCAGGTAGGCTGGTTGGAGGCAGGTAGGTTGCAGGTCGACTGCAACCCCGTAGTGGAGTGTCCGTAGGAGTGAACCCTTAAATTGGCAACCAGACATTTCTTAAATGGTCGGATTCACAATTTGACTGCGACATCAAATCTACTGCGTGACTGGTGAGACATAATAATATCAATTGGTCACTGAGTAAAATATGTAGCTTTTAAAGTTAAATAATTATTTACCCAACGCATGGACACCGCGCGCGGGAAGGGTAGCGACTAGCGGCGCGGCGGCGTGGTGTTTCTTTGGTGGCGCACGCGGCACGCCGCGCCGCCGCGCGCCGCCGCGCCGCCGCCGGCCGCATAGTATGTCTACTTGCCTATGCCTAGCCGCGTAAGTTACTGTGTCCATGATTCATTTATTTAAGAGCGGACTGTCAAATTTTGCTGTGTTTTCTAATAAGTATTACGATCCCGGAAGACGATTGACTCAAATGAAATTGAGATTTATTTAATCATTGTATATTTATCTGATATAATATGGCTAACCAAAAACACGATTCACTTATTTTGACTCGATAGTTTTATTTTTTGAAATTATGAATCTTTCTGGGCTTTTCAATAAAAACCTGTCACACTTATTGAGATTACTATCATTAAATAACTTGCACTATTACAATCACACACTTTATAAATAAAGGCTAAAGGAAATATTAGTATTGTACTTATTTAATTTTTAAGTAATCATCAAAAACATTTTTAGGACTTACGACCTTTACTTTCGTGCTATAATGCGGGAACTACTGTTACGCGATATTGTTCACTATTAGCTGCAGCGCAAAGCATATTGCCCGGAGGCACGATTCATTGAATCATTGTATCACGATTGGAGGATAGCAGTGTGTGTAGGCGGGGCTAGCGTTTTGACAGTAGGCTCTTAAAGGGGAAAAACGCGCGATAAGGAACTTCGTTCCAACAAAATCAGTTTAGGCGTCTCCAACCAGTATTAGACAAAATCACATTATATAACCTCATTGGTATGTTTTATAGACAACATACAAAATCGTTACAACGGTTCCCACGCGATAAACGAATTATGGCGAAACGGAGTTGCGGGCGTCACCCAGTTAATTAATATAAAATATTATAAACGTGGAATATTCTGTCTGTTACGGCTGAACTGATTTAGATGGGTATGGAGAATGGAGATAGAGAGACGGGAAAGTTTTTGTTGGAGATATAATATTTAGACTAAAAATATAAACGTAAACGTACTGTTACGTGCTAGGGTTCGAAGGATTTGGAGAAAAAGACCTGCTGACTCTTAAAAAGACTTTACTAGCTCACACAATTCACTAAGTCCAAACACTAAGCACTAAGCCCAAACACTAAGCGCTAAGTCCAAACACTAAGCACTAAGCCCAAACACTAAGCGCTAAGTCCAAACACTAAGCACTATTGATCACTTGTTTTCGCTCCGAAGTCGCCTCGAGGATCGCTCAGATAAACTGAATTGCCGGGCCGTCTACCTGCGGCTATTTATATGGCGAGACGAATTCCAGAAAGTTCCGATTCATGTAAACAAGTAAACAAGTAAACAAGTGTGGGAACTTTCTAGCAAATACGCGTAAGTAAACATACACCTAACGCCATCTAGTAATAAGTAGGGGATTTATGTTTTCTGTGTTTCCCTGATCAGTTTCGCCGGTTTGACGCTAGATGGCACTACGTGTCCGTATCCGTAAGACCACTCCCCTCTTAGAGGTGCTCGTCCCGAGCATCGTTATTACTGCCATGGTAACGCGCCAGACGGTCTATGTGTACCACTTTGAATGTCCCTCTTGGTTGCTTTTGAATCCTGTAAGTCACATCATTCAATCGGGTAACCACTTTGTATGGGCCGTCCCACTTGGTCTGCAACTTTGGAGATTTCCCTTTTCGGCGAGTTGGGTTATGCAGCCACACCAGTGACCCTTCTTCGAAGCCGCTCGTGTTCGATTTCCGGTCGTATCTGGTCTTCATGTTCTCACTTGACTGTAACCCATTTTCCCGAACCATGGCGTGTATATAGCGCATCTTTTCCCTTAAATCGCAGACATAGTCTTGTACGGTCTTTGGTTCCCCCGGTGAACCTCCTGTCAAGAGGTCTACTGGCACTCGTAGTTCTCTACCGTAATTGACATATGCCGGGGTAGCTTTTATGCTCTCATGCTCGGCGGTACGGTACGAGAGAAGGAAGAGTGGTATATACTTGTCCCAATCTTTTTGTCTGTCATCTACCAATTTCGCCAAATGCCTCTCAAGGGTCTGGTTAAATCTCTCAACCATTCCATCAGACTGTGGATGGTACGCGGTGGTCCTCGTCTTATGCATTCCCAAAATTCTGCACACTTCCTGGAAGACCTGCGATTCGAAATTCCTGCCTTGATCAGAATGGATTTCCAGAGGCACACCAAAGCGAGATATCACTTCTTCGACTAACTTAGAAGCGACTGTTGTAGCTTCTTGGTTTGGTATGGCGAACACTTCGGGCCATTTGGTGAAGTAGTCCATGACGACCATAAAATACTTGTTTCCCGATTCCGTTACGGGAAATGGCCCAGCTACGTCAACTGCAATTCGTTCCCACGGTGCGCCAACGTTATACAGCCGCAGGTTCCCACGGCTCCTGGTCTGTGGTCCCTTCACTGCAGCGCAAGTAGTGCATTTGCGGCACCAATCCTGTACATCATCTCGACAATGCAACCAGTAGAATCGTTCTCGCACTTTTGTTAACGTTCTCTTTACACCTAAATGACCTCCTGATACGCCATCGTGTATTTCACGGAGAACATCTGGTACTCTCTTTCTTGTGACAACTATCTGAAGGTGGAACTCTCTGCCGTTAGTCTTCTCCCATTTCCTGTAGAGTATTCCATTCCGAAGAATCAGACTGTCCCATTGCGCCCAGTACGCCTTAGTGACAGCGCCAGTGGGTGCAACCTCACTCCAGATTGGTTTCACGTCACCCCGTTTCTTCCATGTGATGATGTGCCGAAGGTCGTCATCTCTTTCTTGAGCCTCCCTCATAGCATCATTCTCCCATGGACCCAAAGGACTTGTTTTCGTTAACTTTAATGTTACTTCATTAGATTCCTGCTTAACACAGTGTTTGCAGTCTTCTGAACACGGCCTTCGTGAAAGTGCGTCGGCATTCCCATGCGCCTTTCCGCTGCGGTGTTCTGTCTTGAAGTCATACTCCTGAAGTTGTTCAATCCATCGAGCTACTTGGCCTTCTGGGTTCTTGAATTGCAGTAGCCACTTCAAGGCTGCGTGATCAGTTCGCAGTAAAAACTGTCTGCCGATGAGATATTTGCTGAAATGTTGTAGCGTCTTTACAACAGCCAAGAGTTCTCTTCTTGTCACACAGTAGTTTCTCTCTGGCTTAGATAAAGATTTGCTGAAATATGCAATTACAACTTCTCTTTCGCCCTGTTTTTGAGATAACACCCCGCCAATGGCCGTGTTGCTTGCGTCCGTGTCGACTATAAACTGACCTTCAGGTTGTGGATACCCCAGGATTGGTGTTTCACACAGATGTTTCTTCAGTTTCTGAAAAGAATCTTCAGAAGTCTCGTCCCAAATAAACTGTCGTTTATCTTCTGTCAGCCGGTGTAATGGCTTGGCTATCTCCGAGAATCCCTTAACAAAACGCCTGTAGTAGGAGCATAGGCCGAGAAATGCCCGCACTTCGGTTTTGTTCTTAGGGGTTGGCCAATTTTGAACTGCTTCCAGTTTCTCCGGGTCCGTCTGGATTCCATCACTGGAGATAACATGGCCGAGATAATTTACCTTACTCCTGAATAAACGACACTTTTTCGGATTCAACTTTAACTTGGCCCCCTCTATTTTGGCGAAAACTCGTTCTAAGTTTCGCAAATGGTCCTCGAAGTCGCGGCCAACAATGATGACGTCGTCCAAGTAGACTAAGCAAGCCTCTCCAACTAAGCCTGCCAGTACACACTCCATGAGTCGCTCAAATGTGGCAGGTGCGTTGCACAATCCAAAGGGCATGACGTTAAACTGCCATAAACCTTTACCGGTGGAGAAAGCTGTCTTCTCCTTGTCTTTTGGATGAATTTCCACCTGCCAGTATCCAGATTTCAGGTCCAAGGTCGAGAACAATTTCATGCCACTCAAGGTATCCAGAGTGTCGTCGATTCGAGGTAATGGATAGCTGTCCTTCTTAGTGACATCATTGAGACGCCTGTAGTCCACACAAAATCTTGTGCTGCCATCTTTCTTCTTCACTAACACAACAGGTGAGCACCACGGACTTGCAGACGGTTCAATAATCTTATGCCTTCTCATGTCCTCCAAAAGGCCTTCAACTTCTTTTTCCTTTGCAATGGGTATCCGTCTTGCTCGTTGACGAATTGGATTCTCGCTTCCGGTATCTATCCTGTGCTGAACCATCGACGTTCTTCCAAGGTCGCCTTCCTGACTGGAGAAGATATTCGCGTGGCGTTATAAAAACTTCTTAGCTTTCATGCACTGCGAATAAGTCAGATTACTCTTGCAGTCATCGAGTAGCTCGGTCACTATTCCGTAGTTGCTGCTGTCTGCTGAGTCTGAGCCTGTTATCGAACTACACTTTCTCATCCAGACAACTTCCTCGCACTTTCCAATGACGTCACCTTTGTTCAAGCAGATCTCGCGATCACCAAGATTCAAAACCCTGACCACAGCGTTACTGCTTCCACTAACAAGGGTTCTCGCCGTCATCAGTTTTTGCGCTGATGTCTTGGTAGGTGTGTCTTCGATCAACACGCATCTGTTTGATTTCTTCTTTCCAGCTGGCGGTAGTTTCACCAGCACTCTAGCTTCTGCTCGTCCAGGTATAATGACTTCCTTTACACATGCGACTTTCCCGCAGGCGCCTCCAAGGATGAAAATTTCTTCTTCGCCACACTTGAAAACTCCGTCAGCGACATTAATTTTGCAGTGGTGTTTCTTCATTAAATCCAAACCCAAGATGCAATCATCCATAATCTCAGCCACGATAACGTCATGAGGGTATGAGTAACCCCCTACATTAATCGTAACTGATATTTCTCCCAGGACGGGTATTGGCTGACCGGAGGCAGTAAGAAGCCGACAGTTAATTTTCCTCTTATGTCTCCTTGCGGCTTTCACTAGATTTGGGTTCACTATCGTTCTAGAGGCTCCTGTGTCTAGAGTCATTTTGCAATCCGTCCTGTTAATAGTCCCCTGAATCACAAGACTATTCCCGCTGCATGCTTGGGAGATAACAGTTATCGGGGCTTCCTCCGCGTCAGCCAGTACTCGCCCCTTAGTCCTGGCTTTTATTCGTTTCCCTGATCCCGGGCAGGGAACGAAGCTCCTTGCTTCTTCAGCTCCGCTACGTGTTCCTCGAGCCTTTTCATCCTTGCCATCTGGGTCTCCTTCTGCGGGCAGTTGAGCTGAAGATGGCCCCTCTCACCGCACTTGTAGCACATGGCTCCAAAACTTCTCTTCGTGGGAGCCTTGACCTCCTTAACTTCTTCAGAGACCTCGTGGATCTTATGGGTCTGTCGTATGTCACGGCGAACAGCCTCGACCTCCAAAGCATGCGCCAATGCTTCCTTTAGCGAGGTGTGGTGACGTAGCCTCACTGCAGCTCTGACTTCTAGGTCCCTGATTCCGTCGACAAATGCTTGCACAATATTCGTGTCGATCATCTTGGAATCGGCTCTTGGGTGTGCCTTCTTGACCAGTTTTTCAATTTCCAACGCCCATTGTTGTAGTCCCTCTCCTGAGCGTTGGACTCTGTCACGAAGTTGAGCACGGAACACGTGCTCCAGGTGTCGCTCCCCGTATCTGGATTCAAGGGCCTCCATCAGGTCTTGGAACCCATTTCCTGTATGTGCTTCTAGGACCGACAAAGCTTGCCCTCTGAGCGCAACAGTGAGAGCGGTCAGGCATTGTTCTTCCGTCCATCCGTTGGCGGTAGCAACAGCCTGAAATTGCCGACGATATGCGTTCCATGAAGTAGTGCCGTCGTACGGCGGTACCTTGACTCTTGGCCCTTGCGTCACTCCCGTGGCTCCACTAGACACCGCAACTCCCGTAGTTTCAAGGCGCACTACTCTCTTCTGCAGTTCAGTGAAGCCGGTCTTCAAATTTTCCACAACCAACTCTAACCCGGATACTCGTTCTTTTACTACGTCGACATCTTTTCGAAGCTTAACCACCGCGTCACTGACATCCTTTATAGCCCCAAGCGCTTTTTCTTGGAGGTATTTTTGTTGCTCTTGTGATTCTCGAATCGCTCTGATTTCAGCTTTTTGAAAATCTTGCAAAGCGCCGAGCTTGCGGTCTTGTGACTCCATCATTGCCCTTTGCGAATTTTGCAAAGCCTGACTTTCAGCTCTTTGAGACTCCTGCATAGCCTGAATTAACTCAATTATGCTTTCCAATTGAGGAGCCATTTGAGGGGTCGTAGAAACTACGGGCGTGGCAGGATGGATGGAGCTAGTCGACAGGGTCAGTGGGCGGGTCCCGGTGGGCGGAGCCAGTGGGCGTGGTTTCACCCGAAGTGGGTGGAGCCCGGTCAGTGGGAGGAGCCTGGTGGGCGGGGCCAGAGGGTGGGGCCTGCCCCGCCGTGGGCGGAGCTTGGTCCCCAGTGGGTGTGGCCTCCGCAGCCCGTCGCGCCCTTGTCCTGACACTTCCCTTGAAGTCCTCTCTCGGAGTCAATGGCATCTCCAAATCCCACTTCTGACACCAGTTGTTACGTGCTAGGGTTCGAAGGATTTGGAGAAAAAGACCTGCTGACTCTTAAAAAGACTTTACTAGCTCACACAATTCACTAAGTCCAAACACTAAGCACTAAGCCCAAACACTAAGCGCTAAGTCCAAACACTAAGCACTAAGCCCAAACACTAAGCGCTAAGTCCAAACACTAAGCACTATTGATCACTTGTTTTCGCTCCGAAGTCGCCTCGAGGATCGCTCAGATAAACTGAATTGCCGGGCCGTCTACCTGCGGCTATTTATATGGCGAGACGAATTCCAGAAAGTTCCGATTCATGTAAACAAGTAAACAAGTAAACAAGTGTGGGAACTTTCTAGCAAATACGCGTAAGTAAACATACACCTAACGCCATCTAGTAATAAGTAGGGGATTTATGTTTTCTGTGTTTCCCTGATCAGTTTCGCCGGTTTGACGCTAGATGGCACTACGTGTCCGTATCCGTAAGAGTACGAATGTCGGTGCTACCGAGTTTTTTTACAGTCCGTATTTGTGGGGCCTCTTGTTCCCCTATTAAAATTAACGGAACAACTGTTACATTGTTTTTTCTTATTACTTGAATCATTTTTATTGGTAAATTGTAACGTGCACATTTTTATTCTTATTAGACTCTGTTTTTTCTAGTCACCACAAGATGGCGTTGGACATATTATTATATTGACTTTATTCGATTGTCGATTGTCTGGATGGACATTTGACATGAAACTTTTTTTTTTTAATTTAGTAATTTGGCCTAGTAAAAATATGCATAAGATTTAATTTTTAAAGCAAACGCGTTAATTTTATATATTATGTAACTACTAAGGGTGGGTTGCACCAACTTACTAACTATAACTTTAACTTTAACTACAATGCAAAATGTCAAATCTTTGGTTAAAGTCAAAAATGGACGCCATATTTAACCATAACCATAGAGCTCGACAAGGCTTTAAATGAACGTGGCGAAAAAAGGAACTAAAGCTGTCATCATACAAAAACGCCATTTTTGACAGTTCTCCCTTTCCAGCAGCGCCCCCGCCCACGTTCATTTAAAGCCTTGTCGGACCAGCAACGTCTTCTGTCAAATTCTGTGGTCAAAGTTAAGGTTAAAGTTAAAGTTAGCCTTAACTATAACCATAACTTTGACCATAACCGTAACTTTAACCACGCCTCTAGTGCAACCCACCCTTAGTTTTAAAATTTTAAAAGTCTCTAAAGTTAATATTTTATCTAGAGTTAGGTAAGTATAATTAACCCTTAATGTACTTAAATATGGGGTATACGGGGTACAAAACTTGTGTACTTATCATTTGTTAGAGTTTACTATACTGTACTCGGTGAAACATGGCGGTAACGGTCATTGACCCCCTGTCAAAAACTTGTCATTTTCTTTACAAAGCCGCGATTGACAACATCTGACACTTCATTGTCAATCGCGGTTTATATCATAAAGTTAATATACCTAGCGGAATAGAGCAACAATCTCGAGCTGTCAAACGAAACCGAAATTGGTTTCATCTGTGTGTAAAAATATGTGTACATATACACTTACACAAGCATGATTGAACATGATTTCTATGAGATTAAATTGTCAACGTTGCGGCACGTGCCGACTGGACGTCAAAAAAAGAGTGCTGCTGTCATGTATCACACGTCTCTTTTTACCACGCAGTGTTACTGATAGTGACATCTCTCTTGCTCAGGCCTTTGTTTCTCTATTCCGCTAGGTATATTAACTTTATGGTTTATATAGAAAATGACAAGTTTTTGACAGGGAGTCAATGACCGCTATCGCCATGTTTCGCCGACTACGGTATAGTAGAGTTCAAAAGTAGCAGCATTCAAAGAGTTACTCTTGACTTCTACAGGTTGTATCAAAACTAAGTGATAATACTGAATAGGGCGTGTATGTGTCCCTTTAAATATAAAGTTCACTGTAAAAGTAGCAGCGCTGGAAGACCAATTTTTTTTCATTTTTGTATGAGGAAACTCGTGACGCTGCTTGCCCATACAAAAGTAAAAAAAATGGTCTTTCAGCGCTGCTACTTTCAAGGTGAACTCTAAAATAACACATACACACCCTAAAGTTTTATCACAGTTTTGTTACACCTTTTACATTTTAACAAAAACGCTTGCTGCCGTACGCTGGTTTAGCGGCCAGAGTTTTTCTATCAATAATATAGTGCGGACAGTTAAGGCAGAATCGGTTTTTCCTCCTAGTGAAAGGTTGTGCATGGCTAGCTGGAAGTATGTATGATGATAAACTAACTGTCCCAGCGTGGGAACCCACAACGAGTTTTTCTTACGGGAAAAACTACAACTGGACCCGTGTGAAAATCCAAAAGAAAAGCTCTGCACGTTGACGCTCGTGGAAAAGTTTGGCATGTTTGTTAATATTATGTTTTTCCATCCAGAAAAAACATATTAACAAACAGCCAAACTTTTTTTTTTACAACAGAGGTAAGAGACAGACAGACACACTTTCGCATATTTTATAATAATTAATTATGAATATCAATATTCAATTCATACTAATTATTATAAATGCAAAAGTGTTTCCGTCTGTTTGTTACCTCTTCGCACTCCCAAACCACTGAACCGATTTCGTTGCAATCTGGTATGCAAGCAGGGTTTTTTTTTTAATGAAATAAAGGGGCAAACGAACAAACGGATCACCTGATGGAAAGCAACTTCCGTCGCCCATGGACACTCGCAGCATCAGAAGAGCTGCAGGTGCGTTGCCGGCCTTTTAAGAGGAAATAGGGTAATAGGGGAGGGTAGGGATGGGAAGAGAAGGGAATAGGGGAGGGAAGGGAAGGGAATAGGGTAGGGGATTGGGCCTCCGGTAAACTCACTCACTCGGCGAAACACAGTGCAAGCGCTGTTTCACGCCGGTTTTCTGTGAGAACGTGGTATTTCTCCGGTCGAGCCGGCCCATTCGTGCCGAAGCATGGCTCTCCCGTCCGGTTTTCGACCGGACTGTTGGGTTTTAGAAGAAATTGTTGGGGTCAGGTCACTAACTTCCGACCGGATGCAATTTGTCCGGTCGCATAAAAAATGTTAAGAATAGTACAGACAATATTTGCGGTTCCACCTTCGAATACATTAATTGTAGAACGCATATTTAGCGTCATGAAAAATATTTGGCAGGATTAAAGAAATCGTCTGAAAGTCGAAATGGTGAAGACGGAATTGATGGTTATGTTTAACTATAATTTAACCTGTTCAGAGTTTGAACAATTTGTAAGAACAGATGCTGGAAAAGTACTTGTAAAAAATGTGAAAAGCGAGAGCAAGTACAATTTTAAGAAAAAAATAATTTTCCTATATTTTAGGTATTTATTAAGTATGTTGATACATCTTTAATAAAACTTTCATTAGATTATTTTTTTCGATTTGACTATTTTTGTGACTAGATGAACAAACTGTTATACAGTTGGGTGGGTGCAAAAAGATTGTAATTTTTTCCTATGGCTCAATAAACTGTTTTAATTATTACTATTTAATTTGTTGTCCGGTTATGGCGGCTGGAAAAGTTGGCAACCCTGTGCAGGGAGTCCCGGGAAATATGGATATAGGATACTTTTTATCCCGGAAAAATACAACGTAGCTGCAGGCGTCATCTAGTTATCTATTCTTCATTACATAGAGTTCACTCCGAAAAAAGCAGCGCTGAAAGAGAATTTTATTTGTGATTGTATGGGCATTGGGCAAGCGCCCCAGCATCATGATTTTTCCCATACAAAAGTAATAAAAAGTTACTCTTTCGGCGCTGCTACTTTTACCTTTATATTTTATCATCTATAATTGTATTATATTATAATAATAACTCCCACACCGGTTTTGGTGACGGTGGCCAGTTTAATTGAAAGTGCCTAAGTGTGTGCGCAGTACACGGTAGTTGTATCATGTAATAAATAATATGTTATATGTATGTGTTACGCTCAAAGAAACCAGGCCAATCACGCAGGAGTTATTTTATAGTGCCCAAGTGTGTGCGCAATACACAAGAGCACTCTGGTTTCAATGAAACCAGGCCAGTTATGCAGGAGTTATTTTATAGTGCCCAAGTGTGTGCGCAATACACAAGTGGCCGTTTCACTATGACCACAACGCGTTGTGACTTGTGAGCCATTTTTTCGCTCACTGAGCGTTTTCGGTCTTTGAGCGTAACATATGTACATATAATAACTTGTAGGCTGTAGCACCTTATAGTGGTCATTGGGATGAAAGTATGTTTTATAAGGGCTTTTGTGCACACATGTAACATAAAATAAAATGCGATAGATGTCCGTCTGTCTGTCTGTGGAGAAAGAGTAGACGCTGGGCCAAATTTTCTAAGATTTCCACTGAGTACGTTTGCACGCTTTTAATACCATAATATCTGATATCACGCTTTGAAACAAGTCACAATATATTTATTATTCATAAAGTACTTATCTATAAATACGCGAGCGAAAAACTTTGGATTCCTTTTGACGAAAAATGCGGAAACGTAGGTAATTGAAATTTTGCACAGTTATAGTTTATATGGTGAAGGAGTGCATCAAGCTAATATTATTTTGAAATTATGCTTTTATCATACATTTTTTTAACAAATAAAACATTACACACACTACAACACACACACTAGAATCTGATGGCAAAAAGTGAGAAAGTAAATTGACTCTAGCAATACCGGGGTAATTGGGATAAAACATTTTGATCCTTTTTTTCCATATAGCGGCTGATTCTGTGTGTGAAACATGCAAATATATAAATTTATCCAATGATCAAGGATATTTTTTGAAAATCTGTCAAAATTTGCCATCAGATTCTGGTTGACCTATAGGAGATTTTGATTGAGAAGCCTATACACACGAATTGTGCTCTTTTATTTATGGTTGAAGTCTGGTTTTTTTTCTTCTTTAATTTTGGCAACTTGACACAGTATATATTGTGCCACAGACAAGGGTAAGAATATTTTTTATAATATCGTCATGTCTAAAGTCTAGTCAAAGTCTAAGTAAAAGTCAAAGCAGTCAAGGAGTCAAGTCGGTCAATTCAGTAAAGTGGTAGACGCTTTACTGAAACTTTCGACGGAGTTTTGGAGGGAACACAAAAAGCACGTTTCTGGAAATTGCAGCATTAGCCTACACTTGTGCACGATAATGAATATTATGGTTAATATTCTACCAATTATATTACACATTAAAAACCCAGATAACACAATTTTAGGAAAATAATACAAAAACACAACAGCACTCTTTCACATTCCCGGCAAAACCCCGAAGTCTGTTGTCAAATTGAAAATAGATTTAGTTTTTTTTATTGAATCTTAAATACCTACTGTTAGACAATAATTATTACACGGCCAGTCTGTCATCATTTGACTTTATTTATCTGAGACTGTCACAGGAATTATGTCTAAAAAATAATAAAGTCAATATTTTGACAATAGAATATAAATAGAAAAGCGTTGGAAACTTATAATTTATTTTTTTTATTTGAGGTCCGATTTCGACCATTGGCACAGAAAATATATTAGTAGTACCAACCATTGGGCGATCTCTAGTTTAATATTAATATTTTTTAATGATATGGTTTTACTCTTTTTTGACAAGGACCTTTTTGCGCCTAAAAGTTAAAACACTAATGTGTTTTTACCTAATGGTAATTAACCGATTTAGATGAGAATATTTCGTATGGAGATGCTTTGAGTCTCGGGATAGTTTTATCCCGGAAAGCGAGCAACATAGAGTACTAAGAAAAAAAAAGAAAATCAATGCCTGTCACTTCGTTTCTGGTTGTCATATTAAACTGTTTTCTTTATTTTACTGATCCCATAAGCAACCATTATCATATCCTATAGTAGTCACAAGATTCACAAGTCACAACCAAGCTTGCTTTTGCTCACAACTCACAAGTTGTAACTTGTAGTTCATAATAATTTTGCCCATCTTCATCGCGACAAAGTTTTCCAAAGTCACTTCATTCACATAGTGACACGAATTTCGGTGCCCCTATATCCTTTTTTATGTGTACAGAAGCGTGGGGTCCGAATTCGGGGTAGATGGGGCGGGGCGTGCAAGCTGCAGCGTGGGGCACCGAATGCGTTCAGTCGCGGCGCGCGCTTTGACAGCCAGCGTCGCGTTCTAAATTCGAATTTCGCGCCAAATCGCGTATACTTTTTTAATTATTTTTTTACGTGTGTTTTAATTGTAATGAAATTGTGGTTGGATTAATGTGTGCGAGTGAGAAGAATATGGAAACGAGCGAGGAAACGGGACGGAGCGTTCCCCACACCCCCGCTCAGCCCAACGGCTCCAATAAGATAATCGGACGCAACGTGAATGGGACCAGTAAGTCACAATAATTTTAACGAGCTTTTGCCACGTCATAAATTAAAAAGCAAAAAAATTAAGCCGTAAATATCAACAATAATTAGCGCCAAAAATGTAGCGCGCCCGATACGTCTTGTGAGTTGACACAAAGTGCCGACGACCGGTCAAAATATTTCAATAATTGCAAAAAGTTTTTTAATTATTTTTGTGCCGGTCGAAGGGCCAATTAAAAAAATTCTATAGCTTAATGATTTCACCTTTTTGTATTTCCTTACTGTAGTGAAATAACGAGTTACCAGATAATACTTTCTGGTTTTATTTACTAGGCCTAAAAACATTATTATGATATTGAAAAATTTATATATATATATATATATATATATATATATATATATATATATATATATATATATATATATATATATATATATATATATATATATATATATATATATATATATATTTAATTCATTAAATAGCTCAAAAAATATCCATCATGTATCATTAATTCATTAGATAAAGTAATGATAAATATTATAATGTAAACTTATTATGAACCATTATAAGTATGTAGGTACTTACATATTTCAATATTGCGTAACAATACGATAATATGTAAGTTGTAACATTTTGTAGTACGATATACAGCCATATAAATTATAATTATATTCGAAATTATGTTCTTTGATTGTCAAAATGCAAAAAATGCCTCCTGAATAAAAAGTTTCCAGAAGTATGCCCATAAAACGTACTATTGTTTTTAAGAACAAAAACTGATTAGCATATATTTTTGTACCAGTATGTAATGATGTACCTAATATTATCAGAACCCTAAATCATTAGCAACTTAAGCTACTTACACATAATGTAAATCTATATTTGGAAACAATAACAGTATTTTTATTCAAAGCGGAATGAAGTATTCAAAGAATTTTACACCTTTCCTTAATTAATATTAAACAAGAAAAAAATATATCAATAATTCATTCAGAACGAGTTATAAAAAAAATTATGGCAAAAAATGATCTTGAGGTAATAATACTCTGTACAAGTTGTAATTTTTTTAAGTTTCAATAATAATGATAGTATAGTTGTTATAAAACAATAATTATGGACGACGATAATTAAATTATAGACGAAAAAACATATTTAAATAAGTCAAAAATATATAATTTATATTATTAATCAATAATCAAAAATGTTATGAATTATGATCATCATAATAAAAAAAAAAATTAGTAACACCTAAGTAAATTTTAAAAATAAGCAGTAAAAATAATTATGCGTTTAAAAAAGGCTCAAATTCTTTTTTTAATATTTAATTACTAGTTGACCCGGTGAGCGACATGAAATCACTTCAAAAAATAAAATTGCATTTTTTAATATTTTGTCAGCTTACAAAACTTTCCTGATATCAATGAATATTTAAAGATACTATTAGGATTTATGTTAAGTTAGGTTATTATGTCGTCAACAAAACATACACCAAAATATAGCACTGATATTATTATATTTTAAGATAAATAAAATAAAAAAATAAAATTATTTAAGATATTGAATATTATTTTACTGAATGACGTTGTTATTACCTATGTCAGCCATTCTCAAAGCGCGGAGCCCTGGGGCAAAGGCCCAAAGGGGAAAAGGGCTTGTAGGGGCTCCGCGAGCGACTCATAAATTATTTTTATTAGAAACTAGATATTCCCCGCGGCTTCGCCCGCGTAATTAAGGAATTTCACGGAAACCGTACATTTTTCTGCAAAAAATAGCCTATATCCCTTCACGTGTGCCAAATAATATAAAAATTGCTCCAGTAGTTCTTAAGATAATAAGCAATTTCAAATAATTTCCCCCGTTTTTTCCACATTTTCTTCTATTTCTTCGCTCCTATTAGTCTTAGCGGAATAAAATATAGCCTATAGCCTTCCTCGATAAATGGGCTATCTAACACTGAAAGAAGTTTTCAAATCGGACCAGTAGTTCCTGAGATTAGCGCGTTCAAACAAACAAACAAACAAACTCTTCCGCTTTATAATATTAAAGTAATAAAGTAATATAGATGTCATCAGAAACCAGTATGGAGATAATTCTATCAAAGACAAAATATTATTTTTTGGGAGTCCGTCAAAAATGTCCCTTCTTAAAAGGGTTCCGCCACCAAAAAAGTTGGAGAACCGCACTACAGGCGAATATCGAGAAAACTAGCTGTTAGGTAGTTTTGTCAGTCGTCCATGTAACTTTTAATATATTTGACGATAAACTGAAACATTTTTACATTCCATCAATATATTTTTTTATACAATTATTTTGTATTTTAGATAAGGAGTAGATGACCCAGTGAACTTTGTGTCTCTTCCCACCAAATATAAACCTTCCCTGGACTTCCACGGATATTAAAAGACTATAATTAGCCAAATCGGTTTAGCCGTTTTCGAGTTATTTATAGCAATACTAACAAATTTTAAATTTTAATATTTTATTTTTTTAGATTAAGGGGCCGGGTGCCATCGAAATTCTCATACAACGTAATACCAAAATCTTTTTCTCAAAATATTTTTAGTGTTTAAATATTTTGTAGTTAATTTTTGTGCAGGTAATTACTATTTTAAGCTGAAAAATAACTCAAACATGTTAAATATTTTCGTATGAGAAAATGATTTTGGTATTACGTTGTATGAGAATTTCGATGGCACCCGGCCTCTTAATAGAATGTAATGTGAAACAACTCATACATGGTCCTAACTCCTAAGAGATATATGACCGGCCTAAAATCTAGGTAATTGCGTCTTTTGTTTCGACCCCCTTTTTTCGCCTTATTTTTCGCTTAGTCAAACTACGGAGTAACTTTTCCCCAAAACCCTGCTAACCTTTTCAAGATGTCTACTAGCATATTTTTAATTATTAGTTTTTGCTAATTGCCATAGTAGTTAATAATTGACAAAAAAAAATTATAACAACTTTGTTAAAATATATAAAAACAAAAGAAAGTTATATAAAATTTAAATTCGTAATAAAATTAAATTTTTGTTGTCTCCATTAATTAATGTGAAAATAAATAAAAACACTTGAACCATTTTACACCGAGGTATACCGTATAACACCTTTGGCATTAATTGAAAATTAAAATATAGTAGGTGTCTAAATTTTAATACTTTATTATATTTAATTGTTTTTTTTTTTTGGTTCGGCCACGGGTGATGTCGTAAATTTTCGTTATTTCGGAGAATTTATGGACGCTTTTTTGAGCTGTTCCACCTGGTTACGGAAAATAAATGTGTCGAATAACAATTTTTAAAGTGTTTTCACTTTTTTAAAAGCACCTTTTTAATGTTGTTGCGATTAATCATGATAACGGTTTCAAATGTTTGTTACGAGGTGAAATATATTGCGATCCTTCGAGAAATTAGATAATGTATGATAGCAATAATAATAATTTATTAATTTGTCGATAATAATCGGGGTTCCAAATAAAACATACATAGCGTAACTTTTCTAAGGTGTACTCCGGGAATCGAGACAGTAGCGGTCATTGACTCCCTGTCAAAAAACTTGTCATTTTCTTTATAAACCGCGATTGACAATGAAGTGTCAGATGCTCCTAGTCTAAGGGCGATATCGTATTTTGCATACTCGATGTGAACTGAATATGAAGCATATCACTTCGAACTCATAAAAAGTTGGAAATTATCATTCTAAGAGTTACCAAGAGGTTTTCCGATGAATCTGTAATAATCTGTGTCTTTATAAGAGGTCAATTTTGTAAATATTCTAGACACAGTGCGAGCACTGCATTTAACGCCTAGACTAAAAGCAGCATTGACCGCTACCGCCTCGTTTCGCCGAGTATAGTTTAGGTCCGCTAGGTATTTGTCTGTCAACATTAACATGTTCTCTAAAATTATATCGTCATCCTCATAAATCACTCTAGATTAGATCTAATATTAAAACAGCATGAAAATCTGTAACGAACTTGCAAAGATTTTTAAGCATTGGGCCAGGCCGCGAGAAGCGGCTTTATATACTACTAAGCAACTAGATGATGCATGCAACTCCGTTGCGCCATAATTTATTGATCGCGCGGAAGCCGTACATTTTTCTGGGACAAAAAGTATGAAAGTATGTTCTTTCCTTCCATACCGAATTTCAGCAAAATCAGTTCAGCGGTTTGGGCGCGAAGAGGTAACAGACGGACACTTTCGCATTTATGATATTATAAAAATGCAGTGAAGTTGAAAATATATTTAGACGATTCTCTATAATTTTGAAATTCCATTCCCACAAAAAGCATGCGCTACAAAGAAAATTCACATCGCGCGGCAGCGGTTGGCGTAATTTGCGTTTTTCTGCGGCCGCGGCGCGCTGGGTCGCTTTGTCTCGGGGCCGTTTTTGTACCTAGTTTCTTAATGCCCCTACTGCGCTCGAATAGTCTTGATACTTGCGTGTGGTAGGTAGCTTTAAAAGTGTAAAATAATGTAGGTCCCGTCGATATACTATGCAATTTAGTATAAGTATTAATAATAATCATTTCATTCACAATATTTCATTTCATTTCATCCCATTGTCGCAAAGCATGTTGTACCTATTTCACCGTTTATTGGAACACATTTCATCCATAAAAAAACTGTGCTGTATTATTTTGTATTTTGTTAAATGTGATTCTGTTGGTGAATCAATAAATAAATAAATAAATACATTTACGCAGCGTATAATATTTTTAAGGTCTGTTATTTGACGGTCTAAAATGTCACACAAAGAAATTGTATTCACCATGTAGATAATTTTATTAGTAAAGGGTCGTAAATCTACATAAATTGACTATAATTCAAATCGTACATCTATCGGCAAAATTTATCCTAAATATGTTTTTATTTAACAAAGATTTAATTTAATATGTTTAAAAACTCATTAAAAATATTTTAATTAAATTTCTTATTTAATAAATAAAAAGGAGTGTATTTTTAAACTTGCTGAGGTTGTTCTAGTTAATTATTTATAAATATTAAATAAGTTTGTAAATTATCATCATAGTTAATAATAATCATAATTCGTCGTTATCATAATTTTCGGTCATTAATTTTTAACTTTGGGTATGTATTTTTTATGTTGCTAATTTCATACAAAATCTGATATTTATTTTTATTACTTTTATATTTATTACACATTCCATAGTGTAAATTAAACGTAATTTATTATACTTCTTCGCTCATTATCTTTAAAATACATTTTTTAAAAATATGATTCATAACAAAATTTTTCCTCATATAAGCCAAGCCACTAAAAGTATCTAAAATTAAATACTCCTTAATTACTTAACACGTTCGAGGACAGAACGTTATTATACGTCATAGTTCGAAATTTTGATATGGCACAACGTACGATGACGTCCAAATAACATTTGGATTTTACGGCAGAACGTTCATTTCCGATTAACGTTCAAGTTAAAATCCCATTGAATGTATCTTGTGTCACAACATGTAAAATTCCCGAAGCTCTACTGTCACGTAGAGTAAGTTTTAAACTATTTCAAATAAGTGCCGATGACAGTTGGCGGTGACGTTACTCGCACACGCACAACGCGTTTAATATTTATACGTCCTGCGCGCCTCCCGCGCTCCTACATTCGGTGCGGCTGCGTTACTGCGGAGGTGCGCTCTGGTCCGGGTAACATATTTTCAAGGCGTATTTTAATATTTTCCGCGACAAAACATCTTAAGTATTTATTTTATTTTATTTATATGTTATTATTTCGCTAGACAAAATATTATTTAACTATAAATTAATAATTTATACTGAGAAAATTGATTATTTTATGTGTTTTAGATGAATAAGCGCAAAATGAGACTGATGAGAATTTTCGATGATTCCGACAACGATGATGATGGAGAATATGGTTCGGATAAGTCCGTTGAGAGTGATCATTCGCTCACTGTGAACTCACCATCACTTCAAGCTCTTGCCTCATCACGTTTTCAAGAGGAGGGTTAGGAGGAGGGTTACACGTTGGACGTTATAACACGTTGTGTCCGTACACGTCTAGTTAATTTTACTTTTAATGACGTAACGTATTGAAACGATGACGTGATAGAACGGTTGTGTCATGATGTGTATAAAACAATGTTTCTGTTCTGTTCTGTTATAAAACAATTTCATAGGACGCTACGTACTCATACGTCGTATAATTTGTATGGACATTTACTGTGTCATTTTGTTATACAGTCTCAAGTGATAGCGTCCTCGAACGTGTTAATACTTGATCTAGGCCATTCTAGGCTATAACTAATTAAAACAAAAAAACTTTTTTTTAATAATAAAAACTGTCTAGATGTGCCAGTCGTATATAGGTATACATATATTCTTTATAGCTAATTCGCATTTTTATAATATGTTTATACGGTTGTAATTTTTCATTACTTAGTATTAAATGAATGAATCTCCATTTTTTACTAAACATCACTAAAGTTAGTAATTTATATTTAAAATTAATGAATTGAATTCATATTTTTTGAAGTTTAATAATCAAGTATCAAAAGCGCTCGGTTGGCGCGCAGTTTTTGCGCGGCTCCGGCGTATGCGGCGGAAAAACCGTGGAAAGGTCGGAAAAACTGCGCTCACATGCGGCACGCGCAAAAACACGTACACTGCGCCGCAAACGCGCAATGCGCTGAGAGTCGTGCACATTTTGACGAGGCGCAGCGGATCGGGCCGCATTTGTACTATCAGAGAAGTTGATTCATATGCTGATGGCGGATAAATTGGTAGCGTTTTGTGAATCCCAGTCAACAGATCACGAATTACATTAAATTGATATAATTCATATATAATAGCATTTTTCTTCGATGGTAGGTACATTCAAAATTCAAACCCGCGAATGCACCAATACAAAAAACGCCATATTTCATTATATTGCTCAATATTAACAAATGGTACGGAACTCTGTACGCGTGTCCGACTCGTGCTTGGGCGATTTTTAATTTTACGTTATGCATTTCTGTATCGTGTGGACGTTAAAAGTTACTTGTAATATCAATCCAACTGTACTTATTTCTTGTGTTCTTTACAATGCAATCTATGTATGCCAAACAATATAAAAGATTAACTTTTTCATAACTCTTAATAACTGTTTTCTGGTTTTAAAAAGGTGTGTTCAGAGTTTTCTCCCCTTTGTCTTTGGTGTTATTTAAAATATGATTAATAATATTTAAACATTTTTCTACGTAACCGACTACAGCGAAGTATCAATGATTTTCATTTTGTAATATAAAATTATTTGTTTGTAATCTTTTGTAATTTAGTATAGCGCCTAAAACTATCGTGTCATGAATCATGATATTATTGGTACTTTCATCAACAGTCCAATTTTAATGGAGGTTTTAATTGTTGATAACCAAACAGATTGTGTGACTGGAAATATTTTTAAAATGTAAGTCGACGAATTTAAAAATGCATAGGGCAGTAAAAACCTCACTATGTTAATGTATGTATATTAAATGCGGGACAAAAACAAAGCTGTATAATACACTATAACTATGTCCGGGGAAAAACAGCCCCGATGGAACAAAAGGTGGATTAAAAAAGCAGCCAAGCGCGAGCTGGATGTAGCGGTGGGTTCTCGATTAAAACGACAGCCGGTGTGAACTTGGTTTTAAATTAATAAATAAAGTATGATTAAGTTGCAAATAAATTAAACATGATTAAACATTGGGGTTTCGTACTGTCTTCTTTTTTTTCATTTTCAATCTAAGCCTTTTTGGGGGAAATCTAGTTTCTATATTGTCTGTGAGTAAGTGTATCTTTTATCTGAAACAGTAAGGCCGTTGTCACGTAATAAAATGTTCAATCTTGGGCTTTTAAAATAATTTACTAGCTGTCCCGGTGAACTTCGTGTCACTTTAAAACCTTCCCTGGACTTCCAGGATTGTTTTAAGACCAACATTAGCCAAATCGGTTCAGGCGTTATCGAGTTAAAGCGTTACTAACACAATTGAAAATCCATTTTTATATATATAGATAAACAGATATCATAGATATCTAGATAGATAGAAAACACTATGTATATACTTTTGTAACAAACATTGAAATTTGGAACGTCTTCCACTGTTACAAAGGTCTTTAAGGCGGTCTTTTAAATAAATGGCCCTAAAATTGTCCACCCTTAGTAACCAATTTTTTACACAGCAAATATACAAGGTCTTCACAAGCTTGTCCTTGTCTGGAATGTCTGGCATATTGGAAATTATAATATTACTAGATGACGCCCGCAACTCCGTTTCGCCAAAACTCGTTTAACGAGCGGGGACCGTACATTTTTCCGGGACAAAAAGTATCCTATGTTCTTTCCTGGGACCCAAAGTATCTCCATGCCAAGTTTTATCAAAATCTGTTCAGTGGTTTGGGCGTAAAGATGTAACAGATAGACAGGTATGGATGACAGTCAAAGAAAGCAGCTAGAAGAGTAACATGCTGCATAATATCTTTATTAGTAAGTTTTCTTTCAAAAATATTCCCAAGTAATCGTGGCTCAAGGATCTCTACTGGTGCCATACTTATGCGTAGTTTTTTCGCAGACCGACTGGAGCCCGCGTTATGGCGCCTTCAGCGTTCCATATTTAAATGTAGGAGGTTATTAAAAAGTATATCGTTATTCGTTGTCTTATTTAAATTATAAGTTATTAAAGTGCTTTTGGTGCACTTTGTGGTTATGAATAATTTGTCATAATTTCTTTTGAAATGTCTATAATCTAGATATTATAGTCTTGATGACATAAGTTTGCTTGATAATAAATGAAAACTATAGGTCTACCAGAATCTGATGGCAAATTTTGACAGCAGATTTTCAAAAAATATCCTTGTTCATTGGATAAATTTATATATTATAGGTCTACCAGAATCTGATGGCAAAAAGTTAGGAAATAAATTGACTAGCAATACCCGGGTAATTGGAATAAAACATTTTGATCCTTTTTTTTTCTTATAGCGGCTGATTCTGTGTGTTAAACATGCAAATATACAAATTTATCCAATGATCAAGGATATTTTATGAAAATCTGCTGTCAAAAATTGCCATCAGATTCTGGTAGACCTATAATTGCATGTTTCACACACAGAATCAGCCGCTATATGGAAAAAAAGGATCAAAATGTTTTATTCCAATTACCCCGGTATTGCTAGAGTCAATTTACTTTCTCACTTTTTGCCATCAGATTCTGGTAGACCTATAATAACTATTGTTTTTTTAATTTTTATAACAAAATCTTGTATAGCCTGAGTAGAACAATCAAAATACATAGAATACTGAATAATAATTATTGTAACAATAATTATGTCAATACTATGAAGCTAAAGCGAAAAAAAATATGCAGATTTTCATCAAACTTTTGCGCTTAGTGTTTTCTAGTCTAGTTTTGTTTTACTTTTTAATAGAAATATCTTTTTCTTTTAAAAAATCTAGTAAATAATATATTATTATAAGGTATAACTCTACACATTTCTCCTTATCTTTGTAATCCAACATCTTTTCTACTTCTACCAAAATGAGATTTTGATTGTCAAGATAATATTTTACGGGTAACACACAAATACATTGCACGTACAAACATTAAAAAAGATGCGTTCGAAATTCAAACAGAGGAACCGCGAAAAAACATTCAAAGGCGTTCTTAAAAAATTAAAGAACCTACGGCTTTGTCTGCTTACAACAATGATTGTTAATATGCAAATCGTGTTTGGCGAGACTCCTTTATTTTTGATAAATGTCCGTCTGTACTCCACGCATCTGTCATTTTAGATGAAATTAAACAACATTCAAGAGGCTTTTTATGAGCTAAGAATCGAAGGCTTTTTGTCGTTGCCCTGTGCAATTGTTTTTTAGGTCCGGTAATGTGCGTTGAATTTTCATGAGGGCCAATATTTATATGGCGCAATTACGTCTGTTTTTCGCCTCCATATTCTCGGCTTATGACAAAAACCGTCGCCGACGAATGCCTTCATCGAATCTGTAGTTTTTTTAATCGTTAAACAGATAATGGTGGAAGTCAAATGATGGGGGGACAAGAAGTGGTGGAATTTCAGCGATGGCCGCGAAGTCTTTTAAGCGAATTTTTTGTGGGGACGGGTTCGCCGGTGCCCGGTGGGTTTTTGCAAATCCGAATGTCCGTAATGGCATTTTATCGTGCATAAGAGCGGGATTCATTAATTATTTATAATAGGCGGCTAGCGCCAAAACACATTTGCAATTTCGCGACGAATTTTATGTTTTTAGGCTGTTAAAACTTAAGCATTGGACATGGAATTTGATTTTTTAAAGTTTAACCGATACATGAAAATTTATTGAAGACATAATATTATAAGAATTTTGCATTCGAGTACAGAAAAGCGAAAGCCAAAGCAAAGTGACACATTAGTATTTAATCAGGGTAGGTTCGGACACGGGGTAAGTCCGGATAATTTAACTTATCACTAAATTAGTCAGTGTTTTTTTGCCTGGCGCTACGGGATCTACGCCATACTGCAGTGCAACCGCAAACTGTAGTACCATACCTTATCTGTAGTTTAATTTTGCGTTAACTTGAACTATCCGGACTTACCCTGTGTCCGAACTTACCCTGATTAACTATAAAGAGTGAATCTGTCATTTGTCTAACCTGTCAGCATTTCTATTCTTTCGCTTTTAGTAGTCGTGCAAACCCGCTGTGGTGAATTTGCATAGAGTAGGTATACATATCAGCCGATTTACCTATTATGTAGAAAATGGTTCTTATTAATGATTTTATTTGTTTATATTACTCTCGTTTATTTTTTAGTATTGCTTGACAGTTTAACTTTTAATTGAAGAACAATTTTGAAACTTTAATGCTTTCTCAATTTTTTGACAGATGTTAAAAATATCTATTTAACGGTGTTCTTCATTAGTCAATGTTTTAACTTATGGTGGGATATGAAAAGTTTACACGAAGTGCCAAAAATTCCTCAGCTGAAAGTTGTTTGATATTATGTACTTAATTGAATAATTTGCCTTCAAAGTATAAAAACAAAAGTGCCGACTATATATTTTGACCCTATAATAACAACCCTATAATAACAATCATTAACATCGAAATTCCATAATTATAATAATAAAAACGTAATAAACGACCACATATAATGAGTTGACAATAAAAACCAGTACGTTTGTCCCACTTCAAGTTTATATGGGCATATTTTTTGCCCACCGCAGGGACTAGAGTATGTGGGACAGTGGGCAGTGGGGATAAGGATTATTATATTTTACTATCTGACACGGCAGACGTTGTTTTGCTTATATTATATGCCGTACCTACTTATTAATTTGCTATTTATGCACTAGATGACGCCCGCTTTTATCGTGCGGAAACCGTACATTTTTCGGGTATAAAAAGTACTATCATATTATGTCCTTTCCCGTAACTCTAAGTATCTCCATACCAAACTGTTAAGTCCACAGATCTAGCAAGGTTCGCGCTATGGTTAAGTCGGTTTAAGCGTGAAGAGGTAACAAACAGCAATAATGGACGCCATATTTAACGATAACCATAGAGCTCGACAATGCTTTAAATGCACGTGGCGAAAAAAGGAACTAACGCTGTCATCATACGACCGGTGGTAGGCCTCATGTAGACGTTCTAAAAGTGTTAACTTTGTTAACCTATTTAGAAATAAATATTTTGATTTTGATTTTTAATACAAAAACGCCATTTTTGACAGTTCTCCTTTACCAGCAGCGCCCCCGCCCACGTTCATTTAAAGCCTTGTCGGACCAGCAACAGACATCTGTCAAATTCTGTGGTCAAAGTTAAGGTTAAAGTTAAGTTAGCCTTAACTATAACCACGCCTCTGGTGCAACCCACCCTAAGACTCAGAGAGACAGACAGATAGACTCACTATTGCATTTACCTCTATAATATTAAGTAAGGATTGTAAGAGGTAAAAGGTTCGAACATAAAAGCTTTAATATATTGTTGGCCTACATTTTTATAGTATTTTGTATGTTTTTCCTTTGGGGTTGACAATCTTTACACCTGCCTATAAATTATGACCCAATGTGTTATGTGACCTATATACCTAACGAATACTATAAATAGTATACAATTAAAAAGTTAAATGATGTAACTCTTTCTATTCTCTTAGTAAAATTATTTTTGTCGAACAAGCAGGAAGGACTGGGCCCATAACCTGTTAGATTTAGTAAAATTAAAAGTTAATTTTAAATTGTAAACAAAACTACGTTTTACTGAAAAACGCACGACCACATATTACAAAGTTACACACATTTTTATGATATTACTAGCATCCCGGTACGAGATGAACGTACCGGGATGCTAGTAATATCATAAAAATGTGTGTACGTACGAATAAAGTGAAATAATTAAAAAAAAATGGAAATTACTTGTACTGTCAAACCTGAAAAAAGTTTCATTCTGACAACACTATCCCCATTAGCAAAACGATCCGCCATTTATTGAATTCATTTGTTGCAAAAAATGTGACAAATGAAGAACCGCTAGACTGATTTTGTGCAAACACATAAACCATCTACTAAATAGTCCGAACAAAGCCTAAACAGTTAGTTCGGATAAGTGGGCTCGTTCTTGAGTTATAAAATTACAACGAAAAGTGGCATTGATTTTTACATACATGTAGAGATTAGTATACCTAGAGTAGAGACTTCAGACTAGAGACACGGAATTGATTTTCATATATGTATGTATGTCACAATTCGGACATCGGAGGTACCTATTCCTGTCTGAAATATTTTTCACGTTCATTACTAATTTAAATGTTATCATCATACAAATTCCCTCATATCTTAGTTATAAACAATTAACCCTACTGCGTCTACTTTGATTTGGACTGACAACTTCGATATAATCTACCAGCTGTCTGGCAGATGGACAGCGATACCGCATTCTAATATGTACCTTATTATAACGCAGTAGAAGTTAAAATGGAATGACACTGGAATGTAAAAAACAATACTTTTGTTACCTACATTAAGATGCATTCGAAAATATGTTTTGAACCCTTAAGATAGGGTTCTGATTTGTCTGCTTCGAATTTAAAGGTCAAGGACCTCGACTTTTTTTGACAGGTGTCAAATTGGTTTTAGCGATTTTTGGCAGCGAAAGCGCCTTTTTTTAAGAATTTGTATTATTTCTAAATTATTATGAAAAGATACTAATAAACTTTAACGAAGAAAGATTTGATATCATATTAATCTATATTTTGTCAGATATAGAATCTACCTTTTGCCCTTTTATTGCACCATTTAAACAACTTTCTTTTCGAGATCCCTTTTTGAAGAAAAAAATGTATCGCTTACGATTTCTTATAATTAATTAACGTTCACAACACATGTTTATATTGTTTATTTGTCACGCTTTCACCGCAATGAGCATTAGACATTAACCCTTTGCCACCTGTTGGATTAAAAGAAGTAACGTCAGTTGTTTTCCCGCCTTTTTTGACAGTGACGGCCTGAGATTTGTTTTATTTCTTTTTAATTGTTGTTTTCGTTTGCGGCCTGTGGCTGTGGGTGATCATTTTTTATCCGGTTAACCCTTGAGTAGTGAATCGGAAATAGCATGTGTCTTTTCAATTTATACGTTATAATTTTATTACGCTATGAATTTTGTTTGATTTAGTTTTTATGTTCCGCCCGAAGATGACCATTAGGCGACATTAGACAGATGTATTTTGAATTACGAGCTTTAGTTTTTTTTTCGAACACAACTTATTTTGATTTGATGTTTAATTATTTGCTAATGAACATATATTTCTGTTGGGCACTAGCCACTTGCTAGTGACATGCGCTAAAAATGAATAAACTTCTGTCAAAAAAGAAAAAAAATCCTCACGTAAAATATGTGGATTGTGATTTGTGGCCAGTAAAAGGTGATCAGTATGGCATCTACACAATATTACGCCATTTTTTCCTTCTACTGAAAAATTTGCTATTTTTGACATCCGTGGTGTTAGAAGTTCAACGACGAAATCTAGAATTAAACTCAATCTTCTCCGGACCAATATCACCTGCAAACCTTCAAGAATAAAGCGTATTCCCTGTTCTATTGCGAGTGTCCATGGGCAACGGTAGTTGCTTTCCATCAGGTAACCCGTTCGCTCGTGTTCCCCCAAATTTATATAAAAAATAACCTCGTTGATGATCCTCTTTGTAATTTATTTTTATTAAATTGAAGATAATAAGCCCTCAGCTGCTATCAGTTCTCACGGTCACTCAGGCCCTCTGCCTCCTGCAGGTGAAAAAATCTCCCCAAGCCTTTTTTGTATGTCTTTAAATGGTTTTTTTCACTCGTTTTATTGTGGTTAGCCTCTCGTTTTTGACGTTTTTTCGCCTCAGTAGGTGGGTCAATAAAATCTGAATTCAGAAAAGATTCCAGATTTGTTACAATTTTTACAAAAATTTTTAAGCGTTGGAGTTATAGTAAGTAGATAGAGACTATAATAGATGTTGGCCGAAATTGGTTTTTTGCGCGGGATTTGTTTTTCTGGTACAATATCTTTCCTGATGTAAGAAAATTTAAGCGTTTAAGGATTTTAAATTAATTCCAAAAGATATAAATTATTTTATCTTTTACTAAAGAATGCAACCTCAAAACGTTGTTCAGATTTAATTATTTATTATTATTTCGCAATTTAAAGATTTTCGCATCAAACCTCTTTTTTGACTTAGTTCTTAATAAGTCACTTCTGTAATAGGTAAGTGTTATTTTAACCACATTGTCTAAATCAAAACCCCTATGGCCGCACTGGTCCATCTTCCGGGAAATTGAAAAAATACACATGGGGTCATTTATTCCCACACATTGCACCTTACAGATAAAACTAATAATTTCAACCCTTCCTTATTTTTTAAGGCCATTCATCCTCTTCCGTGAGAACGTCAAATATGACCATAGACAAAAAGAGGCAAAAAACTCCGAAAGAGGGCGCGACTGGACATTTGTCTTTATAAAAAGAGTTATTGCTTTTGAATGAATAATAAATAGCCGATAAAGGGTTAGATTGGGATCGTAAAGGTGGCTGTGTTCTTCTTTAATTATTTCATAGAATGTTTTCTTTTCATATGTCCTCAAAGGAGGACTTAGTTTTTGTTCGAATTCTATCGAGTTTGTTGTGTTAGAATATCGATTTCATATAATTGAGGGGTCAATCAATAGAAACATGTAAACAGTGGAAATACTTGACTACGCGATTCTGAAAGGAAACATGATAAGCTTAATAATTATAAGGACTTAGAAGTTAATTAAACTAAAAATAAGTACTCCCTTTTAATTAATTTTGTACTACTGGGAAAATAAACTCACTAAGATATAATAGATGATTAAGCTACCAAATACAAATTACAAACGTATTAACTGCACAATAAAAGAAACAATGGTAATTTTGGCGAATGGCCGCTATTTGAATTGGGAATTCTTTCTTTTATGGAATATATTGTGTAAAGTATTAAAAAAAACTTTGGCAACATATTTTATTTATATAGTACCTTATTGGCCCAAATTGGCGAAATGAATAAAAAAAGTATATTTTGACCTCGATAAGTTTAAGCTGGTTTCACTACCTTTTTTTAAACCCCTCACAACAAGTTCCCGTCAACCCGCAAACGGTGTCAGTGTGTCGACACAATGTAAACAGGGTCGGAGGGACCCCTAACCCTTTCTGACAGATGGCCTCGCTATCGCGCTAGTGCTGCGCCCACGTCGATAGTTTTTATGTTGTAATTAGCTACCTAATTATTTGTACTTTGATAAAAAATAATAAGTTATTTTTATCTAAATTACAAACTAGATAATTAACTCTGACCAATTTTTGAAATAGAATAAGAATGATGGCATAACGTAAGTTTTAACTATGCTTGTTAAAGTTATTAAAATAAACTAGTGTTAAACTCATAATATATAACACCTACACAGTACTAGAAAAGTATCAAGTGTATGACACGCTATTTTATAAACACGTTTTTTTATACAAACTTATTTTATTTTTACATAAAAAACTAAAATAACCAATGTAAATAACGCTTTTATCGATAAATTTGAAAACTTATCGATGAAATTTAGAAAATTAGAAAAGTTAACATCGATAAAGTTATGATTTTATCGATATCCTCTAAACAGCACTAACATTAACTGACCAAGCGGTAGAAACAATTTCCTCTATCAAATGTGTTGAAGGTGCTAACTGGGGTACCCAATTAGAAGCTGTAGGACATATTGTGTAACAACGTAAGTGGCGCCCCAGGGTACAACAGACCTTTTTACTTTTTTATGGAAAAAAGAGCGGCAATCGACCAGCAGTGAACAGCACTAATATTTGACAGAAAAATCTTTATACCCATATAAAAGAAACTACGGCTTGACTGCGTAGTTGCGAACGGAGTATCGGCAGAAATGAAAACCAATCTGCAGGCGTACCTGTGTCTATCTATCCCTGGCGCGCGCGGTCTAATCTCCTTCTGTCTTTACGGAAAAACTATCACGCCTATTATTTTGTGCTTTAACATACAGCTTGGCAAAGAAGAGTATGGATTAAATGAGGGCGCTTTTCTTTAAATATAGGCAACACTACGCTTCACTTTTGACACAATATATACTAGAATTGACAAGTAATGTAGTTGTCATAAATAAAAACTCTTAGTTCCAGCTGTCACCGCGTCAGACTCTTCTTTGCCAAGCTGTACTTAATTTTTATTAGGGCTTCACACGAGACGAGAGTAAGCGAGAGTAACAAAAATCTCGTCTCGGTGTCGTCAATCCTCAAAAAATTGAGTCTCGTTCAAGTCTCGGTCTCGTCTCGTTACCAGTTGTCTCGTCTCGTCTCGCTTAATTGTAAATAATGATCTATTTCTATATAATTAAGAGAATAAGGAATATTTTATGACTAGCGTATTTATATGATAAAATGCATTTTTATAAATAAATTTTGTATCATTGGAAAGATCTTGATCTGAATTTGTGCCTTTTCAAGGTTGCATTTACAACATACCGTCCGGTCCGGTCCGTACCGATAAGAGATGCGTTAGGTACTATAAGAAGCGTTAACAAGTTGAAGTAAAAATGTGGAAAAATCATACTCGGTTATTGATTTCTTTTTAAATTTACAAAAAAATATTTCACCAGTTTTTATATTTTGTAATAGTACATTACGCACCTATGGCAGGAAAATAAGAAATGTCTCAGATCACATGTGATCTGAGGCTTTCTTGCCCATGGTGCGTATACTATTTTTCTCATCGACGGAGGCGGAAAACGGCAACATCGGTAAGTGCAGCGGGAAGAAAGTTGACGTTTTCCGCCCGGAGGTGAGAAAAATATATTGTTTTCTAAGTAGACCTTTTCTAATTTTTCGAATAAAAAGACTCGACTCGAGACTCTCGGGTTGCCCTGTATGTGGTCTCGGTATTGCCCATAATATTTTCCAAAACGTCTCGTCTCGTCTCGTCTCGAAAAAGCGAGACGAGAACGAGACGAGACGAGAAAAATCTCGCTCTCGCGTGAAGCCCTAATTTTTATTTATATGTAGATGTGTTATCATCAGTCAGTCAAGGTGTGACGACGCGAGCCCTCACAAAGCTCGACTTTTAGCTAGTCATGTATGATGTAGGCCTGAGAATCGTTCTTGAAACACGAAATAATGTACGTGGCAAAACATTATTTGCCGGGCCAATTTGTGATTACGGACCACCTTTTGAGCGTGATTACGTTTAGAAAATGTTGTACTACGTCAACTCTTTTTTGACAGACTGTAGCTGTATTACAAGAAGTGAAAGATGACGAATACCACCTGTTTAATTTACAACGTAATTAAACATTCGAAAATTTCTTTATTATATTTGATTAACCCCTCAAAATATGGGTAATTACAAAACAGATGCTTTTATTAATTATAAAAAGTGAGCACCTGCTTCGGATCTCACTCTCGATTTTAAATCCCGCGTTTTTTATCACGTATGTAAATGGTCTAGTCATCGTAAAAAATCGACGGAAGTTGACCGGCTGAGGACAACACTAGTTTATTTAAGTTTAGAACAAAAACCACAGACAATTTATAATTTCCTTTTAAGAACAAAGCAATGGTAAGTTAAAAAGTTACGAGATTAATAAGTTGGTTGTTTGTTTTAGAAATTGAAACAAAATATAGCAAACAAAATTTTTATTTTTTCTTTAAAACTTTGATTTAAACAATAAAAAAAGATTAGTAGTACTAGAGTGCAACTTAGAGAATCCTGCAGGAAGCTTATATTGGCATTATGATAAGTTAACTAAACTTAAATGACTACCTATTTATTATTCAGTATTCACCCCATGACAACAAGTCTATAATTAGCTATCTTGTTACCACATCGTGGATTTTCGTGCGAAAATACCGCCTCGTTCTCATATCAATGCAATTCCATCGTAATTATAGACGCAACAAAACGTCACCTTAAAAAGTTTGAATAATCTTATCTGAAGACAATATTGTCTGTGGCGGATAAACAAAAACACGCTATTGTCGCGCCGAATTTGAATTTGAAAAAGGAACGGTGTTCCCTCGTTAAAAAAAGCGCTAATGACAGTGAATTCGGGATGTGACTGCGCATCCGATTAGGTATTTTTTAGCACTTGCAATGTGATTGATATGCTTAATAGCGTCTTCAAGGATGAATAAATTATATTCTTTTTACTGTTTATTTTTTCTTTTTAATCCTTTTAAAGTTTCATGTGAAATTCGTGCTGTGGAATTTCATACCGGGTTAGTAGGTTAATTTAGAAAGGGGTAAAAGTTATTTTTGCGTATGATTAATGAAAAGTTAGGTATGCGAATATGAAAAAGCTTTATTAACAGAGGAAGCTAAAAGAAATAAACAGGAATTAAATGAATTTAATGATTCGCAAATCGCAATTTTACTTCACCATGAAACAAAATATTTTAAATAGGTAAACATGGAATACTTAATTGAGTGAGAGAGAATCTTTGGCCTTTCAGACTAAAATACGGATAGTATTTTAATGTTATCAATCTAATATACTTAATATTTTATGTTGTTAAATGTCTCGATGTCTTCTTGTAAAAAGATCGCTGTGAAGGTAACAGCGCTAAAGGATATTTTCAACTTTTTAAATGTTTTTATGAAAAAATGCCCCAACGAATTTGCCCACATACAAAAAAAGTTAGCCTTTCAGCGCTGTTATTTTTACGGTGAAATCTATACAAGGGTAAAGGGACAAATTATCGTATCGTGGCGTTTGTAAATCGTTACAAAATTATGCTGTGGCCTGTGGGTCTTAGAATCGGTCAACATTTTTTTTTACTCCCAAAACAACGTGATAGCATACCGTACATACCAAACAGCACGCCTATAGTTACTAGTAACTAAATTACATAGGTCACCCAGATATTTAGTAATAAAGAATCAACACTATAATAATCGGCCAAGTGCGAGTCGGACTCGCGCACGAAGGGTTCCGTGCCATTGTTGAGCAAAATTAAGCCACAAATTGTGTTTTTTGTATGGGACCCACCCTTTTTTAAAATTTTATTTTAATATTATTATTAAATATTAAAGTACACATATAACTAAGGACTTTGAGAAAAATTCAAGTACTTACCTGTTGCCATTATTGATATAGACCAAAAAATGCCAAAAAAATCAAGTTTGTTGTATGGGAGCCCCCCTTAAATATTTGATTTAATTTTGTTTTTAGTATTTGTTGTTATAGCGGCAATAGGAATACATAATCTGTGAAAATTTCAACTCTCTAGCTATCACCGTTCTTGAGATACAGCCTGCTGACAGACAGACGGACAGACGGACAGACAGACATAGAAGTCTTAGTAATAGGGTCCCGTTTTTACCCTTTGGGTACGGAACCCTAAAAATCGACCAAGTGTGACTCAAACCTAGCACAACAAAGTATTTCACAAAAACACAATTAATTTTATGTTCTTAAAGCCTGTTAATGTTTAATTTCGTTTAATTCAATTATATAATTTTAATGTCATTTACTGTTTATTGTATTTTACATTAATTAAAGATAAATATTCGGTGTAGGTATACCTATGTTAAGCATTACAGCAGGCAACAAGCCTGCTGTCGTCATTATTAATTATTTATTATTATTGTTATTTCGTCCCCTGATACAGTCAAGGCTTGTTATTATCTTTCTCCTATTTTTCTTTTATATAAAATATTATTATTTTAATTTATATAAATTCCACTTAAATGCATAATATACACCTGCTGTCGTCATTAGAATCAAGGAAAAACTGCAAAAAATTAGGTTTATTGTTACATAGAAAGCGCACCTTAATAATTTTGAATTCTGATTCAAAATAATAATCATTATTTACCAGAAACATTAGCAGATTTTAGTCTTTCAACGATTTTAGGATTTTTAGGCTTGCAATTATTACTTGTTACTTGCTTATTATAATTATTTTGAGTTTAAAAGTACCGTAATAATTATGTGTCAATTTAATTTTGGGTTATTTTTTTATTATTTTTTAACGTAGAGTAAACGCATTTTATATTTTTTTTCTTTTATATCTCCTTTAAGTAATAAAAACCTTTGATATAAGCCAGCAAACGGATTCCCAATTAATAAAACATATTAATAAAAATATGATATAATATAATAGCTTGATAAATAAGGAACCTTAAAAATGCATAATATCATTTCATAATAATAAATTAACTGATTATTGTATTATTTTTAGTTGTTGCTTAATCATACATCAAATTTTTCATTAGTCGAATTTGCATACAACTGCGCCGCTTGCATACGGAAAACGTTCTCAAGATTAAAAAACACTATAAAAAGTCAAGCGTGAGAGTCATACACAATTGGTGATTAAATCATACAAGGCTACGTCACAGATTTTTGTAAAATAAAAAAAGTAAAAAAAAAAACAAAAGGATAAGACATGTGGCCAACTACCCCTCCGTCAGTGCAAAATTTGCATACAAGCTTGGTTCTGGCGATTTTTTACTCGGAGATTATGCAAATTAATTTTTTGGACATCGCGCGAAGTTTTTTTACGCGTCTGAGAAAGTGTTGTGAGGTAGAGTTGCGTAGAAAAAAATGTTGAACAATCAACTTTTTTTCTGCCTTAATCTTTTATACTTAATAAAAAAATAATAAGTATTAAAAAAAAAATCATCTATTGTCTATCTTTTGTTTATCGCATGGGATTTTGATACCGTATATATTTCAAATATGAACTGCTGTGTTTTTTTACGTTTTATCATAAAAATTAATAAAACACTTGTTGTTAAAATGTTGAATGCTTTTTTGTTTCATTGTCATAGAAGATTTTATTTTACTTGGTACTACTAATAATTATATATTCTGTGATTATACTTACTTGAGTCATTATGAGTGCTTTCATATAGGTTATATAAAGGCATATAAAAATAATTATTAGAAACCTAATATATTTTTGTGAATTTTCCTCATTCGTTTTTCCTTATTCCTGAGATATTAAATTAATAATAATTAGCATAAAATTATTAACATCTATTAAATCATTGGCACATGGCGCATGCTAAGTAACTTATATGTATTTTACATAAAATTCCTTAATGTACAAATCTATTATGTTTTTTTTTTCTAGGCGACCCTTTTTTTACCTGCGCAGTACATGATGCCACCCCACGATTTTTTTCAACGTCACCAACCCAATAGTGTGCATCCAAACTGTTTGGGGTGGCAACTTTTTTTACGACCAACAACCCAGGTCGATATTTTTCCCGCGCTCGACTCGTATTGGATATAAACCCGTTTCGATTATAAAGGGAGCCCTTTATATAGGTCTTTATTCATAATTTTTTTTCGTCCGCTAACGGTTAAGCCGATTCTTTTGGTAATTGCGAGGGGTTGTTATTAAAAGGGGTTAGTTTTTTGCCGCGCGTCTCCTCAGTCCTCACGCGATTTTAGGCGGTAAATTGCTTACATCACGCACAGCCTTTATTAAAATATCGATTTAGTGTTCGATTTTTAAATTATAACTTGTCTGAGTTTCGCAATAACGCGAACGCTGGGAGTTTTTTTTACGTTTTAATGCCCAGGCTTAGAAGAGTTTAAAGTGGTTTAAAGGTTTGAGAACTGGGAATTATAGTAGACTTAAGTAAACCCAATTTGACCATAGGTTTACAACGATGCCAAGATATTAATAACCTTAAAATATTTATCAGTATTTTTTCATATACTTATTATGAAAACCAAAAGTTTTTTATAATTTTCTATAATTTTTGTTTAAGTTTTTTTTCTTTGATGATAGTATGTTTTTTTTTAATTTACAATTTCTTTTTTTTTTTTTTAGTCGTGGTGACGTCAGCCCCCGCCAACGAAGCAGAGCTTCAGCTCTACAGAGTCATGCAGAGGGCCAGCCTCCTGGCATACTACGATACGTTACTAGAAATGGGTAAGTACCTACCTACTAGGTGTCAACACATTATACCAACCACAAAAATCAGTATTGAGAAGTGTCAAGAGTCATGATCATTATGCAATAACTTGGTGTACCTACCACAGATTACTAAATCTATATTATAATCACCTTCAGGCTTAACAAGAGTTACGTAGAGAAGACTATTATTATAGTCATCTCTACGTAACTCTTTTTGAGCCTGAAAGTGTTGTAATCTAGGATAATAAAAAGAAATTTAAAAAACTTCCGATATTTTCCAGCAGTGGCGGCCTGAATCATCAGGCCGCTACGGCTTAGCCAATTCATCAGAATTAGCTAAGAACACTGCCGATCATGTCAGCTTTCAAACAAAAAAAAAACCCTAGATCAAAATCGGCATAACCATTCGGACACTACGATGCATAGACGGACAGACATAGAGACACGTCAAACTTATTTAAAAAAATACGCAGAGATTTTAAATACATAGTAAAAAAAACAACTTACGAAAAATCACTAACCCAAGAGGTAGTTCAAAATTGTTATTTACCCAATTGTTTGTGTGTAAAAGTGTAAAACTTGAAAAATAACCAAAATAAATTACGACATAAAATATTCATCAAAACCACATCAAAACAATGTTTATACTTTATAATGAGAGTGATGAATTGATGATGCATCCGACGAAAAAATTCATCATAGATTCGAAGGAACGACGTGAAAAAATAATTCTCACATTCAGACACTAAAAACTAATTTTGCATAAGTGTAAAAATACTAATGTGTAGTTTTTTTAAATTTCTTAATTCGGCAGACGAATGCAAGGGTTCGGCTTTCGGCCGTTCTTTTGTTTTTTTTGCGCGGCCCCTTTGCAAAATGGTCACGTAAGATATTAGCATATTTGACTAAATTAAAACTGTGAGCGATCCTTTTTTTTAAGTATCTCACGTTTTTTGGCAAGACGCAAATGAACTTGCCTTTCTAGAAGAGTTTTTTTTATTGTAAGTGCAAGGGTTAAAGGACACTTTATATTAAGTATTTAAAAAAAAACTCGAATGTCTCATAAAAATATCGTCAACTGTTTTTGTGATTTTTTAACAATCTTTTTTATGAAATGATGATACTCTCTAATTTTTTTTATTACTTTTATAAAAATTTTGAATACCTACTGCAATTCGCAAAGATGAATGTTGGACCCAAAAACGAAGAATACAAACAGTTGACCATCTGGCACCATGTTTTAACATTAAACTTAATTGCTATTAAGTCAGAACTTAAGTCAGAATGTGCAAAAAAGTTAGGTAACAAAAATATTATAGACTAGATCGGTTTACGGCTCCGCGTAAAAACAGTATCCCGTTGTAATCATACATTTTTAGCGATAGAAAGTATCCTACATCCTTTTCCGTTGTTTACTCAATAACTATGCCTGAAATCGGCCCAGTAGTTTCGAAGCTTATTCCATGCAAAAAAAAAACTTTTCCTCTTTATGATTAGCTATAGATAGGAAATTATTCCAAACTTCGTTTCTACTCAACAATCGAAATTACTAAAAGGCACGTCTCGAGACTTTCAAGTTTAAATTACAATTAACCTCAAATTCCAGGTGGCGACGACGTCCAGCAGCTCTGCGACGCCGGCGAAGAGGAGTTTCTGGAGATCATGGCCCTCGTCGGCATGGCCTCCAAGCCGCTCCACGTCAGACGGCTCCAGAAAGCCCTCCAGGAGTGGGTGAACAACCCAGCCCTCTTCCAAATCCCCATCGTCCCCAACCTCTGCCCCACCGAAAATCCCTTCATGCAATGCAACCAAAGACTCCTGAATATCCCCCCGTCGATGCCCAGTTTACCCAGATCCGTCGCGTCTCCAGACAACAACCGCCCCATGTATAGTCCTTCCCCCGGCGCGCCGGATAACAGCTGTGGGTCGAACACGTCCAGGGAAGTCAGGCAGTCGGTCAGCCCCGTCCAGACTTTCACCAAGATCGTCCTACCCCCGTCTCCGGCCGCGCCAGTCACCACAACAGCCCGAGCCTTCTCCCCCCAAAGCGCGTGTCCCCCCGCGTCGTCAGGGTCCAGTCCTAGCTCGGTCACCTCCCCCCAACTCACTCCAATCCTCCTGGACGTCCACGTTCAGAAGCTGGCCTCAGCAGCGGAGAAGCTTAGCAAGCATCTGCCCCAATTGGAGCCGAAGCCCCAGAATACCAAGAAGAAGATGTGCAAAGATCTGGAGCTGGTGATGATGATGCCGGAGTCCGATCCGCGGAGGATGGAGGAGATCAGGAAATATGCGGCCATCTACGGCAGGTTTGACTGCAAGCGGAAACCGGAGAAACCGCTGACGTTACATGAGGTAAGCCATTCGTCTGAAACCACGACAAAATATTTAAAAGGGAACATTATGAAGAGGGCGCTGCTAGCTGTTGCACACGTAATATCAGAATATTGACAGAACGTCAAAGAAAACATTTTGTTTACAGTCTGTGCAGGTGCTGCCGTCTAGCGTGAAAACATTGCAGTAATATATACTAAGGCTCTTCAATAAGCAATAACTTTTTGTTGCAGGTGATGGTGAACGAGGCGGCGGCTCAGATCTGCCGCTGCGTGCCGGCGCTGCTCACGCGGCGCGACGAGCTGTTCCCGCTCGCCAGGCAGCTCGTCCGCCGCGCCGGCCTGCACTACTCCAAACACGGGTCAGTACAAACCCCCCACACCGGTTACGGTGACGGTGGCCGGTTTCATTGAAACCAGGCCAGTTACGCAGGAGTAATTTTATAGTGCCGAAGTGTGTACGCAGTACACAAGAGCACTCTCTATTTCTTGACTCTCATAACCCAGTGGGACGGAAGGCCGACACGACTGGCGAGAGATCAGGCGCAGGACCGACTTTTTACATGCCCATCCGACGCATGGCCATCATCTTACTTTTCAGACAATCAGGTGATCAGCCTGCATCGTCAACCAAACTTGGAAATATTTATATTAATATATTAAAGTGGGAACCGAACCCACGACCTCCGAGTCAAGAGCCACGCTCTAAACCAGGGATCGGCAAGTAGTTTTAGGTGGGGTCCGGATACTGGGGGAAAATTTTTACGAGGTACAGAAAAAAACACAGTTGTCCTATGTAGCTTAAAAATATTATAAAATGGTATACGTCTTGGTATAAAAAACATTACAATATTTCGCGGTCCAAGATTCGACCTTTCGCGGTCCGCAGACGGACCGCGGTCCGCCTGTTGCTGACCGCTGCTCTAAACCACTGTTACAATACACATATCCCAGTAGAGTTAGATTTTTTTTAATTAATTTCAGTCAGAATTTTACAAGCAAAATTATACTTTGACTTGTTTTTTGCATTTATCTCCGTAAATATTGATTTTACAATGAAAATTATAAGAACTCAAAATCTAGAAAATTAAATTTACAACAAATTTAGTCCCTATCATTTTCGTAAAAAAATAAAGGAGATAATTATGTTTAAAAAAAGATTTGATCTTCAAACCAATATGCTAACGCACCAGTCGGATTTGGTTGAGTTTATGAATTTAAGCTATTCATGACCTCCCCTAAACATAGATGCAAAAAATTTTCTGAACTAACTCTACTGGGCTATAATACATCAGTGGCGGTAGTGTAGGAGACGTGCCCAAGTATTGAGTTTACTGTGAAGCAGCGCTGAAATAGTTTGTCTGTCTATCTGTCTTCTGAAACTTTTACAGTTTGTGCATTTCTGTTGCCGCTTTAACAACAGATTATACTATTTATAGTTATAAAATTAATTATTTAAGGGGGTTTACCTAATTATTTTTTTCAGGTTACCACCAACGCCATCTACCGACGAGAGAGGCGACGACGACGAGACCCCCAGCAAGCGACCGCGGCAGGTCACTCCCATAGACCTCACCGACTAACACTAACCACTAACGACCACTAACCACCGTGGAGTTAACCACTAAAACCACTAGAGTAGACTTACCATTGGTATAGCACTATTATAGCAGACTGCCACAGTCCACTGACTGTTGTTAGTGGAGTTACCACTAGAGTAGACTGCTATAGTCCACTAACCGTTGGTGGGGTTAACCACTACGTCATCATTAGAGTTGGCTACTATATAGTCACTTGATATTGGTGAACTTAGCCACTAGACCACTTTAAAGTATGTAGATCTCACCTACAAAACGTACCTGAAAAGTCGAAAGGACAGTAGCTATTTAAGAGAATTAATATTATATTTAATAAAAATAAGTTGATATAAATAACTTTTAAATGGTAAACCTGTATTTCTTATGACTTCACTTGTGGCTTAAACATAACTTAGCTTGACTTAAATTAATGTGATTTTACACATATTAATATCATATAAATTAATATGTGTAAAATCACATTAATGTCTACCTTAAAAATAGGTAGCTTAAGTTTTTTATAAAATCATAAATCTTTTTGTCACCAAGATTCTTCTAATAAGATTTAAAATTCTTATTGTAGGATTCTAATTAGTTTTTTTACTAAGAAAGTATAATTCATGTTGTTTTAAAACTCTACCCCTATTTGCATATCCATTACTCATAGTCAAAAGTCAAAACTCAAAACATACCCATTTGACACTAACAATATATTATAATAAAAATAATTAACAAAATAACCAAAAATACTTTTAAAAGTAGCAAAGGTCTTCAGTGAGCATGTTAGTATCAGCTTTTCTAATATTTTTTGCCTTTTATTAGCGCTTGTCATGGTTCATGCGGTAAGTACGGATAACTTTATTAACCTTTTGTTGCAAATTATTTATCTTTTGCGTCTAAAATTGCATTTCGCAGCTTTAAACTTCGGCCAAACCTGCGCGTCAGTACCGCGGGACGCGGGACGGGAGCGTCTGCAACGCGAAACTAGCCCGAAACTGGTGTGCACACCTGCGCGACTACGGTGGGAACCGTAGATTATTCCGGCTCTGCCGACGCGAACGTCCCGTGTTGCAGACGCTCCCTCTTCGTAGTCGCTTTGGTCGCGTAGGTTTGGCCGAAGCTTTATTCTGAATATGTATCCAGCGCCATCTCTTGAGCTCTTTTGGTAGTAGTTGCTATGTAAAGGCTACCCACAGGGTTTGATAGATGGCGCTAAAATTTGTGTAAATATCATTATATTTTATTCTATTGTTTTTTAAATAAATAATATTTATATAAAGCGATACCTACCTGCAATACTCGAGTCCTGCAATGCGTCGTTTATACTCAGCTCTGTTGGGTAGATGTGGGCAGCGCGAGAATGTAAAGTGCTACAAGGCTTTAAATCAGTGGTTCCTAACCTTTTCAGAGCGGTTACCTCTATGGCCTGTTAGAGGAACTAATTTTACCCCCCCCCCCCCCCCCCCCCTTTAATTTTTTTTAAAGAAAACAATACTGCAATTAAAAACTACTTTATTAATTTGTGTTATTAAAAGGTTGATTATTAATTATTATTTTTTTTAATTCGCAAGTTTTTTAATTAGGTTCAGTTACACTCAACGCGCATCTCATATCATGCTCCACGTTCAGACGGTTTCTGGCCTTTTTTAAATGTTGCCAGAGTTGAGAGGGCGCTTTCGCATCTATATAGGTGGTAGCTAACGGTACCAATATTTTCAGAGCTCTATCTGCAATTCATCTATTTTAGGTACCACCTCTGTTACCCCTATAGAATAGCTATTTTACCCCCGCGGGGGTAATTACCCCCAGGTTCGGAACCACTGCTTTAAATGAACGTGGGCGGGGGCGCTGCTGGTAAAGGAGAACAGCTATCAAAAATGGCGTTTTTGTATCAAGGCAGCGTTAGTTCCTTTTTTCGCCACGTTCATTTAATGCCTTGTCGAGCTGTAATCACTTGCGCTGCCACTCGTCATGGCGCTGTCGCTGCCCGACGCGGCAAGTAATAGAGGGCTGAGTGTAAACGATCACTCGCGTCGTTACTACCGCAGAAGTACTCAGGGCAATATTGCCGGCAGCACGAGGAGCATAAATTAATCCACCTCATATAATTTAAAAAACATTATTTTTTGGAGCACCGCTGGAAGTTGGAACAAAAACTGGTCATATAAACTGTCCATTATCGATAATGAAGTAGTTCGAGGTTGCAAGCCGTCTAATCTATCTTTATTATATTGCTAACTTAAGTTAATAAAGTAGTAAAGTATAGAAAATGTTTTTACAGGACGACGACGGTAGCGTACGGACAAGTCCGGAGAATGCAAGAAGTTCTAGTCATAGGTAATAATTTTGATCATTTTTAGTAATAATCTATTAGTAGTTATTATAATAATATCAAGTAAAGCTGGACGCACATTTGTCAGCACCGCATAGTACACGAAATGCGGCGCGTTCGGCGTGTGCGTGCTGATAAATGTGTAATAAACCTTTATGCCACTTTCATCAACAAAAATTGTATGACTGGCCATTAGAATTAAGGAACGCACGCACGTAGGATTTTTCCATGCCTTTTTTCCCGGCATTTATTTGCAAACGAGCATTGGGCATTGGCCCGCCACATATTTAACTGTAGGTATCTCCTGCTACTTGATTTTGCCTTGCATATTGATACGGACACGTAGTGCCATCTAGCGTCAAACCAGCGAAACTGACCAGGGAAACACAGAAAACATAAATCCCCTACTTTATACTAGATGGCGTTAGGTGTATGTTTACTTACGCGTATTTTCTAGAAACATCCCACAGTTGTTTACTTGTTTACGTTAATCGGGGAAGAACTTTCTAGAATTCGTCTCGCCATATAAATAGCCGCAGTAGACGGCACGGGATTCAGTTTTATCTGAGCGATCCTCGAGGCGACTTCGGAGCGAAAACAAGTGATCAATAGTGCTTAGTGTTTGGACTTAGTGCTTAGTGTTTGGACTTAGTACTTAGTGTTTGGACTTAGTGATTTGTGTGAGCTAGTGTCAGTGCTAGTAAAGTCTTTATAAGAGTCAGCAGGTCTTTTTTCTCCAAATCCCTCGAACCCTAACACGTAACAACTGGTGTCAGAAGTGGGATTTGGAGATGCCATTGACTCCGAGAAAGGACTTCAAGGGAAGTGTCAGGACAAGGGCGCGACGGGCTGCGGAGGCCACATCCACTGGAGACCAAGCTCCGCCCACGGCGGGGCAGGCCTCACCATCTGGCCCCGCCCACCAGGCTCCGCCCACTGACCGGGCTCCACCCACTTCGGGTGAAGCCACGCCCACTGGCTCCGCCCACCGGGACCCGCCCACTGACCACGCCCCTCAGGCCCCGCCCACTCTGGACATGGCCACGCCCATTGGCTCCGCCCACCAGGCCACGCCCACTCAGGCCACGCCCACTCAGGCCACGCCCACTGGCCCCGCCCGCTGGGCCCCGTCGACTAGCTCCATCCATCCTGCCACGCCCGTAGTTTCTACGGCCCCTCAAATGGCTCCTCAATTGGAAAGCATAATTGAGTTAATTCAGGCTTTGCAAGATTTTCAAAAAGCTGAAATCAGAGCGATTCGAGAGTCACAAGAGCAGCAAAAGGACCTCCAAGAAAAAGCGCTTGGGGCTATAAAGGATGTTAGTGACACGGTGACTCAGCTTCGGAAAGATGTCGATGTTATGAAAGAACGAGTATCCGGGTTAGAGTTGGTTGTGGAAAATTTGAAAACCGGCTTCACTGAACTGCAGAAGAGAGTAGTGCGCCTTGAAACTACGGGAGTTGCGGTATCTAGTGGAGCCACGGGAGTGGCGCAAGGGCCAAGAGTCAAGGTACCGCCGTACGACGGCACTACTTCATGGAACGCATATCGTCGGCAATTTCAGGCTGTTGCTACCGCCAACGGATGGACGGAGGAACAATGCCTGACCGCCCTCATTGTTGCGCTTAGAGGGCAAGCTTTGTCGGTCCTGGAAGCACATACAGGAAATGGGTTCCAAGACCTGATGGAGGCCCTGGAATCCAGATACGGGGAGCGACACCTGGAGCACGTGTTCCGTGCTCAACTTCGTGACAGAGTCCAACGCTCAGAAGAAGGACTTCAACAATGGGCGTTGGAAATTGAAAAGCTCGTCAGGAAGGCATATCCAGGAGCCGACACCAAGATGGTCGACACAAATATTGTTCAAGGATTTGTCGACGGAATCAGGGACCTGGAAGTCAGAGCTGCAGTGAGGCTACGTCACCACACCTCGTTAAAGGAAGCGTTGGCGCATGCTTTAGAGGTCGAGGCTGTTCGGCGTGACATACGGCAGACCTATGAAATCCGCAAGGTCTCTGAGAAAGTCAAAGAAGTTAAGGCTCCTGCAAGGAAAAGATTTGAAGCCATGTGCTATAAGTGCGGGGAGAGGGGCCACCTCCAACTCAACTGCCCGCAGAAGAAGACCCAGATGGCAAGGATGGAAAGGATCGAGGAGCAAATAGAGGAGCTGAGGAAGCAAGCAGTTTCGTCCCCTGCCCGGAATAAGGGGAAACGAATAGAATCCAGGACTAGATGGCGAATATTGGACAATGATGCTATGAGGAAGGCTCAAGAAAGAGATGACGACCTTCGGCACATCATCACATGGAAGAAAAGGGGTGACAAGAAACCAATCTGGAGTGAGGTTGCATCCACTGGCGCTGTCACTAAGGCGTACTGGGAGCAATGGGACAGTCTGATACTTCAGGACGGAATACTCTACCGGAAATGGGAGAAGGCTAACGGCAGAGAGTTCTACTTTCAGATAATCGTCCCAAGGGCGAAAGTACCAGATGTTCTCCGCGAGGTACATGAGGGCGTATCAGGGAGTCATCTAGGTGTCAAGAGGACACTAAGAAAAGTGCGAGAACGATTCTTCTGGTTGCATTGGCGAGATGATGTGCAGGATTGGTGCCTCAAATGTACTACTTGCGTGGCCGTGACGGAACCACACAGCAGGAGTCGTGGGGACAGCGTGACGCGTTACCATGGCAGTAACAACGATGCTCGGGACGAGCATCTCTAAGAGGGGAGTAGTGATACGGACACGTAGTGCCATCTAGCGTCAAACCAGCGAAACTGACCAGGGAAACACAGAAAACATAAATCCCCTACTTTATACTAGATGGCGTTAGGTGTATGTTTACTTACGCGTATTTTCTAGAAACATCCCACAGTTGTTTACTTGTTTACGTTAATCGGGGAAGAACTTTCTAGAATTCGTCTCGCCATATAAATAGCCGCAGTAGACGGCACGGGATTCAGTTTTATCTGAGCGATCCTCGAGGCGACTTCGGAGCGAAAACAAGTGATCAATAGTGCTTAGTGTTTGGACTTAGTGCTTAGTGTTTGGACTTAGTACTTAGTGTTTGGACTTAGTGATTTGTGTGAGCTAGTGTCAGTGCTAGTAAAGTCTTTATAAGAGTCAGCAGGTCTTTTTTCTCCAAATCCCTCGAACCCTAACACGTAACAATATTTATAGCTGGCACTCCTTTTGCCTTTTTATTTTGTTTTCAAGCTGTGAAAGGTCAAGTGCCTCTTGGCACAGGCCTCCCCCAGCCTTTTCAACTCCAGTATAGAGTGGCTTGTACTATAAGAGAGAAGTTGATACATAGACAGATGGCAGACCTAAAAGTAATTTGGTCACGTTAAGTCAAACCCAGCCTACAGAAAACTTACATTTAATTGATATAGTCTGACCAAATGACGTAGGTCTGTCAACCATGGGCGTACCCAGGTAGGGGCATGGGGGGGCAGCTGAAGAAGATGAAATAAACGTCAATTTTCCTGGCAAGTGGGAATTCAAAATGTGTTACCTACTCTGCGCAAAATGAAGTGTTGTAAACAAAATATCTTTTCAGTCAGATTAATAAAAGTCAATTTTATGATTTTTTGTTTCAATATACCAGACCGAACATCTTCTCGAAACAGGTTTATACTTGTACCCAGGATTTCAGCTCCCCCCTAGCTGAAATCCTGGGTACGCCCTTGCTGTCAACTGCCTATGAATCAATTTCTTCGATGATACATTAAATTGATGTTAAATTGTTAATAATTTCAGTTGGTGGGGCATGAAGACTGAGAGCGACGATGCGGACTCGCGCTGCTCCTACTCCAGCACCAGCACGCCGCCGCCGGTAACTACTGCAACATTACTATTTAGGGAACTAAACCTTTATTTACTAAATGTGACACGATATAGCTGTCATGTGTCACGATAATATGTCTATTTGTCACGATAGACGCTAAGGCTACATAGCGGCACTTGGTGGCAAATAGAATATCAAAAGCCCTCCTTCCGTGATCCCCTTGATGATGATTGATGTACAGTCTGTCAAGAAAGAGTTGACGCTGAAATAAATTTTCCAAACATAATCACGATCAAATGGTAGTTTTTGCGCCTTGTATTTTCACAGAGAACGTTTGTACACTTTAAATATTAACGCTCCGACACATTTTTTGTTAAAATTTTTGAAAAAGTGTGTTTTTTTTAGTAAAACTTCTTCACGCACGCTTGACTCAATGGGGAGTAATTTTTTAGTTTTTTTTTAAATAATACTTCTTTTATGCTTGACTTGACGAGAACGGACGTCAAAAATGGACGCCATATTTAACCATAGTCCATAACCATAGAGCTCGACAGGGCTTTAAATGAACGTGACGAAAAAAGGAACTAACGCTGTCATCATACAAAAACGCCATTTTTGACAGTTCTCGTTTACCAGCAGCGCCCCCGCCCACGTTCATTTAAAAGCCTTGTCGGACCAGCAACAGACATTTGTCAAATTCTGTGATCAAAGTTAAGGTTAAAGTTAAGTTAGCCTTAACTATAACCATAACTTTGACCATAACTGTAACTATAACCACGCCTCTGGTGCAACCCACTCTTAGACAAAACAATATTATACTTTCTTCAGATAAAATAAACAAATTAGGCGCTTCTGTAAATAACTTAAGAAATAGTTTCAAAAGATATTTACAGAAACAACTTCTTAAGACTTGTTTAGATAAACTATAAAATACAATATTATGCTAAGGAGATTAATGTTTAATAGGTACTCATGTTTTAAATTTAATAGACCAGGAACTTTATAAATTACTTTTTAAAACCACGTAAATAAAATTTAAGGAATACCAGGGAATACCAACGCATCCAACAGAAACTAACACTCGTTGTTTTGGATCTATATTTACCCAGACACATTAATACATTGTTGTTTTTTAATAAATTCATTGATTATCATCAATTAACACAAATATCAATACTTACACGACGTAAAGCGGGGTTCTTACACATTTTACTCATAATACGATACCGGTCGTTAGCAAAAACAAATGAATTTAAGTGTTTAAACAAGATGGCCGTCGTAACGTCAAATGAAAGTAAGTGCGTTTCGTCTCACGCACATTTTTATTGACTTTATTAAAAATATTTATCTATCCCGAAAATCCCGGGATATATTAAAATGAATCCCGGGATTTTCGGGACTAAAATATGGCCGGGATCGAATCCTCTAGTCGTGGCTGACATGCTGTTAGATCTCAACGCGTTGTGGTAATGAAGAAAAGCCACGACACGTTCTAAGCATTCATTGTTTTAACCATAATATCACGACGGAGATACATAAATACATATAGATGGAGCTCAAGAATTTTTACTTTGTGTGGTCTAAAGCACACTCTTTTTTTACTATAATTTATTTATTTCAGGATGCGGAGGAGTCTCGGCCGCAGGTGGTGGCGGCGCGCGGTGACAGCATCATCGCCGTGGCGAACCCCGCCCTGCACCCCCCGCACCCCCCGCCGCACCCCGCCCGCAACCACTCCAACTAGCGACATCTGTTGACGTAGCTTGTAAACTGTTGATACCAAGTAGCGACACCTGTTGACACGTCTAGTAAACTGTTGAATAAATAAATGCGCAATAAAAGGTTTTGCAGCGAATGCGCTAAAAATTACGCCGACGAACACGACCTCTGTTATCCGTTGTGGATTAATGTGGATGATCTATATTCTATACCAGCGTTTCCCAACTTGTGGTCCGCGGACCCCTGGAGATCCGCGGTGTCATCTGTGCGGCCCATTCATAATCCGATTTTTTTGCTGTTGAAACGAAGTTCCTTATGGCGCGTTCGCCGTTGCGAAAGGAGGCTAGACGGAACGATACTTGACCTCGACACTTTTTTATTAGTACCTACCTATTAGGGGCAGAGGGCGTTGATAGTATTCCTGTGCGTCAACTAGATGTCGCTGTGATACGTTTAAATAAATTTATTACAATTCCACAAGAGTGTCGTTGTTAGTATTCCTGGGCGTCAATAGATGTCGTTTTTTTATAACTTCGTTCCATCCGGCTGTCCCTTGACACCTCTCAAGTTTTTTTTTTATTTTTAAATTGAGGGGGGTCATAAAACTGTGCCCGACTTCCTAGGGGTCCGTGGCTGCAAAAGGTTGGGGAACGCTGATCTATACCATACGCGATAGATAAACGTTGAAGGCCGTTTGTCCACCGCCGCCGTCAACGGGACGTCACCGACAAAAATTCACATTTTACATCCCGGTGATTACATCGCGGGGAGTGTTTTACCGTTCGTTAGTCAGATCCCAATCGAATCACAGTCGTGTTCGTCTAATTTTTTATGGCGAAAATATTTTATTTGGTATGTCAAAATTAACATCTATTGTACCATCGAAGAAATTGATTCATAGGCAGTTGACGGACATAATATTTTAGTCGAGTTATGTCAAATTAATATTACAGTTGTGATATGTCGGCTGGGTTTGACATAACGCAACCAAATTACTTAGGTCCGCGGTCCGCCATCTGCCTATGAATCAACTTCTCTTATAGCTCAAAACATCTTACTAATAAGTAATAGATGCTGGCTGTGTATTGATGACCACATTTTATCTAGCCATTTTCTCTAAGCACGCGTTCAAGCATTCTGCGTTCGAATGGTCAGTCACACACACGGAGTAAAAACAAACTTTGTTTTTATTAAGGGTGGGTTGCACCAGAGGCGTGGCTATAGTTACAGTTATGGTCAAAGTTATGGTTATAGTTAAGGCTAACTTAACTTTAACCTTAACTTTGACCACAGAATTTGACAGATGTCTGTTGCTGGTCCGACAAGGCTTTAAATGAACGTGGGCGGGAGCGCTGCTGGTAAAGGAGAACTGTCAAAAATGGCGTTTTTGTATGATGACAGCGTTAGTTCCTTTTTTCGCCACGTGCATTTATAGCCTTGTCGAGCTCTATGGTTATCGTTAAATATGGCGTCCATTATTGACTTTAACAAAAGATTTGACATTTTGCATTGTAGTTACAGTTATGGTTATAGTAAGTTGGTGCAACCCACCCTTGTGGTCACACAGGAAGAATTCTGACGCGGTCAGAACGCCCTCTGTTTGAGTATAATATGATCTATATATCCTAATGCAACACAAAGAACGGGAAACCGACCGCTTGAACGCTCGCGTGACCGCTCTCTGTCTGATAGGTCCCTGAATGGTGCTCCTTTTTAATTTCTTTTTGGTCTTGAATGAGGGTGTTTGAAAATAAATTGTGTCATATGTTACGATATAGCTGTCATGTGTTACGATAATATGTCTATTTGACACGATAGGTAGCATTCGAATCAAGACGACCGCGACGCGAGACCGCGACCGCCAACCGGTCGCAGGTCACAGGGTCAAGCTACTTACGAATCTACGCGACCGAGTCGCGCGACCCATACGAAAGTAATTAAAATTTCGTCTTCGTACGAAGAAAACACGGTCATTTTATATCGGTCCCGCCACGGCACTGCCCTAAGAGCGACTGGGTCGCGCGACGCAAGTCGCCGGCAGACCACGCCCACACGTTTTTTTTTTTAATAAAATAAGGGGGCAAACGAGCAAACGGGTCACCTGATGGAAAGCAACTTCCGTCGCCCATGGACACTCGCAGCATCAGAAGAGCTGCAGATGCGTTGCCGGCCTTTTATGAGGGAATAGGGTAATAGGGGAGGGTAGGAATGGGAAGAGAAGGGAATAGGGGAGGGAAGGGAAGGGAATAGGGTAGGGGATTGGGCCCCCGGTAAACTCACTCACTCGGCGAAACACAGCGCAAGCGCTGTTTCACGCCGGTTTTCTATGAGAACGTGGTATTTCTCCGGTCGAGCCGGCCCATTCGTGCCGAAGCATGGCTCTCCCACGTCGCGCGACTCGGTCGCTTGCATCCGTCAGCACTTCCTAGTAATTCATATAAAGCAGTGGGTCGCGGTCTCGCGTCGCGGTCGTCTTGATTCGAATGCTATCTTAAGGCTACATAGCGGCACCTGGTGGCAAATACAATATCTAACACCCTTATTAAGGCGAGACCGCACTGAAGCGTCACCACATGTCGCGACACTTTACTTTTCATAAAACGTCAGGTTCTATGGAAAGAAGTGCGTTTTCACCTTTACAGCAAAAAATATAAATTACGAAATCTTGTCATTAATTTTTTATCTCATTCATAACATTTCGTAATAAAACTGTAAATATAAATTATGTGTGTATAATACCATGTTTGCCTTTTAGTATATAGTATTTAAAGAATATTGAAATAATTTTACTTCAGGCTCGATTTATAATATGCGCCCGCGCGACCGAGCGGTTTGACCGCTACAGCACGAAATGACAAATTTAAATAACGGTTTTCAAATAATTTGTTACATAATAATTATGTAACAATTGCTTGTGATCTTGTGAAGTAGCGGCCAAACCGCTCGTTCGCGCGGACGCATATAAATTGGAGCTTAACTGGCTTTTCTCTAAAACATTCTCCCTATTTGTGTGACGGTAATTATTGTAAAATAAATTGTTAAAGCGCCATCTATTACTCAATAGACAAACTATATATTTTTGTATGCCAGCTTCACTTTCAGTTTTTTTTTCTAAATTAAAGAGTCATCGCTACCGGTAAAAATATTAAAAAAAAAACAATTTGTGTGTTCATTTTGATCAATAGTTATGTAAACGAACACTCCAATATTAAAACTTGTATTATTTTAGCTACACGTCTAACGACGTTGTAAATATATTATAATTTATATTGATATTGTAAATAAAGATACAGTTGTATTATAATAAGAATAAACGATTTGTTTAGTTGTATAAAGTTATTAAAACTATACAATGTGTTTTATTTTTTCGATAAAAATGAACCTAAGATTATAAATCAAATCTATTACAATTATAGCGCATTCGATAACAAATTAGTTTTGTTTTTCAGTCTAATTATAACCGATTTATTGTATAACCGATATATATTGTTTATTTTATGTCACTTACTGGCGCCAAAAAGTTTTAGGTAGTAAAATAAATGAAAATTATGAAATTTTTATCAAATATTATTTTTATTTAATCCTTTTTAATTTATACATTTGAAGTAACAGTGCGGAATAAAGAAATATTGTATTGATTTCAAGACTGCTTGTAAAAGAAAATAAAGAATGAAAAACTTCAGTGGTGGGACAGAGTTACGAATGTTATAGAATCTAACTTAATCTATTAATAAATTACTTAACTAAAAACAATAATAATGTATTTACATTTTTAAATAGAACTAAAAATTATTGATTAAATTTTCCATGCCTCGTTTGTATTTAAGCGAGAACATATAAAGTTGACATTCAATAAATAATTTATGATAAACTCTAATATTGAATTTATAAAAATAAAGTTAAAACTATTACTGACTTAAAAACTGTAAATGCGATTGACCAAAGATAGAAATTATATTTATGAAAAAAAATTAATATGTATGTTTGGTCAATATATTTATAAAAATAAATGCAGATTCATCTTAATTATAATAATAACTTAATTAACAAATAATAACCCAGAATATAAGCATAAAATAAATATAATTATTACACATTGCCTAATTGCCAAATTCATAAAATGAAATAGAAGACTTTTCAAAACTCTGAAGTACCTAAAATAAATAAATAAATATCTACGCTTAATAATATTAAACAGAATACCTATGTATAAAGTACAATAATATCTAATACTTTAAAATCAATGAATTTTGAGCAAACATGCGTTACTTCTCTCTTTACAATAAAAATAAATGTATTTAATTATATTTATTTTAGAAATTTATCTATTTATTATTTAAAAGGCACTTTGATTCGTTTTAATTTATATTGCACCTTTAATAATGTGTTTGCTAGATAAAAAAAACAAATTAGCTCACATCTCATGAATCTTTTGATAAAAACATTTTTTGTTAATTCATAATAATATTTATTTTGAAGTTTTTGTTATGGACGGATTTCACTGGCCACGGAATATTATTATTGGAGTTTTTTTTTTCTAATTATTCAGCCTACTGAGCCTTACTTTTCCACCGTTTGACTTCCGAAGCGTACGTCCAGCCGTGCTCAGTGACAGTTATAATAACTTTAATTGAATGAAGATTTTGACAATCTTCATACATTGTCCGCCGTAATGTTCAATAAAGTCAAATGATTAATTGAACTCGCATGAGTGTAGCAGTAGCGGTTCATATGATATTATTCCATTAGTAAGTGATTCTACATAATTAAGTTTCTTGTCGCAAAGGTCTACTTTAAAATATAATTATTGTAGATTTGTTAAATATTGTGTAACGACGTGGTAACGACTATTGGTTTTTACGACTGCTTTATTTTATCAGCCGTCCGTCGTCATAATTTTGAACTGACGATGAACTCTATACGATCGACCAGCACGCTCGGTATAGCTATAATGATATAAAGAGTTCCCCTAAAACCTGTTAAATGTTAAAATTCTTCTGCATCGCTACCGACCCAAGCCTGCCGAAGGCTCGGCAGAGAAAATTACATATTCGTTATATCAAAAAGTTGTCACCGCTGATAAGGTTTCGAATACATAGGGGTTAGTCTGATATGCTCTTAACTTTCTTCAAATTCACCCTGTTGTGTTTGCGTTATTTATCAGCTGTTTCACAATTTATTGGCCGATGATATCCTGTACAGGGTGTAACAGAACAGAGCGATAAGACTTTAGGGTGTGCATGTGTACCTCGTATAGAGTTCTCTGTAAAATTGGCAGCACTCAACGAGTAAGTTACTTTTTTTTATTTTTGCATAAATGTTAATTTTACTTCGGTGCATTTCTCATAGAAAAATATAACCAAAAGTAAATAAAAGGTTAAAAGTAACTCTTTCAGCGCTGCTGTATGCACATACACACCCTTAAGATGCCCCGAAGTATGTTAACATTGTTCTGTTACACCCTGTCTTATATGTTACACGTTGTTGACCGATGGCCTCTCCATCATCAGAGGTTGTTGACGGATATGATCTGGTTTATCCAGCCGATGAAGGCGGAGACCTTCACGTAAACGCCGGGCACGTCCTTGCGGCCGCAGCCGAAGCCCCACGACACGAGCCCGGCCAGCTCGTAGAACCCGTCGTCCTGACACACTAGCGGCCCGCCGCCGTCACCCTGAAATGAAATTAATTTATTTTAGAAATAGTTGTTGCTATACTTCAATAAATTATAGTTTAATATAAAAAAACACGTTTTTTTTAAATTATATAACATAATTTTTAATTTTAACAAATTACTGCATTGTGATTGGCTCTTAATACGTATGCAAAGTTTCGAATTAATTAGACTACTGGAGATAGGTAAAAATCGTGCTCAAAGATTCCGTTACATACATACAGTCCAAGCGAATAAAAGCGTGTTAAAATGGTATAAGACGTTTTGTGACTAAAGTATGATCACTTTGTATTGCGACACCCTGTAAAAGCTATGAGCAAAATTAAATCCAAAATCATAGTACGTTTAGAAATGTGCAATATACCTGATGTAAAAAAATAACTGATAATGCTTTGGGTCCTAGCACGCGGCGACTTTGTGTAGCAATTCTACGCTACTGCATTGCTACAAAAAGTTATCGTGGGCTACGGCCCTTAGAGTGTGTGTGTGTGTGTCCTTTAAGTTCATTATGAAAGTAGCAGCGCTGAAAGAGTAAACAATGTGCAAACATTTACATTAGTATTGGGTTAATATTATAAGAAGTGTGGGAATAATGCGTGGCTGCCGCGGAAGATCTTCCGACCGAGCGAGGTGGTATGCTCGGTCAGGCCGGAGCCCACGTGATACATTTCAGCTGTCGTATATATATCGACGCGCTTAGAAAACTTCGATAGCGCGATGCAGGAATGTGGCGCTAAGTGTCTAAACACACTAGGCCGAAAAAACGCAGCCGAAGTTTGCCGCCTGTAATGTATTTTAAACACCATGCCGAAATTACGTCGTGTAATGCCGAACTTCGGCCGCGTATTTTCGGCCTAGTGTGTTTTGACACTAATTGTGGGCACCGCCACAGTAGAAAAAGCATAATATTATGTATACCTGGCACGCGTCGTTCCCCTCCTCCCCGCCGGCGCAGAATGACGAGGCGGGCAGGATGAAGATCTTCTCTGTGACGGCGTTGACCTTGCGGATGCACTCCGCGTCGCTCACTATAGGCAGCTCCGCCTCGCGCACGCGCAGGGGGATCGGACCCGCTGGAAATATAAGGCGTTTATTGATCATAGTCACAAAAAATAACAAATACTTAATTTTATTTTATGGCCCAACCTTCGTCATTTCGCTATTAGCTCTTACTATTTTAGTTACTAATAGTAGTTATCCTTATCCTTACCTTAGGAAGCCCGAGGGACATGCTAAAGCTGTTTTAAGCATGCTAAAGATGTTTTGGGACTCGCAAAGGAATTAACCAAAAGGGAATAGGAGGGGTGGGAAAATTGGAATACTTCCTATTCCTCTTATATAAAAATTTGTGTATCATAATATTATGATACACAAATTTTATATTTGTGAGGACCTGTAATTGGCTTCCTAGTTACTAGCTAAAGTTATTTACTATTTTTATCGATAGCTGTTGGTCTTCCTGACAAAATAAAATAAAAAAATAATTTGTAACCAGCACCAGGTAAAAGCATGACAAAGGGAGGGACCCTTTGTCATGCTTTTACTGTCACATTGAATGACCCTCCCTCCTAGGGCTGCCGTTCAGTTTTCTCCAGTTTTCTCCTAGTCTAAAGGACGTCCAGAGACCGTCTGGCAGGGGTTTTGAAAACTGAAAAGTGTTCAGGTGAAATTTGGACACCTTCGTTAATCGAAAAGTCGAAATCCAATTTTTCAGTCATTCAATAATAAACGAAAGTCGCACATATACACGGTTTCTTCTCTGATCAAAACGCTGTGACGTAATATGTGGAATGTGGATGCATCCTAATTCCTATCTGAATGCTTTTACTCACTCTCGCCCATGTATCCGTATCCGGTGACTGTACAGCGGTGTCCGGCGGCGTGGCTCACCCCGCGCGCCGGCAGGCACACCAGACATACTCCTGAAATAGGCAGTAACAATAATTATTATTATGATGAAACAATTAAGCGTGTCCCAGACAGACGCGGCCTGCGGTGGCGGTAGCGGTGGCGGTCAGTTGGATGACTTGAGAGTTCTAGGAACGACACAGACACACGCGGCCACGCGGCCAAGCCATTCAACTGACCGCCACCGCCACCGCAGGCCGCGTCTGTCTGGGAGACGCTTTACGGTCCTTAAAATTATTTTATAGGCAGCGCACAAGTCAAGGATCGATAAAAAAATTAATAAGGTACGCAGTGTTCGCTTTTCACGTCTCTTTGGCAAGGCGAAATGTAAGCGGGGCTGATGAGTGGGGACACGCCATTGGTCGATCAGTGATCATACTGGTCGTTATTGGTGGATAACTTTGTATACGTGCCATCAGTCTATCAATCGACCTCTCCTGTTTCACCGAGCGTTCCTTAAGGTACAATTCCGTGCATCGCGATCGATCGCGGCCGCGCGCGGCCTACGACTGTCGTCGGCCGCTCGCGACAATAGTCAGTGTATGAAAATGTATGGACGCGCGCGGCTGACGACAGTCAAAGGCCGCGCGCGGCCGTGTTTTGAAGTTAATATAACTTCAAGACACGGCCGCGCGCGGCTCACGACATTTGTCGGCCGCGCGCATGTGTTGCGGGCCTCGGAAGCGGTGCCATACATTTTCATACACTGACTATTGTCGCGAGCGGCCGACGACAGTCGTAGGCCGCGCGCGGCCGCGATCGATCGCGATGCACGGAATTGTACCTTTAACTGAAACGTGGCCAATATTGAGCATATTTTCAATATTTTCAACTTTTAAAGTTATTTGAAGACAATTCTTCCACACTTTGACAAACATTTGATTTTCCTCGGCGTGCAGGTTGAGCAGCGCGATGTCGTTGTCCACCGTCTTGCTGTTGTGGTTGTGGTGTATGTATGTGGTGGCGACGCGTAAATTACCACTTTAATAATTTGGCTATATGGTGTTTCTACCGACATTCGACAAGCGACCAAAATCGCATCTGCTTTGTGGTGGCGTAGAGCAAAATGAAACTAATAGCCTAGATCAGTGTTTCCCAAACTTGTCGGGACCGCGACCCATCTACAAGAAAGTTTAAAGTTCGCGGCCCACCTGAATGAATGAAGACAAAAAAGCGGCAGTATGTTGCTGCCGCAGCATTTACCCGTTAATTCTTATCGTAGTTCACCACCATATCATCATCGTCCGCCTTACTTATTTACAATTACGTTTGCGTTCGAATGCCCCGCCCCCGTCCCGCACGCACCCACGACGACGAACGAACGAGTACGACAATCGTCCTATAGTTTCAGGGCCCACCCAAAATCTACCCGCGACCCACACTTTGGGAAATACTGGCCTATATAAAAACGAGTGTGCTTTAGACCATACGACTGAAGCTTCTAAAGCTAAAACTTCTTGAGCATGCATGGGCTATGATAGAAAGAAAGAAAGAAAATGTGCGCGCGCATATCTCTCCGTTCGCCTCGTTCGATCACATTTTCGTAACGCTCTCTTCACGCATTTACCAGCTTACTCCCCAAGTCAAGCGTGCGTAAAGTTTTACTTCAATAATGTGGCATTTTTTTTGGCCAGCTTTTCATCGACAGCTGAGTTTCTTTAAGCTCAGTTTTCCTGATAGAACAGCTTACCTTCTTTAAGCTCGGCTTTCCCGTGCAGCTTCAACAGTGCTATGTCGTTATCCAGCGTCTGGCTGTTGTGGTTGTGGTGTATGTATGTGGTGGCGACGCGTAACGTCTGCGCGCCGGGCGAGCCCCACTTGCGCGTGAGGTCGTGGTCGCCGACTCGCACGTATATCGCGTCGCCGGAACGGACGATGCTGAGAATTAATACAAATTAAAAAATACAGAGTGTAACAAAAATAAATGATAACACTTTAGGGTGTGTACGTGTTCCTTGTAGAGAGTTCACTGTGAAAGTAGCAGCGCTGAAAGACGATTTTTTTTTTCACTTTTGTATGGGGAAACTCGTGACGCTCGGGCCCTTGCCCATTCAAAAGTGAAAAAAAATTCGTCTTTCAGCGCTGCTACTTTCACAGTGAACTCTCTACAAGGAACACGTACACACCCTAAAGTATTATCACTTATTTTTGTTACACACTGTATACTAATATATTATTATGAAAATATATAATAAAAATCTTTGTTGATATCAAACAAGGTTTTACTTACAACAATAATTGTTTTATCTATACAGGATGTAACAAAACAGAGTGATAATACTTTAGTGTGTGTAAGAGTCCCCTGTTTATAAGTTTACTGTTAAAGAAGTAGCGCTGGAAGAGTAACGTTTTTAACTATTTTGTGGGAAAATTCATGACTCTGGGGCGCTTACCTATAAAAATCACAGAAAAAAATGCTCTTTTAGCGCTGCTACTTTCACTGTGAACTATAAGGAACTTATACACCCTAAAGTATTATCACTTTATTTTGTTGCATCCTGTAGTCAAAGTATAATAATAAAAAAGATGATATGATATGATCCATGCGTCTAGTCTTTTCGATTTTCCGACCCTCTTGGTTACATTCGTAACGTAAAGACAGAAAAATCACTTTTGGGTATCTAGCTTAGTTTCAATTAGAAAACAACTATCGTCACCGAAACCGGTGTGAGAGGCATTAGAGTATTATGTGTGTACTAACTTGGTAACACAGTGCGCGGCGGTGAGCACCCACTGCGTGCCGACGAGCGCGGCGCCGCACAGGTACTGGTTGAGGGAGTTGATGAGGGCGACGTGCCAGCACCACTCGCCGCGCCCGCCGTCAGACCCGCCCATCACGCGGCCGCTGCGACCCGACGAACCTGAGGAAATTAGGTTTGATTTGGTTTGGTACCGGCGTGTTAAGGGTTAGGTACCAACATGTAAAGGGTTTGGTACCGACGTGTTAAGGGTTTGGTACCGACGTGTTAAAGGTTAGGTACCAACCTGTTAAGTGTTAAATACCAACCAATAAAAATATACCCCCTTACTAATAAAAACTTCTTACACATCCGTGTAACGCATGAATAGTTAAACACGGTGGTTGTGTTTACACAGGGTTTATACAGAACTCTACTAAATAATCAAATGATAATGACATTTATGACTTGTGTAACTAAAATCGTGTTATATACCATAGACTGTAGACTCAAAGGAAAACATTCAGGAATTAAGTAACACGCTTTCTGATGACAAAAATTGATATAAACGTTATGTTTTTATGAACCTGGTAATTATAATTGGACACAAGATTGATATTTAAACATTTTTAGTTAATATTAATCAGTAGAGTACGTGAATTTTGTAAATAATATTATACTGTTCTACTTCTAAATTTACTTTAAAAGTTTTTGAACGCAACGCTAATGTCAAAGTTAATAAAATTTGAAATTGTCAAAATATTATTTTGTCACTTATGACGTGTTAGGGGCGCGTTCCACTAAGCGCTCAAACGCTGAAAATACTCCTTTAGCCGTTTCACATGTCGACCGCGATTGTTGTGATCGCGGCAAAAGCGTCACTCATGACGTATATTTTCGCTAATGCAAAGCTAAAAACGACCCATCTTAAAGGTGGGTCGAAGTGGACGTTTTAATAAAACCGCCATCTTTTTATATGCAAAATAAGCGGTTTAATTTAAATTTAAAAAATTATAATAAAATAATAATAATAAAGTTAGTAAAATAAGAGGTAAAAAAAGGAATAAGAATGACAATGATAATATTAAAACTAAATAAATATACATAATTTATAAAATAAATGTAACAATAAATAATTATGACTTAAGAGGAAAATAAAACTATACGATAATATCTTGAAAAAAGGCTATAAAAACGAGAAACTATTGAAAGCCGTTCCTAGACAAAAACAATATAAAATGCGATAAAATTATAATTTGAAATGAACGCTAGAAACTCTCAATAATCCATTCCACTTGAGTTTGTATCATTGACGCGATTTGTATCATGCGAGTGGACCGTCAAAAACTACGGTCGTGACTCGTGACCGTTATCGTTGTAGGTGCTTAGTGGAACGCACCCTAAATAAAACGATCGCGATGTATGTTATATTTCGTTTACATTGAAAATCTATTTCATTCAATTGATTAAAGAAATAAAACATATTAAATAGTTCTTTTTATGTTTCTTTGCTAATAAGATGGTAGAAATCAGCAAACGCACTCAAAACTACATATTCAAAATAAAATATAATCAGCTGATCTATTGAAAATCCGCCATCTTGATCTTATTCGCACTCTATACAAGGGTGATGCCTTGTGTAAGCGTTGGGTAAATTTGTATGGAAGTTACAACAGCATTATACAGGCCATATGTCAAAAAAAATATTATTAGTAGAAAAAAAATTACGCAGCCTCTAAACACCTGTGTAACTTTTTATTAGTAAGAGGGATAATATACAGTATACATACTAGATCTTGCTTGCAATTTTTTTCTAGTATAACAGTAATTATTTTTCTGTCTAAATGCCTTATTAATAGGCAGTACATAATAATGTGTCTAGAAGGTCTTAAGTTGATTAACAAACCGTATTAAAAGAAGCAAATCCTCCCTCATAAAAGGCCGGCAACGAATCCTTTTTTGCCCCCTAATTTTATAAAAAATGAGGCTCACCTTTCACTCCACACACGTACTTGTTGTATTTCTCCGGCGAACGCGTAGTCACGTAGTTTGGCTCGTATTGAGCTGGAACGAGACATATTATTAATAAATACATGATATTATTTTACAAGCAATAAAGTGAATTTAAAAATTGTATTAATTTCGACTCAGCTCTTAGTACAACCAGCATAAGCAACGAAAAAACTATACAAGCCATTCGTATATAAGACAAATTTAAAAAATGGAGGTGAGCATAACTTTAAAGACATACGTTATAAATAAAACAATTAAAGAATTGGGACTAAATAAAGCCCAAATGTGCAGCACTGAGCGGGCTTATGATGAACCATTGACCAACCAACACTTTCGAACATGTTCGCTTTCAAACAAAAAAGACTAGGTCAAAACCAGTCCACCCTGTTGAGCAGGTGGATTGATTTTGATCCAGTTTTTTTTCACACAGACAGACACGTCAAAATTGCAATACATATATATTACGTACATAATAATATATTATGCGTGTTAGTCTGTATGGTATTAATGATATGGGCCAAGATGCCTGCAATAAATAGTGAAATAAATACTCTACATCAAATTGTAATGTATTTTCGTCGTGAGCATAAAGTTAATATACCTAGCGGAATAGAGAAACAAAGGCCTGAGCAAGCGAGATGTCACTATCAGTAACACTGCGTGGTAAAAAGAGACGTGTGATACATGACAGCAGAACCAATCTTTTTCATCTGTTTGACGTCCAGTCGGCACTTATCGGCACGTTGACAATTTAATCTCTTAGAAAGATGCTTGTGTAAGCGTATACGTAAACAAATTTTTACACACAGACGTTAATCAATTTCGGTTTCGTTTGACGGCTCGAGATTGTTGCTCTATTCCGCTAGGTATATTCATAGAATTAGAACTTTAGAAAAGGCACTCCATACAATCGTCAGCGCGAAAATGTGTCACCCTCAAATGAGTGAGCTCACTCATCTGAGAGCAGTGTGCCTTAGGACGCGGTAACAGCCGGACGTGTTTAATTCATTAATTACCGCGTTGTTTTTTTGCTACATTTCGCTCCAGAATGCCGTCGTGTGCCTTCCGACAGTGCAGTAACAACACGAGGAATACAAATAAAGCCAAAGGTGTAATATTTCATACGTAATTACTAAGATTTTATTAATATTTAAATTAATGTCTTCCATTTTAAGAGCAAAATCAAAGCGAAGCGTAAAATGAGCGAAAGAGTAAGTAGTATATGATATTACTGTAAGACAAAAAAGGACGACAATATTTTCTCGATACACATTTTGCATGCAAAAACATTGCTACAGTTTTGACGGCATACGTCGTATCTAAGTATTTTGATATCGTTGGGTATATTAACTTTATGGTCGGGAGTTAAAAATACGTACGCATCGGCGTGGTGTGCGGCAGTGTGTGCGGTAGTGTGTGCGGGTCCGGCGTGTACGGCGTGTACGGCGTGTACGGCGTGTACGGCGTGTACGGCGTGTACGGCGTGTACGGCGTGTGCGGCGTCGTCAGCGGGTAGGTGTCGTTGCGGCTCGCGCCCATCGCCTCCAGCACTTTGGACTTCGGCGCGCAACACTGAGTACCCGCCTTCTTGCATTTGAACACGTCCGTCATTTCAGCGTTACCTGAAATTTGTAAAAAACCATTTAAACGGTGTAATAAAACAAAGGGATAATACTTTTAAGTTTTACCCTCTTACTAATAAAAACTTCTTAAACATGCGTTCAACGTGTGAATAGTTAAACAGGAGTTTTTAAGTTACACACACTTTACACAGAGTCTATACAGAGAAATTTGTATGGAAATGACAGCATCGTTATACAAGCCTTATGTCAAAAAATGATTATTAGTAGAAAAAATCTTATGCACCCTCTATACACGCTGTGTAACTTTTTATTAGTAAGACGGTTAGAGTATATGAGTCCCCTGTATAAAGTTCACTGTGAAAGTATCAGCGCTGAAAGAGTTACTCTTCTATGTTTCTGTAAATGCCCCAACCTACAGTCTGTCAAGATAGAGTAGACGTTGAACTGAATTTTCGAAAGGAAAAATAGTGTTTTTTTCGCCTGTAATGCGAGGCGTCAGACAACGTTCCTACACTTTAAACATAACACTGACACATTTTATTTGATTTCGTTCGGCGTCGTCGTCGTGCATCGTGCCTGTACAGTCAGTACTCACGGAAGCAAGTGAAGGACAGCAGGGACACGATGCAGGAGCCGGGGCAGTCGGGGCACGGGTCGGCGGGCACCGGCGTCGTGCATCGTGCCTGTACAGTCAGTACTCACGGAAGCAGGTGAAGGACAGCAGGGACACGATGCAGGAGCCGGGGCAGTCGGGGCGCGGGTCGGCGGGCACCGGCGTCGTGCATCGTGCCTGTACAGTCAGTACTCACGGAAGCAGGTGAAGGACAGCAGGGACACGATGCAGGAGCCGGGGCAGTCGGGGCGCGGGTCGGCGGGCGCCGGCGTCGTGCATCGTGCCTGTACAGTCAGTACTCACGGAAGCAGGTGAAGGACAGCAGGGACACGATGCAGGAGCCGGGGCAGTCGGGGCGCGGGTCGGCGGGCGCCGGCGTCGTGCATCGTGCCTGTACAGTCAGTACTCACGGAAGCAGGTGAAGGACAGCAGGGACACGATGCAGGAGCCGGGGCAGTCGGGGCGCGGGTCGGCGGGCACCGGCGTCGTGCATCGTGCCTGTACAGTCAGTACTCACGGAAGCAGGTGAAGGACAGCAGGGACACGATGCAGGAGCCGGGGCAGTCGGGGCGCGGGTCGGCGGGCGCCGGCGTCGTGCATCGTGCCTGTACAGTCAGTACTCACGGAAGCAGGTGAAGGACAGCAGGGACACGATGCAGGAGCCGGGGCAGTCGGGGCGCGGGTCGGCGGGCGCCGGCGTCGTGCATCGTGCCTGTACAGTCAGTACTCACGGAAGCAGGTGAAGGACAGCAGGGACACGATGCAGGAGCCGGGGCAGTCGGGGCGCGGGTCGGCGGGCGCCGGCGTCGTGCATCGTGCCTGTACAGTCAGTACTCACGGAAGCAGGTGAAGGACAGCAGGGACACGATGCAGGAGCCGGGGCAGTCGGGGCGCGGGTCGGTGGGCGCCGGCGTCGTGCATCGTGCCTGTACAGTCAGTACTCACGGAAGCAGGTGAAGGACAGCAGGGACACGATGCAGGAGCCGGGGCAGTCGGGGCGCGGGTCGGCGGGCGCCGGCGTCGTGCATCGTGCCTGTACAGTCAGTACTCACGGAAGCAGGTGAAGGACAGCAGGGACACGATGCAGGAGCCGGGGCAGTCGGGGCGCGGGTCGGCGGGCGCCGGCGTCGTGCATCGTGCCTGTACAGTCAGTACTCACGGAAGCAGGTGAAGGACAGCAGGGACACGATGCAGGAGCCGGGGCAGTCGGGGCGCGGGTCGGCGGGCGCCGGCGTCGTCGTCGTCGTGGTTGTCGTCGTCGTCGTAGTACGCGGCGGAATCCTGCGACAAATGCATCGTGATTAAGTTTTTTATTAATAATTTGCAACAAATGTCGTTTACATTTCTTGCAAATAAATGATTATAAATTTTTTTATAATTTAATAAATGATTATATTTAATAAAATAAATAAATTAAATTTAATAAATGATTATAAGTACCGCGGAAGCAACTCTGTCGTGGAAATGTTGAAGTAATGTAGCCTACATGGAAACGGCAACCACCGCGCGCTATAAGCTGAAGTCCACGCGGACGGAGTCGCGGGCAACAGCTAGTTAAGTATATAATGCAACTTACTAAGGGTGCTTACTGCTTACACACGCCGTGTAAGCACCCTAAAGTATAATACAAGGTCTGCTTTTCTTAGTACAGCACATTGTATAATCATTGTATGAAAAATAATTTTGAGCGGTTCAAAAGACTCCGTCCGCGTGGACTTCAGCATATAGCGCGCGGTGGTTGCCGTTTCCATGTAGGCTACATTACTGCAACATTTCCACGACAGAGTTGCTTCCGCGGTACGCATACTTCAAACTTGAATTTTTACAGACAGACATACACGCACACGTCACACTTAAAACGCCCCTCTTTTTGCGTCGGGGGTTAAAAACTGGGGGCAAATTTCAACTCTTCTTAAAACTTCAAAAAAAAAAACGTGAAAGGATTTCTTTATCCTTACCATCTCTTACAGAAACACGTTTGAGTTAGCGCTTGTGTAGGTGACGTACAGCGCCATCTATTATGATTTTTTGGAACTAACTTAATTTGAACTTTACGCATAAACACCCCCAACAACCCCCTTTTCCAGTTAAAAAGTAGCCTATGTCCTTTCTCAGGCAATCGGTTCAGTAGTTATGGCGTGAAAGCGAGACAGACAGACGGACAGACAGGCAGACAGACAGAGATACTTTCGCATTTATAATATTAGTATAGAAGTATAGATATCGATATAGATATAGATGAGTAAGGGGGAAAATGGCGGCTTATTATACCTGGTGTTGTCGCAGCACACGAAGTTGCTAAGCTTGCAGTGAGTGTTGGCGATGAGGACGGCGGGCCGCTCGCAGAACCCGGCCACGATGCTCGGCAGGCAGTAGCCCGGGCACTGTGGGAGAGGCGCCTGGAAATTACATAAACTATAGTTAACATACATCCAAAAACAAGCTTTATGGGTACGGTTTATATGCGTTCGCCGTAACGCACGGTTTAGCGGCTACAGATGTTTCTGAGATGAAATGAAATGACATCAGTGGACTACGGCCTGATCTTCCTTTTCGGCCGCCACGCACATCCCCGAGGGCCGGTGGGCGCTACACTGTGGCCGGCGGCCGCGACACTCACGGGGGTGGTCGGGCGCGTGGTGGTCGGCCGGCGCGTGGTCTCCTCTATGAGGCAGCAGGTGCCCTCGTCGGGGCAGGTCGCGTCCTCGTCCACGCGGTCGCACAGCAGCGCGAACATGCCGCTGATGCAGTCGCCGCGACACTTGTGGCCCTTGTGCTTCGGAGCATGGGTCGTCGTCATCTAGAATTGAAACAAAATATTTATGTTATTTATGTCAATAACAACAGCAATAAATTAAGAAAAAAACCTTTACGCTCAGAACACTCTCGATTTTCAGCTTTTAAACAAAAAAAAACTAGATCAAAACTAGGTCCACCTGTTAAGATGCTACAAAGCCATGGACACACACACACACATACGAACGTGCTGCCGCGGATACGCCGCAAACACGTCACGGACCTCGCACATTCGTCCGCACAGCGCGTACGGTGTAAACGGTGCGGACATGTGTGCGATTAGCTTTCAGAATCAGAATCATTTATTTCAGGAAATTAGTACATACAGAAGTTGTTATAATCTATAAGTGGATCACAATGTCAGCCTTTGGGGCGTAGCATTAATAAACAATGATAATATTATTTAAATCCAGTCTACACTCTCACCGCCGTAGTAGGCCGCTTCGTGACATGCTTCTTCTCATTAGGCACCACGAGGCCCGGCGGCCGTCGGTCGCCGTAGCTGTCCTTGGACACGCAGCACTGACGGCCCGACACACACAACTCGCCCGTCGTCAGGTACGCCTCGCAGTATAGAGTGAGGTGGGACTCCACGCATACGCCCGGACAGCCTAGGTTACCTGTAATATGGTATAGATAGGGTTAAGAAATGGCCGAGTGCGACTTGGACTCGCGCACGAAGGGTTTCTCGCCATTGATTGATATAGAATAAAAATACTTTGTATAAAACGGATTTTTTTTTGGCCCTCCTTTAATAAATATTTTATTTTAATATTATTAGTCATAAATAAAGTAAAAAATACAACTAAGTATTTTGAGAACACAGAAATGCCTACATGTTGCCATTATTGATATCGAACAAGGAACAAACGACAAAAAATTGGTATGGAGATATTTTGAGTTACGGGAAAGGACATAGGATATATTTTATCCCGGTAAAATCTACGGCACCCGCTCGATAAACTAATTTTGGCACAGCGGAGTTGCGGGTCTCATCTAGTTAGTTTATGCGCGTTATAGTACAGACTACAATGTCAATATCTACTTTAAGGCGGTCCCCCTACGGAGATGCAGTAATTTACCGCTTTTTAGAGCTTTATAACTCATAATTTGAAAGCTACAAAATTATAATAAAAATACACCAATAATCTTCAGTATACGAACATTCCTTTACACGTTATTAATTTCCTATTTTTGTTTATTCTACTCATGATAATATCAGCTTCCAAAGTAAAACCAATTTATTAAAATTCAAGCATACATTCAGCGTCTCCCTAGTATTTACAAATTACTTTTATTTGAAACACACGCCAATAGATCGGCAATATCATAAACTTTTTTTTTTTGTTAATTCGTCCCGGTCGGGACAGGCAAAGGTCATAAACTACATATTCCACGTTTTAATTTTTTTTAGGTCAATTTTGAACTAAGATAAGTATAAAAAATAGGGTTTTGGTGCTATCTCGGCAACGCGGCAAATGTATGGTCAAGGTCGTTCGCTCGGGGGACGGCCTAAAGCTTTTACTATTCTTTCTTGTCTCATTTAGAATATCGTGCTTTAATTTTAAGTCCATAATATTTCATGATACAACTGCTACCCTATATCACAAGTGATGACCTATATCGTGTACCTAATAATTACCACTGTCTTTGTATTTGTCGGGCGGCCTCGTCGTATAGTCGTCGTCGTCGTCGTCCGCTTCTGTCGTCGTGTAGCGCGTCGTGTAGCGCGTCGTGAACGGCCGACGAGTCGTCGTCGTGTCGTTGCCTGTAAATTAATAATAACTCCATTATTACAGCTTGGCAAAGAAGAGTGGATTAAATGAGGGCGCTTTTCTTTAAATACAGCCAACCCTACGCTTCGCTTTTAAAATAATTTGTAAAAATATAAATAAAAAGGTGGATCCTTTAAACTTTATTCCCAACCTTTTTGAGCCACATACCCCTAGGAAATGAAGTACAGTTTTCACGGACACGGTGTCCCCTCACCAATGTGACCACTGACCATCCGTGTGGCGGCCTCGTGCCGCGCCGCGCCGGACCGGATGGACCGGACCACGAGGATTTTTTTCGATTTACGAGTTTCATACTCAATTTTTTATAAATATGTACATACTATTTTTTATGAAAAAAAAAGTTAGTTTTTATAAAAAAAGAGTATAAGGTCTGCCCTAAATCCGCTCGCCAACGGCTAGTATGATGGCTTACCTATGGGCTCGTCGACGCAGCATTTCATGGAGGGGTTGGGACACTCGACCTCCTCCAGCACGTTGGAGCAGATGAGCGAGGCGAGCGCGTGCATGCACACCCCGGGGCAGTTCTTCGCGTCCACCTGCGTGTCCAACGTGTCCAGCAGACCTGCAAATTTAAAACAATGTTATAAGTTTAGTTGCTGTCCCGGCAAACGTTGTTTTGCCACATAGTTTTTCGCCCATATTATTTTATTATTGAAGTGACTAAATAAGTATGGCACCATGGCAACGTCCATTGCATCGCTATCCCGTCGCACAAACAATGGTCGCCGTCGGTCTCGAGTTGTAATAATTTACTATTATTTATTCAACAAATGCACTTATCAATATAAAAAGTAGCCAGTAGCCGATTCTCAGACCTACTGAATATGCATATACAATTTGGTAAAAATCCGTTTCGGAGGAGTACGGTAACTAACATTGTGACACGAGAATTTTATATATAAGATGTAGTTGTATGTACTATGTAGTGAGTTATGTTAGCCGGCCCCTAGACGATCAATTGTATTGTGCAATATCACGATTCACGCTTCAATTTTATTGAAGAGTTTATTTGACAGTTGGATTGAAGGCGCGCGATGTTCAATATCAACCCTAGACGGTCAATAATATTACGCAACACGTGATATTGCGCAAAAAAATTGCTCGTCTAGGGGCGACTAACCCTAAATTGTCGATTTTATAATTTATTTTTATACTTGAAAATAAGCCCTGAATTTTTCATTTTCTAAACATAGATACTACATTATATTTCCGATAATCCGACCTAGCGAAAACACGATATCTTAAAATTTTCTCGATAGAAAAAAAATCACAAAGATGCATCTAATTTTTCACGAATTTTTTATATATTGACATAACCGTGCATTAAACTAAGTTAATATTTTAACAGATTGTATAAAATTCTATCATTGAGACACTGACCTGGCGGATTTTTAAAATGTTGTATATTTATCGAGTTATTAAGAAAAAACTAACTTGGCGATGATTCCGCGTCGTCCTTTTTCACCTGGCATATGAAAGACGGGCGTGAGTGTGAAGAGAGATGATGATTGATATTTTGCGTTAGTCGCTCTCTTAAGTTGATTGTCTGTTCGTTTGCCTTTTTATTAATTCTGGTCTCAGACTGTGTATGTCCCTTGTGTGTTTCATAAAGATGCGTTAATATGTTATTTGTTTTAATTTTTATTTTAAACTAGATGACGTGTGAACTTCGTATAACTATGTATAACTTACTTACCTACTTATTTTCTCACCGTACACACCTTCCCTGCAGTTAATTTTTTTTTTTTTGCAAGAATAATACTTATTAGCCAAATCGGTCGCCAGGATCGACAGCGGTAGCGACGACGATAACGGCAATACCCTTTGTTATTTTGTTATGATCTCAATTGCAATGGAGTCAGAGGAACATGCTAAAGCTGTGCACTCGCAAATAAATAAATCAGAATAAAATAGGAGTAGGAAGTTACAAAAGGTTTCGTGAAATCAATTGAGGACTCTTCATTCTTGGCGCTAGTGACTTATTACTTTCGTCGACTCGCACATGGACTATCGTACGTATTCGCAAAATTACGGTCAGCAGAATTGATTTATTTTAATTCGTTTTATTTTTAACTGTTTTAATTGTTTCAATGACAGCTTCTGAATTCACTTAACTATAGTCCAAGTCTTAAGAACAACGACCACTGACACGAAAATCTTAACACAGATTATTATTATTATTATCGCTATTCAAGATGACCCGGCGAACTTCGTATCACACTCCAGCAGCCTTAGCATGGCCACAGTAGAAATGCGAAAGTATAAAAACACTGCGGAGATAAACTGAAGGTACCGTTTCGATCTTTACCGCAGCTAACCGCGACCGACAAAAATTCAAATAATATGCCACTATAAGAAATAGAATATATAGTCTATCTCATAAAGTGGCATTTTATTTGAATTTATAGAATATAATCTATGTCATAAAGTGGCATTTTATTTTAATATATAGACTATAATAGTCTATGTCATAAAGTGGCATTTTATTTGATTTTATGTCGGTTGCGGTTAACCGCGGTAAAGATCGGAACGGTATTACCTTCAGTTTATAATGTGGCCATGCTAAGGCTGCTGATACGAACTTTTTCTGAATTTCCAAAAATATTTCAAGTCCATGCCCTAGGTCATGAATAGGGCATCGAAACCCGGACCCAATTTTCAAAACCCGGGTTTCGGGTTTTTTGTTTGATGAAAACCGGGTACCCGGGTTTTTCGGGTTTTATCGGGTTTTTTAACAATTCAACAATTAACAATGCGAAAATACTTTACACATGATTTTCTGCGATTGCCATTACCTATCCAGTAAAATACTATTTAAATATCATTGTCTGGGGTCGCAGCAGTGCCCAACCAATTCTCGAGTAAGCTGGCACGGCCGTATCATACTTTTATCGATGCGACTATTTTACCTCTCCTATATTTTGGATCTTATCAAAGCTAGGGATTAAGATTTTCGGGCCAAGATTAAGTATTACAACAAGCTTCACCTCCAAATTACATATATTATTTAATGTATTTGTATTTTATGAAATATATTAAAATGTATCCAGAATTTTTGAAGACATTAAATGGAAGAATAACCTTAAATATAAAACGTATGCCAACAAATCTTTATTTAATCTTTTACATTTTTATTGCTGATTGTCAAATTATTAATAATCATTTAGTCCTAATTGATGTTGGCATACTTTATTCCTGTAATTAAATTTTTGTGCCTAGTTTTTACCTGAAATTGCCTTTTGTTTGCCTTGCTACGGTATGAAGCCGAATGTTCTTTGCAATTTAAGGTAAGTTTTCGCTGTCATCTAACTTACTGGAAAATCTTACATTACTGAAAAATCTTACATTACACTACACCTCAAAGCTTTTTGTAGTTATTAGTTCTAGTCACAATAGACAGAATTCATGTCAGATAACCATGTAATTGATCAGAACAGACCACGTGGCAAATGCGGAAGGATGCTTTTAATGAGTTTGGAAGATTAACCATGGTGGCATGGTGTTACACACAAGAAATTGTCTCTGGCGCTGAAACTGATAAAAATTCGGCTTATATTTCATCTGGGTTCACTAAAATCACGTGTTTTAATAATTCCGCCGTGAGTATGACATCCACGTACGGCAAAGGTAAGCCATCATTCGTCCTATTATGTGTTACCAACATCAGTCTCTCAAGCAATGAAAAGCAATCTGCCGCATTTGCCAGACTGCAATACTGGAATATAAAATGGTTTCACATCATACTTGATGGAAACTCCTCTGCATGGTTTTATCAGTTTCTAAGGGCTCTCTTGGAACCTTTTTACTGATTGTTTTATCTTAATATTGTCGTTATTTTTTATATTGTGAATATAACAAATAATGACAAAAAGCATAACGACAAATAAAAATCTCTTTTAAGGTTTTTAGTAAGTTAGACGACTGAAAATAATGACTTTAAATTGCAAAAAAGACTGGGCGTCATACCACAGCAGGGCAGAAAAAATATTTTTTAGTAAAAATACTGTATGCCAAACATCGATCAGTATAAATTATTACTATTTATTTGAATATCAGCAATAAAAATATCTCATTCAAATGAAAATTTCAGTTTATAAAACGAAATAAAGATTTGTTGACTTATCATTGATTTTTTATGACTGTAGAATTCCGAATTTTATCGTTTCTAAAACAATCATAGATATATGATTGTTTTAGAAACAATAAAATTCGGAAAAGTGTTTTAATAATAATATGTTTTATTAAATACCTTGTTCCATACACACTGCCTTCAAAAATTCCTGACAGGTTTTTAGATATTCCAAAAATACAATAACCCTAAGACTTTGTTGATGGGTGTATTTTATCAGCAACGGTCCATACAAGTTCCTACGTTTTGTCACTAACTAGTGACTTGCCCATCATCAAAAGTCTACGGTACTTTCAGCAGACTTAGAACCCTTTGAAGCTGTCCACACTTTATTTTGTAAGCCTTTGATCACATAATAGAGAAAACTGTGGTCAATCACTAAATATTGATTGAAAACTATAAAATAAGTTTAACAAGACTTGCTTCTATGAAATTTGAAAACTTTTTGCGATGGATAGATTGTTTGAAGAGACTTGGCTTTTTTTACATTAAATAGTTTTGGTAGGATTTTCAAAATATTATTATTTATAAATATTTTTGTGACAATTAGTCTTTAATGCTCTTGAAACGAAACTTTTAGGTACTTTAAAATATTATATTTTGTTTAATTATGACCAATAGAAATAATTAAATCTATACTAATTATATTATAAAAATAAAGAATTTGTATGTTAGTTTGTTATAAATACCTTAAATCAGGTCTTGCCTTTAATAATTATCAAAAAAAACGAAAAACCCGAAAAGCTCGAAAAACCCGGGTTCCATTTTTGAAACCCGGGTTTTTTCGTGATCCCCAAAACCCGGGTTTTCCCGGGTTTTCGGGTTTCGGGAAAACCCGGTCTCGATGCCCTAGTCATGAAGTGGCGTTTCATTTGAATTTTTGTAGGTTACGGCTCGCTTGTCGCGAGTATCGGACCTTACTCCTTAAGGCCTGATTACATACACCTACCGAGTAGAGTGGCGAGACAGTGCTATAGGCCAATTTGATTGGCCGAGAGCACTGTCTCGCCACCAGAGCCGGATTTATATTTTTTATGAGTATAGACCACTTTATTTTTGCCGCCCCTATGTACGAATTCTGCCGCCATCCTAGGACGCTGCCGCCCATAGGCCATGGCCTAAACTGCCTAAACATAAATCCAGAGCTCAGAGCTGCCCGCCACTCTACTGGGAAGGTATAACATAGCCTTTAGTTCCGCTGCTGTCGCTACTCGGCACACGCGGCTCGCATACGCGAGTGGCGGATTCGCCGGCGCGGGCGCCGCGAACGTTCTCAGCTTTCCCCAGGGAATAGCTAATTAGCTGCTAGCTTGATATGACCTGCTGGCAGTTGCGGTAGGCTCTACCGTAACCGCTACTCAGCCTTAAGCATGGAGCACCATGGGGTTTTAGTGGGTAGACCCCATGGGGAGTCCCACACACCCCGGTCCCCGGCCAATGTCCTCAATGCGCCGTGGATGCGTAAAGCATTTCCCCATGTAAAAAAAGTTGATGTGACCTGCTCCAGGCTTCGGAACTTAATGATGATGACCAAGACGATACAAAAGTGACTATGTATGGCATGGACCTAACGGCCGCAATCAGAGACATACAGAACTTCAATTTAATAAAGGGTTTGACAAATTTAATAATACGTATCGGGCTGAGGTATGTCAAAATCTTTAATCAAAATTCTTAATTACAGATAAGCAAATAATGTCTCTGAAACGATGAAGACGCCTATTACAGTTTTCGTGTAGCGAGTAAAGTAGATTGTGGAAATCTGCTTGGTGGGTGATAGCCGCAAAGGAAGATCGCCGACCGAGCGAGGTTTATGCTCAGTCAGGTTGAAAACTACTGAGTACTGACGTAATTTTGGATGTACAACAAATATAACGCAAAGGTTCGAGCAAAGGGCGTTACTAGCACAATACAGTAAATTATAATCCGACAATAATCCATTATCCGACATGTTGCACACGTCATATCAGAATATTGACAGAAACGTTGTCAAACGTCGAACAAAAATTTTTGTTTACTGTCTGTGCTGGTGCTGCCTCTAGCGTCAAAACATTGCAGTAATATATTCTACCAGATAACGCCCGCAACTCCGATGCGCCAAAATTCGTTTATCGCGCGGAAACCGTACAATTTTACAAAATAAAAAGTTCCCTATGTCCTTTCCCGGGACTCTTAAGTTTCTCCAACCAAATTTCATCAAAATCGCTTCAGCGGTTAGGGCGTGAAGAGGTAGCAGACAAACCGACAGACACACTTTCGTATTTATAATATTAGTATGGATTTTTGCCACATTATCGTGGCGACGCGTCACCCGCCACGATCGCCGCGTATCAATAACGGACACGTATGATGGAGCCGGCCGGTTATTTAACTGTGCTTCTAACCCAAAAACACGTTCGTCCGACATACCGTCCCGTTACGTCCTCCGATAAAAACGAAAGGAAAAAATATAGGCCACGCATACCGATTACACAGCTAGAGAATAATACTGCTGACGATGTTATTATTCTCTGCTGCAAATACTAGATTTATATGCGTCCGCCCGAGCGCGCGGTTTGGCGGCTACATCGCGTGATCACAAGCAATAGGCTACTTGACCTATATTCAATTTCATTGAACAAATGCATATTTCTAGTAGAACTTGGCCTAGGAAACCGTATTTCACCCTTATCATCAAATAAAAGCTTATGATTGATAAATAAAGTAGAGTTGAAAATATGATTTTATATTTTTTTATTTGTACTGACGAAAACGCTTTTGCGGTACTTCCGATTTGGATGTGACGTCATCACACTAGTAATTTAATATCTTTTATTTATCGCGCTCGTTATATGTAAGTTTATTTGTACATAAATAATGAGAATAAGCCTAGAAAGATTTGTAAAACATATTTTCTTGAATAATTCAAATAAAACATCAGTTTTATATTATCTCCATTTATTGTAGTTGGAAAATGAAATGGCCAAAACTTTTCTCCAAAAGTTTTCAACATTACAAATGATTTCTAAATTCTTTCCTAATTTTTTGGCACTGTTAGACTCGTACGTTTAGCACATAATTTTTTTTTCAATAAAGTATAAAATATATGTAATTGATTGTACTGTTGGTTCTTGGTGGAAATTCATGTTGAACACTAATAAAACACAATTTTCCGTGCACTTTTTCCACTATATTAAGAAATAATTATAAATTTTAACAAATTACACGACCGGTTTCGTAATCTTAATATAGTTTCTTAATATAGTGGAAAAAGTGCACGGAAAATTGTGTTTTATTAGTGTTTAAGTATAAAATACAAAAAAATATGACGTAACACTATGGCGGACAGTGTTTTCGGCGCCATTTAAAATGCATATTTTTCAATCAACATTTTTATGGGTTTCTACTGCTTAAGATATTAATTTTTTTTTTTTTTTGGTGAAAATGAATGATTAAGAAGCGATAAGCATGAAGAAAAAAGTAGGTCAAGTAGCCTATTGTATGTAACGATTGAGGCTTGATTTATATGCAACATAATATGGTACTTGTTTAAATGTTATTGACCTTGCAATAAAATACAGTAAATCAAGCGTTATTTAAGCTTAACTTGAGTCTTGACGATATTAGACCCTAAAGCAGTGTAGTGTGCCCGATTTTAAGGCATGTATTCACTTTGATTACTTAGTGATAAGTGCAGGTGATTAGTGCAAGTGATTAGTAATCAGGAGAAAGTTAGTCTAATTCCTTTCTATATACAAGGTGTAACAAAACTAAGTGATAATACTTTAGGGTGTGTATTAGTCCCCTATATTCAGTTCAATGTCAAAGTAGCAGCGTTGAAAGATGACCTTTTTTTCGACTTTTGTATGAGAAAATTCCTGAAGCTGGGGCGTTTGCCCTGGATACAAAACACAAAAAAATGGTCTTTCAGCGCTGCTATTTTCACAATGAACTCTCTACAAGGATCTCAAAACCCCAGAAACTGAGCATAGATAATGTACAGCATGCGCAGGCGCAGGCGGCAGGACTATTATTTATCGTATTGGTCCACCTGCGAAGAGTGTACCGTTGGTGACCCCGTCGCCCGCCGGTGAAATCGACCGCCGAAAACGAAAGTACACTCACCCCTACCAATACATGACACTATTGTTTTAACTATAGCTTTGTGACTCATATCCATACTAATTATATTATAAATACGACGCGATGCGATGCGATTCTAATCCTTACTAACATTATAAATGCGAAAGTGTACTCTGTCTGTCTGATACCTCTTCACCCTTGAATTTGGTATGGAGATAGTTCCGGGAAAAGATATATGATACTTTTTATACCGGAAAAATGTACGGTTCCTACGCAATAAATGGATTTTAGCGCAACAGAGTTGCGGACGATAACGAATTAAAAATGTTAGTTACTTCATCCACTCATGTCTTCAATTCACAAAATGAACTTATGGTACTTTTGACATTCCACAATACAAACAATTCAGATTATTGCTTTTGTCGTTTGGTAAATTTTTAATTTAACAGAATCAGATGGTTGTTAATTGTTATTGATTAATCTATCATGAATGGTTCATACGAAAGACTTCGACGAGGCCGCTGCCCGTCCAAACTCTCATTAAAATGTGGAGTGCCACAATACTAGCTCCAATCTTTTATATATTATCTTATAATGATGTAATTTGTACGAAGAAATAAGTCTATTTTTTGTTAAATATAATTATTGCTAACTTTTAATTGTGCTTATAAACTTTATGAAGTCTTCATTGCATAGACCACTAGACAATTAAATTAGTTTTCCTCATACTGTTTCAACGCTCTACTTGTTAAGTACCTTTATCATAGAATTCGGTCATAATGCCAAATTTTTCATTGCATTAAGAAAGTAAAACGTATTTAAAATCTTAATTTAGTTTTGTCAATCAGAGCACATCTTCCACACTAGGTTAATTGGTTAGTAATTAATTATTTATAATACCTCATTTTACTAGCATTAATATGATAATGTGGGATATATCATATGTGTGGTGGCCGCAAAGGAAGATCTTCCGACCGAGCGAGGTGTTATGCTCGGTCAGGCCGGAGCCCACGTGATACATTTCAGCTGTCGTATTTATTTATTTATTTATTTATTCATTCAGGTATAATTACAGACAACAGAATAATACATTTACATAAAATTAAAAAATACAACTAATCACATTCAGACTGAAGTCCAATTACAATTATACACATCGTTGCACTCATTAAAATTATTACTGTAATATAATAAAAAAAATAATTGGTAAAAAGTACATGCTCAACAAAAACATAATATAAATTAAATAATGACAATAATATAACTTAGTACAACTCATTGACTTAAAATTTATAAAAATAATATAAAAGGTATAATATACCGACGCACTTAGAAAACTTCGATAGCGCGATGCACGAATAAGGCGCTAATTGTGGGTACCGCCACAATAATAATTGAAGACATGAGTGGATGAAGAAGGTAACTACATAATTTGAAAACTGTTGTTTTTTGCATAAATAGAGGCTTTAGGACCGAGATTTCATAATACGGACGCTCGGAAAACATCGTGAGGAAACCCGCACATGTTTAGTCCCAGACGTATTGACCTGTTCATACCTCTGGACTAGGCCGACTATGTTGCGACTTGCGAGATTGCCACAGCCCACAGGTGTGTGCTTGGCCGAAATTTAAAATCTTGTCCTAGTCACTACAGTATTTGATGAATGGTTACTACTTCACTCTGAAAATCCATACCAATCGACAATCCATACTAATATTATAAATGCGACAGTGTGTCTGTCTATCCATCTGCCTGCCTACCTGTCTATCTGTTTGCCTGTCTGTCTGTCAGGTAGGTTGGAGGAGGTAACAACCTCTTCACGCCCGACCCCTTAACCGATTTTGCTGAAATTTGATATCGAGATACTTATAATTCCCGGGAAAGGGCATGGGATAATTTCCATCCTGGAAAATGAACGGTTCCCGGCGTCCAACGAATTTGGGCGCAACGGAATTGCGAGCATCATCTAACCCATACTAATATTATAAATGCGACAGTGTGTGTGTTTGTTACCTCTTCACACCCAAACCGCTAAACCGATTTTGCTGAAATATATGCTGTATAAATCATCCACAACGGATGCAAAGGCCTTGTTTATAAGTGAGTGAGAAAGTACATCCCGTGTGGAACTCTTGTTTACTGCAATACTAGAAAGTTAGCCGGCCAATACGAAAGGATCTATAGGTACTTACGTTACAATTCGTTTTGATCTTTTAAACCTTGTTAAATGTTAGTTATGACTTATGAGATTCGAACTACTATAACCATCCATATCCATACTAATAATAATAATACTCCCCACACCGGTTTCGGTGACGGTGGCCGGTTTCATTGAAACCAGGCCAGGTACGCAGGAGTAATTTTATAGTGCCCAGGTGTGTGCGCAGTACACCGACACGACTGGCGAGAGATCAGGCGCAGGACCGACTTTTTGCATGCCCATCCGACGCATGGATCATCTTACTTGTCAGACAATCAGATGATCAGCCTGCATTGTCCTATCGGTATGGAACCCACGACCTCCGAGTCAAGAGCGACGCTCTAGACCACTGGACCACGGAGGTGTTATCCATACTAATATTATAAATGCGAAAGTGTGTCTGTCTTGTTTGTCGGTCTGTTATCTCTTTACGCTTAAATTGCTGACCCGATTTCGCTGAGATTTGATATGGAGATACCTTAGTCCCGGGAAAACATATTGGATACTTAAATACCCGAAAAATGTACGGTTCCCGCGCGATAAACGAATTTTGGCGCAACGAAGTTGCGGGCGTCATCTAGTCTATCTACCAACACATCAGTAAAAAACACCACGTCAGTCTTACCTCGTGGTAAGTTCTGAAAGCAATTCTATTTCCTATGGAGTCTAGCGCGCTGCGCGCTAGGAACTTCCGTGCCTTCAAGCGTTTTTGTCACAATTATTATTGGCAACAGTCAAACACAATAAACTCTAATATTAACTTAGCTTTAGCTTAGGAGTCACAATTATTAACCTTATTTCCGTGGTGCTCCCCCTTAAGAGGCCGGGTGCCATCGAAATTTTCATACATACGTAATACCAAAATCATTTTCTCATACGAAAATATTTAACATGTTTGAGTTATTTTTCAGCTTAAAATAGTAATTACCTAGGTTCCTACACAAAAATGTACTACAAAATATTTAAACACTAAAAAAAAATTTTGTGTTTAATTATTTTATAGAAAATTTACTACTAAATATTTAACCACTAAAAATATAGTAAGACACTAAATATATATATAAATAAATAGTTAATTTACTACAAAATTATTTAATACTAAAAAATATTTTTTAAACTTTAAATATTTTGTAGTAAACTTACTATTTATTTATATATTTTTAGTGTTTTACAATATTTTTTAGTGTTTTAATATTTTTTAGTAAATTTTTGTGCAGGAACCTAGGTAATTACTATTTTAAGCTGAAAAGTAACTTAAAAATGTTAAAGATTTTCGTATGAGAAAATGATTTTGGTATTACGTATGTATGAAAATTTCGATGTCACCCGGCCCCTTAAGTTCTTTGAACTTCGGTCATTGCAACTTTGTGCTGTCTCCCGCTTTTATGGGGAGGGAAATTGGAATTCTTCCTACTCCTCCTTTTAGCCTTAGCATGTCCCTCGGGCTGCCTGAGATCATATCAACGGGTTTTCGTGGTTGGATACCGCTGTCGATCCTGGCGACACAGGAGATACAGTTGTGGGAATGTGTGGTAGGCCAACGCCCGTTTAAAAAAAAGTCCAGACTCTAGGCACATGTAATACTGTATGCGCTAAGTCATCGTCACCAAAGCTATTCATAATTAAGTACCGTTATCAAATGTCTGGGTCTACTCAAACACGAAATTACCTAACTTGAATCACACGCGCCCGCGGGGGGAGGCGGGCAGGGGGGGACGAGGTGAAAGTCAGACGTGAGTGACGTCACCTCTTTCCAATAACCACCATCAATGACATGATGCAATACGCACGGGGCCTCAATATTTTTGGCTTTAAATGTTTAAGCTATAACCTTATAGTAAAACAGACAAAGCAAATGAGGTGATTGATCATTTGCTTTGTCATGAAATTTTACGTCGAATCCTATTCAAGCAAAATGACAATTATTACCTAAGCATTTTATGGTGGTTTTCATATTTATCCCCTTATTTTTCGTGGCTTTGGTTTTAATTACTTTAAAAATAATTATAAATACATATTAAACACTACTAGGTACATCTAAATCTGAGTTACAAGAATTCGGTTGTAGGTAAATAAGAGATAGATGTAAAAGGGATTAAACTTTAGTTGTAATTGAAATTAATCAAAGAAAAAATATTATCCTTAAACGCTTGAAAGTTTAATTAATACGTATTCAATCCCTGTACAAACATAATATGTGGCGACAAGTGAAAAGTTCTCAAAATCGGTCTAAAAATGATAAATCTGAATTAAATTATAAAATTAAGTATTGTACTAACTATAGGTCTACCAGAATCTGATGGCAAAAAGTGAGAAAATAAATTGACTCTAGCAATACCGGTATTGCTAGATCAAAATGTTTTATTCCAATTACCCCGGGGTAATTGGAATAAAACATTTTGATCCTTTTTTTTTTCTAATGGCGGCTGATTCTGTGTGTTAAACATGCAAATATAAAAATGTATCCAATGATCAAGGATATTTTTTGAAAATCTGCTGTCAAAAATTGCCATCAGATTCTGGTAGACCTATACCTACTACGATTACAGCTATGGAAAAGTTAAAGATTTGACATTACAGGAACCGAAAAAGGCACCATTGTTCCTTCTCTAAACTCAAAAAAAAATAAATTATGCGGCTTAAGGAGAAGACATATTTAACACGGTCACCGATGAATTCAATATGTGCATATCTTTTTGTAAGAAAAATGATTTTACAAAAGGCATTTTCAAAACCAAGAATCTTCTGACTTATCAGCAAAACAGTATCGTCTGAAAATCTCTGTTTTTATTCTATTTCTCGTTGAGATTATGAGAATTAGGAATTTAAATTCTTGGATAAAAGAAACGATGATCAACAGAATTAAACTGAAAGTGAAATACCACAGGTGCACGTACGTACAGACTACAGGCACGCAAATTATTATATTAACATGAAATTATTTATTGCTTAGATCCCGTTAAAGATATAATAGCGTAATGATACGATACTAAAATTAATTATGTAACTATTCATGTCTTAGATTTAATAAGTATCAATAAAGAAGTCCAGGCCTTATAAATAGGCTGTATAGGCCGTGGCTTAGGGGAGCGGCAGATTTCGTACAGCTTGGCAAAGAAGAGTCTGACGCGGTGACAGCTGGAACTTAGAGTTTTTATTTATGACAACACTACATTACTTGTCAACTCTAGTATATATTGTGTCAAAATCGAAGCGTAGGGTTGCCTATATTTAAATAAAAGCGCCCTCATTTAATCCACACTCTTCTTTGCCAAGCTGTACATGGGGCGGCGGAAATAAAGTGGCCTACACTTATAAAAAATATAAATTCGGTCCTGCAATGAAGGAGAAAGAAGAGAAGAGAGAACTAATCAGTGGTTGCTTACACGATGCTACAAAATACAAAATATACAAATTAATGCTACTTGATGCTGAATATGTTTACAATGCTCATCCAAATGCCAATGGCTGGCTCCTTGTACTGTATCAATAGATATTAGTTAATGTAAATTAGGACATACCTATGTAGATAAGTTCGCAGGAAAATACCTACTTCTTCTAATATGTATATAAAATTATTATATATTTTAAGACGAGAATTTTATATAATATTATATAAAATTCTCGTGTCACGGGGTGCGTGGTTGAACTCCTCTGAAACGGCTAGTGGATGATCTGACGATTTTTATCAATTTGATTTTCAGTAAGCAACATTATTTTTTTTATTTAATGGCGCTTTGCGAACTAGTTCAAAACACATGCTCAGACGGTCAGACCTCAGTAGCCACCAATTTAGTAAAGTTTGGTTTGAAAGATGTGCTATTTGTTTATTTTAAATTAATGTATCGAATATTTCATCAAATAACTTTGGCACTTAAATAGTAAAATGTCTGAGCAAGTAGAAAAATAAGGAAAATCAATGGCATTAATATAGTAACCTTATTTTTGTGTTTGGTTATTTACATGTATTTTTTTTGTGTTAGTTTGTTTATTTTAGTAGTTTTTTTTTTTTGTTTATTTTAGTGTGTATTGCCTTAATGTGCGAATAAAGCATTATTTATCTATTAATTTGGACGATTCGTTTATATTCATACTACTATCATTCTTAGCACTCAGATCAAAATGTACTGTAACAGAGTATAGATCACCACGTGGCGATATGATGCTGATTGCTGCTTTCTCGAGGGTGAACGGCCGAGGAGTCGGACTGCTTGGCCGTGACCAAACGTCACATACGTTCATCTGATCAGCGCATCGTCATGGACCATTAAGGTCCCTATCAGGCAAAGGCTGTTTGTATATCTTTTAAGGCTGCTTCTATACAATATTATGTCCCAACTCCAGTGTCCGAGCCTTTAATGTTATTATGTATCGCATATTTTATCGATAAATTGGCTCTCAAATTTGTTCTCGTGTTAGCCACATTTAACTTGGTTAAATTAGAAAAGTATGATTATAGTTATCGACCTGTGAGAATATGCGTGGAGGCCGCAAGAAGAGGCCGAAGATCTTCTGTCAACTGAGGTGATATACTCGGTCAAGACAAAGCCCACTAGATTTTCGATAGCATTTAAAATCTTGGCACTCGAATTGCCAGTGCCAGGGAGTTGCAGTGAATCGGAACTGTTGCAGTGAATCGGAACTGTTGCAGTGAAGTCCCAGTGAGTCGGAACTATGTATGATGCTAGCACGGGCTTCGGCTTCTGACCGAGCAAACCTGCTCCCTCGGTCGGAAGATCTTCCTTTGCGGCCGCTACTCATGTTCCCGCAGGTCGGAACAAAAATCATACTTTTCTAGAGAATGGCATAACTAACACCAAGTCACCGTCACAGACGCCTTTATGAAAATATTTTTAACCGACTTCAAAAAAGGAGGTTATCAATTCGACCCGTATGTATGTAATATTTTCAGAACTGCGCAGTTTTCGTATATTAATAGTCTTTAAAAGCATCTGAACAAATGTGCCAAATTTTAAAAGTGTAATGTATGTATGTTTTTATGTTTGTGTTCGCATATCTCTGGCACTACCATTCCGATTTCAGTAATTCTTTTTTTTTTGTTGTACTAGGTATTATTCAACTTAGGGAATAGTGCAAGTTTCATCAAAATCGGTTCAGTAGTTTTGGAGATAGGGAGTTTAAATTATCAATTACGTACAATTTTGAAGTCGGTTTTATATTTTTAAAATAGTATAACACAAATGTTTTCCAACCTTTTTCAGCCACGGACCCCTAGGAAGTCGAGCACAGTTTCACGGACCCCCGTAACAAAATAAACAGCAAAAAAATCTGATTATGTATGGTCCAGATATGACACCGCGGACCCCCATACAAATACTCGCGGACCCCCATACAAATACTCGCGGACCCCCAGGGGTCCGCGGACCACAGGTAGGGAAACACTGAACTACACTTATTATGAGTTATGATTTGCCCTCTCCTGATGCACAGCAACTAGCGGCGGAGTTGATTACACCCCCAAAGCAGTAGGTATTGCTTTACCGTGTATAATGTTTTACGCTCAGCGTAGCCGCAGGCTTTCACACGGGGTCAAGTGTAGCAGATCGTAGGGAACAAGTAATAACAACAATAATTATTACAGTATAGTAATTCAGAAATGTACTATTTACTATGTATTATATAACGACTACTATATATAGTAAGGAAATACACACAAGTTTAGTAAACATGCTCTGTGGTTGATTGTTTTTGCTGATAGTTTTGGGAAGTCATTATATAGAGAGATATTGATAATATCTTACCGTGTCTGCGTTGAGTGTGATAGCCGATAGGCTTAAGATAAATTATTATTATAGCATATTTTCACCATGTAAGTATGATGCGCTTATCCTTTAGGCCAGTGGTTCTTAACCGGTGGTGCGCGGCCCGTTGGAGGCATTCCAAGTGGTCCGCGAAGCCATCCTAATAATATTATGCGAGAATCCAGTAGTAAAGAGTATGGACTATGCAGTCACAAAAATCACATTTAATTAAAATCTGTAACTTTTAGATTTTTGCCAAATAAAAAAAAGAAGTGCTAATTATAAAGTTGTCCTTGTTTTCTTTATCAAAAAACCCATAGTCGGGGACCACCCGGTAGGGGTGGTCCCCGGCTAGACAAACATTTGGTAAAATGGTCCCTCATGACTAAAAGGTTAAGAACCACTGCTTTAGGCAATCAAGAATAGTTCGCAACATTTGATGTACCCTGGAAGAAATTGATTCATAGGCAGTTGACGGACCTCATTTGATCAAGTTATGTCCGTCAACTGCCTATGAATCAATTTCTTCCTTTGATAGAAGGTACCATCGACGAAATTGATTCATAGGCAGTTGACGGACCTACGTCATTGGTCGGATAATGTCAATTTAGTGATAGTGATTAGCTGTGATCTGTCGGATGCGTTTGACATGACATATCACGACCAAAATAAGTAGAACCGCCATCGGCATCCGAATCAACTTCTCTGATAGTACGATTATTTCGGGCATGCCTGTGATTTATGTTAATATCGAATTAGCATTCAAGTTTCGTAAACGTTAGTAAAAAAGAAAAGTAACGGTTCGACAGAAACATGAGTTAATATTTTAACTTTTACGCGTTAAAACGGGTTTATTTCATACACCGTGCAGTAGAATTTTAATAATTATTAGAAAGTGTATGTTTTCGTTCATCATCATCAGCCTTAAGTCAGTTAAAAACAATTCTAACAGCACTATATTATAGGTATATTTGGCCTTATTTTTCGAAATTGTGTAATGGTTTTATTAATAGAAAAATAATATAAGACGTTTTGATGAACTTCGTATTACTTCCTCCTATTACATAACCTTTCCCGGGCCTCCACAAATATTTCAAGACTAAAACTGGCCACAAGTCACAACAGTCCGGCTGTTCTCTAATTAAGAAATAGAAACAAAATTTTAATTTCACTTTTATTTTAACGAGTGAGATGTATTCATGGGTCACACAGAAACACTAATGAACGTTAAAATTAACTTAAAACAAGGATCGCGGTGTTAAATTCCATTAGGCGTTAAAATCTTACAAGACATGGGTGATGGGAGATCACAGATCTGACATGCAGTCTCTTTTAGATCATAACACTTAACTTGTGCTAATATGTATCCTGTCTCATAACCATAAAGTTAATATACCTAGCGGAATAGAGCAACAATCTCGAGCTGTCAAACGAAACCGAAATTGATTTACATCTGTGTGTAAAAATATGTGTACGTATACATTACACAAGCATCTTTCTATGAGATTAAATTGTCAACGTGCCGATAAGTGCCGACTGGGCGTCAAAAAAGAGTTCTGCTGTCATGTATCACACGTCTCTTTTTACCACGCAGTGTTACTGATAGTGACATCTCGCTTGCTCAGGCCTTTGTTACTCTATTCCGCTAGGTATATTAACTTTATGGTCATAACCTAAAACCACAACGCCTAGCTTGGTACGCGGTTTTTCTGGTACGCTGGTACGGAACCCTTTCCTTTCTTTTGAAAACGGGAAACTTTAATTTAAATATTCACAAAATCCTCATTTATGTTAGTACTTTCAAAATTAAAAACAAATCATATACTTAGACAAAACAATTTTTGGCCTATTTTTGCTCTTTAACGATACGGAACCCTTCGTGCACAAGTCCAACTCGCACTAGGCCGATTTTTTATATAGGTTTTGGGATATTCTCACAAATCATTATACCTAATTTCAGTAAAAGATCTGAAAACGAAGATCTTCGGATTGAGAAGAAGACCTATGCTTGGTCAGACAGCAGAATTATTGTTTAGTTCAGCGGTCGGTCACACTTTACTGGCCAAGGGCCACAACACATGACAATGTGAGTGCCAGCACCGGGCCGCAGAGTATGTGCAGGGCGCTTCAAGAGCGGTTCCACACTAATGCCTTTTTTACACCTACCGAGTAGAGTGGCGAGACAGTACTCTCGGCAAATTTTATTGGTCGAGAACACTATCTCGCCACTCTACTCGGTAGGTGTAATCAGGCCCTATGAGTGAGTTGCACCACACCATAAAGCAACTGGATTAGGTTATTATTATGACATTTGTTAAATAAACATTAACGAATTTTGGCCGGTTACGTTTATCGTTAAATATGGCGTAATTTTAAACATTGTGTAGTATAGTTGACCATTCAAATAATTTACTTTGTCGCGGGCCGCATAAATAACGGCCACGGGCCGCAATTTGATGACCACGGGTTTAATTGGTAATTTGACTCGATCAAATTAGTCATAAAATGTATTTCTGTGTCTTGACTCTTAGCAGTAGAAGAGAACTCCAAGCAGTAATTTATGGCAAAATCACAGTAGATTTTATCTGCCTCATAAATATGAATAATTATAATAATTAATAAGTAATAAAGATAATAAAATAAGTTATATCCCTTTTGTAAATTAAATATTTCTTAATTTGTATAATATTATAGACTTTAAAGTTAAACATACAATGTTTTGTCCTAGATAGAAAGGTAGACAGGACTAAGTCTATAGTGTATCAGACGCAACATAACATTTGAATTTTCAAGTTATTAAACTAAAATCTGTAGATAGGTGGATCTATTTATTGTTAAAGGCGTTAAGTATGTATTATCCATGAACTTTTCCTTGAAGAAAGTGAAATTTTTTGAAAACATTTATTGCGAGGACAAAACTCGATCGTTGGCAGTCATAAGTCATTCTATTGGCATCTTAGATTTTTGTTAAACCAATATCTATATTATTATTATAAATGCGTATGTGTGTACGTTTTTCCGTTTGTTCATCACGCCCATACTGCTTAACCAATTTTCCTGAAATTTGGTATGGAGATACTTCGAGGCCCGGGAAAGGACACAGGATACTTTTAATGAAAAAATGTACAGTTCCCGCGCGGTAAAACAATTTTGGCGCAACGGAGTGTATCATCTATTTTTCTTAAAAAAAAAATCTATCTATATTGGATTTACCTTCCACTCAAATGTTTCATCCGCTAGCATAAGTGTGCCTCAACGAAATCAGCAACAACATTATGCATAGAAATCCGTTACGTGCTTAGCGGTCCGGTATTCCGATCTAACCGTCTGACCGGGCCGGATTTATACTTTTTTATGAGGCCACTTTAATTTTGCCGCCCCTATGTACCATCGAGGAAATTGATTCCTAGGCAGTTGACGGACCTACGTCATTTGGTGGGCTTATGTCAATATGTTAGCCGTGATCGGTCGATAGGTTTGACTTAACGCGACCAAATTACTTAGGTCCGCCATCTGCATAGGAATCAACTTCTCTGATAGTACGAACTCTGCCGCCATCCTAGGACGCTGCCTCCCCTAGGACGCCATAGAACGCTGCCACCCGTAGGCTATACATGAGAGAGCTACTCTGACCCCGAAACTCACCTGATAGGAAGGAGCTGGCGAAGGACTCGTCCTGGGCCCGGACGAGGGGCAGGAGCAACACAAGTAGGGCACTGGTCATCGTGGCCATCTTAACATGGCGCGTCTGGTCGCGCGCGAGCGGAGAAACCGACTGGCGAAAGAAGAAAGGCATTCTACGGCATAGATAAAGCGCGGCGAGCGACGGCGAAGTGATTGTGCCTACGCGCTCGTTTCACCGGTGAGGCCGATTATACCCTGGTTTAACCTAAACAAGCAAAATTTATTAACAATTAGGTAAGGATAGATATAAGGATTCTTATCCTTACTTATATTATAAATGTGACTGTCTGTCTGTTATCTCTTCTTGCTTAAAAGCGGTTAAACCCATTACATAAAAGTTTTGTATGCAGATAGTATGAGAGATTCAAAGACATTATTTGCAAACTAAGTAATATACAAACAATTGTAAGTAAAGACGGGAAAATAGTTTTGTGTTTTGAAAAAAATATGGGTACAATTTTGTTTGGTGTCAAGTTTCGGCGTAACGGAGCGGGCGTTATCTAAAATAAATAAAAAAAATAAAAATAGTTTTATTTCTGAATAGATTTTAAAAAAATGCTTTCAGAATGTTGATACTACATGGTGCCTACCACCGGTTCGGGAACTAACCCGGCGAGAAGAACCGGCGTAAGAAACTCGCACGGGGCCCACTTTTTTACCAAAAAAAGTGAGAAAAAAATTAATCTTTTAAATAAAATTTACAATGTTGTAACTTAAAATTATACAATGTCAACATAATTGTAAGTCATACACTAATGTAGAAGTAGCCTTGCAAGAAGCCATCCTACTCCCAAGATGTGCCATCGTTTATGAAATCATTGACCTTATAATAGGCTTTGGCACACAAACGCTCTTTGACTACTTTTTTAAATTTATTAATGGAAAGATTTTGAACGTTTTCTGGGATTTTATTGTAAAGGCGTATACATTGACCTTTAAAGGATTTACTGACTTTACTAAGTCTGATCACCGGCATATCTAGCTTGTGCTTATTTCTAGTATTTCTACAGTGAATGTCACTTTTAACTTTAAATTTACTTATATTTTTTCTAACATATATTACATTATCCAAAATGTATTGAGAAGCAACAGTTAGAATACCAATTTCTTTAAATTTATCTCTCAGAGATTCTAAAGCAGACATTTTATAAATAGAACGTATGGCTCGCTTCTGCAGCACAAATATTGTATTAATGTCGGCAGCGTTTCCCCATAAAAGGATTCCATATGACATCCTACTATGAAAATAACTAAAATATACTAATCGTGCCGTGTCTTCGTCAGAAATTTCTCTAATTTTTCTGACTGCATATGCTGCAGAACTAAGCCTACCGGCAAGATTAGCAATGTGAGGACCCCACTGTAATTTACTGTCAAGTGTAATACCTAGGAGTGTTATCTACCAAATTCATCTTCTCATCATTTAATAGTACATTGGTTTGGACTTGCCTAACATTGGGCAAAGTAAACTTTATACATTTAGTTTTACTAGAATTTAAAAGTAAGTTATTAACATTAAACCAATATACTATTTTTGAGAGAGCACTGTTTACCTCGTCGTGGTTCGACTGTTGTCGCTTCACTTTAAAAATAAGTGAAGTGTCATCAGCAAAAAGCACTATCTCATTATTATTATCCTTTACTAGATAAGGTAAGTCATTTATATAGATGAGAAAAAGAAATGGGCCTAATATAGATCCCTGTGGGACGCCTAATTCTATTTTGGTTCCATTGGACCTTTTACCATTTACCTTGTCCTATTTTTAAGGTAAGAAGTCAAAAGGCTGAGAGCAGAGTCCTTTATGCCGTAGTGGCGCAGTTTCCTGATCAATGTAGCATGCTCAACACAATCGAAGGCTTTTGAGAGATCGCAAAACACACCTAAGGCATCCTGCGACTCCTCTCAAGCTTCAAAAATACTACAAAGAAGTCCTATACCAGCATCCGTTGTGGATCGACCCTTAGTAAATCCGTATTGGTTATCGTGTAGCAAATTATTTGAATTAAAATGTACTAGTAATTGTTTTAAAAAAAATTTTTCAAATATTTTACTAAAGGTCGGTAGAATCGATATAGCCCTGAAATTCGTGGGATCCGATTGACTTCCGGCTTTGAATAAAGGAACAACCTTGCTATGCTTCATTAAGTCAGGAAAAACATCTATATTCTATAGTGTTAAAAATATGTCTAAAATAATATGGCTTACTTCTTTATAAATTATACTAAACAAATAAATAAATGAAAACTGCCGCTATTTTTGCGATTTGCATTAGAGGACATTTTTTAATACCTACCACGAATTACTGAGAACAACCGTATCGAAATCGTCCAGCAATGCCTGGCGAGACTGTCTCCTGACTCCTCTGCGTGCCACTCTTTGCCGCTGTTACCGGACCAACGAGTTTCGCCCGAACACCACCATCAATATTCAATCGTGTATGTGAGCACCGAGAGGCGCTTCATACAGACGAGTTGTTATACATTGTACCTATAGTTTGTACGAAGATGAACCTTGTGTCATCGGCATAAAGCCCTGTTAGAGATAGAATAACTCTGAATCGGGCATCCGCACTATCCTTAGGGTGTGTTTCCACTGAAGCGGAGCGGAGCTTAGCGGTGCCCGAATTTACCAATCGTGCTATTCCAACGGAATGACAGCGAAGCGGAGCGAAGATTTCGAGCATGGTGATTGGTCAATTTGGCACCGCTAAGCTCCGCTCCGCGTCAGTGGAAACGCGGCCTTATGCCTTGATTACATGTCATACCGTACCATCGAAGAAATTGATTCATAGGCAGATGACGGACCTACATCTTTTGGTCGTGTTGTGTCAACACAATGCAATGTTATGTAAGCCATACATGCTACGGTCTACCGGAGAGGTCACACCTATGCAGTTATGCCTGCGCAGATGTCACTTGAAAGAATTTTCGATGTTGCTCCGGTCGCCTGCGCAGGCTCAAAAAACTGCACGTGTCTATTCCCATACACGTTCCGGTCTACCTGCGCAGGCAGACAAAATTACGTTGGTCCGCCATCAGTCTTTGAATCAACTTCTCTGATAGTGTACCTACATTGGCGTCACAGTGTTCTGGTTATAATTATATTATAGTTAATAATAGTTCTCTCTAGGCCCATTAAATTGGCCGAGAGCACCAAGTGCTCGGCCCAGGGCACTGTCTCGCCACTCTACTCGGCAAATGTAATCAGGCCTTAAGGTACGCGCACATTACGAGTACGAGGTACGAGGCTTTTTACAAATCGAATTTGGTAATTTTTTTAAGAGCCTAGACTATCCCTCTGCTAGGTAAAAGGACAGGAAAAGAAATGTAACATATTGTGGAATGCTGCTGGACGTCCCAAGACAGCAGAAATCATTCAAGGTGTTTTAGGACATACACTTAGCAAACCTGGCGTTGCAAGATGGAATAGCTTATATGACGCTATGAAGCAAATTTTTGAATTGAAGTCGTGGAAATGGGTACTCAATAAGTATGGTATCGAATAAGCTGGGTAACTTTAACGATCAATATGTATTCAACGAGGCGCGCCTCGAGTTACTGAGCACTTCCACGAAACACTAAGGGTTCTCCTCCACTAGGACATCACTCGTACAAAATATGGAGCCGGTGAGTCGTTCTCGTTCGTCAGGTCGGCGGCGCGGCTCCAAATTGGACGCACTCCGATCGGCCGCGGGAGCCTCGGTGCGGTCCTAGTGGACGAGGACCCTCACGTCGCTCGCCGAGCGCAGGTGCTCCGTTCAAACGAGCTACTTAATCCACTGCCGTGGACTGTATTATATAGGTGATAATTATTGAATCGCGTAATTCTTGTATCATGATAGTCCAAATGCAAATTTGCGACAAATAGTTGAATATTTTGACACCTATATTATTTATGCCGATATTTATATTATATACTGATAAATATTATTAAAAGTGTTTGTAAGAAAATAAATTAATACTTCTAGCTGGTTCAATTAACATGGTAAATTGATTCACGGAAATGAAGAGAAAAGTGTCGGGTGTCACCGAGACGATATACTTACGTTTTTAGCGGGAACACGCAGCGACGCAGCAAACCATTTCTCACTCCAAATGCAAAAGCGTGACTGGTACTTGAGTTCAAGAAGCGGCAGTACGTTCAAAGTACTTCTTTTCTCGACAATTTCTGTTTCTTTTTTAATCACCGAAAGCAGACAAAATCTTGGGACAGTTTTATTTGTCCCACTGTTTTGAAAATATAACGCTAGAGATTATGAAAATTGTATTGATTATACCTCAATTCTTCAAGAATCCAATAAAAGAATCTATTTGATTGTACCAATAATATTTTTTCCTCGGCTGACGAAATAAAGACTAAAACGGGTTTGGGGACAGTCACCGAGGGCCCAAATTTCCACCTTTACAATTTTTTATTTTAATGTTAAAGTTATCGAATTAAAAACGTGTCTGTTACCTCATATGCATAAGTAAGTTTCACAGTAGCCGCGAAAAAAATGCGGTTGGGAAACTTACCCATATGAATCCACTTCCTTGGTTATACATAGTGAAACAATGCCAAGAAACATATCGTACCAGCAGTTTTAGACAAAAAGTCAAAATTACTTAGATGAAAAAAAAAACACTCGGATGCTTGGAAACCTGTATGAAATTGACTCGAGTTCCTTATTAATCAATGTAAAAAAGACAGCAATTGCTTAGACAGATTTTTGTTTATTGCCGGACTAATAAAATAAAATAATTCGTTCGGTACCCGGATAAATAATTAAAAATATTCGTACAGTACCCGGGTAAATAGAATCGCTCAAAATAAAAAATATAAAAATTATCCAAAATATTGACTTTTATTGTGAACAAACATGTTAAACTTAACATAGGTATTTTATTTACAATTTAGGAAACAGAAATAAACAAAATTACTTCTAGGTAGAAGATATCTTAAAAATAAAAAAATAAACTAAATTAGTCACAATGGCCTGTTTTGCTTTAGTAAGAAATACATACATAATATACTGATCGCACATTTGTCAGCACCGTACGCGGCTGCTCCGCATAGTACACGAGATGCGGCGCGTACGGTGCGGACGAATGTGAGAGGTTTCACGTCATTTCAATCGAATTCTAAAATGCGGCGCGTTCGTGCTGATAAATGACTGTGTGATCAGTGATCACCTTTATACGCTGCTTGCGTATCATGAAGTGATCTTAGTATTCATACCCTGTGTTGGTCTTTTATATAAAAATACGTAAAAGAGTTGTTCATTATATGTCATAATTAATTATAATGGCCCAGTTTACAAAAAAAAGTTTGAGATGCGCTAAAGCTAATCACGGCAAATACAACTTAAAACATAACAACTATGAGGTTACAGAATTTAGTTTATGGCAAAAAAGTAGGTATTGTCTAGGAACTTAAATCTATAAATCAAAAGTTTCTTTTTTCCAGAGAATCGTCCGCTGTTTACAAACACAATATAGAATTATTGTCAAAAAAGTGTAAGGGGCATGCAACATAACCTACGACACTATGGGTTAAAGGTAAATTTTTCAATGCACAAGCCTTATTAAACTTAACACTATATTTTTGTCAAATATTAAATCGTAGTTATTAGACAAAAATGCATATAGATGCCAAAAAAAATTATTAAGGTCTGACCTTTTTAATAGCGTCAGTATTTTACAAAATATCTAAAACTAAATAATACGAACATAAGAATATAATCTTAAACTAAAAGATAATAATAACGTTTTGGACGGGAATTAATCATCTTCCCGCATAAAGTTGCACACTTCTTATCTCTTAATAATAGTGAAAGAAAGGTGGAACAAGTAAAAATAATTTTCGATATAATTACAAAAATACGTATTTACAATAACAAAGTTCTGCTATTTAACTATTAGGATGTTTGAAAGAAAAAAAAAATGATCTTATGTCATATTTTTCATCATTAACTAAAATTGACTGACATCTCGTTTTTCGAAATAATTTTGGGCATCAACATATTACTGCTGTTAATATTACCTGACTGTAGCTTTAATACCTACACAAGTAAGGTATAAGTTATAACGGAGTCGTATCATTGTACAATTCTCACAATATATTGTGCTGCTGAAATCTTCCGGTGCAACAATCAAATGTACCGACATATAGTCCGTCAAGAAAGTGAAGAAATTAAAAAGTGGCAACATCGTAGTGTCATTCCTTTTTTCTTAGATTGATTTGAAAGGGATGACACTACGATGTTGCCACTTTTATAAAATGGAAGCCACCACTCGAACAGTATTTGCTAAAGTAGATTCATCGATGATAATTTATTTATTAGAAAGTCAGTCAGTTAAGTATATGTAATATGACCGATGATTGAGGAAGTGTCATGTCAGATGTATAACGTGAGAATACTATTCCATTTCCATGGCGTTATTCATGTACGCCTCTAGCTCCTTGTCGAGAGCGGATTTAGTGCTGGCCATGTACTGGTCGAGCTGAAGGTCAAGCTCCTCCTTAGTGGGTACAGGTTTCGTCTGTTGCCTAGTCACTGCTCCTGAAAATGAGGTGGAGACGACATTTTAATAAAGTCTTACGTGATTCATTAAGTAAAAAAATTAAAACACCTGTTGTTGGCAATGTTTATACATAATAACTATTAGAGATTGCTGCAAAGTTAAAAAAAATGTCACTTATTGTAAATGTCAAAGTTGTGTTTCCGATTTAGATTTAATTTTTCAAACTTCCGGTCTGTACACAAAAATGGTGGTGTGCGCTAAACGTGGTTGTAATATAGAATAAAAGACCAGTGAGTTTTCTAAGTACTGTTTTTACATTTAAAATAACTTCAGGTTATTGGCCCAGATACGCATTATTGCTCGATGTAAGGATTGACTGATTGGAAAAGGGCAAAACTACAATGGAAGGAAATAACAACAGCGTCAATGTGATCAAGTTGGAAGGAGCCAAAAATTGGAATATATGGAAATTCCAAACAACAGTTCAGTTGAGGGGCCATGGAAGGAAAACAAGTGAAGCCCGAAGTAGCAAGTGAGATTCCCGCATGGGAAGCCAAAGATGCCAAGGCGCAAACGTTGCTGGTTACACGGATGTCGGAAGAGGCAATGTTACATATTATCACATGTACGAGTTCTGCCGAGATGTGGAGAAAACTTCACAGCGTGTACGAACAGAAAACAGAGACTAGTGTGCATATCATACAGCAAAGATTTTTCCAATACAAGTTTGAAAAGGGCATAGATATGTCTGTTTTCTTGTCTAAGATTCAAGAATTACAAAACCAGTTGAAACAGATGGGAGAAGAAATTTCGGATAGATTTGTTATCACGAAAGTTTTAATGTCTTTGCCCGATGAATATAAGCATTTCGTTTCGGCTTGGGAGTCTGCGCCTGACGACAAGAAAACTTTCGATAATCTGGTGGCCAGACTTCTAGTTGAAGAAGAGAGAGTAAGAGGGAAGAATGAAGAAGCTCAACAAGCATCGTCTTCTGCATTTTCGAGTGTTACGCAAAAATCCGTAATTGTGGGAAATGGCCCCGTAAATAGTGTCTTAGGATCTGGACGGGTGACGGTGCAGGTCCAAAACGGAACCAAATGGGTTGACACGACCATAGACAACGTATTATTCGTTCCTGAGCTAAAGACAAATTTATTTTCTGTCAACCGCGCTACTGACCGCGGATATGTCATATTATTTATTATTGATAACAATATTTGCCGCTTTTACAAGAATAATATTGTGCTACTGCAAATAGATTCGGTAACTCTTATTACATGGAGTTTCGTTTTAAAAGTGAGCATGTGAACGTAGCCAAAGTAGTGGAGAACGACTTAAATGAATGGCACAAGAGGTTGGCACATCAAAATTTCTCATATGTGAAAGATATTTTGCGAAAAAACGACATTGAGGTTAGACAAACAACTAACCCAGTTTGTGAAAGTTGTCTGGTTGGAAAAATGCATAGATTGCCATTTAATAGAAGTGAGTACAAGAGTACCAGGTCATGTGAATTAATTCATGTGGATACCTGCGGTCCAATGGAAGAACCGTCGCACATAGGTCGTTTTTTACGATTTTGGCGGCCAAAAGTAGAAATTCCAAGAACAGACTAATGGCAAAATGAATATATACCTGGAATATTACGGTACCTGACGAACAATAAACATCCCCACCCACACCCTGGCCCGCGCGGGCGCATTGTATTCTCAGTCAAAACTTTAATGTCGCACATGCTGCACGTGAACGTTCTCGACGCGCTTTAATACTCTCTATCTTTGAAGTGAATATTTTATGTTTGGTTATTTATTTGCTAGTGATAGTGATGGATACCAATAATTCAGGTAAGCCTTTATTAAAATAATATCAATTTTGATAACAATGCATTGCCATTGACTTATAAAATGGTTCTGTAAAACTGACCTTTTAACAAGACTTTTTTTGAATTTTAAAATTTTCAATGGTTAAAATACTGTACTTCCGCCCCTTTCCGAGTAGAATTTCTGGACTTATTACATACATTGAAGTCTTGGGAACATAACTGGTAAAAATCAGCTGCTACTTTTTGCTACTTTCTGAAATAATTTATGTTGAATGATTTTGGAAAAAAAATTGAAATAAGCTAATATTTTTTTTTGGCTGAAATGTTTTTTCTTATGCAGGAGGATCATCCGGCTGCTCGGGAGGGAAAGTGTTGACCAGAAAATACCTTTTCGATAAAATGAACGAGCAAAACTTATCATCGATAAATGAAAAATTCGCATATTTAGAAAATTACTTGCTTGCGAGTTACGGGGACACAGAAGAACATAAAAATGAGATAAAGAAAAAGTATTCACATTTCAAAAGTGAATTGACAAAGAGGTGGATTGGGGCTCACAGAATACTTGAAAAATTTTTGACGGCTAATAGTTCTTGGTTAGAAGGAACTTTTGAAATTCCAGTAGACACGCATAAACGGCCGGGACGCCCATCCCAATCGTTTAGTGAGTCTAGCGAAAGGTCAAAGAGAAGAAAAACTGAAGAACTTCGCTCCACTTACGACGAAGACGTAATTGTCCACGCGGCACGAATAATTTTGCATACAGAGGGAAAAAGAAACGCCGCTACTGTGTTAAAAGACATTACAAATTCTAATGAATCTGCAAGTGATTGTAAAAGAAGACATTCGAAGTCTAGTGAAATAGAGCCCCTCACTCCTTTAGCAGCATTGAAAATGTTCGTCGAAGCTGATTTGACAAGAAGGCAGTATGAAATTATTCGAGCAACAAACAAAAGATTCTATCCTCGTTATGAATTATTATTGAAGGCTAAGGAACAATGCTATCCACCAAAAGAGTCAATAGGAGTTACGTCTACCTGCGCGGAAAGCAGCCTGCAATCTTTGTTGGATCACACTGTTACCAGATTATCCCTCTTCTTAGAAGAAGTCTTATTGACACTTGGTGCAGTCGAAAGGAAATCGCTTTTGTTATACTGCAAATGGGGTTGTGATGGATCTCAGCAAGCCCAGTTCAAGCAAATATTGACAAATGAGGGTGACTCTGACGCAAATATTTTTATTACTTCATTTGTGCCGCTACGAATTGTCTGCGGTGAAGATAAAAGTAAAGTCGTGTGGCAAAACCCAACCCCATCTTCACCTAGATATTGTTGTCCAATAAGATTTAGGTTCATAAAGGAATCTACGGATATCACGAAAGAAGAAATCAATTACATAAAGGATAGCATAAATTCACTGAACCCGTCAGAAGTAAACCTTAATGGTGAGAATTTTTTGTTTCAACACGATTTTAAAATGACAATGGTCGACGGAAAGGTCTGCAATGCAGCTACGGACACAAAGTCTACCAGCAGATGTTATATATGTGGATCGACATCGAAAGATTTTAATAATCTATCAAAAAAAAAATGATGTTTGCCCAGAAGCTCTTGAATTTGGCGTTTCCGTGTTACATGCGAGAATCCGGATTTTCGAAAGTGTGCTGCATTTAGCCTATAAATTACCGGTAAAAAAATATCGCGCGAGACGAACCAAAGAAGAAAAGGAGCTAGAAGACCAGAAGAAACTTGAGATTCAGCAAAGATTTAGAGAGGAGACAGGTCTCTTGATTGATATGCCGAAGAGTTATTGCGGTAATACAAATGATGGCAACACCAGTAGAAGATTCTTCGAGAACCCTGAATTGGCTTCAGATATAACAGGAATCAGTTTTGATTTAATTTTAAGACTAAAAGTGATACTTGAAGCCATATCAAGTGGACATAAGATCGACTCTACAAAATATGACGAATACGCAATGGACACTGCAAAAATGTATGTTGAGTTATATGGCTGGCATCCAATGACTCCAACGATGCACAAGTTGTTGATTCACGGAGCTTCTATAATAGAAAAATCGTTGTTGCCTATAGGACATCTGTCAGAGGAAGCTGCTGAGGCCCGCAATAAACATTTCAGATCTTATCGCCTAAGCTTTGCGCGTAAGTTTTCAAGGGAGAAATGCAATTTGGATGTTTTTAATAGGCTACTATTAACATCCGACCCGTTAATTAGTGCCACAAGGAAGACCAAAAGACCCGCAGCCAAATCGTTTTTGCCTGAAACAATGCAGTTGCTGATCCCTGCTGAGCCAAATCAACAAATGGAAATTGATGAAAGTTGCGAAATGTTAAATGTAGATGAATAATTTCAGCAAAAATAATATATTGTGACAATACCTATTTTTAAACCATATTCTTATATTGTGTAAAAAATGTATGTAAATCTAATAATTAATCATTTCTTTGGGCATAAAAAACTTTGTTTTCTTTTAATTACTCGGATGAATAGATTTTTTCTATTTAAACTTCATAAGTCTTTAACGATAGTTATATGAAAGTAATGAAAGAGATTTGGGGTTGAGAATGTAATACGTGGTTAAATGTTTTGTGACGTGTGTGTGTGTCTTCAACTGCAAGTTTAAGAAATAGTTTAAGAATTTTTTTTGATACGAAGTCTTTTTTTTTTCGTAAAAACCACCGTGAAAAGAAAAATAAGAGCAATAAATCAGTGAAAACCCAATATACATATTATAATGTTATCGTATAACGTATTGTGTAGCGAATAACACAAAAAATAATTTTGGCCGCCTAAATCATGAAAAACGACCTATGTGCGTCGGTTGGTGGATCGAGGTATTTTGTATTACTAAAGGATGATTATTCAAACTTCAGGACTGTACATTTTGTACAATCAAAAGATAAAATTAAATATGTAATTAAAGATTTTATAAATAAGGCAGAAGTTAGTACTGGAAACAAGGTAAAAATCCTTAGAAGTGACAATGGCCTAGAATTTGTAAACAATCATGTAAAGGAAACATTGAAAAGATGTGGAATTACACATCAGACTACCGTAGCATATACTCCAGAACAAAATGGAAAGGCAGAAAGAGAAAATAGAACATTAGTGGAAGCAGCTAGAACAATGATACATGACAAAAAATTGCCGAAGAAGCTATAGGCTGAAGCAATAAATACAGCGGTCTTCGTGTTGAACAGGACTGGAAAGAGCCATGAGGATGGGCGATCTCCATTTGAGGTATGGACTGGAAAAATATATAACATTAATGGATTAAGAGCCTTTGGTACAGAAGTATATGTACACATTCCGAAGGAAAAAAGGAGAAAATGGGATCCTAAAGGAGAGAAGGGATTAATGGTGGGGTATGACGAGGATGTGAAAGGATACAGTGTTTATTATCCTGAAAAGAATGTGGTAGAAACAAAACGGGACATTGTATTCTTACAGCAGGAAGACGAGTTAAAACCTCAAGAGAAGACGAGTGAAAGTCAAGCTGTGGTCTCATTAGACCTTGGAGACGAGACCATGCAAGATAATAGTCCTGAGACAGATATTGATGAGATAGCCACCATTCACCCTAACGAAACCATTAACCCTAACGAAACCATTGACCCTAACGAAATAGAAACAACCCACACAAGTAGTACTGTGGAAGATAACTCAGACAGTGACAGTGATTATTTGCCTTGAAGTGACGAAGAACGCCTATTGAACGATGTTATTCCACCTACAGCAGAGAGGAGTAAGCGTGAACGCAAGCAAATACAATTCTACAAGTGTAATAATGTTCAGCTGGACCAAAGTGAGTGTGACCCTATTACATATAGTGATGCGATGAGCCGAAGTGATGCCGGTAAGTGGAATGCAGCTATTGCCAGGGAACTTAAGACTCTTAATGATAATAACACGTGGGAATTTTGTGAATTGCCTGTAAACGCAAAGCCTATAAGTAGCAAATAGGTTTTCAAGATAAAAATTGTAAATAATGTTAAACAATATAAAGCTCGGCTTGTCGCTAGGGGGTTTGAGCAACAAGATATAATTAACTTAAGGGATATTTATGCTCCAGTTGCTAAGTTAGCAACATTTAGGTTATTTGTAATAATTGCAACTAAATATAACTTACCCATTTATCAAATGGATGTCACGGGGGCTTTTCTTTATGGTGATATAAAAGAAAATGTGTATGTAAGTTTACCAGAAGGGGCCTATTCAGGAAAAAATAATATTGTGAAGTTAAATAAATCTTTGTATGGTTTAAAAAGTTCACCTAAGTCCTGGAATATTAAATTAAATAATGTAATAACCCGAGAAGGTTTTATAAGGTCTAAATGTGATCCATGCTTGTATACAAAGTATAGTGGTAATTATAAAGTATTTGTGTTGATATATGTAGACGATTTGTTAATTTTTGGAACTAATGAAAATGAGGTCATTAACATAAAAGCAGTATTAAAGAAAGAATTTCAAATTAAAGATTTAGGATTAATTTCGGACTTTTTAGGAATAAATGTGAAACAAAATTTAGAAAAGGGTATAACAACATTATCACAAAGAAATTACTTTAAAAATGTTCTAAAACGATTTAATGTGGATAATTGTAAGCCCATGTTGACACCTCTGGATTTTATTAACTTTAACACTAAGATATTTGATGTAAATGCCAAGTGTGATAAAGACATTGAAGAAATTTGTAGGCAAATTATTGGCTGCTTTATGTATGCCGTCTCAGGCACTAGGCCTGACCTGTGTTTTGCAGTCTCTTTACTAAGTAGATATCAGAAATGCTCTTAAGAGAGTACTCCGCTATGTAAAATATACTTTAGACTATAAAATAGTTTATATGTGTAATGATAGTGCATTGCAAGTTTATTGTGATGCAGACTGGGGAGGTAATACTAGCGATAGGAAGTCCACATCTGGCTATTTGTTTACTTATGCAAATTGTTTGATTATGTGGTGTTCAAAGAAGCAATCTTCTGTAAGCTTGTCTTCTACTGAAGCAGAATATGTTTCTATTAGTATGGCCGCAAGTGAAGCATGCTGGCTTATAAATTTGTTAAATGATCTGGATATTCAAAATATTAGCCCAGTTAAGTTGTACTGTGACAATCAGGCAGCTATTTTAAGTGCAAGTACAGACTCAGTTAAACGTCTTAAACATGTAGATATTAGATATCACTATGTTAAAGATTTAATTAAGAATAATAAAATTGATATTCAGTACATAATTACCAGTGAGCATCCGGCAGATATGCTTACAAAACCATTAAGTAAAGATTTATTAAATAAGTTCCTAGTACAGTGCAATGTTAAATTGTAAGTTAAGAGATAAAGATGTTTAAAAAGGTTGTTATAGTTATTAGATATAATTTAGATTAGTTTGTTTATTATGCATAAACATTGAGAAGGGGTGTTGTTGGCAATGTTTATACATAATACTATTAGAGATTGCTACAAAGTTAAAAAAAAAAAAGTCACTTATTGTAAATGTCAAAGTTGTGTTTCCGATTTAGATTTAATTTTTCAAACTTCCGGTCTGTTCACAAAAATGGTGGTGTGCGCTAAACGTGGTTGTAATATAGAATAAAAGACCAGTGAGTTTTCTAAGTACTGTTTTTTCATTTAAAATAACTTCAACACCCATTACTAGTAGAACGATCCACACAGTATAACGTTATATTTTGTAATTTAATTCTTTTAACGTATCCTAGAAGTGACAGAATATATGTATGTTCCTGTAAAAAAGTTTTGTAGTAAGTGTAAAATGAACGCTTCTCGCCTTCAAAAGTAAAAGTTTGGCGAGTTTATAGTTTGTAACAACACAACAATTCAGAAAAAAATTGCCCCGACCACCTTCCAAAAGGTCATGAACACATGTATTTTAATTACAGACGAGAGGAGGTCTCCCTGGAACTCCGAGCTGGTACCTTGCTTCGGGCTTTCATCAAATAAAAATTGCCCCAGAAAACGCTATTAAAACCGCTTATTCAGTACCATAAGGCCATTTCGAGCTTACAAGAATGCCATTCGGATTTAAAAAGAAATGCCCCGACCACCTTAAAAAGGTCATCAACACGTGTCTATCTGATCCTACAGAGAAACGAGAATTTAATTACTGTTTCCGTGAAATGCGGTTCAAACCCGAATTTCCGTCTTTCGCGGGGGTTGTTATAACCCTACATTGTAAGCAACTGTGTTTAACTAAAGTTTCACTATTTTTCTAAGGTCAGCTAGAGGTAGGAGGGATCAGTGCTGCCAGTGAGATGTCATGCATGGCAATGACATCTCACTGGCAGCACTGATCCGGGTGGTCGAACACTTTGCAGAGGAGGTGATGACTGCCAAGGAAGAAGCCGAGCGCACGAGAGAAAGGGAGGCGCTCGACTCTAGAAGACGGCCCAGGCGGAAACGTCGCGCCCACAACGGCGACAACCTCCCGCCATAGATGGGGAGCTCAGGGTGACGGCAAGTGGAAGCCGTCACCCATTGCACCGAGCTCCCGCGAGAGTCGTGATGCGCAACGCGACAAAATGGAGACGAATGGCCTAGGCAAGCCCGCATTGGGGCCTCTGTTCGGCCTGGGGGGCGAGTAATCGCCACTCCGAAGAGGGATCTGCCGACCCACCAGGCAGACGACCGCTGGTGGAGTTGCGGTCGCGGTGTCGTACCCATGGCTCCGTCGTCGGAGAGAGGGCGCACCGCCAAGTTTTAGTCGGTAGGGCTTTTTTAGAGCGAAGGAGGGACACTGCTTGAGTGTCAGACGGAGAGCAGTTCCAACCCAGTCTTCAAATCAGTCGGTCGTAATATAAAGGGCCCCACACATAAACAATTCGCCGGCGGATAACCAGAAAAGATCACAGAGACTGTGGAACACAGGGGAACCCCTGACGATTTTGTATCGACGGTCAATGCGAACACAGGGGAACCCCTGACGATTTTGTATCGACGGTCAATGCGAACCCAAAGTATGTGGCCGCTTGCCGTCACAGGTCTGCGTCGACGGGTATCGGCCGGATAGTCCGTGATCTCAAGGTCGAATCGAACACACACTAGCTAGCAGGTAGTCGGCCGTTCGGTCCTAACCACGTACTTTGTTCAAGGCAAAATGGACAACAAGCCGCAATTTATTGACATTCTATAGAATTATACAGAAGTTTCCCTTGTTTATGGAAAGTTAAAGACGATTCTTACCACAACGGGAGTTTGAAAGATAATGATTACGCCACGCCACCTTCAGCCACAATTGATACGATGAAAAGAAAAATTAATAATTTAAAAAGTTCTTTCCAAAAAGAATTAAAATAGGTAAGTGTGGCTTTTTTACCTATCTTATTAATCCTGTCATATTTTGTAATTTTTTGGCACACTGGTAGCCCTGGGTAAACAGTAGGAAATATTTAACTAGGATCACCTTCGTATTTAGTTTAATTGTATATATTTTTAGTTTATTTTCTATATTTTTAGGTCAAGAACCAAAAGTAAGGATCGTCAGCTGACGACGTACATACATCAAAATGGTATTTTGACTTATTGATGTTCACCGCAGATCAAGAAATGCCACGGAATAGTATAGGAAGCGACAGCATCGTTGATGAAAATTATACAAATCAAAATTAAACAGTAAGCATTTTTTAAATATTTATTTTAATTTACAAAATTCTATTGAAACGATACAGCTCCGTCATGCATGAAATATTCTTTGTATTTGTCACGATTTAATTTTGCGTTTTCACATACATTTCTGCTGTACCCCTAATGTAAACTGGTCAGGGGATTTTCTTCGCTTAAATAGCCTTGTACACCCCTACCAAAATCAAAATCTTCAGTAACCAGTACTCGAGTAGGTAACTGGCTCTTTCTTTTTTCTTTAACAAATTGTGCAGGCAACATAAAGCTAAAAGTCTAAATCGACTAGAATCTAGATAATATGCCTAAAGCATTTTCCACTGTGCGTCTAGCTCTTCATCTACATATCGTCAATAAATCTTAACTCTCCTGTCATTATCACACCAACACCAAATTCGACATACAGACAATTTTCTGAAGACACACTCACTCAAGGGAATTTGAATTCGGTAAACACTGATAAATTATTTTGTACTTAAAATTAAAAATAAAAAGAAATAAGTACCTAGTTATAAGAAACAATACAAGAAAGTGGCGACCGTGACAGGACTCGAGTAATCGGATCGTCACACGCCATCGTCGAAAACGAGAACAAAGGAAAAAGCCACGTGGTCTTGGATTGAATACGGCCTGGTGTTTCTGCAGCCGTTGGATAACCAGGGGAGTGCCTATTTTCCTTTCCTACTTCTAACTAGTTCCTATTCGTTTCGGGTGCAAAGTGTGATTTTCCAATTACGTTTAAAATTAACATAAAACATCTATTTGCTTTGTGAGCTCACGGACTAGAAATTATTTGATTTCCGCGTGCCTACGCAGCTAATTCCATAGAACTAGGCCAATTACCACCTATGCACATCATTTCTCAGCACGCAATTAGAAATAGACCCTCTCCTTTACATGATAGCAGATATAAAAGAGAACACGTCTTGTCATTAGTCTCCTTCAAGAAGATTTTTCCTCTATATCCGGAAATTGACCTTTAAAAAATTCAATAAGTTGAATTTATAGATGACAAGGCCCTATCTTTGGGTCTTCCTGAACTCATAGAGCAAATCATACACAAGAAAGGAGTTGGAGATTCTATAGCTGGGTCACTATTTTTAAGATTCCTCCAATCAGACATCTCTGATCCTGAAATATTTTTCCTCCGTAAGAGCGAGCTATGGGGTCCATGAGAAAGAACGAGAAGGAAAGCCAGATTATTTGGACTAATGACTCTCATTAAAAGATCATAATATGTGGTATAAACAGAGAAATTGTTAGCCGATCATCTATTTCCATATTTCCCAGAGATCACTATGGTGGATGATGAGCTGTCATTAGAGAAAAAGCGCCACCACTTCACAGACATGACCAGGGGTCCATTCATGATCAGCTTGGATTTTTCTAAGTGGAACATTGAAGACTTGGAGACAAGACATTTCTTCCAAGCAATAGATCAGATGTTCGGCTTTAACCTCTCCACTCCCAAGCGATCCCAATCTTTGATATATTGGCCACATTCTGAATGAAAAATATTACACAGTCTGTGGACGATTAGTATTATTTCGGCTATTCAAAATTGTGCGCTATTTCCTAAGTGTGTAGCTATGACTTGTGCTTTGCTCGAAGATCTTTACTGGATTTCACGAATCTAAGTAGTGTTTTGTATTGTGAATAGTTTATTTTACTCATGATTTAAATATTTTTAGATAATCATTTGAAAGAAATACATCGTAATAACTTCTAGGTTATACTTGAAAAAGTTGGTTTATTTATAAGTGATTGGGACGTGATTGGCTATGTTTGTAAAAAAATTACGTAAAAAGCTTATAGAAGTAAATATAACTTGTGTACAAAACGATTTTATCGTCGTATTAAGCATCATTTAGTAAAATAATCAAGATAAAATTTGACACATGTGTAACGGTTTCCTGCCAGTCGCGGCCATTTTGAACTTTATTTGTATAGCACTAAGGACGAAGTTTGCTTGTGGATAATACGAAACCATTTTTTTCGTACGTCGTAGTGTCGCAACTAGATGGGATTCGACTGTTTTGATGTTATGATGTTTCATTGGTCAGGAAACTCTGTCACTATGGCATAAAAGGCACAGCACTCGCCCTCCTAAAATCGTACTTGTCAAATAGAACTCAGAGGGTTGAGATAAATGGTAAAAAATCTGCTGGTGCAAAAATTGAAATGGGGGTCCCACAGGGGTCTATATTAGGACCCTTCCTGTTTCTTATTTATATAAATGATCTGCCATTCTTAATTAAAGATAAACATGGGATAGTATTATTTGCTGATGATACATCTCTTACATTCAATATCAAACGGCTTAATGCGTGTTATGACGAAGTAAATAATGCTCTCCCAAATATTGTACATTGGTTTAGCGTTAATAATCTTTTACTTAATAGTAAAAAAACAAAATGTATTAAATTCAAATTGCCCAATGTAAGGCAAACGGAAACCAATGTGCTTTTAAATGGTGATGTTATGGAGGTAGTGGATACAGCTGTATTTTTAGGTATTACACTAGACTCCAAGCTTCAGTGGGGCCCTCATATTGCTGGGTTGACCGACAGACTTAGTTCAGCAGCGAATGAAACAACAGCACGTCTAGTGTATTTTAGTTACTTTCATAGTATAATGTCCTACGGCATGTTGCTGTGGGGAAATGCTGCAGATATAAATACAATTTTTGTGCTGCAGAAGCGAGCTGTTCGGGCAATCTACAAGCTGGCCCGTAATACTTCACTTAGAGAAAAATTTAAGGAAACTGGAATCTTAACTGTTGCTTCTCAATATGTCCTATCAAATGTATTATATGTTAAAAAGAATATATATATCAATTCAAGAAAAAATGTGATACCCATGGGAGAAATACTCGTAATAAACATAAGCTTTAAATTCCGGTGACTAGACTTACTAAAGTCAAAAAATATTTTAAAGGTCAATGTATACGCCTTTATAATAAGATCCCAGAAAACTTTCAAAATCTCTCAATTAATAAATTTAAAAAAGCTGTTCAAGAATGTTTGTGTACCAAAGCGTACTATAAAGTTACTGATTTCATGAATGATAGTACACCTTGCGAATAAGGTCGCCCCCTCAGAGCTGTTTCTGTATAATATGTATTGTACACTCGTTGTATTTTATTTAGTCATAATGACAATGTAATTTTATATATTTTTTGTAATTTTCCGTCTTTTTAGTAAAAGATGGCCCCGTGCGAGTTTCTTACGCCGGTTCTTCTCGCCGGGTTAGTTCCCGAACCGGTGGTAGGCACCAGTATAGTCCCGACGTTCAGAGAATATTTGAAAAAAATTATTCTGAATAAAAAAAATTGAGTTTGAGTTTGAGTTAGAAAGACTTATATCATTGAAACCATTTTGCCAGTCAAATTCTGATACTCTGCCAAGTGGTCTTTTGGAAGATACAGTGTGAACTAGTATTGAAGAAATGTTTAACCCGGCGAGGATGTGGAGGGGTCAATTTGACCCCAACAGTTTTTAGTCGAGTGCGGTTTTTTTTTCCGCGACGGTAGTAGTTTGGACGTCTCAGTAGCTGTAGGTAAAGGACCCGCCCGCACGCCGCACACCGTCGCTCAGTCGGCCGGCGCCTGCGACGGGAGACAGACGTGCGCGAAGACAAAAAGGGTAAATATGACCCTACCACAACCGCGATGTAACACTTTTGTGCATCGTATCAAAAGTATTTTTTATTAAATATATTGTATTTTCAGGTGGTTTTAGGCACAATGAATAACCATGCTGAGCTCATACGTCAAATTTTGTTAGAACCAGATAGTGAAGATGACTTATTGTCCGACGGCAGCGAATTAGAAGATCATGTGAGTGCTCGCAGTCAAGATAGTGGCACTGAACAGGATTTAAGTAGCGATTACGATAGCGAGGATGATGTACCGCTATCTGACTTGCAATTTCCGAATCAACGCTTACCAGAGGAAGAACAATCGGATAGTCAGGTAACAAATTTGTTTTTTGTTGGCAAAGATGGAACAAAATGGTCTAAAGAACCCCCTGTACAACAAGTTCGAACCCGGTCTGAGAACATCATCAGACAAACATCTGGAGTAAGTCAAGTAGCAAAGCTAGCGCAATCGGAACTGGAATGCTGGAGTTTGTTTTTTCCCGAAAGTATGCTCTCTATTATCCTGACTCATACTAACTTGCAAATACGAGAAAGGAATACTGGTTGTGAATCCATCCCTCATTTCAAGAAAGAAATAGACATGCCTGAATTTAAGGCTTTTATTGGTTTATTGTACATCGCCGGCTTTTACCGGTCTGGAAGGCAAAATACCGTTGACCTTTGGGCTTCAGACGGCACCGGAGTTGAAATATTTCGGTTGACTATGTCACGGCAACGATTTCATTACATTCAAAGCTGTCTGTCTCCGTTTCGACAATAAAGATACACGCGACGAAAGAAAACTATTGGATAACATAGCACCAATACGGCAAGTATTTGAAATGTTTGTCGAAAATTGTAAACAATCATATATCCCGGGAGAATACGTAACCATAGACGAAATGTTGCTTGCATTTAGAGGCAGATGCAAATTCCGACAGTACATACCGTCAAAGCCTGCAAAATATGGTGTAAAAATATTAGCCATGGTTGATGCAAAAAATTTTTATATTTTAAACCTAGAGATTTACGCCGGAAAGCAACCAGTAGGACCGTTTGCAGTAAGCAACAAACCCTTTGATGTGGTGAATCGTTTAGTACAGCCTATTTCCAAAACTGGACGCAACGTGACTTTCGACAATTGGTTCACCAGTTTCGAACTTGTTTCTCATCTGCTCAATGAGCACAAGCTGACTTCTGTGGGTACAGTGCGCAAGAACAAGAGACAAATACCAAAGGAGTTTATCAATACTCGCAGTCGTAATGCACTTATCTATTCATCGAAGTTTGGATTTCAAAAGGACGTGACCCTGGTAACTCATATACCAAAGAAAAACAAAGTTGTTATACTCATGTCAAGTCTCCACCATGATGCTGCAATTGACGAATCGACTGGCGAGAAAAGAAAACCTGAAATCAACACGTTTTATAATTCCACTAAAGGTGGAGTAGACGTTGCAGACGAGTTGTCAGCGACCTACGATGTTAGCCGCAACTCAAGAAAATGGCCTCTGACCGTATTTTATGCAATGTTGAATATGGCTGGAATCAACGCAAATATTATACATGGGTCTAATACACAAGCAATCCAGAAACGTCGCAACTTTATTAAAACATTGGGCCGTATGCTTGTTACTGAACACTTGAGAGCACGAAAAGAAATACCACAACTGCCGAGACAGCTACGTAAGAGAATCCGAGAATTCAGTGGAGAACCTGATGAAGAACCGCCTATCAGAGTTCCAGGAGTGCGAAAAAGGTGCCAGGTTTGTCCTTATGCTCGACATCGTAAGACTAGCAACGTTTGCGAAGATTGCCATAAGTATATATGCCCAGAACACACTGTTTCGTTCTGCAAAGATTGTGCTACAACAGCAGAAAATAATAGCGTGTAGTATATAACAACTGATAATTTAATTATTGAAAGTGATTGATCTCATATTAATATACCAAATTATCTTGATTAGTAAAAGAAGTTTTGATAAATTTTAATTTTTTTAAGGTAAGAACGAAAGGCCTTGTTAAAGTTGATTGTTTTTTAGTCTTTCGCAATAGTTAAAAAAAATAAAAATATTTCGTATTTATACCATTGTTTTTAATCAATATCCAATAAATAATATATAATCTATCCAATCATTATCGAAGTTGCGTTAAATAAGGTGAATTTAGGCATTAAAATGGTAGTAGAAATACAGGGTCAAATATACCCTCCACAACCTCCACGTAACTATTTTCACCACATCCTCGCCGGGTTAAAGCCTTGTCGAACGCTCGAAGCAAATAATTACAAAAAGAACAGATCACTTTTGGCGATTTTTATATTGCTTGGGCATGTTGTATTTTGGCAAATGAAAATCTTAGTTTACCTTTTGCATCACAAATAGCTATAAATATGCGAATTAGATAAAATATCATTTTTGACAATGAAAGTTTTCTAGCAGTGGTTTACCTAGATCTTCGTATTAACGCAGTTTTGACTAATGAGCAGCCAATAAAGGCAATGTTGACGACATTTAATAACTACATTTAATCGAATTAAAAATTTACATCATGTTTCCGATGACAATTTACAAGAGCCGCAACCGGGACCCAGTACAGGAATAACATCAGATGGCAACCTCGATCATTATTTTTCAAGATATTCGACAAAGAAGAACTACCGAACAAACTTTAGCAGATACATCGCTATCTATACTTCCCAAACAATTTTTAATTGAGTCAATCGTACCTAGTACCTACTTCAACAAACATTTTAGAGTATTGGGATAAAAAGAATATTACTGATCCACAATTATATTAATTATAATCCAAAATTATTCTTTCTACACCACCTATACAAGTTACTGTAGAAAGATTATTCTCGTCACTCAAATTTGTTCTAAATAAATTGAGACTTTCCTTATCAGATTCAATTATTGAAGACATTTTGATAATCCGAAACAATACTCTATAGTCATTTAGAGTATCGCAATCGTATCAACAGTTATGCTTACAAGTTACAATCATAAGTGGTGATGAGATAATACTAATACAGAAAGAAAACGCCCTATAAAATATGAGGGCTATTGAAAGAAACTCTAGATCAGTAAAGGATCCTAATCCATTAATGAGTACCATGACAAACATTAACCTCAAATATCCAATAATATTTAAGAATGATTCAATAAATATAGATGAAGTACCTCCTGAATTGTTTTCTAATTATATTAATTAATATCCTCATTAATACATCGAAATGTGTTTTCAGCGCTAGTGAGGTTACATTTCTAGGTTTTAAATTTTCTGCAGCCGGTACCATACCTCACACATCCCCGCTCGAAAGCCTCCCAGCCAGCCCGGCACGAGCACTAGAACTCCTGTGACCTATATAGTATACATTATTCTACATCACAGCCCCATCATGCAGTTTCAGGATAGAGATGAGATAACCATAAGTGAGAAATTCAAATTGACAATTCACCCCGCGAAGGCAATCTCCTATCTACTTGAGACAGGGGAGGACATATTATGCCTGTCGAAGTCATTTAGGAAAACACGCGAGCTGAATCCGCACACGCAGAAAATGCGAACATTTGAACAACAATCTTTACAGGTTAAAAGAAGTGTTAATCCTTCAATATACCGAGTTACCGATGTCAACTTTCGTACCATTTATGGTATGCAGACGCTCAGTTACTATAACAGCATCACATTAGGTGTCCCGATTGTCTATAGTCTATTAGTGTCAAGCACCTTAATAAATATCTACACTCATGCCCAAGGAAAGTCCGAAAGTAACCAGTTAATAAACGTTACCTTCATGTTATGAAAAAAAATATAATACTTGACAAATATGTTGTAAATAAAGTATACTAAATGAGTACAAAACACAAAAGTGCAGCCCCATATGATAGCAAAAAACTGTAAGGATGTTTTTTCATATTTTAAAGAAATATTTTAATTAATACCCAACGCATAAAACACGACCAGCCACTGACCCGTTAGGTCCACATTTTGTAATTGCGCGTTCTGCTGAAATTTAAATCCATTACCTCGTCCTCTCACAGCGCCTCTACCTCGACTTCCTATTTGTGCTCCTCTGGCCCTGGGCCCAGTACCTCCTGCACCCCGTAGGGCGCCTCTGCGTTGAAACATTCGAGGGACGAACTGCTGACGTCCACCCCGGAGCCTTCAATGACAGGACTTGAGTTAAGAGCCCACGTGGGGAAACATAATCTCCCTTCACATCCATCATATCCATGCGCATGGTAAGTAAATTAACTATTCAATTATAGACCTATAAATTACTTGCTTAAGATTAAGGTGCACCAAATAAAAACGATTAGGATAATTTTTCATTCAAATAAATACATAAAAAAATAAAATATAACTCAGAGTAGAGTTTACGCAGGTAAGTATGCGTGGCATTAATTAATGCTTAATGTATTCAACTATTTTTTGCTAAGTTACAAACAAAATGTATTTAGAAATGGATCACAGAAAAAATATATGTAATTGATTGTACTGTCGGTTCTTGATGGAAATTCATTTTAAACACAAATAAAACACAATATTACTTGCACTTTTTCCACTATATTCATTAATTACTACAATTTTTAATTAAACACGATCGGTTTCGAAATAAATCATCATCAGGTGTAGTTAACGTCGGTAGTTTTAAAACTAATATTGTGTTTTATTTGTGTTCACAGAGAAAACCATTTACATCATTTCATTTTCTTACCTCATTCGTCCTCTCATTAGTCCCATGCGGCCACCGCGACGACGGAAACCTCGACCACGCCAAAACCCTTGCGAGAGACTGCTGAAAGATGCTGAACGGCTGTAACAAAAAAAAAAACATTTCAGTTTTCATTATGAAGGCAGGAGTTTTTTTAAAAACTAGTAGTGACATAAAACGAAATTTCAAAAAATATCGATACATGTATAGCTTGTCAAAAAAGAGTAGACGCCGAATACAATTTTTAAATCACATAAAACCGTATTATTTCAAATAAAAAATGCGTCAGAGCGTTAATATTAAGTCCTTACATAATATGAAATTGGCGTTTTGTTGTACAGGCCACTTTGATCTCAAATATCTCCTCTTTGGTAAAGCCCGGCCGCATATTGTCCGAATTTCTGATCAAAAACATTTGAACATCCGCCGGACCGCCACTCCGCACACTATCCGAAATTTCCTTCCGGCGAGTTCGAGCTCACTCGGCTCAGTACAAAATGTAAGAGAGAGCGCGATCCGATTTTCTGATCAGAAACATTTGAACTACTACCGATCGACGTCATCTGACATAAAATTTCGGACGCCCGCCGGAACGCAATTAAAAATTTCTGGCATCCGATAGACGGCATCTGAAAACTCATCATGTGTTTCAACAAGAGTGTTTAAAGACACAAAATCAGTTCCTTGATGAGATTTCTTCTTTGACCGGTAAGACCCTAACGTTATATTAAAAAATACCTGAAAGCAACCTTGTTATTTAATGCTAACTTTATTTATGAACATGTTTTCAGATGTCAGCGTTTGTACCCTAAAAAGGATTAAAAAAGAAGGCCAAATAAATAGAGGCGTATGGAATACACCAGGAAAAAAAAGACCACATAAACCAACAGTATCAGCGTTAGATACTTTTGATATTAATGCAATAAAAAACAAAGTCAACGAGTTTTATATAGTAAAGAAACAAATCCCAACATTAAGGTCTCTTCTAAGTGAATTAAGGGAAAGTATTCATTTTACTGGCTGTCGTGAAACATTGCGTCGCATCCTTTTATCAAACGGATTTGAATTTAAGAAAAACCAAGATGAACGTACAATCCTTATTGAAAGGTATGATGTAGCAGCATGGCGACACCGTTTCTTGCGGTCCATTGCTACTAAACGTAGAGAAGGCAAAGAAATTGTATATCTTGATGAAACTTATATTCATCAGAACTATAAATCAAAAAAATCATGGCAGGGTCCTTCCACAAGTGGTGCTGTTACAAATATCTCTTCAGGCAAGAGATACATTATAGTTCATGCCGGCTCAGAAAGAGGTTTTGTGCCAAACGCTCTTCTTGTGTTTAGTACAAAATCAAAAAATGCAGACTATCATCACGACATGAATTCTCAAAATTTCATGAAATGGATGTCTGAAAAATTATTACCGAATTTAAGCAAACCAAGTGTTATCGTGATGGACAATGCTAGCTATCATGTGTACAAATTAATAAGTGTCCAACGACAATTCTAAGAAATCCGATATACAAGCATGGCTCTCTTCAAATGGCATTCCCTATGAGGAATGTCTAACACGGGAAGAGCTATTAGTATTGACAAAAGAACATCGGCAAGCCCCAGTGTACCAAGCTGATGAACTTATAAAGCAGCATGGGCATGAAGTCCTTAGACTACCGCCATACCACTGCGATTTGAACCCTATAGAGTTAATATGGAGTTTGGCAAAACGTAAAATTGCCAGCAAAAATATTGGTTTGTCTGCAGAAGATATGGCAAGATTAATTGAAGAGTCATTTAACAGTATAACAGCCGAAGAGTGGAAAAAAAATACGGACCATGTGATGCATGTTGAGGAGCAGTATAAAAGACGAGACGGGATCACTGCAGACATGGAACAGTTTATAATTAGGGTCAGAGACGATATTAGCAGTTCAGATTCGGATTCCTCACTTGAGATAGAATTTTTAGAATCAGATTTTGAGTATAGTGATTAAATTGTAATAGGTTGGGGAAAAAGTTTTTTCGCATTATACATACACTGGCAAAATTAGAGGAACATAGGTAAAAACCGCCACAACTTGAACTCAAGTGGGTCGGGCTGTGTGAAATCCTTTTTTATAGTTTCTTAACTTTCAAAAACCAACTTAACATCCGTCAATTGTAAATAAACTTTATAAAAAACCTTTTGAATTTTTATTTAAAATGTGAAGAAATTTTTTGCTACCTAATACTATATTTTGATATTCTCAACTAAATTATTTCCTTATTATAATATACTTAATAAAATTATATTATATCCCTAATATGTTTTGATTAATCAACTTGCAAGGGGGGGGGGGGGGGGGGGGGCTATTAGTTTCAGGCATGAACAAGTAGTATGTAATAAATAAACATATTTGAGTATAATCAATACGATCTATGATGCTTGCGAGCAATTTTGTGCTAATACAATTTAAATTGCATAATATTAATAAAATATAGAAAATTCTTTAACATTTAAATTGAGTTATATTTTAAACTTACAAACAGTAGGACAATTTAGTTTAAGAAAATAAAGATAATTGTTTGGTTAAATTTAATTTTGTAATATATTTATTAATGAGTAAGTACAAAAGAAGTTTTAATACTCCGACAAAAACATTCAAGAGTTTTCGTCAATACCATGAACATGTACCTATTGCAAAATAAAATTTAAGTAAACAACAACAATAAACTTAATTTTCTTTAAATGAGTTGTCCTAACAAATTAAACATTATATTATTATTTTCATAAATAATCAAGTATCAAAACTATAATTCCGACTATAGACAAGGTTGCCTTACGTCGATTTTTTGAATTTGCCGCCTTTTTCCAGTCTCATCTTTCGCTAGCCAGACTCTATCTAGTACATGGACTTAATATACCAGGACTGAGCAGTGCAAACTTATTTTTCTGTCAGTTTAATAAAAACAACCCTTATGTAACAGACTTAAAGTCGACTGTGCACGCATTACAAAAACCGGTCCGAGCGAGATAGCTATAAGATACCACTGTGTCCTTTTCTGACAGAGGTCTTTGTGTTGCCATATCATTCTTTTATACTAAACTTTAGTTTTGGTAGATTTTAATTATGCACTAAAAATGTAAATTGTAAAATCAACAAATGAAATAATATACAATATTTATTAAATATGAAAAGGAAAATATTTTAAGAACAAAATTTTAAACTTAGATGATAAGTAACCAATATTAAATGTTTGATTTCGTAGATCTAGCAGTAATAAAAATAAAAAGGCTGCAACCCCATACGCCATTTTGATGAAAGTTGTGGTTGCATCGTGTTGAGTGGTGATTTTCTAAAATTTAGCAAGTCTAGTTATACAAAATGGTAAAAATATGTATCGTAGAAGCTTGTAAAAGTGAATACTATCCGGATTGTGGATTATCTTATCATAAGTAAGTTTTTATTGCAGTTTTTTTTATATTCAGAATATTCTAGAAATTCGGGTGACAATACTTTTCTTTCAAGTCAAAATATTGGCAGATTTTAAAAATGTATAAGTAGTCATTATTTAAAATATCTAATAAATGTAAAAGAATAAATTATGATGTAAATTTTCGCTCTCCTGTTTTGAACAAAAAATCTCCGAACTCACGACTTCCATCGTACTACCCTATATTCTACCATTAATTTACATATATTTATGTAATCTTTCAGCCAGCAAAATGGAAGCCTTGGTATGTGTAACAGAACAGTAATTGACGATAAGTGTCATAAAAGCCCAAATCCTCCTGCGCAGATGAAGTCGCGGGCACCAACTAGTCCTACTAATATTATAAAGGCGAAAGTTTGTTTGGATGTATGGATGTGTGGATGTATGGATGTTTGTTACTCTTTCACGCAAAAACTACTGAACGGATTTTAATGAAACTTTACAATAATATAGCTTATACATCAGAATATCACATAGTCTACAATTTTAACCGACTTTCAAAATTGGAGAGGTGTTATGTTCGTTTTCTTATATTCGACGATTACTCCGCCGTTTATTAACCGATTTTTAAAATTTTTTTTTTTGGTATATAGAGTATCATCCCAATTTGGTATTTTATTCACAAAAGTGGTGATCTGATGAAGGATCCATAATTAATCGAGGGAACTCCTCAAAATTTATAGGGAAACATGTGGTGACTTCGGATTCGTGAGAAGTATTCTAAGCATATGCTACCAACAAGTAAGATTTTGCACCGAGGTATACCTGGTATACCGTGGTTCGGAAGGTGCTGAGAGAACCCCTGATTCTTTATAGATACAAGTTTGGGAGTTTCGGCGTTGTTTTAAGAACGGAAAGCATATGTTACTATGCAAATTACATTCATCATCATCATCACCACCATATTATACCACTAGATGATGCCCGCAACTCTGTTGCGCCAAAATTCGATTTTCGCGCGGGAACCGTACATTTTTACGGGATAAAAACTATCCTATGTCCAAAGTATCTCCATGCCAAATTTCAGCAAAATCGGTTCAGCGGTTCGCGCGTGAAGAGGTAACAGACAGACAGACAGACAGACGGACAGACAGACAGACACACTTTCGCATTTATAATATAAGTATGGATTTCATAGTCTTTTAGATCAAGACTCGAGTTTGTCATGCGATAATTAAAAAAATCTATACCTACCTAATATTATTAACCTGAAGAGTATGTTTGCTTGAACGCGTCAATCTCAGGAACTACAGGTCCGATTTAAAAACTTATCTCAGTGTTAGATAGATCATTTATCGAGTAAGACTATAGGCTAAGACTAATACGACCGAAGAAACTCAGGAAAATGTGGGAAAAACGCGGGAAATATTAGAAATTACGAACTACTGGAGCAATTTTATGGCAATATTTGGCACTGATATAGAGTAGACCAAGTGTAGGGACTAGGAACATAAGCTATTTTTTATGAGAAAATGTACGGTTTCAGTAACATTCCTAATTTACGCGGGCGAAGCCGCGCGGGACATCTAGTTACACATAAACTAGTTGGTGCCTGCGACTTTTTCTGCGCAGGATTAGGGCTTTTTTGTAGGATTGACACTTATAGTCATATTTTGGACAATTCACACAATATTTTTATAAATTGTAGCCTATGTGTTATTCTGATGTATAAGCTATATTATTGTAAAGTTTCATTAAAATCAATTCAGTAGTTTTTACGTGAAAGAGTAACAAACATCCATCCATCCATACTTACAAACTTTCGAGTTTATAAAATTAGTAGGATGTGCGCTGACATTAAACATTATTTTTATTTACAGATTACCGAAAAATGATACTATGCGGGAAAGGTGGTTGAGTATTATACCTCATGGGGACAGGAAAGTGACTAAGAATTCTGTCATATGCAGCAAGCACTTTAAATCGGAAGATTACATTCCTAATTTAGCTCGACCAGTTTTAAAAGAAACTGCTATTCCAACATTGTTTCTATTGGTAAGCAAGAACTTTTTCAATTTGTAGTGAGTTTCACGAATAGTTTGTTAGTCGGAGTATGAAATGTTAAGAAAATTCCTTTTTAGGGTCTTAGGCCCGTATAAATAGTCAGTACTTAAGATGCAACCCGGTCTCAAGACGCGATTCGGCTCTGTGATTGGTCCAAATTTTGACAGCCAACCAATCACAGAGCCTGAACCGTGTCTTGAGACCGAGATGCATCTTGAGTACTGACTATTTATACGGGCCTTAGAATTTCGTTGTTTCTCCATAAAATACTTTCTTGTAAAAGCAATAAAGTGAAATTTATTAATGCTTCAAACCTTTTCGGGTTCTTGGCGTTGCTGGTTTCCTCGTGATGTTTTTATTCACCGTGGAAGCCGTGGAGTTCGATCCCCGACCGGGGATCGAACTCGCGACCTAGCGATCACGACTCCACATCCTAAGCCGCTAAGCCACCGACGCTATTAGTAAATAGTTCTTTTAGTAAATAATTCACTCATATATTATTTTATCTATTATCTTAATACACTTTTCCATAAAGTTTTTATTTTACATTGAATACTGACACTCGACCTTTAACCACATAGATAATTAAAGTGTACATACTACCATTTTTTACAGCCTGCTTCCAAAAAAATAGAAGTACTTAGCAATATTCAACTACTGCCTGGATGCAATAACATTGAAGATGAACTCGCATCCACAGAGCCACCTAGCAAAAAACTTCGTACTGAAGACTTCAAGGACGTTAGTGCTCAAACAAATGAACCTGTACGCAATGAAGAACTTCAGCGAAAAGTGAAACTTCTAACTCAAAGGTTACGAAGACGTGAAGAAAAAATACTAAATATGAAAACTCTCTTGAGTGTTATCAAGAAGAAATGTAATAATTTTGATGAGGTACAGATGATGATAAAAACAAATTTTATAGACATACATAATTATCTCAACAAAGATAAAAGCAGCAAAGGTGTAAGGTATAGTGATGAAATTAAAAAATTTGCTCTTTCTTTGTATTATTTCTCAGCAAGAGCATATTGTCATTTAAGGACTCGTGTAGTTTTACCTCATCCAGCTACATTACGAAAAATGCTGGCTACAAACAAATGTAACGTTGGCTTTATGCAAGAAGTTTTAGACTTTTTGAAACTATCAGTCCAAAATGATAGTTCTCTAAAAAATGTTACTTTAGTATTTGATTCTATGAGCATTCGCTCTGAGATTGTTTATGACAAAAGTACGGACAAGTACTGGGGATATGTAGATTATGGTGGCATTGTCTCTGCAGGGAATGCCGAGGATGTAGCAACGGAAGTCTTGGTTTTTCAGATAATTTCTTTAAAAAAGAAATTTAAATGTCCCATTGGATATTTTTTGATAAATAAAATAAGTGCCAATGTGCAAACTCAATTAATTTTAACGGCAATTCGATTATTGAATGACATTGATATAGTAGTAAGATCACTGACTTGCGATGGGGCAGCCACAAATGTAGCAACATACCTCAATCTGGGATGTAAATTTGACTTTCCTGAAATGAAAACCTTTTTTAAACACCCCTCTCACAATTCTAATATTTTTTGTATTTTCGATCCCCCTCATATGCTTAAGCTAGCCCGAAATGTCTTTGCTGAAACAAATTTAGGTTCACAAAAAGGGGAAATTAAATTTGAGTTTGTACAAAATTTGCATAAAATACAACAAGAAGAAGGATTACTTTTAGCAAACAAACTATGTGACGCACACATAAATTTTTTTAATAAAAAAATTAACGTCAGATTAGCTAGCCAATTACTAAGCAGTTCAGTTGCAGATGCCATAGATTTTATGAGGGAAACAGGCAATCCTAGTTTTGTTAATAGTCAAGCTGCTGTTGAATATATTAGAATACTTGACCGTATATTTGACTTAATGAACTGTAAGAACCCTTTTGGAACTGGATTCAAAAGCCCCCTTAAAAATGAGAATAAAGAGGTTTGGATGAATGTTTTAAAAGAAACAAAGGAATACTTGTCGTCTTTGAATATCGATGGTAAAAATATTTTGCAGCATAGGCGCAAAACACCGATACTCGGATTTATTGTGAACATTCATAGCTTTGAGGGTTTAGCTTTGGATTTATTACAGTTCGAAGATTTTAAATATTTTCTTACGTATAAATGTTCACAAGACCATCTAGAAATGCTTTTCTCTTGTGTCCGAGCTAGGGGAGGCAGCAATGATAATCCCAATGCGCTGCAATTTCGTTTTACATTACGAAAGTTGTTGTACAAAAATAGTGTACAACCTAGCATCAATGCAAACTGTACCAGCAACGATTATGAAATGACACCAGTACTAGAATTCAGACACAAGAAAAAGGCAATTTTTGATGTACCTGATAACGATAACGATCAGTCTGTTAATAAATTAATTGATCTTATAGAAAAGTCGAATGTTAGTGATTTTAAAATGAATATTATTTATTATATTGCAGGATGTATTGCTAATAAAATAGTGAGCAAAATTTCTTGTTCATATTGCTTATCCGTTTTGCTGACAAACAAGAACACTGATCATGAATACTGCATAGACATTTTTAAATTTTCAGCTTTTACCACATTTATAGATCGTGGAGGCCTTAAGTACGCATCTCGTTTTGTATTCGAAACTTTAAAGTATTGCGAAAAATTATTTACTGTAATGTCACGAGATTCATTACAAAATCTAAATAAAAAAAAAATGATTTCATATGTTGTACAAGAATTTCATAACAAATTGTGTAAATATCTGGAAGTTTCTCATCCTTGGCAGTGTTTTCAATCTGAAGAGCCTCACGATATTCAACTTGTTAAATTGATATCAGATTCTTATTTTAACTTAAGATCTTACCATGCAACAAAATTAAAATCCACAAGAATTTCAAAGGGCAGCATAGGTTTGAGACAAAAGCTGCATAAAACGATTTTATTTAGCAATTTATGAGGATTAAATGATAGACACCTTTATTTACATCGCGTTTTATAATTAAGAGGCTGAAGTGAGCTAATTGAGTTCACTGAGGACCATTTTGTGTGAAGCCTATAACAGATATCGTCATCAAAAAAATCAGAGTTATACTTGACTATATATCTGGCGTAATCGCCAATTCGAAAATATGATTTCGTAAACTTCGCTCGATAGAAAAAAATCGCGAACTTGCCTCTGAAAGATGAAAATTTAAGAAAGATTCCCATTTTTATTAGATATGCAGTCAAATATAGAAATGATATTGAGTACAATTACGTATGAAACATAAATGAAACACCTCACCGATTTAGATTTTTGATTCAACTTTGTAGTTTCGAGAAATAGACGAATATGTAAAATTGTCAAGAAATTAACGGATTCCGTCCTCACACGCATGGAATTTACCATAAGCATAAAAGTGATGTTCGACTCGAGGTCATTCATGGCTCTAGTCTGCGTCTTAAACCGTTAAATCATAAGAGTGTTTATTATTTAATGTGTGACAATCGTAACTGTATAAAAATTAATAAGGAACAATACGCAAGTAAAAATAATAAACTGTTTGTTTTAAGTATGCATATGCATTTTTATTTTTCCTTACTTAACATTCTCCATACTAGAATATTTCCTGGTTCGTACAATGTGCGTAGAAACAGTTATCACCATATTATGTGATTACATATATGTCGTCAATCGTCTACCTACAATACAAAATGAATTTCAAACGTTCAAAAAAACAATAATTCTCTAAACAAACAAAATACAAACTTTCTCTAAATTTCAAAATTATATGGTCACCCTAGTAAGAAAAGGACGCAATGGTCAATGTGCTATTTCTCTTTCGGCTCGGTTTCACGGACAAGAGCTCATTCCAGTTGTACGGTAGTACTTATTAGTTCCATGATCTAGTAGTTTGTATTATTGTTCATTATGTTGAATTTAAGTTTTTAATATTCTTCACAAGTAAACAAAAATACTAACAGCTGTATTTACTCTGTATAAAAATTAATGACCATAAGTAGTAATTTTTAATACGAAGTATGGCAACACTGGAGACGTTTCGAGAAAAACGAGGGCACTGGGTAGCCATATTTGTTTTTTGCAAGAGTGCCGCATAGTTGCATGTTTTTCCTAGTTTCGTCTTGAAATTAATTATAAAATTAAAAAAGATGGTGAAAAAGTGTTCCATTATTGGCTGCAATAGTGAGTCGTATGCTGGATGTGGAATATCTTTCTTTAAGTAAGTAATTTTTGCGATAATCCTAACATGTGTATGTTTCTGTATGTAGGGTAACCATACTTTTTCGTTATATATTAATAATTTTGTACAGTGCACTGTAAATTTATTGTGTACACAATTGGTACACACAATTATTAGGTATGTGGTAAAAGTTGTGTTAAGTGGGTTTAATTATTGACAACTCGAGCTGCGATCGATTTTTTTTAAAGGCACATGAATTTTATACGGCAATCTTATTTGTTTTTAATATTTTCTTACAGACTACCTACTGATGAAACAAGGAAGAAAGAGTGGCTTAATATTATAAAAGTAAACCTGCCAAACTATGCTGTTGTTTGCAGTCGGCACTTTAGACCAGAAGATATCATTAATCATGTTTCGACATCAAAACTTAAAAAAAATGCTATCCCATCAATATTCCCTGTGGTAAGTTTTATTTGTTTTTAATATTTTCTTACAGACTACCTACTGATGAAACAAGGAAGAAAGAGTGGCTTAATATTATAAAAGTAAACCTGCCAAACTATGCTGTTGTTTGCAGTCGGCACTTTAGACCAGAAGATATCATTAATCATGTTTCGACATCAAAACTTAAAAAAAATGCTATCCCATCAATATTCCCTGTGGTAAGTTACCTATTAAACTAAGTATCCATTATATTATAGGTATAATTTATGTTGTGTACTAGCTGACACGTCGTGAAACTAACAACATGCACATACTTGTTTACTTAACATAAAATTTTATTTTTGCAGGTTACCCCGCCAGATAAAAAAATAACTGTCTTAAGCAATATAGTTATCCAATCTGCTTCTCCTGAACCTGAGCTACGTACCTGTACAAAAGAAGCTTTTGAAAAACCTGTTAATATCTGTGCGGGACCAAGTTGTATTCTTGAAGTTTGTCCATTACCAAGTACTTCCGAGCCACCTTCTAAAAAAGTTCGGCTTCAAGATGATGATAAAACTGTAGAACTGCAACGAGAGGTAAAGATTCTAAAGCAACGCATAAAAAGAAGAGAAATAAAAATTCGGAAACTTGAGGATCTTTTAAATATTATTAAAAAAAAAAAGTTACGATCCAGATGAAGTAGAAAGCGTCATAAAAAATAATTTTACTACTATTAACGAACAGTTTAATAATAATGTACGCAAAAAGGGAGTCAGGTATACTGATGAATTTAAATCTTTTGCATTGACTCTGCACTATTACAGACCAAGGGCATTTCTCTTCTTGAGAAAACATATATGTCTTCCGCATCCTGCAACACTAAGAAGACTTTTAGCGACTCGTGACTGTAACGTAGGGTTCTTACAAGAAGTTATTGCATTCTTAAAAGATACTGCTCTTAAGAATGACTATCTTCACAGTGTGGGTCTCCTTTACGACTCAATGTCGATAAGGAGCGGGTACAGATATGACAAAAAAACAGATAAATATTGGGGGTACGTGGACTATGGAGGTATTTTACAAAGTGATTCTGAATTGCTAGCAACTGAAGTATTTGTTTTGATGATTGTATCTTACACAACAAGATTCAAATGTCCGATAGCGTACTTTGTAATCAATAAAATATCAGCTCAAATCCAGGCTCAAATAGTACTTACCGCAATCCGAATGTTGGCGGAAGTAAATATTGTTGTCAGATCCTTGACTTGCGATGGCACAATTGTCAATGTAAAAACCTACGAGCTCTTAGGATGCAATTTCGAATTACCGAATATAGTAACAAGTTTTAAACATCCAACAAAGGAATATCAAGTTTATTGCATTTTTGATCCTCCTCATATGCTAAAACTTGCGAGAAATGTATTTGCGGACGCAAATATTAGTTCTCCAAAAGGAGACATACAATTCAAGTTTGTGAGGCAGTTACATGAGATGCAGGAAGAGGAAGGGCTTAAATTAGCTAATAAACTTTCAGAAATGCACATTAATTTTTCAGGAAAAAAGATGAACGTCAAACTAGTAGCTCAGACACTAAGTAGCTCCGTAGCAGACGCAATAGAGTTTTTGTCTAAGGTGGGTGATGAGCGGTTTTTGGGAAGTGAGGCCACTGTTGAGTACATTCGAATGTTAGATAGAATTTTCGACATTTTTAATACAAAAAATCCTTTTGGAAGAGTTTTTAAGTCACCTTTGCGTTTAGTTAATAAAGATATATGGATAAATATACTTACTGAAACCAGGGAATATCTGATGAGTTTAAAAGTGAATGGTCAACATATTCTGCAGCACAGACGCAAAACTCCAGCTCTCGGGTTAATAGTGGATTCGTTTAGCTTTGCAAACTTAGCAGTGGACTTATTGACGAGCAACGAACATCCAATGAAATACTTCTTAACTTACAAATGTTCCCAGGATCAGCTGGAGATATTTTTTTCTTGCATCAGAAGTTGTGGTGCTTTAAATGATAACCCCGATGCGCTCCAGTTACGACATACCTTGCGAAAACTCCTATTTCGTAATAGTGTACAGCCTAGTATGAACGCCAATTGTACAACTGAAGACAATTTTGAAAACACACCTATTTTGGAATTTAGACATCCTAAAAGGTCTATCGTAGACAAACCCTCTACAAGTATAGCAGCTGATTTAAAAACGAACGATATTGAGTTGCGTGATTTACAGTCTTTAGTACAAGATTTAAATTTATCGTGTTACAAAAACAACATACTGTATTACATAGCTGGCCACTGTGCAAAAAAGATATTTGAAAAATTGAGTTGTGAATATTGTTGTTCAGGAACGTAAGACTGATGATCATAGCTATGCTGTGATAGATGTATGTTCGTATTCGGCTTTTACAAACTTAATAGATAGAGGTAAATTAAAACATGTATCCAAATTTGTATTTGAGATTGTGAGATGTTCAGAAAAAATATTTGTTGCTCAAAGTTCACAATGTTTGAAAACAATTAACAAAAACAAAATGGTTATGATTATAATGAAAGTTTTTTCTACCGAGCTTATGAAATATTTTGATCCACCTCATCCTTTACAATCATTTGAATGTGAATATTCACATGAGATGCAACTAGTTAAAAGTATAGCAACATATTATTTATTTGTTCGTCTAATTAATTATGGGAAATCACAAACACAGAGGGTTTTAGGTCAAAAATCTACATTAAGGCAAAAACTACATAAAACTGTCCTATTTAACCATGTGTAAATAAAGAAATGTTTTCAGTAACTTGTTTCTGTTTTACTATCCCCGGCATCTCCACAAAAAAGAAAAAAGCTGGATCTCATCTTGCTCTACACAAATGTTAATCTGTTGTTAGTGAATTTGTTAATAACTTATTAGTGAAAAAGTTACAAGCATTTTAGCTATTTAATACTTGACTGTATTGTCACATTCGTTCGTTTGACAGCAACTGTATGACATTAAAGGAAAAACGTTTCTATTATAAGCTAAAATCCATTTTATAAATACGGCCACGATTGTTTATTAAACACAATTTATTTTACTAAGCTAGCATTTTCTTTCCGTTTTTTCCTTTCTTTTCAACCCGAATGGTCACCCTACAGAACAAGGACAGAGGGCTCTCGCGAATCTATCTCCTTCGGACCGCGTTTTGATTGACTGTGCACATTCCAGTTTGGGTAGAAGTTCCTTGCCCCTGACGAACAATTTGAATATAATCGTATGCTTTTCGGACTTGTCAATGCTCCTTCAGTTTTTCAAAGGACCATAAACAAAATTTTATTAGAAGCCAAAATTAAATACGCTATCGTATATATGGATGACATCTTAATACCATCCAAAAATGTCGACGAGGGGTTAACAAGGTTAGAAGAGTTCCTTCAGTTACTAAAGGGAGGTCTAACACCCGTATTCACAAACAATACTTTCGTAAGTTAATTAGTATTGCTATGCGAAGTAAGGGATTTCTCAGTGCGTCCCTTTTGACAAGCCTTTCAATTCATAAACAATACTCAAACGATACTTCGCTATGCGTACGCACAGCGTCGTATAGAGCTTTGTGATTGGTCTGTTTTTGTTGCGTAGTTCACTTTGTTGAACTGACATATGTCATTTGTCATTTCTATAACGTCAAACGTGGTATTTTATTTTCGGAGAATTACTTCAAAGATAATATAATCACTACGATTACTTTTTGAAAAATTGTTGCGTTCGTGCGTCGATTTGTGTAATAGTAAAATGGATTCAGACAGTTCTGCAAACAAAACTTTCAGGTTAGTAGGAATGCTTTGTTTTCCTGTTTGCAATAAAATGGAAAACCAATATCTGATTTCGATTATTAAAATGCTTCGTCTTATTTTTTGCAGTGGGAAAAAGCTGCCATTTACTTCTGCCGAGAGAGAACTAATTGTAGCATTAGTACGAGAAAGGCCTGTTATAGAAGATAAAAGGACTCACGCGAAAAATATAGAGTTAAAGAAGCAGGCCTGGGAAGATCTCGCACAAGCCTTCAATTCTCAACCATATGTTACGCAAAGGGTCAGTCAGCAATTAAAAAGATGTTGGGAGAATATAAAAACTCAACGGAAGAAGGAGCTTTCACAGGAGTCAAAGAGCATGTTACGCACAGGTGGAGGGCCTCCGGAAAGTAGCTCCACTGTGTCATCGGATAATATAATTGATACAATTTGTCCTTATATTAATTTGAAAGTTCCAGGAGTCATAGATTCAAATTCAATAGAAAGTATGTGTGTCAAAATAAATTAATGTTATTTCAGTTACTTTTTACTTTAAACTAGGTACTAACCTATTTTGTTTTTAGTTTCAGCTGATATACCAGAGGTATATACAGTATACACCCCTGAAGACAAAACAAGTACATGCAAAAAAGGTACATATTTTTGACTTTATGAACAATATTATTTTAAAATTACCATGTATGAAAGTTATGATACAATAATTTTATATTATTTCAGTTATTGATTTGAGTATTTTGGATCAAAATAAAACCACCCAAAGATGCGCAAAGAGGAAATTACTTGATGAATTAGATGGTGCTGATAGTTCTGGTGTTCCATCAAAAAAAAAATGTATCGGCCACCGCAGGTAAGAACAATAGATCTTACTAAAGTACGATTTTTAATTGTAGTCAGTAAAATGACAAGTGCAACTGTCACTGATAAAAGAAAGTTTACGAAAGTTTCATGTATAAGTGACAGTTGCACGTGTCAATTTACTGACTAGAATTAACCCTTAACTATAGTCGTGGGTCCACTGGACCCATGGTGATTCTTTAAACAAGCACTAGTAGCGCTGTGGGTGGTGGAGCTCACCGCGCACCTCAGTACCTTTCGACAGTAAGCCGGTGCGTACGCAGCGAGACGGACGTATTTCGCGCGCTTCTCCAATGGTAAGTAAATGATTATGCATGGGTCCATTGGACCCACGACTATAGATACGTATTTTTTATAATTCTTGTTTTGTAGTTGTTTTTATGTTAAATTTCAGTTTACATCATGGAAAAAAATAAAAATATGTCAACCAATCGTGAAGACATAATAGAGCAATGGCTGAATGCTGATTTAAGCAGTGATGAAGAAGAAAATTCGGTTTCTGTGAGAGATGCTCTAAATACTCACTCTGATAATGAGTTTTCTGATAATTTAACAGGAACAAAAGGAAGAGGTGCTCATTCTGCAAGCCTGCTAAGAGAGCTAAGACTGTTCACTTATGTACTAAGTGCCAGCAGCCTATTTGCATGACATGTGCAAAAGTTGTTTGCAGTACATGTTTGTAAGTAGGCTAAATGAAACTGGTGTCAAAATTTTTGTTTTAAAATTTATTTCTTTGTTTTTGGTATGTCTTTAGAAAACATATCATTTTATTATAGACAATATTTTTTGTTTTTACTTGGCGACCAGTTTTATATTTTTTTTTCATAAGCTTGTTTTTAGATTAAGGAAACCTGAACTGATTATAAAAAGTACAAATTATTGTTAGAAATGTATGTTCCTATTGTTTATTTTTTAATACACTATGTTTGTTATATAATATATAATAAAGCTAATAAACATTTTACTAATTATTCGGGATACTTTCATTTTTATTGCCTTTTAAAGATACATGGGTCCAATGGACCCCACAACTATAGAAACGTGATTATATTTCACCACTGTAGTTAAGGGTTAAAAATCGTACTTTCATTGAGAACATATTTGTTACTGTCAATATAATAAATAATGATTAATATCTACAAGTCAGTCAGGTTCTTTTTTATACATACAGAAGATAAAATAATATATTGAGTACTATCATTTTATACCTGACTTAACTTTACTTTCTTTTCAGTTAGCAAAAAATTCACAAGTGAGACAGAAGCAAGAATTAAACGCAGCACATTGAATATTAAACAAGACGAGGAACTGCATGAGCTCAGGCTGCGGAGGGAGCAGATTCTAATAGATAGGGAAAAAAACATTTAGAATTTGAAACACAATTTCACAACTTACAAATTGAAAAAATTAAGTTAGAAATTGAGTTGTTGAGACAACAGAAAGAAAATTAAACTAATTCATATATACATATTGTTTTATTTAATAACTTAATTTAAAAATGCCGAGATATAAACATTCTTCTGAAAAGAAGGCCTTCCCTGCTTGATTGTTGTACATTTCTAACAGCTGTTCGCTGTATACTTATAGCTTCCTCATTTTCAATATCTTCTATAATGTCATGAGCCCAGCAAATGTTGTATAACACTGCAGTAGCAACAATAACATGGCATGTTGTTGTCAGATTTGTTGCCATCTTTTTAGATAGGCAAGGAAATATCCTCTTCCAGACACCGATAGTTCTTTCAACAGTATTTCGTGTTTTGATGTGTGCTTTATTATAATTTTCTTCTGAAATATTTTCTGGTTGAGCTACCGGTGTCAATAAATATTTTTGACAGCCATACCCACTATCGCCCAAAAGTATGCCATCTATGACACCTTGTTCCATTTTTATTTTGAGCATAGATGCTTGAAATATTCTATTGTCATGTACAGAGCCGGGTCGATTCGCAACAATATCATAAATTGTTAGATCAGGTCCACACACAATTTGGACATTAATGGAAAAGAATTTTTTTCGATTTCTAAACACTTCAGCATAAGCTCCGCCAGGATTCTGAATAGGAATGTGAGTTCCATCTACAGCTCCTACTATTCCAGGAAAACGGGATATAGTATAGAACTTTTCTTTAACTCTTTCAATGTTGTTGGGAAATTTAATGAAATGCTGTAATTTCAAACAAAACAATTTGGAAACCTTCTTAACAATCCTTGATACAGTTGGCTGGCTTACACGTATTAGATCTCCTGTAACCATCTGTAAAACAAACAAATATTGTACTAATGCCTATATTTACTAGATAAAAATAATAGCTAAGATAATAATGTCATTTATTACCAATAGGCTAGACTAATCTATGCGAAAGTTTTATTAGGGGCTTTGGATTCAATATTGGCTAATTTAATGATCTATCAATAAACAAATCAAAGCCTGTAATTACCTGAAAACTGCCAGAAGAATAAAATCTTAAAGCTACAAGCAACTGGTAAATTGGTGGGACTGGAAGACCTCTTGCAGTTAATTTATCTAAATTTTCACGTATCAGTGGTAAAAGTATACAAAGTACCACATCTTTAGAAAACCTGTAACGTCGTTTAAATTCATCACAACTATAATAATCAAAAGGGTCTTGGAAATCCCGTATCACTTTTCTGGTACTTATTCTTCTTCTGTTCTCCATGATACCATTCATATAATTATCAAATTCCTCTTCGCTGCTATAATCCATTGTAAAAAGAACTTCAAAACACAAAACAACATTCAGAGAAAGAAACAATATAAACATAACCTAACTTTTTGACGTAAGCTTGACACTATGCGTTGTGTAATATAGCTAGAGGGCTACTTTATCTGTGCGTTCCTTGGAAAGGACGCATAGTGATGAACGCTACTCAAGTATTGTTTATGAATAGGCTTTTGGAATACTATGCGTCCGCGCGTACTGTGAGACCTCATAGTAATGTTTGTGAATACGGGTGTAAGTCTCAAGCTTAGTAAATGTAACTTTTTCAAAGGGAACATTGATTTTCTCGGTTTCGAAGTAAGTGCTCAAGGTATTCGTCCGGGTTCTAGAAAAACTGATGCCGTATCAAAATTTACAACACCGCGTAATCAGCACGAACTTAGACAATTTCTGGGACTTTCGGGGTTTTCCGGCGATTTATAAAAGGGTACGCAATCATGGGCGTACCCAGGGGGGGGCAGCTGCTCCCCTGACTGATCTTTTAAGGAAGGATATTACTTGGGCTTGGGGTGAAAAGCAAGAAAAAGCTTTTAACGTTGTAAAGAGTTTATTAACAGATCGCCCGCTACTAGCCCTATACAACCCTCTTGCCGAAACCCAGGTACACACCGACGCCAGTAAAGAAGGCTTGGCTGGTATTCTTCTCCAAAATAATTCCCAAAACGACAACTCCTGATGAACGTAAAATGCACTCCTACGAACTGGAAACGCTTGCAGTAATAACCTCACTCAATCGTTTTCGGGTTTATTTGATCGGGATACCGTTTAAGGTTCTCACCGACTGTAACGCTTTTAAGATACACCCTAACGAAGCGAGATGTTATACCGCGTATTGCACGTTGGTGGGTCCAGCTACAAGAATATGATTGCTCTATAGAATATCGACCGGGATCTAAAATGACCCATGTCGATGCTTTAAGTCGGAACCCGGTTGATAATCCAGAGCCTGACTCACTGCATATTTTAGACATAATATTACCAGTGCAAAAAGATAAATCTGAAGAAGACTGGATAACGACAGTGCAATGCGCGGATAAAGAGGTTCGAAAAATTAAAAACTTTAAGTGATCCGGATTCAGAACAAACGTTAGAAATATGCAAAAATTACAAGTTAAAAAATGGGAGAGTGTATCGTATTGTCGGTGATGATCTTAAATGGCTAGTCCCAAAGGGTGTACGTTGGCAGGTAGTTAAGCGAAATCGCGACGACGTAGGCCATTGTGGATTCGAGAAAACTCTACAGCGTATACAAAAACTTTACTGGTTTTCAAAGATGCGACGTTTTATAAAAAAATATATAACTTCTTGTTTAGAGTGTGCGCATCATAAAGCACCTGGAGGGAAACGGGAGGGTGAACTTCACCCTATTGAGAAAAAAAATATCCCGTTTCACACTCTTCATGCTGACCACCTCGGTCCTTTTGTGAAAAGTAAAAATGGCAGTTGCTATCTTCTAGTGTTAGTCGATGGTTATACTAAATTTATAAATCTGACTCCCGTTAAAAATACAAAATCTGCTACAACAATTAAGGTCTTGAAAGACCACATAAGTTACTTTGGTGTTCCTACAAGGCTCATATCCGATAAAGGCTCTAGTTTCACTAGTAAAACATTTAGAGTTTATTACAGCTTACGGAATTAAACACATTCAAAATGCCGTCGCCACGCTTCGAGCTAACGTCAGGTAGAGAGATTTAATAGGACAATTCTCGATGCACTTCCGACTTCCGCTCACGGTGATGACGAAAAAAAATGGGATAGTCATATTCCTGATATTCAAATAGGGACTTAATACAACGGTGCATAAAACTACAAAGAAAAGCCCATCTGAATTATTGTTTGGTTTTAACATAACTACACGATCGCAGGGTATTCTACATTCTATTATAAACGATACAATTAACACTTTGGAACCAGAGGAATTAGTCGAAATTCGTAAAGATGCTAGTTCTAACATACGAGAACAGCAAGCAAAAGATATTTAAAAATATAATAAGAATTAAAAACCCAGTACAACATACAATGTAGGAGATCTAGTTAAGAGTTGAAAGGCAGGTACCCCATGATGGTAAATCACAAAAACTAGTAAATAAATATCAGGGTCCTTATCGCATAATGAAAGTGCTCCCTAACGACAGGTTCTTTATTGAGGATACTCCATTGACCCGTAAACAAGGTCGCCGATATGAAAATGTAGTAGACAAAATACAGCCATGGCTTAATTTCGATAGAAACTTAGATTCTTCTGAAGATAGTGATTGATTTGTTTAAAAATCGTTACCTGAAATACAAATACTTAATTATTTATTAGCGAATTTAGCTATAAAAATGTTTTGATTGTAAAATCTACACTAACGTTATTAATTATAGGTATCTTTATTTTATTTATATATTTTGTACCTTACAATTAATGTTTTAACTGTAAGCTATTTACTCTAGTTTAAGTATAATATTATTGTTGTTAATTTTTTTTTTTGTATGCTAAACAAAGCCGAGAGGTCTCGGTTTGAAACAGGATGGCCGAGCTGTAAGCAATTATAGGAAATACTGTTATTATATTTCATAAAACGTTAATTAAGGAGCATTAATATTACTATTTTAAAGTCTTATATTTGTCTCTTGTAAAATGTTTCAAGGCGGACATCCGGTTTATTAATTTTATTTTATAAACTGGATGTCACTTGACAGTTGACACTATTGCCGTTAAAGAAGGCGTTCCTTTAACAGCAAAAGTGGGGATGGCCTCCGGCCAGGGAGGTAGAGCTCGAGGACTGGCAGATTGTAGGAAGCCACCCGAGGCAGTAGACGTTTCAAGTTGTTGCACTCGCGTTCGATAATGAGATTTTGAAAAGTACTCATAATCGTATTAAATAAATATTTAATTTGGAACACAAGTATTTAATTTCTGAGACTAGCCTTTAATTGTATCTATACTGCCAAAGTTTTGATGTTGTGGTTTACAGTACAATTATTTGTTCCTACGTTTAGATCTCATTAAGTTTTTTTAATTAACCTGATTGATATAATAAAATAATATAGATAAAAAAGTAAATTAACAAACCTCTTTGTAAGAGAACTTTTCTTACACAACAGCTGTGTTAAAATGTTTGATTTTATGTTTCGTTAAATAATAAATCGTCAAATTTCTCTTCTTAGGGCTGCTGGAAGAAATTTCTTTAGAGATAAGCAGTACCTGTTGTGTCGTTTTTCTTCATAAGTATAATTTGTTAAATGTTTTTGTGTGCAATAAACTGTTAAATAAATAAATAAATAATATTGATTCAGTCTGTTAGTCTTTAAGATGAATAAAATAGCTAAGTAGCAAGGTTAAATTGAACATTCATTATATTTTGCTTTCTAATAAGTCAAAAGTATATCTGAATATTATTGTATGATTGATATTCTCTAAGATATTAAATATTTTGTTCATAATATTTATTATTTAGAGTTTTTGATAGGTGTGTACCTACTATTTATATAACTAATTAACATACTATTAATAACATATATATAGAATGTTATTGAATATACTTTAAAAAAATTATATACAGACTTTTATTTTAAATTGTTCATACTCATTAGAGTACTTAATATGTCATAAAGAGTGCCAATAAATCGTATGTTTTGTTTTATTTAAAAAAAAGAGCACAAAAGGTCATATGTTTAGAATTAACTATTATAAAGTCCCCCCCCCCCCCCAAATATAGTCACTCTCGAGAATGTAAGCACTCAAACTTTTACATTGACACCTCGGCAACTTTCAAACGTCGAACAAAAGCGGCCATAACTCCGCTCCCAATAGGCCTAGAGGAACGGGGTTTCTGGCCATAACTCCGCTCCCAATAGGCCTAGAGGAACGGGGTTTCTTCTTACATCAAAGGCAACACTTCGGCTACTCCCTCCCCGAATTTGAACTAAATCGGAGAGATCGAATTTTTTTTCTCAATTCTTGAGGCCAGGATCGAATTTCGCAGTTGAAGGTCAACATGATGATATGGACCATGAAAAAAACAAGAAAACTGATATTTTTATACAAAAAAAAACCTGTATTATGGAAAACCAACCAAAAAAAAATTATAAAGCCCAAATATAATATTTTTTATAAAGTGCCCCCCCATCACATCATATTATTATAAGTATTATTTAATAATGTGGTTATGGAGTTGAAGAAAATAATTCCTATTTATCCAACTTTAAAAAAAAGGAGAAGGTTTTATGTTCGGCTGCTTGTTTTTTTTTTATAGGTGTTTTTTTTTCATGTGTTCAAAGCTTCAGCTTCTGCCTGTTCTAACTAAGTGTAACCGAGATCAAAATCTAAGTCACGATTGCATTTTAGGTGTGCGAGTCAAAATTTAGGTGGAGGACAAGGTGGAGATGAAAATTCAGGAGGACGAGGAGGTGGACGAGGTCGCGGGACAGGGCGTGGCCGAGGGCGTGGGCGAGGGAGCGTACAAGTGTACGTGTCTTTTGGTCATACTTAACAGATATTAATACCTATTAATAATCTAGTTTATTTTAATTTATCTCTGATGTTGTACAACTACATAATTGTTTGCAGTGCCGCTTCGGAAGACCCTTTACACCAGATCAGGGTAGAGAGACAAATAACGCAGCGACGAATAGCGGCGATACCGAAGGCTACTCGCCAAGAGTTGATCAGTAGAAAGCGGGAAGCTCATCTGGAACGGATGCTTTTGCCCGATGCACCACCACGCAAACGGCAAACCAAGTAAACATTTCCTTGTAGTTTTTGGTTCTTACAATAACGGAAAGCGATTTTATAATTCACTTATGTTACAGAGGGAAGATGCTATGAATGACCTTGCAATTCGTAACATTGTGCCCGACGACTGTTACACTTTCGCTTGGAGTAAGGACAGGACAGCTTTTTTGGGACAACGGGAAAAATTCACTGGTGCATCAGGGCCTACTTTTAATGTGACAGACCAGACTCGAGCTATCGACATATTTGATATGATGTTCGACGTGACTTTTATCGACCTACTTTGTACGGAGACCAACAGGTACGCAGAACAAAAGATTGCTTTGCTGCGAGAGCAAAACAAACAAAAAAAACTCCGCATTCTCGATTTAACCGTTGGTCTCCTACAAATAGGGACGAAATGACGACTTTCTTAGCGATCATAATTTTACAAGGTTTATACCCCTTACCGGAGGAAGAGGCGTACTTCAACTTCAACGGTTTTGGTACTATGCCTTACTTCGCTAAAATTATGTCGTATAACAGATTTTTATTACTCAAGACTTTTCTCCACTTTGTAGACAGCCAGACTTGCAAGGACAAGACTAGACTGAGTAAAATACGACCAGTACTTAACAACAAATTTTCCAGCCTATACATGCCTTCACAAGAGATAGCTATAGATGAATCGCTTTTAAAGTGGCATGGGCGATTAAATTTTGCCCAAAAAATTTCATCAAAGGCCGCACAAGTAGGTGTAAAAACCTACGAACTTTGTGAATCATCTACTGGCTATCTCTGGAAGTTTTTCGTATATGCTGGAAAAGACAAACCGACCTCGACTACTGATGGCACCGACGTACATAATACAGAGACAAATGACAGACCAGTCGAGGAGGCTTTTGACAGACTTGACGAAGATGCGACTAATGACAGACCTAATAATGACGCATTGACTGACACATTGAGGAGTGGTGATCACGGAGACAGTCCCATGACCGCTACTGCGACAATCGTTTACGACTTAATCGAGCCACTACTTCACCGTGGGCACACTGTAATAATGGACAATTTTTATAATAGTCCATTAATATTGCGGAGCTTGAAAAAATATACTGAGACAGACTGTTACGGGACACTTAGACTGAATCGGGAATTCGTTCCTGATACCGTCAAGACTTTGACAAAACCTGAACTTCGACAAGGTGAAGTAGTGGCTACATACTGTTCCGATTTAGCTATTATGGTATGGCGAGACGCTAACATAGTTAGTATGATCTCTACATACCATAATCTTTAAATCGGGACTCAAGACAAGTACAACAGACTGACTTACAAACCAAACATTGTACTTGACTAAAACAAGAGCATGGGAGGAGTTGATAGGAAAGACCAATTCTTATCAGCTCAACCCTTAGAGCGACTTAAAAATAGGGTCTGGTATAAGATAAGGGCGGAAAAGTTGCCCATTGTACAATGTCGGTATATTTAACTGCTTTGTGATATTTTACAGTTTTCACCGAAAAATATTACATCGTCAGTTTCGTACCGAATTGGCGGAAGACTTGATCAGAAGACATAGACAAATTGACTTGACGACTGAATTCCGACGATTGAATAATAGGTCTAACACGACGGTGAAGCCGACGTTTCTTAGACGTAATACGCGACACAAGACGCAGGCCAGACCGACCATTGACTCTAACCACTTCCCTATCCGTACGGGTTCGAAAAACACCTGTTGCTGGATGTGTCCAAAGAAGACGTGCGACGTGAATTTATGCATAGAAGGCTGTTTCAAGGCTTATCACAAGCCTTGATTATTTTTTTAACATTTTTACATTTACATAGGATTTTTATTTTTTTATTTTTTTTAAATTTACATTTTTTAGGAAATTAATAAATAATATATACTTATAAAAATATGTTTGTCAAACATATTTTTATATGTACTCATAAAAAAACAACCTATTCCTTAAACAAAATAATCCTAATAAAAATGTGCGAACCGATCCTTAGATGGTCGGCCATCTTGCTGTGATTTCGTCATCAGCGGCGATATCGAATTCATGCAGGAATGGGTAATTTGTTTTCCTTTATTGTAATACACTCATCCCTCTGAGTAATTAAATATTGGTATCAAAAAAGCTTATATAATCTAGTTTATTAATATGTAAATAGTATTGAGGTATGTTACGAAATATTACGTAAAAACGTGTAATTATTTAATATTTTACGCAATTTTTACCTATGTAGTAAAGTTCCATATTTTTTTGTACTATTTACGAGAACAGTTATAATTTACTTTTCACATATTTTGATTCCTTATAATATCAGCTTTATACAGGTATTTTTTAATTTGTCATAACATAAGTAGTTTAGTAGAAAATAGGTTTTATATCGATGACGGTATCTGGCGCTCGACCGCAATAATAAGTCAGCGCGCGCGTGGACGTTCAAGGGGTTGGCAGCTGTCAGACATGGACGTTTGAGTGGCTAACATCAAAGGCAACACCTCGGCTACCCCCTCCCCGAATTTGAACTAAATCGGAGACATCAAATTTTTTTGTTCTCAATTCTGAGGCCAGGATCGAATTTCGCAGCTCAAGGTCAACATGATGAAATGGACCATGAAAAAAACAAGAAAACTGATATTTTTATACAAAAAAAAACCTGTATTATGGAAAACAAACCAAAAAAACATTATAATGTCCCCCCCCCCCCCCCAAATATAATCACTCTCGAGAATATAAGCACTGAAACTTTGACATTGACACCTCGGCAACTTTCAAACGTCGAACAAAAGCGGCCATAACTCCGCTCCCAATAGGTCAACATGATGCTATGCATGAGCTAATTTTGTTTTAATTTAAGAAAATAACATGTTTGCACTGTTTTTTATTTTTTTCTGCTTTTTTATATATGAAGACAAAGACGATCTCGGGGACGACGTGGAAGTGGTGCGAATACGCGCGGGGGTCGAGGTGGTGCACAGGGCAGGGGCCGTGTCCGCACGCGCGGCGGTCGTGGTTCTGGTATTGGTGCTGGTACTGCATGTCTTGGTGCTGGTACTGCTGGTCTTGATGCTCATAGGCCTTCAGTTTCTTACTCGTAATTGCGTCTTATTTTTACTAACAAAATGCTTATAAATATTATTATTATTAATAATGAATAAAGTATTTTAAACAATTAATTTATATTTTAGTGTAACTAGTGGAGCGTTGCAGAGCTTTGACGAGGTCCATGCTATGGAAAGGCCACTCCACGAAAGCAGGAGGAGGGAGCTGCCGCCAGTGAGGACAGTACCTGAAGGGTAAATTAATGTTAAACTATTATTCTATAGCAATTGTTTCATTATGCTGGTATATGGTAATAAAATTAACACTTTAACACTTTTGTTGATCCCAATCCTTATGGTCGTCGTTACAAGAAATGGACGCCTCCCCCGCCACGAGTGAAGAGCCTCTGATGTGCTCGGCTCTACCATCTCCGGCTCTGTAATTATACTGTTATTTTATCAACAGTAACAATTAACATCGAATACTTATATTTGCAGGTATGTTGAATGTGGTGGGAGCGGGCAGTCAACTCCCCGAATTACCGCTGTAAAGAGACCCGCGTAAGTTTTCATTTATTTTATTTGTTACTAAAGTTTTATTTTATGGGAAAAAAAAAATTTACAATAACACTGCTCTTTTTGTTGTTACAGAAATAAAGACTCTACTGGAAAGGGCGAGGAGGTTCCGGCTTCGAGGCGGTGCAAGTTCAAAAATGAGAAAAATTATATTTTTAGTTATTGCGATACCGGTACTGATTTTCTTATTTTCTAAGGATTCCACCAGTCAGGGCTTCATCTTCATCATCAGCCGTCAGGGCTCGTCCTTTGAGGGACGAGGACATTGCCCAAATCCTGAATAATTATGGTAAGTAAATATTTAAAAATTATAGGCATCATCTGTTTGCATAGGTAAAACAGACTACAGTATATTATTATTATTATTTACACAGGCAGTGAAGAGGATGCTGACAGCGATGATGAAGATAAAGATTTAGTTCAGCCAGTGCAGATGCCTAGGAGGGCTGAAGGACTTTTTTGTCTGAGGAAGAGACTGAGGTGCCACCGATAAACGCAGCCATGGATTTTGAGTGGCCACCTCAACTTTCCTCCGGCCAGCAGCCCCAACCTAGCGCCCAGCCCGAGCCCGTACCCAACGCCGAGCCCGAACCCAGCGCTGACCTCGAAGCCACCGCCGAACCATACAATAAATTTGATTTTAGGTGGAGAGGGTTTCCAGAATCTCAAATTCCTCCTGAATTGAGAAAGGAACCTTTCTCCGAGATTAATTGTGGTCCCACAGTTCCATTGACGAGCCCATATGAGGCATTTACTTCTATATGGGATCGCCAAATAATGGCGCTCATTTCAGTGGAGACAAATAGATATGCTCAGCAACAGGTAACGGCCATGATTCATCACGGACTACTTTTGCTAACCAGTCGCATCACGCCATGGCGGGATACGAATCCAGATGAGCTGTACGTGTATTTCGCAATACTCATCGCGAGTGGGATTATTGTGAAATCACGTGTAGACTCATACTGGAATACAGCCCAGGATTTACTATCTTCTCCTGGGTTTTCGGCAACAATGAGCTTTGACCGTTACTTCCTGCTTCAAATAGAGGAGAAAAATCCAGGAAGAACAAGCCGATGAACCCCATATCCAGGACAAATAGTTGCCGAGTTACAAGCATTCAAACTTTGACATTGACAGCTCGGCAACTGTCAAACGTCTTACAAAAGTAGCCATAACTCCGCTCCCAATAGGCCTAGAGGAACGTATTATTAGTTCATAGGACTGGCTCCGGGAGACTGCGTGTAAGAATTAAAAAAATAGTGTCGGATAAAAAAATATAAATTAGATACAGTAATTTTACATTGATTTTATTTATTTGATAGCCCTGGCAGCCTGCAAATATTGAGGTGGAGGAAGGGGGTCCTATTAATTTAAACCACGCGCCTCGCATCGTTGTCTCTTTGTCTCTTTACACAAGAGCCTCCTCCAACTGATGAGCCAGAACCAATGCATGATGAAAGTCTGGTAGATGAGGAGAACGTAAGCGACTTAACCTATTTATTACAATAGCCTATTTCAATCATACTTATGTATGTTTTCCTGTCTATTGAGGTATTTTATGAACTGGGAATTCACTTTTTTGTTTTTCTGTTTGAACTTTGTTCGATGGATTGATATGATGGGTTTACTATCTCTAGATTTTACTTAAAATTTTACTTCCTCTAGAATCGAATGTCACGTGTTTGTTATAAATTTCCTTGAATGATATTTTAATATAATATTATTTCACATTTACTAACTTCTGATCGGAATGTGTATCTTTTGGTGATGCGATTGCATGGTTTGACAGATAGAAGACCCAATCCTAACCGCTCTGCTAGCCGAGGCCTTAGCGATAGACTCCAGGAGCGAGGATGAAGACGAGCCAGAGGCCCTAGACAAGCGGCATACGCTTGGAATCGTTTCTAATGTACGCTACGCTTACGTTACGACGGTGGCGTTTTACGATTGCGAGTAAAGTTGACATTTGCGTAGCGAACGCTCATTCTATACTAGCTCCCGCTAAAAAACTAATTTTTGTCTATGGTTTCCTTCGCTAGTGTCAAACTGACGGACGTCAGTTTGACAATTGAAAAAATTCAGCGCGCGATTTTGAAAGTTTTTCTTGTAAAGTTTTAAAGTTTGTGAAATAAAGTGGTAAGTATTTTATTAAACATATATTTATTCATTATTTCTTAGATTAGTTAGACTTACTTCTGTAAAATGTCAACAGTATTTCTTTAGAAATGTATTTTGAACTTTTCAGAAATGGAACCAGCGAGGTTGCGTGCTAGTCCGGAGCAATTCTCAGCTCTTGTAGAGTTCATGGAAAGGTAATTAATTATTATGTATTAAAAGGTCAGATAAACTTTTCTGTAACACCAACTCCCGGCCAGATAGAGGCCGAAATACGAACCTCGTTAGTATGGAGAAAATACCTACTTAGAAAAATTTGACAAAAATAATTCAACTCCTTATGACCACCCCTTTTTAGTATACCAGTCAATAGAAGGCGCCAAGGGGAGCCCTTGTCTTATGTTTGTTTACCTTACAGGCACGGAGACTTATCTAGCCCTCAGGCGGGTGCTCAAGGGAGGATAAGGAGTGACCAACTGTGGTCGCAGTGTTCAACACTGCTTAACTCTATTGGTGGTGGTGTTGAAAAATCCCAAGACAAGTGGAAAAAAGTAAGTTTAAACTGATTACATAAAACTAACGTTCTATGTCACGCTTGCTTGATATTGCGCACTTTTTTCATTAACACCACATTTATCATATTATATATAGGTTTGGTCAGACTGGAAGACGAAGACAAAAAAAAAGCCAGCTGATCAGGCTTCATGCTAGTGGCACTGGTGGTGGTCCCAGCAGCAGGCTGACTCTAACGGCACTTGAAGAGAGGGTTGTTGCCATCCTTGGAGTAACAGCTGTTGCTGGGCAAAGCAGCATTGAGGAGCAGGGTTTTAGTGTATGTATTTTTATAAATATTATAGTAACTGCACCTGCTTTGCCTTACCATTTTTACCTTACTTGATATTATGTACTTAATTACTACATTGTTTCAAATTATTCAATATTCATACTAACTCGTTGCTTCCTTTCATATTGCAGTAATTGGTGGAAATGTAAGTGAATAAAATATGTTTCTTTTCAGGCTCCTTCGCAACCGAGTGTACAACAGTCTCAACCTCAACTAGTTTTAGAGGTAGAGGTTCCTGATGTTCACTGTAAGATTTTTTCTTATTTTTTGTCTCAAATGTAGTTAACTCTCTTAAGTAGTGTGATTGACAAATGAATTATAATTACTGTTAATTTAATGAATATAATATATATAGTACATAATATGTACATAATTTGTTTTTTAATTATATATATTTGGATATTTTAGATACGAAAATTTGGTTGTATGGAAGTTATTACTTATTAGTCAATCACACCCAAATAGTTGAGAATGATCAGATGTATATTAGCACAGAGATATTATTATGGTCTTGAAAATTACAAAGGCTAGGTACTTTAAATCCTGGTACTGGATGTTATTTTGTGTTAAAAATAATATTAATAATTTAATAACACACCATTCCTTTCAGCGCCTCTACTGATACCATCACCACCAGGACCACTGGCACCTGCACCAGGAGAGGCCATATCTACACCGCTGCCACTACCACCCCCGCCCTCTCCGCCGCAGACTAGCCCCCCGCTACGGAACCGGCACCAACCTGCATCTCCACCATCTGCAGCTGGGTCACCGCGTCGCCGGCTACTGAGGGCGCGGCGGAATCGTGGGCTGACGCCGTTCGAACGGGCTACAAATGAATTTGTTGCCGTTGAACAGCGCCGCCTTCGGTTTGAGGAGAGGCGGGAGACTATGCTCCACGAGCGTGAAACAGAGCGGTTGCGTTTAGAGGCGCAGAGAATCGAGATCACTCGCGACCACAATCACCTGCTCCAGCAACTAGGTGTTGTTGCCCAAAATTTGCTAAATGCTATTACCCAAAATAGGTCAAGTAGTTTACCGTCTACAGACATTCTTCCAGACACGGAGTAAACTATGTTTACCGTATAGCTAGAGGAATGTCTGGGAAACTAGAACTTTGCATCCGTTGTGGATGATTTATACAGTATTTTCAGAGCGAAGTAACGACTCCTCAAATACTGTAGTGCCTGGGACAGGATTTAAATGTCCGTATAGGTTATACGGACAATTAAACCGTATAAGTTATACGGACATTTAAATCCTGTCTCAGGCAGTACAGTATTTGAGGAGTGGTTACTTCGCTCTGAAAATACTGTATCACACGTACATCCACAACGGATGCAAAGGCTACTTGACCTATTTTGGGTTTCAGCAAAATCGGTTCAGCGGTTTGGGCGTGAAGAGGTAACAGACGGACAGACAAAAAGACAGACAGACACACTTTCTCATTTATAATATTAGTATGGAAGTACGGATTAAAGGCCCAGCCTCCCATACAACAAATGCCAATTTTTTGGCCTTTATTGCTCGTTTTCAATAATGGCAACAGCTAGGCACTTGAAATTTTCATAAAGGCCTTAGTTTTAAGTATATGTTAATAATTAATAATCATACTTTTTATATAAAGTAAAAATTTAAGGGACCCATATAAAAACACAATTTTTGTCGTTTGCTCTATAACATTACGGAACCCTTTATCCGCTAGTCCAACTGCCACTTGGCCAATTATTATTATTATGGATCTCTTAGAGAATTTATTAGTGCCTAATAAAAACAACTTTTATGATCTCCTTAAATGTAAAGTGATTAAAACCTTAAAAGTCTATTTTTTGTTATCTTTAAAAAATTATATACTTAGATTTTATAAATAAATGACTTGATTACATATGTAAGTGTTCTTTTTATTTATTTTCTAAAAATACAGTAATGACATGGAATGAATAAATAAATAAAAAACATATCAATAAAAAACATATCTTTTTAAATTCAAAGTGATATTATTAGTGATAGTCATGAATACACATTTCTGAGTCTGAAGAATTTTGAAAATATAATATGGACATAAAATATAATATGGAGCTTGGTCCAAATTGTCTTAAAGTATTCGTAGAAGTCCAGGGACGGTTTTAAAGTGACACGAAGTTCACCGGGTCAGCTAGTAATATACTAAGTAAAATTGTCTCCTGAATACTGAATCATTGTAACCACTTCTGTTGCGGGCTGCTCATAATGAGGAAGTTTGGCTCAGACGTCAACATAGAAATGTTTCTCGTCGGTGCTTGGAGCGAATAGCCGAAATGCCGGAATTGTTGTTTAGAGAGCGGTTTAGACTAGATAAAAATACTTTTAAAAAACTGTGTACAGACTAACGTACTCATACGACTTTGAGAGGAACTAAAGAAATTCCTCTGGAAGTTAAAGTAAGTACATAAAGAAGTGAAATTTGTGGGATAAAGATTGATAAAAGTAAGCACACCTAACGTATAACATAACCTAAGTTATAACTTATAACGGTGATACTGGACATAATAGGTATAAATAAGTTAGAAATTACATAATAGGTATATTAAATTTTTAGGTAAGAAGCTCAGAAATTTTTAGCTAAGAAGCTCAGGGTACATATACCCTGAGCTTCTTAGCCACAGGGTCATACCAGAGGATTGTGGGTGTGACACAACATTTGCCACAGCGAACAACAAGCCGCTGCATAAGGCAGGTTGTGGAAGCTATAAATTCCAATTACATGTTAGGTAAATGGATTAAGTTCCCTCAAACACACCAAGAAAGGTCGATATTAAGACAAGAGTAAGTTAGAAATATGTACTTATACCCTTCGATCGCGGATTCTTGGAAATGCTATTGTATTCTATTATTATCGCAATCACCGGTGCTCGTATGGGGCTTGATGAGTTAATGCAATAATTTAATTAGTAGTAACTTATAGTAAGAAATGAATGTCATGTTCAATTATTATCTAATGAGAAACATTAATATAAGTAATGATAATAATTTGTAATAATGGAGATTGTTATTAATGTTTTTGTTCTATTTATGAATTTCCAGGTTTCAAAGAAGATACCATTTACCTGGAGTAATAGGATGTATAGATTGCACCCACATCGCAATAGTGAAGCCTGATGAAGAAGAACATACTTATTTTAACAGAAAAGGATACCACTCTATAAATGTACAAATGGTAAGGGTGACATGCACTTCACCTTGGTTTGATTATGTACATATTTATGAGAGTTAATTATTCTATATATTTAATAGAATAAGTTTTAGTGTAAAGGACTATGACACAAAACATAATATTATGGAGCTTGGTCCAAATTTCCACTAAATATATTATAGTAAAATTGTCTACTGAATACTGAATCATTATAACCACTTCTGTTCATTCTTCTTTGTGAATTTACACTGAAATTTATTTTATTAATTAATATACCTACTTACTGAATTAAAATTTAATATAATTAAAATTACAGGTGAGTGATATGTAATAAGTATTGTAGGTATCAAATAATGTGTATTTTTATGCATATTGTTCTTTTATCACTTTCCAAAGTTGACAGAAATTTACAAACATGTTAAAATATGTATATTTTTCAGATTTGTGATCATGATTTAAATATTTTAAATGTGAATGCAAGATTTGGAGGAGCCACGCACGATTCATATATTTGGGCGTCAAGTCAAGTTGAAGGGTTTATGCGTGGCCTTCATCAAAATGGTGAACAAACGTGGTTATTAGGTAAGAAAAAAAAGCATAATGTTTATAGTGTCAACTGAATAAAAGTTTATTTATTAGCCATATCTACTCGTAGTGTAGGTACTTTACTGATAGAACACAATGAGCTCACTATCGACCAGCTCCAGCAGATCCTGGAGGAGGAAGAGGATTTGCGGCATGATGAAGGCGAAACGGACCGTTTTGATTGGACCGAAGATTTTAGCACTTTTAGAGGAACCAGAGAGCCATTTGTAGAAGAGGTTGGTTCCCACATTGATGGAATATCTCCGTCAGAAATATTCTGTCAATTGTGGGATCAACCGCTTCTACAAAACATTGTGGAAGAAACAAATAAACATGCTTTGCAGGTGATTTCCCAGGCAGAGGAGCATGCACCGGGTATGCTTCCTCAATCTAGGGTTCATGAATGGGAGGATACGACGGTAAATATACAGATTAATAGCCGTAATGATTTTAATGGGTATTTGTGTGCGGGGACGAATAGACGAGTATTGGTCAACGCGGAAATACGTACAAATGCCGGGATTCAGATCCGTAATGTCAAAAAACAAATTTTTATTGCTTATGAGGTTTCTACATTTCACTGACATTGACTATATTTTAGAGCACGGCAATGAAAAGAAAATAGCTAAAATCCAGCCAGTAGTGGATTACCTCAACCAAAAATTTAAAATCGCTTACAGCCCTCGCAGAGAACTGTCGATCTACGAATCGTTGCTGCTTTGGAAGGGGCGGTTAAGTTGGGTCCAGTGCATAAGGACCAAAGCAGCACGGTTCGGGATCAAAAGTTACAAGCTCTGCGAGTTTTATCGACCTGTTCTGTATTATCGACCCCCGACATGACATATGCAGTAAAATTAATACGAAACACATTTGGAAAACCTGAGTTGTTTTATATGTTTGGTCCTAAATAAAATAGACTATGGTTTCTTAGAACGGCTGTTAAAATTACAGCAAAGCGAGGGAATTTTTTTGAAAACTGTAATGGAACCATACAGTTTTTACATCTTATAAACGACGTGTTTGATGATTTGAACAGCTACTCCATTAGACTGATTAGCTGGTTGGAAAAAAGCTATGTGCCCTGATAATATAGATTTGATTAAAGTTTCCATCAAGAGTCAGGACAACTCGTTATGAAATCAAAACGGAAAACAGGGCTCATTAGACTTCTTATAGACATGAAAAGTGATTTAGGTGTTTATCACTACTTAGTCTCTGAATCAAAAATCCTGAAATATCTTAAAGTAAGTCAGGATTATTTAGAATTGTTATTTTCTTTAATTACAGCCCGCGGTGAATTTAATAATAATCCAAACGCCGTTCAATTCAGAGCCGCATTAAACGACTTTTGATAAGAGCGGAAATTCGCGATAGAGGCGTAGGGAATTGTATTCCTCTTGAACAGGTTAATATTTTAACTTGTTCAAGCAAAAGTGACCCTGTTGAAACCATTAATAATTTGACAAATAAAAAATCGTTCATAGATATACCAGAGGATGACAGCAATTTATTTGAAGAATATGAAGACTGCCTTAATAACAATGTCACAAAATATTCGGAAAGCGTTGTGACGTACACTGCAGGCTTTGTTACCACTTGCCAGATAGTTATCCCGCACTATAAAGTGCAATATTTGTGCGTCAATGTTGTTTGGCGATATTACGAAGGGCGGCTGAAAAGTTTTGATAAGTAACTTAAAGTAACTAAATAATGTCAAATTTCACGACATTACCATCATTACGCTTTTAGTAATTGAATCGTAAACGTCACAATGTCTGAGTCTTCCGCACTTTCTTAGCAAAGAAGAATAAAACGTCGACGGAAATATTTGAAGAGATGACAGCTGTTTATGGAGAGTCTGCACCTTCATTTGCGACCGTCAAACGTTGGAACGACTTTTTTTTTAAACTTGGCAGAGAGTCACTCGAATATGACCCCAGGTCAGGACGCCCAAACACCGCTGTTACAGAAGAAAACGTTAAAAAAGTAAAATAAAACTTGTTCTGGAAGATCGGCGAGTTAAATTGTGGCAAATACGAGGGGAGGTCCAAAAGTTCGCGGAATGGAGGGGATGGAGTGGGGATAGGGTAGCTCGCTTAGTGTCATACTAATTGAGCACTCATAATTAGTATATATATAAAATCTCAACCCTTTAGCGCCATTCGTTTACGAGTACTCGCCTGCTAAACAAGTCAATCCGGAAGCAAACTGCAACTATGGAGAAAATTGAACATCGCGCTGTGATAAAATTCCTTACCAAGCAAGGAAAAATGAAATGGAAGCCGTTTATGGAGATCAGTGCCCTGGTAAAACAATGGTTTATAAGTGGCATGGACTTTTCAAACATGGTCGAGATTCAATTGAAGACGACCCTCGCTCTGGGCGGCCAGTTGAGGCCACCACATCAAACATCGTCGAAAAAGTCGAAAAACTTGTACTGGAAGACACACGTTTAACCCCTCAATCCCCATAAGGCCCACTTGGGCCGCGCCATTTGTACAGCGCCATTCCGTCAACTACCATAAGGCCCAAGTGGGCCGCGCTCTTTCATTCGATTAAGTAACGTATTTCGCCGACTTAGAGATTACTTTTGTATGAAGAAGTTTGGTTACTTACGATCTATGATACATTGGCAACATTCTCAATGAAAAAATATATGTTACTCTGTGGGCGAACATCTGATTTCAGTCTATTGAAAATCGTGTTTGCGGCGCGCGTGTTGTGACTGTTTTTTGTGTGTTATTTATTATATTCACGAATGTACGTTATGTTTTGTATTTTAAATACTTTTTTTTCCTAATTATAAATATTTTTAGATAATCATTTGAAAGAAATACATCGTAATAACTTCTAGGTTACACTCGAAAAGTTGGTTTCTATATAAGTGATTTGGACGCGATATTTGTAAAAAAAAATGACGTAAAAAGCTTATAGAAGTAAAGATAACTAGTGTAGAATACGATTTATTGTCGTACAATATCAAATTGTTGTACAATATATCACACAGACCGGCAGGAAACCGGTTTACATTTGACAATGTTCAAGGGCTTTCTGCCTGTCGCGGCCATTTTGAACTTTATTTGTATAGCACTAAGGTCGAAGTTTGCTTGTGGATCATTTTTTTCTTACGGAGGAGTGTCCCATTTCAAGTACTTTGTTTTTATACATCTCAACTTCTTTCTTCGAATTGTTTACATAATCAGTTAGTATAAACCTTTGTTAGTGGGATAATAATAAAGAATTCATTTCTTGTGAAACCGTCAGCGATATAGTTTCCAAAGTTTATACTTGTGAAACGAATATTAAATTGATAGATAGGAAATTTATTAGCTATTATTAAATTCTTAACAAAAACATAAAATACAACTCGGGCGAATTAACTTGACACCTGGCTTAAATTTTACCCCTCCCTCGCTTCCCCGCGCAGCGCCCCGCTCTCGTCGTACGCGTCCAGTAGCGTTAGCATATCTGTTACCGTTACACGTGTGTTATTGAGTTTGCGTTTCGGAGTTATTTGTTAGTAGTTAATTGTTATTGTTTTTGGATTTTTGTCGAGTTTTGTGTTATTTGTTACGTTTGAACGTTAAATTTGTTAAGTTTTTGTTATTCGTATTAACGTTTGAACATTGCCGTGCGTCTGTGGTATATACATATTATATCAAAATGGTGGGAACTATCCATAGTAAAGAGAGAGCTTTAATACTCAAAGTATTGGCTTTTTTTGAACGCGAGAAAGAACTCAGCAAAGTAGTGATTCCCGTAAACCCTACTAAAAGTGCTCAAGAAGCTCGCGAGCATCTTAAAATTAATAGGAAGTTTCTAATACCTGTGGATCAACCTATCAATAGAACCTGCGCTGCAACTGGGATATCAAAAAGTACATTGCTAAGAATAAAAAAACAGGTAATTAGTTTTATGTACCTATTTTCTTCTCCTTTAAAAATGGCCTCCCATAACGAAAGCCAGTGTTTTGTGGCTGGCTAACAGGTATTAAGTTGATAAGTACAATTTTAAGTTATGAATTGCATGTAAACACAAAATGTAGCAAGTAGCAAGTTAAAATTTGGTAAGTACTAAACTAGATAATAATTAGAATTTAGTTACTACCTATCAACTTAATATGTGTAAACCGGCCACTATGGTGGCACTTCACATGGTTACGTAGCGTTTTGTAGCTTAAAAAGTTGCTTGTTTTAATGGTGATTTTAGAAAGGTACAATAATTATAGTAGTGGTATTCAATTTAAAATATACAAAAAAGCTGTACTAGTCCTGGAGAAGCTGATTTAGTCGAAAATGTAACTAACCTAAGTTAGTAAGTAAGTAATTGCTGCTTATTTACGCAAATTATTATTAAAACCAGTCGTGAGTGACAAGTAAATTGCTACAATATGTACAATGTACGTAGAATTCTTTACCTGCTCGCCTTTAGAAACCGGCCTGGTCGGGTCCCTGCCAGCAGGTAAAGAAAAGTAAAGGCGAGCAGGTAAAGAACTGTACGTACAATGTACATATTGTAGCATTTTACTTGTCACTCACGACTGGTTTTAATAATAATTTGCGTAAATAAGCAGCAATTACTTACTTACTAATTTAGGTTAGTTACATTTTCGACTAAATCAGCTTCTCCAGGACTAGTACAGTTTTTTGTATATTTTAAATGAAATACCACTGTGCTATCCCGTTTTTTTTTTGTATTTTGGTGTTGGGTCTCACTCTCTCATTGTTATTTTCTATATTTTGCGACACTTATAAAACAGAAATTTTATAAAAATATTTTTATAAAATTCCTGTTTTTTTTATTATCACAATAATGTGATAATAAAAAAAACAACCCTCAAGATTAAATTAACAGTCTGGTTGGCCGCGGACTAATTATTGTGTAATTCGAATCATAATACGGTCGTATCTGATTGTAAGTGAAATTGACGTTAATTGCATTTAAAATAAAAGTACCCCTTTGAAGTAGAATACCATTTTTTTGAATATATTTTTATAATGAAAATCCACTAGTATTGTACCTTTTCAAAATCCACGATTAGACAAGCAAATTTTAAGCTTATTGTACAAAACGCTCACATACAATTTTTCACTACTGTAAGTTAAAATTAAGCGATAAAAAATCATTCTGTGAAAATTAAAACAATAAAATAGTATATCTTAAAAAAGTTTTTGATTATAAAACGAACTATAACTGTAACTATTCACGAATAATTTGATGAAAAAAATACTAGAAAAGGAATTTTTCATGGCGATATGCTAATAAATCTGTCTCAAGGTAGAGATTTGTCGATTTTTTTAAATGTTGTATAACTTTAAATCCGTAACATTTTGCATTTAAAGTTAGTTTGTCAATGAATTAATATGTAGTTATCTAATATTACCGACATATGAATTTTATTTTATAATGTTTTGCGAATTTGCTATGTATTTCAAATTAATAAAGTTTTTTTTTAATTTATTTTAGGTGAAATCTGAATCGCCAGTGCCTTCAACATCTGGTACGTCAACATCTGCCCCAGCTCAACCGTCGACACCTGGCAAAAAGAGAAAACCAAGTGCAAAAAAAATTGCCTTGGATAATTTTGACTTGGTCGCTCTAAGAAATATTGTAAACAGTTTTTATACAGTCAGAAAAGAAGTCCCTACCCTGAAAAAGATATTGGCCGCTGCAAAAAGGGATTTGAATTTTCCAGGTGTGTATTGATTTTATTACTTAATATATATCTTTATTAATATCTAATATTTGAATATTTTGTTACTAATTGTTCCTTTATTATATAATAGGGCTGTACTACTGTGTAAGCCGGTTAACTGAATTAGCCCAGCTAATCAGCCAACAGCTAATTAGCTAATTTTAATTCATATTTATCAAAGATTTTTTTTTTATTATTTACCGAACTTTTATTTATTTTTATAATTAATAAGTAGCAACCCGCCCCGGCTTCGCACGGGTATAAAATATGTTATAGTCACTTAAAAAAATGTCATTGTCTACAATACTTAGTACATTATTTTGATAAATCTCGTATAGTTTTGCCTGCGTTAGCAATGTAAGCGGAAAAAACTGTAATTATTTGCGACATCACATTAGAAATCCCAAAAATAACAGTATTTCTCCACTATTTAATGACTGATATAATAATATTTTATATTTTATAATACTAATTAACTTTGGTAATTAATAAATTTATTTATTACATGGTATAATAAAGTCCTCCTATCATCTGTTACTAAGCCTGTTTTTTGTTTTCAGGTGAAAGAACCACATTGCGTCTTATTTTAAGGGAGCAATTAGGATACAAATTTAAAAAATGCAAGAACGCTCGATTAGTACTAATACAAAAACCAGATATTGCGGCCTGGAGAGCTCGCTACTTAAGACGTATGAAAGAGAACCGGGAACTTGGAGCAGACAAGAAACCGGTCACGTATTTGGACGAAACTTGGATACATTCCCATTATACGGTACGGAAGTGCTGGCAAAATAGTAGCGATGCCAGCATAATGAAAAACACAAATCCGGGTCAACGCTGGATTCTCGTCCATGCGGGTGGTGAAAATGGTTTTATCCCTGGGGCGGAGCTTTTTTATAAATGTAAAAGCAAGACTGGGGATTACCACCATGAAATGGACACTAAAATTTCACCAAATGGTTAAATGAAAAATTGGTGCCCAACTTGCCTCCAAACGGCATAGTCGTAATCGACAATGCACCGTACCACTCAACATAAAAAGAAAAAGTACCTCACCAATCTGCATTAAAACATGAAATGCAAAGTTGGTTAACAACTCATAACATAAGCTTTGATATAAAAATGACAAGACCGGAGTTGTACCAGCTGATTAGATCGAATAAGCCACAAAAAAAGTATGTCGTAGATGAATTATTAAAAGAAAATGGTCACGAAGTCGTTCGTCTGCCACCCTATCACTGTGATTTAAATCCAATAGAATACATTTGGAATCTGGTCAAACAGAGGGTGGCAGACAAAAACATTGACCAGTTAGAAAGAAAAATAGAAGGACTTACAAAAGAAGCTATTCAATCCATTACAGTAGCAGATTGGCAAAAAGAGGTTAACCATGTTGAAAGACTGGAAGCGGAATACTGGGAGAAAGATAGACTGCAAGAGGAGAATGTCCGACAAATAATTATATCCCTTGGAGGAGAAGATAGCTCGTCGGACAGCGAAGAGGAGGAGGACGACGACGATGAAAGTGATGAAAGCGAGTCTGAAGGAAGGATGTCTGGAGTAGAAGAATTAATTGATTAGAATTTTTATTTTTTATTTTTATTTTTTTAGTTGCTTATTTTCTTTAATAATTTATATTTTAGTATTTAGATTATTAATTTAATTTAGTATGCTCCTTGTTTTGTGATTATATTGCCATTAAGTACTATATTATTGTGATGTCATACCTTGGTCCCAGCAGAAAATCAGTGCAGCAACTCGCTGCTAATGCTGAGCTGGGGTCCATTTTTGGCATCACACAATATAATGCTAGATTATTTGTTTTGTGTCCTTGTTCTTTAGTCTGTTTGTAAATATTGTGTTGTGTGATGTGCAAAATAAACGTTTCTTATTCTTATTCTTATTCTTAAAATTGATAAATATTGTTTAATAAATTTTATATAATATGGCAAAATGTTTTTATTTTCTAAAAGTTATTATTTGATCAATCTATGTATTTAAATTCTAAAGTAATCTTATCTTATACCTTTAAACGAGCAATTCTTGTATATAAATATATATATATATATATATATATATATATATATAATTGGAATCTCGGAATCGGCTTCAATGATTTTCAAGAAATTTTGTATATAGGGGGTTTCGGGGGCGATAAATCGATCTAGCCAGGAATCATTTTCATAAAAAGTAATTTTATGTGTTTTTTTTTTTTTTTTTTTTTGAATACCGAGCGAAGCTCGGTTATATAGCTGGTAATATCTTGATACTTTAGTCTAGACATAATATCCTATATTGTTTCATTTATTGTAGATATTATTACTGTAATGCTAAGTACTCACATACGGTTTTACTCGATAGTTTTACTCCATATCGAGCAAAAACAACCGTGTGGACTGCAAAACTCACAGCTTGAAGGCTTGCATCGAGCCGGCTCGATGGAATTAAATATATCTATATCCTTCAATTTGGAGTAAATCTACCTCCTAACTATCGAGCAATGTTGAACGTGTGGACAAAAGCCCAAGCCGTGGGCTACGTGGCTACGTGGCTTGCTCGATCGAGCAAAACCATAATATGTGAGTACTGAGCATAAAATGGTGTTTTTAAAATTAAATGCTTAATGAAAAGCATAAATTAACGGAAAATATCTAAACAACTGGAGCATTTTAATAAAATTTGGTAGTTAATTAATACATTGGATTAACACATAGGTTATTTTTTACGGCGGGAAAACTTTACAATTTTTTTTACAGGTGAAGCACTAATTAGTAATTATTATTACATAATTTGGCATTAAATTTGATAAGCAATACAAAATAGATATTACTGGTCAGTCTCATGTAGTGGATTAGTGATTTTAATAACGTTATTGCGTTGAGTGGTATGAAGTAGCTACTCACGGAAGATATTAATATGAAGCTAGATACAAATTATCGGACGCATCCATAAACCTCTTATTCCTGCTTGGGAACCCTTGGGCGAAACCTACTCGTACGTGGCGAATAATTGCATAAAATACTGTGGTTAGTGTAGCCCTATAAAAATAACTAATTCCGGTAACGTTATTTTTTTGAAATAACTTAAAATAAAAAAACTTTTTTTGCACTCAGTACTTAAGAGAAACGTCAATTGAACCAGGTGTCAAGTTAATTCGCCCGAGTTGTAGTGCCGGGAACTAAAAAACCGCCACAAGATGTCGATTTTCCGATTTTTTTTAAAAGCTTTGTATTTTTTGGGACACATTACTTGGACTTTTTTTTAATTTTTTTGAGAACTGTTGTAACCTGGCCTATGACTGGTTTAAGGCTTATCGTCGATTTACGGGACACCCTGTATAAGTTATAACTATTTTTTGATATTCGCGCCATTTTCGCGGCAGTCGACAGTACTCAGCTTGACTTCGCCATTCGCACGCCGGCCGCCAGTCGTCTCGCCAATCGCCATTGCCGATAGATGTATCGGCGACGGCGATTGGCGCAAGCGTTACGGTCACGACTCACGTCATCATCATTAAACGTTGTGTTGCCGTGGTGTTCACATGCCGCTCGACATCGTCGGTTCACTTGTTCCCTTCATTTAACCGCTTAGTGATTTTAAAGGTTTTAAGATAAGCGTACCTAGGTATATTTGGATTTACGAAAAAGTAATTCGAAGAGGAGTTAGTTATATTACGCAAAAGTGAGTACGAAATGATAATTATATGAACCTTTTTAGTTGATAAGTGCCTAAATAAGTATGTTAGTGAGCGTGATGTCATCAATTTCGATTCTCAATGTATTTAAGAATAATATGAGAACAATGTTGCTTTTGTTTAGTAAGGCAAACCGACTTTTTTCGTTACAATGAAGGTACCGCCACTGATTGGGTTGTGTGTGTAATTGTTATCTATATTATAATCCTGCTTCCTATTAATATTTTATACGCGGAAATGTGGATGTTTGCTGGATTGCTTTATACTTTTTGGCACTGTTGGTAGTTTTAGAAAATACTTTTATCTTAATATTTTGTTTAAATTACTGTTTGTTGCCATAAAATAAATAATTCGATAAAAATGAATTGCTTATTTGGATGTTTGTTGACAACAACATGAAAACAGCAGAATCGATTTTGATGAAATTTGGTACGTGGTTAGATTATCATAAAATATAATAATATAGCTATTGCAATCCTGCTTCTTACTAATTTTATACCTATAAATGCGAAAGTTACACAACTTCACAAAAAGACGTCCAGTCTTTTTGTTTATTTCTTGTTTCTTACTCAATGTCGTGAAAACAGCTGAACCGATTTCCTAGTACTTAGTAATTATTCACACATTTAAAATTATTTTATTTTCTTTCAGCAATGGATTTTGAGAAAGTTCCATTGAGTGATAACACTTTATCAGTCTGGCATAATTTTTTGAGAAGCAAATGTAAAAATCACGCGCGGTGCAAAATATGCCTGAAAGTATTAAAATGTGCTGGAGGTTGCACTACTGGCTTGCAAAAGCACTTAAAAGGTGTTCATAAAAACATTTCATCCAATAACAGTGGTTCATCTACTCAGAATAATTGTCCTACTAGTGCATGTACATCAAGGGCGGAAGAGGATACTATTCTAATACCAAAGAAAAAGACTAAGCTGACTGATTTCTTCGACTCAACATCTAGACCTACGACAGAAGATACTGTCTCTCGCATGATATCTTTAGATGGCATACCTTTCAGGACATTCTGTACATCGGAAGATCTAAGACGACTTTTAAAAACGAGGGGCATCATTTACCAAAATCTCCTAATTCTATAAGGAACATGGTTTTGCAGGTAACTGCAAAAGGTAAAAAAGCTTTAGTAGAAGAAATAAAGAAAATTTTATCGGATGGTGAGAAATTCTCCATAAGCTTTGATGAGTGGACATCGAACCGAAACAGGAGATACCTCAGTCTAAATCTTCATTCAGAGCGGCTCCATGGAGATTTTAAATTCCGAAATTTAGGATTTTTGCGCATCCACGGCTCAATGACTGCCGAGAAAGTAATTGAAGAACTCAGGAATAAATTGCAGAGCTATGAACTGTTGCTCGAGAAAGACATTGTAGCTATTACCACAGATGGATGCAGTTTGATGTCGAAAATTGGAAGACTTCTCGACTCGCATCATCAGAAATGTCTTGCGCATGCAGTTCAGCTGGCAGTAGTCGACGTCTTTTATAAGAGAATACCGATTGCAGTTGACATTAATGTAATACAAGGGCAGGAAAGCGAAGATGAAGACATGACCTTAGCTGATTTAGCTCGTCTTTTAAATGAAAACGTAGGTGAGAGTATTGAAAACTCTGACAGAGAAGACGATGATGACGGAGTGGCATTTGTAACAGAGGCGGCATTGCAACAAATTGAACAGTCTGAGTTTAGATATCATGATATTTTGTCAAAAGTTAGAAACTGTTAAAATTTTTAAAAATTCTCCGAAAAAGAATGAAGAATACCTTCAAAAATATGTTTTATCTGAATTTGGAAAGGAGTATCAATTGATTTTAGATGTTCAAACTAGATGGAGCAGCGTAGCCAATATGTTAAGCCGATTTTTAATGCTGCGTGATTGTATCACAAAAGTTCTCATTGGCGCACTTCTCGGGGGAAGAGGCGGTGTTGGAAGAGGGCGAAGCTACCGAACAGGAGTACACGTTCGAAGAAGTTAGACGTATAATACTCGGAAGTGGCAGGAACGGTAGGGCAATGGCAGTTGCCGCGGCAATACATAACCGTGAAATGCATGCCCTTAATGGGAACATCCACCTTTTGGCGGGGCAGGCAGAACGTAGATTAGATATCATGGAAAGGTTGAGGGCCGACGCAGACAGGGGAGATAGGTTCGTATACCGGCCCACAAGGACACATGAAGATGTATTGAGAGAGGGAGAGTCTGAGCTGCCGGCACTCACGGTACAGACGTACTCCTTGAAGTATTGGATACTATGAAAACCATAGTTGAATCACTGTGTCAAAGAGATGCGACGCTATTGACTGCAGACGTAGCTATGAAATTTGCCCTTGAAACTTTAGATAACTTGAAGTCTAACTTGAGTATAGAGATGTCCACAGCCTTGAAAAAGAGATACCAAGAAAGACGTTTACTTGAAGCATCTATTATGCAATACTAAGCAAATCCAAATACATATTTTTTTAACATTGACAACATGAGCAATGAATATTTGAGTATCTTTCGGCGACCTGATGGTAATAAAATGCATGACAGAATTGTAAAACTGTTACATCGTACATCTAGCGACTGTTCTGCTGATGAGGAAACTCATGATTGTGAAGTTCTTACTCAACCAGCACCTGTTGAAGCACAGGGGTCTCAAGGCCAGCAATTGAGTAAGAAAGATGTGCTTAATTTGGCAATTAAAAAGGCGTTGTCTGAACCCGGGTCTTCTAATACGACTGCGAGTAATAGAGATCATCATGATCTATCAACAGTTGTAAGAGTTGAAATAGCATTGTGGGAAAATGGAGGTGAACGAGGTCGATATTTGTCTCTGGCTTATAAACACTTATCTACTATTCCTCCCACTAGTGTGGAACCAGAGAGAATATTCTCCTCTGCTGGTTATATTTGCAACCGTTTAAGAACTAGACTGAGCGACCAAAGTCTAGATGCCATCATCTTTTTGCGCACGTATTACCAACAAATGAAGAAATAATAATGTTCCTTATTAATAATTACGTTCCTATTTTATTTTAAGACTGATTTTATGTGTGTTTTTTTAACTTAAAGACTTATTTTTAGGTAAGAAAATAAATATCTTCTTTTGACAATACCCTACAAGTTACAAGTACAAAGTATTATTAATAATTACGTTCCTATTTTATTTTAAGACTGATTTTATGTGTGTTTTTTTAACTTAAAGACTTCTTTTTAGATAAGTAAATAAATATCTTCTTTTGACAATACCTTGCAAGCACAAAGTATCGTAAAAGGTTTAGCCAAAGATATTGTTTAATTTTATTACGATTCAACTTTTTATTACACAATCTTTTGTAAGTCGAATTCATAACTTGTTTTGTTTTTGTTTTGGTTGATTTATTATTAAGAAAGAACAACTGAAATAAAGAGAAAACGTTTATTTTTTGCTAACCTATTCACATTTTTTGTTTTGTCGTGTTGTTATTGTTTTGGTTGATTTATTAATAAGAAAGAACAATTGAAATAAAGAGAAAAAGTTTATTTTTTGTTATATATACCATTCACATTTTTATTAAAACTGTGCACAAATTAGGTAAAGTTTTTCTTTTTTTAATAACCTTTCAACTTGGGTACCGAAATTCCCGAATTTCCCGGTTTTCCCGGTACTGGCTTAGATCGGTACCGGGAATTCAGTAACACTCCTTAGTACCGGGAATTGCAAAGCCTACCGGCGATCCTCCTTGTGACAAAAATTTTATTCAAGGTCAAAGGTATGAAAATGAAGTTTTTCCCGTTTTTCTTTCAAATGGTACATTCTATCATAAAAATAAGTAGGACAAGATTGTAGATCATAGAATTCTCTACAAAAAATATCGTAACACTTTTTCTACGACTTACCATTCCTTACGAAAAACGCGTTAAAGTTTAGGAAATTTCGTATCTATGAACTTATAAAGCTGAATGGAGGCATTCATGCTTAGAAATTATTGCGGCGTTATCATGAGTCGATGTGGTTATCAAAAATATTCGTCTGGGATTGCCGAGAAAGCCTCTTTCGTACCCAATAATAACTCTCATGAAACTAGAGAAAGACTATGGTTCACTTTAGGTCGTCGAGATGTAATTATCATATGTGTAAAGATGCATAATTTTGAATATGATGAGTTTATAGAATCAGGATTACTAAAAGATACATCTGATATGCCAAACTTTGAAAATGTAGATTCATTTTCAGATTATGTATATCATCTTATATATGGCAAAAGCCATAGAATTTATTTATGTAATAATATAAGGAATGTGTTATCCATGTCTCAGAATCAATATCGTTGGTGTGGCGCAGAAAATGAATCATTAACTAACATAAATATAATAAAACGTGCAATAGAGATTAACGGAATGTCACCCAAACACATGTATTTCAATGTAAATGCAGAATTACAAGGAGAATGTCTAAATTATAGATATGAACCTCTGTTTTATAACATGTCAACCGAAATTGAAGCATTATCATCAGATGGACAAAGAAAGCTCTTCTCTTGTATGATGGGCTTCGCTTCTCCATTCGTGCCAATCGTATATGTAGGGAGTTCGCCCGGAGAAGGATGGCTAAGAGCTTTAACCATTCTTGAATACAAGAGTAAAATAATATCAGTTGATCCAAGACCGTTACAGATGTCCATTGACTGACATTACACATCATCAGCAAATGATATTAAATAGCCATCAATTATCAGAGATTAGTAGTGAATTGGATTTCTTTGATTTTATATGGGATGTGCGTGGAGATTCAGAAGCACAAGACTTCGAAGATAGATTACACGAAATATCAGAAGAAATTTCAATACTAAATGATATTTTAAGCAATGCCAATTTAAAGAGTAAAATTACAAAATAACATCAAGTTTAAAGAGTGTCTCAAATCGCTAAAATTAGCTGAAGTCTACAATGAGAATGATCCAAATACTGCATTTAATAGTTTTCATGACTTGTTTAAACTGTTTTATGAATTATGTTTTCCTATTATCAGAATAAAAATCTATAGTAAAGTTCGACCAAAATGGGTAACCAGAGGCATTAAAATATGCAGTAAAAGAAAGAGAGAACTCCTATGGAAATACCGAAAGAATCCTAATGAAATAAATAAAAAAATGTTTCAAGAATATTATAAAAGGTACAGGTTAGTTATAAAAACACACAACGAGCACAAAACAATTACTATATACAAAAATCTAAAATAAAATCAAAGGCTGTTTGGAAGATAATAAATAATAATAAAACACAATTTATTAAAGAAAATATTAATGAAATAGATGATGACGGATTTATTCTAAAAGACCCAAAAAATATTGCTGATCGTTTTAACGATTACTTTGTTAAAGTAGGAAAACCTGAAAACAGCTATAATAATAAAATAAATAATAATATAACGCACAGTTTAAATTCATGTTTTAAAGAGTTTGAAAACCCAAATGGGGACGCCGACGTAGTTATTATGACGCGGGCCACTGAGACGATGTTAGACGAGCGTGTGCTGCAGCAGGCTAATGCTATTGATCACGACACAATGTTCGGTGATCCCTGGGACCACTGGCAGGTGCCGGAAATTGAGTGGGTCAACGGCGTTCCCGGGTGTGGTAAGACCACTTGGATTGTTAAACACTTCAGCCCTACGGAGGATATGATTATTACCACGACTAAAGAGGCAGCACGGGACGTTGCCCAACATGTGCGGGATCAGCATGGACATGTGATTGTTGGTCAACGGCGCGCGTCTGGGCGAGGGACAACAGGTGGTCCGGCTGCTGTTCGACGAGGCCTTGATGAATCATTTCGGTGCCGTTGTTATGGCGTGTCGTCTCACACACGCACACCGACTTGTATTAATTGGTGACGTTAACCAAATACCATATATAGACAGGAAGAATTGCTTTCCTCTTCACTATTTGACACCCGCGACTGTGACATCGATCACGAAGCAGTTGTTGTGTACTCATCGCAACCCTTTGGACGTCGCCTACACCTTGCGGCACATATACGATGGTATATATTCAGCGCGACGCACTGCGCGATCTCTGACTCTGTCCAGGTACTCGGGGCAAAGAATACCGCCGGATCTCGAGAGTACATTGTATCTGACGCACAACCAAGGTGATAAGAAGACATTCGCCTCACACGGTTATGGTGCAGCGCATGGATCGCGTATTTTGACCATACATGAAGCCCAGGGACTGACTTACAAACATGTGGTGATTATTAGAGCTATTACCAAGAAGCTCCAAATTTTTGACAGTGTTCCGCACGCTGTAGTGGCGATAACGCGGCACACCGACTCATGTATTTATTATACAGACGAGGCCGGGGACGCTGTTGCCCGACTTATACATACGGCATGTGCGGCGAGTGAGCGTGACATAACGGACTATAATTTGATGATGGCCGTACGGGCCGACGATGATGTGGTAGCGCAGCGACTACGGGAGACTACCGTTGTGTCTGAACCGCGTCAGGAAGTGCGCGGAACCGTTGAGACGTACCAGTCGCGCGATCGTGTGTATACCGGTGACACTAATTTTATTTATAGAAAAAATCATAAATGATATGGAATCAAATATTAAATTAACTATGGACAAAATTATCGAATGGCTAGAAACTAACTAAAACTAACTAAACTTAAAATTAAGTTTTGATAAAACTAAACTAATGAATTTTAAACGTGTAACATCAAATACAAAAACTAAATTTGATATTAACTACAATGGACATATTTTTAATGAAATTGACACAACAAAGTTTTTAGGAGTAGTAATTGACAACAAATTGACATGGAAACCACACATAGAATATATAAGTAAAAAAATTAATCAAAGTGCATACGCTCTATACAAACTTAGACCTGTAACAAATTTATCAACACTGTTAACAGCATACCATGGATATGTTTCATCTATTATTAGATACGGCATAATGTTCTGGGGCAACTCCACTCATTGGTTAACGGTATTTAGGGCCCAAAAGAAATGCATCAGGGCTTTTTGCAATATTGGTAAGAGGGATACATGTAAACCGAAGTTTATTAATTTAAGCATATTAACAGTACCATCAATGTATATTTATGAATGTGCTTTGTATGTAAGGAAAAATCTAGAGAAATACGAAACATGTTCCTCGGCTAGACATAAAGATAAACTGTTAGCAATACAAGCTACATCCGAATTTAAAAGAAAAAGTATAGTTTGTATGGCACCCAAAATATACAATAAACTACCTACAAATATAAAAAATATTAAGGAATTAAAACTCTTTAAAGATAAATTAAAGAATCATTTAATAAGTAAATGTTATTACACTTTAAAAGAATATTTAAACGAGAAAGAGACTCAGTATAAATAAATATTAATTTTACATTATGTTAGTGTGGCTAAAACTCAAGAACGGCTTAATTCAGCTAATTTTCTCGTCTTCACGGAAGGTTTATATTAGGAAGGAAGTTATAGAAAATTCATCGTTCAGCTCAGTCAGCTGGCGATAGTGAAAAGGACCATTAATGTTTTGATATTGGTACTAACACCTGTGCATAAAATTAAAATAATTGTTAGATTACGTTTGATAAAATATAATGACTTATTATTATTGCACACCTTAACGGCTAATTGTAGATAAGTACTGACATCTTTTGTAACATCTTATGTAACCTTCAATTGCAAAAATAAATGATTTGATTGATTGATTGATTGATTGAAGAATTTGTAGGACTACTGGTTCGAATTTAAAAAATTATTTTTGTGTTGGATAGTCTTATATATCGAGGAAGGCTTTAGGCTATATAAAATCACGCTGCGACCAATGGGAGGGAAAAAATAGATGACGATGTGAAAAAAAACAGAGGAAACAATTTGAAAGAGCTTATCGCACGAACTGCTGAAGCAATTTTTATGTTATTTGACACAGATATAGAATAGATCACGTGGAGGGACATAGGCTATTTTATTTTTCAGGAAATATACGGTTTCCGTGAAATTTATAATAAACACGGGTATGTCGTCAGTAGTACTAGACGTTAAGCGTGGCTCCGCCCGAGTTAATTACAATTTGAAAGACAAACGGGAAAAACTTAATTTTCATTGACCTAGAATGAAACTTTTGGCACAAGGAGGATCGCCAGGGACTTTTGAGGTTTTATTTATAATGCTGTATTTAACGTCTCTACAAATTTTCAGCTCTATGCGAATTATTCCGAGGTCGAATGTTTAATTTTCCTGGGTTAATAGATAATGGAGCTGAATGTACCCTTTGTGTTAGGCTTTACGGATTTCCGACATTTAATAATAAAGACCTATAGAAAATCAAGTCATTTTGGGAAAAGTTCTTTTTGAAGTACGTACGTTATGTAGATCAGTACATTTTGACATTCAGACCTAACCACCCGGACACGAAGCAATTACGTAGGCATCAACTAATTGCATAATATTGTAAACATCTTTTCGTTTTAATATTTTTTAATTTCAAACTACACATGCGCGCGCCTTTTTAACTTTAGCCTAAACCAGTGGTACCCAACCTTTTTTTCATTTTATATGCTAATATACAGAACTATATAGGCTAATATAACAGAAGTATGCCTTTAGAAAAAAGTAGCCATGATTGACATGGCTTTATTATTATTTACAAAACTCGCGTCGTTTTTCTGCATGGTGTTAATCTTTAAGGCAGTTTTTTAAATATTTTAATGGTAACCAAACCTTGACTGATCGATGATAAGATAACACATCCACATATAAATAAAAATTACTATGTTAAAGCACAAATCAATAGGCGTGATAGTTTTTTCGTAAAGTGTACCACAAAATTGTTCAAGTTGTTGGATGTACTAGGGCTCGCTTCGCTCGCCCTGATGATTTGCAGGTTCCCAAGTGAAGAGCTCATAAGGCATAAATAGGTCGACAAAGTACGGGCAGAAAGAGGTGAGCATGACTGGATGCCTACAAAAATAGGTGTCCAAAAAACTTTGCGAACGTTTAAAATGTGAAACGTGTTGTTCATCTTTGTTCACCGACGAAAAATTGTGGTTTCACAAGCGGCTGGTGGTAAAAGAAACGGTCCATTTTTCGGTAATTCTCAAGATTTTCATCGATTAAAATATACTATTTTGAAAAAAAAAAATATCAATCCAACATATTTGTTAATTTATTCGAACATTCTATAAATAAAACGCCTACTCTGAATCATAAGCTCAAACAAGTTAAATTAATTTCTTTGTTATTTAATTTTAATATGGAATACTGTTCTCTTCTTTGGGCAGGGGCGCCAAACTGCCATAGTGTTTTAAACAGGCTGGACCCCATGGCTTCACTATGCACCCTCTCGGAATCATACCTCTTGCAACTTTTCGCCATCGTTTCACGCGAAAAATATACCATCCTTATCACCTTCATAAGTGGCAGTATTCCACCGTTCGTTTTTCTCGTAACTTTCTGCCGCACACTGTAAAACTCTGTAAGTTGTGGAACAAACTACCACCTGACGGTGACAGTTTGTTCCAGAACTTTCGGTATACAATACTGCTGTATTTCCAGACCAATAAGACTTGCAACCCTTCAAGATGAGAGCGTAACCCCTGCGTCGCCAACGCACCTGCAGCTCTTCTAATGTTGCGAGTGTCCATGGGCGACGGTAGTTGCTTTCCATTAGGTGACCCGTTTGATCGTTTGCTCCTTTATTTTATATTAGTATTTAAAAAAAATATTCAATCATGTATACTTTTGTCTTTCCTACAATTTTATTATAATATGTATAGATTAATAAAAATAATCGAACAAACAATTAGTTTTATTGAATGTCTCTTCTGTTCAACAATACAATCTCTTGATCTTTGTCGCGCCATATTACGCATGCGCCTGTCAAGTGCAACTCAAAACATACAGGTATCCTTTTCTATATCATTCGTTACGTATTATCTGTCGCATTCATTCTTGTAACCTATAGATATGCCAGAGGTAAGTATGTATATGTCGTATAGGAACAAAATCTGAGGACCAATTTGTATGAACATACGCCATCTTTACTAAAATATCATTGGCTAGGATAGTTTTTATTTATTACAGATAAATTATAACTTTGCTATTTTAAACAATTTACTATGATTACAGGTTCTACAATGCATATGGCTTTCCTGGAATTGTGGGGTGCATTGACTGTACATACATTGCCATAGTGCCACCACAAAGGCCTTTTGAGGAGAGGAGTTATGTAAATCGGAAAAATTATCATTCACACACAATTGGTACTTATTAACACTTTATGACATCCTTACACACTCTTTTAGGATTATTGTATCAATGTCTAGTAAAATATAATTCTTCAACAGATATGTGATTCAAATATAATATTAAATGTCAACGCATTGTTCCCGGGCAGTACACATGACTCATACATATGGAACAATTCCAATGTTTTACCAGTGATGGAACATTTGTACGCAGCTGGCAATCAAAGCTATCACCTTATTGGTATTTAATTTTTTTATATAATTAAATAAATTCAGTACACTGAAAATGGACTGCACTAATAATCTTTTTTTTTTTTAGGAGATAGTGGATATGCCCTCAGGCCTTGGTGCCTAACGCCTATCCTAAATGCCGAAGAAGGTACACCGGAGTTCAGATATTCTGACTCATTGAAAAAGGTACGCTCAGCTATAGAAAGGTGCAATGGAGTGCTTAAAGCAAGATTTAGGTGCGTCTTGAAAGATAGAGTTCTGCATTATAGGCCTAATAAATGCACAAAAATTATAAATGCTTGCTGTGTACTCCACAATATGTGCATTTTAAACAATATGCCTGAACCGGAATTGAATTCGATGAGGAGCTTGGTTTAATATATCAACCACCTATTTTAAGTGATAATAATAGAACAAATGTACTTTTGACACAAGGGCAGGAGAAACAAAACCGAATTGTAAATAATTATTTTAATTGAATAAATTTCAATTAATCTTTAATATTATTTGCTCTTATCTCTATATACAGGGTTACCTCGTAAGTCGACCTATATCCTTTAAGGGGCTATAGTTAAGATAATTTCTGACTGATTTGACTATGAAACACCCTATCCTAAATCCAATGGTTTTCGAGATAATCTAATTTTAAGTATTTTTCATAAACAGTCTATTTTTTGCCTTTTGTTGTATCTCCTTTTTTTATTCTGAGGCTCTGGTATGTTTGTTTATACGTTTTATTTTAGAAAATGAATTGCTCTATCCATAACAATAAAAAAAAATACAATTTCAGAATAAAATGAGTCGTAAAAGATGGTGAAAAGTGAAAAATCAAACAAAAATAAAACCTAAGATGTGTCTTTCTTTAAGCGATACTTAAAAAAAATCTATGGAAGTCTGTTTGCAGATAAGCTTAAAAACATCTCCATTTTGTCAGCTATCCAAAAAGGTATAACATTATAGGGTAACATCAAAACCTCATAAAAAAAACTTTGTTAAAAGGCCCACAGGTAGCAAAAATTCCGGTCTTTTGTTAAGTATCCTTGTTTGAAATAGGATACGTGCGAGCGAGATGAGATACGTTTTGTGTATGTGGGAGTGAGAAAAAAGATAGTTTGAGTTACTTTGGAGTTTGGATGACTAAACAAAAGATTTAGCTTAGTCTGCTCATGCGATTCGTCCGTGGTAGATGCGATTCTTGCTCTGTGCTCTCTCTGTTTTTTGACTCGGCTTGTATTTCTGGACTGATCCCGTTTTATCTTCGTGACTACCTGTGCTTGCTTTGTGGACTTTGTTTTGTGCTTCTGATTTGGAACTGTTGAAAATGGCGGCCTATACGAACGAGGAATATGCTGACATGTTATTGTGTTACGGATATTGCGATGGTGTATCATCAAGAGCTCGTGCCGAATACACACGACGGTTTCCTAACCGCCGCGCCCCAGATGTCAGTGTGTTTGATGGAGTTTACCGACGAATTAGAGAGACTGGTTCAGTTTCAAGACGACGGTCTGACCTGGGTCGTCCACGTGTTAATGATGACGACGAACAAGATAACGATATAGTACAACGATTTAGATCAGATCCAACTACAACAACGAGTGTTGTTGCCCGAGATCTTGGATGCTCGCAGTGGAAAGTGTGGTCCACCGTCCATACAGCTGGCTTATACCCATACCATTACACGCCCGTACAAGTCATCGAAGAAGGCGATCCTGTGAGGAGATTGGATTTCTGCAGATTTATGCTGCATGCCGATTTAGAAGACCCAAATTTTTTTAAACGCATTTTGTGGACTGATGAGTCCAAATTTGACAAAGATGGTATAACAAATTACCACAATGCTCACTATTGGGCCTCAAAGGCAGACGGAAATCCAAAAAAGAAAAGAGCAAAGGGATCCCAGAGGCGATTTAGTTTGAATGTGTGGATGGGTATAGTTTGTAACCATTTAATTGGCCCATATTTTCTACCCGAAAATTTAAATGGAGAAACATATGAAAACTTTTTGACTGAAGAATTACCACAACTATTGCAGGACTTACCGGCGGAAATCACCCAAAATATGTGGTTTCAACACGACGGTTGTCCTGCACATTACCGAAGATCAGTCCGACAATTGCTAGATACGACGTATCCCAATAAGTGGATTGGGAGAGGTGGACCTACACCATGGCCAGCCAGAAGTCCCGACTTAACCCCCATGGACTATTACGTATGGGGACACATGAAGACTTTGGTGTATGACGACCCCAATCCCATAACGAGTGTAGAAGTTTTACGCCAAAAGATTATTGATGCAGCCGATAAAATGCGAACTACACTAACAACTGGAGTAGTTAAAAGTGCTTTGAGAAAAAGAATGCGAATTTGTGTCCGAAACAGAGGCGGACACGTAGAAAATGAACTGTAAAAACAAAATTTAATAAATATTTACTGTTTACATTTTTTTGTTTAATTTTTAGAACTAACTAATATTTTTATTTCAATGCCCGGGGAGGCTATCATCTGAGTTTTTTGTAATAAAAACTGCTATTACCCTATAATGTTATACCTTTTTGGATAGCTGACAAAACGGAGATGTTTTTAAGCTCATCTGCAAACAGACTTCCATAGATTTTTTTTAAGTATCGCTTAAAGAAAGACACATCTTAGGTTTTTTTCTTGTTTGATTTTTCACTTTTCTCCATCTTTTACGACTCATTTTATTCTGCAATTGTATTTTTTTTATTGTAATGGATAAAGCAATTTATCTTCTAAAATAAAACGTATAAACAAACATACCAGAGCCTCAGATTACAAAAAGGAGATACAACAAAAGGCAAAAAATGGACTTTTTATGAAAAATACTTAAAATAAGTTTATCTCGAAAACCATTGGATTTAGGATAGGGTGTTTCATAGTCAAATCAGTCAGAAATGATCTAAATTATAGCCCCTTAAAGGATCTAGGTCGACTTACGAGGTAACCCTGTATAACAGTAAGGCACACAAGATTAACATACTACCATAGAAGTAAAGATCGCCATATGAGTCCAAAGGACACAAATGGCGATCTTTACTTCCAAATATCTCGGAAACGTGACAATTTAGGATACCATGTTATATAACATTTTTTGTCCTCTATCCAAATATACCAGTTTTATCGTGCTCGGAAATTAAAAAAAAATCACAATGGCCGGCGGCTAGATATGCCAGGCTCCATACAAAAATGTTCGAGCCCGTTTTTGCACAATGGGTTTGAATTTGGAAACAATAAAAATGAACGTGCTCTTCTTATAGAAAAAATTGGGATTGCTGCATAGAGACACAAATTATACTTGAGAAAAATACATCAAAAGAGACTTGAACGCCGGGTCTTGAAGGTAAACAAATTATTTACATTGATGAAACATATGTGCATCAAAACTATAAAGTAAAAAAATCATGGCAAGGCCCTTCTACTAGTGGTGCTATTAGTAACATAATATCCTCTGGAAAAAAAATATAATTGTGCATGCAGGATCTGAGGATGGTTTTGTACCGGGTGCATTATTGGTTCTTCAGCACAAAATCCAAATCGGCTGACTACCATGACGATATGAATGCGTCTAATTTCATGAGGAAATGCTGATACCAAATCTGACAAAACCCAGTGTACTTGTGATGGATAATGAAAGCTACCTTGTAAAACAAGTTAATAAACCACCTACTGTCTGCCAACAAATCTATTTTAATAAAAAAATGCCGAGAATGGCATTAATTTCGAAGACCCGGAGGCCCAATCCCCTACCCTATTCCCTTCCCTACCCTCCCCTATTCCCTTCCCTTCCCATCCCCACCCTCCCCTATTACCCTATTCCCTCTTAAAAGGCCGGCAACGCACTTGCAGCTCTTCTGATGCTGCGAGTGTCCATGGGCGACGGAAGTTGCTTTCCATCAGGTGACCCGTTTGCTCGTTTGCCCCCTTATTACATTAAAAAAAAAAGACTAAACAACTACTTATTTGGTACTTAGTTATGTAGGTACTCAAAATAAAAGACATGATTTGATTTCCGATTTCTTATGACCCTGAAATCTGTAAATTATGGATAACTGCAACAAATAGAAAAAACTGGGACCCACCACTTAGTTCAAGAACAAGCAGTAAACATTTTAATAAAGAAGATGTATTAAATGTTGTAAGGAAAACATTTCTTAAACCGAACACTGTGCCTATCAAGACAATCTTATAATAATGGACGCTGTTAAGCATTCGTGTACTATCGATACACGGAACTCTTACTATCATAAACGGCTTAATAGTCGATACACGGAAGAGTTCATCGAAACTATTAACCGCAACGTGCATAAACCAAATCTGTTAGCAGATTTTGTAGAACAGAATAACCTAAATCAAAGAAGGGTGGCTTTCATAAGATTAAATGCAAACAGCGAAGAAGTAAGCGACTTCCCAAGTTTAATGTATGAAGATTTGATCAAGCTATCCATTGGTACGTACCACCCAAGAATCGCACGCTCTTATTGCAGCGAACATATAAACGAAACAGGTGTATATGATATTGACATATACAGACATCCAGAAAGAATTAATATTAATGTTAATGATATACAAAATAACGTTTTGTTGAGATGCAGGATTCAATCACGGCATATCCGAAGAAAGGAGTACCACACCTATGTGCTTTATAATAGACGAAATGAAGGAAGGGATGCCGTGGTTGAATACTATTGTTCTTGTATACATGGGCGCAGGACATTGGGGGTATGCGCCCATGTTATGAGTGTAATATTTTATTTGGGCTGGATGCGGAACCAGCCCGAAGAAATAAACCACCCGGCAGGTTTTTTGAACCATGTTTATGATTTAGAAAATGAATAAATGTGAATGTGAATAAATGCGAACTGTGAGTTATGCTCGCCATTTGTTGCACATGTCCTGTCCGAATTCGTTGTAACGTGTGTATAATAGATAATAAACAATAGAAAAATGATTTTTTTCTTTGTATCCTTTTTTAAACTAAATCACCAAAAGCGCCTTTTTAATTACGCATAAGGAAATAACAGTATTTTTAAAGTATTCAAAGTTTGAATTCTGTAGAAAAATATAATATAGTATTAGTATAGTATCCAAACATTCAAGCTCAAGCTTTTCGACATTCTCACGTTTTCATAATCAGATGAATAAGGAGATAATACTCAGTTGATCGTTGATTGAACAAAATAAACGTAATATATAAAAAACTACCTTTATAGAAAAAAAGAAAAGCTTATTTTTAAGTTATTCTCACGTTTTCATAATCAGATGAATAAGGAGATAATAATCAGTTGATCGTTGATTGAAAAAAATGAATGTAATATATTAAAAACTACCTTATTTGAAAAAAAAAAACTTATTTTCGAGATTTTACTTACATTTCTCCAGGATCCTGGAAACCAGAGACCTGATTGTATAGCAGTGGGACTACCCTGGGGGCACCCTTTCAAACAAAAAAGAATTTTTAAGATCGGTACATAAATACTCATACAAACGAATTTTTCATAACAGCGCCTGAACTATTTTTAAAGCAATTTTCCATACAAACGTGTAAAAAAATGAAGTTAGTGGGTATGGCATATTTTTTTATACATTTTTATCTTTTTTTTGAGATACGTCACTTTGTTATAGGACGTGGGGTAATTTTGTATGGATTGTGATCCGTCTTCTTTAGACTTAAAACTTGAAATAAAAAAACAAACATTAAACTCTTTAGTTAAATAATTATGGTATAAACTTAAAAAAGATTTAGACTAATATCTGTTTCTTGGTTATTCTATTTAGATCTGTTTGCCAGTTGGCAAAGGCCTCCTCCAACCTTTTCCATTCCGTTCGATCTTGAGCTACTCTATTCCACATAACTCTAAGTACTAAGAACTAAGTTCCTAGTTACTTACTGATTAAAAATAATTGTTTTATAAGTCTACCAGAATCTGATGGCAATTTTTGACAGCAGATTTTGAAAAAATATCCTTGATCATTGGATAAATTTTTATATTTGCATGTTTAACACACAGAATCAGCCGCTATAAGAAAAAAAAAGGATCAAAATGTTTTATTCCAATTACCCCGGTATTGCTAGAGTCAATTTATTTTCTCACTTTTTGCCATCAGATTCTGGTAGACCTATACTTAGCTTTTAGGTTACTTTCACTTTGATTTAACGCAGCTAGGGTTAACTTGTGTTTCTGCCTACCTCTCGTGAATAGCAAATACATGGCGTGTATTTATGAATCGTCTCAGTTATTTATGTAAAAACTTTTTTCATTAGTTTCGTATGGTTACGATAGTTTTAAATGTACTGAGCTGTAGGTATTCACAAAGTTTTATGGCGGATGAAGGAAGAGGCCATTATTATAAAATAATTTACACCCTACAGTTATTTTATTTTATAAAGTCATTTTGTTTTTTTTTTTCACGTACTTAAAATGCACGGCCGTGCTTTAAAGTTGCTAAATTTAGCAACTAACGACAAGAAAGAAGACGATGGAAATCGTACGGGGGCTTTTAACAAGTCTGTAACGTTATGACTTCTGGTTCTGGTGGTGGAGTTGATACGGGGTCTTCTCATGATTTAGTAACCTCTATTGCTTCTTTTTCTGGTACTGATACCGCAAATTTTGTTAACTAAAGAAAACACAGAAGACGGAGTCAGAACGGGATCTTTAAATGATACAGTCACTTCCATTGGTTCTGCTTCTAATACCAATACTGCAAACATCTTGATACAGAGAAGAAAGTTAATTTCGTTTTAGATGAGAGATCCGGATGTTATATTCTTCAAGCCTCACGAGATTGTCCGACGTCGACAAACGAGCGCAATATTGATCCAACAAACTGCATTTTGGATGATATCACTGGTCAGTTTATTCCAATACCTTCCTCGAGTAATGATATCTCTTCAAGTGATTTATCTGGATCAGACAGTGATTCAACTTTCATTCCTGATAATGATGATGATAGTTCACGAACGGATATGGACACATCTTACGTGGCTCTGGATGAGACTAGTGGGTTAATAAAACGAAAAAGAGCAAAGAAAGGACAAGCAGATAAAACACGCTGGGGTAGAAATCAACTAAAACAAAGAAGACAAAAAGGTCAACAGTATTCTTCGATCAAACGTGTAAAGAATTCTGGGATAGTGGGGGTGGAAGTACGAAATCAAAGAGTAATATGCAAGCCAGATGCGTTTCAACAAAATGTTCCCAAAGTAAAATAAAAAAATGCAATGAAATTTTAGATGCAGAGAGAACAGAAATTTTTACTTTCTGGAACATGACATGGGATGATCGCAAAATGTATGTTAATGGAATGGTCTCACTAAAACCGGTACAAACACAAACGAAAGGTATTCCGAGTAAAAGAACTCAAACATAAGAGTATTCTTTAAAAGTAGACGGTGAGATAAAGCATGTATTTAAAACAATGTTTACAGGCACTCTGTGCCTGGGTGATTGGACTGTCACAAATTACGCCAAGAAAGCAAAAAATAAGATCGGGATGATCAAGAAAAAAACCGGCCAAGTGCGAGTCGGACTCGCGCACCGAGGGTTCCGTACAAACCTGCAAGGTTTACAAAGTTTGATTTTGTTACAGCTTAAAGGTATTATAGACCTGAGTATTTGGTATGAATTTCAATTTAATACCTCTACGCGTTTATGAGGAAATGGGTAGTAAGTTTAAAATTATTAAAAAAATATATATTATGTGATGTAACTAAAAATTTATGGTTTTCGTAATTTTTCCTTTATCTATGCTATAAGACGTTGCTTCGTACCAAATTTCAAGATTCTGAGTTCACGGGAAGCACCCTGTAGGTTTTGATTCCCTTGCAAGTGTCGAAAATTTGCGGCATAAACGGCTGTATCTTTTGATTGCGTTGGCTTAGAAGTTTGATTTTTTCACAGCTTCAAGGGAGAGCAGACCTGAGTAATTGATATAAATTTCAGCTTCATACCTCCACGCGTTCCTGAGAAAAAGGGTCTTGACAGACGGACGGACGGACAGACGGACAACAAAGTGATCCTATAAGGGTTCCGTTTTTTCCTTTTGAGGTACGGAACCCTAAAAACCCTCCGGTGATGAGACAAAAAGCTATAAATGTAACGAAATTGGAACACATCAGAATTTTTTTGAATGCCGTACCTAAAATGCCCTCTCATTACTGTCGACAAAGCCGCAACAAAATGTATGTTGATGTAGATTATACTACATGGGCTGACTTATATAGAACTTTTGAAGAGTATGTTAACACTAGAAAGACCAAGGCAGTCAATTTGACCGCAAGGCAATTTTATTTCTAAATATTTCACAATAGCAAGATATAAGCAGCTTGCAAAAGCTGCAAGAGTAGGTTGGGGGCTTAACCCCCAAGTAGTTAAAATTATACTGGGTGTCCCAAAAATACCGTCTCATAGTGACATGGGAGATAGATTAGCCTTATATCTCTCGGATAAAATAAAAATGACCTTAGTAAAAGTTGCTTAGTTTTCGAGATATTTGGATTTTTTTGGTTTTATTCAAAATCTCCATTTTTAGTTAGTTTTTATTTCCGCATTAGTACAAATTCCTTTAATTTATTCATTTTTATTTTTTTTAAGTATCTCGAATAGTTGTTTGATGCATACAAAATAAATTTTTGTCAAATAGTAGTGTATTTTTTAAGAAAAAAATATTTTTGTGTTGCGTTTTAGCTCTCCCAAAATTTCGAACAAAATTTTGACAATCTGCCGTGAAAAAAAAATGTACTAAAGTAAACTGGAAAATTATTTTAAAAATTACTCAATTTATTGCAGATTTAGAAATGGTATAACACTTACATAAGAATTTTACAGAAACTTAGAAATTGCCATTTTTATCATTAAAGTCTAATTCAAGCCGGGCTCAACTATGAAGTGAATATTCAATATTCAAACACAATGAAAAGGCCACATGTTGTCCTTTGTGTTCGGCGTTTGTGATCCTGTTCTTAGGTTAAAAACTGAGTGAGATAGCTGTCAATGATCAACGGTAATGTTTGTTAAAGGCCTAATAAGTGCAAGGGAGCGCGCAATATGCGCTACTCTCTTCCCACATTTTACAACACCGTGTTCCACGAACGATCTCGTGGACTTTAGTACGTTCTCTTCCGTTTTGTGCGATACACGTGCTATTTTGTACTGCTCTCGTTTCTCTCATTTTTTTTATTACTAGGCGTTATTTTTGGACTCTGATTTGCTTTCGATTTGGACTATTGTTGAACTGATTTGGTGACAACAACGACGGTTTGCGCTCTTACAGACAGCTGGCTGGTTTTACTGTGCTAAGAATGGAAAATCCACGAGGTGCTGCTACTCAATTTACTCATCGTGAGTACGCCGACATGTACTTAATTTATGGAGAAACCAGGCGTGTTTCTAATCGAGGCGTAGTAACTTTAAGCTTACGATTAGCTGCAAGATTGTACGCGGAACGTTATCCAAACCGTACACCGCCATCGTATCATGTGATTGAACGATTGGATTCTGCCTACAGAGAGGGTAGAGTCCCAGGAACTCGAGGTGGTGAAGGGAGACCGCAAACAACCGACGAAGATGTCGTGTTACAGCAAGTTACCGAAGATCCGTCAACATCGGTTCGTTTGATTCAAAGTCGGACTGGAATACCGAAATCATCTGCTCATCGCGTTTTAAAAAGGAACAGGTATCATCCGTACCACATACAAAGAGTGCAAACTCTCCTTACGAGTGACTATGCCAGACGGGTACAATTTTGTCAACGAATGTTGGAAAAAAATAGGGAAGATCCCGACTTTTTTCATAAAGTACTGTGGAGTGACGAGTCGCAATGTAGAAGAGATGGTTATTTAAACCTTCATAATATTCATAGCTGGCAGCTAGAAAACCCACACGAGAATAGAGAAGATCGGTCGCAACACATGTTTAAAATAAATTTATGGACCGGAATCTACAACGGTACAATAGTAGGACCAGTGGAGCTGCCTCCAATATTAAATGGTCACACCTATTTGGAATTTTTAGAAAACCAATTGCCAACGCTCCTCGGGGATGTGCCACTGGAATCATTACGAACGATGTGGTTTCAAAACGACGGCTGCCCAGCACATTACGCTCGAGACGTTCGAGCACACCTGGACCGCAGGTTCCCGAGAAGGTGGATTGGGCGACTGGGGCCAATCTTATGGCCACCACGATCCCCTGATCTTAATCCCCTGGATTTTTTTATTGGGGATGTCTTAAAGACAAAGTTTATGGTAAACCAATACGCAACGAAAGGGAACTACGCGACAGAGTCACCGCAGCGGCTCAAGAAATATCTCAGATAAGTTTGAGAAGATTAAAGAATAATTTTATCAGAAGATGTCGATTGTGCATTCGTGTTGGAGGTCGACAGTTCGAGCATTTACTGTAATAAATCTAAGTTCTAAAGTTTTTTTCTAATTTTATTTATTATCACAGTGCCCCATAACAGCGAAGGAAAGAACGAAATAACAAATTAGGGTTGCAATAGTACATTCAGTTTTACAAGTCTACAGATACAAAAGATAATAAAGGTCGATAGATAATAAGATTGCGATGAACATTCCTGGTACTTTTTCACCTTCTTTACTACATAAGAGTCTGGCTTGAATCAGACTTTAATGATAAAAATGGCAATTTCTAAGTTTCTGTAAAATTCTTATGTAAGTGTTATACCATTTCTAAATCTGCAATAAATTGAGTAATTTTTAAAATAATTTTCCAGTTTACTTTAGTACATTTTTTTTTCACGGCAGATTGTCAAAATTTTGTTCGAAATTTTGGGAGAGCTAAAACGCAACACAAAAATATTTTTTTCTTAAAAAATACACTACTATTTGTCAAAAATTTATTTTGTATGCATCAAACAACTATTCGAGATACTTAAAAAAAATAAAAATGAATAAATTAAAGGAATTTGTACTAATGCGGAAATAAAAACTAACTAAAAATGGAGATTTTGAATAAAACCAAAAAAATCCAAATATCTCGAAAACTAAGCAACTTTTACTAAGGTCATTTTTATTTTATCCGAGAGATATAAGGCTAATCTATCTCCCATGTCACTATGAGACGGTATTTTTGGGACACCCAGTATATATAGAAAAAAGTGCGAACTTTTCCTTCCAACGTTCAAGTTATAGCCATCACAAGTTTAGGAATCTCTTGAAACCATTTGTGATAGTTTGCAGTGATGGTTACATTATAGACGTTCTTGGGCCATATCCAGCAACTACATCTGATGCGTCAATAATGCAATCATTAATGAATAATGAAGAAAATCCTCTGCATTTCTTCTTAAACCCTGGTGACGTCTTCAAGATTACCGAACATGTTCACAGATTTAAAAATCGGTGCGGCTATAATAAACGCATACTATCGTGTAGCTACGGACAATGAACACGCTCGAGAGATTTTGGACATAATCAACCATCAAATGAACATACCAAATCTATTAAGTGATTATGTGCGAAGAAAAAATCTAAATAGACAACGAGTTGCGTTTATGCCAATGGAAGCTAACATTCCTCACTTAGAAGATTTTCCTCGATTATCCGAAAACGATGCTTTCCTTTTTGCCTTAGGAAGCTATCATATCAAGCTGGCCAAATCATACTGTGCGGAGCACTTACGCAATGGGCTTTATCACATAGAGTTATATAGAGAAACTGAACTGAGTGACTTACATTTATGTAATATACCGCAAAGAAATGTGTGGTTGGTCCGAGTTCGCATACAATCGCGACATGTGAGGACACGCATTTATTACTCATATATTTTAATAGATCGTGATTTGTCAGGAAGAAATAGTATTGCTCACTGGTATTGCACGTGCCTAACCGGAAATCGAACAGTAGGAAGCTGCGCACATATAATCTCAATTGTATGGTACATGGGACTAGGGCGTTACATTGATTTTAATCCTCCAGCGGAAATGCTTAATAGCATTACAATAGGTGCTGATTAATATTGGCTAATGAACTAATTATTTTTGTATTTTAAAATAATAAAAGTAACCCAAGCTCTTAATAGTATGATTTTTACAATATTATGTGCTGTACTGCATTTTTTTAATAAGATACTTTGATTGCCGGTGCATTGAAATCAATATGTCGCCCTAACCCCAGCCACTAGGCAAAGGCCTAGTTTGGGATTAGGTAACTGTTTGTGAGATGTCCCGGTCATTTTTTTTTTAATTATTTATTGTATGGTATATGGTGTAAGGGCGAAATATTAATTATTTGTGCCTAGTTGGGAGTTGTGCTGTGTTATTATGTGCGATTAGTGTCATTTTGGTATAAAAATGATTAAAATATTTTTTTACGAGGGGAGGTCCAAAAGTTCGCGGAATGGAGGGGATGGAGTGGGGATAGGGTAGCTCGCTTAGTGTCATACTAATTGAGCACTCATAATTAGTATATATATAAAATCTCAACCCTATAGCGCCATTCGTTTACGAGTACTCGCCTGCTAAACAAGTCAATCCGGAAGCAAACTGCAACTATGGAGAAAATTGAACATCGCGCTGTGATAAAATTCCTTACCAATCAAGGAAAAAAGGTTCAAACCATTTTAAATGAAATGGAAGCCGTTTATGGAGATCAGTGCCCTGGTAAAACAATGGTTTATAAGTGGCATGGACTTTTCAAACATGGTCGAGATTCAATTGAAGACGACCCTCGCTCTGGGCGGCCAGTTGAGGCCACCACATCAGACATCGTCGAAAAAGTCGAAAAACTTGTACTGGAAGACACACGTTTAAAGAAAAAACAATTATCTGCATTTGTTGGAGTATCAGATACAACCATTTTGCGGACCCTGCACGACCACTTGGGCATGACAAAAGTCAGTGCAAGATGGGTGCCAAGAATGCTCACGCCGCTTCAAAAACAGCAGCGCATCGACGCGTCTAAGCACTTTTTGGAGGTGTGTGGAGACAACCCTGTGCAGATTTTGGAGCGGATTGTTACTGGAGATGAAACATGGGTTCATCACTTTGAACCTGAATCAAAACAGGAGGCCATGCAATGGCACAAAAAGGGTACACCACCTCCCAAGAAATTCAAAGTGTCAGAATCGGCTGGAAAGTTGATGGCCACTGTTTTTTGGGATTGTGAGGGAATATTACTGATTGATTATAAAGAAAAAGGTACCACTATAACCGGAGAATACTACGCATCAATATTGGAAAAGTTGAAGGAGGCAATTAAAGAAAAACGTCGTGGAAAATTGGCCAAGGGTGTGTTGCTTTTGCAAGACAACGCGCCGGTTCACAAGAGTTGCCGAGTTGCCATGGCTGCTCTTCACACGCATGGATTCGAACCACTTGTTCACCCACCCTACAGCCCAGACCTGGCCCCTAGCGATTTTTATTTGTTTCCAAATTTAAAAAAAGAGCTAAGGGGAATGAAATTTTCCGACGATAACGAAGTGAAGGAGGCAATTTCGGCGCATTTTGAGGCCAAAGACAAAAAATATTTTTTCGATGGTTTAGAAAAATTAATCCATGGATCAAATAAATGTATTACACTTAAGGGTGATTATATTGAAAAGGAAAAATAAATTTATTGTTATATTTTATTAACAACCCTTTCATTCCGCGAACTTTTGGACCTCCCCTCGTAACTTTTTTTTTTTGTCATTCCCAAATCCCATTGATTATGAAGTTAAAACTGGTTGATATTCTCTCAATAGATCCTTATGAACTTATTGACACATACAAAAGATCTGTTGGAGGGGGGGGACGGGGCTCATATAAAAATGGTCATGGTCTTTTCTATTGTATAACAAAATTGCAAAAGAATTCAAAGTTCAAGTCACGATACTAGGAGATAAGTTGCTACTAACCACCAATAACAGTGTGATGTGTTCTTATCGTCACGGTTTGTTCAGTGCGAGAAAACTTGCAGATTGATAGAAGATATAAGCATATAATGCCTGCTAGTGTATTTTGTCAGCGTAGTGTGTATAGTTTTATGAAAATAGGTACATGTTCGCGATAACAAATGTTCGCTTTGCGCCGGGCAGACAAAGTCACCTCTAACAAGATATCTAGCGGACACGTTATGCAACTGGAGCGTTCGATGCAGCATAAACAGTCACTGCGAACATTATCAGTATGTTACTAAGCGGTCAAACTTGGAACACTCAAAAAACGGCGTCTTTTCCAATACACTTGAACCTCTAGACATGGAATGATTTATATCAATTAAATGTTGAGGACTTGTGGCTCGATCGGTGCATCTTTCGATAATGTCGCAAACGTAAATAAATTGATCGATTAAAAGGTTACATTACTTTAAATAGGCAATTTATTGATAGCCTTGATTGACACATTTTCTATATGAACGCTGAAGCTGTAAAACGTATTCGATCGTCGCGCTGTTCACTCGCTTTTTCCGCGAGTGTGTATTTCCTCATAATTACAATGAATACAGTGAAAAATAACGTAGCGACTAGGCGCCGTCGCGTTTCTAGAAAAACGGATGCACCAGCATCACCGCTTTTAACGTCAAAGCAAATTGCCTTTCCGCTGGAGATTGTTCTCTACATGGCGAAGTTTATGAGCTTTCAAGACTACCGAAGATTTATTTCTTCTCTTTATCCCCCGAACGAGGTGAGCGATATCATTCGGGACAAATTGTGGGAGCTATCTACTTACCAGAACGAAACCATTTTCATCAACGGGAGGCCAATAGTGATTGAGTACAACTTCGACGCGTCAAGAATAAAAGATCGCGTGCTGATAAACGTCAAATCCTTGTCGCCTATTTTTGGTGGAATTGTGTCTCCAATCATGAATAAATTCACAGGGGTTTCTGAGCTAACGATTTCGTCAAAATGCACACACATTTGAATCAGTGCTCGGAAGGTCGATTTGCCTCCTGCCCGTGTCACTTGGTTGACAAGTACGGTCGAGGTTTTGAAGCCTTCGAAAAGCCTTTAACGGATGCGTGCCCGTATGGACACTATCATCATTACTGTTCGCATCACGTTGCAAGCTGGCTGAATGTTCTCGAGGATACTCTAATGCTGCTGCAACAACAGCCCCATCAATTCAGCATGGACCTCGCCCGGAACTTCATACTTTCTGCGCATGGCACAGTCTACTTTCGTGGGGTCAAGATGCAGCGTCACGGTTCTCGACCCTACACGGTGCTCACACTTTGATGGCATAATTTTTCCGGCAGCCGCATAGTTTCAGTACCGTTTATTTGTTATTCTTAGTTCCGCTTCTTAAAAGCTTATGGCAATAATTTTTTTTTTTAATTAAATAGTTTAATGTTATTTTTCACCACTTTGCACATTTATATAAATAATAGTGTGAATAATAAGTTCCTTCTTTTCCCTCCTGTTTCATCATACGAACCCAATTATGTTGCGCGATAACAGCTTATCATGAACATTTGTCGCGCGCCATAATTTGTAGCACGTACACACAGTACTCGTACAAGCGCCACCACTCGAGTTGCGTCAGTACTGTACAACGGACTACACATGTACCGTTTCAGCGTCTACTATGGCGTCGAGACAAAAACTTTTTCTACGAACTTTTAGTCTTTCCTCCAAGCCACCTTTGTCGTTCACTACTTAGAGCACTACAGACTTTTATCATGCACGTTGTTGCCACAACCGCTGAAAAGATTTGACTGCTGCCGTAGATCGTGCGAGACAAATGTACGTTCTCCGCTATTCAAGGTTTCAGACTGTTCGTAGAACGTGTTTGCCAGCAGTTTTCATTATCATCATCGTTTCAGGGAATCATGGCCGAGTTGACACCGTCCGGCTGTTTACAGTCAGTAATACATGAGCGTACGGGCCATAACTTCTAAATGAAGCAAATTGCCTTTCCGCTGGAGATGGTTCTCTACATGGCGAAGTTTATGAGCTTTCAAGACTACCGAAGATTTATTTTTTCTCTTTATCCCCCGAACGAGATGAGCGATATCATTCGGGACAAATTGTGGGAGCTATCTACTTACCAGAACGAAACCATTTTCATCAACGGGAGGCCAATAGTGATTGAGTACAACTTCGACGCGTCAAGAATAAAAGATCGCGTGCTGATAAACGTCAAATCCTTGTCGCCTATTTTTGGTGGAATTGTGTCTCCAATCATGAATAAATTCACAGGGGTTTCTGAGCTAACGAGTTTCGTCAAAATGCACACACATTTGAATCAGTGCTCGGCAGGCTGATTATGTATCTTGCAACAGCAATGCGACAGGCGTAAATTGTACAAATATGGCTGTCAAACATAATTTTTGTATTATGTATTAGCAACAGCGACGCGATAGCGGACAATCGATGGTAGCGCGCTCAAGCGAACAATTGAGGAACTAAAAGTGCATCAAAGCTCGTTGTAATGAAAAAAATCGGTATTACGTATGAGTGAGATCGCAACGCGACAGCAGATAGCGAGCAGCTAGCAAACAATTTGAATTGTCAAAGAGCGACAGCCCATTTAGGTTGTTGCTAAGGTATTTTTGATATTTATTCTGCATTAATTATTACACAAAAGTTGAAATCAAAGTGTAGAAGTGTATTAATACTTCCTGTGTATTATCACATAACTTTATTTGACATAAATATCTTTCGTCATTCTTTTCTGTTTTTTGTAGGTTATTTGTTTACAGACGCTTTCGATATGTCTCGTGCTTTTCTCATTCAGGAGGCATTAGAAGCACAAAATAGATTAGACGAGAACACGCGCGTGAGACGTTTACGACGAAGATTGAGGAATGAGGCAAGACCTATGGAGATTCCTAACTTTAGTGCACATTACAGGATAACTAAAGAGTTGTTCGCTGAATTGTGCACTGAACTCAAACCCTTTTTGCCTCGAACTCGTAGGAAAACAAAAGTTACTGTAGAATGTAAAGTAAGTAAATACCCAATTATCATTATATTCCTTATTAGTACCTAATTGCAAAGTGTAGATAATCCTACATATACACTACTTTTGCAGGTGTTAACAGCACTCTCTTTCTATGCAAGTGGCTCATATCAAAAACCTGTAGGTATGAGCTATTTGCATGGACTTAGTCAGAGCAGCGTGTCTAAGGCAATTACAGATGTGACCATGGCCTTAAATCACCCCTCTATATTGAGAAAGCACATCCATTTTCCTCAAACCAGACAAGAAAGGCAAAGAATAGTAAATGGGTCAGTGCTATTAAAATTATATTCATCATATTGATGTGTATTTTTAAAAAAATTACCCACATAAAGCTTACATCTTATTTTTGGCAGGTTTTCTAATAAATTTGGCTTCCCTGGTGTTTTGGGGTGTATTGACGGCACACATGTTGCCTTGGTCAGGCCGAGTGAACACGAGGAGAGATTTTTTAATAGGAAGCACTACCAGGAATGTTCAAATTGTAAGTATTAATACTAGCAGTAGGTTGATTATGTAGCAGCTATATAATACTGCTTTGCTACGTTGTAGCTCAGTATATAAATATTTTTCTCAATACTTATTTCTTTAATAATTTGATAAGCTTAGTTGAAAATGTTTTTCTTTATCTTGTTTTACGAGGGGTGATCCAAAAGTAATGATAATCAGTTATATCTAGTGCACACAAAAATACAAAAAAAATATCAGTCACTTGCTCAGTTACCCACTAGTTCAGGAAAAAAAAATCATATAAATAGGCCACGATTCCCGGGAGGTCAAGGAGTGAACATCAAAATGGAAAAACACGAAATCAGAGCTGTCATTAAATACCTCTGCTTGAAAAAAATGTCTACCAAAGACATACACAGCGACTTGGTGGAAACATTAGGGGACTCTTCTCCTCCATATTCCACAGTTACACGCTGGGCTAAGGAGTTTAAGCTGGGAAGAACATCGACGGAAGACGAACACCGCGAAGGACGCCCATCGACGTCCCTCACTGAAGAAAATGTGAAAAAAGTTGAAGAAGTTGTATTGGAAGATCGAAGAGTGACTATCAGGCATGTAGCTGAGGTCACAGGGCTCTCATATGGCAACATTCAAAGAATCCTTGCAAACGAATTGCATATGAGAAAGGTCTCCGCGCGTTGGGTACCGAAAATGTTAAACGACGAGCAAAAGAAGAAACGAGTCGACATGTCAAGAGCAAATCTCGAAAAGTTCAAGGCAGACAAGGATAATTTTTTGCCACGTTTTGTGACCATGGACGAGACCTGGGTCCACCATTTTGATCCTGAAACAAAACAACAATCAATGACATGGAAACGATCCGATGAACCGACGCCGAAGAAATTCAAAGTGTCAAGCTCAGCAGGGAAGGTTATGGCGTCTGTTTTTTGGGACGCTGAAGGAATAATCATGGTGGACTACTTGGAAAAGGGGGCCACTATTACAGGCTCCTACTATGCAGAACAAATAAGAAGATTGCGGGAGGCTATTAAGGAGAAAAGGCGAGGCAAACTGCGGGCTGGAGTACTGTTCCATCAAGACAACGCACCGGCTCACAAAGCTGCAATTGCCATGACTGCCATTCAGGAAGCGGGCTTTGAGCTGGTGGAACACCCCCCCTATTCACCAGATCTAGCCCCCAGTGACTTCTATTTCTTTCCACGACTCAAGGAACACCTCCGAGGCAAGAAATTTGACGATGATAGCGACGTGATGGCCGCGGTTGAGGACTTTTTTGAGAGTCAAGATAAAGATTTTTTTTCTAAGGGAATTTTAGGTTTGGAAAAGAGATGGACTAAATGTATAGACTTGCTTGGAGACTATGTTGAGAAATAAATTTATTTTTCTATTTTATTCATTGTGTTTATTATTGATTATCATTACTTTTGGATCACCCCTCGTAAGTTTTACTTTTTCTACAGATTTGTGATAGTGATCTGAACATATTAAATATTGATGCATCGTTTGGTGGTGCTACCCATGATGCATATATCTGGAAAAATTCAGAAATACATAATCATTTGCAGCAGCTGAATCAAAATGGTGAAAGCATTTGGTTTCTTGGTATGTATTATTATGTACCCATCAAATTTGCTTTGTCTCTACACTTACAGTCATACATTTTCATTTTAAAGACATGGAGTATTTTTTACCTGCTGTTTAAAAAGTTGGGACCATGAACCAAAATACTAATAAATGTACAATTTTCATTCACATTTAATTTCTGCAAATTATTTTAATGTTGATTCATAGAAATGGAGCTATATTTACTATTCATTGATTTAAGTTCAAATCGCTCATTGTTTACCCCATCTCCTGCAGATATGTAACCTACTATATTATAAAATATATTTTCTTAACAGGTGACTCTGGATATCCCTTGAGAACTTGGCTTCTAACACCAATCGTTAACACACAACCTGGCAGTGCAGAAGAGAACTACACAAATATGCATTGCCGAACAAGAAACACAGTTGAGAGGTGTATTGGGGTATTGAAAGCCCGTTGGCGGTGTCTGTTGTCACATAGAGTACTACATTACAATCACCATGTTGTGGCTAAGATTGTTTGACTGCTGCCATAGATCGTGCGAGACAAATGTACGTTCTCCGCTATTCAAGGTTTCAGACTGTTCGTAGAACGTGTTTGCCAGCAGTTTTCATTATCATCATCGTTTCAGGGAATCATGGCCGAGTTGACACCGTCCGGCTGTTTACAGTCAGTAATACATGAGCGTACGGGCCATAACTTCTAAATGAAGCAAATTGCCTTTCCGCTGGAGATGGTTCTCTACATGGCGAAGTTTATGAGCTTTCAAGACTACCGAAGATTTATTTTTTCTCTTTATCCCCCGAACGAGATGAGCGATATCATTCGGGACAAATTGTGGGAGCTATCTACTTACCAGAACGAAACCATTTTCATCAACGGGAGGCCAATAGTGATTGAGTACAACTTCGACGCGTCAAGAATAAAAGATCGCGTGCTGATAAACGTCAAATCCTTGTCGCCTATTTTTGGTGGAATTGTGTCTCCAATCATGAATAAATTCACAGGGGTTTCTGAGCTAACGAGTTTCGTCAAAATGCACACACATTTGAATCAGTGCTCGGAAGGTCGATTTGCCTCCTGCCCGTGTCACTTGGTTGACAAGTACGGTCGAGGTTTTGAAGCCTTCGAAAAGCCTTTAACGGATGCGTGCCCGTATGGACACTATCATCATTACTGTTCGCATCACGTTGCAAGCTGGCTGAATGTTCTCGAGGATACTCTAATGCTGCTGCAACAACAGCCCCATCAATTCAGCATGGACCTCGCCCGGAACTTCATACTTTCTGCGCATGGCACAGTCTACTTTCGTGGGGTCAAGATGCAGCGTCACGGTTCTCGACCCTACACGATGCTCACACTTTGATGGCATAATTTTTCCGGCAGCCGCATAGTTTCAGTACCGTTTATTTGTTATTCTTAGTTCCGCTTCTTAAAAGCTTATGGCAATAATTTTTTTTTTAAATTAAATAGTTTAATGTTATTTTTCACCACTTTGCACATTTATATAAATAATAGTGTGAATAATAAGTTCTTTCTTTTCCTTCCTGTTTCATCATACGAACCCAATTATGTTGCGCGATAACAGCTTATCATGAACATTTGCCGCGCGCCATAATTTGTAGCACGTACACACAGTACTCGTACAAGCGCCACCACTCGAGTTGCGTCAGTACTGTACAACGGACTACACATGTACCGTTTCAGCGTCTACTATGGCGTCGAGACAAAAACTTTTTCTACGAACTTTTAGTCTTTCCTCCAAGCCACCTTTGTCGTTCACTACTTAGAGCACTACAGACTTTTATCATGCACGTTGTTGCCACAACCGCTGAAAAGATTTGTCTGCTGCCGTAGATCGTGCGAGACAAATGTACGTTCTCCGCTATTCAAGGTTTCATACTGTTCGTAGAACGTGTTTGCCAGCAGTTTTCATTATCATCATCGTTTCAGGGAATCATGGCCGAGTTGACACCGTCCGGCTGTTTATCTGTCATAACACATTACCCTGCATTGCCATCGGCATGCGTGGTATTCAGTTGAGTGGTTCGTCAAGCCATAGTATGACGTTAAAGGCACACAATGACGGGCTGTAATGATACTCTTTGGCCTCATCGCATTCTGCTTGTTCGTAGTAGCCGAATCCGACTACCGCTACCGGTTGTTTGGCCCACGGAATGCCTGCCACGGTGCGCGGTCGTGTCTCATCGTCGACTCTGTGGCACGTTGGATGTTCTAAAAAAGCGTAGTGCGAACTTTGCCGCACTCTTACAAACGCGAATGTGGCCGCTTTATGACGTCACAGAAACAGAGCAGATCAACATTTTTTGAAGCCATAAAATTCATATTTGATACTATTCTTACAAATATGTCGATTTTATTCGGGACTAATCAATTGCAAAATCGATATGCCTTTACATTTTTTACCAACGTACTGCGAATTCAATAAAATCTACAGAAAACCCCCATAAGAACCTGTAAAACTGCCCATCAAGGTTCTCTTTGAAGCTGAATTAGGACCCCCGGGGAGCGATGGAATTGGTTTGCCTTGGCCCCAAGGCGAAAGAGGCGAACGCGGACGCCAAGGTTAGAGAAAAAATGCGACGTTTTATGCTGAAATCGATGCGACCATTTTACAAGTTTCGAGTTGTGAATCTTGTTTATTTCTCGAAAGGTATTTCTGGATTGCAAGGCGCACCCGGTGCTCAAGGACCTCCTGGATTTTGCGAATTCTGCAATTACCCGGGCAACAATTATCTACATTACAATCGTGGCAACGACAAGGGATAATTTCATTGTTCATCATTCCACTACTGTCTTCCATCGAAAGGACTCTTAAAACTCCATCTCGCATTGTTTACTAAGAGAAGCATGCATTGGAAAAGAATTATCCACAGAGATTTTTGAGACCACGATTTCTATAGCAATTGTATACCAACAATGGATAAAAATCATTGATAATTATATTTATTAATAGATCACATAATATGTCAGCAACAGTTCTTTTCGTATATAGTGCGTACGCAAAGACGCCGATTCGATATTTTTTTAGCAGTGTCGAGCATTCCCACATTCTGTTGTGGAGCATAGAACACATCGCACCTACGGTGCAATAATGTCACTTATGCAATTTTTTTCAAAACTTAACTGATTATGAGAAAATACTCCAAATCCACCGCTTTACTTGGTGCGTTATTGTCATTTGTGTAGTACGCAAACTGTCCACGTGAGGGCATTAGTGTCGTTACGGTTTTGGCGCGAATCTGGACGGCACTGGGAGAAACAACGTTTCATCGTTCAGTTGCGCGCGGCCCCCCGCACGAGTAGTTGTCTTCTGGAGCTACAACGTTACTAAGGTAATTGTGACAATTATTTTTTATGTTTTTGGAGCAATAACGACACTTGTGTAGTGAGGTAGTGAAGTAATGACGTTGTTTCCCCAATATTTGTGTTTCATGGTGTAAAGTTTAACGTTATATTTACACTTGTGACGATATTGCTCCAGTATAGTAGGATTATTGTTTTTGATATAAAAAAATCAGTCAATAATTTATCGTTATCATATTTTTTTATTGAGCACCTATTTATTATCATTATTTTGTATTTTTTTTTAGAATGAACCAACGCGGCAAACACCTAGTGCTACTTGCACTTTCTGATGGCAACGAAAACTCGATTGAAGTTCAAAATTTAGCCAATTTTACAATGTTACCTTATTCAGAAACAGAAAATGCATTGTCTATTACAAATTCCGAATGTCCAGTATCACCATCCAACCTAGAAGACCCAACAATAACTACTCCAGAGCAGCATGACACTACCTTCGAGAACCACGGTAACTCTCCATCTATTTTATTTGCGACTAATAAATCGTATGAACAAGAGGGTATCGACTTTCAAACAGGCGATTTCTCCGGCACTGATTCAGGAGATGAATACAGGCCTGGCCCTCGTTCAAGATCGTCTTCATCCAGTAGCTCCAGTAGCTCTAGTAGCAGTTCCAGTGATTCTCCTGCAGAAAACAATAATTCTAATAATGAGAGTCTAGTTCACGAGTATAACCAACCAGCGGAAACGATAACTAAACCGAGAGGCAAAAAGCGTACGCGTAATCCAACGAACTGGAAAAAAAATGTTGCTAAGCGATTGAAAAACTCTGGAAAAACGTATATCTCAATAAAAACCAAAAAACTAAATCAAAGTAAAACAATAGGACCTACATGTACAACTAAATGTCGGTTGTCCTGTGCTGCTAAATTTACTGAACAAAAAAGGACGGAAATCTTTGAGTCTTACTGGAAGTTGGAGAGTTTAGAGAGGCAACGGGGTTTTTTAAACACCTGTACAAGACCACTAAAATGTGCTTACCGCCGCATAAAGACTGACAAAAGGTATGACAGAAAAGCAAACAACGCATTTTACTTGCTGAATGAGAATAAAGAAATCCGCGTCTGTAAAACTTTTCTCATTAACACTTTGGGTATCACACAACGGGTTATACGGACTGTTATCGACGGCAGAGCTCAGAATGATGGTTTCATTCCACCTGATCAACGAGGAAAACACGGAAAACAATGTACCTTGGGACCTGAAGTTATACAAGCAGTAAAGGATCATATCGAAGCAATTCCAAGGATTGAGAGTCACTATCTCAGGGCTAGTACTAGCAGACAATTTATTGATGGGGGTTTGACAGTGGCAGAACTACATAGAAATTATTCAGAAAGTCAGAAACAACAGAACAAGCCTATTGTGAACTACGACGCTTACTCACGAATTTTCAACCAAGATTTTAACATTGGATTTTTTAAACCTAAAAAAGATCGGTGCGATGAGTGTGAAGCATACGAAAATGCCTCTGAAGAAGAAAAAAATAAATTACGTGATAGTTTCAAACTGCATCAAGAAGAAAAAAGCTTAAGTAGACTTGAGAAAGAAAGGGATATGAAAAGATGTCATGAACCTAATAACAACACAATTGTTTTCACCTATGACTTACAAGCGGTGTTACCATGCCCTGTTGGCAAATCAAGCTCTTTTTACTACAAATCAAGACTGAATTGTTATAATTTAACTATATCTAATGCAAACAAGCAAGAAACGACCTGTTACTTTTGGCACGAAGGGTTGGCCAATAGAGGAGCCATTGAAATAGGGTCGTGTGTGTATAAATACTTAGAACAGATTGCATTCGAAAAACCAGGCTGCGATGTCATTATTTACTCTGACAATTGCTGTGGTCAGCAAAAAAATAGATTTGTTTTTGCTATGTACTACTATGCAGTGACTCGCTTAAATATTAACTCCATTCAACACAACTTTTTGATTCGAGGCCACACGCAGAACGAAGGTGATGCAGCTCACTCTGTAATAGAAAAATCTGTGACTAGAGCCAAAAATGCTGGATGTATTTATGTACCCGATCAATACATTTCCCTTATCCGTGGGGCCAAAAAAACTGGCAAACCGTTTGTAGTAAACGAAATGAACTTTAACGATTTCTTCGATTTGAAAGCACTTGAAGAGAACATAAACTTTAATATGGCGAAAAATGTCAATGATCGTGTTATCAAGACCGGTGATATCAAAAGTATTAAATTTAGCAAAAATTCTGAAAATTACCATTATCGAACCACATACAAAACGGATAATTGGGAGGAAGCAAAAGCTATTCTTCAACCCAAAAAATTACGCGGCAATAGAGGCAATCAAAAAATAGACGAAATTACATTGAAGCAAGCTTACAACAACAAAATACCAATTTCAGAACGTAAAAAGCGTGATTTATTGCAATTATTGGAAGCTAATCTTGTGCCAAGATACTATGAAAGTTTTTATAATGATTTAATTTAATTTTTGTATTTTACCTTAAGCTTTACCAAGCCTGTGATTCTAAGTTTAAAGTAAACAGTTATTTTTAGTAGGTCTAGGATAAGTGAAGTAATTGGTATGTGATACCTACTGTTGATTCATTTATTAATTATATTTAAATAAGGGTACAATGACTGTGATTCATAGATTAATCAATAGTTAAGTTCTATGGATAATTGCAATTACGAAGATGTTGAACGATTCCCAATTCCAAATTAACCCCCTGGTTAATTTGGAATGGGGACGATTGTTCAAGTTTAGATAGTAAGAAGATAATCTGCCATTAAAAAGTCTGATTAGTATAAAAGTTACTATTTAGAATTCAGAAATTTTGTTACTTTTTTTTGTTATTTGAATAAATATTTTTAGAAATGCATGATGACGTGTTTTATTTGCTTTGACATAATTGACCGATAAATTATTTTCTAGACCCATAACGTCACTTCTGCGAGGGTTGTAATTTTTAGACGTTTATATCTTCATAACAGTAAACAGTGAAATGTTTGCTTTTATGTTAAAGTAAGGTTTAATAGTTTATTTTAGATATTATCAACTTATTTTTTTAGTCGAGTAATACTATACAATTTAATAGGATGTTCAATTTTCAAACGCTTCTCCTGAAAAAATACGTTAGATACATAAGTGACGTTATAGCACCGTAGGTGCGACATGGCAGGTTCAAGAGGCACTGGAAGTGACTACGGAGCTACCTTGTCACGGCATTGCAGCGTCTACCTGCCTAGAGAAACTGGTTTTCTATGAACTTCCAAGAATCGCCCCTGCTGTTCTGATCGTGGGAACGCAGCTGTTCATAGCGCGTTAGTGTCACAACTATTGAAAAGATTTGATGACTGCCGTAGATCATGTGAGACCACTGAACGTTCTCCGCAGTTCAAGATATCAGACGTTCGTGGAACGTGCTGGCAAGCAGAGGGTTATCATAATCATCGTGGCTTCAGAAAGGCACGGTTGAGTTGAAAATGTTCACTAGGTTATCCTCCATAGCACATGACCCTGTGGAACTAGTAGGACACGTAGCACTGGCCTCATTGATTAGTCAGGCCACGGTTTGACGTTAACAGCACACAATGACGAATCCTCATGGCTATCTTTGAGCTCGCTCCATCCGTCAAGCTTCGCAGTCGGTGCACCTGGGACTATTGGTTCTTCTTTATAGCTTATGAGATTGAAGCATCATCCTCAGGCAATCTGCTATAGATGCAATGAGGATTGACAGGCAAAACGCTTGTAATAGTGAACATGCTGCCAAACATGTTCGTCAGACGGTACAGAGACGGTGGTTAGGGAGTACGATATGTTTGGAGCCACTTCCAAATAAGCTTTAACATCTTTGCATGATACATAGTAAGCCCTTGAGTATGGAAATGTCGTCCTAGCCTTTTTTCGAGATGCTTCTCTTTGAAGTTATAGACCGCACGCTCTTAAGCCATTGAGTGTATCTATTTTGTTTTTATTTTTGTATTTGCGTTATAGCTGCAACACAATTATACGTAATTTGTGAAAATAAAAACTATCTAGCCATCGCTGTTCTTGAGATATAGCCTGGTGACAGACATATAGATAGACAGATGGACGTACTGACGGACAGATGGACAAAAAACGAAAACTTTAATTCTATTGTTTGTTGATATTAATTATTAATGTATACTGTTAAGTAAAAGTACTTTAAAGTAAAAAAAAATGTTTATTACAATTGTCAAAATTCTTATAAAGGTTGTGATAGTGTTTTCCCCGCATTATTACAAAATATTTTTCGATATTTAACTTACTAAGAACTAGATACATAAAAATAATTAAAGTGCTACAATTATAGTTTATAAGCGTTTAATAAATGCCACAAATGTCATATATCTCTTATATCAAATGTTTACAAAATCTTCGGAAAGGTAATTCTGGAGAGGATCACCAAAAAATTGTACGAGAACCAACCAGTGGAACAGGCTGGCTTTAGAAAAAACTTTAGCACTATTGACCACATACACACCATAAAACAAATATTAACAAATATTACAGAAATACAGAGAGTACAACAAGAAAATCTATCTAGCTTTCATCGACTACTCCAAAGCCTTTGATAGTCTCCAGCACGAAGCAGTCTGGCAGAGCCTTTTAGAACAAAGAGTAGAAGGGACTTGTGTTGACATTTTAAATATTGACATTTTAAATATTTTTTCTATAACCCCAATTGAAATTATTGTAGAAACAGAATCTATGCAGGAGACTTCTCAATCGATTCACCAAAGTTCCTTTGTAAATAAGGCACAGAGTACTGATATAGCGAAGCAGTGAACACTGACGAATCAGTTGTTTATACATACCCTCCTCGTACTAAAGATACGTTTCTAGTAATAACGAAGCAGTGAACACTGACGAATCAGTTGTTTATACAGGTTCTCATCCGTTGATTTCTACGTCAAACGATAATGTAAACGCTAGGCAAGATAGCTCTAATTTTGACGCACATATTATTTTTTCAACAAATTTACTTCATTCGATTGATGAGAATGTTCCAACTCATAACGAAAATGAGTCAAATGAAAATCTCAGGATAGTTGATATTAAAAAAAACGGCCCCTCTTAATGTTGAGAGGAAAAAAAGGATGGAGGAATTGTGTAGGTATTTTCTTTATCCTGAGTCCTGACGGAAAGAACGGTTTTGGTAAATCAAGAGACATTTCTTTAGCCCCTCTTGATTACTTTCAATCCCGTATTATGGGTAATGATAATCGTTTTCAAAGAAATAATTATTTATTTTTTGCGCTATCGGTCGTAGAATATTTTAAAGCTAAGGCCCTCGGTGAGCATACACCTCAAGGCTTAGTAGATAATATGCATCTTATGATGAGAAATACGGCAGGATCAGCTGCATATTGGCAAAAATGCTCCCCAGAATTAATAGCCATAGTGAGGACACTTGGTCCACCGACATGGTTTGTGACGTTCTCATGTAATTATTTAAATTGGCTAGATATGATTCAAGCATTACTTATAAGCGACGGCCGTCCGAACGACGACGTACCTAATTCGGCTGTATATCTTTTCACGAACGTCTGGCACTAGTGCAAAAGTATCCAGTTGTCGTGGCTAGACAATTTACTCTTAGAGTATATGCTGGTATAGGATTGAGTTAGGAAGCCCTCATTAACATATGCTTATGTGGTGTGACTCTTTTCCGAGTTTTGATACTCCTGAATGGTTAAACGTAATAAACAAAGTCGTCTTATGTTCCTTAGATAGCGACAATGTTGAATTAGTAAATAAACTGCAAATTTACAAACATTCTTATACTTGCTACAAAGATAGAATCGGAAAGAAGATCGGAAAACGGTTTTTGTAATAATAGTTGTCGCCCAGAATTACGCTATAGAATATTAAGATTCTGTCAAGACGAAACGACAATTTTTAATAATATATTCGATAATTACAAGCAAAGATCTGACAATTTAGAGGAGATAAGTTTGGCTGGATTCGCTGTTCGTTATAAAACAGTTGCTGATACATTCAGCACTAACGATGACGGTGACAGAGTTAAGAGATCAGGAAATTGAAAGCTAATACGTTAATATAAAACGAAATATATACATTAAGTTACGGAATAATAGAAAAATGCGAATCAGGAATCAAGCGGCGGTGTTACGAACACGATTTTATACAATGAATAGTGACCGAGATGGTTTTTTTACAGACTTATCGTTTGTCATATACCATTTCGCAATGAAAGATATCTTCTTCAGGAAGGGGAAACAGCAGAAGCTTGTTTCTTGCGTAGACAGAATTAAGACCTCGCATGCATAATTTATCAGTAAAACAATTTGCTCACGCTGAACAAGTGATTCAGCCAGCAATTGCTCAAGCTACAGTCTTCAACATAATTAATGAGGATACTAATCAATGTAGGGAAACCAATAGGAAAATACATGCGGAAGACCAAATAAATTAAAGATTACACAAAGATTTGTATTTGTTTTTGTATTTGTAAATACTATTTATAGTGATGATGATTTTATTGAAAATAACGACCCTACAGCTATGCCCGATGAATTGTTTGATAGTGGAATTAGGAGACTTACGGTCTTACCACAAAAAACTAAACATCTGTTGAAGAGTACTGCATTTTTCTCTAATCAACTGTTCAACGGGTGTTTAAATCTTTTGTAGTAAGACCGTTAATATTATTCAGCAAAAAGAATTGCTCCAAACTGTGTCAAATACCATAGACAGAGATATAAGGTTAGCGGAATACGTAAACAATATAGAACCTTTGCGGCTTTTTATTACGGGTGGTGCAGGGAGCGGAAAATCCTTTATATTAAAACTTATAGTAGAGCAAATTAGGCGCTGCTATGCTCGAACTGTTGATCCTTTGATCAAGCCGACATATTTTGTAGAAGTAGCATTCCTAACAGGAGTCTTAGAACGTCAAATTTTCGGTTTTTCGCTGGGAATTGAAAAATTCGCTTTCCCGATCCAGAGGCTGTCCGCCCATTTTGCGATAAGTCATGGCCGCACCTTTTTCAATTGCTCTGCAAAAAAACTACGGGACTCAGAATTCTTACTACGATAAAATTAGTAGATGATTACAATTCGAAAGTGACAAATATGTTATGTGAGTCAACTCGCATGTACACTTACACACGCTGTCGATGAGTCAAGAGGCCGCAACCTACGGAAAACGACCGCCACCTAATGTAATACCGGGTGACGTTAATAATTGTGGAGGTTTGTTACATATATTGAAAATAGGCATTGGATCTAGAGCAGCGGTCGTCACACTTTACTGGCCAAGGGCCACACATGACAATGTGAGTGCCAGCACCAAGCCACAGTGTATGTAAAGGTTCCAAGAGGCTCCAAGAGCGGTTCCACACTAATGCCTTTTTACACCTACCGAGTAAAGTGACGAGGCAGTACTCTCGGCAAATTTTTTTGGTCGAGAACACTGTCTCGCCACTCTACTCGATAGGTGTAATCAAGCCCAGTTCACACCATAAAACAACTAGATTAGGTTATTATTTTGGAATTTGTTAACTAAACATTAACGATAACCGACCAGAATTGGCCAGTTACGTTTATCATTAAATATGGCGTAATTTTAACCATTGTGTAGTATAGTTGAACATTCAAATAATTTACTTTGTCGCGGGCCGCACAGCAAACGGCCACGGGCCGCAGTTTGACGACCACGGATCTAGTCATGTTGAGAACGAAATATATCCAGTATCTGAGGGTCTTGTAAATGGTGCCATGGGTATTATACGCAAGTTTCGTTGGCCTGCACTACGACACGATCAACTAGAAGTAGGCGAACTGCCTGATGCGGTTCTCATCCAATTCGATGATGAGAGTATCGGTTCTAAAGTGAAAGTCGATGACGGATTAGTTGCAATAGCCCCTCTATTATATTAAGTCATTTCAACCAATTGAGTCCCACTATACTAGAAAAAGCAGTAACAACACATTGAGTTTTGCAAAGATGTTCACCATGTACAAGGAATGGCAAGAGTTTAACTACACAAATCAAGCAGAAAATGAGCGTAAATCAATAGTTAATGACAACCTGAATATAGCGCGAAGAAAGATTTATGTGATAAATGCCATGCTTTTTCTAATGAGAAATCCCCGGCTGCAGAGCAAAATATACAAACTCACACATAAAAAACAAACAAACTGCACGAAAATTTAAGGCGGACGAGGAGGAAGCCGTTCAAAGCAGCTCAAAAGTAGTATGCGCTTCTTTTGATTTCCAAAAAATACTGAACTGCCCTTGGGAGAGGTGTCGCTGTTTTATTACAAAAGAAAATTATCGGTTATGAACTTAACGATCTTTGACGCTGGAAAAAAGGAAGCATATTGCTATTTATGGCCTGAAAATGTAGCTAAGCGCGGTGCGAATGAAGTTTCAAGCTGTTTGCTTAACTTTATCGTGCTTAAAGTAGCAGAAGGAGCAGAAGATTTTCGTTTTTGGTCTGACAAGTGACAACTGTGCGGGTCAGAACCGAAACAGAGCTGTGTATAGTTTTTACTTGTATATTAGCAACAAACTTAAGATTGACATCACACACCGGTTTTTGGAATCTGGTCACACTCAGCAGGAAGCCGATAGCGTTCATACACTTATCGAAAGGTCAGCAAAAGTTAAAATCATTTATTCTCCCGATCAGTGGTAAGCTTTAATCCGCTGGGCTAAAACACATAATGAGCCCTATCGTGTCATAGAAGTAACTCACGATATATCGTTTGATTTCAAATTATTGGATAACAAAAATTGAAAAAAAAATATACAGAACCAAGATGTCAAATGGAACAATATAAAAGAGATTCGCGTTAAGAAATCTGAACCGAATGTAATTTACTATAAATACGATTTGGAATCAGACTACCTGGTGCTTAACACGTTAGTTCATACGCGTCGAAATAACAAAAACTCGTTTGAGTACAGAGGTACAGTTTTGAAGCAGTTGTACTAGGTAGATTATTTACCTATTTCCGATGCTAAGTATAAAGATTTAATGTCGCTTTGTAACGCTAGTCTAATCCCCAAGCAATACCACACTTTCTACAAGAACCTCAAGGTAACCCAAGATGTTCACGAAAGTGATGAAGTGTGTACATACGCAGCTGGCGTACTTTCGATCGGCTTCGCCTTGATGTTCGCAGCGCTCTGTCTTGAGTTTTTATTTGGTCTGAGCTGATTAGTGACACTTTTTAACACAAGTCTGAATTTATTAAGTCTGATTTATATTAAGTAAGATTATTATTTTTCCTGAATATCATGTTATTAATTAGTTAAATAAAAGATCTCACAACTTTAATTTCATACTATAATTAGGTAAGTAATTTGATTACATTTTCAGAAAAGCTTTATTTTTTTAACCTTTAACGTCACGGGCGGGGTCTACGCAGACCCCACGCGCTGTTTTTTGACGGTATTTTTTTAAATTGGCAAGTTACGATGGCACGTTTTCCGCTAATCTCAATGCAACGCGAGGTCTTTCAGTGAGTAAAAGTCCGTCGCTCCTCTGCTAAGTGAAGTTACATTTTTGCTTATGTGGGGATACCTGCAGACCCCACCCGTGATTTAACGTTTATACTTTTTTCACATTGGTTATGTGTTTATTTGTTTGTTTTTTTGAATTGGCTATGTATAAATGGAAAAAATTGTTGCCGAATAACAGAAAATCAAATTGCACAAATCATATACAATTTTAATGACTCTGAAAGTTTTTGGAAACATTTGGGAAGAGTTAGAGGTAGCTAGACCTAGTGCATCAAAAATGAAGCGAAGATGCTATTATTATCCCAGAACTAATTACTTTTGTCCGTAAGCCTTGCTATAAAACTATTTGCAAGCCTCATTCAATAAATTATTTATTATTTACCTTGCCTACTCAAGGAATAATTTTAGTTTATGGTAGTACTTTTCAAGGATTGTTAATTTTTTTTCTGTAATGTTTAGTGTTAATTTTTCTTTTGATTACTTATTTCTAAGTCTTATTTTATTAGAAAAAAATAATAAGTTAGTCAGAAGTAGACACTTTTGTTGAATTTTGGTACAGTAAACATGTGCCCTAAAAATTCTATGCACGAGATTGGTTAGTTCATAAAAATGTTCTTTACTGTCTAAATAATGGTTAGTTTATTATTTATAAATGCTTTTCATAAATAAAATAATATCCTTTCTTATAATACAAAACGGGTAATTTTTATTAAACAATTCTGAATTTATATGTAAGTATATTTATATTGGGGATACTTCTAGACCCCTCGCGTGACGGAACGTTACCCAAAACAACGCGTGTACTTAAAGGTTAAGTATTGATCCATTGTTTTTAGTACATAGAAAAAGCTAAATAATTTGTTAATTTAGTTTTTTAGAAAGTATATAATGTTTTTATTTTGATATTATTTTGTTTTTTTATTACTTAGCAATTATCCTAGATAACTTGGTAAGTAAGTATGTTTCGTTAAGTTACAAATGTGAATTTTTTTTTTAAATAAAAATGAATACTTACATGGATATTTTTTTTTTTCTTTAAGAAAGTAAGCAAAAAACATTAATAATACTAAAAAAAACGTTAATTTTCTTTTATCGAAAGTAGCATTCTCTGTTAAAATTAGCGTAAAAATCCATTAAATCTGCCACTTACTTAGTAAATTCTTATGGACCTAGAAAACAATTGAAATTGCCACATTCGATACAGCTATCTTTTTAGTGTCGTAGTACATTGAAAGTGAAATATCTTGAAAATGAGTAAAAATTATGAATCAGTCTTCAAACAAATAAATTTCAATGTAAAAACCATGTAAATATAAGTATAATTTTTTAATTTGGTTACATAATTTTTTTTAAAACTGATTTCAAACTTCAAATGGCTCCCCTGTAAAGTTAAGGTTTTGCAGTTTCGATACTGTATGTAGCGGCCGTCGAATTGTATATATATTTCTACAATAAAACCTCCCGCATTCAATTTAAGTACTTAAAAAAAATGTACTTACCACTAAAACAAAATATTGAATTTATCTCAGTTTGAAGTCATTGTGGACTGGTTCGTTTTTGCATAACTATGTCCAAATCAGCTGTATGACCTGAGGTATAAGTGTACTACGTACTGGAGCCGCTATTGCAAACAAAAAACATGTCCCAACTCTCACTTGAACATGAGCGGGGTGGGAGGCGGGGCAGTGATTGCTGCAGCTATCTAGATCAGTACCACAGAAGTGACACAGTTTTGTGCCTACACTTGAATGAATGCAGAATCTATTTGAGTAACTTTTTAATAAAATTTACAATTAAGTATGGATCCATAGTCCACTATAGCCAATTACCTTATTTAAATTACTTAAATATTTTCAAATACAATAGTAAAATTATTATAAAGTATGCATGTATAATGTACGTAATATTTTAAATATTACCAAAATACAAACTCGTCTACGTGAGTACTTCATTCATCGTCGTCTTATCATAGATCTGTATTCTGCCTACATTCCACTCTAAATCTACTACTCTATGACAATGCAAAATGGCGCGTGTCTTCGCCTAGTAATTGAATGTTCGTATTTTAATTAAAAATAATTAAATAAGAATGCTAATACCGATGAAATGTTTCCATTGCATTTTGAAATTTTTGTGACTTGTTTTTGTTTTTATTGTTGTACGTCTGGCGTGCAGAAGACCTTGCGTGCGACAAAGTGCTCTGTGACTATATTATAGCTTCAGTTGAATGTGACAAAGCATTACGTTGCGGTGTCAACTCCAGTACATAGTACTTATATCTCAGTGGCTGTATGGAATATTCTGTAAAAATAAGAGTCGATCTAGACTTACCTTAGGTTACTGTTTGACTGCCTCCAGCCTTGGTTTACGCTTCTTTGGCTTAAGTTTCCCAAGCTGTTTGAGCGGCGAAGACCAGGCAGACTGCCAGTGCTACCGTAACGTCTCAGCCCAGGTGTGCCCATCCTTTGCTGCATTGCCCTCTGTAACAAAAAAAACACGTTTTAAGTCTAATGCACAGAAACAAAACCAGTATTAGTATTTTAGTAACCGAACTATGAAAAAAAAAAATTATTTCACAACTACCACCATAGTTTCTTAAGAAATAGGTGCCTAGTCCTTTTCTGCATGTTTGTTATCATGTTAATAGTACTTAAAGGTTAGTTACCATGATTGGCAAGCAGTTAGGTAGCTATATCAATGGTGACTAAATAGCTGGTGACCGGGTAAGCACTGTTTAGTACAAACTCTGGTATTTTATGTCTATAGCACAGAAAAATACACATAAACAACGATTTTGTTGTCAAACATGGTACTCACCCGCTTGTTTTGTTGTCCTATCCGGTACGCTAGTAGGTCGACATTTCTGTTATTCACGTTGTGAAATCCCCCGCGTCGGGGTCTTGTAACTCGAGCAATCGGTGCCGTAGCCGCCAAAATAGTGAAACGATCATTGAGACTAATGCTCGTGGCCTGAAGACCGTGTACTCTCTCAATAAGCATACTCGAAATTAAATATAACAAGGATATTTGATAGAATGACAATGGAGTCCAATTACATGAATATCCTACTAAAAAATTATTCACTTTTGAGAACTGATGCTTATTTTAATAACAAACTGCAAAAGTGCAAAACGCAAAGGAATTACGAAAGCCGCTTTCGGAAACGGATGAACGATATTTTTTTTTTTTATCTTTTGACTTTTCCTTCTTTTTTTTTCTTATAATGGCCCAATGACATAAGAAACAAGACCAGACAGACTTGTCGAGTATAATAATATTATGGCCGGAAAACACTGACCTCCATTATCCTCTCGTCTGTCAAGCGCCCAAAATGGGCGTCATTATTACTCTAAAGGTAAGACCGCACTAGGCGTAACTGAACTGCAGCGGAAGTGCGCGACACGACGCGTCAAAATATTCTTTGTATGAAATTATATGAGACAACACGCACTACGCGGCGACTGAACTGCACTGCAACTGAACTGCGCGGCAAAGTTGATCAACTGACCAAAAGTGTCGCGACTTGTCGCGACGTGTAGTTCCGTTGCCGCGCAGTGCGGTTTGACAAACTTCATTTTCATAGTCAGCTGGTTGGAAGCGCTATAATCAGTTAAAATGTCCATGGACGAGGAAAAATTAATTGTAATTGTGAGCCAATATCCGGAGATATATGACGTCCAGCATGAAAATTATATGAATACTTCCAGAAAAAAACAACTTTGGAGTGAAATTCATTTTGCTCAGAGCAGAGGTTGCCTAGATACTGGATATATTTTTGTAGGCCGCTGCAGTTCAAGTGCGGTATACCCAAAAATGACGCGTCGTGTCGCGCAATTTTGCTGCAGTTCAGTTACGCCTAGTGCGGTCTTACCTTAAAACTATTCAAAAGTTCATCTTCTACTTTGCAGACCACCGATTTAGTATTTTGTTTCAAATATAAAACTATGTGTATTTGCGACTAATAGCTTATTTATTAAAAATTCTAATTATATAAAAATTAAATAATGGTAATTTCTTTAGATAATTTAATCAGTTTAATGAGAGTAATTGGAAATTGAAAATTTTTCGAAAATGGTTTGACAGTTCGTGACAGATGAAAGGTTAAACAAGTACGCTGGACCTATGATAGGTACCCACTTTTTTGGTGCCTATTTGAAGCGGAATCAGCGCCCCCAGTAAGAGGTAAGAGAACTAAATTTGACGTAACTTGCAAATGGCCGCTTAAAAAGATTGGAAACCCCTGGTCTAAATCAAACACTCCAGTTATAAATCACCTTTTAATTTCTCACTTCTAAATTCTTCACAACACTGTATTTATAATTATTTATTTAAAACTACACTAATAATAGTTCTACCGTGATGTTCACTCTATGGCTGCTCTAGGAAGAATGCTGTTACAGCTTGGCAAAGAAGAGTGTGGATTAAATGAGGGCGCTTTTCTTTAAATACAGGCAACCCTACGCTTCGCTTTTGACACAATATATACTAGAGTTGATAAGTAATGTAGTGTTGTCATAAATAAAAACTCTTAGTTCCAGCTGTCACCGCGTCAGACTCTTTGCCAAGCTATACGTATATAGCTTATATCCTCTTTGAAGAATGCCCACTGACCTCCATTATACAAGTACGCTGGACCTATGATACCCACTTTTTTTTGTTCCTATTTGAAGCGGAATCAGCGCCGCCAGTGAGCGGGAAGAGATCTAAATTTGACGTAACTTGCAAATGGCCGCTTAATCGTTATTGGTTGTCATCACTAGTATTAGTTCCAAATACTCCCACTACTGCTATCAGCGCCAACATGGCGACTTTCAAACGTCATTTTTACGTCAAATCATAGACAAATATATTTGGTCAATGGTCAAATTTAGTTCCTATCCCTCCCATTGGGGGAGCTGATTCCGCTTCAAATAGGCACAAAAAATAGCTGTCATTTCAAAGGGTATCATTAGTCCAGCGTACTTGTATAATGGAGGTCAGTGAGAATGCCCCTTCCAAATCAAGAATCGACTATTTATATTGATCTTTCACCGGAAACAATATTTTAAAAATATTTTTTTTTTAAATACAGTTGCGACTTGCGGCTACATCAGACCGGAAATACGCCCACAAATCATTGAATTATGAATTGGCATTCTCCTTAATTAAATAATTAATTACAAATAAAAATATAATTATAGAAGCCTTAACATTAATTTTAAAGCATAACAATAATAATTGATTAACAATATAAAAAATGTAAACTTAAAATTCATTTGACTTCCTATTGTAAATTTAAAAATAATTTGATTTACTACTTTTAATTTAATAAATAATCTTGAATAACAATAATAAAATGACACTTCTCCAAATTAACAATAATTATTTTAAAATTTATTCAGTAATGTATTCAGTAAATTTATTCAGTAAAGTGGTATGGTAGACGCTTCACAGTTTAATAAGGAAACTTTCGATGGAGTTTTGGATGGAACACAAAAGAGCACGTTTCTGGATATTATTATTATGGGCGTTAATTTCAAAATGGTTTAACATCACGCGGGCGCGGCGGGGCCACAAATAAAATCTAGGCGGGCCACAAAGTTCCGGCGGGCCGCGGGTTGGGGATAGCTGTTCTAATTTCTAAACGATGTCGTAATAAACGGTTTTGACTGTATTTTGATTTATGTCAGTTCAAAATGGTTTATCATCACGCGGGCGCGGAGGTGCCACAAATAAAATCTAGGCGGGCCACAAAGTTCCGGCGGGCCGCGGGTTGGGGATAGCTGTTCTAATTTCTAAACGATGTCGTAATAAACGGTTTTGACTGTATTTTGATTTATGTCAGTGTCACTGTAGAATCCTTGAGACACTGGCTCACTAAAGCTGGGAACAAATTATCGGACGAATGTCCGCGGACGTTTTCATCGGATGCGGCTTGTTTCTATCTGATCAATACAAAATACACTAAACTGTGCACATTGTCTGACATAAGTCGCGGACGCGACCTTGAGCGTTCGGACGTACGAACAGAATCTAGCTGGCCGGATGTTTTTGCATCCGCGGACGTCTGCCATTGACATATAGGTTAGGTCTTTGACGTCCGCGGATGAACCGTGCACATTGTTAAGCCGCATCCATCAGCCGCGACTTACGGATGCGTCACTGGGTGCGCACGTCTATACTCCGTCGCTGTCTGTGTACAAGTTACAACTGAGCAATATTGACTACTTGACAGATGATTTATATAGACATAGACTGCATCCCCACTACTGGTGTTTATGAGATAATGTAGATACACTGCACATAGTACATACACTAGAGTGCGCGTACGATAACTTTGCGCGCGGCTGAAATCGGAACCAATTGTCGGGCCGCCACGTTTACATGATAATCGATACGTCTATTCCTATACATAATTTAAATAAGTAAATAAGGATATTAAAGTAAAACTACCAATGTTATTTAAAAAAATATCATTGGGATTACCCATTTTTTTAATGAATCCCTACGCTGGCACGCCACCTGTCGCGCACAGAGTTATCGTGCGCGCACTTTACAGTCACACTTGACAGTACACTGATATTTTTTAGAAATACAACCAATATGAAGTCAAATACAGTCCGACAAGGCTTTATATGAATGTGTCAAACTGTCAATGGGCGCTGCTGCTGGTAAGGAGAACTGTCAAAAATGACGTTTTTGTATGATAGAAGCGTTAGTTCCTTTTCTCGCCACGTTCATAAACAGCCTTGTCGAACTGTAATTGGAAGTCAATGATGGCAATCTGCAGATAATTTCAGATCGGTGGGGACTGGGGACTGGGGACTGGGGAACAAATAGAAAATCTAGACTAGGTATAGCTTGGCAAAGAAGAGTGTGGATTAAATGAGGGCGCTTTTCTTTAAATACAGGCAACCCTACGCTTCGCTTTTGACACAATATATACATTATACTAGAGTTGACAAGTAATGAAGTGTTGTCAAAAATAAAAACTCTTAGTTCCAGCTGTCACCGCGTCAGACTCTTCTTTGCCAAGCTGTACATATAAGTTATAACTAATATGTGATCTAGAGTGATCTAAAAATTAAAATAAAGAAAATGCCCTGACGGCTGATATATGTAGCTATAGGTCTACCAGAATCTGATGGCAATTTTTGACAGCAGATTTTCATAAAATATCCTTGATCATTGGATAAAATTTTATATTTGCATGTTTAACACACAGAATTAGCCGCTATAAGAAAAAAAAAGGATCAAAATGTTTTATTCAAATTACCCCGATATTACTAGAGTCAATTTATTTTCTCACTTTTTGCTATCAGATTCTGGTAGACCTATATTTCTTTATTAAAGATCCATATAAATAGCTATGTCCATTGTCCTGTTTCCAAGGCTTGCATACAGCTATTTCGAGTTGGATCTTTACCAAATGGCAAATTCATAAGCAAGGCTGGTTATTATCGTTGCGTTTCGGCAGCGTTCAAGCGCTGAGCAGCGTGCTCGACTATAGTCTATAAAACGATAATACCCCATACATCTTCGAACGCGCGCGCTTCATCGGCGCTGCCAAAACCGGAAACGCTTTAACTATAAAACCAGCCGATCTGTACAATGCATCGTTGTGATTATAAAAAAAAAATGTCAATGTCAAAAGCATGTGTTAGAAATTAAAATTTCAAAATAGTTTTCCACTTTCCAGCGTTATACAGTAAATTTAAGTAATTATCAGAGAAAATGCTCGTGGGATGGAAAAATGAAACAACAACGATAAAGTTCAAGATGCGGTAGTGATGCAGTAATAATTAGTATGTAATAGTCGAGCAACCTTTGCCGTTCTCTGCGAAAGACTATCACGCGGTGGTACGGTCCGTTGTTTATAAGCCAGCGCTCTTTCAGGTAGGTTTCAGTTCGATCGAACTAATGATGGAGGAGGTTGCTAACGACGCACCAGTCGAACAAACCTGTTTCCTAGATATGGACGCTTGCTACGAAACGTTCGACAAGGATGGGTATGTCAACGGCATCAGGAAATTTTCAATTAAAATTACTCTATTTAGTCACTATTATGCTATGATATTGCAGGGAATTTCAAGTAAACTTAAGTCTTATATTAAAAAAATTTCAACACTATGCAATAAGTACATGACTTAAAGTGTATTTCATTAATGAGAATGAAAACAATGGAACGTTGCTGCTCATAGAAGAGTATTTTATATTATATGTAATTATTATTGTTCAAGCCTCATAAAATCAATCAGATTTGTACTGGTTTGGTACATTTTTGCTGTTTAAAAAGACATCATTGAGCATGATTATTATTTTCATCACCAAACATACAACCTTCAGACATCAGAATAATTGTTTCACATAGAACACAAGTAAATTTGGCATGTTACATTATTTAAAAAAAAATGTTTTTAAATATGTACTATTTTTTCAACAAAATAAATTAATATCCTACACAAAATAAAGTTTAAATATTTAATACTTTAATCCTAGTTTGCGGATTCTTGGAAATCTATTGTTCTCGCGGCCAGCTTGGGAGTTGAAGAGTTAAAAGTGTAGGCTATCCTTTTTACTAAAGAATCTTTGTCTTTTCATTGTTCTCTGTAATACTATGCATTCCACTTTCCAAGTTATTCATTATAAACACTATCCACAACTTCATTTGTTATAGAAATTAATTTTTGTACAGGAACTCTGAACTTTTATATAGCTATAACTCTGTAACTTCATTTTGAAATTTCTTCTACATATATTAACAGTTTAGGAATGCAGGCAACTTACCAGCATAAACTCAAACTCAAATATATATATATATATATATATATATATATATATATATATATATATATATATATATATATATATATATATATATATATATATATATATATACTTATACAGTGAATGGGTTTTCAGGGATGGAAAGCTAAACCTGGATGATTTCCGTTTGATCTGCAAAGCTCTGTTTCGCAATGACAAGGGCCACATCTACCAACTGTCGGAGGAGAAGGCACGGCACATGTTTCAAGTATTTGATCAGAACGGTGACGGATTTATCGACAAGGAAGAATTTACGTTTTGCTGGAATCATTGGATAAAAGTGGTAAGTTTATTTATATTTTATTAGATAACGATAAATGCGGGAACCAAACATTTTTTCTGAATAGTATCCTACGACCTTTCCTGGGACTTTAAGTATCCCTAAAAATCTGTTCAGTAGTTTGGGCGTGAAGAATGAACAGACCGACACTTTCGCATTTATAATATTAGTATGGATTGTCTGGTATTAGGTTTTTTTTCTACTGGAGTTTATCTAAAATACATCTTGCAGATTGTGCGTCCTGTGAGTGCGTTTCTGGTCGTGGACGTACAGAATGACTTCATTTCCGGTACCCTCAACATCAGCAAGTGCAATGCTCAGCAAGACGGCACTGAGGTATGTTTTATAATTTATACCACAGATAACTGAGGCGTCCCAAACTTAAAGTGTTATGTAAACAAAAGTTTGAGCACTGACAATATTTCTAAACCAAATTGCCATTCTACACTCCAAAAACATATTATGTTATAATGTATGTCTGTCTGTCCCTTCCAAATGGGCACACATACTTACACTATAACATGAATAGAATAGAATAATGCTCAGACCATTTTTCACATTACACTATAATATGAATACACAATGTTACATTTCAACTAAGAAATGACAGAAACAGGAATAAGTTTTTATACTAAGTGACAGTGGCGTAACTAAAGGGAGACAGGGCTGGTTAAGGTGACGCCGCGTTAAAGTAAAAAACCGTGTTGGATATGTTTTAGATTACTTGTTTTCTATGAGAGGCCGGCCCGGCCTCATAGAAAACAAGCAATGGAACAGCAAAAAATGGAAAGGGCGTAGCGACAAAATGGTTTTTGTCGCGTAATTTAAAAACCATAAATACATTTCATATAAGCTATGGGCAAATTAAAGTGTATGCTTGAACCAATCTATGTACAAATTTTGCAAGCTTAAATCACTCTCCTCTGTTGGCAAAGTAAAAATCCCTTTTTTTACAGAGGTATTTTTGATTGATTATTATGTGTTATAAAAGTTGACCAATCGTGTTATGCTATGGGTAATTCAAAGACAAAGACATGATGAATACCTACTGACAATTAACTTTAATTTCTTAGCTTTAGTCATTGCTGAGAAAAATCGATATCGCTACAGCCAAATTATCAAGGCGTCGCCTTAACTTAATAATTTTATACAGATGTAACAGTTATAAAATGTTTTGTCCTAATCTATCAATTCACTTTCCTAACGCTTCAGTTGAGGGCAAACAACTAAAACATCTGTATACACCTCCTAGGAGGCGGCCGTACATCGAAGAAATAACGTAACTAAAACTCATAAAAATAGAAATCTGGCACTTCTATTGTTACCCACTGCGTTTGCATCTTCCTTCTTCGCGTTTTGCATCGTCGGTGTGCTAACATCCTAACGGCTCTAGCACACGGCGACTTCTTGTAGCGATGCAATCGCGATACTACTTGATGCCCTTAAGCAATCCATGCCTCCTATCCGTATGTCAACTAGAAATCAAAATCAAAAATATTTATTTCTAAATAGGTTAACAAAGTTAACACTTTTAGAACGTCGTGTCTACATGAGGCCTACCACCGGTTCGGGAACTAACCCGGCGAGAAGAACCGGCGTAAGAAACTCGCTCGGGGCCATCTTTTACTAAAAAGATGGAAAATTACAAAAGTAACTTATACTAATTTACAAAAAGTATGTAAAAATATGTTATATTTATATAGAAGCAGCTTACAGTCAGTCAGCTCATTTTTCCCAGGGTGTGCTATCATTGAGAAAATCAGTTATCTTATAATAAGCCCTAGCACACAAACGTTCTTTAACAACTTTTTTAAATTTATTAACTGAAAGATTTTTGATGTTTTCTGGGATTTTATTATATAGACGTATACATTGACCTTTGAAAGATTTGCTCACTTTGCTAAGCCTGGTAATTGGTATATCTAACTTGTGCTTATTTCTAGTGTTCCTGCAGTGAACGTCACTTTTCGTTTTAAAATTATTTACATTTTTTCTCACGTATAACACATTGTCCAAAATGTATTGAGAATCGGTCTTTAAACGTTTACCACCTAAAAACGTTAGTTTTTTCCTAGAAAACTTTTTTGGTGTGGTTTTTGGTGACGTGAGAGTGAGACGTGATGCCCTAAGAACGGATGTTTTTTGTCCTTCTTCTGGTGCCCCCACGTGATGCCCTAGGCCAGGGGTCGGCAGACTTACCAATCAGATGAGCCAAACATCAAGTTTGTAGATTTTCCCATACCTTCAAGAGCCGCTACATAAATTTTATAAGTCTAAGGGCCTGTTTCACCACTTTCTGATAAAGTGCCGAATAGGCTATCCACAACTTTTTTGACAGATTCTCCATACTTGATCTGTCAAGTTAAGTGATGCATAGCCTATCCGGCACTTATCAGGAAGTGGTAATAATAATAATATAATTAGAGTCTAATTTACTTAACACTACAAAGCTATTACATATTTTACTGTTTACAGTATAAAAAATACTGAAAGAAATTTATTACAACCCTAACGCTCATTAATTTTTATTACATATATTATATTTAGTTTTGGAGCCGTGTCTTGCATTGCTTTTGAAAGCTTGCCTATGTCTGGCAAGTAATTACTCGTCTTTATTAATTAAAGGCACAACTGTAAATTGTCGTCGGTTAATTTGCTTCTTAATTTACTTTTAATCTGATTCATAGATGAAAATGTTTGCTCACATGAATATGTAGAGCCGAAGATAGATATATAAGTAATAGCAAATGCTCTAGTTTATTTTTGTCGTTTCATATGTTGCAGGAAGGCTATTCCATGTATCAAACAGGATTTGATCTATTTTAAGTAAAATATCGCAAGTTGACGGAGAATTCAGTTGTTTCATATTGTTTAGGTGTTTTATTTATGCTAAAGCGGTACAGTTAGGCAGTGAGTGAGTGTAAGAAGACTCTTCTTAGAAGGGCCATATTAATCCTATTGAAGAGCCGCATGCGGTTGCGGTCGCGAGCCGCGGTCTGCCGACCCCTGCCCTAGGCAATTGCTTAATTTGATTAAGGGTTAATCCGTCACTGACTATAGCGCGTTTGCATCGATACAATCGCAAAGCGGTCGCTATCTGTGTGCTCTAGCACACGGGACGCTTATTCAGTCGCGAATCGCGATGCAAACACGATGCAAACGCGATACAAACGGGTTCTCTCCGTTTTACTCCGCGCTGTCACCCGACACGGTCGCGCGTTTGCATCCGGCATCGCTACACTCTACAGCCGCACGTTTGCAACGCTACAGTAACGCTTTGGCCTCGCTACAGTCGCACGTTTGTACTCTACAATCGCGCGTTTGTACTCTACAATCGCGCGTTCGCATCTCTACAATCGCGCGTTTGCATCGCTACAGTTGCAAATGCGACTAACGATGCAATCGCGTTTCACGAACGCGCGATTGCATCGCTACAAATCGCCGTGTGCTAGGGCCCTGTATATTCCCGTATGCACGCTATTACGTCAGTCGACAAGGGCAGTGCCGTTTGATCGATACGGATATCTCTTATCAAACCCCACTTATCTATGACCCTTGTCCTTACCGAAAACTTGTAACTTGGTAAGCGGTTACCGCGTCTACCGGAAGTACCACGGTGTCATATTATAAAGGCTCATATGGCATTAAAGATTAATAAACACACCCCCTTGTTAATGAAAATATTTTATAATGACGCCCGCAGCTCCGTTGCGCCAAAATTTGTTTATCGCGCGGTAACCGTACATTTTTTCAGGATAAAAAGTATCCTGTGTCCTTTCCCGGGAGTCAGAGTATCTCCATACCACAGTAAAAGCGGGTGAAGACGTAACAGACATTCAGACACACTGTCGCATTTATATGGCATTCTAATATGGATTAAAGTACATCAATCATCATACAGTTGTCAGTCGATTCCAAAGTATAATGAGTGGAGGACTAGCAACTATATTAGTACGCGAAATTGCTTAAGTATCGGATAATACTTCCTAGAAAATGGATCGTAAAGTAGTCAGCGGTGGACAAACTTCGGCCCGCGGGTCGCTTGGGGCCCAAAATGTGGGCTGTCCGGTCTGTGTGTCGTAGGTAATTCACTATTCTATACGCATTAATACTAATTAAGTATATTGTGTATCAAGGTTGAATATTAAAGTGCGGCCCGCAGATTGCCTTTTATGCCCAAAGGTTACATCTTTTAATATAATATTGGTGTAAGGCAGGCTGCAGCAGTAGCCCCTACACCTATATTTTTTTGGTCCTTCGAGCCGGATAAAAATATAGGTGTAGGGGCTACTGCTGCAGCCTGCCTTACACCAATATTATATTAAAAGATGTATGATAAAGATAAATGATAATTAAGGGAGAACGATTGAGGATGATAAAATAAAACCGCTCCCTTTGATGGATAAATGATAACTGACTTTATTTCACATGGAAATGAATATGATCCGCGACATTACTGAAACTTAACGTGTAAGAATATATTTCATGTACGGTTGGCAACAACCCGTACATCCTGCGCCCCCCGAAAGATGGCGAGGTTGATATAAATTGAAAACTACATCATACAATGATACACTATAAACTATTCAATAAAAATTGTATAGAAGGTATTTAAAAAAGTAAAAACATAAAATTGATATAAAAGGTAATAGGTAAAATTAAATTGTTGTAAAACAAAAGTGTAAATTATTTGCAAAAAACAATATTAATGTTATGATAAAAGTATGATAGTTTTAGTCTTTCAATTCACTTAATCTAACAGAACGACTAAACATAGGGGAAGTGCTTTTATCGAGGCTTAACACCGATTGTCTGATTTCACCTGATATATTTCGAACATTCGGGACACTCGAGAACACTTCACTGATTGCCTTTTTATTTAGCACATTCACATCAATAACACTAACACTGCGCTGGACTCCCGCGCCAGCGGCAGGGGCGGGGGCGACGTCCGTGTCGCGCGTGCCCCGCCCGCCAGCTGGCGCCTCCGTCGAAGCCGGCGAAACACCACCACACCGCCGATGATGATGAACAAGCTGACCAAATATACTCACTTAATTTTTTGGAGTTCCGTACCCAAAGGGTAAAAACGGGACCCTATTACTAAGACTTCGATGTCTGTCTGTCTGTCTCCAGAGTCCAGGCTGTATCTCAAGATCCGCTATAGCTAGAATTATGAAATTTTCACAGATTGTGTATTTCTGTTGCCGCTCGCGCTATAACAACAAATACCTACTTAAAACAAAATATACGCTTCAACTCCCAAGCGGCCACATGTGGCCGCGAGAACAATAGATTTCCAAGAATCCGCGATCGTTGATTTTTGTTGGACTTTTTTTGCTCGATATCAATAAGGGTAACAGATAGGCACTTGAATTTTTCACAAAATCCTTAATTATAATTATGTGTACTTTATTAATTAATAAAAATATTAAAATAAAACAAAACATTTTGCTCTAAAACGGTACGGAACCCTTCATGAGTAAGTCCGACTCGCCACCCCCCCTATATCGGAGCCGGGTAATATAATTACATTTCACCATAACTCATAGGAATTATAATTAGAATATTATAATATCGTACCGCGTACGTCATACGAATCATTCATATCATTATATTTTTTAAATGAAATGCGAGGATGAAAATAACATTGTTTTACATAATATTTTATGTTTTTTACCTTGTATTTGTTGTGCAATAGGTACCATAACTTTTATGACTTGTGAGTTGTGACTAATGCAATGATGTACAGAAAATCACCACTCATCGTTATTATATTATTATGTAGTAGAAATGCCGACCGCACTCAAGAGATGTCAGAGATGTTTAATAATTACATAACTTTAATGAACTAAACGGGGTTGCGGGCGTTACTAAATAAATCATTTAGAACGACTTAATCCTAACTAAGCCCCAATTGCACCAACATCTGTTAGTATTAACAGCCTGTTAAAATGACATGTCTTCTCTTTCATTCATTAGAAAAACAAAAGAGGTAACATGATACTAATTCAAGCGTTAACTTTAACAGACGCTGGCGAAATTGGGGCCACGTGCCTACTGCCTACGTCTCAGATTCTCGTTATATCTGCAATCCACCTGCAATACACCAATTTGCAACAATGAGAACTGCAAGTCACGTGACTAATCGATCCAAATCAGCAACCGTATTCGAAAATAGCCGCCATTCTATCGGTGCGGTTAATCAAAACACGTCAAAAGGCGGGAAACTGTTTTCACACCTCGGGCAACGTGCTTGGTACGCCCTGGCACGGCGGATTGGATGGAAACTTTGGAGGGTTTCCAATTTTGGGTCTATGCAGTTTGATTAATTAAGTTGCATAAGTTTTAAGGGTTTTTGGCTAGCGAATAACTAATGGTTCTAACGTAGAGCTACTTCCACTTTCTTCCATCTCCAGAATAATTTACTTCCAAGTTTACTGTCGCACTCAGAGAGGAACATTAACTGTTATTAAATGAAGATTTTGACATAAGCCACATAGTTTTATTAACTGTGAAAGTCTTCATTAAATTGCAATTAACTAATTAATATTCCTCTCAGAGTGCGCCAGTTAATTCTTTTAAACGCGAAAGAATAAAAATACTGCCAGATCGTAGGGACAAACTGACAGATTTCCCTTGTCGATGTGTCTCTTAGTCTATTCTACCGTAGAAAATCCTTTTCTTAGTGGCCATGCTTGAGACCATAAGAATGAGAAATTGTCAAAGAGTTTTTATGGTTGGTTTCCACTAACCGGCTGGATGGTAGGAGTATTGGTAGAGTGCGATGGGCATATACGATTTAAAAAAGATAATATAGTGTCATCAAGGCCTTTTAGTGGTTATTTTACTTGACCTTAGATCTTTGTTTACCACACTAGCTGGTCTATTATATACTTTAGTAAGTACATTGATACTTAATACTTTAGGGTGTGTATGTGTTCCTTATACATACAGAGTTAACTGTGAAAGTAGCAGTTTTTTTGTGATTTGTATGGACATCCTGAATTTGGCCATACACATAACAAAAAATTGTCTCTTTTTCTAAACACCCGAAAATATCATCACTTTGTTTTGTTACACCCTGTATACAGTTAGGAATTTGTCCGCTGGTCAGGTCAGGACTCAGGTCAGTCAATTTGTACCTATAGTAGCTGTATAAAAGTAAAGCTGATTATTATATTATTATGTCTCCTAGTGCTTGCGTAAGCTATAGAATAATAATATAAGGAGTGAAAGCAATTGCAATTTGCCATTAGCCGTATACGGGTATATCCTGGATCTGTCAAACACAGGACTCCCTCCACGATTGGCCGGTCTACCTCAAAACTCAAAAGGGACCGGACTTCCACCAAAGTAAGGGAACGCTACGGTAAATTGAAGCGGTCACCTCGACGCCGGGACTAGCTTTGCCCGAGGAGGTTAAAAGAAGAAGTGGTAGTTTTGCCGGGAATGTGAAAGAGTGCCGTTGTCTTGTTGTATTATTTGTCTAAAATTGTGTTAACTGGGTCTTAATGTGTAATATCGGCAGAATATTAACGAATCGTTATGGTACACAAGTGTAGGCAAATGCTGCAACTTCCAGATACGTGTTTATTATTTGTTTCTTCCAAAACTCCGTCAAAAGATTTAGTAAAGCGTCTACCACTTTACTGAATTGACCGACTTGACTCCTTGACTGCTTTGACTTTTATTTAGACTCGAAGATATTAGTAAAACGTTGCTGGAAATTGTAAGAAGAATATTGTTTCCCCGCCATTTACTTGATACTGACCATGGTTAAATAGCCGAGCGTCATAATAAGAAAAAAAAAAGAAAAAGTGAAATCAATGTTTAGAGGTCGACAAGGCTTTATATGAACGTGGTGAAAAAAGGAACTAACATTGCCATCATATAAAAACGCCATTTTGACAGTTCTGCTTTACCAGCAGCGCCCCCGGCCACGTTCATTTAAAGCCCTGTCGTACTTTAATCTATTTCAATCCGCAGGTGGTGGAACCTATCAACCGTCTGCTCGACACTGTGCCGTTCTCGTGCGTGTTCTACTCCCTGGACTGGCACCCCCCGGACCACGTGTCCTTCATAGACAACGTGCACATGCGGGAGCTGCATCCCTCCAGCCCGGTGAGTGACAGGGTACTGGCGCCAGGGGACTGACGACGTCAGTAGACAAATGATACCGAGAGATTTGCGATGGAAATTAGCAAGGACTAAGCATTCACACCAGTGAGAGTATAATCGTTAGTTGTCTAGTCAGGATGCATGTCTTAACTTTTATTTTTTGTTAAAATAAATCGTTATATGCTTATTTATATGATTACATTTATATTTTTCCGTGAAAAACTTCTTTAAATCTTAAAAAAATGTCTTTTGCACGTCACGATTATTATTTTTTTGATTCATAGCTTAATCCTTATAGACTCTTTTCTAAAATATCTGATAGTTTATACAACATGTGGCATAGTGATAGCTAACATGTAATTAACTTGATGTAGGCACTAAGCATATCAAGTTAATTTTGTGATAATAAGTTATAGTGACATTGTGTGCGTCTCGCATAATATACGCTTCAATGACTTAGCACAATAGATTGTGTGCTCTGCCTTATGCACGATCATTGTGTCGAAGGTCGACAAATAATGAAAGAATTAAAAACGATTTGGCTTATATTTAACAACAGACTACACAAAAAACCTAGTTGGTAAATATATATTTTTTTTTTATGAAATAAGGGGGCAAACGAGCAAACGGGTCACCTGATGGAAAGCAACTTCCGTCGCCCATGGACACTCGCAGCATCAGAAGAGCTGCAAGTGCGTTGCCGGCCTTTTAAGAGGGAATAGGATAATAGGGGAGGGTAGGAAGGGAAGGGAATAGGGTAGGGTAGGGAAGGGAATAGGGTAGGGGATTGGGCCTCCGGTAAACTAGTTGTCAATACAGAAAAATCTATAGTATGTACTTATATTAAAAAGCTAAAGAGTTTTTTTGTTTGAACGCGCTCATCACACTAACTACCACAGTATAAAACTAACACATATTATTTATGCAGTATTGTTTTATTTTAATTTATTATATAATTCATGTAATTATGATATCGAATGTGCTGTAACTTATTTTGAATATTCATGTTGTAACTTGTACATATATTATGCACAAATTTTGTGCACTAATGCATAATTGATGTCAGAGGTTTACGCCGGAAAAGGTAACAAACTGACTCGAGCATTTTAATATTATGTTAAAAAATTAAGAACCTTTTTGTGACTTTCAATTCATTTCTCAGGTGTCAGCGGACAAGGCGCAGGCGCACGACACCGTAGTGTTCGCCGGCCCGCCGCCCATGAAGCAGCGGTTGTGGCCGCGACACTGCGTGCAGGACACCTGGGGAGCTGAGCTGCATAAGGACCTCAAGGTTAGGGCCCAGGGAACTGTTTAATGAAGGGGGAGCTGTTTTTGTGGGTGTGTTTAAGTAGACAGATACTGTTTTTGTCGGCAGGGGACTTCTTTTGTAGGCAGGGGACTAGATTATATCGACACTGTCGTCGAACAAAGACGGATCTGCAAAATATCAACTTTACAGGAGAGCTGTTTAAAGTTTACGATTCATATTTTTCAATGTAACTTTTTACTTATCAATTAAAATAAAATTTTATTGCATAATAGCTTTTTGTAGTATTAAAATCATTGTATATGCATTTAAAATTTTATGTTTTATTAATTATTCGTAAAAAAAAACTGTTTTATGTAAACATGCGACACTGTACTGCGCTGCGTTGCGTGCGTTGTTTGGTTTGATGTGACTTTGAGGCGTTATTCTACGGAAACTACTAAGACGAATGTGAACATGCTACATTGCTCTACGGAATTTAAAATTAATGTTATGTCGTATGTTAGAAGAAGATTATGATGATCATAAATGTAATTTATGCAAAATTAAAACAACATAATATTATCAAAAGCTATTTTTTATTATGTCTACCAAAATGACAAAAACCTATAACAAAATTAATGGAAAATTTTAACAGTTATTTTAATGGTAATGATAATAGTATGGCATCGATCAGTCTTATCCAAGGTATCTTAATAATAATTAATATGTCTTAACAAAGTCATAAACAGGAATAATAAGAGTTAGCAAAAATAATTATAAATCTCAAAAACAGGTCATAAAAATTATTACAATTAAACTGAATCGGTAAAATTCGAGCCCTCCTAAATTAAAATATAAAAATAATTAATATTTACTTTACATTACCAAAAAAAAAAAAAAAAACTTTTAGCAAAGCCACTTGTAAAATCAGTGAATATTCTTAAAACTATAACAAAATTAGTAGGAATTGTGTTATTACTCATTACTAAAATTAAAATATTATCAGTTATCACATACTTCGGCAATCAAATTCAAAATAATAATTATAATAACGCTTAGTCAGAATTAAGAAAAGAAAAACAAAAAAGTATACTCTAACATAAAAAAATTAAATAAATAGCAAAATCTTAATAAAAATTTAGTAACGATAAATTCATTATTTCATATGATTCAATCTCAGTTTCGGTGCAGCTACTTTTGTTTCTATAAATGTGGCAAATGTCGCAGGAATCCTTTTTTGGGATGTGAAATCAAATATTAAAGTGTTTTAATTAGTTAATAGAATCAGGCGTTACTTTATGGAAATCCATGGCTTAAATTGATTTAGTTCGTTATTATTTTTAGCAATATTCCGCGAAATAAAGCTCAACCTTTAAGTAAATGAGTGAGTTTACGTATAGGCATGCGTACAGCACCTCCCTCCTCTCCCACACTGCCTATGCATACACTCGTATGCAAGAACCTGCAAATACCACCACCACACAAGCAATAATGTTGGCAAATTCGTGCAAGGCCCCTCACCACCATACAGGTTGAAAACCTTGACGCGCGTTTCGCCCCAACACCGGAGCATCCTCAGGATGTGGACTCTATGAACAACGTCCGTCAATGACTTGTGACTTGACAAGTGGTATAGGTTGAGGTTTATTTCGCGGAATATTGCTAAAAATAATAACAAACTAACTTTTAAGCCATGGATTGCCGCAAAGCAACGCCTGATTCTATCAACTAATTAAAACACTTTAATATTAGATTTCACATCTCAAAAAAGGATTCCTGTGATATTTGCCACATTTATAGAAACAAAAGTAGCTGTACCGAAACTGAGATTGAATCATAATATGAAATAATGAATTTATTGTTACTAAATTTTTATTAAGATTTTGCCATTTATTTAATTTTTTATGTTAGAGTATACTATTTTGTTTTTCTTATCTTAATTCTGACTAAGCGTTATTATAATTATTATTTTGAATTTGATTGCCTAAGTATGTGATAACTGATAATATTTTAATTTTAGTAATAAGTAATAACACAATTCCTACTATTTTTGTTATAGTTTTAAGAATATTCACTGATTTTACAAGTGGCTAAAAGCTTTGCTAAAAGTTTGGATTTTTTTGGTGATGCTTCTACTCATCTGTCATGTGCACCACAAAAGACATCATCACAATTACTGTGATAATTAGTAGGGGAAGGCATAGGTGTAGGAATTCTCAGTGGTTATTGGGCCGTACCAACAATAATATTGTCTTCAAATTCCTCAACAATGACAGGTGGGGAGGCTTCAAAGCTGGTATTAAAAATTAATGGTGAACTAAGAACATCTTCCGCTACATCGTGTAGTTCCCTGATTATTAATTCTTCGGCTCCTGGTGGCAATGGAGACTCAGGTTTTTCATCACAAGCACCTATAAATCACGTAAATATTTAATATAAAATATGAATATAATAAAACAAATCATAAATTAGTGTAATTTTAAATAAAATATGTTTTATTGGCATTTTAAGTAGCCGAACAAAGTCGTATGTGGAATTGTGTCGAAGAACATCGTCGGTTCTTAATATGTTGCATAAAAATTGTAATCATACTCCGGAGTACAATGTCGTTAGTCTACAAGCGACTTATACATTTTGGAAGAACAACGCAGCATTTAATAATACGACATCACAAAATCAAAATTAGGAAATTAATAATTTAAGTATATAAAAACATGTGGTAAAAAAGTAAATTATGGAAATAATACTTTACCAATTAAATTAAACATATTTTATTTCCGTAGAACAATGTCGGTTCTGCATAATACACTGCGACGTACGTGCGGAACCGACATTTTTCTACGGAATTTTAGATATTTCGTAATAAAATATAATAAAACAATCTCTCTTGCTTACCTGGGTTTGAAGATAATACATCCGACGACATTTCATTCACACAACTCTGCTTTAGACAGTTTCCATTTAAATCATCATCATTATTTGAATTACAAACATTTTTACATGTCCGTACTATGGCCTTATCGACGATTATTTGCGTTCTTAATGACACTTTTGGTATGGTATTTTTATGTAAATATTGTTTATTATTTAGCTCATCCATACTGCTTCACTTTATATTATTTTTTTGTTCTTAAAAACAGATTGTGCTAAACACGAAAATCTCACAAAGCGTAGGTGCTCGCAATGTGACCGTTATGCCAGCAGACAAGGCCGCAAATGGCAATACGACCGGCGCGGGCGGCGCTCGCTTCCGACAGACAACGCGGTTTTGGACCTTACGGACATGTTCTTTGATACGATTTTCAAAACCGTCCTTGTTCATTTCCATATCTCGAAAAGTATTAGGCAAATTCTACTTTTTCTTGGATGTACGGATAGATTATCATCTACTGAAGACTATTTTAAAACAAAAACGATTTCGTCGGATCATCACAACCGTCTTTGTTCGACGACAGTGTCGATATATGCAGCGGACTGTTTATGTATCCGGTGTACTGTTTGATGTGGAATGACGTTCAGAGTATTTTAGTAGTTTTCAAAGTTATAAATAATTAATAAGGAAACGTAACTTCTATACTTCAACCGTTTTGAATTTGGTATCTTTTCGCACACTAAAATATGGCAATAGCAACGAAACACTAATTCTCAAATTTACGAAATAAATCAAGTGATTTATTATATAGAAGTCTATATTTACACAAAATTGTCACCGAATACATGCAGTATTCGGGTCACATTTTGTAGACTCGTGGACATATTTTTTGACACAGTTACTCTTCCTTAGTTTTTATTATTCGTAGGCTATAAATAATTAATAGCTTTGTAATTGTAATTATTAGTTTACAAAATTATTTTCATCGTTTCAGGTGGTGGAACACGGCGTGAAGGTGTACAAGGGGACGAACCCCGAGGTGGACTCGTACTCGGTGTTCTGGGACAACAAGCGGCTGAGCGACACGAGCCTGTCGCACCAGCTGCGCGCGCGCCACGTCACCGACATATACATCTGCGGCATCGCTTACGACGTTTGCGTCGGTTAGTGAGACAGGGGACTGACTGCACCACTTCCATACAAATATTATAAATTAGATGACGCCCGCAACTTCGTTGCGCAAAAAAGTCGTATATCGCGCAGGAACCGTAAATTTTTTCGGGACAAAAAGTATCCTATGTCCTTTCCCGGGATTCAAAGTATGTCCATACCAAATTTCAGCAAAATCGATTAGCTATGTCCACACTGTGCACTTTCATCTTCAATTTTCATCTTCTTTCATTCAACTTTCGTATTGGCGCAATCAATAATAATTGAATGCGTCAACGAACGCAACGCCAAATTTGTCATTTTTGTTCAGTTGCAGTGTCCGTCAGCTTATTGTAACATGTGCGACGAGAAGGTCATAAGAAAAAAAAGAACAAAGCGAAAGTTTTGGATACGGTCAGAGCGCATGCGTCGCGGCCATGTCTCACGCGCGCTGTTGACTGCACTATGATGCATGCCCTTAATGAACAAAAAAGGCACAGTATGGACATATCTATTCAGCGGTTAGGGCGTGAAGGCCGATTCTGCTGAGGTATGGAGATACTTTAAGGCCCGGGGAAGGACTCAGGATACTTTTTATCCCGGAAAAATGTACGGTTCCTGCGCGATAATCGAATTTTGTGCAACGGAGTTGCCGGTGTCATCTAGTATTATATTTTCCGCTCCAGGTGCGACGATATCCGACGCGCTGGCTATCGGCTACCGCGCGGTGCTGATCGACGACGCGAGTCGCGGTGTGAGCGTACCCGACATACAGGCGACCAAGGACGCGGTGCTCGCCGACCACGGCGTCATTGTGGAGTCGCACGAGGTATGAACAGACCTTATATAAATTGGAACAAAGAACCCCAGATACAAAAATAAGGGTGAGACCATGGTCTAAAAAAACAAGGTCGCGCATTCCGGGAGTGACACATTCCTACGTCACTATCCAGTTGCCACTTTATTGCAACAAAACACAAAATTAAGGAAACATTTCCAGTCACTATTCTGTTTTATTAAATATCTATAGCATTAAATTGGCGTTTCGTTTTTCAAATCAAATGAAACGATTATATTTAAACATATACCAACGTAATTGTAAATTAAAACCTTATTGTTTTAACGGATTCGCACAGGTAATAAAGGTTGGTGGGGAGTTATTATTACACACTACTGGTAACACAGAAACGGGCTGTCTCAGTGACATTCCGCCATTTTGTCGTGTATCCCTATACTCGTTCAACGCGTAAGCCTGTCTCGCTCAGTGCCAGTGTACCTGTGATTCCCAAAGATTTATTTGTGGACGTCTATTATCAAGTTTGTCTGGTTGTTGTTTCTTTGACCACAATATCAAAATGGTTGGTTGTTCTATCCGGAACTGTAAGAGGAGAAGTTTAAAAGGTGGTACAATAAGATTTTTTCATTTCCTATAATAGATAAGAATCTGTAGCCAATGAATGGCTACGCTATTGTGGACCTAAGACAAACACTAAAAATGGTAAGTATGTAAAATGACTAATGTATTTAAATTGACAGATACACACACAGACGGACAGACGGACACGTCAAACTTATGACACCCCTTTTTTATCGGAGGTTAAAAAGCAAGTAGGAATTTAATAATCAAGTCATCAAGTTAATTTTCTGAGATTGAATTTCCCCAAACAATAAAGTTTGACAACCATCGACTGCGATGATGACGTAGGCTTGTGTCACCCACGTGACCACTGTGTCTCGGAGTGCTATACCTGGCGTAGTATTTTATTATACCGTGGGTGAATCCAAACGAGCGTAATTTTGTGAGTCGTGAGTCGCAGAATTTCGGCCGCGTAAATATTTTTTCATACAAATCATGACTCAGTGAATGAAGTAGGAATTTTCTATAAAACTGAATGCAGCAGAAATTCTGCCAGCCGAAATTCTGCGACTCACAAGTCACAACTCACAAATTACGCTCGTTTGGCTCCACCCTAAAGGTAGCTTTCCGAAAATCGCGGTACGCGACCAACAAAAATTCAAACAAAATGCCACTATGACCTAGGCTATACGTTTTATTTTGCTCTACACCAGTAATTCTCAAAATGTGCTCCGCGGAACCTTGAGGCTAGAGGCTCCGCGAGCGATAATAAATTATTTTTTGTGGAAATGCTATCAAGTAAGTTTTTAGGGTCCGTCAAAAATGACACTTCTTAAAAGGTTCTCAAACTATTCCGCCACCAAAACAGTTTAAGAACAGCTTCTCTACGCCACTACAAATCATGCGGCGTCATGGGTCGGTAGAAAATGAATATGAGATAATAAATATGAAGCCTATGCCATAAAGTAGCATTTTATACGTACGCATTAATTGTTACGTCATAAAACTGTTAATAATTTTGTATAATAATTGTCAGGTTACTTTTTGTCTTTAATAATAATTGTCAGGTTACTTTTTGTCTTTGATAATTGTCAGGTTACTTTTTGTTTTAAGCAATATCAAATAATTTTTATTCACAGTTAATTTTTTACAAAATCTTTTCTGAACGTTGGGACTATGGTGCCTACCACCGGTTATATCTACTAATATTATAATCTATACTAATATTATAAAGCGGAAGAGTTTGTTTGTTTGAACGCGCTAATCTCAGGAACTACTGGTCCGATTTGAAAAATTCTTTCAGTGTTAGATAGCCCATTTATCGAGGAAGGCTATAGACTATATTTTATCACGCTAAGACTAATAGGAGCGAAGAAATAGAGGACAAATAGATGACACTTAAAGCCAGTTCACACGGCGCGCTGCGTCGTCGCAACGCACACATGACGGACAGCAGCCCCCGCGACGAAGCGGGAGGGGGGTTGACGTTAAGACTACTTCGTAATAATTCGATGACGCAGCGCCCGTGTGGCCGGCTATGCGTCAAACGGCAGCGCTGCGTCGACGCAACGCGCCGTGTGGACTGGCTCTAAGTGTCGCGTCGCGCCGCTGCAGTAAAGTGTCGCGGTTCGATTTGTATGCGTGGGCGCGAACGAGCGGTTTGGCCGCCACACCGCGAGATCACAAGCAACTGTATGTAGCGATTTGTTTATATAGCGGCGCCGCCAACGAATATAAAAACCTACGGAATAATAAAAACTAAGGAAACGTAACTCCCATACTTAAACCGTTTTGAATTTGGTTCTTTTTCGCACATTAAAATATGACAATAGCTAAAAAACACTAACATTCAAATTTAGGAAATAAAGCGGTTGACAATAATTGTCCCTTGTATAAAACCACAAAATTGTGTACCGAATACATGCATAAAGTATGTATTCGGTACACTATTTTGTAGACTCGCGGACAAAATTTTTGACACAGTTACTCTTCCTTAGTTTTTATTATTCGTAGGGCGCCACATGGCTGTAATTATGGGTATACTAGAATCTGATGGCAATTTTTGACAGCAGATTTTCATAAAATATCCTTGATCATTGGATAAATTTTTATATTTGCATGTTTAACACACAGAATCAGCCGCTATAAGAAAAAAAAGGATCAAAATGTTTTATTCCAATTACCCCGGTATTGCTAGAGTCAATTTATTTTCTCACTTTTTGCCATCAGATTCTGGTAGACCTATAACAAAATATATTTGCTTGTGATCTTGCGGTGTAAAGGCCAAACCGCGCTTTCGCGCGGACGTAATAAAGGCTATAGAGCGAGCCTTAGTGCAGTCTCGCCTTTAATCAGTAGCGGCGTAAGGGGGAGGAAGCGACCTCCCAGGGCGCCGGATAAAATGGGGTGACAAAGGCAAACAATAAAGGGCATCGTTTTTAGAATTACCAGCACCTTGGGCGCCGAAGAAACTGCGCCCAGGGCGCTGGTAGTACTACAACCGGCACTGCCTATATTCTATAATAATGATTGAATAAATTTTCCAGGTATTGGCCATGGTGGAAGGTCGCGATCGGCGGCCGGAGCTCGGCTACAAACTGGCCATGGAGCTGAAGAAGGCCATGAAAGACAACCAGTAGATCTGATCGACCAGTCCCAATACAGGGTGCAATTAAACCTTCCTGCCAAAATTTGATATATTGATCCTTGTTAAAAATAAAAACACACGTATTTTTTCTTTTCTAGTCACTCAGTACTAAAATGTTGAGAAATAGCTTCCGAAAGTTATCCTAAAAAACACTACAATTACGGCCGTTCCCAATATTCAATCTATCTCTGGTTTGACATACGACCGATCGCAGCTAACATTGAATTGACATAAAATATATTGTATCTAATGTCTAATGAGAGCTATTCCTATCTCTAGTAGGGCAAAACCAGAGATAGATCAAATATTGGGAACGGCCGTTAATGGACACGAAGCGTCGGCGCGCGTCACGTGCCCTCGCGCGCGCGCCTCCCCCGCTCTTTCCCCTGCGCCGCGAGTGACCGTTCTGCAACGATTTTAAATGCGATAAAATGTCATTGAAAAAAAAATAACACCCAATTTTTTTTGGTTAAATGGACTCTCCTAATGATACCTAAGCCCTGGAAAAAAATTGGCAGGAAGGTTTAATTGCACCCTGTATAACTTTGATGAAATGAATTTCATTGCTTATGGTCACAATTTTGATGTTTGAACTTTTTATGTCAAATTAAAAAGTTTAAACGTCAAAATATTGACATAACATTTTTTATTTGTGTTTAAAAATTCAATCGTCAAAATAGTGACCGGCAGCAATGATAAGTTCATATTCATCCAAGTTATTTAATTTTAATTAAATTATTTTATTAAAAAAGGGGACCTATTCTAACGCCTCGAATGTCGCTTCGATCACAAGCTGTCACACAAAGCAGAAGCATGTAAGTGTGATAGAATGCGCTTGAAAACGATATTCGATTCATCAGAATAGGTACCCTTTTACCATATTTGCTAGTGTCCGACTGAAGCCACCTTCGGTTAAAATTATCATTTTCAGCCACAGCCTCGGCCACGATTTCAAGCCAAACCTAAACAGATTTTTTTCATTTTAATGTTTACGTTTCTCTAATTAACAGCGAATCCCAGGATCATCAGGTTAATATGAAACAAAACTAGGAAATATATAATATCGTTTTTATAGTTTATAGTAGCCAATCTGAAATATAATATCTTAGAGATCGTAAAATGTAAATATTTTACTTTATAGTTATAAGTCTTCGGTCGGACACTAGTCACTACATATATTTATTTCGTACTTAAGTTCTCTATTGCGATCTTACTAGTCTAATTTATTTTAGTGGTACATTCCAACACGGTTAGTTGTTAAAACAATCTCAGTATACCATAGTTCCTATTAAATGTCTCTAATTTAAATAAAAATATCTCTAGTTAAAAAAATATTATATAGTTTTGCAGCACTCAGAATATTAAATATTTTGACAATTGTAATTAAATGAAAATTTTGACATAAGCCCCATATATTATCTGTCAAACTCTTCATTAAATTGAAGGTTAATCATAATTAAATGTCTCTGAGTACGGCGGTTAAGATACATATTTTCACCGATTAGGTTCTTATATCGCCCTTAGCACACTAGCGCCGCGAACTACGACGAACCGGTTGACAGACATTCTTACATATTATATATTATAATTTATAAATAATAGTTTAAAAAAACACGCTTTATTTATTTATTTCTAAAATTTTAACAAATTATTGCATTGTCATTGGCTCTTAATACGTATGCAAAATTTCGAATTAAGACCGGGCTCCCAAAATTATCTAAACACGCTAGCCCCGCCTACACACCCCGCTATCCTCCAATCGTGATACAATGATTCCATGAATCGTGCCCGCATGAATTGTATTTTGCGCTGCAGCTAATAGTGAACAATATCGCGTAACAACGGTTCGGCGCATTATAGCACGAAAGTAAAGTTCGCTAGTCCCAAAAATGTTTTTGATGATTACTTAAAAATTAAATACCATACTAATATTTCCTTTAGCTATTATTTTATATAGTGTGTTATTGTAGTAGTGCAAATTATTTAATGATAGTAACTCAATAAGTGTAACAGATATTTGTTGAAAAGCCCAACACTATTTGTTGAAAAGCCCAGAAATATTTAATAATTTCGAAATATAAAACTATCGAGTCAAAATAAGTGAATCGTGTTTTTGGTTAGCCAAATATCAGATAAATATACAATGATTAAATAAATCTCAATTTCATTTAAGTCAATCGTCTTCCGGAATCGTAATACCTATTAGAAAACACAGTAAAATTTGACAGCCCGGTCTTAATTAGACTACTGGAGATACTTAGGTAAAAATCGTGCACAAAGATTCCGTTACATACATACAGCCCAAGCTAATAAAAGCGTATTAACAACTAAAATTCTTATTCACTATTATATGAACGCTCTGTTAAGCATTCGTGTACTCCCAGAAAAATTACGTATTGAGTTATTAATGCGGTTATGTTCTTTAGATGATTTAGAACAAGACGGCATTAAAAATTTAACAAAAAAATTGCTTTTCGCGATTCGTGTCGTCAGTGTACTAACGGCTTCACACTAGCTATATACAGTTTTATGGTTAAAAATCACAAATTGACACTAATTACAATCTCGAATGACATCAAACATGACAAAATTATTTATTAACGCCTTTAGCACATTAACTGCCGCACTCATTTAATGATTATTTAACTTAAATTTAATGAAGACTTTGACAGATGATGTATGGGGCTTATGTCCAAATCTTCATTTGATTACAGTTAAATAATTAATATTCGTCTGTGAGTGCGGCAGTAAGGCCCATTTGCGCGATTCGGAGTTTAAGTAAATCCTGTGTTATAATTTCATGCATTATGAATACAAACTGTACAAGTACAAAAGTGTAGCTTAGGTGTGAGCTTAGGTAGAGCCGATGTTATACTACACTTTATCGGCCCGGTAGAAGGCATTGTACCTGAGTCCCTGAATACAGTGTGGTGTAATACTAACTTATTGTAATTAAATAAATTATGGCTGAATACTAACGCGCACACAAGTCATTTTATTTCGCGAATCACATATTCTGTGATTTTGACTTTTTTACCGGGCTGTACCGAAAGGGTTATTTTTTTATTAACTTGCCTGCGCGGCGTAGTCGATTTTTTTTTCGTCAATTTCAGAAGCTTTTAGTACTATCATATATTTTAAGGTTAGTAGGTAAATAGGACTTCATGTGAACACGCCCTAATGCCTTAATATTAATTTGACACTAGTGTAGATACAGGTTTATATAATATATTAATTATCAGAAATATTAAATTATAAGCAACGTGTTGGTGGCGTTGCCATGACATGAAATGATTTGGACATGAGCAATAAAAAGTTAAATTGTGGCGCATGCGCCAAAAATATGGCGACGAACACGGCCTTTAAATGAACATGGGTGGGGGCGCAGCTGGTAAAGAACTTTTAAAAAATGGCGTATTTGTATGATGGCTGCGTTAGTTCCTTTTTTTGCCACGTTCATTTAAAGCCTTGTCGAGCTCTATTTTGCGAACCACAAAATATGTCGTTAAATTTATTTTTTATTACATAATAATAATTAATATCACGGGCGTATAATATAAGGAAATCATGTCTCACCTTATCAAGCAAGCTATGCACGCCATATATATATATATATATATATATATATATATATATATATATATATATATATATATATTTAACGACATATTTTGTATATGTATGTACATATTATCTGTGAACTGTGATGCACCCTGGTCCCTGACAAAACATTTTTTTTAGTTTTAATAAGTCTGTTATATTACTTGTGTAATAAAATTGAAATGATTTGTTGTGAATCATTTAATACAATAGTGCGACAATCTTTTCGAATATCATACGTCTGTCATTTTTATTGAAAAAAAATTTGTCGACTAACAAGGTGTAGCGACTAACGACACAAACTGATAATACTTTAGCCAGGGAGTATATATGTCCCTTGTAGAGAGTTCACTGTGAAAGTAGCATCGCTGAAAGATCTTTTTTCATGATTTGTGTGGGCAAGCGTCATGCATCATGAATTTCAAAATTCAAGTAAAAAAAGTTACTCTTTCAGCGTTGCTACTTTCACAGCGAAGTCTATATAATAGGGGTGTATAGACAGCCCCTAAAGTATTATCACTTACTTTTGTTACATTCTGTAGATTGGGTTTGTTATAGTGTTTAAAAGTAAGTCATACGTTTTATCATTGTTACATGTTAAACATGATTTGGTACATATTCATTAAAAGTAATATTACTGAACATAATCTTGTTTTAATTCACTTGGTGTGCTCTACGAAAAACTAAGAGGAATTGCGATACACCCTTATAATGTAATAATATTAAACATGTAAAAATGTGTCCATCTGTTTGTTACCTCTTCACGGCGAATTTTAAATTCTAAGCAAAATAAAACTATTTTTTTACGTGTACCTATCTATAATATGCAAAGGAAACTTTTTCTGCATATATTATGTAAATTTAATTATGAATAAAATAAAAAAGTAAAGTTTGATTTATTTTATTAAGTTACATAGCAAGAAAACAGATCAACAGAGAATAGCTCCAGGATCATAAAATCACAGTAAAAATCTATGGTAGAATTCTAATACTAAAAACATTGGACGGTCAGTGGTTGCCATAATATCAAAATATGGTTTGTTGAAAAATTCACTAGCTAAGTCTACCTCATAATAATAATTAATTTCATTTTTTTTTAACATTTTGTTATTCTAAATGAGTAAAATATTAGAGATTCATAATGGTTAAAAATCCTGTATTGATTTTGCTAAACCTTGTAAAGGGCCGTTCATAAAATACGTTCGCATACAAGGGGGGGGTGAGGGGTTTTGCCGAGTGTGACAAGGGGGGACAGGGGGTCTACCGCGGCAGCGTGACGTTCACCGTTCATTAAAAATTTTTATTGAGTATTCATACTCTCGACTTTTTTTTTTAAATTTGTTATGATAGAAGTCACCAATTATAGATGTTTCGCCTTTCGGTTACAGAAGCCTTGGACTTCTAATATCAAAATTTGTGTATTATATTATCAATCATGTTTAGGGGGAGGGGCCTTAGTTTTTGTAACGAAATATTTCAATATTTACTGGTTATCACGCTGTGTCACAAAAAGTGTGACACAGCGTGACAACCGGGGGGGTCAAAAAAGTTAATTTTAGTGTGACATATTTTATGAACGGCCCCTAAGTATAATATAAGTCACTCGAATTTCATAATTAAAATTATTTTAAAGTTACACAAAATGTAAGGACACAAGTATCAAAAATAACAATAATTAAATATTTAAAAACAATTAAATCAAACATGAACTAGAGAGATCTTTTACTAATAATAATAGACGTTATTACAAAAGTCACAACTTTCTAATACTCTTTTGTCAAAAATTCAAACCATTATCAGAAATTGGTGCTGCAGGAAAAAACTCTAGTGCGCATGCCTCATATTGGTAAAAATAGGTATTTCTTTCATATGGGATTTTGTTTCATTGCTTAGGCCACACCAGACACACAACTTAACAATCACTTGGCAATAATGAATGCTTCAGTGTTTGATTTTTAGGATCAATTTATATATGTCCCGTGCGAACGATCAATTTTAAATACATACACTATTGAAATAAATTGTTACATAAGTACCATTGCTTTTGATTTCTGATCTGATTGTGCAGCCTTAAGCATTAAAATAAACATGGCTTTTATCAAGCCGCTGTTAAACTAGACACAACTTGTCTACCGAGTTTTTCTGCTAGAAAGTCTAGGATAGTAAACACTAGTTCCCTTCTGCTGGCCGTGCAGGCCATCAGAATGTCGAATGCTCGAACATAGTCTACCGGATCAATCCTTCTCAAATAATTGAACACTATGTAAATCAACTCCTCCAATTTTTCTCGGATAAGGGACCATATTTCACGAAGTGATGCCAATGCTGAAAAAATTATTTTTGTATTAAAAAAAATTAATTATGTGAATACAGGAGTTTTTAATGATTTTTCTGTGAGTATACCCAAACATTCCTACCTAAAAATTACTTAAAAACCCTTACCAAATCCAGCAACACCACCCACCCCAGCACCGATAGCAGCCCCTAACCGGCCACCAGCATAGCCACCGACTAAGCCACCAGCCAACGCGAAGGTTCCCGTTAAAATAGCAGTAGTTCCATCCCACTGCACTCTTATTTGATATTCATCACCTGAAATTTTATACATGCACTCTATTAGTTGTGTAGTGTTTGAGTGTATACTTATAGTGTTTTGTTAATTTCTGGCACATTGTTACTTAAAACCTTTTTACTATGTCAATGCTTTTTATATTTTTTGAAAAATGTTTGTTGGTCAATTTTGACATTTATTATAGGTCTACCAGAATCTGATGGCAATTTTTGACAGCAGATTTTCATAAAATATCCTTGATCATTGGATAAATTTTTATATTTGCATGTTTAACACACATAATCAGCCGCTATAAGAAAAAAAAAAGGCTCAAAATGTTTTATTCCAATTACCCCGGTAATGTTAGTCAATTTATTTTCTCACTTTTTGCCATCAGATTCTGGTAGACCTATAATAGCATGATTCACTGCCTTCTACCTACCTATAATCTTCTGATGAATATTGTAAACAGCGGATTTCTTTCTTCCTATCTATATAGATAGAAGGTCACCAATTTAGATTGAAAAAGTGAAACTTTTGAATAATACTCATGAATGTTATAATTATATAGTTACCACTTACCAAGTTCCAAAATTATTTGTTCGATCCAATATCGATCAAAAACCTCGTTATTTACGTTTGGTCTGGATAGTTCCATTTTGTTGTGAAATAAAAAACGGAAAACGTGCGTCAATTAGCAACTATTTTCGTAACAACTTAATAGGGCAAGACGCCAAGTGGTCAAGAAAGTTTTGTCATAATAATATTTAAAATAAAAACATCAAAACAAACAAAAACATCAAACATAAAATCAGCTGATGCCAGACATATAAGCAGTGTTGCCAGAGTATACTCAGCCCAGGTTGCCATTTGTAGGTTCAAATGTTGCCATCTGAAACCAAATGTTGCCATTAGAAAAAAAACCTGTAAAAAACGTTCTGTGCCTTTTAGTAATATAAAAATATTTATACCTACCTATTGAATACTGTTTTATTGCTCTGCATTTTGGTTAATAAAAATTTAAATCGAAAAAAATCATGTTTTCAAAAAATGTTAATCCTTTTGGTTGATAAATAATTATTGATTCTACAATTTTTTTTTCCTCAAATTTAAAATCATGTTTTCCTGAAAAAAAAAGTATTATAAAATATAAATAAAAAGATAAAAATTAAAATAAAAAATAAATTTAGACTCCATTTTACAACAATATTAAAATCCATCCAGAAATCCAATATTCAAACATGCAAAAAATAAACATAAATTTCCCAGCACCTTTAATTAGTGGTTAGTATTTTATTTTCCTATCCAACATAGTTTTTGTTGGCTCAAATGTAACTGCATCTTTAACAGATGCTTTCACAGCCATTAATGACGATATTGTGTTTGTATTTAGACGGTTTCTATTATCAGTTTTTATAAGTTTCAGTTGACTGAAAATACGTTCCACGCAGGCATTTGAAAAAGGCAAAACGAAAAGCAAGTTCACAACTTTTCCTAAATTGGGGAATGCTCGGTTATTTGAAGCATTTTTAACTTTAAATACGGTTCTCCAATACTCTTCGGCATTTCCTGTTTCACAATGAACAGAGTCCAACAGCGCATGGCTCGTCCATTCCGTATGCAAATCTTGAATATTTATCTGAGCTGACAAGTTTGGAAAGCGTGCAATAACATCATACAAAACTTGATGTTCGCCTGGGTTTTTCGTGGATCTACGATTTTTTCGATCATATCAAAAAGTGGGTCTGTAAAATCAAATTTTTAATAATTTGACCAACCAGCCCAGTTCAGTTCATTTGCGAAATATATTCATATTCGATATTTTTTTACCGGTGATCGCGCGACAAGTCGAAAAGTTGCCAAAAAGTTGCCATTTGAGCTCGGTTGCCATTTGGTTGCCACGAAGGGTCAAATGTTGCCAGAATGGCAACCAAAGTTGCCAAATGGCAACGCTGCATATAAGCCAATTATTGTCAGGTGCCCCCAAAAAATATATCTTCGTCTTCTCCAACTTTTAGTTTATAATACATTGCACTATCTTGCCAAAAGCTATGAAATAAAATTATTGCTTATCGATTTTTTAGTAAATAACCAAGTTAATCAGGATTGAAACCATATACTTATAATATACTATTAAAACCACAACTTATCAATTTGTTTTAACTCTTTGTATTTTGTTCCTTTTTGACGCCTAAACCTTAGAATCTGTTCAAATGTTGGCAGTTGGGACGGACATACCAGGAAGTCTCTATAACTTCAAAGCCTAAAGGTATATTAGGTATACTGGAATCCGTAGGTAGGGTAGGTAGGTATAGCAAAGGTTTTTAAAAATGTAGGGTTACCGCCTACTAATATTAGGGTACCTTGTAATAATTTATGTTTGTTTTCTTTAGACAGATAAAATTGAAAGGCATGCCCCCTCAGGTTTAAAACAAACAAGCATTGAAATCATAACTAAAATTTTATTATTAAAGATTATTAGTCAAAATACCTAAATATATTAATTCATGTTTAAAATTAGACATTCCTCATCATAGTCGTTTTTAATTTATTTTGGAACAATTTTTATGCTGTTGCTAGGCTTGAAAGAACTTTTTTGCCTAGAATTTCAGAGGTAACTTGCATTATAACTAGAGCTAGCTGGGAACTGTCCGCGCTGTTCGACATAAGGAACTTTGCAGCCATTTTGTAGTCGTCGATACCTAGGCCAGCTAAGTAATCGTAGACGATGTCGAAAACTGCGCCGAGTTTCTCCCTTATATCTTTCCATATGTCTCTCATTGATACAACTGAAAAAAAGAAAAAAAAATTGAAATCCCTTAAGTTTAAAATGGTTCAAACATTTCAAAGTGAAAATTGGTTCTTTTGTAGGTATTATTGCCAGGGTATAGCAAAAATATTGTTTTTCAAATTAAATAGTTAAACCAAATAGGCGCTTTACATTTCTTTAAGTACATAGAAGTCATATCATGGTTTAATCTAGTTTCTTATACCTACTACCGCCATTAGGGCTTATTTCACCTTATTAAATTTAAACGTCCAAATTGATTCAGTAATTTTTGGTCCTGTGAAATAGCTTTTAGGAAGTTAGGATCCTAATTATTATGAGCGTATTAAATCGGATCAAGTGTGGCTTTTGATTGGTGGAATCAGAAGCTTATATTTATTATTAAGGTTATTTTTAGGATCCTAATTAGGACGACTAAATTTAGTAAGGCGGAATAAGGCCTTTAGAAAAGTTATCCATACAGTTGTCCCTTAAATATGATCATGGCATTCTTATGCAACCTAAATTGATTATATTAATACGGTGGAAGTATCTAGATATTACTTTCTAGGACTGATGACTCCTAGGTCCTAACTCCTAACGCCCTAGCAATTGCAAAAATACTACTTGTATAATGTTATATTATGTAGTTTGGGAGTAAATAGCTCTAAATTTTATGATTACTATTTGAATACATACCAACTAATCCAATGCCGCATATGCCTCCGACAGCCCCGCCAACCGCCGCACCAATTTTGCCGCCAAAATGTTTGCCAATCAAGGATCCTGCCAAAGTCAGTCCGGAGGTCACGAGTATGGCGCTCTTTATTTTACTATCCTGTAGAACGACTCGAAAGTCAAATTGGTCTATGAGCTTCAATATGATTCCTTCCAGCGAATTGATATCGAAAGGCAGCACCGACGGCACGGATCCTCTTCTACAACACACCTCGAATCCCTCGCACAAGTCTGAATCGCATCCTTCTTCAATATCAGAGTCCTCGTAATCTGAATCCATAGTTATTGTTAAATTTCTTCGTTATTTATGTCCTCTCTAAGCTAAAAATCTTTCTCTTTGTTGTAACTTCGGCAGTATCCAGGCTTACGTTCGCAGCGTTCGTTAAAATAATGTTTTCTATGTACCCTCAATGAGGCATTTTCTTATCTTTTTAATTTGATTGTCAAAGAGTTTTCATTTTAGTAACTAGATGGCGTATAGGTAGACAACTATCGGTAATACCATCATTAATATGATGATAACAAAAAATGATAACAAAACTGGGCAAAAGAATGTAAAACTTGATACATTTCAATTTGAAAAAGACGCAATAATATTCCAACGAATAGGATAGTAAATTTATTATAACGATGTTTTAGTTAAAACTCACTGAAGAAATAGCCCTATTTACCGTTATTCACACCAAATGTCACAGGAATTACACATTTTGGTCTTGATCTTACCTGCACTTGTGCAAGATAACGGATATTTAATGGCTAATATTTTACCAATAATGAACATCAAATACCCAATTAACACAATTTGGGAAAAAATTATAAAAAACACACCAACAATAAAAAGTAGAAGAAGTGTCAAAGTATCATGCCCGCCCAATGAAAAAGGAAACATAGGTCTGTGTGCCCGCCAAAACTCTTTCAGTTGTCAGTTTTCAGTTTGACAAGTATTATATTATGTCAGCGTGTTCCTAAACTGTTACTAGTATACTGGCCTAATCGCTTAGGCCAATGATCGCTTAGGCGTATGTTCTTCGTGAAATTTAAACTAGAGGGACGAAGCAAATAAACATAGTAATATATAGAACTATATAAATACATACAGTTTTATGTTAATATTATGCTAACGGAAATTAGGTTTAAGATATTTTGATTTATGTAACACTTGACAGGACACTGACATTTTTTAGAAACACAACCCTTTTTTTTTTTTATATATTTTATTTTACGGGCCTGGATTCTAGTCCTTTTAGCCCAGTCGTATATAATTTTCGGCATCGTTTTTCTATTTCGTCAGGTCCAAAGTCTAGTCAAAGTCTAAGTAAAAGTCAATACAGTCAAAGAGTCAAGTCGGTCGATTCAATAAAGTGGTAGACGCTTTACTGAAACTTTCGATGGACTTTTGGAGGGAACACAAAATAGCACGTTTCTGGATGTTGCATCACTTTCCTACACTTGTGCATGATAACGAATATCTAATGGTTAATATCCTACCAATATTACACATTAAAAACCCACTTAACACAATTTTAGGAAAATAATACAAAAACACAACAGCACTCTTTCACATTCCCAGCAAAACTCCACACAACCCTTATGTAGTCAGTGATGCCAACCTGCAGATAATTTCAGATCGGTGGGGAACCAATAGAAAATCTAGAAGTGTCTATCGTCGCGCCATCTGGTGGAGATAAAAAAAAAGAAAACAACCCATTATTTCAAGTACTTATTAAAAAATAAATTGTAAATGTAGTCAACAGTAAAAAAAGATTTAAAATGGCCTTCATTAATTATAATTTTGTTTAATATCGCCACTGACCTCCATTATACAAGTACTTGTATAATGGAGGTCAGTGAATATCGCGTATACTTCATCTGTCAAACCATTTTCTGTTTTCGAAAATTTTTCAATTTCCAATTACTCTCATTAAACTGAATAGGTATATTATCTAAAGAAATTACCATGAAAGCTATATATCATTTTTATATTATTAGAATTTTTAATAAATAAGCTATTAGGGGCGCAAATACACATAGTTTTATATTTGAAACAAAATACTAAATCGGTGGTCAAAGTTTTGAAAATTTTTGAATAGTTTTAGAGTAAGACCATTTTGGGCGCTTGACAGATGAGCTAAGCTAAAGATTCATGAACAAGACTATTCTTTAATTCTAAAGCGGGCCTGCTTGCTTGCTCGAAAATCTTCGATTTTCTCAAAGATTCACGAATAAGCTCACTGGCTGCGGCAAATTACTTTGGTACATTTTTATTAAAAGAAGAAGAAACAATACAGTGAAATGTCAACATAACCAAAACATAACCTCAAATGGCTCAAAAAATTCCCAAAAATCAAAACTATACTCCTAATCTGTGATCAAAACAAAGCAAAGATTAAACTTATTTAAATCAGATTTCTATCGATATGTTTTATAAGATATAACTTATAACTTATTATTTTATCAATATATAAGAATACGCCCTTACAAGCTTGAGCCATGGCATACAGAAGTGTGCAAAGAAAGCTAGGGAATAAATTAGCTGAAGAAATGCAACTTCTTGCCGAGGAGAAATGGATTTTAGACGCTCTTAATAAGATAAAAAAGCAGCGCAACTGCCTCCAAGTAAGTAAAGTTATAATATAATATACTAAACTATTAGACAAAAATTGTTACTTACCTATATAAAATTAATACAAATACAAAAAGTTTATTTATATATTTTATTTTTCTCCTTTTCCTTTTCTCGAAACAGATAGAAAGATTGCAACTTGAAAGTTTAAAGGCGGAAATAAACAGTGCTCCGGGTGAAGCAAAGACCCAATCAAATAATATCAATGAAACGAGTGCAACGTCTGCAAGTGTGCAAAGCTCCACTTTAGACTTAATGCAAAGCAAGAGACCCAAATTGGACTCGGGAAAATCTACCGAAGACATAGAACAAAATCATAACTATGAAATGGATTGTAATATGGAAGAACTAAATTTAATAGTATCTACTCCAGTTTTCAGTAAGTATTTGGTATATAAATGCTTAATATTAAAAATATTCCTATGCCTGTAGCTGCTATGCTTATCATTTCAATACCGTTGTGTCGGTTTCCTTGATTAATTGGATTGTTTAGTAAACACAATACTGATGGCTTTCAGGTGATGAAATTATTTAAGAAGTGGTTAAAAATATGTTTAAACAAAACCAAAAGAATTCAAATCTAAAGATTTTGAACCAATACTCCACCACCAGAATAGCAATATGTTTTTACCAGATTTCTAACAAGGCATTTTTTTGCAGAAAGACCAACCAATATGGATTTATTTACTGAAGAGGAGGATAGCGATGATGATGACGACAATGTCGCTATAGACATCAATATGTTAATGAATGGTATTGAAGATGGAAATCGTGAGGCGTAGTTCAAATGTCCAATTAACATCGGATAGCCCATTCTGTTTGGAAAACATGATCCGGGGCAGACTAAGACTGACCCCAGATAAACTGGACAAGAAATGAAGACTTCTAAAAGTAGTCATATTGTATGAAGATGTGAAATAAAAGATTTTATAATAACAAAGAATTTTAATAAAGTATTATATACAATCTTACACATTAATTTATTAATATAAATATATGCTATTTACAATACTAATATACACCAACAAAAATATATTTCCAAACCAAATAATGGCACTTCAGACGATTACTGTTGAGTAGTCAAGTTTTAAAAAAGATATTTTGTGATTTTTTGTTGAGAATTTTTTTTTCTATACTTACTATAAATATTTAAATATTATGTCTATCTTATACAACAATAATGGTAAGTGTCCACATTTTATACTCGTCAGCTACTTCCAAGAGTAGGATGATTTCACTAAAAGAATTTTGTATATTTCACAAAAAAAAATAGAGAATATGCATAAAACAGAATTTTAGATATTAACCAATATTAAAACAGTAACAAAATAACAAGAATCCTAAGAATCTGTTTAAAACAAGTGGTGAAAATTTTCACCCTATGTCTGGAAAGACGCAAAATATCGTATAGGAGGTAGCAACGTTTTCAAGAAAGTATTGCGCACTGATGAATGCAACGACTACCAGCAGCCAGACTGTAAGTTGTAACCAGAAGAGCAAGAATGACGACATATCACAAAATCAACCGTCCTGAAATAAATTTTTTTTAGACGTTGCCACCTCCCGTACCAATAAATTTTTCTCCCCTGCGAACGGAAAACGTCAACTTTCTTCCCGCTGCGCTTACCGATGTTGCCGTTTTCCGCCCCCGTCGACTGTCGAGGAGAAAAATAGTATACGCAGTGGCGGATTTACAAATTTGCCGCTAGTAGGCTATTCAATATTTGCCGCCCCTACTGATCTTTTAAATTCAATATGTTAGTTTAGATCACAATCATATTAATAATTACATTTATTCTGAAATTGCAACTTTATGATTTGTGTTCTATCGTCCTCATTACATCGGCCTTTTCCCGTTATTAGTATGATTGTGAATTAGGTGATATTTCTGTCAGTTACTAAATTATTTTTGCAACCCACTATATGTAGTGATGAGTTGACCTAAAAACAGCAGCATGTACTAATCATAAGGTGTTAGATGGGGAAAGGCATGCCTTAAAAATACCTACACCATAATATGAACACAGCTTACACAAAATAATACCTATATATTTAGTAATCTTTTATGACGTAATATGTATACATATTACAAAATAAAATTATACTTACTTTTTTTTTAATTTCTGTAAGATAAAAAAAATTAGGCTAAATTTGCCGCCCCTCTAAATCTGCGGCCCTAGGCTCCAGCCTACTTAGCCTATTGGTAAATCCGCCACTGAGTATACGCACTATGGGCAGTAAATAAGAAAGTCTCAGATCACATGTGATCTGAGACATTTGTTATTTTCCTGCCCTAGGTAATGTTAATGTAGTATATTTACTTTTTATGTAGTGCATGCTTGTGCATGTATAATAATGTGACATAACATTGGATTTTTTTGTCTTATTGATAATACTTATAATATCCTTGTTGTTTTTAAATTTTAACAGATTATTGAATGCGCGAAAAACAACATTATGCATGCTCCCTATTGAATAAAATACACAAAACACAAAAAGCTATTTAAATAAACTGCTCCTAGTTACTTATCCCCTTACAAAATAATATATTTACAAAGCGGATAATTTATAAAAACCGCGCACAAATTTAAGATCGTTTCGCCTAAAGGTGATCGCACATTTATCAGCACACACGCGCCGAATGCGCCGCAGTTTAGTATTCGTTATATGAAATGATGTGAAACCTCCACTGACCTCCATTACACAAGTACGCTGGACCTATGATACCCACTTTTTTGTGCCTATTTGAAGCGGAATCAGCGCCCCCAGTAAGAGGGAAGAAAACTAAATTTGACGTAACTTGCAAATGGCCCCTTAATCGTTATTGGTTGTCATCACTAGTATTAATTCCAAATACTCCCACTACTGCTATCAGCGCCAATATGGCGACATTCAAACGTCATTTTTACGTCAAATTTAGTTCCTATCCCTCACATTGGGGGAGCTGATTCCGCTTCAAATAGGCACAAAAAATAGCTGTCATTTCAAAGGGTATCATTAGTCCAGCGTACTTGTATAATGGAGGTCAGTGGAAACCTCACACATTCGTCCGCACCGTACGCGCCGCATTTCGTGTACTATGCGGTGCGTTTGTCGCGTACGGCGCGTACGGTTCTGACAAATGTGCGATTAGCCGATTACCTTAAAAGTAGGGTGAACATGACTAGTGATTGGACAGTACTACCTAGTCATTGGACATAGCACAAAAAACACTATATTTATTAAGGTTGCTTTAAAAACTACCTGTTTTTCTTTAAAATCAGGCTTTCTATTACTTTAAAAACAGGCACTTTTTAAGGCAACCTTAACAAATATTGTGTTTTTGTGCTTTGTCCAATGACTGGTACTGTCCAATCACTAGTCATTTACCCTAAGTTGAAAATCGACCGCGAATGAAAAAAATTCAAATGAAATGTCACTTTATGATCTAGGCTACAGGTTTCATTTTCTACCGACCGAAACCGATTAGTCAAGCGACCCATGCCGCCGCTGCTTTGTAGACGTGCCGTAAAGCAAAATGAAACATATAGCCATAAGGGTGAAGCCAAACGAGCGTAGTTTGTGAGTTGTGTTGTGAGTCGCAGAATTTCTGCCGCGTAAATATCTTTTCATACAAATCATGGCTTACAAAATTACGCTCGTGTGAATCAAACAGGACTTTCCTATGAAATTGAATGCAGCAGAATTCTGCCGAATCGAAATTCTGCGACTCACAACTCACAAATTACGCTCGTTTGGCTTCGCCCTAAAGGGGCATTTTATGTGAATTTTTGTCGGTCGCGGTCGCTTGCCGCGGGCATCGGAAAGTCACATTTATAGTCTTATAGAATACTAATAGAGAAATTTATCACAGATAGATGGCACTGCCATCTACCTGTGAAACTGTGAAAATCGAAAATCAATTCTTTCGACTGATCTCCGGTAAACCGTAGCGCGTATGGCGTACATAACATTGACTTGACATAACCGAACCAAATAACGCAGGCCTACCATCTTTACCTATTATAAATTAGAAAGTTTCACTCTTGAGTCTTGACGCTGAAACGGCTGAACCGATTTAGATTAAAGGTACTACGGAGATACTTTGAGTCCCAGGAAAGGATATAGCATTAATTTTTTTTGCGGAAAAATGTACGGTACCTGCGCGATAAACTAATTTCGGCGCAACGAAGTTGCAGGCGCCATTTAAGTCCAGCAATAAAATAAGAGAACTTATTTCTGTCTGGTCTACGAATAATAAAAACTAAGGAAACGTAACTCCCGGAAACGTACTTCAATCGTTTTGAATTTGGTTCTCAAGGTTCTTTTCGCACACTAAAATAATGTGGCAATAGCTACCAAAAACTACATTCAAATTGACAAAACAAAGCCGTTGACAATGATTGTCACTTCTATAATAATCTATAATAATAATTATACAAAATTCTTGCATGTATTCGTGCCTCTTTTTGCATAAAGTATACGTGTATTCGGGTCACATTTTGTAGAATCGGAACAAATTTGACACAGTTACTCTACCTTAGTTTTTATTATTCGTAGGGTCTGGTTTAATGTTACATAATATACGCTTTTTGTCCCGTCCAATTTTGTCGAAAGATCTTAAAGTTAGACGCGGCCCGTACGAGATTTTGCCGTACTAGACATTGTCAAAACTTTTTCATCAGACAAGGTTCGAGTATGACGGTCCTGTATTTTAACAAAATAAATAACATCAAATAAGCTGAATGAATGAAGTAACTCTTAAAATACAATAAGTACGAATCTAAAATATAAACTAAATATTAAATTACTGGTCCTTGAATAACAATAATATAGCAGTTATTTCGAGTAGTCCTTTGGATTGGCTGTTAATAATAAGTTTTAAATTCGAATTTCGATAAAAATAACCTCTTTCATAAATCAGTTAAATATTAAAGAAAAGAAAAGCCAAATTCGTCTAACCGAAAAAATTATAATACTTTTAATAGTCCTGAATAACACCCGTCCGTCAAGTATTAAAATCACATTTTGGTGCCGTGGAGAAATATTCAACGTCGCCTAGTCTAACTGCCGCACTCACACATTTTATGATGATTGAACTTCAATATAATGAAGAGTTTGACGGATAATGTATGGGGCTTATGTCAAAATCTACATTTAATAAACAGTTAAGTTATATTCGTCTCTGAGTGCAGCAGGAGTCTCTTTATAAACGACGTGTCGTCGAAAAATCTTGGTTAATATAGGTCTACCAGGATCTGATGGAAAATTTTGATAGCAGATTATCAAAAAATATCCTTGATCATTGGATAAATTTATATATTTGCATGTTTCACACACAGAATCAGCCGCTATAAGGAAAAAAAGGAGCAAAATGTTTTATTCCAATTACCCCGGTATTGCTAGAGTCAATTTCTTTTCTCACTTTTTGCCATCAGATCCTGTGATAGTCAAGTTGTCAATTTCACTCTTTAAGTTACACAGTATTCTGAGTCCTTTCCATGTAAGCCCATGATTGAGTCTATAGCAGCTATTCTCAAAGTGTGCTTCAAAAGCCTGGTAGGGGCATCGCGATCAATTCATAAATTATTGTTTTCAGAATCTTTCAATTTAAAAATTCATCACACACCAGCATGGAGATAACTCTTTAATAGACAAAACATTCTTTTTTGGAGGTTCCGTCAAAAAAGTCACTTCTATTAAGTGTCTACCACCATGCCGAAGTTCCGCGACAGAAGTTCGGCATGATTCCGCCAGCCGCCTGCAATGTATTTTAAATTGCCGATGACACACTATGCCGAAATTCCGTCGCCTTATATTGTATGCGTTTGACATTGCTGACGTAATCATGCCGAACTTCCGCCGCGGAACTTCGGCATGGTGTGTTTAGCCACTGAAGGCGCGATTCCACCGCAGCGCACGGAGAGACTACGCACGTGCGTCAAGCTTCGCTTTGCAAGAAAATATATGTGACTGTGTCCACTGCAACCCACGGACACGCTACGCACGAATTGACTCACGTAGCTTGCTCGAATACGGTGCACACGCAGCTCAACGCTGGCCACGCTACGCACGCTGTGCACGGGTGACGGGATACACGTAAGCTAAGAATTGTGTACATATTCGTGAGTAACGTGTTTGTATAGCGCGTGCTGCAGCCTGCAGTGGAAACGTTCACCCACGTAGTCAAACAAATAAATTCGTGCGCCGCGTGGCCGTGCACAGCGTGCGCCGCGGTGGACCCGCGCCTTTTAAATGATTTTGCCACCAAAAAATTATATGATAACTCTGGTCTATGGTATGTAGTCTGTCAGTAAAGAGTAGACGCTGAAATAAATTTTCCAAACACAATCACGATCAAATGGTAGTTTTTACGCCTTGTATTTTCACAGAGAACGTTTGTACACTTTAACCCAACGATGTCAATACTTGGATATGGCATACGCCATCAAAACTGTAGCAATGTTTTTGCATGCAAAATGTGTATCGAGAAAATATTGTCGTCCTTTTTTGTCTTACAGTAATAGCATATACTACTTTCTCTTTCACTCATTTTACGCTTTCAATGCATATTTTACGTAATCAATGCATTAAACACGTCCGATTGTCACCGCGTCCTAAGGCACACTGCTCTCAGATGAGTGAGCTCACTCATTTCGAGGGTGACACATTTTCGCGCTGACGATTGTATGGAATAATGGAATAAAGGTTATAATTCTATGCTTTAAATATTAACGCTCCGATACATTTTTATTTGCAAGGTTTTTGTACTTTTTATGTAAGTAATTTAAAAATTATGTTCGGCGTCGACTCTTTTTTGACAAGCTGTACATTAGTCATGGGCATAGACAAAATAATATATGCCCCTCTTTTGTCATGGGACATTGGCCAACGTGAAAAGGCCGCATAAAACTTACATTCTGTGAGTTCAGTTGGAGTTAACAATACAAAAGTTATAATCGTGTGTAACTTTTTAACACACATAAAATGAAATCATTCTCCACAGCTCTACCGTACAAAAATATATCCGTATACTGCCGCTGTGTGTGTATCACGACTCGGTATAAAAGAGTATGTACGCGGCGCTGGATTTCACTTCGCTCGGGGGTATCTCTGTCACGACATGGTCGTCAAACTTGTGCCATCTGGAAATATAAAAAAACTATGTAGTGTTGATATGATTATTTTTTATATCTAAGTAAAAAGAACATATTATATTATACTAGATGTTCCGCGCGCCTTCGCCCGCGTAAATTAGGAATTTCACGGAAGCCGTACATTATTCCGCAAAAAATAGCCTATGTCCCTTCACGTGGTCTATTCTTCATGTGTGCCAAAAAGCATAAAAATTGCTACAGTAGTATTAAAGATAATAAGCAATTTCATTATTAATATTATAAGATAATTTTCTCCGTTTTATTCCAGAGTTATCTCTGCTTTTTCGCTCCTATTAGTCTTAGAGTGATAATACATTTAGCCTATATAGCCTTCCTCGATAATTGAGCTATCTAACAATGAAAGAATTTTTCAAATCGGACCAGTAGTTCCTGAGATTAGCGCGTTCAAACAAACAAACTCTTCCGCTTTATAATAAAGTATAGAAAAGGCGCATTGTAATGATTTCACCTTATTCAATATTTACTAATATATAAAATACTCGTGTCACAGTGTTTGTGCACGAACTCCTCCAAAACGGCTCAACCGATTTTAATGAAATTTTGTATGTTCTATCAAGGAAGTTGATTCCTTAATCCTAGGCAAATGGGGGACCTACGTAGATTGGTCGCGTTATGGCAAACCCAGCCTGATCAAAATTGACATTAAATTGACATAGTCCACTGACATCCATTATACAAGTACGCTGGACTAATGATACCCAGCTGTATTTTGTGCCTATTTGAAGCGGAACCAGCTCCCCCAATGCGAGGGAAGAGAACTAAATCAACAAAACTTGGTTGACTACGGTACCCTAAAACGGAAACCTAACCAGCTGTTTTTTTTTTGTATATTTGTAGGCTAATAGTTACATAATTTAAGAGTAGCATTGTCCTACAAATAGAACAATCCATATTTTAGGACCATCAAATCAAAGTATGAAATCTTTTCTATCTCTGTTAGCTACCACTTTCAAGATTTTTCGCAAATAAAAAAGTTGTTTGTCTAATCAAAATGAAGCTACTCACAAAAAATTAGCTGTTAGTAATCAAAAAAAAATTGTTCTAGGGCTCCCGTACTTATATTATAACGCCTGAAATTTGACTGAGCTAATCTCAAATATGCCAAAATGTACTCACTTTCCAAATTCACTGCTTTTGCAGTATGCGGTATAATGGCCCCCTTCCATCGAACCGTAATGGTTTGACACAGCGTATAAATTGTAAAAAGACGGGTTATCAGACGACTGCAGCGAGAACTGCCTCATGTCTAGGTCTTCTAGGGGAAAATCGATGTATGTCTGCTTTTTTCTGTATGTATTACACATATACTCCTTGGGATCGACGTAGAATCTCTTGAAATGGATGACTAGCACCGGCGGAAGACGGGATATGTCGAGCTTTTTGACCGCATCGCGCTTCTCTTTGCAGTTGGGGCAATTCCAGCCCGGTATCGTCTCGCCGTTCAAGTAGAGATTGAGACAATCCTGAAATAGTGACAGATAATATTAGATACAGATTAGTACAATCAAAGACTAAGGAAATATTGTATTTACTGGTCTATATGGACTATAGTGCAGTAATAAAATACTAGTACAAAAGATCATTGTAGGCTGTTAATAATGTAATCAAAAATCTACACTGCGCTTACAGAGTACCGATTGAATCTCTCGAAGCTTCCCGTATGTCAGCAGCGGGACGGGGCGTACCAAGTCCACGTGTAGAGATAAACTACGATAACATGGCGCGCCCCTCCTAATTACTGTTTCAATGTGTGTAGTCACATCCTTATGAAAGAGTTTGTATGTAGTTGTAACAATCAACCAGTACTAGTTACAGTTTTATACGTGGGAGTCATGCTTCGGCACGAATGGGCCGGCTCGAGAAATACCACGTTCCCACAGAAAACCGGCGTGAAACAGCGCTTGCGCTGTGTTTCGCCGAGTGAGTGAGTTTACCGGAGGCCCAATCCCCTACCCTATTCCCTTCCTTTCCCTCCCCTATTCCCTTCTCTTCCCATCCCTACCCTCCCCTATTTCCCTATTCCCTCTTAAAAGGCCGGCAACGCACCTGCAGCTCTTCTGATGCTGCCAGTGTCCATGGGCGACGGAAGTTGCTTTCCATCAGGTGACCCGTTTGCTCGTTTGCCCCCTTATTTCATAAAAAAAAGTACTCGTAATATTTCACTTAATGTCACTTATTACCAAGATTTGTTGGTTTATTACCAAGTGAAAAGTTTCTTTTCTTTCTTATACGTACTGCGAGCATGCATATACGCCCGTGGCGTGTATGTCGTGCGTGTAAGTACTGCAAGCGAGCATACACGTACACGCGAGCGTGCTAAACTATGACTCCTTCTCCAACCAGGTTGGAGAAGGAGTCGTAGGTGACGGAGGCGGCGGCGCAGACCGTGCAGCGGACGGTGGACCGATTCTGCCCTTAGCCCGCGAGCGTGCATGTACGTTACAGCGTGCGTATACGTACCGCGAGCGTGCAGCGCGGCGCGCGCGGCGGCAGCTCCAGCGACAGGTTGGAGAAGGAGTCGTAGGTGACGGAGGCGGCGGCGCAGACCGTGCAGCGGACGGTGGACCGCATCTGCCCGTAGAACAGCCGCAGCACGAGGCTCTCGCGCGCCCGCGTGTACTCCACCCACGCGCGCTCCGCAGGGCTCAGCAACTCCTGAAAATATAATCATATTATACTTAAAATGATCCGGCGAACTTCGTATCACTTCTCTCCTAATATAAACCTTTCCTGCAGTGCAATTCAGGATTCCCGTAAGCCGTTCCACACGGTTTCGGAAACTTTACCGTGCAGTCATCGGTCAATGTCTAGCGCGGCGAGCGTTTATTGGATATCGCGCGATGAACTTTCCGAATCCGAGGCGAATTACGCATTGTGAATCAGTGCCCTGGGCTTCCACGAACATTTAAACACTAAAATTAGCCAAAGCGGTTAAGCCACTCTCGTGTTTTAGCGACACTAACAAAATTTAGAATTCATTTCTATTTCGACGACCTCTGTGGCTTAGTTGGTGGGCTGCCGGCTGTTGGTAGCTCAAGCCGGGGGTCGCGGGTTCGAATCCCGCCGACGGAACAAAAAGTTTTCAAAGTGTTTGGGTCATGGATGTGTATTAAATATGTGTATAATATAATAAAAGTCTTAAATATATGTATAGTATAAAAGTATTAAATATATTTCCGTCGTCTGGTACCCGTAACACAAGTCCATTAGGTACTTACCACGGGGCCAGACTGACGTGGTGTGAAGCGTCCATAGATATTATTATTATTTATATAGATTATTATCGACGACCTCTGGTGGCTTAATCGGTGAACGCGTCGGCAACTGGAGATCGCGGGTTCGGATCTCGCAGAGAGAACGTCTTACGTCGTTTATGAACCGATTTTGATGATTATTTTTGTGTTGGAAATACTGTTTAGTCTTTTCTAATTAGTAAGGCTGGCTCAGACGATGGAAGCACACCAGCCCGGCAGGCCAGCCGCCCAGCAGTGGGACAGCATAGGCTAGTAAGGCTGGCTACCTTGTTGGGTGGTTTGATGGTGAACTGAAGGTCCAGGTGGAGCCAGTCCATGAGGATGGTGAGGAACTCGTGCGAGTCCTGCTGCTCGCTGCCCCGGAACGCGCGCTGGTGTTTGCCCACCTCGTTCTGCGAATTTAAACGTTATTGTGAGTGATTTATGTTTGGGAATTGGCAGCTTTGTTCTGGTGAGATAGACTTTATTCGTCAGCAGAGGCGCAGCCCTCGTTCGGAGGTCCTCGGCCACCCCTAAAGGTGTCCTTGGGTCTATGTGTGTGCGTCTCGTTTGTGTCAGTCCAAGTGTCTACTGTCTACCGTTTATACAGGGTGTAACAAAAATAAGTGATAATACTTTAGGGTGTGTACGTGTTCCTTGTAGAGAGTTCACTGTGTAAGTAGCAACGCTGAAAGATGAAATTTTTTTTTTCACTTTTGTATGGGCAAGGGCCCGAGCGTCACGAGTTTCCCCATACAAGTGAAAAAAAAATTTCGTCTTTCAGTGCTGCTACTTTCACAGTGAACTCTCTGTAGGGGCTACCCCTACAACGCTGTGGAAGGGAAAAAGATTGGGGAGTTACCTGGTGGTTTCTTGAGCTGAAGAGATGGGCGGAGGTGCTGATGGTGCTGAATGTAGTCACAACACTGTCACCTTTGTCTTTATTATCACGGATTAGTTCGCGTACGATGGGCCGATCGGCTACCGGTAGATTTCGTATTTCGTATTTAACGTACTGCGCGACGCAAGGGCGTAGAGTGGACTGCGTCACTGTCAATACCGACCGTTGCCGATGACAGCCGATCTATATCCGTCCCGCTTTGGCGGGAACACTCTCTACAAGGAACACGTACACACCCTAAAGTATTATCACTTATTTTTGTTACACCCTGTATAGCCGTGCAACCGTAAAGTTGTGTTTGTGTGTATGTGTCACTGTCAGTGTGTCAGGTGTCTGCAGTCTCCACACCGGTGTCACTCACCCGGAGGTCCTTGGCGGCAATGAACCTGTACTGTCCGGACCACAGCGCGCGCACCACCGCCGCCAGCTCCTCGGCTATAGCACCGCGCGTGCTGTGCGATCTGACAACAATGTTATTACAACCGTTTGATATACCATGCGAACATATATCACTTAGGGCCTGTTTCACCACTTCCTGATAAAGTGCCGGATAGGCTATCCACAACTTTTTTGACAGATTCTCCATACTCTATCTGTCAAGTTAAGTGGTGGATAGCCTATCCGGCAATTATCAGGAAGTGGTGAATTAGGCCCTTAGGCCATCATACATTATCATTAGCAGCTTTGTTGCTAATAATAAAAAAGAGCATGTCAGAAGTGAAACTTCTGTCCAAAATAGCGATGGCGTCGTGACGTCGCGTTCACAGTCAACGCGCCTGAGGAAGTGTCTTAACTCTAAACACACTATGCCGAATTTCCGCGGCGGAAGTTCGGCTTGATTCCGCCTGCAATGTATTTTAAATTACCGATGATACACTATGCCGAAATTCCTATCGAAATCTTAATCACACGAGACCCATAATTATATGATATTTTTATCATTCTAAAAGCCCCCCTCTATATTGTCGTGTTGGTTTTCTTACAATCGTGTATAGACTCATCCTAGGTTACATTATGTGTATTCGTATCCCCCCCCCTCAAATTTCAAGCCACGTCCACTCACCTGTTAATATACTCCAGGTACTTCCCATTGCAGAAGTAGGAGACGAGTATATTCGTGTTGTTCAGGCACTGTATAATCGAGTTCATATAGCAGGTGTTGCCCAGGTTCTTGAGACCCGTCAGCCCGCGGCCCTGGCAAATGAGAAAGATATAGATAGATAGATATAAATCTTTGTTGCTCACAGATAAGCCCTGGCAAATGAGAAAGATATAGATGTACATAGATATAACTCTTTGTTGCTCACAAATAGGCCCTGGCAAATGAGAAAAAGATAGATAGATATAACTCTTTGTTGCTCACAAATAGGCCCTTGCAAATGAGAAAGATATAGATACATAGATATAACTCTTTGTTGCTCACAAATAGCCCCTGGCAAATAAGAAAGATATAGATACATAGATATAACTCTTTGTTGCTCACAAATAGGCCCTGGCAAATAAGAAAGATATAGATAGATAGATATAACTCTTTGTTGCTCACAAATACGCCCTGGCAAATAAGAAAGATATAGATAGATATAACTCTTTGTTACTCACAAATAGGTACTCTAGTTAACAGTAAAATGTGGGCAAGGGCGGCCTTATCGCTATAAGCGATCTCTTCCAGGCAACCCTGCCGCCTGCGGTTATGAAGATGAGACTAAGGGCCTGTTTCACCACTTCCTGATAAGTTCCGGATAGGCTATCCACCACTTAACTTGACAAATAAAATATGGAGAATCTGTCAAAAAAGTTGTGGATAGCCTATCCGGCACTTTATCAGGAAGTGGTGAAACAGGCCCTAAGGAACACAAAAATAATAACCCAAGAGCCAGCGACAGCCAGTCATTCATTTTATAAAAGCTGAAAGTTTACCTACCTGTTTATGGCCCCTAATATATTCTTATAGGTAAGAACCGACAACTATGGAGTTTCGGTCGCGGGTATTTTAGGAGGTATCCAGTTCTGAAGTTCTACCTGCCCTTCGATAAAGAGTATAAGTTTTTAGCTTATATTCTTGGAGGTAACTGTAGGAATCTTGTCTACGACTGCCGGACATTTTTAACAGTCGCTACACACTGCCAGACACCCTAAAACTTTCTTATAATATTAGATATTCCTACAGTTACCCCGAAGCCAAAGCATATGGCATGCTTTGGCATGGGTTTTGGGTAGATTTGAATACAACTGACATATTACAAACAAAATGATTGCGCTTGATTTGACGACGCGTACCACGCCCCCATAAATCTGTGCTTGGGACTTGACAGGCATGGAGCAGTTCCTAAACTGTTTTTATTGCAACGCGCTGATACTCATTTTCATCAACTGCACCCTAAGCTAGGGGTCAATTCAGACCGCAACGCGACCCGTAAATGCATTTCTAAATTTGTATGGATGTGACAGATTTGCAAGACGTCTCACACAATTGCAATCTGTCAATTCAGTACAAATTTAGAAATGCATCTACGCGTCGCGTTGCGGTCTATACTGACTCTTTACTCCTAAGAGCGGGCTGTGCAATTTTGCTGTGTTTTCTAATAAGTATTACGATTCCGGAAGACGATTGACTCAAATGAAATTGAGAGTTATTTAATCATTGTATATTTATCTGATATTTAGCTAACGGAAAACACGATTCACTTATTTTGACTCGATAGTTTTATTTTTCGAAATTATGAATCTTTTTGGGCATTTCAATAAATATCTGTTACACTTATTGAGTTACTATCATTAAATAACTTGCACAACTACAATCACACACTTTATAAAATAATAGCTAAAGGAAATATTAGTATTGTATTTAGTTTTTAAGTAATCATCAAAAACAGTTTTGGGACTCACGACCTTTACTTTCGTGCTATAATGCGGGAACCGTTGTTACGCGATATTGTTCACTATTAGCTGCAGCCTAAAGCACATTGCCCGGGAGCACGATTCATGGAATTATTGTATCACCATTGGAGGATAGCGTTGTGTGTAGGCGGGGCTAGCGTTTTCACAGTAGGCTCTTAAGGATTCACGAGCGATCCATATGGATCTCGCTCCATTGGCTCTTTTTATAACATTTCGGATGTAGCTTCTACTAGTTGTGGGAGAAAAAGCGACTTAGATTAGTCTTGGACCTGTGTAACCGCACATTTTGAGTAATGTGTCTTTAAAATCCGGGCGAACCTTAGCCCAAATTTCACCAACGTCTGTTAGTATTAACAGCTCGTTAAAATGTCATGTCTTCTCTTTCATTCATAAGAAAAACGAAAGAGGTAACGTGATACTAATTCAAGCGTTAACTTTAACAGTCGTTGGTGAAATAGGGGCTTAGTCTCCCAGGCTCTTACATAATACAGCTACGTACGATGCATGTTTAAAACGACCGAGGCATACCGCGTACGATGTAATCCTGTTAAAGTGATGTAATTAGTGTTAGGGACACATCAGTTTATGTGATTAGCAACGAGCGGGCGGAGCGTAACACGCAGTTAATGGTAAGTGTAAATGTAACGGCCCCACTCAGAGTGATGATTAAACTTCAACATAATGAAGAGTTTGATAATGTATGGGGCTTATGTCAAATTCTCAATTTAATTACAGTTTACTAATTAATATTCGTCTCTGAGTGCGGTAGTGAGTTGACCATCGAAATATCGAGAGAGAGAGAGAGAGAGAGCGAGAGAGCCGATGACATTGGTCCACCTCATAAAGTTAATATACCTAGCGGAATAGAGAAACAAAGACCTGAGCAAGAGATATGTCACTATCAGTAACACTGCATGGTAAAAAGAGACGTGTGATACATGACAGCAGCACTCTTTTTTTGACGTCCAGTCGGCACGTGCCACAACGTTAACAATTTAATCTCATAGAATTCATGTTCAATCATGCTTGTGTAAGTGTATACGTAAACATATTTTTACACACAGATGAAACCAATTTTGGTTTCGTTTGACAGCTCGAGATTGTTGCTCTATTCCGCTAGGTATATTAACTTTATGGTCCACCTGTATAGCAAGGATCGACAGCGGAAACCAATCATGAAACCACGATAATATGAAAAAAAAAAACAAACTTCTGCAGACAGTATTTCATTATCATGGGATCTGTGCAGTATCCTGTTTCAAACAAAAAAAAGAATCATCAAAATCGGTTCACAAACGGCGAAGTTATTCGCGAACAAATGGAAGGTTCCATGAGCCTTTTATTGTTTTTTTTTGCTTACTTTTCAGGAGTGGTCAAGAGACTCAAGACTTTTAGTATGTTTATCTCCTAACTAGTCTAAATAAAGGGCTTATAATTAACTGATCACCAGAAATAGTAACATTTCACAGACAAAAATAGTAAACGATCACCAAAATACAGACCACCACCATTTTAATGTAAAATGATAACCAAAGATTTAACATCTCGCTATCCTATTTATGGAAAATGACTCCAAATAAATCATTGTTAAAACAAAAATAGTAAACGATCACCAAAATTAGTAATTGATAACCAACATTATACTAGCATTTTCATGTAAAATTACAACCAAAGTATTTTCATTTTGCTATCCTATTAAAGGAAATGAAATAATAAATAATAAAAACCACATTTGAACTACATTTTAATTTAAAATGAGAATCAAAATAATTACATCTCGTTATTTGATTATTATCGTAAATAAATAATAATAATAATATAATGATAACGGGACTCAAGGTATCTCCATACCAAATTTCAGCAAAATCGGTTCAGTGGTTTGGGCGTGAAGAGGTTACAGATAGACAGACACACTTTCGCATTTATAATATTAGTATGTATAACTCTCATCATCCATGCTAATATTTTAAATTGGAAAAGGTAGGTGTCCGTCTGTTATCTCTTCAGGTCCAAACTGCTGAACATAACATAATATGATTATGGAGTTAAGTATTATACTTTTTTTGTTAATATGCTTACATTTTTTTGTCAATCGTAGTGATTTATTTGGACAGAAATATCGCATTGATTTGCTCACAAGGATTTGGTGATCATTTACTATATTTGGTGATCATTTACTATATTTGGCGTTCGATTACAATAGGTTTATATATAGGGTATTATTAATTGCAATAGGGTATTGCAATTTTAGACTTTCTTTTTTTGGTGTTAAGTATCTTTTTTTGGTAAACAAGTTTAGGGTATCGGAGCATTTTTTGGTGGTCATTATATATTTTGTTTCCTAAATAAAGTTACTAAGTCAAAGTTTCTGCTTTCGACTTTTCCATTCACAATTATTATTATTCGTTGACTAATACTTGACTTGTTACTAAAATGTATTCAGTGACTTGACTTAAAAGAAATTTAGAGCTGATATCTGTCTGGGCCACCGTCATCGGAATCCGCATACCGGGGTAGGCATTGAATATGTGAGTGGAAGAACACGATATGTAACAGTAAAAAAAAATGCAGTTTTTTTTGCATAAATGTAGGCTTTAGGGACGGAAAAATGATTTGAAATAAAAAACAAACTGCGGGGCTAAAATGGTAACGTTTTGCAATTCCTCCAGAAAATGAATTGTTAAAACTGTCAAACTGACAAATGTCAAATTAGTACAAATTGTGCAAATTACTAGACATATGAATTGCAAGGAGAGTGATTTTTAAAAAGCGAATCATAATAATGATTTATTTTTTAAAAATCACTCTTACAATTCATATGTCTAGTAATTTATTTGCACAATTTGTACTAGTTTGACATTTGTCAGTTTGACAGTTTTGACAATTCATTTTCTAGAGGAATTGCAAAACATTACCATTTTAGCCCCCCTGTACATTTTATGTGTAGCCAGGTGATGAAGTAGACAAGACGTCACAAGGTTTGTTCGAATTATAAGGGAAAACAAACATGTTACAAAATGTTAGTTATCGTGTTCATCCACTCACGTCTTCAATACTCTAGAACAATACTCTAGAACAGCTATCCCCAACCCGCGGCCCGCCGCGCCGCGCTGGGACTTTATTTGTGGCCCGCGTGATGTTAAACCATTTTGAGATTCACGCCCACCGGCAAAATAATGTAGTCATCGTGAAAGTCGGGATTTTTTTTTCACTTTTAAATCGGTAATTTTGAAGAATGTTATTTTTTAAACCTAAAAATTTTTGTTGCGGCCCGCCCCAAAACATGTTTGTGGCCCGCATGAAAAAAAGGTTGGGGTCCACTGCTCTAGAAACATAATTCTGGCGCAGTCAGTTAAACTGTCTATGTTTTACAATGAAAATGTCAAGGATACTATAATCCCTTTATAGTCGTTCTTGACCCCCGTGGGCCGTGCGTGTACTGTAAATATTCATGTGCTGAATAAATGATGTTCCCTGGTGTACACTTTGTTTTTAGCCAACATTAAAAAAGGAGGAGGTTCTATTGACACCGAAATGAAGAGCGACGCTGCATTTTTATTATAGCCATAAATTGAACTTTATTTACTAAGAAATTTTGGGGACATTACGAGAATTTTAGCTGCGTTCAGTTCTGTCTGCGCTGACTGCTGACACTAAGTGCCTGTCCAGATGAGGCGTTTTACGCGCTAAGTCCATACGCGCGTTTCTATTTCTATTGCATCTAGATACCGCGTTTTACGCGCGTTTTTACGCTACAAACATGGACTCGAAGTTATCGCGCTCCAATCAAATACGTCCATTCGCAACGGACTCGCGCGTAGTTCTGGACGCTGCAATGGCACCCAAGTATCTGAACTCGCGCGTTAGATGACGCCCGCAACTCCGTTGCGCCAAAACACGTTTATCGCTCGGGAACCGTACATTTTTCCGGGACAGACGGACAGACAGACAGACGGACAGACAGACAGACACTCTTTCGCATTTATAATATTAGTATGGAAGTATGTATTAGTATGGATTATGTATGGATTTTGTATACCGTGCGGTCAATTGGTACAATGTTTTCGTGGTATGTATACTCACACGTTTGAACGAGCACAGCGGGTGTGTGGGTTTCAGTCGCACCTTCACCTTCAGCACCATCACCGCCAGCGGTATACATTTCTGCTCGTGGCGCACAATGGTTGCCTCTTACGTCTCGAGTATCCGGACTTTGCGATTTCTCGAGTTTCCGGACTTTGCGCTATCTCGATATTCCGGAATTTACACTATCTCGAGATTCCGGACTTTACCCTATCTTGTGATTCCTTTGTGATATCTCGACTTTCCGGACTTGACACTATCTCGATATTGCGGACTTTACTCTATCTCGATATTCCGAGCTTTACACTATTTCGAGTTTTCGGACTTGGAGCTATCTCGATATTCCGAACTTTAGCCTCTTACCACTCTCGAGATCCCGGACTTTGGAGCTATGTCGAGTTTCCGGATTTTACACTATCTCGTGATTCAGAATTTGTAAATTAAGCTCTGAACTTTATTGGAGCGATTTGGTAAGGTTTTGAAGATTTTTGCAGCTTTATGACTCGCTATCTTGATATTACGGACTACTAACCCAAGGCACTAGGAATTTTATGGAGCGTTATCGCAATCTCGAAATTTTCGAAATAGATGTTTCGAACTTCTACCAATATTGTACGAGACTTCTATTCCGGACTTGATATGCTATCTCGAGATAACTATATCTATATCTATAATACAGCAATATCAAATTATCCCAAAGATGTCCAGGTATATTCAGCCCAAATTATACAAAAGTCTGCGCTTATATTCACATTGCTCTACAAATTTTACAGACTTCTATCCCAAAAGCGATGTTTTAAGGTTTGTTAGTTGTTACTATTATTACAGGCAATGAAGCCTCCTCTTGACAAATCTCTAAGCGCGACTTAAGTGGAAATTTTTACTTGAATTTCGTAGCTTTCTTTCTTTCCTTTTATTCACGTGGTCTTATACTTGGAAAGGGGGAAACACAACACTAATATCACTAGGAGGTATAATATGAAGAACGTAGCCAAAAACGAAGGAACTGCTACATACAACATGCCTTCAAACACTACTCAAAAATGAACTTTAGTCAGAGAAATATTCAGTTCAGAATTCTTTAAAAAACGAAATTAAAAAATTGTTGCTCGCACTTATTTAAAATTGCAGGTTAATTTAGTTTTTATGGTCTCAATTATATGTGTTAGTTTGTTTTAAAGTTTTTTAAGCGTATATTTCGCTCGTCGTACTTCGGTCGAGGTAAAAGACAGACTGGTGGTTGTTTATATTTTACGCACAAGGGAGGATTACTAGGGTTGTCGCTACGCGATAATTTGTTCTAGCTAGTTCTAAATTGAAGACATGAGTGGTTGAAGAGGGAACTATAAATTTAAAAACTGTCGTTTTTATTGCATAAATGCAGTAATAGGTTCCCTAGATTTTTTTATTACTATCAAGATTCAAGCTAAGTTTTCGTGAGTAGCTTCATTTTGATAAGACGAACAACAATTTCCTCTGCGAAAATTCTCGAAAGTGGTAAGTAACAGAGATAGAAAGGATTTAATACTTCGATTTGATGGTCCTACAATAATATGGTAAGTTCTGTTTGTAGGACAATGTTACTCTTAAATTATGTAACTATTAACTTATCAATATACAAAAAAATCTGCTGGTTAGGGTTGCGTAGTCAACGAGGACTTGTAGTAATAAAAAAAAAATGTTCTAGGGAATCTTTTGAAATCAAAAAATGTGGATTCTATTGTTACGTGCTAGGGTTCGAAGGATTTGGAGAAAAAGACCTGCTGACTCTTAAAAAGACTTTACTAGCTCACACAATTCACTAAGTCCAAACACTAAGCACTAAGTCCAAACACTAAGCACTAAGTCTAAACACTAAGCACTATTGATCACTTGTTTTCGCTCCGAAGTCGCCTCGAGGATCGCTCAGATAAAACTGAATTGCCGGGCCGTCTACCTGCGGCTATTTATATGGCGAGACGAATTCCAGAAAGTTCCGATTCATGTAAACAAGTAAACAAGTAAACAAGTGTGGGAACTTTCTAGCAAATACGCGTAAGTAAACATACACATAACGCCATCTAGTAATAAGTAGGGGATTTATGTTTTCTGTGTTTCCCTGATCAGTTTCGCCGGTTTGACGCTAGATGGCACTACGTGTCCGTATCCGTAAGACCACTCCCCTCTTAGAGGTGCTCGTCCCGAGCATCGTTATTACTGCCATGGTAACGCGCCAGACGGTCTATGTGTACCACTTTGAATGTCCCTCTTGGTTGCTTTTGAATCCTGTAAGTCACATCATTCAATCGGGTAACCACTTTGTATGGACCGTCCCACTTGGTCTGCAACTTTGGAGATTTCCCTTTTCGGCGAGTTGGGTTATGCAGCCACACCAGTGACCCTTCTTCGAAGCCGCTCGTGTTCGATTTCCGGTCGTATCTGGTCTTCATGTTCTCACTTGACTGTAACCCATTTTCCCGAACCATGGCGTGTATATAGCGCATCTTTTCCCTTAAATCGCAGACATAGTCTTGTACGGTCTTTGGTTCCCCCGGTGACCCTCCTGTCAAGAGGTCTACTGGTACTCGTAGTTCTCTACCGTAATTGACATACGCCGGGGTAGCTTTTATGCTCTCATGCTCGGCGGTACGGTACGAGAGAAGGAAGAGTGGTATATACTTGTCCCAATCTTTTTGTCTGTCATCTACCAATTTCGCCAAATGTCTCTCAAGGGTCTGGTTAAATCTCTCAACCATTCCATCAGACTGTGGATGGTACGCGGTGGTCCTCGTCTTATGCATTCCCAAAATTCTGCACACTTCCTGGAAGACCTGCGATTCGAAATTCCTGCCTTGATCAGAATGGATTTCCAGAGGTACACCAAAGCGAGATATCACTTCTTCGACTAACTTAGAAGCGACTGTTGTAGCTTCTTGGTTTGGTATGGCGAACACTTCGGGCCATTTGGTGAAGTAGTCCATGACGACCATAAAATACTTGTTTCCCGATTCCGTTACGGGAAATGGCCCAGCTACGTCAACTGCAATTCGTTCCCACGGTGCGCCAACGTTATACAGCCGCAGGTTCCCACGGCTCCTGGTCTGTGGTCCCTTCACTGCAGCGCAAGTAGTGCATTTGCGGCACCAATCCTGTACATCATCTCGACAATGCAACCAGTAGAATCGTTCTCGCACTTTTGTTAACGTTCTCTTTACACCTAAATGACCTCCTGATACGCCATCGTGTATTTCACGGAGAACATCTGGTACTCTCTTTCTCGGGACAACTATCTGAAGGTGGAACTCTCTGCCGTTAGTCTTCTCCCATTTCCGGTAGAGTATTCCATTCTGAAGAATCAGACTGTCCCATTGCGCCCAGTACGCCTTAGTAACAGCGCCAGTGGATGCAACCTCACTCCAGATTGGTTTCACGTCACCCCGTTTCTTCCATGTGATGATGTGCCGAAGGTCGTCATCTCTTTCTTGAGCCTCCCTCATAGCATCATTCTCCCATGGACCCAAAGGACTTGTTTTCGTTAACTTTAATGTTACTTCATTAGATTCCTGCTTAACACAGTGTTTGCAGTCTTCTGAACACGGCCTTCGTGAAAGTGCGTCGGCATTCCCATGCGCCTTTCCGCTGCGGTGTTCCGTCTTGAAGTCATACTCCTGGAGCTGTTCAATCCATCGCGCTACTTGACCTTCTGGGTTCTTGAATTGCAGTAGCCACTGTAAGGCTGCGTGATCAGTTCGCAGTAAAAACTGTCTGCCGATGAGATATTTACTGAAATGTTGTAGCGTCTTTACAACAGCCAAGAGTTCTCTTCTTGTTACACAGTAGTTTCTCTCTGGCTTAGATAAAGATTTGCTGAAATATGCAATTACAACTTCTCTTTCGCCCTGTTTTTGAGATAACACCCCTCCAATGGCCGTGTTGCTTGCGTCAGTGTCGACTATAAACTGACCTTCAGGTTGTGGATACCCCAGGATTGGTGTTTCACACAGATGTTTCTTCAATTTCTGAAAAGAATCTTCAGAAGTCTCGTCCCAAATAAACTGTCGTTTATCTTCTGTCAGCCGATGTAATGGCTTGGCCATCTCTGAGAATCCCTTAACAAAACGCCTGTAGTAGGAGCATAGGCCGAGAAATGCCCGCACTTCGGTTTTGTTCTTAGGGGTTGGCCAATTTTGAACTGCTTCCAGTTTCTCCGGGTCCGTCTGGATTCCATCACTGGAGATAACATGGCCGAGATAATTTACCTTACTCCTGAATAAACGACACTTTTTCGGATTCAACTTTAACTTGGCCCCCTCTATTTTGGCGAAAACTCGTTCTAAGTTTCGCAAATGGTCCTCGAAGTCGCGGCCAACAATGATGACGTCGTCCAAGTAGACTAAGCAAGCCTCTCCAACTAAGCCTGCCAGTACACACTCCATGAGTCGCTCAAATGTGGCAGGTGCGTTGCACAATCCAAAGGGCATGACGTTAAACTGCCATAAACCTTTACCGGTGGAGAAAGCTGTCTTCTCCTTGTCTTTTGGATGAATTTCCACCTGCCAGTATCCAGATTTCAGGTCCAAGGTCGAGAACAATTTCGTGCCACTCAAGGTATCCAGAGTGTCGTCGATTCGAGGTAATGGATAGCTGTCCTTCTTAGTGACATCATTGAGACGCCTGTAGTCCACACAAAATCTTGTGCTGCCATCTTTCTTCTTCACTAACACAACAGGTGAGCACCACGGACTTGCAGACGGTTCAATAATCTTATGCCTTCTCATGTCCTCCAAAAGGCCTTCAACTTCTTTTTCCTTTGCAATGGGTATCCGTCTTGCTCGTTGACGAATTGGATTCTCGCTTCCGGTATCTATCCTGTGCTGAACCATCGACGTCCTTCCAAGGTCGCCTTCCTGACTGGAGAAGATATTCGCGTGGCGTTGTAAAAACTTCTTAGCTTTCATGCACTGCGAATAAGTCAGATTACTCTTGCAGTCATCGAGTAGCTCGGTCACTATTCCGTAGTTGCTGCTGTCTGCTGAGTCTGAGCCTGTTATCGAACTACACTTTCTCATCCAGACAACTTCCTCGCACTTTCCAATGACGTCACCTTTGTTCAAGCAAATCTCGCGATCACCAAGATTCAAAACCCTGACCACAGCGTTACTGCTTCCACTAACAAGGGTTCTCGCCGTCATCAGTTTTTGCGCTGATGTCTTGGTAGGTGTGTCTTCGATCAACACGCATCTGTTTAACTTCTTCTTTCCAGCTGGCGGTAGTTTCACCAGCACTCTAGCTTCCGCTCGTCCAGGTATAATGACTTCCTTTACACATGTGACTTTCCCGCAGGTGCCTCCAAGGATGAAAATTTCTTCTTCGCCACAATTGAAAACTCCGTCAGCGACATTAATTTTGCAGTTGTGCTTCTTCATGAAATCCAAACCCAAGATGCAATCATCCATAATCTCAGCCACGATAACGTCATGAGGGTATGAGTAACCCCCTACATTAATTGTAACTGACATTTCTCCCAGGACGGGTATTGGCTGACCGGAGGCAGTAAGAAGCCGACAGTTAATTCTCCTCTTATGTCTCCTTGCGGCTTTTACTAGATTTGGGTTCACTATCGTTCTAGAGGCTCCCGTGTCTAGAGTCATTTTGCAATCCATCCTGTTAATAGTCCCCTGAATCACAAGACTATTCCCGCTGCATGCTTGGGAGATAACAGTTATTGGGGCTTCCTCCGCATCAGCCAGTACTCGCCCCTTAGTCCTGGCTTTTATTCGTTTCCCTGATCCCGGGCAGGGGACGAAGCTCCTTGCTTCTTCAGCTCCTCTACTTGTTCCTCGAGCCTTTTCATCCTTGCCATCTGGGTCTCCTTCTGCGGGCAGTTGAGCTGAAGATGACCCCTCTCACCGCACTTGTAGCACATGGCTCCAAAACTTCTCTTCGTGGGAGCCTTGACCTCCTTAACTTCCTCAGAGACCTCGTGGATCTTATGGGTCTGTCGTATGTCGCGGCGAACAGCCTCGACCTCCAAAGCATGCGCCAATGCTTCCTTTAGCGAGGTGTGGTGACGTAGCCTCACTGCAGCTCTGACCTCTAGGTCCCTGATTCCGTCGACAAATGCTTGCACAATATTCGTGTCGATCATCTTGGAATCGGCTCCTGGGTGTGCCTTCTTGACCAGTTTTTCAATTTCCAACGCCCATTGTTGTAGTCCCTCTCCTGAGCGTTGGACTCTGTCACGAAGTTGAGCACGGAACACGTGCTCCAGGTGTCGCTCCCCGTATCTGGATTCCAGGGCCTCCACCAGATCTTGGAACCCATTTCCTGTATGTGCTTCCAGGACCGACAAAGCTTGCCCTCTGAGCGCAACAGTGAGAGCGGTCAGGCATTGTTCGTCAGTCCATCCGTTGGCAGAAGCAACCGTCTGGAATTGCTGACGATAAGCGTTCCAAGAAGTAGTACCGTCGTATGGTGGCACTTTAACTCTTGGTCCTTGTACCACTACTCCGGTAGTTCCACTAGACGTCGCGAGTCCTGTGGTTTCCAGGCGCACTTTCCACTTCTGTAGTTCTGTGAGGCCGGTTTTCACATTTTCCATATCCACTCCTAGCCCGGTAACGCGTTCTTCCATTATGTCGACATCTTTTCGAAGCTTAGTCACCGTGTCACTAACATCCTTTATTGCCAATAGCGCTTTTTCTTGGAGGTCCTTTTGTTGCTCTTGAGACTCCTGTAAGGCGCCGAGCTTGCGGTCTTGTGACTCTTGCAGAGCGCCGAGCTTGCGGTCTTGTGACTCTTGTAGAGCGCCGAGCTTGCGGTCTTGTGACTCTTGTAGAGCGCCGAGCTTGCGGTCTTGTGACTCTTGCAAAGCCTGAATTAACTCAATTATGCTTTCCAATTGAGGAGCCATTTGAGGGGTCGTAGAAACTACGGGCGTGGCAGGATGGATGGAGCTAGTCGACGGGGCCCAGTGGGCGGGGCCAGTGGGCGTGGCCTGAGTGGGCGTGGCCTGGTGGGCGGAGCCAATGGGCGTGGCCATGTCCAGAGTGGGCGGGGCCTGAGGGGCGTGGTCAGTGGGCGGGTCCCGGTGGGCGGAGCCAGTGGGCGTGGCTTCACCCGAAGTGGGTGGAGCCTGGTCAGTGGGCGGAGCCTGGTGGGCGGGGCCAGATGGTGGGGCCTGCCCCGCCGTGGGCGGAGCTTGGTCTCCAGTGGATGTGGCCTCCGCAGCCCGTCGCGCCCTTGTCCTGACACTTCCCTCGAAGTCTTCTCTCGGAGTCGATGGTACTGCGCCCTTGTCCTCACACTCCCCTTGAATTCCTCTCTCGGAGTCAATGGCAGCAGCTCGCTGCGCCCTTGTCCTGACACTCCCCTTGAAGTCCTCTCTCGGAGTCAATGGCATCTCCAAATCCCACTTCTGACACCAGTTGTTACGTGCTAGGGTTCGAAGGATTTGGAGAAAAAGACCTGCTGACTCTTAAAAAGACTTTACTAGCTCACACAATTCACTAAGTCCAAACACTAAGCACTAAGTCCAAACACTAAGCACTAAGTCTAAACACTAAGCACTATTGATCACTTGTTTTCGCTCCGAAGTCGCCTCGAGGATCGCTCAGATAAAACTGAATTGCCGGGCCGTCTACCTGCGGCTATTTATATGGCGAGACGAATTCCAGAAAGTTCCGATTCATGTAAACAAGTAAACAAGTAAACAAGTGTGGGAACTTTCTAGCAAATACGCGTAAGTAAACATACACATAACGCCATCTAGTAATAAGTAGGGGATTTATGTTTTCTGTGTTTCCCTGATCAGTTTCGCCGGTTTGACGCTAGATGGCACTACGTGTCCGTATCCGTAAGACTATGTATGGCTAAATACTGTATTAGCTAGATGATGCAGTTGGTAAGTTACAAGGATTGCTCAAATTATAAGGGAAAAAGTGAGTATGTAATCGCTCTTATGTTGAAAAATGTTACCGTACTTACCCACTTCATCCACTTATGTCTTCAATTCTAAAATCTAGGTAGTGCAGACAACATTGAGATAGACTATAGGAGATAGCCTTATATCGGTGTATAAACATGAAAAGCGTGTCAAGTTAGGTCCGAACTACTCGGTCATAACAAAGGAGTCGGTCTGCATATTTCATGTAATAAAAGTGTTAATAAAGGTTTTTAGTGAACATTTTATGCTAGATATTGTTGAGTTTTATGGTTCCGCTAAATAATAAATCATAAGAATGGCCAAAGAATGCCTCAAACACGTGGATTTGACATCCAAAGAATGCCTCAAACACGTGGATTTGACATTAAATACGTAAGTTTTGAACAACGTTTTTTGGGCTTTTCAATCGGTATTTTTGTAAGTTAAAAAGATAATTTACAAGTTTAATAATCCCTTATTCATGCTATATAAGGCATTAGTGCTAAAAATGTCACATCAAGTAATAATTTGGCTACAAAAATTGCATAGCTTTTTACGTGTGTTTAGGGATGCAAATAACTTGAACTCTAGTTTATTGATATCATGAACTAAATGACTCTCTTTTCTGGATTATAATGTGCTTCGAAATGATCGACAAATAGAAATATTCAAGAAAATACACGCACACTACTTGTATGAAAATAAGCACAAAATGGCCACGCGATGATGGGCTAAGACTCTTATCTATATTATATATAATACTTAGGGCCTGTTTCACCACTTTCTGATAAAGTGCCGAATAGGCTATTCACAACTTTTTTGACAGATTCTCCATACTTGATTTGTCAAGTTAATTGGTGGATAGCCTATTCGCCACTTATCAGAAAGTGGTGAAACAGGCCCTTAATCTGTGGCAGACAACATTACAATATTGTATTTTTTCTAATTGCAATAAGTGTTATTAGTGATATTGTATGATACAAGAATTTCAAAACTTTTATTTCACATAACTTTTTGGACAGCCCTATTTGAGCTGAATATGTTTTGTTACTTTTGTAGGACAGCTAATCTAACCTACACCAATTATTTACTGTATTCAAACAAAAATGACAATTTAATCAATAGTTAATCGTTTACAAATGTGCATTAAATTGTAAAAATTATTTATTTTAATTTTAATTCTCGACGCGACGCAAACAGGAGTATTTTGTCTCAAACAGAATTTTCAGTGCGTTCAGTGTTTTATGTGGACAAACGGGACAAACCGATATTGATATATTATTTTTATCTTTGTTACCTCTTCACGTCTAAACTATTAAACCAATTTTGATAAAAGTTGGTAGGATACTTTCAGCCTTGAAATGGACAGTACCAGTTTTTATCTCAAAAAAAAAAATTGTTTCCGCAGGTAATCACAAACAACGATGTCAATACTAATTCTATGATCACAAACGAATATCGCAGCGAAGTTACGGGCAATATATCTATGGTCTTTTCTTATCCCTTTTTCCACACCTTTCATCCAAAATTTAACGTTTTCGCGTAACATACAGCCAAACTTTCTCATTAATAATATTAGTACCAATACTAATATGAATTACAATACGACATTGACCTTCGTGATTTTCGTCCAACGTGTCTACAGTAATCTTGTTATAGTCCGAAACCGCGCGTGGGGACAAACGTGGTCACACCTCGTGCTGCTAAACATCGTGGCCTTATAGAAAAACGGCGCGATAAAAGTATTGGTAGCTCTGTTTAAACTCTTAAGGCTCGATATATAGGTATGGTCCGCGCGAATGAACGGTTCGGCCGCTACTCCGCGAGATCACCAGCAACTTTGAATAGCGGTGCATTCGCATTCGAGAATGTGAAAAATCCAACATTCGTTACATCAAAACACACAGCCAGACAGACATGTCAATATAACAGCTTTTTTCGTCGGTGGTAAGAACTGTCTCCCACGTATTTGGGACCACGTGTGTGTGGGCAATGGGCAAGTACCGTCGACACGCGACGACATTCGACACTAAGTACCCACACGTTTCAGTCACGTCTCACGAAATTACTAAAAGGCCTTCTAGACCAGCGGTCGTCAGATTTTACTGGCCAAGGGCCACACAAGATAATGTGAGTGCCAGCACCGGGCCACAGAGTATGTGAAGGGCGCTTTAAGAGCAGTTCCACACTAATGCCTTTTTTTACCTACCGAGTAAAGTGGCGAGACAGTACTCTCGGCAATTTTTTTGGTCGAGAACACTGTCTCGCCACTCTACTCGATAGGTGTAATCAGGCCCTATACAAGAACTAGATTAGCTTATTATTTTGGCATTTGTTAACTAAACATTAACTTGACATTAACGATAACCGGCCAGAATTGGCCAGTTACGTTTATCATTAAATATGGCGTTATTTTAACCATTGTGTCATGTGTAGTATAGTTGAACATTCAAATAATTTACTTTGTTGCAGGCCGCACAGATAACGGCCACTGGCCGCATGCGTGCTAACGTGGCCACAGTGGCCAGCACGGTTCTAACCACCGATCACCGTGACCTTGGTTGAGTTGGGTGAAAAATAGACCGTGTAGAAATCGGTTGACCAGACAGATTTTTGGTTGATGTCAACGGCGAAGAACTGACAAGTCGAGTCAACGTAGAACGAAAATTAAAATCGGTAAACAGACTTGGTGGAAGGCAGCCTAATAGAAAATGATTTCCGGGAACAATTAACGTTTTTATTACAGTCCCTTGAATGTTCTCTTGGCGTAGTAGCAAATATTGTAAGCAGTGTTTCATGTTAAAACAGTACTTCACGTAGCTTCTTACTTCCTATATCTTTTTTCTAATTATTTTAATCCCAAGACAGTTTTAATACGTCCCTTGAGCTCCCTGACGTCATATACTATCAAAATCGAAGTGTTTAGATACCGCTGTCGATCCTGGCTTACTAGATACATTATCATTACCGGTGCTGTCTACTCATCACGGCGCCCCAGACGGGCTGGAAGTCTCGCTGGCGCAGCCTGCCGGACGGCGCCACCTTGCTGGGCTTGGTGCTGCGGTCGAACTGCGGCGTCGGCTCCTCCTCGTCCGCCGGCACCTGCTCGTCATCATTACCGGTGCTGTCTACTCACCACGGCGCCCCAGACGGGCTGGAAGTCTCGCTGGCGCAGCCTGCCGGACAGCACCACCTTGCTGGGCTTGGTGCTGCGGTCGAACTGCGGCGTCGGCTCCTCCTCGTCCGCTGGCACCTGCTCGTCATCATTACCGGTGCTGTCTACTCACCACGGCGCCCCAGACGGGCTGGAAGTCTCGCTGGCGCAGCCTGCCGGACGGCGCCACCTTGCTGGGCTTGGTGCTGCGGTCGAACTGCGGCGTCGGCTCCTCCTCGTCCGCCGGCACCTGCTCGTCATCATTACCGGTGCTGTATACTCACCACGGCGCCCCAGACGGGCTGGAAGTCTCGCTGGCGCAGCTCGCTGGACGGCGCCACCTTGCTGGGCTTGGTGCTGCGGTCGAACTGCGGCGTCGGCTCCTCCTCGTCCGATGATACCTGACCACAATAATTAAGGCCCGCATTAATAAATGATGGTTGCCCAGCTACATGTACAGTACAGTACCCAGTAGGCCAGTACTCACAATCGTCATCCATTGTAAGCGTATGTGGCCACTCACACACTCCACAGGTTCGTTCGTATTATGGTTCGCTACAACCAGCAGTACATAATATTGCATCTCACTAAGTTCCTGAGATCAACAAGACATGTACATTGTACAACGTCTGAAGTTACGTGTCTGGTGTCACTAGGCTCCAGTCTGATCGAGCATAGCACCACGCTCGGTCGGAATATCTTTCTTTGTGGCCGTCCCTCGTATTCCACAGGGCCATATATGCGTGTTTTTGATTTCTACCATCAGGAATCGCATGTGAACACAACTCTCGAGACTACCAGAGTTAATATAATATAATCTGTATTGAATTACCTTGGCGATATTGGGCGAGGACTGTGAGCGGTTTAGTCCCGCCGAGCCGGCCGCGTCGGAGGAGCCCATGTCATCATCATGGACCTGCAAACATCAAGCTGTTACTGAGCTGTATTTAGTACGCGACTACCCCTTTTTTCCGTTGGGGAAATGCGTTTACGCGGGATGCGGGATACCCACTAAAACCGCTACGGTGTTCTCGCTTTTCCGCTTTAGAACAGATCCACGGGATACAGTACGCGACTCCCTACGATTTATCTAAAGTGTTACACCAACAAACATTCACTTTATGTACTAAATCAAGTAAAGTCACTTAAGGCGAGCAGCAACCCCATTTGGTTATTTCTCTATTCCTTTTATTTTTTTGAAAAAAAAATACATTCGCTGTAATTAATGTACAAACTCACCTACGACAAAAAAAAATTAATATCTGTGGCGTGCTTCGCACAATATAAAAAGAGGGAGAAGAAGATAGGCGGTCTTCTCCCCGTCATAAGTGACAGTCGGGTTTTTCCTTCGCTCTCTTGAACTCACGCAACCGAGCTACGAGGACGCGATTGTATATAATTCTTTAATAAGTTAGTTCCTCTACAAACTGTCAGTTCTGTACCTATGATTCCGGATCAACTGTACCTATATGTGTGTGTTGAATATACTTGGTGTTATCAACTTTCAACAAGTTTTATTTTTTCTCAGTAACTATGGTTCATTTAGTTCATCCAATGACATGTAGAGGGCCGCTTAGTAACGTCTCGCAAGTCGCAACCTGTCGCATCGCCAGTGGCGCTCAGTTTGCCGTTTGATGCAGACGACAGTTTGAATTTTTTCACTCGCTCCGAGTTCTTGTTTACATGTTTTTGTTTTGTCGTAATAGTAAGTAATTTTGATCATTTTTTATGTTTAAACTGTCTATTTTTGGTCAATATATTATAATTGACTGAGGATTTGTTGAAATTTAATTTTTCGTTACGGTTCCTTTGTAAATTTGATTAAGGTTATAAAGATATATTATGGACAAAACGACATATCCCTTGGTAGGATAAAATGACATACTATGTCATTTTACCCACTTAATTTTGCTCGTTTCTTGTGGGTATAAATAATCCATCAAAATGCCACGTAACTACAAGAGAAAGACAGAACGCCAGAGCTGGAATAAGACTTCAATGGAAAAAGCTATTGCCGCTGTCAAGAACAATCAAATGGGCTGGCTGAGAGCATCCAAAATATTTGGTGTTCCGCAAGCTACGCTGAGAAGACACTGTAATAAGCAGGACAAATCTATTGCCCCTGCTACCAAAGGTATGGGTAGATTTAGAAAGGTTTTCTCTCATGAAATGGAACGAGAATTAGTTAATCATATAAAGCTATTCGAAACAAGACTTTTTGGTTTCACTCGTAAGGAAGTACTTGAATTAGTCTATCAGTATGCAGTCATCAATAAAATTCCTCACGATATCAACAACGAATAAAAAATGGCCGGTCCAGAATGGTTAGCTGGGTTTAGACGACGAAATCCTGACATATCATTGAGAAAACTCGAAGCGACTTCTGCTGCGAGAGCTCAAGCTTTTAATAGACCACAATATATATATATATATATATATATATATATATATATATATATATATATATATATATATATATAACAAGATTCCTCCACATAGGATATATAATGTAGACGAGTCGGCACTATCAACGGTCCAAAAACCCCAGGTGTTTGCTACAACTGGGCGTAAGCAAATCGGAGCCCTAACTAGCGCTGAAAAAGGATCTCATGTGACAATTATTGTTTGTTGTATGAGTGCAACTGGAAATTTTGTCCCACCCTGTTTGATCTTTCCAAGAAAAATAATGAAGAAGGAGTTAATAGACGAAGCTCCAGCAGGTACTTTGGGCATTGCACAAGAGTCAGGTTGAATGACAACAGCTGTATTTTATAAATGGTTAGTGCATTTTCAAAGTCACGTAAAGGCTAGTGTTGATGATAAAGTGCTCTTAATAGTGGACGGACACAATATTAGCCATAAAGGACTCGAGTCATTGATATTTGCCAAAGAACATGGTATCATACTGCTGTGCTTGCCTCCACATTGCACGCAACGCATACAACCTATATGGTCCGGGTTCCGGGAGCTCAGCGGCGTGCACAGGATTTTGACACTGGGCATGCAGCGGTATCGGTTCAGTAGTTTTGGCGTGAAAACAAAACAGACAGGCAAACGGACAAAAAGAGATATTTTCGCATAAATTATAATATTAGTATTAATATAAATCAAAAACTATGTTTTCTAAACTATTAGTATAATTACGTTCTGTTATGAAGAAATAAAAAAAAACACCATCTGTTGTCACATGTTGGAACTACAATGAGAGTTCATTTCATCGATGTTACCATGGAAATAGACCAACATGTGTGCTAAGCTAAAATAAATAAAAACGCCATCTATTGTAAATTGTTACATATCAGAAATATAATGTGAATTCATTTTCATCGATATTTCCATGGAAATTAGATGGGGGAAGGTGAGGTAATATGATCCCTCAAGGTGAAATGATCCCTCTCCGTAAATCAGATATATCTAATGCCATCTATCCAAAAGCGCGTAAAACAGACATGTTTTACGCGCTTTTGCGGCGGGCGACAGCCCGCCCTCCTGCCAGTTGCCTCTCCTAGTGTCATGGCGGTACGAGCGCTCCGCGTGATTTTATAAAAAATAAATAAAAAAGTGTGGTTCAAATCTAAGGTAAGCCATTTTTTGGACTCTCATTACTTTTTACTGATTCGTGTTTATTCAAATATAGTTTTATTTATGGGTATAAATTGTAGTTAATAATATTTAAGGAATTTTAAATCACTGCACGCGGTATTTCAAGGTTATGTTTTGATCGATATATTGGAATTTGGTGTTTGGGGCAAAATGATCCCTATTTGTGTGTATAAAATGATCCCGGAATCATTTTACCCCATTAGTATTCTTTTTTACAGATCATGCCGAGAGTTTATGTACGAAAAACTAATCGCCAAAATTGTGCCGAAGAACAAATGCAAAAGGCATTAGAAGCCGTCAAAGATGGTATGCCGTACAAAACAGCAAGTAGGGAGTTTAAGGTCCCTGTTATGACCTTAAAAAGAAGAGCCAAAGGTAAAAATAAAATAGCTGTAGGTTCCACAAAAAGTTAGGTAGCAAACAAGCGATATTTAATCTCAGACAAGAACAAGAACTTGTTAGCTACTTAAAGGAGATGGAGTCTAGGATGTACGGACTGACAATACAATATGTTCTAGCTTTGGCTTACCAGCCATCCATTTTCGGGAACAAAACAAAAAGCTGGATTTGAATGGCTTCGTGGATTTAGACGGAGACATCCGGACATTACGATGCATGCCCCAGAATCGACATCTTCTGTTCGAGCACGAGCTTTTAATAAGCCTGTAGTAGATATTTTTTTTTCAACTTTAAAGAACATACAAGAAAAACATCATTTTCCACCCCATCGAACATATAACGTTGATGAGACGAGTTTATGCACTGTTCCAACTAAAAACTCGAGAGTGTTTGCACAAACAGGCCGTAAACAGGTGGCGTGAGTGACTTCAGCTGAGAGAGGTGAAACCACGACCGCAGTGGTCTGTACCTCAGCTTCTTATTTGCCTTCCTAGTGATCAATTTGATTGTGTGAAAAAATTTTTTAAGGCTATAAGCCTATAGGGCTATTTCTAAGTAGTAAGTACCTGATTAGAAAATAGTTTATTTTTCTATTGCATTTTAAAATTCATAAACCTTGGATAGAAATAAGTTTTTTTGTTTTTTTTTTAAATTTGAATAAGAGTTTATTTGTTTACCTATTGCTTGACTAGGTGTTTTGTTAATTTTGGAAAGGTTTTTATTTGTTGAAATTTATAAAAGGATTTGTTTTTATTTGTTGAAATGTATAAAAGGACATGTTTAGTTTTGTTTATTAAGTAGTAGATAATTACCTACAAGAAAAAAGATCTCTAATGAAACTAGAAGACTAAAAAAGTTATATGTATCTTGCTTTAAATATACTTAAAGAGCTAGGGCAGATTTTTAGTTAAAAGCTTTTAAAGCGTCTTAGGAACGCATAGCAACCAAAGAATAAGAGATATTCGTAAATGATTTTCAACGATTTTGTTACATTGATCTAAAGCAAGGATAAAAAGATAATATTTAAAAATAGCCCAAGTGATTTCCTTTTCCAAAATGGCCATTTTCTGCCATCCGATGTTGCCAGACTAAATAATTATTTTTTCCAATTTAAAATCAAAAAAGTTTTCTATTTGTAATCTTAATTATAGTGTTTATAATTATGATTAATGTAATTTATCCCATTATTTGTATATTTTTATGTAGGGGAGACCGGGTACGGTTGTAGCAGGGTACAGTAGTACCATCACCAATATCTCTGGAACAAATAAACGCAGCCCCTCCCCCCTCCTTCCTCCTTCCCCTCGGGGGGAAGCTATTACGTGTGCCGACTTGTCGTCAGTAGCTCGCGCGCGCGGCTAGACGCGGTCGCTTGTAACAGTGAGAAGAGGTTTCGGCACAGTCAAAGTAAGTTTTTCCCTCCAATTTTGTTGATCGTCACAGAAAATCTAACGGTGTTTTTTCAACCAACTTTATCTTGATAACTTACGTAGTTCCTAATCTTTATATTAATAATTAAACGTGTGTATTATAAGTTTATTTAAACGAGATTTCAACGTTTTTTTCCAAAATGACCTTGAGGGGACAACTGTACCAATTTTTGGGGGACGGTTGTAGTGGTACAACTGTACCCGTGTTACAATTGTCCCCAGTAGGACCTCAGGCTTTAGTCAAATTAATCTTTAGTAAAATATTTATATTTTATATTTTAAAGTATTTTGTAGCTTATTTATTTCGTATGTCCTCCACCTCCTATTACTCATAGTTTCTTTTTTGGATCAGATGCCGAGAACCAGAACCAGAAAAACTGATAGAGCATCGAAAGATGTATTTCTGTACCAACAAGCGTACGAAGAAATTCTTGCTGGTAAATCCATAAGATCTGCTGCTGAAATGTTTGGTTTATGCCACGTTTCTTTAATAAGATACAAGAACAAAAGAAAAAATTCTGAAGATGGGGTAACGGTGTCGATGGGCTACAATTCTGCAAAAAAGGTTTTTTTTGAAGACCAGGAAAAGATTATTTCAAACTATTTGCAAAGATCGGCAGATATTTACTTTGGCCTGTCGCCCAAGGAAGTACGAAGATTGGCATATGAATTAGCTGTATCTTACAATTTAAACAGACCAGCCACTTGGGATGAAAATGGAATGGCGGGACCTGACTGGTTTTCATCTTTTATGAAGCGTAACTCAGAGTTGTCAATAAGATGCGCTCAAGCTACTAGTCTATCTAGGGCTACGAGCTTCAACACAACCAACGTTAATGCCTTCTTTGACAATTTGGAGAAAGTGATGGATAGGCATATATTTGAACCAAAAGATATTTATTTAAGTACAACATGGACGAAACTGGAATAACAACCGTCCAAAAACCGGATAGAATCGTAACCAGAAAGGGTATGCGTCAAGTTGGTGCAATAACATCTGCGGAACGTGGAACCTTAGTAACAATTACAGTGGCTGTAAACGCACTCGGGAATTCGATTCCCGTCATGTTTATATTTCCCCGTTTAAGATACAGCTCACACTTTGTTCGGGATGGTCCTCTAGGATGTATCGGCGCAGGTTATTCATCTGGATGGATGCAAGAAAATGAATTTCTGATATTTTTAAACCATTTCCAAAAATACTCACGATCTTCAAAGGAGAATAAAATGCTTTTGCTCCTAGACAACCATCCGTCGCACATAACTATATCTGCACTTGACTTCTGTAAAGAACATGGAATCGTTATGTTGTCTTTCCCACCACATTGCTCTCATAAATTGCAACCTGTAGACCGCTCAGTGAATGGTCCATTAAAAAAAGCAGTCAAGTCGGCGTTGTGATGCGTGGATGAGAAGTCACCCTGGACGAACAATGACCATATATGATATTCCATCAGTTGTGGCCACAGCATATCCATTGGCTTTGACCCAAAATAATATACAGGCAGGATTTAGATGCACAGGAATATATCCATATAACAGAAACATTTTCACTGAACTCGATTTCAGCCCTTCTTTTGTCACGGATAGACCTATGCTGGAATATAATGACGTATATGCCAACGTTGACGCAGCTCAAACCAAAGAAACATCTCACACAAGCTTTATAGATCCACTGATGCCTACGGAATCCAATCAAAACTTATCAAATTTACGACTAGAGCAAGGCACCCCTTTGGATGTTTCCGCGGAAACTAGTTCCCCTGCAACAGAACCATTAGACCCTTTAGCAGGCACTGAAATATCACAAGAAATAGTACACACGACACCACCTTCAACACCTTCGTTGGGTACAGTACAGAAAAATATATATCAGGCCAAAAATATGATTTCTGAACCATCTACTAGTACAGCCACAATGGCAACGTTTTCTCCAGAAGGAATAAGACCTTTACCAAAAGCACCGCCACGGAAATCAACCAATAAAGGACGTAAGAAAAGAAAATCTGCTATACAGACTGACACACCGGAAAAAGAATCAATTAGAAAAGAATACGAAGAAATAGAGCGTAAGAAAAAAGCTAAACAAATAAAGAAATACAATGTGAATACAAAACTGAAAACAAAAACTAAATCTAAAACAAATACAAAGAAGCCAAAGACCAAGGAAAAATCTGATGATATTAATTCTAGCTCTGAAGAAGAAGATTGTCTATGCCTAGTATGTATGGAATCTTTTGGTTCTAGTAGACCAAACGAACAATGGGTACAGTGCACTTATTGTCATAACTGGGCCCACGAAGACTGTACACCACAAGAAAATTATTATATTTGCCACAATTGTGATTCGGAATGAAAACTACAAATAAGACTGATTTATTAGAGATATGGTTGTTAAAGATTTTTAAATAATAAGTTTTTTTTTATTGAAGACTGATTAATACTTAAGTAAATAAATATTTTTATGTCCTTTGTGGGGATGGTTGTACCACGAGGAATATTGTTGCACGTGATTTTTCATACAAAGTTATAATTAACAATATGGTCCATTTTTCGATAATAATAAGCATTAGACCAATTGAAATGTAACTCACAAGACTCATAGAACAATGTCTTATAATCAGTATTTTAAGCTAGATTGTTAAATACTAGGAAACTTGACTTTTATGTTTGTTGACTTAACTCATATATTTTTTGAGAATTTTGATTTGTTTTTTTTTTGCTAGGTTATTAAAGAACTTGTCTAGTAATATACTGTGATGGAAATAAATAAAACTTTCTAATTAAATCAATGAGTTTTGTTTCATGATATATCTGGTACAACTGACCCAGGGTGGGGGACAATTGTACCATCTTTTCCTTTTGGTTTAAATCTGAAATATCTCAACTTGTATCGTTTCTACACATTCAAAGATGATGCTCACTTATTGCCAAGGAAACTAAGTATCAATATACAAAAACACTTTTGCCGTGAACTCATAAATGAAGCCAGAATTAAGTGTCAAAGTTAAAATGCTACAATTATACCCGGTCTCCCCTAGATTTTATATGAAGTTCAGTATTATAATCTCTTTTTGACAATAAAAACAGAAATAGGCGCCGGCTAAAAGCCTTTCATCCAGAGCTGTCAACTGTAAAAAAAACAATAAATACATGACGTTTTTGTTTGTTTCAAAAATCACAACACTCACAGCTCGCTTGCGCCCGCGCTTGTTTGTGTTCTGTGTGTTTTCGCTGCTTTTCTCCTATTCTCTGTGTTGTTTTTGACCCGGATTGCCTTTGGACTCTTGTTACGCCTCTATTTATACGACTCGGACTGTTTATGGACTGTGATATTGCCTCTCTGTGACTTGTGCGTGCTTAAGGATTCCGATTCTGCCCCGTTTTTTGGATATTGTTGTGTACCCGGTTCAAAATGAGTGGTCGCGGTCGTGGCCACGGCCGATCCTTTCTGAGCACACGCATATTGTGTGTTAACTGCAACATATGCGTTAACACATTACGCCGTTATCGAGCCATAGATTTGGATCGCCGAGTCGTTGCTTTGCTCGCAAATTGGATCTATCCCCAAGAAGTAAGTACCTATTACAATTAATTTTATCTTTCTAATCTCATGTGGAAAGTATTTTTACTGTTGTAACCTAGGGCTAAAATCAATGATTCAATTGCTTCTATACAAAATAAACCAACCGATTTTATCATTAACCGATTTATGAATAACAAAAAAATATCACAACACGTGAAATGTATTTACTTCTGCCATTACATGATATTACCTATTACCTAATCAGTTATTTTTACTTTCAGATGAATGAGAGTGACTATATCTGCGAAGCATGCAGAGATCTTTCGATGGCCGCTGTGAACATAAACTTGCAACAAGATGTTTCTAGTCATGATGGAGAACAAGCTGGATCTTGTCAGAGAGGTCACATACATGTTTGTTTTCTGTGTGGGTGTTCAATTGCACAAAGACAAAGTGACAAGATATTAAGGGACAACCCTAATGAACTGCAGTAGTCCATAATAGATATCATCATGAATAGAGTAGCACCACGGCAGGTAAATTGATTTGACAAATGTTTTTTTTTTTTGTGTTTTTTAAATGCTTTTGCCAGATTATTCTGCAACTGCCATATAAGAATCTCTCTTAGTTTGACTTGCTGACCCAGGACAGACAGTTTGACATTTTTTCCAAAGCATAGCTGAACTCAGAACATTTATGTTACATACCTATTCAGAGAGGTATGGGTGGTGTTAAGTATATAATTTTATTTAACATAAGTATCTGCTTAGTTTATTAAAAAAAAAAAGATTGTCTATGACACATTATGTTATGTGTTCTGTGGTGTTCTCTCTGGTTCCCTCTCTTGTCAAGAATAAAAGTGTTACGTTGTGCTTAAAGAAAATCTCAGTTTCATTTACAAGAAATCCACTTAAATCATAATAATCCGAGGAAGGGAGAGACGAGGCAGTAGTAGATAAGAATGAGGAGAGTGCTAACCTCAAGGCACTGTCCGGTCTCCCAGTGGAAGAAGCTCTAAGAGAGATAGAGCAGCAAGAACAGCCCGGCAGTAGGCTGGAATCGACGGTAACGGCCCTCGTTTGTAACAGGCCACTGGCCTCCCGTGCCCTCGATTGCCGAGTTTGCCTGGTCTGCCTTGCAGCACATATCTCTGGCGAAGAACCCATCGGAAGAGAGTTAGGACAGGACGATACACCTATGCGCACCTTCGAGGAAGTAAGACGGGTATTACTCGGAGGTGGGAGGAACGGACGTGCACTGGCAATAGCAGCTGCCATACATAATAGGGAAATGCACGCCCTAAACGGTAACATTCACCTCCTGGCAGGGCAGTCCGAGAGGAGACTAGATGTGATGGAGAGACTGAGGGCAGATGCAGACAGGGGTGATAGGTTTGTATTCAGACCAACTAGGACAATGACAGATGTCTTGAGGGAAGGGGAGTCGGAGCTGCCTGCTCTCACCGTCCAAACATCAGCTATGGGTGGCTTCCAATCCACATCAACCCCCCCTACCCAGCACTGTTTCCTGGGATTTGCCAGTGACTTAATCGGAGAAGAGGGTCCGGAGACCGTACCAGTAGAGGAGGAGGCAGAGGGGGCCGAGGGTAGATCAACTGACCTAAGTTCCCAATCTGCCGGGGAAGGAGAACCGGGCCCTTCGACATCTACCCCGTCCCTTGTGAAGAAGAAGAAGCAGAGGAAGGGTATCTATAAGAAAGTCAAGGAATTTGTCTCACGAGGCCTGAAGGGTGAGAAAAAACTAAAGGAGGGTCAAGAGCTAATGGCTACCTTGTCGGAGAGTTTGTCTTCAGAAAGTATAGGGGGAGAGAGCCATTCGGGGGGACACGATGAAGACCATGAACTGACCACAGCGGCAAATAACAAATTATTCTGGTTTGGGGTAGGACAGAGTGAACAATATAATAATCAATAGGTGGGTACCTTTGAACACTTACATATTGAGTGATATTGACTAACATGTTGATATTAACGTTCTTAGTTATCATTTACTTATAATATGTATGTACCTAATATATCAACTGTTCACTTACCTATGGAGGATGACTATAGGTTTAGGTTAAATTACATTGTGACTGTAGCTTCACTCACATGGTTAATATGGTTGAAGCTGCGTGCTTGGGCTATTTTATCATATTTTATTCTCATAAACCATTCACATCATTATAATATATACTTATGCCTATTTCAATATGATATTCAAATTGAAAAATATTTCAGATAACCGCTTCAGATAAAGTATGCCATGCATGTTAGTTGCGAACTCAAAGAGAAGTACGGCGAATGAACCGGGTTGACAGAGGATCCAACAACCTGCACCAGAAATTATACATCAAGAAGAGCCTTTAGAAGCAAACGAAGAAAGGCCTGACAATGTGGAAGATGAAAACATCACCCAAAATATTATGATACCTGGCTACAAAAAAGCTGCAAACAGCAATAAACGGTGCATTTTCCCCGATTGCCCTCAAAGAACACTTAGAAGTATATCGGATCGAAGTACACGAAGGAAAAATTCCGTACATTATTAAATGAAGTTCCACGTTTAAATGAAATGCGGAAAGGAACATTAGGCTTAGCCTTATTGCTTTTAAAAATGAGAACTGGTGATCCCGATACTAGAATATCATCTTTAGTTGGAATGCCAAGACGGACGATGGAGACACTTATTCATAAAGTGCGTGAAATACTCGTGCAAGATTTAGTACCATTACATTTAGGAGTAAATCATTTAGCAAGAGCGCAGTTGCGCCAACACTCACTTGCAATCCCTGAACGTTTATATGGGAATGGCAATAATGCCATTGTTATTTGTGATGGTACATACATTTATATACATAAAAGTTCCAACTATATATTTCAAAAACAAACATATTCTCTACATAAGTACCGTAATTTAGTGAAGCCATTTTTAATAGTAGCTTGCGACGGGTATAATGTTGATATTTTCGGTCCATACAAGGCAACTACATCAGATGCTGATATTATGACTAGCCTCTTTTCAGAAGGATCTGCTCTAAGGTCATATTTTTTAGAAGACGATGTGTTCATTTTAGATCGTGGCTTCAGAGATAGTATTAGTTTATTAGAAGGATGTGGGTACAGAACCTGTATGCCGGATTCACTTTTAGAAGGCGAACGCCAATTAACTACAGCTCAAGCCAATGAGAGTCGCTGTGTAAAATTATGTCGATGGGTGGTAGAAGCAGTGAATGGTCATTTTAAAACTAATTTTAAGCTGTTCAGACAGGAATATTTTCATTAAGCCCTACCTAATTTATTAGATTTTTTTTCAATTGCAGCGGCTCTCTTAAATAGTTTGCTTCCAAGACAATGTATACGCAAATGAAATATTAGAAATAATTAGAGAAAGAAAACATCTAGAAAATAATCTGGCAAATATGGTTGATGAATTAAATATGAATCGACGCACATCCTTATTTCAAAGCATTTCTGCTGATAGGAATAATGTTCTATACTTCCCAGTTATGGAATACAGATATTTAATTCTTTTTGCATTAGGGACTTATCAGATAAAACAAGCCCGATCTTATTATGGTGAGCACATACGTTTTTTTTTTTTTTTTATGAAATAAGGGGGCAAACGAGCAAACGGGTCACTCACTCGGCGAAACACAGCGCAAGCGCTGTTTCACGCCGGTTTTCTGTGAGAACGTGGTATTTCTCCGGTCGAGCCGGCCCATTCGTGCCGAAGCATGGCTCTCCCACGTATACGGGGGGTATAGAATAGAAGTGAGTACAGAGCCAATAAACTCGACTGACTACAACTTTAGAGGCAGTAATGATGCTAGTTTAATAAGAGGGAGAATAATAAAATCGAGGCATGTTAGTCAAAAACAATATTTTGTTTATGTTTTAATAGATAATAATATACCTGGACGAATGGGAATCAGTGAATATTGCTGTAATTGCCTTGTTGGTCGACGTACACTTGGATGTTGCGCTCATGTTATGACCATCGTTTGGTATTTGGGATGGGCCAGATATCAAGAAAATATCCTTGCGCCAGCAGCTTTTTCAGATGATGTCATAGTTTTAGAGGATGAAGAGGAATAAAGTATTATAAAATCAAATTATTCTTGTTTTTTTTTTTTACTTAATATTATCCTACCTTATCCAGACGCTTCAAATGAATTGTTTTTAGAAAATCTGTACAATGTAATTTGAAATATTAAATAAGTATACTTACAATTCATTTTTTGCACTGCTATTTGTAGTAAAGTATTATGAATGTGAAGCAATTTTGAAGGAAAATAAATTTAAGACTGCATCCAGATAAATTCAAATAATTTTACTTAAATGGGGGCAGCACTGGACTCAATGAATCCTCATAAGAAACTTTCCTAAAGTCTTTTTTCGACATATTATAATACACTAAGAAGCCTTTGGTAGCCCTGGCATGACTAACTACTTTTTTTATTTGTTTATTTATAATAAGTGAAGACATGAATTAATTATTCTGTTAGATATTTCAAGCTATAAAAGCATGTGATACATTTTGATGACTGATGTCTCTATATCTTCTCTCAACATCCATATTTCTCCCTCTCACTATTCATAAAGTTCAAGTTATTAATAAAGTGATCACCAATCTAAGTGGGATCCACATCCCAGGTTGCTTAACTTGTGTTTTCATCAATTATTTTGTCTAGCAATTGTAACCTTCATTTCCCCATCAGTTTCTTGAATATTAAATAATTAATACATTATTGTTTCATGGTACATGCATTAAGGCGAGCACTTACCTCAATTCCAAAACGATAACCTTGCGAACGCGAATGCCAAGCGTGTACGCATCGCAATAAGATTCATTTTAGCTGAGCATAAAATTGTAAGTTACGACGGGCGGATCTTATCTATTTTATTTTTCGTGTGTTTTTTTTAAATATCTTTTGAAATAAATATTAAGAAAAAAGATTATTCGTTTCAGACCTTTTTAAAATAGATTCATTGACAATTTATTAAAATAAAATGTAAGTTATTCTTGTTAATACTTATATTTCGATGACAAAGAGTTTTGTCGGAGGTGAGTTTGTAAATTAATCACAGCGAAAGTATTAATTTTTACTAAAATGTTTTTGATTTAAACCCTTTTAAATATTGTGCTCTATATCTCATATTTTTTTACATTTCGTTATTATATTGGAACTAGGTAAATCGGATATCAAGAATAACAAAATGGGGTTTCAGCCCGCCTTACATAATAAGCTAAATAATTACATAACCTTCAAAACTTCTAAGTATAATATCTCAAAAACCTGGCCTTCTAAAATCACGATTTTTTTTTCTTAAGAATCAGTAATAAATGCTCTTTAAAACAAGGTATATTTTGTTCATAGACGCTTACTTTATTTATGAACTAATTTCGTATATGGGAACCTGTCATAGCTCTTTGTTATAAACAATACACATAATTAAAATAAACAGCTGAGTGTTTTATTTCACTGACATTCTTTAACGTATGGTATAAAATGATCCCTAGGATTATTTTACCCCACCTCAAGGTATCATTTTAAACATTGGGGTGTATAAAATGATCCTTTACTAAACTTTTACAAAAACCTCTAATACAAAAAAACTAGGTGCGTATGATAAAAAATAAGTATGCAATTACGTAGCTTAGTAAATTCACTACATTAAACAATAGAAATCTTGTAATTTTTCCTTCAACTTTAGCCATAATTCATATTTTTCCCTTAAGGGAATCATTTTGCCCCACCTTACCCTACTTAATATATTTTTGCCTCATCAAAATGTAGCCTACGTCCTTTCTCAGGCTCTAGACTAAATGTGTACAAAATTTTATTACAATCGGTTCATTAGTTTTGGCGTGAAAGCGTATCGATAAGAAGACAGACAGAGATACTTTCGCATTTAATATTAAGTATATATAAAATAATAAAATAAACTAGTATGAATATGGATAACTTTTAACATGAAACTTTCGAGTTACATTTCCTTTTTGTTGCTGGTTTAATTGTTGTAACTCAGGTACACATCTACCTTTAGACACCAATCACAATTAGAATCTTTTCACTGAATGACAATTGTGAAAAGTTGTTATTTTTAATTTTTAATAAACACACATTGTCAACACAAACCTCAGTCAAATATCAAAAACGCACATAATTATTATAGAAAATCAACCATTTCAAAACAAAACATTTCTGATATGTAAACAATTGAGGGGTGTAGATTCAAAACCGACTATCCAAAAAAAAAAATATATGTTTTAAGTTTTTCTATTCTTACAACACTTTGACTCATTCCTTAAATATTTTTATTTAGAGCTAGTACCAAAACTGCCTCTATCCTATAGAAAAAATAGCAAACAAAATGTTAAGTGAAGTTCAAAATCGACACTATCCACTTTGTCAAGTACATAACCGCCAGTGTATAATCTCGACCAATCACGACACAATAGCCATTGTGGCAGTTGAAGGTGTTTTTCTGTTACGAGTGCTGATAATTTAATTCATTTTGAGTGATTTTTGCTACAATTATGGAAGTAAATATATCTCCCGTGACGGGAAATAATGCAAGGAAAAGAATGCGCAATGAAAATCTATGGAAGCGCAACCTGGAAAAGCAGAAAAGGTAGGTTTTATACGGTGCAAGTTTAGTAGAAAAATGGATAGTTTTATGCCATAAGGCATAGTAAATCAGTAATTAATTATAATACCTACTGAGTTGTGCTTGATAATTTTACTCTAATGTTTATTTATGACAAGCTTATGGGTAAAACCCAATAACTTACTTGGTTATATTTTTGTTCTAGATATTCGCCTAAAAGTAAGTATACCAGATTTTAAAAAATTGGGAAAATGCGATCATAAAAAAGGCGTTTACAAGTGCAACGAGCTACATCCTCAAGATGTTAAAAAATTTCATGCTGCTTTCTATGCACATAAAGATAAAAAACATCAAGACCAGTTCATATTAAAGCATATGAAAACCAAGACCCCGGGTTTTTTTCTATAATATGTGCGTTTTTGATATTTGACTGAGGTTTGTGTTGACAATGTGTGTTTATTAAAAATTAAAAATAACAACTTTTCACAATTGTCATTCAGTAAAAAGATTCTAATTGTGATTTGTGTCTAAAGGTAGATGTGTACCTGAGTTACAACAATTAAACCAGCAACAAAAAGGAAATGTAACTCGAAAGTTTCATGTTAAAAGTTATCCATATTCATACTAGTTTGTTTTATTATTACATATACTTAATATTAAATGCGAAAGTATCTCTGTCTGTCTTCTTGTCGAGACGCTTTCACGCCAAAACTAATGAACCAATTGTAATAAAATTTTGTCGACAGTTAGTCTAGAGCCTGAGAAAGGACATAGGCTACATTTTGATGAGGCAAAAATATATTAAGTAGGGTAAGGTGGGGCAAAATGATTCCCTTAAAATTTAAAAAGAATAACTTTTATTAAAACTATTAATAAAAGAAACCAACGTCAATGTCACATTAAAACTTTTGAAAATTACATGTTTATATCGGATGTCGAAAATAATACAAAATTAACCCTTTTTAAACGAAAAAATTCGGGTTAATCTTGATTTAACCGAATTGGTAATAGAAAAACACCTGACTTTAAAAAAGAAAAATGATGTAAGAAACCTGCTTGTGAAACAATTTGGTGAAAATTGGGCAGAAAATCAGGAGCTCTCTTGGTATGTCAATATTATAAATGGTTGCAATAATTCTGATAGTGATGAAGAAGATGCTTGTGACAATGATGAACAATGTGATTGCCTTGAACATGAAACGGCTGTTAGAATTTAAGTATAAAATTAAAAATATTTCTTTAATATTGCATTAGTTTTATTTATTTTATTTCAAGATGAAAATGAGGTTAGTCAAAATATTAGTAAAAAACGATTATATATTAATGTGAACAAAATAAGATTAATCCATAATGGTTTGAATCAAAACTAGATTATTCCTATAGAACACATAATAAAACTTGATTATTCCATCAGCCTCGTTAAAACTTGATTATTCCATTTTAATATTCTGGATTTATTCAATATTATAATAATGCTAAAATTTTGAAACTCATACGAAATAATCACTATTCTTGTTGCATATTATAATTCACCAACATTTTATGTTAAACATGTAACTATGTTCTTAAAATTATATTTCTTTAAATTATACAAAGATCCAAAAAGTGGAATAGTCAAGTTTTGAAAAGAAACTCCTCTACTGCTTTTCAGAATGATATATATTTCAGACTGATTTATAACACAAGTTGCTGTCCAACTATAAATTTTAGCTTACCAATTACATTGTGGCGTCTCTGTCGCACCTGTTAGCTTAATGTTAATTAATATTAATGTTTGTTAATTTTAATCATCAATTTTGTTTATAGTTTATGTCAATATCGCTTATATTCTAAGGCTGGAGAGGAAAAAAATGATTCGAAAGACAATTGGTTGACAGATGGCTGTAAAATTAGAGAGGAAAAATTATTATTGAGGATTCAGCTAGATGTAGATTTTGTGAACACGCATTTTTAAATATTATATTTTAGTGGAGTTTAATATGTGGTAGTTTCATTTCGAAATATCTGCCTATCATTTCAACGGACTCCAAAGTGGTGATGCCGTACGTTCAAGTCGGATTTCTATCGTCGGTGAACATTTTGTGCTGCTGTCGTGCTAGTACGCCTACGACGCATGCCATAGGACTTCGGAGACGAGGACTACATTCCCCACCGTCACGTTCCTGGTTCCGGCGCTGGCTGCCTTGAGATTTTCTATCTCGGCCGCTATCTTCGCCGCTAACAAGTACAAATCTGTTTATTTAACACCCCGGCTGCCGTTCCGCGACCATTTCGCTGGATTTCGGGTGGAAATCAACTTGTCTGCATACTTCTAGCTGAAATTCATCATAACCGGTTCATCGCGGCATTGAAAGAAGTCTCCATCAAGAGAAAATCTCCCTTGAGAAGCTTCGATCAAGCCATTCGCCACATCTATTTTCGACAATCGGAACTTTTCCCTGACGATCAATTCGGTGGTGTTGTCTACTTCCGCTTTCACTTCATTCGTTTATGGTGTTGGCTGTACTTACTAGTGACATAATATTTTGTCATTCGTTTCCGACTCGATGGCTGTGACTTTTACACCTCGGAACATATTGTGTAATATTATCGATGCTCGGAACGGTTTTTTTGACACTTGTGGTACGTCAATATCTGTCAAGTGAGAAAAACGTAAACAAAATTGATGATTAAAATTAACAAACATTAATATTAATTAACATTAAGCTAACAGGTGCGACAGAGACGCCATACCACCCCCCCACGGAGAAAGCAAACCCCGGGACCAACAGGATGAAGAGGGGGAACTACTAATTCGCCCGGGAGACGCAGAGTTTCACCATAGTTCAGGATGATCCTCCTCCCTCAGTAGTTCCAAATCTACCTTTTCCTGACCCTGTCATTCCTCCGTCTACAATTCCTTATTCACCTCCTCAGCCCTCACCTTCTACTGATCTGCCCAAACAACCTTATACAACAAGATCTGGCAGACGAGTGCGTTTCAGAACTTTTGATTAGTTTGCCCCCGGGGTTTGCTTTCTCCGTGGGGGGGTGGTGTGGCGTCTCTGTCGCACCTGTTAGCTTAATGTTAATTAATATTAATGTTTGTTAATTTTAATCATCAATTTTGTTTATAGTTTATGTCAATATCGCTTATATTCTATTTTAAGGCTGGAGAGGAAAAAAATGATTCGAAAGACAATTGGTTGACAGATGGCTGTAAAATTAGAGAGGAAAAATTATTATTGAGGATTCAGCTAGATGTAGATTTTGTGAACACGCATTTTTAAATATTATATTTTAGTGGAGTTTAATATGTGGTAGTTTCATTTCGAAATATCTGCCTATCATTTCAACGGACTCCAAAACATATTTCTGCTCACAAATATACCAATACTTTGCTAACCGTTTAAATAACACCCTTTCTTAATCTGTCCAACAAATTGGTGGGATACCGATCTGCTTTGAAACAAGACGCTCATATCAAGGACGATGTGCTGCAGCCGTAGTACCATTAAATAATAAACATCCAAAATTTACCATGCAGAAACGTTATACCAAGATATGGTAGGAGTCCTCAAAGGAAAAAAAATTGAGCAAAGACGCATTAAAAACGTGAATGGAATAAACGACATCATTAAAAACTTGTTAAAAACAGATAACTCGAAATAAGTATAGAACACAACACAACTACGGAGTAAATAGTAAAGAGCCGGATATGTCAACTGAACAATTAGAAATAGCTAAAGAGGAATAAAAACAAATTTTTACAAGCGATAAACAACGAATTGAAAGGGACACGTTATTGCAACGAGTATGCGAAGGCTGGAACTTAAAAGAAGTATGGTTATTGGTTACAGCATCAAATTTTAGACAAATAATAATATAAAGGAGAAAAGGAACAAGTTGTTATTTAGTGAAAAGTCTATTATATAAAATAATTTATCACACGTATCATCAATAGCTCATAGAATACAAAATGAAAAACTTGCAAATGAGCAACTCTAAAGACTCACTAAACAAGAAAATATTACTATTGAGCCTTGTGGGATATTTATTGATTCAAAATATTTATTTATTTGCGCAACACCAGACGGTGCAGTTGGGAACGAGATGATAGTAGAAGTAAAATGTCCTATTACGGCTTACAAAAAACGAATCGATCAAGCGATTTCTGAAAATAAAATTCTATAAACTGAATAGAAAACAACAAATACGTTGTCGCTCAATCGCAATAGTAATTGGTATTTTCATATACTAGGACAGCTGCATGTCACTGGTAAAATAAATGTTTTTTTGTTATCTAGAGTGGTGAAAATCAAATAATGTATATAGAAATACTTTTGGAAAAAGAAAATTGAAGTTTCCACCGAACTTAAGGTATCGTCTCAGCCAGCAAGTAAGGATATATTGCCTATTGATTTTCCACAAGAATTTGAAAATAATATGAGTAGTGTTGATCACGGTCCTATGAGTTATCACTTATCACCAAAATCTCCTAGTAGTCTCGAAATCGGAAAATTCGTAGTCTCTTCTATTAACAACAATAATGTGGCTTAGATTAAAAGTAATAATTGGAAACGTCGAATCAAAAAGTAGCAGTTTAATAGAAGAAGTCGATACAAATGCGGCTGAACGATTTAATAGCGTTGTTGCCAACATGGTTGGTGGGAAAAGGATCTGTTTTGCAACAAGACGCTCATATCAAGGACGACGTGCTGCAGTTGTAGTACCATTTAATAATTAACATCCAACTATGCAGAAACGTAATACCAAAAAAAGAAACCGCTGTAAAAATAATGACTAAATTGGAATCTATTTGTGAACAAAAGAGTGAATTGAACGAAATGTTGATTCACGAAATATTTTACCAATACAAAATGTCCTATCCTATAAAACAAACTTTGGATAATTTAACGGCACGACTACTTGATGAGAAAGCAAATTCTTCACAAATGCTATAAATAGCATTTGTGAAGAAAAGCAAGAAATTACCTTTCTAATTGCTAATAATAAGCCGAAGAAAGAATCAACCAAAAATGAACCTAGTACAAGAAGGATGAACATGAAAGGGAATTATCGTTTGGAATGTTACAATTGTGGCAAAAGGAGAATGTCGTGCATCAAAGAGAGTGCAGAAGGATCTCACTCAAAATAAGAATACCATGCTAGCATTTAATGACGCTGAAGAGTTGAATATATGTAGTGGTACTGAAGAAGATACCTGGATCTTACCTTTGAAGGTCGTGAGGAAACTTATCACCGGATACGAAGACCCACAGAACTAGTAACATCTATGGACCCTATAGACCTTTTCTTGATCGTTTGGGACGAAGTCGTTGTCCAAACAATAGTTTCAGAATTAATCAATATACTTGGCAAACAGTTGCCCAACTCTCTGAATATAACTAGAGATAAAACCCATCACTGGGTTAAAACCCAGTTATCACCCATTTCATTCCACCCATTGGGTGGTTTGGGCAATTGAAAACTAAATATTTTATATTTTCGAGTTTATGTTTATTTAAATCGACACAAATAGGCGCACCGAGTTATTCTATTGCGCTCTCGCTTGACAGTGGCAAAATAATAAATACCACGCGAAAAGAAACGACACTTAAGTATGTGTGCACTGAAAATCGCTTGCGGCTATGTGTGCGCGTTTCTTTGGGATAATAGTAATTTGATGTGAGCGCTGTAACATGGCGGTAGGGGCTATGTGGACTACTGCACTGAGCAAAGTCGCTGTAAGGATTCCTACAGCACCGTGCACTTCTACTGCTGTAGAGCGGTCCTTTAGTACCCACAGTAATACACACACTAAAATAATAAACAGACTGACAATGGAAAGAGCAGCAAAATTAGTATTTATAACACAATTGGAATTTATTAAATAAATACCCTGATGATGTTTATGATGACTGCGTCATGCGTACCCGATTCGCCGCAAGTCCCGATGGAATCTCAAAACCCTGAACCATCTACGTCTGGTCTTAATCTTAACAGATTTGAACTTTTTGATGGTAACCAAATATATTTTGATAGTGATGATGATTATTAATCTGCGTAACACCTAATTTGTTGATTTTTATTTATAACATTTACCTTATTCTATTAAACTTAAGTAAAAAATATATACAGCCATGACTGAGGATCTAGCAGAAACAGCTGATGATGTATTCAGACAAAATGACAGTGAACAGCAGCAAGCACAGAATAATAATAGGATGGCACCAAGCCCGCGGCAACGTCTGGAGCTGATGAAAATAGAACGAAATTTACTCTCTAATAATAAATAATTTACAATTTTTGTTTTGTTTTCACCCAGTAAAATGGGTGAAAATGGGTAATAACCGGGGTAAAACCCTAATCACCCAGTTTTAACCCAAATTGGTTGAATGGGTTTGTACCCACTACCCATCTCTAAATATAACAGATTATCTGCGAACCTCGATACCTGGTATGAGACGTCGGTACCTGAAATGAACAGGTATATGGCAATATGTATATGTCTCAATCTAATAGGGACAATACATGAGTATTGGACTACATCATGTTCGGGCATGCCAGAGATCCGACGTCTTGTGTCCCGAAAACTCTCCCGACTAAATTTATGTGCTACAAAACTCCAGAAGAAATGTGGACTGGGAAAAAAACCTAATATCAGCCTTATTATGAGAACATTTGGATAAGAGGCGATGGTTCACACCCAAAGAGAAAAAAAAAAATGATTCAAAATCATAAAAACGGGTTTTTGTGTTTTTGTATCCGATTTTCATTGCATAAGTCAAGAAAAGCAATAAAAAGTCGATCGAGACGCAATATTTCTAGAGTCTACAGCAAACGAAAAACAGTATACCTATTGAATTTTCAAGTATCTAAAAGCAACTTATAAGCAAACACAAAGTCATACGCAAAAGAAGTGATCGGCGTTGACAGTATACCTACAACTGGCGCATGCCAGGGTATTCAAGATGATCCCATAGAACAGGAATGCTGGCGTTACATGACTGCAGCCGACCCAACGGAACCCAAGGATGGAGACCTTTTAGGGTTTTGGAACAGTAAAAAGGACATATTTTCTTTGCTATCAGCACTAGCAAAAGCTTTACTTTGTGTGCCGGCGATGAGCACACCTAGTGAAAGAGTTTTCTCGATAGCAGGAGTAACAGTTACGGTTGCCGAATATAGAATGGAAAATATAACGTGATTCCGAAGTTTTATCTACCGCGTGGTGAGCCGTGGCGCATTTTGAGGTTGTAAGTTGTAACAGAACGCAACCGCGGTAAATCTCAAAATGAATGCGACCATAATGTGACGGTGGCGTGGTCCGCGCTCGACCAATGAGAAATTTTCCGCCATTTTTCAAAATTGCACTTGAATTCGCTGGACGTTTCGGTTTAACTTTCATGTAATCGTGAATATTTGTCAAATAACATGATAAGTGAATAAACTGTTGTGATTAGTGGATAATTGTGTTTTCTTTGTTTGAATGTATAGTTTTAATATTTAAACTCTACATTCACACACACACACACACACCTTGTAGTGGAGATTGTGAAGAGATTATATTATAATCTCTTAACAATCTCCACCATAAGGTTCAGGAGTGTTAGACAGCCAGAGAAGTCTGGAGTAACTTACACAAAGCCTTTGATGATAATGGGTTGACGAGAATTAGCTTATTGAAAGAATTGAGTAATAATTCACTTGAATCCAGTAATGGAATTGAAGATTATGTAAGCAGAATAATGAATGCAGCACACAAACTTAGAAATATAGGATTCGAAGTGAAAAGAAAAGGAACATCGACTCAGGCGCCTCCATGCATATGTGTAACAACAAAAAATGTTTGTGCAATGTTCGAAAGCCAACAGTAAAGTCACTTACAGTGGCAAACCGAGAGCCTTTGTCTGTGGACTGTGTCGAAGACATCCGTATAATTAATTAACTTCACAACATAATAAGATTCAACTAAAATTTCTTCTTTATGTTCCTTTTTTCCCACAGATTTTTTTCACGGCCGCCATCTTTCAAGTGACTTGACCGGTGTTCGCTGTAAGTTTCAGTTCGTTTTCGACCTTTTCGTGTAATGGTTAATATGTTTGTAAAAACAGTGAATAAACTTCAGTAAATGGTGGATTATTGTGTTTTCTTTTGTTCACCGAGAGTAAATACTAGTTTCTCTTCGAAATCTCCACTATAAATTTTGACAGCAAACTTGATGTCAGTTAGAACTATCACAAAAAGTGGGGTTTGTTGAGCTGCTAACAAGGTAAATGAAAAGAGTATTAATTTATGGCATCTTCGGATGGCACATGTAAATTTTTCAGCACTTCAGAAATTACCAGAGTGTACGGAGGGAGTGAAAATATCACAAGTGCCGCACGAGGATAATAATAATCAGTGTTGTTCTTATCTTGAAGTTATACTCCGACTTATGTAGAAGAGAGACAATGGAGAACACTAATTCTTATCCACACTAGATCTCACGTATGGAGATCCACAAAATGTGGAGGAGGCTTTATCCTCAACGGAAGCTGGAGAATGGAGAAAAAGGTATGGATGAAGAATACAATTCTTTAATGAAAAATTAAACGTGGAAGCTTGTTGACTTGCCAGCAAAATAAGGGTATTGCCATGCAAATGCCTAAAAATCGATATTTCAATCTAATGAAATATTTGTAACGTCAGCGCGTGTGATAGCGTCTCAAGAACGACAAGATGACTACGATCCACTCCCAGAGGGTTGTTGGGGAGACCCAATTATTTAGTACCGAAAAGAAATGTATTAGGTTTCGAAGATATTGAGTACTGATATTGAGCACGCCATCCAGAATTTGGAGAGTGCTTCATCATCGAAGTGGACAGACCCTAAAAGTAACCAGCGTAATTTAATTCCTTTCACCGAATGTTCTGGCATGCCTATTTCTGCCCGCTTGTCTATGACTAACCAATCTCCTGCTGATTTCTTTGCTCTTTTGGTCACGGATGGTAATTTGGAACAAATTGTTGAATGCACTAATGCTTTTGCTATAGCTAAAATAACTCGAACAGCAGAAGCATCAAAAAGTGCGAGAATCCGCAAATGGTCTCCAACTAACCTTGCCGAAATGAAATGCTTTTTTAGCTTGATTATATATGAGGAGCAAACTTTCAAAACGTGTAATGTCACATATTTTGAAAAAAATAAACTATCGACGCAGTATTAATCTTCTTTGTCTATGACATCTTTTTGCTTCTAAACTTTCAAACAAAACGAGACCTGTCCAATACAAAACTTAGGATAAAACCACACAGCTCCTGTTAAGAGACGAAGACCAAGACCTTCTTCCGAAAATAAGAGAAGAAAGCCTGGCTCAGAACACAAGTACAATGTTTTGTATCACTTAACCTTAGGTGATGAAAAGTTTCGAGTGTGCAAAAATTTTTTTTATCAGTGACGAAAATAGGGCGCACCAGGCTAAGTAATATTATCAAAAGGGTTAATAACGGATTACCACAAGAGGAGAAGAGAGGTGGTGACAGAAAAAATCACCTAAGTGTGCTGAAGAAAGAAAGTGTGCGGAAATTTATTAGTAAATTACGTGGTACTGAAAGCCATTACTCACGCAACTAGTCAAAGAGAATTTATTTGCAGGCTGAATTAAGCATCAAAAAACTACATAAAATATATAATGATCAATCAGAAGAAGATCTGAAAGTGAATTTTCAATGTTTCATAGAATCTTCATCAATGAATTTAATGTGGGCTTCAAGTCTCCTGCGTCAGATATGTGCAGCTATTGTGTATTATTAAATAACAAAATAAAAAATTGTATTAAAACAAATAATCAATCAGATAAAGCTAAATTCATGATAGAAAAGCGAATTCATAAAAAAAGGGCTAATGCTTTTTATAAACATCTTAAATATGATGATCCAGAGGCAGAGACTTTCTGTTTTGATCTCCAACAAATACAACCCTTACCCAAGACACCCATCCAGGAAGCTTATTATTCTCGTCAAATAGGATTGTATGCATTATGCATTATGAACGTGAAAAGTGATGATATTAATATATTCACTTGGACAGAAGACCAAGCTGGTAAAGGAAGCCTTGAGGTCTCATCGGCCTTACTAAACTTTTTGATGAGTAGAGATTTTGGAAATAATAAAAAAATAAGGCTTTTCTGTGATGGTTGTGTTTCACAGAACAAGAACAATATAGTTCTACGCACATTATGTTATTTCATGACCAAATTCAATAAAATAGAAGAAATACAACTTTATTTTCCAGTGCGTGGTCACAGCTTTTCTTCCTGCGGATAGAGTGTTTGGAAGGGCAGAAAAAATTCTTAGAAAGCATCAAGTAATATTAACTAAAGAGGAGTACCATAAAATCTATGAAGAAGTTGGAAAATTAAAAATTATTGGAAAGGATTGGAATTTATATGATACCAAAGCACTAAACAAGCAGTTCGAGGATTTAGACAAAATAAGTGAAATGAAAAGAATATTTATAAAGAAAACAGAGTCTAATGTGCTTGTTAAAGGTATGGAAAATTTTAATTTTGAGTCAACAGAAGAGTATGTTTCACTAGCTAAGAGAGGTGTGAAGACGAGTCAGGTGCGCAGGCTCAATTTAAAAGAACTTCCTTTAAGTCATCAAATTACCAAAGAAAAGAAAAAAGATGTAGAAAATCTCTTACAATCCATGTTTGGGTCTGAATAGAAAAACGATTATGGTTTGGCATGGTATAAAACCATATTATTTAACCAACCAAGCAGTAGTCAAGAAGAAGAAAATATTGTGTGTGACTGTTTGGAACATGAGATTAGTGTAAGAATATAATTAATTATAAGTTCTTCAATGTTAATAGATGATTAAACAATATGGAGACATTTACAACATTTTATTTCTTTAAAATATCTATTTCTAAAAACCTACATAATACTGCCTGTAGCAAACTAAAAGTGTTTTGTTCCAACTAGTTCAATCATAAAGTGATTAGTCCCTTGTTTTCATTCAAAATAAGTTTTGTTCATATTTTAATTATAAATAACAATAATATAAAGCACATTAGAATACAAAATACTTTGTAATTATACATTATAAACACCCATTATTGTGAAAAAAGTCATACAGTAAGTCTAAGTGCATTATAATTATAAATACAAGTTTTATTTGTTTTCCCAAAAATCTGATTTGAGTGACAAAACATGTTTTGAAAGTTTGCTCCTCATATATGGGTTTAGTTAAGCTTCCTAAAATAAGCGACTATTGGTCCAAAGATGAAATTATGGGTCAAAACTTTCCACGTACTGTAATGGAAAGGAATAGATTTGTACTGCTTTTGCAAATGATCCATTTTTCACAAGATGATGATGCCAATAAAGCAGATCGACTTCACCGCGTTAAGTCTTTGTTAGATAAGTTTAATCACAACTTTAAGAGTAATTATATTCCTGGACAAGACATTTGTATAGATGAGAGTATGGTCCCATTTCGAGGACGTTTAATATTCCGCCAGTATAATAAACTCTTTAAACTGTGCTGTTTACCAGGATATACATACCGAGTTAATATATACGCTGGCAAACAACATGAGCAAATAAATATTACACCTCAAAGTGTTGTAATGAACCTTTGCCAAGATCTTCTGAATAAAGGGCATTGCTTATACACAGATAATTGGTATACAAGTGTAAGTTTAGCTAGAGAGCTCATGAAAAACGAAACACATTTGATCGGAACGTTACGCAAAAATCGCAAACATTTCCCTAAAGTTATTGTTTCCACCAAGCTCAAAAAAGGCCAGTTTATTGCCAAAGAGAGTGATGACGGTATAACCGTTTTAAGATGGAAAGATAAGAGATGTTTTAGTTCTATCCACGAAACATTCAACGCGTTTTCTGCCCATCAATAAACATAATAAAACAACTATGAAACCGGCTATAGTCCTCGACTATAACAAATCAAAAGGATCAGTGGATCTTTCGGATCAGATGGCGGCGTATCAAACACCACTAAGAAAATCTTTAAAACGGTACCGAAAACTTGCGTTCGATTTAATTTTGAATGTTGCCATGGTGAATGCTTTGGTCTTATATAAATCTGTCACTAACAAAAAATTATCTATTGTGGAGATGAGAAAAGAAATTATGAAGAACTACCTAACTAGTTCATCTACATTTGAAGCTTCTTTAGAGCGGCCGAAAAGAAAAAAACATGTCCTTCAGAAGAAAGAAGGTCCTTCTCTAAAGGTGCGTCGTATGTGTGTAGAGTGTTATAAATATAATGTTTCTTTACATTTGGACGTGTAGTAGCCAGAAATAAAACAAAAAAAGTTCCCACTTATTGTGACACTTGCGTAGAGAAACCTTTTCTGTGTGTTGAGTGTTTTGCTAATATTCATAAATAAATTTTATGTTTCTTAGTTGGTATTTAAATATATATTTTTTTAATTATGAATATTAACTACTAAATTTTGCAAAATTTGTTGTACTTTTTTAAAATTTCATTTTTATTTCTTTGATTAATAATTAATACGTTCTTTGTTTTTGTTTCGATGTTTATTTTATATGCAAAATTTACTTCAATAAAGTATACGCTCCCCATAATATAAAGAGTTTTTCATTTAAATTTTTACTTACAAAAATTCATATAGGTACACACATCAACTCATTTATACATAAATACACACTCATACACATACTTTCAGACTTATATATCGACTAACTCATGCAGATCGCACGCACAGAAGTTTTTATTTCGATATTTTTAAAAAATATTTTCATATTAATCTCTATCCTAAGTATTTAATGTCACAATTATATAAAAAAATATTTTTAAATTTCATTCATCCTCAAGAATAAAATAACATATGTCAAAACACTATATTTTATAAATTATAATAATATTTGTTTTAAGTCAGAACACTGCCTGCTAAGCAAACTATAATTTTTTTTCGCGGAAAAATAATTTTGCTACTTTTTTGTGTTTTTTTTCTAAGTCCTTTACATTTTCCAAAAACCAACATGATATTCCGTATCTACGGAGCCACGCGGGTCAATACATATGACTAAATTGTTGATAGCCCTGTCCTACGGCCTGTATGAGTTGATTGAATACACTTCAAAAACGCGGTCAGCATTGACCGACGTGGCCCGAACGGAAAGTCAAGTTGTCGGACAGCATTGACCGACATGGCCTGAACGGAATGATGTCCTTTTTTGCTTGGCGGTTATCGTGTTAATTGAAGAGAAGACTTTGTGTGTAAAAATAAATGAAGAACGAAATGAAGAAAGAAAAACAGTTCTCATGAAACAAAAAGAATTACTATAGAAGAAAAACAAGTTACACAAATTAAAAGCTGCAACTTTTTATAACAGAAAAAGGCTGGCTAAAATTAATGCAAAGAAAGATTTAAGTTATGAAGGTATAACAATAGATTTTGCAAAAAATCTACCAATACCAAATATGTCAGTGTACAGCTTTAATATTCACATACTTTCAAGCGGGCAATCAATTTTTTATTCATATCCACAAATAATCGCCCACAAAGGTGCAGATGAAGTTGTTTCAATGTTGAACTATTTCATTTGGAACATTTTACCCACCGACTGCCGTAAGCTTGCAATTTTTTGCGATTCTTGTGCAGGGCAAAATAAAAACTTTACAATGATCCGATATTTGCATTACATTGTTCACAATAAGAAGCGTTTTGATGAAGTAACTGTGACCTTTCCAGAACGTGGGCACAGCTACCTGGAATGCGATAAAGATTTTGGCCTTATTAACCAAAAAACATTTAGTGAACTTCCAGAAGATTGGGCAAGAATTTTTAGAGAATCACGGGTTAAACCTTGCCCTTTTCATGTTATTGAAGCAAAGCAGGAAATATTCCACAAGTGGAGTTCTTTTTTGAGCACCCTTTATAAAAAACAATGTCCATTTGCTACAAGGCCAGTCTCGGAATTGAGTATTAAAAGCAATGATAACTGCCAAATTGTTAATTCCCGGCAATCATTTAATGGACCTTGGGAAAGTTATGTCATTGTCGACCAACGTGCAAAAAGAAGAATTCAAGAAACTGATGGACCTGAGATATCTTACAGTGAGCTAATTCCAATTAAAAAGGCTCTGTACAGTGATTTACAACATTTGAAACAATTTTGCTCCCAAAAAGCTCAACATTATTTTACTAATCTGCCACAATTACAGTGACTTTGATCATTTTTTAATATTTCCACCAAGACTTTGATCATTTATATGATTTAGGTTTGGCCCTGAACTGGAAAAATATTAAATAAATCTCATTAAAAATATACAATATTTTTATTTTTTAGTAAATAATGAAACCAAAGTATTAGCAGTGATTTTAAGACAGAAATTATTATTATTGTGTCATTTCTTTAAGTACTTATGAATCCTATAAGTTAAGAAATCATTTATCTTCTAATTTATAAAAAAATTACTGATCATTCTTTCCCTGTACTCTTCACATGAAAGTATTAATAAAAAAAGTTGAAGCGCATAAAGATGTCGAAGATATGCCAACCACAAGCAAAAATATAAATACTGGAAAACCAAAACAAGTAAAAACTGTGAAAAACAAACCTAAACAGAATAAAAAGAACACTACAATGAAAGCCATGAAAAAGAAGAAGTAAAAGCTTAAAAAATATATTAATGAAATAACCCTAAGACTAAAGCATTTTCTAATTATATTTTGCTGTAGCAGCTATTTAATTACGATAAATGTGTAGGTAATAAAACCTTTGATTATAATATAACATGTATTTTTATTTGTTTACCTATAGTCTATTTCGTTGTTTTGTCTCGGCATACCGTTCAAGGCCACCTAAATATTGCAAATGTATTGAAATGTGTACCTAAGGTACACAGTTTTGACAAGTATTGTAGAACATGTTTTTTGACGTTACTTTTCCTTAGTTTTTATTATTCGTAGCAATGAACTCTTTGATTTGATACCCATATTGCAGAAGTGCTTTCAAAATAACTAGTCCCCTAACTTAGATGCGCCGCCATATTGGATATAGAATGACATTACATTCGTTTTCGAGTTACTCTTAATGAGCCCTTTCATCTGATACCCATATTGCAGAAGTGCATTAAAAGTAACTATTTCCGTATCTTGGATGAGCCGCCATATTGGATGTAGAATGCCCTTACATTCGTTTTCGTGTTACTCTCAACGAGACCTTTCATTTGGTACCCATATTGCAGAAGTGCATTAAAAATAAATATTCTCCTATTTTGGATGAGCCGCCATATTGGATGTAGAATGACATTACATTCGTTTTAGAGTTACATACTCTCAAAAAGCCCTTTCATTTAATATCCATATTGTAGGACTGCATAGAAAATAAATATTTCGCCATCTTGGATGGTCGGCCATATTGGATTTAGAGTGATGTCACATACCATATCGTGCATTCTCATCCAAACTAAACTTGTATGAAAAATTTCAGCTCAATCGGTTAAATATATCTACTCCAAAATTGAATTCCAAAATTCCACCCAACATACATACTTACATACATACAGAGCAAGTTAAATAAAAGCTTTTAAAAATTAAACATACTGTATAGCGAACATGGTGGTATTTTGGACAAACAAGCACTAAACTGGCACTTTATTTTCGAGAACTATCTCCATGTCGTTGTGCTCAATCTCCATATACATAATTATGTCGGAAGAATTTCGGCCAATCTCCAATAATTATATGAAATATAATGAGTGCTATAGTTATTATTTTCAATTACTATTTCTATACATATAAAGAAATACTACATTTTTCTAACTCTGCAAAAGTTTAATAAACTTCTAATAATATCCATAAGTAATTTAAAAAAAAATACGTCTCCTGTAAAATTTGCTCACTGGTCGATTGGCCATTCAAGCACTAGGGCGGCGCTATACTAATACGTCGTTTAATGTTTTTCTCTATAATTTGCCATCGTATTTAGTTAGAATTGTTAGATTACGGGACACCTCTACTTTAGAAGATGCATTAAAAGTTGTTTTGGAGGAACAAAATTTTAATACGGTGTATACCTACGCTAAAACAACTGAAATTCAATCTTTGCATAAGAATCAAACTAAGTACATTATTTAATTTTATTTCGGTGATGAATAATTTGTAACGATTGCTAAATGATTTTCGCACTATTTACAGCAAATTCATGGAAATAGAAACGTCTATCGCTTTTAGTAAATTATATACTCTCCATCAGTCTATTATTAATACGACAGAACTATTGTCTATTTTTTTAAATGTGGAAAAACATGCTCGATTAATTTACCCAGCAAATTATGATACTTTGCCAGCCCTAGAACGTTCAACAATTTCAAAATCATATATTCACCAACTGTATAAATTAGTAGATATAGAAACACTTATACATACTATAAAATAATTCCTATTCCTATACATAACTTCCTTTCTAAAAGTACTACTATTATTTTTCCTGAATATCCATACCTTATAATGAATAAGTCACTCTATCGGTCAATATAAAGTCCATGCGAAGAACAAGATAGCAACATGTTCCTTTGCAACGCGGACACAGAGGCACAATATAAGGAAACTTGTATAGAACAAATTATGTTGCTGAAAAATAACTTTTCAAGTTGCCAATCACACCAGATAATTTTAGAAAACAGTAAAATTTATAGAATCGCTGCAAACCAATGGCTTCTGTTCAGTATGAAAGAAATAGTCATAACGGAAAATTGTAAAGATCAAATAACTAAAACGAAGCTGCAAGGTACTTTTATATTGGCCACTGATCCTGATTGCGAGACAACTATTGGCGACACTTATGTTGGCCAAGTGTCCAACACCACATCCAGCAGCCTGCCAGACGTCATCGTCCAACTACCGGAGGTGCAGTTGCAGGTTCCAGCTCCGGATACTTCGCTTGATGCTTGTGGAATTGACTTTGATAGTGTTAAACAGTTAGTGCAAAATATGAAAGTGAAATATATTAGTGAAAATAATAGTGCTAATAGTGACTTAAGAATATGGACAACGGTTTTATGTATATTAACTATTTTGATAATTATTTGTATATTTGTTATGTTCCTCATGTTGTTTTTCAGAAATAAATTTTTAGATCTTTTTAGCACAAAAAATTCTCCGAAGCCGTCTTCCTCTGTTCCTACGTCTTCGGATATATTTTCTCTCGGGGAGGGAGGAGTTAAATGTGGCAACCCTGCCCAGATCAGCTTTGTCAGCTCTTCCTAAGTGGAACAGCTGACAAACACATCATCAGCAATTTAGTTGTATAAAAACGTAGACTTAAGTTAGATATAGGATTCATTCGATTGTAAAATTAGTAGTAAGAACTCAAAATATTTTTTTTTTAAGTCAAAACCTCTACCGAGTATTTAATTCGTGCGAGTTTTTTTTTGTGTGCAGTATATTTATCTAAATACATGTTGGGCAAAAATAAATGTCCGGCTGTCGTACTTTTTGTAAAAAGTGAGCTTATTCAATGTGGTTAGCGGCGGTAACCACTGTGAGACAACTAACATTTTTTTGCGAAGTTTTTATCAAAAATAATAAACTGATTATTTTTACAGGAAATGCCTAAAAATAAGTTATCAGATACTGATAGCTGTGCTGGTGGTGATGGCTCAGACACAGAAGATCTACTCGAAATTGAAGAAGGGCCAAATGATTCGCAAATTACACTAGGTGAGAGTTTTTTGCCATCTGATAAGGAGTTGGATTCTGAAGATGAGATTCCCCTAGCTCAGCTGGTACAGAATAGACAGCCCGCTGCCATAGCTGTTACGCCGTCAGTCCCTGCCATAAGACCTCCAAAATGGAAACGAGCTTACACAATTTTAGCTCCTGACGACTATACACCATCAGTCCATTTGCCTGAAGAAATATCTCGTTTAGCAGCACGCCAGCAGTTGAGCCCTACACTTGACACTTTGAACAGAACACAGTAATAGTTTAATATTTGACGTTGGAAGAATCACTTCACGGCTAAGAGCGGGATCGAAGCCATAAAAAAATAGTCTGTGTTACCCCGTTTTTTATGTGTGGATCTACAATATTGCTTTATTTGCTTTTGTAAAATTCGAGATTGCGACCATGGAAACGTAAGACGTTTTACTTGATTTTGCTAAGTATAATATTTGATCAGATTTTATACACTTTACGAGTCGACGACAGGGACGATAGAAATGTGTATGCAACTCCCGAACAGACGGGAAGAGGTTAGAATAACAACAAACAAATCATTAATTAATGATATTTTTACGCATTTGTGTGTAATTCAGTTGTAGGTAATTAGTGATATCCACTAATGTATCTTGTATACAATAAAAATGAATCGTTCTTTTTTTGCTGTATTTCTGGTTTTCTAGAAAAAGTTTAAAAGGTTTTTTTTTTCAAACTTGCACCCAGACAAATCGGAAGGAATGTTAATTATATGTTACTCTGCCCATTACTGCGTCACTGTCGTCTTAAAATTTCATATTTCTTTTCCTAAAAAGTTTGTTTTATTGTTTTCAGAGATAAAGATAATAATTTGAATGTATCTGCAATATGCAATATATGTTCAAAAGTTATAAAGGGTAGTGTTACTTCTACTACAAATTTCCTGAAGCATTTAAAGGTAGGTTTTTTAAGTAGATGCATTCATTTGTATAAGTAAAAGATAAGACAAATATTTCAATTACGGTTTACTTATTCCAAAAACTTATTTTTTGAGGAATTTGTCATGAGAATTAATGAATTATTACTTACTTGATATTTTTTAAATGTACTCATGTCCTTTTTCATTTTATTATAGAGGAAAGGTCACTCAGATCTGTTGCAAGCTTATTATGAAAAACTTAAAAATTCAAACCAGAAGAAAAGGAAACATATTGAGATGAGTAGCAGCGGTTCAGAATTAGCAGTGAAACATAAAAAAATGAAGCAATCTACTCTTACTGACGTTGGAATTGGTTCAAAATATGTTAATTTAGACAAGTTGATTGTACAATTTATTGTTGAAACCATGTCACCAGTATCCATAGTGGGGTATAAGTCTTTAAAGCTTCGATTGAAGGTGCACAGCAACTAACAAAGCCTCCAAATGTTATGTGTCGTCGTACAGCTAAAAATAGAATTTGTGATGAGTACAATGAATTTAAACAAAAAATTAAAATAGAGTTGAGAAAAGAAGTTATTTGGGGGTTACAGTCCATTGGATTGAAACTGACACTTTTGTAAGGAAAAGTTCTGCCATAGCTTGCAGAAGATTTAAGTGGCTCACACATAAGATAAAGTTGCAGAAATGATAGCTGATATACATTCAGACCATGACTTGAAACTATCAAAAATTGTCAAGACAGTTACAGATAACAGTTCGAATATGGTTCAAGCTTTTGATGTACATGGAAAAACTGATTCAGAGTTAATTGAAAATAATGAACATGTTTCACACATTGTGCGCTTTTATAATTTCGGACGTCACGTTATCGTGGACGCCGACTTCCACAATAAAACGTTGGGTAGCCCCTTATGATTTTACGCACCGCGGACGTTTTGTGCGGTTCAGAAGAGTGTAGACGTCGTGATGGCCTCTAACGTGCACGTTAAAAAGTTATCGTCGACGGAAATTTAAAAGCGTCTTCATATATTTTCATACATTTTACTTCCTTATGTTATCGTTTTACCGTGAATGTTCACGATATTACCGCCACGTCCAAAATTATAAAAGCGTACATTGATGAAGATATTGAAGAAACGTCACTCGCAGAAGTCAATGATGAAGATGATGATTCATTGCTACTACTGCAAGCTTTTCCAGACGTTTCAACTTCATCAGACTTAAAAAGTGATTGCCTACTGCCTGTACATGAACGATGCGCTACGCATACTTTGCACTTAATTGTTAGTACAGATTTTAAACAAGCAAGGCTAAAAAATACTATTTGTAAGAAACTGCATGATACGGCTTTAGCAAAGTGCCAAGCACTCTGTAACTTATGTTCCAGATCACCAAAAGCATGTGAAACATATTTAGAGATGACAGGAAAGTCACCAACTTCTCCATGCGCAACTCGATGGAACTCTTATTACAATTCCATACAAGATCTTTTAGCTGTACAGAACAGTCTTAGTGAAACCATGAAAATGTTAAAATTATCTCCGTTAAAGGAAAATGAAATTCATTTCTTAAGTGAATATGTGTGTTCAAAGCCAATAGCAGAAGCTATTCAAAACCTGCAAGGGGAAAAAGACACTTATTATGGTTCTCTGTTACCCGAGCTAATAAGAATTCAACATGTGATCAAATGTCTTAGGATGGAAAATCTAAAATACTGCGGCTCCCTGCTAGATTTGATTGAAGAAAACTTAAATAGACGTTTTAAAAAGTTTTTGCAGTTCGAGCCTGCAGCAAATGATGCAATATTGGCCTCAGTGTCACATCCGTTCTTTAAAATGAGATGGGTACCAAAAGCGCGGAAAGAATATGTAAAAGAACTTATCCTGACTAAAACACTAAAAATTAATCGCACTAAAAACAAAAATCAGAGGCTTTAAACAATATTGAAGGTGGCATAAAAAAGTCAAAAGATGATTACATGTGTTTAGAGGATTCTGATTCCTCCGTTGCAAGTGCCGAAACACAGCATCTCCTGGCAGCACCGCTGACAATTTTGACGAAAATTGACGCTGAAAATTGACGCTGACATTGCAATACTTAAATAATAAGGATACCAACATAAACAGCTTAAATGCTTATCCTACAATAAAAAAAAAAAATTTCAAATACAACATGGACTGTCGCGCAGCTCCAGCAAACCTGTCGCAGTCGACTGGTTAAAATAGCCGTTCAATCAAACGGCTAAATATACCGGAGATAATGTGACTAAATGTGATGGTGGGTGTGGTGGTATATTTCACAAAAAATGTTCCGAAAAATCAAAAATGTTGAACGAAACGGGAATGTGTAGAGAGTATTAAATTACGCCGCGCCGCCATTAAATTCATCCATAGTAGTTGATGTCACAAAAACTTCTGCGGAGAAAATACTCTCAGAAGTTAACGAAAAATTGGCCATCGTCTTTAAAATGAAGATGACATTTATTGACATAGAGCAAAAAAGTCATAAAAAATCACGTTTGTTGTATGGGAGCCCCCCTTTAATATTAATTTTATTTTGTTTTTAGTATTTGTTGTTATAGCGGCAACAGATATACATAATCTGTGAAATTTTCAGACCGAGAGAGAGAGTCTAGCTATAGCGGTTCTTGAGATACAGCCTGGAGACAGACAGACAGACGGACAGACATCGAGTCTCAGTAATAGGGTCCCGTTTTTAGCCTTTGGGTACGGAACCCTAAAAAAGATAAAAAGCGCCCTATGCTTTGGCATAGGGCGCTTTTTATCTTTTTTAGGGTAATATGTAAAAGAACTTATCCTGACTAAAACACTAAAAATTAATCGCACTAAAAACAAAAATCAGAGGCTTTAAACAATATTGAAGGTGGCATAAAAAAAGTCAAAAGATGTTTACATGTGTTTAGAGGATTCTGATTCCTCCGTTGCAAGTGCTGAAACACAGCATCTCCTGGCAGCACCGCTGACTTAGAAACATTGCAATACTTAAATAATAAGGATACCAACATAAACAGCTTAAATGCTTATCCTACAATAAAAAAAAATAATTTCAAATACAACACCTGTTTGCCAAGTTCTGCCCCTGTGGAGCGACTCTTTTGGGGGCATGATCATGAGGCCTCATCGAAGAAAAATGAGTGATAAACTGTTTGAAGAACTAGTCTTACTTAAGTCTCAATTAAAACCTTAAAAATATAATATTATGTTGTGTAACGTTTGCGCAATCAACGCGATTTACATGTAAAAAAATAAACATTCATTAATAAAAATGTTTTTTTTACAACAGTATTTTTATCTTAAGAAGTATTTAGAAGATACCTATTTTGTATTTAGTATTTCAGATACTATTCTAGAAAGTATTTTGTATCTGGTATCTGAAATACTTAATTTAAAAGTATCTTGCATTTTGTATTCCAGATACATTGTACAGGATATTTTGTACATCTCTGGTGGCATCGTATATTCTTTCGTTTTCTAGATTGCACAGTGGTAAACGCTTTTATCATCTATAAAGATCTCCAAAAAGACCTCAACTCTTGTTTAGATGAATTGTGCCTGAAAGATTTTCGACGACATGTTTACCAAGATATATTGACTCCTGTATATTATGTCAGTAACAAGAGAGGACTGTTGCGCAGCTCCAGCAAACCTGTCGCAGTCGACTGGTTAAAATAGCCGTTCAATCAAACGGCTAAATATACCGGAGATAATGTGACTAAATGTGATGGTGGGTGTGGTGGTATATTTCACAAAAAATGTTCCGAAAAATAAAAAATGTTGAACGAAACGGGAATGTGTAGAGAGTATTAAATTACGCCGCGCCGCCATTAAATTCATCCATAGTAGTTGATGTCACAAAAACTTCTGCGGAGAAAATACTCTCAGAAGTTAACGAAAAATTGGCCATCGTCTTTAAAATGAAGATGACATTTATTGACATAGAGCAAAAAAGTCATAAAAAATCACGTTTGTTGTATGGGAGCCCCCCTTTAATATTAATTTCATTTTGTTTTTAGTATTTGTTGTTATAGCGGCAACAGATATACATAATCTGTGAAATTTTCAGACCGAGAGAGAGAGTCTAGCTATAGCGGTTCTTGAGATACAGCCTGGAGACAGACAGACAGACGGACAGACATCGAGTCTCAGTAATAGGGTCCCGTTTTTACCCTTTGGGTACGGAACCCTAAAAAAAGATAAAAAGCGCCCTATGCCAAAATACACAACTGAGTTCAGAAAATTCTGTCTTACGTTGCACTACTTCAGCGATGGAATTGTTAGGTTGTCGGGTTAAAAATCCAAAAAACATGAAAACCACCTTTAAGCACCCTTCATCAGATCACGAAGTGGCGGTATTTCTAGATCCATGCCGCATCCAAGCTTATCCGTAATCACTGGGAAGATAAAATTTAAGTATAAAAACTTAGTAGTTTTTATACTTAAATTTAAGATATATTTTACGTACGCTTCCTAGTGGAAGCGTACGTAACATGAACATGAGGCCGCTATAAGAATAAAAATAGTCAGTCTTAAGTGTTCAAACTAATAAAGGTTTTTGAGGAATGCTGATATGCACAGAAAGCCTAAAACACTTGTATAAAACTCTGGTTGAGTATACAAAAGAAATGGTATATATTTCTACATACCGATTGAGCCAAGATCATTTGGAACTGTTCTTCGGAATGGTAAGAATGAACGGGCCCTCCGTTCATTCTTACCATTCCGAAGAACAGTATAATGATAATCCTAATGTCCTTCAGTTCAAAGGTGCATACAGAAAACTATTATGCCACATGGAACTACAAGCAGTCGTAACAGGCAACCGTGTGCCATTAGAAGATATTTCTGTCCTGACTTGTTCTTCTGCAATAAAATGTGTTAATCAAACCACTTTTTCTGAACGTTTTGACGATGACGAAGAACAGCCGTACCAAGAATCAGAAAGACGCGCATCTGATGTAGACATTGCTTCTCTGATAGCTTCGACTGATGATCCAAACTACAAAAATTATGTCGTAGGCTACATTGCTGGGAATGTAGCAAGATACTTAATGAAAAAAATTAAGTGTAATTTTTGTATCGATAGCATGCTCACCAATGAAAAATTGTGGTTTCACAAATTGGTCGCTTTAAGGGACAACGGCGCGGCGGCTTTATTTATGTATCAGAAGCTGTTTACTTAATATGTGGTATAGCCGAAAATTATTTGCGGAAGTATATGGCGGATACAAATAACTTAAATAAAACTTTAGAGACAAAACTTGCTTTGACAATAATTATGGAACAACTTGTTGGTAGGTCTATTTTCCTTCATGCAGAGGAACATGTTAATGTTAACGATTTGTCAAGGCTTATTTTTATTTTATTTTTATTTAAGTATTTTTATTTATTTTTCTTCTGAATTGTGAAATTATGATACGGATTCCTACCCTGATAGCCAGCCTGATTTTAGCATACCCTGGACAGCTAATGTTGATGAAGAGAGTTTTGAGTTAAATACTCAGACACAACCAGTAAAATCATTCCAGCTACCGATTCATCTGACAGCGACTTATCCGAGTCTACCTCATCATCATCCAGTACATCCGATTTTTCCTCGTGTTTTTGATCGTGTTCGCGATCCTAATTTTGTAACCCCTAAAAACGATAGACGTATTCGAGTATGCAAATTATATTTCATGAATACACTTGCTATTTCCGATAAAACTATAAAAACTGTGGTCAAGAAAAAATCTGAACGACTAGGATTAATGCAAGAAAATCGAGGCAAACATGGAAACCAGAACCAACTAGAAGCCGCTTTGAAGGATGGTGTCAGAGCACATATCAATTCTATACCCAGAGTTGAGAGTCACTATTGCCGTGCACACTCAAAGCGTGAATATATTGATGGCAGGCGGCAGCATGTCTATTGCTACTTTGCATCGTCTTTATGTTGACAAGTGCAAATAAGAAAACAAGCCTTATGTTTCGTTGACGACTTTAACATTTCTTTTTGGAAACCTAAAAAGGATCAATGTGAAGACTGCACAGCCTTTAAAAATGCAAGTGATATTTAAATCGCTTTTGCAAGCAAAATACGACTTGACAGATTTGACAGAAAAATCTCTTGTTAGAACTGAAAAGGAGATCGATAAACAAAATATAAAGGATGATTTTGTAGTGTGCGTCTATGATCTGCAAGCGGTCATGCCTTGTCCACAAGGAGAAGTTTCTAGCTTTTACTATATTTCGAAATTGAATTTACTAAATTTTACAATAACTAAATTAGGAACAGATAGTACAGATTGTTTTGTATGGCATGAAGGGCTCCTTGCCCGGGGTGTAAATGAAATCGGATCATGCGTGATTTTATTTATTTATTTATTTAATACTTTTTGCATTAATAGAGACAAAACTAAAAACACAGGTGCTTTCTGTGTAGAAAAAAGAACACACATTTAGGAAATACATAATTAAATATACAATAAATACTGATAAAGATAATAACAAATACTAGGCATACGATATAATATTATAATAACCTATAAATATATTATACATATTATACATATACAATATACATATTATGCATATTATACATATATATAAGTACATATAATACACATCCATATAAAAACTGAGTACTATATTAATTTATTTTAGTTAAGATTCTGCCAATTTTTTTAGATACAACAGTCGGACTCTACGTTTAAACGTATCTCTGGTTGGGCTTAACCTGATTTCCGGAGGTAGGGCGTTCCACAGTAAAATAGCCTGGACGTGGAAGGAGGAATGGACTAGACTGGAGTGATGAGGTGGGCAACGGAGACGAGCATTATTTGAGGAGCGGAGGGTTCTTTCGTGACTATCGCAGAGGTATTGGAAGTGTGACTTTAAGTAAGCAGGAGAATTAGGGGAGTTTAGGAATGTATAGAGCATACACAGGGCTCGCACTGAACGACGTTGTCGTACAGGCAACCAGTGAAGCTTGGTACGATAGGAAGATACGTGGTCATATTTCCGGAGATTGTATATAAACCTGATGCAGTTGTTAATGAGTCGGTCATATTTGTCGAGCTTGTCTGCATTGAGGTCTAAATAGCACACATCACCATAATCTATAATGGGAAATATAAGGGACTGGACCAGCAGAGTTTTAATGTGTGTCGGTAAAAAGTTTTTGTGACGATAAAGCGAACGCAATATACCGGTAACCCTCTGACAAACTGAAGCAGTCTGGGTTTGCCAATCGAGAGTGGAGTCTATGAGTAAACCGAGATCTTTTACACTGGAACTGAAATTGATTACAGAGCCGTCAAAGATTACTGGTGAAAGAGACGCTACATCTACCCTACATATATTACGAGAACTACCCAATAAGATAGCTTGACACTTACTAGGGTTTACTGATAGGCCAAAGTTTTTACACCAGTCCCTAATAGCATCAAGATCCTTGTTAATTTCGTCGATAGCCCTCGTCAAATTGTGAACACTTGCTTGACAATAAAGCTTAAAATCATCTGCATACAAATGATACGCGCAGCGAAGTCTGAGAGTAACACAATTAATAAATAATGAGAAGAACAAAGGAGAGAGAATACCGCCTTGGGGAACGCCAGTGTCGAGATCGCACCAGGATGACGAGGACTGATCCATGCGTACCGACTGTTGACGCCCCCGAAGATATGACGAGATCCATTTTAGAGCCTCGGTTGAGAGAGGAAGGCAGGAGAGAATAGCTAACAAAATTTCGTGATTGACATTATTAAAAGCATTGGAGAAATCAATTAAAACCAAAACTGTAATTTCAGAGTTTTCTATGGCTACTCTTACATCATGAGTAACCTTAAGAAGTGCAGAAGTCGTACTGTGTCCAGGTCTGAATCCCGATTGCAGTGGAGATAAAATGTCGTTCTGGTTAACAAACCTGGACAGTTGTTTAAAAGCACAGGCCTCGAGGATCTTAGATAGATAAGGGAGAATGAGACAATGGAGAAAGGGACAATGAGAAGGATGAGTGGGATTAGGAATTTTAGGTAAGGGAAGGACATGAGCTTTGCGCCATTGAGATGGAAATTCGGAAGACATTAGAGAGAAATTTACAATATGGGTTATAACGGCCAAAAGCTCTTCTTTAATATGAGTGACCATTTGTCAGCTTATCTCATCACAACCTATAGCCTTTGAAGTTATAGACATAATGGTCATATTGATCTCGTCCGTATTGATTGGGGAAAATCGGAAGGGAGATATGTTACGCTGAGGTAAACTATCTAAAAAGCGAATAGTCCGGCATTGGGTTTCAACATCAAGCTTGTGAGTTGTGGAGAAGTGTTTGTTAATATCTTCCAAACTAATTGTCAGAGGTGGATCTACTTGATGTGATTTGCCTATACCAGAGGATTTTAGGAATTTCCAAATATTTGGAGTTGAAGATGACAAATTTTGTAGAATGTGGCGGCGTTTAGCATTGCGTATCATTTGGTTGCAGCGATTTCTAGCTATTTTGAAGTCCATCCAGTTAGATTCAATTCGATTCCTCTTAAATTTACGAAAAGCACGATCCCTACGTTTCATCGCCTTACGGATATCATCCGTTAACCATGGAGCAGGTGGATGCTTCAACTTAATTTTCTTAACAGGCGCATGTTTATTATAAAGTTCCGTAACATTTTCGTTGAATATCCTGACCTTTTCATCAACAGAAACGGCATTAAATAGTGGAGCCCAATTGATGTTCCCCGCGTCAGAGCATAATTTATTAAAGTCCACTCGCGCAAAACAACGTCTGTGTACGAACCGAGGAGGTGGTCTGGGAGCCTTTAACGTGTACGAGAGGAAGATCAAGTCGTGATGGGAAAAACCTGGAGCAGAGAGTTGACCGTGGCTGTGAACGAGGGATGGATCGGATACGAGTATAATATCGAGCCAAGTGTTATCACAATCAATGTTGTGATGAGTAGGCTGCAGAGGTAGGAGTTGGAGACCGGAAGATCTAATTAAACTATTTAATTTAGATGAACGGGGAGAGGAGTGGTTGGAGAGGTCAGTGTTAAAATCTCCCATTATGATGTGGTGCGCATATTCGGAACTCAATGAATCTATGACCGACTCGATATCAGAAAAGTAGTCGGCGGTTGGTGGGCAGTAAACAACTCCAAGGACCAACTTAGTTCCTCTAACTACGACCTCGAGGAAAATGTAGTCGGCCATGCCATACTGCTGAGCGGTAGAGGACGCAATTATTTTGTATTTTAAATCTCGACGGAGATAGATCGCTACCCCACCACCACGTCTATCATTACGGTCATTACGAATCAGAACAAAACCAGGTATCGAGAAGGAGGTGGACAGGAGGTGAGGCTTAAGCCAGCTCTCGGAGATCAGTATAGCATGAGTGTTATTTCCAGAAAACGTTTCAAGTATGTCGCTGTAATGACTTGGTATGCTTTGCGCATTTATGTGACAAACGTTTAGGAGGCCACTGTTTTGTATGCTAAAATTCTGTTCTAACGTTTTACCTAAAGTTTTACCTACAGAATCAAAATTATCGTCTGTAAGTGAACCTAAAGAATCGTTGGCAGGATAAAAAGAATCATTATCTGATGCTATTGACATAATATTAAAATATATTAATATATATTATATTATATATTATATAATATTTATAAAATAAAATTCCACAAAAAGAATAGTAAAAAAAAAAAAAAACTAAAGTAATTTTGTCACTGTACCACCCGCCAACTGACCTACAATCTTATTAAAGAAAAAAACAATAATAAAAGTAAAAAAGAAACAATTTTAACAACGCTACACGAACAAACAAAAGCAGACAATAAAACAATAAAAAAAAAACAAGTCTGACATAGATAAGCTTATGCGACGTTTGAGCCTTAATTATTATACGAAAAAAAAAAAAAAAAGAAAAGCCACCTGTCAATTTGATTTGACAGCAAACTTAAGGTGACATTTTGACAACCGATAGAGTAAAACATAACATACAGTATATGGAGTAAAAATATTATGTTGAGAAAATACAAGTTTACCCTGTAAATTGTGGATAATGTGATGTACAAACAAGTAAACAAATGGATATTACTACAAATGACAAGATTAGGAATAACTTACTACATAAAAGACAAACATGATGGCAAAAGGTTATGATTTATGAAAGACACGTAACAATAACATACCGAGTCGCATAGCTTTTCTACAGTAAATTATTATGAATGTTTACAGTACACCTAGGATGATGTCCCTGAGAAGGCCTTGGGATATTTCGTCATAATGGTCTGGAGCTCTTCTGTAGTGAACACCTTATGCCGCTTACCGTCTGAGGATTTTATGGTTACAACTCCATCATGCGTCCAGCAAGCTTTCACTCCAAAGTGCATCCGTGCCATATTGAACACAGCCTGACGAGTTTTAGTAAGGAACTCCTTTACTGAAGTTGAGGAACCTTTAAGTTTGGTCTTAGCCCTCCAAACAGCGGCCTTAGTGACATATGCGGCAAACTTAATAAAAACAGGACGTGTTTTGTTTGGCTCCGTACTACCCAGCCAATGACAAGCCTTAATTGCTGTTCTAGTTATATCCTGCAAACCCAGTTTGTGTTGTATGGTGTCCAGGAGAATAGCCGTGCAATTCTCACTGCTCTGTTCGGGTATGCCGGAAAAAATAAGGGTCTTTCTGCGAGACCTAGTCTCAACATCCACAGCCCTGGAGCATTCAGCAATCTGCTTTCGTAGAAGACCCAGTATGGAGAATGTTATGTCCCTAAAAGTACGGAATTCCTCTGCAACCTTCGCAACGGTGTCCTTAGCGGAACCACACTGTAATTGGGCTTGAAGTTCCTTTATTTTTCTTGAAACCAATTCTTCAAGGTTCTGCTGGGCTTTCTGTATCTCCAATAATTGTGACATATTCAGTTTCGTGAAGTTCAAGTGTTTTTCAATCAGCGTTATTAATTCCAATAAGTCAGCTAGCAGATGGCCTCTTGAATATGTGAAAATAGTTTACATATAGTTGTGCAACTATTAAACCTCAATAAAACTGTATGTATTTCATTCAATTTACTTATAATATTGTTTATAATTTAGGTAATATTAATTAATTACTACAATAATTTACGAGATGTATGTTTCCACTTTTTTGCACCTACCCTATATCTACCTATAGCTATATATTTTATATTTGAAACGTATAAATGATGAAGCATTGGGTGATATTGACGTAGTTTTTTATAGTGATCATTGTTGCGGCCAGCAAAAAAACAAATACATACTTGCAACATATCAATATGCTGTCAGTGTGTTTCCAAAATTGAGGAGTTTTACTCATAAATTCCTAATAAAGGGACATACCCGAGCCATAACGAGGGGGATGCCGACTCATTAATACAAAGAAACATATCTATGGCTTTAAAGTCGTTTCCTATTTATGTGCCAGACCAGTACGTAAGACGGCGAAAAAGAAAGGTACACCTTTTAAGGTACATGAACTTGCACATGACGATTTTTTTATATAATACTAGATGTTCTGCGCGGCTTCGCCCGCGTAAATTAGATATTTCACAGACAAATCAGTCTACAAAAAAATAGCCTATAATCCTTCACGTGGGCTACTTATTATCTGACCCAAATAACAGAAAAATTGCTCTAGTAGTTCGTGAGATAAGCCCTTTCAAATAATTTCCCCCGTTTTTTCCACATTTTCTCCTATTTCTTCGCTCTTATTAGTCTTAGCGTGATAAAATATAGCCTATAGTCTTCCTCGATGAATGGGCTATCTAACACTGAAAGAATTTTTCAAATCGGACCAGTAGTTCCTGAGATAAGCGCGTTCAAATAAGCCCTTTCAAATAATTTCCCCCGTTTTTTCCACATTTTCTTCTATTTCTTCGCTCATTTTAGTCTTAGCGTGATAAAATATAGCCTATAGCCTTTCTCGATAAATGGGCTATCAAACACTGAAAGAATTTTTCAAATCGGACCAGTAGTTCCTGAGATTAGCGCGTTCAAATAAGCCCTTTCAAATAATTTCCCCCCGTTTTTTCAACATTTTCCTCTATTTCTTAGCTCCTATTAGTCTTAGCGTGATAAAATATAGCCTATAGCCTTCCTCGATAAATGAACTATCTAAAACTGAAAAAATTTTTCAAATCGGACCAGTAGTTCCTGAGATTAGCGCGTTCAAACAAACAAACAAACAAACTAACAAACTTCCGCTTTATAATATTAGTATAGATGAACGGTCTTATTCATAAAAAAAGCTTATAAAACGTTTATAATGTATAATAGTTAAAATGCTCTATAGGCTTATAAAACGTTCGATAAAATTGTCTATTCATAACAGTTCTATAAACCTTCTATAACTAAAAATTGTCTATAAGCAAAAATGTTGCCATTATTAGGAAGTTGGCAAACAAGTTTGACGAACATATTGAATTGATCATAGATAATATGTATCGATTGTCAAAATACGTCTGATCATAGACAAGATGACGGCTTAAAACTATAATTTGTTGTTTACGACTGAACAAGAAGTTGTCTACGACTCTACGCCATACGAATTACGAAACGTCAAGTAGCGTCAGGTGCTTTCAAGTTGTCAACGATCAAATATCGTATTTTGGATTATTTTTGTATTACGTAATTACCTAACTTTATTATAAAAGTATGGCATCGCAATCGACCTCGGTTGTTAAAAAGCAGAGAAGTGAAAACTGGTTGGAGGAAGATAAGGTTGGTACTGAATACTGATACACCTAAAATCGGACCATAGTAAGGAACATTCTTATACTTGAACTAACGCTTGCTTATGCTTCTATTTATTAGATGATATTGAAGGAATTGATAAGGGAGGCGGTTTTAATTATCGAAAATAAAAACACAGACGCCAACACGAACGCGAAAAAGGTGGCGGCTTGGAATAATTTACGTATCAGGTACCAAATTCGATATATTTTGAATAATTTAATGAAGTATTTTATGTAAGTAGCTTATAACTCAGCATTTCGTGTTTCAGTTTTAATAATATGGCCCACACTCCGAGGACACTGCAACAAATCACGTACTAGGTTGATAATATAAGTCGCAACTCACAGTAGACTTCTCGAAGCGATAACGCTTCCAAAAGTCTTCGTCGTCCAGAAAAAACGGATCAACTCTACTTCTGTACACTTTTCTTCGACGCGTACTGTTTTCTAGTCGTTCAATGACATCAATTGAGTGTAAAGCTTGCATTATTATAAAAAATCGGAAAAATTATATAACCAAGAAGCTTATATCGTTATAGATTCTTGTATAGTTTGTCGATTCTTGATGAAGAACAATTTACATTGACAAAATATTTGTGACAAATGTCAGTTTTGAGTTATCAGCTGTTATGAGTTCGGCCATCTTGTATCTTATAGTACTGTTAAAGTAGGGCCCTGGCCTCTATAACTTTATGATAGGTTTATAGAACTCTTTGATGTTATATTGCTATTATGAATACAATTTTTTGCGAATCTTCTTATAGCGATCATAAAGGACACTTTAGGTGTTCTATAAGTTTTTATGAATAAGACCGTTAGAGTACCGTATCTGAAGTAAAATAAAAACCAGCCAAGTGCGTGTCGGGCCACGCGCAATATAGGGTTCCGTAGTACCGCTAGTTTTTAAAAAAAATTGTATCGTCAATAAATGTACACTCGAGGAAGTTGATTCCTATGCAGGTGGCAGGTTTTTTAGTTAGGGCCGGTCGATCGGCAAAGAGAGTATGTGTTCATAAGTGAAAATGACTTTACTGTTACAAAAGATTATTTTAACTTAGTTATTAGTATAAGAAACATGCTTCAGAATTACAAAAATACAAATATAATTTTATGTCTTCACACATATAGATATATCCTATTTATAACATGTATAACTGGAGGGTAGAGCATTTCAATAATTCACTATATTAATATTTAGACACAATAACCCATAAACATGCTTATGTACTAGATAGTAATAAGAACCTGAAATATGATTATTCTGTTTAAGATGTACAATGGAATCCATACTAATATTATAAATGCGAAAGTATGTCTGTCTGTCTGTCTGTCTGTTACCTCTTCACGCCTAAACCGCTGAACCGATTTTGCTGAGTCCATTAGTGCAGTCCACTATTGACTGCGGCACTTGAAGGACGTGTGAGCCGACTCTCTATGAAAAATAAAAAACCCAAACGAAATTAAATTTTCAAAAGAATTCACGCCTAAACCGCTGAACCGATTTTGCTGAGTCCATTAGTGCAGTCCACTATTGACTGCGGCACTTGAAGGACGTGTGAGCCGACTCTCTATGAAAAATAAAAAACCCAAACGAAATTAAATTTTCAAAAGAAATATACCGGCAAACATTGAAAGATATGAATATTTCATTCAAATTTCCAAAAGGAGATAAATGTGTGATCTGTGGAGAGCTGGAAGAAGAAATGAAAAGTTCAACAGAAATTACAGAAAATGTAACATCATATTAAGATAGAAGGTGTAAAAAAAAGGGTTTGCAAAAAAGCATTTTGCAGCATCCATGGAATTTCCCAAAAACAGGTCAGACGTTTATGTGACTGTTTAAAAACAAATGAGCAGCCCATAGATCACAGAGGCAAATCAGAAGGATCACGGAGCAATGCATTGTCTGGTGAGACATTAGCTAAACTACGGGAGCATGTGGAGTCATTTCCAGTTAAATGTGTGCACTACTATAATAAAGATGCATCATCTTATTATTTATATGAAAAACTTAATGTAAAACCTTGTTAAAGCTCACTAATTTGTTGATAGTTTTTGATGTATAACGTTGTTCCGTAAGAAAGTTTTTGATTTTTGTTTAAATATAAGGGTACTTAAATTATTATAGTATAAAATTGATATCGCATTTTCATAACACGACAGGGTTGTTTTTATTGATTTTGATCTCCTGCTAGTTTAATATAAACAATAATGTAAGTTTTTATTATAAAAGAAGTTTATTTTTGTTATTTTTTTGATATTTTGTTTATTAAACCTTAAAATAAAGAGAATTTTCAGAAGTAACTTTTAAAGTTACTTCTGAAAAATTTGAAGTTTGTTTAATTTTTCGAGATCATTTACCTCAAATCGATTAAAAATTTGAATGCAAAAAGGGATTTTGTAGTTTTAAATAATTTAGGTAAAAGATATCACAATGGTCAATATTGAAAAAAATAGGGCAAACTATTACGCAAAAAATGATATATTAACATCATGACTTTTCTTCAAAAAATATATTAATATTATTTAAAAAAAAAATCGTTTTTTAAATTTTGTTTTGGCTCTCCTGTAAAAAAAGTAGTTTTTGATTGGGGCTGCTTTGAATTCAATGAGCGATATCCCACAAGACAGTGGCAGAGGCAAACAATTGCCCAACTCTCTGAGTTTAACAGACTACCTAACCTGGATACCTGGTACAAATCGTCGGCACCTGACCTTTTCATGTTTGTTTGTGATGAATTCGTTGTCCAAACAATAGTTACAGAAATAAATAGATACTGAGCCAAATTTAGGGAGAGTGTTGTAATTAAAAACCCGAAGGTTTTCTGTGTCGTTCTAACGCCACTGCTGGCCAGCCCGGCCCGTAGCCATCTTTTTCGAGGCCTTCCTCGGTGGCGCAGTGTCGTCATCTGGTACCCACTCAGTAGGGCTGCCATCCGTCCGGATTTCCCCGGATTTGTCCTAGTTTAAACCGGGGACCGGGGAACGTCCGTCCGGGTTTTAGAAAAGTGTCCTGGTGAAATCCGGACACTTTTGTTGAGAAAAATCCACACGGTTTCTCCTCTGATCAAAATCAAGTACGGTTTCAAGGACTTGAGTTAATCAAATTATAAAAAAAAAATTGTTGGAAAAGAAAATGTTATAGCAAAAATTGGCACGACGTAATCGTAAATTCTTTTTAAGAGGTGTCCGGGGAAATAACCACATTTCGGTATAATGCCCGGGTTTTTTGTCGTGCTTGATCGGCGACGGGAATTCAGATGATGGCAGCCCTACCACTCAGTGACCTTTACCCTACGAATAATAAAAACTAAAGAAACGTAACTCCCATACTATTACCATTTTAAAGGTTCCTTTCGAACTGTCATGTAACGTCAGCCTGATATCGCTCAAGGCCACCTAAATATTGCAAATATATTGAAAATGTGTGCCTAGGTAGACATTTTTGACAAGTATTGTAGAACATGAGTTACTTTTCCTTAGTTTTTATTATTCGTAGCCTTTACCCCTTAACTTAGTTACTAGTATGCGACATACCCTTTGCTGCACCGGTTTCTGCCGCCTCGCATCAGCCAACTTCCGTTTCCGCTCCGCCTCGAGCGCCTCCCGCTCCTGGTGGAGCCGCGCCCGCTGCACCGCCACCGCGTCTAGTCGCGCCTGAGCCACCGCCATCGCCCGCTCCGACGACGCCTCCGCGGCGGCCACTGAATACAATTAAATACAGGGTAAGTTCAGATTTGTATATACAAGTACAGGGCAAGTTTGGATACAGGGTTAAGTGAGGACATAGGGTAAGTTCGTGCACAGGGTAAGTTAGAAGTTGATTTTACTGTCACGCATGTCTTCTTAGGACGCATGTACAATGGTTCATCATGTGTACTCACCGCCGGGGTCGGGTTCCCGCGTCAGCGCGTCCGCGAGCCGCGCCGCCTCCTCGCGCTCCCGCCGCTGGTACTCCTCCAGCTGCTCGCGGAGGGCCTGGTTCTCCTGCTCCTGTGAACCCAGGTTTAGGGTGCGTTCAGTATTACGATACATGGACAGACACAAAACTGCTGACACTCGCACATTCACACCTACACAGTCTCTACACATATGCGTAAGTTTTTTGTAAAATTGGAGCGTACAATAATAATTATAGCTGTATATATTAGGTTGGGGAAAAAGTTTCTTCGCATTTAATATATAAATTCAAAAGGTTTTTATAAAGTTTATTTACAATTGACTAAATTATAAAAGTGCCATTTTGTTCGATAACTTTTTGTCATCTTGTTGGTAGGGAGTAGGGCTGTAGGGACATGATCGCATTGCTATAAAAATTTTGGGGCTTCTGATGAAAAAACTGCGACAAGTGGTTTTGGCAGTCCTCTTGTGATGTCAACCTGACACTGCCTAAGGAATTCTGCAGCGACCGGAACAGGTGGAAATCTGAAGGTGCAAGGTCAGGACTATACGGCGGATGCATTAACACCTCCCAGCCAAACTCCCGTAATTTTTGCAGAGTGGCTAAATATGTGTGAGGTCTAGCGTTATCATGGTGAAAAACCACACCCCTTCTGTTGATTAATTCCGGCCGCTTTATCTCAACTTCTTGCTTTAATCTCATCAGTTGTTCGCAGTACAGTTCAGAATCGATGGTCCTGCCTGGCGGTAACAGCTCATAATGAATAATGCCCTTCCAATCCCACCACACACAGCACCACCTCGTTGCGAGTTAACCCGGGTTTCGCCACAGTCTGTGAAGCCTGACCGGCCTTTGACCACGATCTTTTTCGCACGTTCTTGTCGTACGTGATCCACTTTTCATCACCAGTTATCAGCTTCTTCAAAAATGGTTCGGTTTCATTACGTCGTAATAAAGAATCACAAATGAGTACACGGTTCATTAGGTTTCTTTCAGTGAGCTCATGAGGCACCCAAATATCGAGCTTTTTTGTGTACCCAGCTTTTTTCAAATGCGTCAAAACCGTTTTGTGATCAATCCCCAGTTCTTCAGCTACATCGTAACTACTAATATGCCGATCTTGCTCCACTTTTTAAAAAATGGCATCAGTTTTGTCCGTAACAGGGCGATCGGAGCGACGTGCATCTTTGACATCAAAATTTCCGGATTGAAAACGCCTCACAGATACTGCATTAGGTCCATAAACATCACAAATTTTTTTCGCGGCTTGTGTTGCATTTTTCCCTTTTTTGTAATAAAATTTTAAAATGTATCGAATTTCTTCATTATGGCTGATTTACACGGGTGACTAACGGGTCGATTTTAGTCACCCGGCAAGTCACCAGTCGAATCGCCTGTCCAAGTCGAATCGCCACCCCATTTACACGGGTGACTAACGGGTCGATTTTAGTCACCCGGCAAGTTACCCGCTAAACGAATATTATTATTCCGATAATCGTTTACATGCGGATTCCATAAACATGGGTGTTTTTCGTAACACTCTAAAAAAATTATAATATTATTTTTGTCCATGTTTTCGTGAGCGATCGCTTGTGACTGAGCATTTGCACGGTCGATTTTAGTCACCAGCCGCATGCGGCCGCTGGCCGCACGACTTTGGGGCTTGCGACTTTAGTCGCATGCGGCGTAGTCGAATTGCCATTTACACGGTCGATTTTCGCCGTGCGGCGTAAATCGTGCGGCTTTAGTCACCCGTGTAAATCGAGCATTAGAATCACTCATTTTAACAATAAGAAAAACAAATAAAAATCTCACATTTGCCTAATTTGAATTTGAAATTGTCTTCTGTAAAATTAAATTTTTTTTAATGATACCAAAATCAGCCAGATACAATTGGTATAGCCCAAGAGATTTTATGACAAGTTTATACATACTATAATGCCAAAAGACTTTTCCCCCAACCTATTACTTAGGCAAACTGTGCAGGGTGCGGGGCTCGTATTATGCGTGACTTCATACATGACCCAGTGTGCTTATGACGTCTGAATCCGACGCCATATTAACAAATGTGTCGTATTTGTAGAATATGATATCTGCGTGAATGACGTAAACGCCCATAAAGTGTACGTCATGCGTGCATGTACGCACCGCCAGCGTGTACGGCGTGCGTATACGTACAGAGAGAGAACTCACCATGTCGTACTGCTTGTTCTCGAGCTGCATGAGCTGCGAGATGATCTCCTGCTCGCGCAGCTCGTACTCCGACCTCAGGTCCACCCGCTGCGTCTGCTCCTGCTGTTGCCGGACCTTCTCCCAGTCCTGGACATTGTCATGACATTTTAAGTGATTATGGGCCTGTTTCACCACTTCCTGATAAGTGACGAATAGGCTTTCCACCAATGAACTTGACAGATCAAGTATGGAGAATCTGTCAAAAAAGTTGTAAATAGCCTATTCGGCACTTTATCAGAAAGTGGTGAGACAGGTCCTAAATATTTGAACCGTAGTATCGAGTGACTTTACAAAACAGAATAAAAGCCCTATTTTTTCATGTTCGATGAGATTTTATGCTACTATAGTCCGTAGGCCGCATTTTCTCTTACAAAAAAAATGAAGAGTGTGTCTATCTGTTACCTCTTTACGCTTAAACGGCTAAACCGGTTTAGATTACAATTGGTACTGGGATACTTTAGACATATTTTTATATATTTTTAAATTTTATACCTCTATCCGCCGTACGGACTTTACATATTCATTTACTCTGTAAACCAGAAACAGAGCGGCAGATATCTGTACCTCCCACTCTTACTTAAGAGTCTGTCTCTTAGGCCGGTATAAATAGTCAGTACTCAAGATGCATCTCGGTCTCAAGACGCGGTTCGGCTCTGTGATTTGTCCAAATTTTGACAGCCAACCAATCACAGAGCCTGAACCGTGTCTTGAGACCGAGATGCATCTTGAGTTCTTACTATTTATACCGGCCTTACCTGTTCGGCCCGTATTCTCTGCATCTCCAAGGTGAGGGAGGTGTCGGCTACTCGCTGTCTCTCTTGCAGCAGGCCGGCTAGAGACTTTGCCCGCTCGGTGTAATGCTGCACCGCTGCCATCTGTTAATACATACTAATATTATAAATGCGAAAGTGTGTCTTTCTGTCTGTCTGTCTGTTACCTCTTCACGCCTAAACCGCTGAACCGATTTTGCTGAAATTTGGTATGGGGATACTTTGAGTCCCGGGAAAGGACATAGGATACTTTTTATCCCGGAAAAATGTACGGTTCCCGCGCGACAAACGAATTTTGGCGCAACGAAGTTGCGGGCGTCATCTAGTACATAATATATTTTTATATTAGTTTTAAGGTGAGAACGCACTAAGCGTAACTACACTGCAGGGAAGCGACGCGACACTTTGGCAGGGCCACGCATCGCGCCTACCACCTTCTATAAATATTTTAGTCAACGAGGACTTGTTGATTACAGAACCCTAAAACGGAACCCTATCCTACTAACGTGGAAGAGCCATGCTTCGGCACGAATGGGTCGGCTCGACCGGAGAAATACCACGTTCTCACAGAAAACCGGCGTGAAACAGCGCTTGCGCTGTGTTTCGCCGAGTGAGTGAGTTTACCGGAGGCCCAATCCCCTACCCTATTCCCTTCCCTTCCCTCCCCTATTCCCTTCCCTTCCCTCCCCTATTCCCTTCTCTTCCCATCCCTACCCTCCCCTATTACCCTATTCCCTCTTAAAAGGCCGGCAACGCACCTGCAGCTCTTCTGATGCTGCGAGTGTCTATAAGCGATGGAAGTTGCTTTCCATCAGGTGACCCGTTTGCTCGTTTGCCCCCTTATTTCATAAAAAAAAAAAAAAAACCCTAACCAGCTGATTTTTGTATTACATAGGTTAATAGTAATATAATTTAACAGTTATGTTGTCCTACAAATAGAATAATAATAGAACAATAATATTTAATCCTTTCTATCTCTGTTAGCTATCACTTCTGAGAATTTTCGCAGAGGAAATTGTTGTTCGTCTTATCATAATGAAGCTACTCACAAAAAAATTAACTTGATAAAAATCAAGTCAAAAAAATGTTCTAGGGAACCTGTGCTATACAGGCCACAGGGTGCAATTAAACCTTCCTGCCAAATTTTGATATATATTGATCCTTGTTAAAAATAAAAATTTATAATCACTAAGTACTAAAATGTTGAGAAATAGCTTCCAAAAGTTATCCTAAAAAACACTACAATTAATGGTCACATGGCAACCATTCCGATCGATGATGATGATGGGATAAAATATGTCATTAAAAAAATAACACCCAATTTATTTTTTTGTTAAATGGACTCTCCTAACGATACCTAAGCCATGAGGAAAAAAATTGGCAGGAAAGTTTAATTGCACCCTGTATATTGTTTGACACGTATGAAAAAAAAAGTATTTTAATAAATTAAAAATAATCGGCCAAGTGCGAGTCGGACTCGCGCACGAAGGGTTCCGTACCGTTATAGAGCAAAAATAGGCCAAAAATTGTGTTTTTTGTATGGGAGCCCCCCTTAAATTTTTATTTTATTTGAATATTATTATTAATTATTAAAGTACACATATAATTAAGGCTTTTGTGAAAATTTCAAGTGCCTACCTGTTGTCATCATTGATACAGAGTAAAAAATGTTTGAAAAATCACGTTTGTTGTATGGGAGCCCCCCTTAAATATTTAATTTATTTTGTTTTTAGTATTTGTTGTCGTAGCGGCAACAGAAATACATAATCTGTGAAAATTTCAACTCTCTAGCTATTACCATTCTTGAGTTACAGCCTGAAGACAGACGGACAGACGGACGGACAGTCAGACAGACATCGAAGTCTCAGTAATAGGGTCCCGTTTTTACCTTTTGGGTACGGAACCCTAAAAAAATACCTTGCTGCTTCTATCTACGGTGGGCTCGCCGGGCTTGGTAGGTCTTACAGTTTGTAGCACTGGAGGACTTAGATCAGCCCAGTTCGGGTAATCGATGTCATCTGAAATTGTTTAATTAACATTATTTTTCTAGTCTATCACACAATTTTCTAGTCTATACTAATATCAAAGCTGAAAAGTTTGTTTATTTAAAAACACTTATCTCAGGTAACACTGTTACAAACGGGGGGGGCTCATCAAGCATGAGGAGGGGGGAGTCACCGAGTATGAGGGGGCGAGACTCGTCGAATTTGAGGGGGGGGGGGGGGAGACTCACCGAATTTTAGGGGGGGAGACTGCCCGAATTTGCAAATTTGAGGGGGGGAGACTCACAAAGCATGAGGGGGGGGGGGACACTCAGCATGTGGGGGGAGAGGGAGGGGACTCACCGAGCATGTGGGCGTCCAGGTCGTGGTGCTGCGGCGGTCGCGCGCGGGGGTCCGTGGTGAGCGCCGGATATTTCAGCAGCCAATCCTCGTACCCGCGCAGCAGCCCGACCGGCGCGTGGGCGTACTGCACACGGACGTCCCACTGGAACAAAAATGTCACATCCATAATGCATACTAATGTTATAGAATATAGATACTTTAACATTATAAATGGCGGCCGAAAAGGAAGGAGATGCTAGGCTTGGAAGCTCGGTACCGCCACAATACAAAAGTGTGCCTGTTCATCTGTCTCTCTGTCTGTAACCTCTTAATGCGTTTTGAACACTGAAGTCTGAACCGATTTCGGTGAAAGGTATGGAGATACTTTGAGTCCCCGGAAAGGACATAGGATAGTCGTTATCTTATAAAAATGTATGGATTCCGCGACAGGAATTTCAAGAACATTTAGTATTTTATAACAATTAAATAACCCAGTTGATAAATTAAAATAATTTTCATAATAGCTGGCAGTATAGCAATCTCTACACAAATTATTATAGGTGCATCCAATGACAATCTCTTTGTAAACTGTATACCCCAGAAAAATTAAACATTCGACCTCAGAATAATTCGCATAGAGCTGAAAATTTGTAGAGTCGTTAAATACACCATTATAAATAAAACCTCAAAAGTCCCCGGCGATTCTCCTTGTGCTTAAAAAATTTATTCAAGGTCAAAGGTATAAAAATGAAGTTTTTCCTGTTTTTCTTTCAAACGGTACATTCTATCATAAAAGTAAGTAGGACAAGATTGTAGATCATAGAATCCTCTACAAAAAACATCATACCACTTTTTTCATACGACTTACCATTCCTTATAAGGGCTTATCTCACGAACTGCAGAACCAATTTTTATCTTATTTGGCACAGATATAAAATAAGATCATGTGACATAGGCTATTTTGTTTTTCAGGAAAATGTACAGTTTCCGTGAAAATAATTATAATTAACGCGGGCGGAGCATAAAGTTAATATACCTAGTGGAATAGAGCAACAATCTCGAGCTGTCAAACGAAACCGAAATTGGTTTACATCTGTGTGTAAAAATATGTGTACATATACACTTACACAAGCATGATAGAACATGAATTCTATGAAATTAAATTGTCAACGTGCCGATAAGTGCCGACTGGACGTCAAAAAAAGAGTTCTGCTGTCATGTATCACACGTCTCTTTTTACCACGCATTGTTACTGATAATGACATCTCGCTTGCTCAGGCCTTTGTTTCTCTATTCCGCTAGGTATATTAACTTTATGGGGCGGAGCCATGCTTAATGTTTAGTACTACTTACTAGGGTTGTTTGAAATGTTCTCGGACGTACTCAGGCCGGCGTACTCAGAAGTATGTCTTCTGAGTGACATGCAAGCATACTGACTACTGTTGCTCTTCGCGACTCGAAAAGTTTAGATTTGGTAAGTCACGCAGACTACTGTTGCTCTTCGCGACTCGAAAAGTTTAGATTTGGTAAGTCACGCAGAAGTATTTTTGGCTAAGAACAGCCCACGCATGCTGTTGTACGAGAAGTTCCGCTCCGCCCTGGTAATTATGTATTTCACGGGAACCGTACATTTTCCCGAGAATAAAAATAGCCTATATCCTTCTAAATAACATAAAAATGCTAAAACACTGTGTGAGATAAGCTCTTTCAAATAATTTTCTCCATTTATCCTCATTTTCCTCTGTTTCTTTGCTCCTATTGGTGGCAACTTGATGTTATACAGGGTGCAATTAAACCTTCCTGCCAAATTTTGATATATTGATCCTTGTTAAAAATAAAAATACACGTATTTTTTCTTTTATAATCACTCAGTACTAAAAATTTGAGAAATAGCTTCCGAAAGTTATCCTAAAAAACACTACAATTAATTGACACGACGCGTCGGCCGCGCGTGACGTGTCCCCGCGCGCGCGCCTCACCCCGCGTCACCCCCGGTCATTCCCCCGCGCCGTGAGTGACCGTTCTGCAACGATTTTAAATGGGATAAAATATGTCATTGAAAAAAAAAAATAACACCCAATTTTTATTGGTTAAATGGACTCTCCTAATGATACCTAAGCCCTGGAAAAAATTTGGCAGGAAGGTTTAATTGCACCCTGTATAGCTCAAGTGTTCCTCGATAATAGGACTATCCTACTCAAAACGAATTTTTCAATTCAAACCAGTAGTTCCACAAATTCTTTAGCTTTATAATATAAGTACAGTGCTCCCAAAGTGATAATGCGCATAGAAATTGTCGTCATTGTTCGGCAACGATCGTTTTTCCCGAACGTCGGAAGAAAACCTTTTATTGCGCATGTCCAAATCATGTCATGCCATGGCAACGCCGCAACTTGTTGGTGGCGTTGCCATGGCATGACATGATTTGGACATGCGCAATAAAAGGTTTTGTAGCGTATGCGCCAAAAATACAGACAATTAATATGATATTTATTTATATTTCTTTCGCACAAGGTGCAAAATGCAAAAGCATTATTTGGGGCTCTTACGTTTCATAGATTCGGGTGTTTCCGTGATTACGACAATTTGCGAAGATTTGCATGCGCATTATTAATTTGGGAGTACTGTATAGATATGATTTTCCCAAACGTTAAGCCCGCTATTTATAAGGAATGGTAAGTCGTACGAAAAGAGTGTCTGAATATTTTTTGTAGAGAATTCTATGATCCACAATCTAGTCCTACCTATTTTTATGATAAAATGTACAGTTTGGAAAAAAAACGGGAAAAACCTCATTTTCGTACATTTGACCTTAATTAAAATTTTTAGCACAAGGAGGATCGCCGGGGACTTTTGGGGTTCTATTTATAATGGTGTATTTAACATCTCTACCAATATTCAGCTCTATTGCGAATTATTCCGAGGTTACGATTTTTTTGCGTCTAATAGGGATGACGACAAGGTCAAAGATTAGCTGATTTTTTAAATAAAATAAAGACATAGCGATGAAAAATAGGTATTCCCAAAATTTCAGCTTCATAACTTATTTTTTTTTTTTTTGTTTTGAGCCTACAAAGTTTTTTCGTCAAGTTAAGTCAAGTCGAATATTTTTTTATAAAATTCCTTAATTTTTGTGTACCATTCGATAATATTCGATATGCAATTTCTAATATTTTTTCTTACGAAACCACTTTCATAAACTCAATATTTAACATAGCTATCGAACAAACTCACTAGGCGTGACGTCACAGTTAGCTGGCATTTTGTATGGAGCGTTTTGGGAAGGTCTATTTTATGTGAGTTTTGAATTGTGATATCTTGGAGAGTTTTTATGCTATCAGAGTCATTTTTTCACTGATATTTCTATTTTTGAATAGTCCTTCACTTACCAACAAGAAAAAAAAAATTCGTCATGCCTATTAGACCGGGCTAGTAATGCTTTACCTTGAGCAGTATGGTCCTCAGTAGGTGCAGCTTTTTCCCCGGAATGAGCGCTGTGCTATGCCAGTCCAGCATCACAATCAGATCCATGGTAGCCCGCTGAGCCCACACCACCTGTGACTCCGGGGGCAGGTTTTGTTCCAGCACATTTGCAGATTGACTGGAACATAGAAAACGCATTTATTCAACAACTAGATGACGGCTGCGACTCCCTTGCGTCAAAATTCGTTTTAAATCGCGAAGGGAAACATACATTTTTTCGGGATGAAAAGTGTCTCTGTACTAAATTTCAGCAAATACGGTTTGGTGGTTTTGGCGTGAAGATGTAACAGACAGATAGACAGACACACTTTCGCATTTTTCTTTTGGTCTATTTGAGTAAGTATGTCTGTTACTTTGGTTTTTTCTCTTATTGTAGTGTTTCTGATCCTGTCTTGTCTCTTTATACCTAGCATACTTCTCTCCCTAGCTCTCTGGCATCATTCCAGCTTTTCTCTGTGTTGTTTGGTAAGAGCCCAGGTTTCGCAACCATTTGTATGTGGGTTAGGAGGGGTCTAAATTGTATGAATGTTATTTGAATGCTAATAGGGATAATTTTACTCACTGTAGCATACTTTAAAGTAAATTATGAAGGGTTATAGGACAAGAGGTCGGCCAACCATAAGATGGGAAGACAAAATCAAGCTAACTGTTGGACCCTACTGGACAAAAGTAGCACAGGATAGAAAATACTGGAAAGAGCAGGACGAGGCCCTAGCCAACAGGCAAATGTTGTTTTGCCATATAAAGTTCGATTTACGCCCATATTATTTTATTGAATGACTAAATAAGTATGTCACCATGGGAACGTCCATCGCTATCCCGTCACACAAACTGCAATGTCGCCGTCAGTCTCGAGTTGTAATAATTTACTATTATTTATTCAACAAATGCACTAATCAATATAAAAAGTTGATGTTGTCCGATTCTCAACCGTAGCCGATATGCTCGCTAAGATTCACTAAAATCGGTCCAGGTGTTTCAGAGGAGTTCAACCACGCAACCCGTGACATGAGAATTTTATATATTAGACAAGAAAACTCTTATACTACTGTAAAAAAGGCAAAATAAATAAATATAATGAAGGGTTCTACCCTGGAGAAATCCTCTCCTCAGGCACACTGATACAGGTGGAATGGTTGATGTGTGAGTCCTGGTAATCCTTCAAGGGCCTCGCGTCAAGTATCATAACCTTAAGCTTTCCACTTTTCAGTATGGAGAACAGTTGCTCACTGGTTATCATCACCTCGTCGGGTCCTGAAAACAGACAAATATGATTATAGTCTTTTGTAGAGCAAAGTCTACAAAAAGTTTTTCACACCACGTCAGTCTGGCCCCGTGGTAAGTACCTGAAGGACTTGTGTTACGGGTACCAGACAATGAAAATATATTGAATACTTTTATACTATACATACATTTAAGATTTTTATTATATTATACATATATTTGTGTATTAAATACCCGGAAACATTGAAAACTTTTTGTTCCGTCGGCGGGATTCGAACCCGTGACCCCCGGCTCGAGCTACTAACTTGCTCACCAACTGAGCCACAGAGGTCGTCAAACAAGTTACACTTATGGTACTACTACTTGGTATTTATACGTGGGAGAGCCATGCTTCGGGCGAATACTACGAATGGGCCGGCTTGACCGGAGAAATACCACGTTCTCACAGAAAACCGGCGTGAAACAGCGTTTGCGCTGTGTTTCGCCGAGTGAGTGAGTTTACCGGAGGCCCAATCCCCTACCCTATTCCCTTCCCTTCCCTTCCCTCCCCTATTCCCTTCTCTTCCCATCCCTACCCTCCCCTATTACCCTATTCCCTCTAAAAGGCCGGCAACGAACCTGCAGCTCTTTTGATGCTGCGAGTGTCCATGGGCGATGGAAGTTGCTTTCCATCAAGTGACCCGATTGCTCGTTTGCCCCCTTATTTCATTAAAAAAAAACTGATATTGGCAACTGAGGCCACCAAAATATAAAAATTAGTTGTGAAGAGTTGGGTGTGGTATTGAAATTATGTGAATGCAACACTTTTAGTCCACGCAACTTTTTTGACAATCTTTTTAGAGGAGAAAATATTTGGATATTAAATAATAATTCATATTTTTATTACGTCAATAAATGAGTATTTATAAACATATTTAAATACTACGATCGCATATTATTGGAATTCTATTGTTATCGCGGTCGCATGCGACCGCTTGGGGATGGAGGGAACAGTTGTGCTTTATGCTGAATCAGTATTAAAATATGTCGGCTTTTTTATTTTCTTTCTTTTAAAAAAAAGTTAAACCTATTTTCCTTAAACCTTTTTCAGTTCTGAAATATGTAATTATGCATTACATTCTTCTAGTCCCATCTTAATATTAGTGATAAAGTTGTAGGTTTTAAGGCAAAACGGGATTTTGTTCAGCTCCATTGCTTCAAATTCATCTCAACATAAAGACAATTATTTAATTATTGGTTTGTTGCTTGTTTACCATGCAATATGTTTACTCTATTGCATGGTAAACAAGCAACACTGAAACTAATCTCAAGTCTTTATGATTCAACTTAATAAGATTAAACAGATTATTATGTAAGAAATTAATCTCCATACCTGGCAGTTCACTAACAGGGGTGACTTCCATTGCCTTTTTTCTTTCCTCTTCAATCTTTTGTTTAACAATCTCATTTTCTTGTATGTCATTCAGACGTCTAGCTTTCTGTTCCATCTCATATCTGTAACATGCAATTAAACTTCCTTATAGGCCACACACAACTTTTAGGTGGCTCTTGTCTTTTGTTTACATTTTAGGCAATAACATGTTTGGTTCTGTTGACTAAATTTTACTATGTAACTTAGGCATCCATTACACAGTAGGTTTTGCTATCAGTTTTACCACAGTCATGACTGTGAGTGTTGAATAGCCTGCTGTGTAATGCAGTGACTGATGGTTGCATGAAATTGATTGACAGTTATCTGGATATTTTGGTTTTTATGTCATGCAGCCATCAATCATGACTTTTGAGTAAACGTTTAATGGCATTTCGTCAATCACGCATCACTTAGTCAGTTGTCCATAATTATCTTGCGTGAAAACGTGTATTCTTTGTAAAGTTTTGCATATGACTGGCAATCAGTCAGAATGACAGTGTAATGTGAAATTAATTCCAACACTCACCAACAGTCAAACAAAAGTCATGATTGATGGAATTGACTGACCAGGGCATGACTGTCTAATGGATGCCTAATATTTTTACATGATGCCTTCTATCAATTTTGTTTAGTATAGAGTAAGCTAGTCTACATCTTGACATAAGTTTTAATATTTAAAAAAATAGTTTATTACAACTTGTCACCTTTACTTATGATGTCAAACACAATCATAATTACCTGCCAATCAAGCTGCTTTTCAGCTTCTCAGCTGCATCCATAGCTTTATTTGGATTTTTGGCCCCGATCATGCTGGTGAAGTATGGTTTATCCTTCTGGTACTCCTTGTCCTTAGTTATATACGTGATGACACGTAAATACTTCATGTACTGGACGTAGGAGAGCTCCTCATCACCTTTGTCATGCGCCTCGTCTGCCGACTCCAAAAGTTTCTGGGCAGTTTTGCATAACCTAAAATATACATTATATTAGACCTCCAAATTGATGTGTTTACATACATACTTTACAGCTTAAAATACGTACGCGGTGGCTCTTTTCGATTTCAGGTCGTGTACAGTGTACAATTTGTCCAAGTCTTCGATGCATTTTCCTAAATACAACCGCTTAAGCGTCATTTTGGATTTTCCACATTCGATTTCTGAGTTGAATAATATTTTACTCGGGGCACTAGAACTTAAAATTACATTTATTCAGATAGGTAGCTGTGATTTCTACAAAAGAAAAATTACGAATTGTAAATAATTGGAAACGTCAGAGTTTGTCATTTTTTTGTTTTTTTTTTTGGCTTTTGGCACTGACACCGGGGGTGTACTTTGCCACATATCGTCATGTCTAAACTCAAGTCTAAGTAAAACTCAAAGCAGTCAAGGAGTCAAGTCGGTCAATTCAGTAAAGTGGTAGACGCTTTACTGAAACTTTCGACGGAGTTTTGGAGGGAACACAAAAAAGCATGTTTATGGAAGTTGTAGCATGTGCCTACACTTGTGCACGATAAGGAATATTTAGCCTATATAGCCTTCCTCGATAATTATAATTGAGCTATCTAATAACAAGGAAAGATTCTTTAAAATCAGACCAGTAATTCCTGATTTAGTGGGTTCAATCAAAAAAACAAACAAACTGCAGGTTTATAATCCTACTAATATTATAAAGGCCAAAGTTTGGATGTATGTAATTATGTATGTATGTATATATATATATGGGTGTTTGTTACTCTTTCACGCAAAAACTACTGAACGGTTTTTGATGAAACTTTACAATAAAGCTTATATATCAGAATAACACATAGGCTACAATTTTAACCGACTTTCAAAATGGACGAGGTGTTATGTTCGTTTTTTTATGTTCAATGATTACTCCGCCATTTGTGAACCGATTTTCAAATTTTTTCTTTTGGTGTATAGGTTATCATCCCAATTTGGTACCATATTCATAAAAGTGGTGACCTGATGAGGGGATCCATAAGAAATCGAGGGAACACCTCAAAATTTACATGGAAACATATGGTGACTTCGGTTTCGTGAGAAATATTCTAAGCATATGCTACCAACAAGTAAGATTTTACACCAAGGTATACCATGGTTCGGAAGGTGCTGAGGAACTCCTGACTCTTTAAAGATACAAGTTTTGGAGTTTCGACGTTGTTTTAAGAACAGAAAGCATATGCTACTATGCAAATTACATTCATCATCGTCATCATCACTACCATAAACCATTATAGAACCATGTATCGTCCCGTTTTTGACCCAATTATTGGTACTTTTCATAGTCTTTTATTACATATCACAGATCACTTAAACCGCGGGTAACACCGCGGGGCACAGCTAGTATTATTATAATATAAGTATCGTTTTTTTAAATCGCTTGACAAACTCGAGTCTCGATCTAAGACTATGAAAAGTACTAATAATAGGGTCATGATTATTATAGGCTCGTCATCATGAAACTATGCATGGTATAATATGGTAGTGACGATGATGATGATGAATGTAATTTACATAGTAGCATATTTCTTTCAGATCTTAAAACAACGCCGAAACTCCGAATCATGTATCTATAAAGAATCAGGAGTTCTCTAGCAGCAGTCAGCACCTTCCGAACTATGGTATACCTTAGTGCAAAATCATACTTGTTGGTTGCATATGCTTAGAATACTTCTCACGAAACCGAAGTCCCCTCGATTGCTTATGGATCCCTTCATCAGGTCAGTGGTCATTACTTTTATATAGTACCAAATTAGGATGTTACCCTATACACAACGTGACCATTTATTGTATATCTGTTAAATCTACCATTATTGATATCGAGCAAAATATGGCAGAATAATCACTTTTGTTGTATGGAAGTGCGTTACTACTTCCAGGCATTGCAGGCATTTCAAAAAATACTTTTAAATTATTGTCGTTTGTTCTGTTTGCAAAAGCGGGACAATTTCGGCCTCGCGGGGGAGACCGTGACAGACTGCCCGAAAGCGGGACGTATGGTCATGTTACCTATAGGATACACCAAAAGAAAAAAAATTAAAATTGGTTTACAAACGGCGAAGTAATCACTGATATTTGATTATAAAAAACGAACATAACACCTCCCATTTTGAAAGTCGGTTAAAATTGTAGTTAGTATTAGTGTTATTCTGATGTATCAGCTATATTATTGTCCCTTTTTCATAAAAAGCGTAGATAATGATTAATAGCTTATTCTTTTGTTGACTTTAATACAGATTTAGCAGTTCCCACTACAAATAAAATGTTGAAACCATCTGGCAACACTGATTTAGTCAGTTAGAAGCTACAGGATCCTACCTTTCTAAATGTTATTTCACTTGACTAAATTTAGTCACTAAATCATATAGAACTTCTAAATTTAGTGAATTGGAATAAGCGCTTTAGAAAGGCAGGCCGCAGGTTCACAGATAGTATAGGCAGGATCTGTAATTTAAATATGGTAACACTGTCAAAGGCCGCCATTAAAAAAAATTCGCAAAAACGCAAAACACCAATATCGCGCAAGTTGCGCAAGTCAAGTTTTCTGGTTCATGCGCAATGGAAACATCCTCTTTTCCTGGTCGATTACGGTGTTCCATTTAGTTTTTCAGCTGATTACGCTTTCTGCAGGCGCCTCGCAGTCGTCGCGTGTGCACTGTGTCATGTGCGAGGCTGTCGCAGCATAGTCGGACATAGTGCTTCTATAGTTGTGGTATCGCTAGCTAGTGCCCGTGAAAATGTTTTCAGGACTCACTAATCAGGTCAGCTCGTGGATGGGCGCTGCCAAAGGCGAGCCTCAGGATGAGGAGGTGCCTACTCCCACCAAGGAACCGACGGGGGAGCCAGCCGCCGAAGGAGAGAAACAAAGGTGAATGAATGTTACGTCGGTTCTCTTTGCTGAAATTATTGATTTTTCATGCACATTTACTACTACATGTACCTATGTACATTTGTGACTTTCATTGTCATTTGCCGTATCACGAAAAGCATTGTCTTTACGACAAAGACTGCAGATTTCAGTGTTTCTACGCAGGAATATAGGTATAAAACTAGTTTTACAAGTTGAGTTTGTTGCATAATGTATTGATCCAGCTAAGTTTTGCACAGAATAAATATTTGGGTCAAGTAGTTACTTGAGGTGTAAGAGTACTGTCTTAATGGCATCGTTACCTTCAATTTATTGTAAATTTTGTTTTACACAGCCCAACTAAAGGTGGCAGTAAGCTGGAACTGATCACCAACGTCAAGTCGCAGATGACAGGATGGTTGAGCTCTGGAATACCAATTCCCGGGCTGAAGAAAAATGAAGCAGGTGCCCCCGAGGCTGAGCAGCCCCCGGCAGAACCAGTTGAACCTGAAGTTAAGCCTGAGGCTAAGGATGACGACGATAACTCGAGGTACAATAGGTATGAGGGGTAGCAGAAGTAATGAGTTGTTTGATTTGTCTGTAGTTTGATTACAGCACAAATTACTCATTGGTTGGATGGATGGTTTTAGCCATCAAAATCATTTTTATAGGTTCTAAAGTAAAAAAAAAAAAAACTTTTATTAAGCACCTTAGTATAAATATGCAAAATTATATCTAACGTTAAAAGAAAGACAGTATTTAAAAATGTAAAAAAAAGAATTACTGAAACACGTTCTTGTGTATGAAAGTGTGTAAAATATCTTTTAATATTGATTACTCATATAAAATTTGATAAGAAAATAGCATAATAAGGACAGTATTATATAACCTCATTGCACTTTTAAATCTGGCTGTAAATGGTATTTGAGCTTTAGTTTTAGCTTGAGCACATGATTTATCAATTGGCACATTTTTGAGCTTATTCTCTAAATTCATTAACTATTTAGATTCTAATTTTCATCATGTCATGAAGTCAAAGCAAAATTAATATGGTCTTGTGTAGATTAGCACAACTCTTGCCATTGTTTTGGCTGTCATTTACGTTACAAACATGTGTAGTCCGGTCACTGAACATGTTGAAATTTGGCCACTAACCTATCTATATGTGAATGAGAGAGAAGATTTTCGTTTACATAAGATATTGATAAACTATCGGAACAATTCCATAACTGCATGTTTGTGAAAATGAGATAGCGAAATACTTATTTGTAAGTAAGAAAGAGATAGGAGTATTGAAAGGTCAATGACCAAATCTTTTCATGTCCGGTAGACTGGGTTCTTGCAGTGCTCAACATACTAAATGTAAAAAGAGTTCTGCTATTATAACCTCGATCGTGGAAATTGCAGACACAATTTTCAATTGTTATGCAACAGCCAGGTGGCGTTCGGAGTTGACGGGTTAAAAAATACTTCAAGAAAATAATTTAGGAAATGTTCATTCATATTTTTATCACTTACATAACTTAAAATTTTGAATGTTATTGACTCATTATTTCTGTTTAAACCCCATACTAGCTATCACTTTTCTGTTATATTTCTAGTATCATAGGCCTTAATTTTAAGAAGAATTTTTTCATAAATATTTTGTTGACTCTCTCATTAAATCGTGAATAGAATACAGGCATTTCAATGACAGAATTTCCACATGTTGCCAAGCTATACCAGCTTTGGTATACCTTTGCAACAAAAAGTATCTCAGTTTGTTTTCTTACACTATTAAAGAAGTTATTTATTTGAAGCCTTTTCTCCAAATTATAAAGTTTTCTTGTTATACACTCTTATATAACTTTGTCTTGTGAGAATAAGTGCAGATCTGGGTTGAATGCACAGACAAGATCAAGATAGATACCGCACTAGGATGAAGTATGCTCTGGATTTGCTACGCAATTATTATTACTGTGTGTGAACGAAATCACAACATACAAAAACTGTAAGGAATGAAAAGGACGGAAACAACATTTTTTGTCTTTGTCAGAATTTCTGTTGGTCACAACTGTCACAAGGAAAACTTGCGACCAAGTACCAACAAATCAGTTGCGACCGATATTTACTTCGTTTATTTATGTGATTTACAGTAACTTATGTGGTGAAACAAAGACGTAGTTGAGTTTTGCATAAACTTAACATGGTTATTTGATAACTTTACTGTCCACCTCGACATAACATCAAACAAGAAATGTTCACTGAATACTTTAGAACCCTTGGAATAAGATTTATCAGCGGAGGTGACTGGAACAGCAAGCACAAACATTGGGGCTCTAGGCTGATAACTACTAGAGGACGAGAACTCAAAAAGTGTATTGATGCTATAAATTAAAAATATTCTCAACGGGTGAACCCTCCTACTGGCCAACAGATCCAGCTAAAATTCCTGATCTCCTCGACTTTTTCGTAACCAAGGGCATAGGAGAACACTACATCAGACTAAAATACGTCATCGGATTATTCAGCAGTCATCGGTGTATTCAGCAATGTCCCAATGGAAAAAGAACAACCACTTACCTTATGTAATAAACACACTAACTGGGATGAGTTTGCAGATATATTAGATAAAGAGATTGACCTGAAAATTAAACTAAAAACAAACGAAGACATAGATAAAGCAGCGCTTTATATTACAAATAAAATACAGGAAGCTGCCTGGCAAGCTACTCCTCAAATAAACACAAAAATACGTAACAATGATATTCCTTTAAATATCAGACTTAAACTAAAAGAAAAACGGAGGATCAGGCGAAGATGGCATCTCAGCATACTGGCGGAAGACAACACTGCTCTCAACAAATGTGCAAGACAATTGAGAGGATTAATTAAGGACGCTGAAGATGAATCACTCAAGAAAAAACTTACCAATTTATCTGCGACAGCACATAGTAATTACTCCCTGTGGAAAGTGACCAAAAACCTAAAAAAACCTTTAGAACATATTCTGCCAATAAGACGACCTGATAGTACATGGGCACAAAAACCTACCAACAAAGCAAACACATTTGCAGAATATCTTAAAGGTGTATTTACCCCAAATCAGTCCTCTGCAGCTGAATTTGAGAAGGAAATTGACGAAGTAATAAACAGTGACCAACAACTAAGCCTTCCTATAAAACCAACGACTCCAGCGGAAGTAGTAAGAACTATTAAGACCTTAAAAAATAAGATAGCACCTGGATATGACTTAATAACCGGAGAAATCTTGAAGAAACTACCTAGAAAAGCCATTATATTATTAACAATACTTTTTAATGGTATAATGAGAGTCCTTCATTTTCCAAGCATATGGAAGGTATCCATAGTAAAAATGACTCCGAAGCCTGGATAGCCACCAACACAACCAAACTCCTATCGACCTATAAGTCTCTTGCCCATCTTGTCGAAAGTATTTGAAAAGGTGTTACTAACAAGACTTCAATCTGAAATCAAGGAGAACAAAGCAATTCCAGATCACCAATTTGGCTTCAGACCTCGACATTTCACAATAGAACAGGTTCATCGTGTAGTCCATAACATCAGGCAGACCCTGGAAAACAAAGAATATTGCTCAGCGGTGTTCTTGGATGTACAACAAGCATTTGACAAAGTATGGCACAAAGGACTATTCTTTAAATTAAAAAGCATCCTATCTAATACACTTTTTATGATCCTAAAATCTTACCTACAGGATCGGAAATTCCAAGTCAAGTTTGAAGACGAACTATCAGCAATATATAATATAGAAGCATCTGTACCTCAGGGCTCTGTACTTGGACCAGTCCTATACTCCTTCACTGCTGATCTCCCAACTTCTGATGGCGTAGAAACAGCAACATATGCAGATGACACAGCCTGCCTCGCGAGTGATAAAAACCCAAATAAGGCCTCAGACATACTGCAAGGTCACATAGGAAAAATACAAAAATGGATGGAAAAGTGGCGCATCAAGGCCAGTAGCACTAAATCTACCCATGTTACCTTACTCTGCGTAAAGAAAACTGTAAGCCACTAGATGGAGATGTCCTACCACACAAGACAACTGTCAAATATTTGGGTTTGACTCTGGATAGGAGACTTACCTGGACCACACACCTGAAAACCAAAAAAACGAGGCAAATTTGCAGCTAAACAATCTTAACTGGCTTATAGGACGATCATCGCAGTTATCTGTACACAATAAAATACTAGTGTATAAAAGTATTTTGAAACCAATCTGGACATATGGAATAGAGTTATGGGGCTCAGCAAGTAACTCGAACCTTGAAATACTGCAAAGATTTCAAAACAAGGCCCTAAGGACCATTACCAATGCACCTTGGTTCACACGCAATACAGAAATCTACGAACATCTTAGCTTCTTAATCATTCATTTTCACAAAAAAAAAACTAATATTTTAATATTTTACACAGTAGTAGCGCCCTCTGCTTTGACCCTTGCGTTATATTCTTTTTTACTAGATTACGCAACTGTTTAAGCTTGAAGCGGTAACAGTCAGATACATGGATGGACAGGCACTCTTTTGTATTTCAAAATAACATACATATATTTTGTTTATTAAGTCCAAAATAAGACACATAAAAATAAACCCATACTAATGAGGCATTTTCTTATTTTTTTAATTTGATTGTCAAACAGTTTTCATTTCAGTAAGTAGATGGCGTATGGGTAGACAACTATCGGTAATACCATCAACCCGTCGATCGTGGAAAAACGAAAAAAAAACACAATTTTTAGCCTATTTTTGCTCTGTATCGGTACGGAACCGTTCGTGCGCGAGTCCGACTCGCAGTTGGCCGATTTTTTTTGGACTCATTTGTCTGTGAAATATCTAATTTACGCGGGCGAAGCCGCGCGGAACGTCTAGTTAGTAGTTACTAATAAATATTATATTAAGCAGCATATTAGAACTATTCAATGTTGTCTATGCCTATCATGTGATGTTTCATGTTTCCAATATCCGAGACAAAGACAAGCAAATCTTGCAGTAAATTGCTGTGAAAGCAGTTTTATTAGTAAAGGGACCCATTCATTTAGCTTTTTTAAGACCTATGTTGATATTATACGTATGTATATATGTATATTGTATATGTATGTATATTGTATGTATAATAATTATACAGGTGTAACGAAACTAAGTGATAATATTTTAGGGTGTGTATCAGTCCTCTATATGAAGTAACCTTTTTCATCTTTGTATGAAAAAAATCATAACGCGCGGGGGCGCTTGCTCATACAAATAACAAAAAAAATGCTCTTTCAGCGCTGCTACTTTCATGCACACACTAATGTATTATCACTTAGTTTTGTTACACCTTGTACAGCTTGGCAAAGAAGAGTGTGGATTAAATGAGGGCGCTTTTCCTTAAATACAGGCAACCCTACGCTTCGCTTTTGACACAATATATACTAGAGTTGACAAGTAATGTAGTGTTGTCATAAATAAAAACTCTTAGTTCCAGCTGTCACCGCGTCAGACTCTTCTTTGCCAAGCTGTATATACTTAGGTTAGAACCACAATTTAAAGTTAAAATTTCCACAGTGCCACTGGTGGAGCAGACAGTAGGCCAGCCTCAGGTGGTGGAACACCGACGGAGGACCAGCCAGCAGGAGTTGGAAATGGTATGCATGTTGATCTTTGAAGTTTGCAGTTAGATATTCTTTTAGAAAATAAGATGATAGACCAAGGGCCTGTTTCACCACTTCCTGATAAGGTGCCGGATAGGCTATCCACAACTTTTTTGACAGATTCTCCAAACTTTATCTGTCCAGTTAAGTTTTAGATAGGCTATCCGGCACTTATCAGGAAGTGCTGAAACAGGCCAGCTTAAACAACTTGTATTTTTTCTGTTTGGTAGATTGCTATTTGAACATCCAAAGCTAAATAACTTTTATTTTGCTGTTTTGTAGATTGCTAGATTTTTTTATTTTATTTTTCGTTTTGTGCACACTTTCAGATCATCACAGAAAGTTGTCAGATCTCATCGACGTAGCCGACATGCAAGAGCGTTGGTATTGTTTTTTTAGTTCTTTTTGTTTGCTTTTAATACTAATATAAGTTTTTTTTTATACAAGGTGTAACAAAACTAAGTAATAATACTTGAGGGTGTGTATGTGTTCCTTGTAGAGAGAGTGCACTGTGAAAGTAGCAGGGCTAAAAGACCAAATTTTTTTTTTCACTTTCTACTTTTGTATGGGGAAACTTGTGACGCTGGGGCGCTTGCCCATACAAAAGTGACAAAAAAATTGGTCTTTCAGCGCTGCTACTTCACAGTGAACTCTCCATAGGGAACATATTATGCACACCCTCAAGTATTATTACTTAGTTTTATTACACTCTGTATATTTTTTAAACTTTACCTTTTCAATTTGTTTGGAAACTGAAAGGCCGGGAAAAACGCGTGAGTAGGACGGCCTGATCGAAGCGAGATTCGAGACATGAGAATAGGGGCCAACTCTTAACCTCAACACTTTAAATTCACCTCAGACAGTAAAACCGGCTTAACGAGACCCTTAATTTTTAATTACCTTTTAATTTATTATGACCCCTTCTCGCGTTTTTATGAATTGTACCCCCACGTTACGGGAATAAGAAGGAAATTGAGTTGATCTTTTTAATAAATCTTAGTATCCATATTCCATACTAACATTGTAAAATTTAATACGAAATTATGTCTGTCTATTACCTCTACAGGCTTTAATTACTGCTTTAACCCAAAATTTTCAGCACTGAGTGGGCTGATGATGATGAACTACAGCTAAGTACACTCTCGTGTTATGCTAAGTACTCACATACGGTTTTGCTCGATAGTTTCACTACAAATCGAGTAATAATTACTGTGTGGACCGCAAAACTGACAGCTCGAAGGCTCGCATCGAGCCGCTCGAAGGATTGATGGAACCGGATCGAGCCGGATCGATGGAATGAAGTATATCGATTTAGAATAAAACTATCGAGTAATGCTGAATGTGTGGACGAAAGCCCGAGCCGCGGGTATTTCTCGACGTTAGTGCTCGATTGAGCTAAACCGTATGTGAGTACTTAGCATTAGAAAAGTTAGACAAACATCAGACATACTCGTACCTTTGCATCCATACTTACTAATATTACAAATGCGAAAGTGTGTCTTTCTGTCTGTCTGTTACCTTTTCACGCCCAAGCCGCTGAACTGATTTTGCTGGAATTTCTCAGGACTCAAAATATATCCATGCCCAGCAAAATCGGTTCAACGGTTTGGGCATGAAGAGCTAACAGACAGACAGACAGACACTTTCGCATTTATAATTATTGGTATGGATTGATGACAAAAATTGATGAAACGGTTCAGCGGTTTGAGAGTGAGGAGGCAACAGACACACTTTCGCATTTATTAGTATGGATAAGTAAGGATGCCTGTAGACAATAACTAACACGGTCTCCGCCCCCAGTGACGACGAAGGCGGTAGCGGGGGCGAAGTCTCTGGGCAACTTCCTGTACTCGGCCGTGAACAAGGCGGGCGCCAAGGTCAGCGAGGCCGGAGCCAAGATCAAGAAGACCGTCGAGGAAAATGTGAGTAGTACACGTAGTTTATGACGATTTGAACTCGACTACGGTGAGAAAAATTGAGCTAACGCATTGAGTCAGTGCATTGAGCCAACGCATTGAGTCAGTGCATTGAACCAACGCATTGAGTCAGCGCATTGAGCCAACGCATTGAGTCAGCGCATTGGCCAAAGTATTGCGCCAACGCATTAGGCTGCGTTTCCACCAGAGATGTGTTGCGAGGAATGTGTTTTTGAGAACCAAAATAGTCGAAAGAATATCGAGTAATCGCAACTCGAACGTAATAAGTTCTATGAATTGATATCAGATAGGCCACTTCTATATAAATATACCACATTTTTATATACTTAGTGTAAATTAGCTTTCAAGCAATTATTGTAATTTTCCAACTTTTTGGTAAAAAGTGGCCCTGTGCGAGATTCTTACGCCGGTTCTTCTCGCCAGGTCACTGGTTAGTTCCCGACACTACCGACGGTAGGCCTCATGTAGACGTTCTAAGTGTTTACTTTGTTTACCTGTTCAGAAATAAATATAATGAATTTTTTATCTAGTGAATGCGATATAAATCTGCTGAGTAAACGTTTACTAGACTTGTTTATACAGCTAAAACGCTTTCGATGCAATATAATCTAGAAAGATGATAGTATAATATGAATATGTATAATATGAGATAATATGATCTTTCATACGAGTGTTTTTCTATCCATAGTCGAGAAGAGTAATTTTACGAGATGAAGGAGACTCGTTTTACCTACTTTGTGAATTATACTCTCTCATAGAATCTAGTCTAGCTTCACGAGTAGAGGGAGACTCGTTTTGCCGATTTTGTGAATTATACTCTCTCATAGAATCTAGTCTAGATTCACGAGTAGAGGGAGACTCGTTTTGCCGATTTTGTGAATTATACTCTCTCATAGAATCTAGTGTAGCTTCACGAGTAGAGGGAGACTCGTTTTGCCGATTTTGTGAATTATACTCTCTCATAGAATCTAGTCTAGCTTCACGAGTAGAGGGAGACTCGTTTTGCCGATTTTGTGAATTATACTCTCTCATAGAATCTAGTCTAGCTTCACGAGTAGAGGGAGACTCGTTTTGTCGATTTTGTGAATTATACTCTCTCATAGAGTGTAGACTTGGCTTTCTTTCAATTCGAATTTTCTTTCGTTGCCTGGGTGTTTTTCGGATGTCTTTTTTCTTTTACAATTTAAATAAATAATTGTAATGAATGTTAAAACTAACTTAAACATTCCGCCGGCCAAGGACGACTTAAGTCCTTAAAACCTGACAATTAAACTAGACTAACAAAAGACAAAAAACAATAATCATTAACTATGCATTAGAAATATCTAGTAGAGGGCATAATTTACGACAGGTCCTTAAAATATAAATTTTTCCTGTAAGTACTGTAACGTTACAACTTATAACTCGATCTATGCCATCGATCGTAATAAACTATTTAACAAGAAGACAAACAAGTGGCGCCATCTATCCGCACAGTTCTGAATGATTTTTAATTAGTATAGCTTTTATTATAGTTCCATTAAATATAAAAACTGAAAGTTATATACCAGACACTTATTATTTAGAATTAGTGTTTAAAATCCTTAATTTTGATACCCCACTCGATATGATTGGTAGAATTTTTGTTTACCTCATAATTATGGCGTTAAACATTCAACCACTTTGGTTTTTTAATGTCACCTACCTAAGAACACTTGGGCTATTAAGAAAAATCTAAAGATACTTCAAATGTGAAAATCCGTTTAGCGGTTCTGGAGATACAAGGTAATATTTTATATAACGTACATACATATTACATACAAGATATGCGCTAAAAACTTAACCCATCCTGGCCGTTGGGTAAAAATTTGTAGCAATCGGCAATAAGTATGTTTTTTCGAGGTTTTTAGTATTTCTCAAATTGTTCTATAACAGGTTTTCTAAACTTTTTATCTTTAATTCTTCAGACAGCCATCTTTATTTTATGTAATGTTGCCACTACAATCAACCTTACTAACCTAACTATAAGTAATAGGGAAGTGTTGCCATATTATACAACAGCCAGTGCGATTGCACTAGTTTTCATTTAATTTCATTTCTTCAGCAACGGTTACTATAAAATTGGTTCTTGCTTGTTTGAAATCAGTACAAGTAAGCAAGTAGCAAGCATAGTGTGTTTATGTGTATAACATCTGTATGTCTGGCCAGAAGGCAATCACCTTCGTGATGAAGCATTTGGAAAAGCTTGTAGAACTAGGAGTGAATAATCATCCTCACCATCTTCATCAAGTGATATTTTAACAAGATCTCCAAATTCATGCGAAATTTTATTTTCAACGTCTGATTCAGACTTTCCAAATACCTCAAAAGTCTTAACTATTTTTTGAACTGTTATCTGTAATAGTTTTAACAATTTTTGATAGTTTCAGATAAGACTTTATAGTCTGAATATATATTTTAGCAACTTCATGTGTAAAACCCCCTTTGAATCTTCTGCAAGCAATTGCAGTACTTTTTCTTTCAAAAGTCTCACTTTCAATGCAATGGACTAAACCCCCAAAACTTTGCATCGTTATACTTTTAAAACGCATTTAGTATTTCAAGTTTCGACGTTAAATGTCGAAATACTGAATGCGTTCTACTTTAAATTGTGGGTTGCAGAAATTTCCGGTGACTCACGATCAATCAGCCTTTCATAATCATTAATCAGAATGACTTGACAAATGACAATGACGTTAAACTGGAATTTCATCAGCCAAAAGGCTTTAAATTCATTTCCACTAGACGTAGACGCGAGTTGAAGCTAGTTCTTTATATAACAGCGGGCCGACTCGTTTCCCTTAATGGAGTCGTGTTGGGATAATGCGCACTCCCGTGGGAAGTACCGTTAATACGTAATAGGGACGTGCATTTGGTATCGGTTGTTTCTACACTGGAAAATCACAAATCTATGCTAATGGGACCGTATTAGATTCTGATAGAAATTGCATTCAAGATCACACATTAAAAATTAGTTACCACGTTACAGACGTGACAATCATGTTTTCCCTACTTTTAAATTTTCCATTTTGGGCGCTACTGTAACGTTTGGCATTTTGACAGAATTATCAATATGAAACGTCGTATAGAGCTTGAAACGATCGATAATCCAGATATCGATAATCCAGATATCGATACTTAAGTGAGGTGCCTATTTTATAGATAAAATTGTTTTCAGTTTTATTGGTAGGTACGTAGCTTAGGTTACTGCAGCTATTTTGATTATGTATTTTAAAATTAAAAACAGTTTAAGGTGTATCATTTATTTATTGCCTTTTTTCTCAATTTGTTTGTCTTATATTTAAGAAAAGCAATTTTATGAAAGTTCGACATTTTTGAAGCATAGTTCTTCAATGTGAATTACTGGGCCAGCAGCGTCGTACTTTTCTTAAATTTTTATTACATGCTTGCAGTCATTTTTCCATTCCTCCTTATTAATAATAGCAAAAGCTTCTTCCGTAATTTGTGCTATATTATTAGCTTGTTGACCCACGTTTTTTTCAGCTATCCTTCTTTTTAATACGATCCATATGAGTTCGATGGAGTTTAGATCACAATGGTAAGGTGGAAGTACGGTTGTGCCGTTGCCGGCAATATTGCCGGAGGTGGGAATATTGCCGGCAACGCTGCCGGCAAGATTGCTCGAAGTGGAAATTTTGGGGAACATAGGCTAAATATTAGCAATAATGGACAGATAGGTCTAGAAAACTCATAAAATAAATGTATCTTAGCGTTGTATATAAGAAATATTTAAAAAATACACATCCTTGATACAAACTGCCAATGTTGCCGGAAAATTGCCAGAACACTGCCGGGAATATTGCTGGCAATATTGCCTGTAATAAAAGATATTTTCCAAATATTATGTTATATTACTTGCGCTAGGGAAAAAAAACACTTTTCAAGTAGGATTTCTGAAAAATAAAAACAATATTTACTTCTGGCAATTTGTTTATTCCAAATTACCCAAATAATACTCGTAACAAATCAGGTGTCTTTGATATTAAGTATTTTTGATGAGATTAATCAGACTTATTGATTCCAGTTTTTTGCATTGATCATGTTAACAAAATATTTTAAATAATTTAAATTTAACGACGAATATAAAAAAGTATGTAACGTAGTAATTATTAACAATCTAACAGAACTTTTGTTATGAAAAAAAAAAAAAAAACAAATTAGGTTGCTTTGATCATTAAATATTTTTGACGAGATTAATCAGACTTATTGAGTACAATTTAACATTATTTTGTTAATATTATAACAAAAGATTTTAAAAATAAATTTAACGAGTAATATATAAAATATTTGTATATGCAACATAGTAAAATTCTTAACAACCAAATTAAACCTTTGTTTCTAAAGTTATACCTTGTCCTATATGTTATGTTTATTCTCATTTTTGCTTTGGTTTATCTTAATCATATTCATCTTATCACAAGCTTTATGAATCAAATTGCATCATCTTGGCAGCTATAAATGTAATTCAACTAGTTTTTGTTGTAATATTCTTATCAATGAAAAATAGAGGTTAGGTACTTATTGTATCAATCTGTTGATAAAGGATCCTCATTTAATATTATAGGTGAATTGCCTAATAAAGTCTCGTCTTCGGATACATCAACGAAATCAAATTCAACCTCTTCATCGTATTCTTCGATAAAGGAATGTTCCGTGAATGATCCCATTGAGTCTTCCCTTTGAAGTTGTATGTTAGGATTGAGTAATTTCCAATTGTGTGCAATGAAGCAAAGCTTTCCTGCTCTCTCTGTGGTCAATTTGTTTCGTTTTATAGTATGTATATTCGAGAAAGTGGAAAAGCTTCTCTCTACGGAGGCAGAAGTTGACGGGATTGATAAAATTTTTAAAGCAGTTTTTCCTAATATTGTGCATGGAAAATATAAATTCCACCATGTCGTTGGTGACATTGAGGTTGCTGAATTTGATGACCAAACAAAGTCTCTTCCGTACCTGCTAATTCTTGATTTATATTCAGCTAACTCTTCCATGATATGAACTCCTGTATAGCCGTCAGATTGTGATTGATTTAGAATAAATTGGCAACCATCTAAATTCTCATCTGTTGTTAAATTGACTCCTTGGTTACGGGGATCTAAAATTGCAGCTGCAAAATGAACTGGCTTCAAAGAATTATTTTTTCTTTCTCTAAACTTAGAACGAATGCTTTCACATTCCACCTCCAAAACTTCTTCAGATGTGGTATTATGTAGTACTTGATCAATTTCGTTCAAAGCTTAATGTACTAAATGGATTGTCCCGTAATCACCTTCTAATTTAGTTATCCAACCCACAACTGGCTTGATAATATCAAAATGTTTATTTATGTTTGTCCAAGTATTCTCGTCCAAAATCATTGTTTTATATTTTTGCATCTCTGTATTTTCTATATTAACAACCATTAATTGTAAGACGATTTTTAACTGCATAAAATTATGTAAGCAATTTGCGTAACTGCCCCATCTTGTTTTTACAGGCAACACAAGTGAAACTTTTATAGATTTTTCTAAAGCGAATTTTCTATATTCTGCACTTAGTAAATGAGAATGTTGTATACATTTCACTATGGATACTACAAAAGTAAAAAGATTTTTAATGGCATTTACTTTAAGTAAATCACCAATAATTAAATGTAGGGTGTGAGCAATACACCCAAACCACATGAGATTTTCATATTTATTGCCTAGTATTCTTGAGCATTTAATCATATTGGCTGCATTGTCAGTTATGATGGTCAAAAATTTATCGGCTCCCAATTCATCAATAATTTTTGAGACCTGCTCTGCAAGGTATTCTGAAGTGTGCCTATTATTTTTTGTATCCACGAATGTATAGAAATATGGTTTGGGTGCATATATAATAATATTCAGAATAGCCTCATTCCGTAGATTAGACCATCCATCAACAGCAAGGTGTAACACTTTAGCTTGGTGTATTTTTTCAATTATATCATTCTTCAATCTAGTGTATTCTTCATCAAATAAAGAAGTAGATAAACACTTTCTTGTTGGTAGTTCGTAATCAGGTCTAAGAACCTTAAACGCTTCTCTCCATAGAGGGTGTTCCAACATACTCAGGGGTTGGCCCGTTACGAAGATAGCTCGTGATATGATGCGATGAAATTCGTTCTGTAATAAAAACATTACTTTAGTATTTTAAATAATTATTAATTTAATAGTACGGGAGCCCTAGAACATTTTTTTTGTGATTACTATCAAGCTAATATTTTGTGAGTAGTTTTATTTTGCTAAGACGAACAACATTTTTATTTGCGAAAAATCTCGAAAGTGGTAGCTAACAGAGATAGAAAGGATTTCATACTTTTGATGGTCCTAAAATATGGACTGTTTTATCTGTAGGACAATGTTACTCTTAAATTATATAATATAACTCAACCTATCAATATACAAAAAACCTGCTCGTTTGGGTTCGGTTATAGGGTTCTGTAATCAACAAAACTTGGTTGACTACTGAAACCTAAAAACGGAGCCTAACAAGCTGATTTTTTGTATATTGATAGGTTATTAGTTATATAATTTAACAGTAACATTGTACTACAGATAAAACAGACCATATTTTGGGACCATCAATTCAAAGTATGAAATCCTTTCTATCTCTGTTAGCTATCACTTTCGAAATTTTTCGTAAGTAAATAAAAATGTTGTTCGTCTTATTAAAATGAAGCTACTCACAAAAAATTAGCTTGATAGTAATAAAAAAAAAAATTGTTCTAGGGCTCCGTACTATAAATTTTAAAATGAATTTAAATATTTTTTACCTAATATGCTGATCAATGTCAGATTTTACAGATAATCGTAATAATTTAGCTCATCTCATCTGTAAGAGCCTATGTGCCTATGCGGCAATCAACAATCGTCAACAACATAAACAACAACAGCGTTAAGCGCACAGTTGAGTCAAACTATCTGTACTTCTGTAATATGATTATATTATAATCATCAATCAATCAGGGGTTCCCAAACTGTGCGCCGCGGCGCCCTGGTGCGCCGCGGAAAGGCAAGAGGGGCGCCGTGAGTCGATCCTCCATCATTATACATAACCACAAATATTATAAAATAAAATTATAATATGAATTAAACAAAGCAGACAGATGATTAAATATTTGTTTATTATTATTTACTACTATAATCATAAAAGGTATTTATGTATCTTTTTGTAATAGCTAGGTAAAGTAGGGCGCCGTGACAAAATATTGACTTGCAAGTGCGCCGCAGGCTGAAAAAGTTTGGGAACCCCTGGATTATAATAAAAGTGCACTTACTCTAAATTGATACCTACTAAAAAGAAATAGGTAATCAAAAAAGTATGTACTTACGTTGTCGATGATAGGGGTTATGTCAGTATTATTTGCCGATATTGGTTGTATATTCTCAATATTCTCCACATAGCCCTTCGACCTAAACTTGTTAAAGTCATTTTTTATTATAAGGGGGCATTTGTTGCACTTAGTCAAGTGACGAGCAAATTTAGTTGCATTTTTGTTTGAATAAATTGCGTCACAATATTGACATAAAAACTTTTCTTTATTATTGTCTAGAACAACACGGAAGTGCGCAAATACTTTGCTCTTTGGTTTCATTTTACAGCAATTTACGATCACGCTTGTTCGTTCAATAATCGTGACTGACGCACGTGCGCACACAACGAACTTTCGGGCGGTACTGTTTTTTCTAAACTGAGGTCTGAGTGAACGGGCGAGCCCGATTCGGCGGGCGACGCGACGGGTACGAATGTTGGGTACTTTTTAAACGGAGAATTTCAATTACCGTCATAGTCGATGAAGTTGAATTGAATAATGTACATATACGTATTTTTATAGTTTTTACAATGTACGGGAATAAACATGTTTCACATAGTTTTTTTCTTAATAAAATTCAAGTTTATTGACAAAATAATCTGAATTATTAATATAATAAAGCTATATAAATGGATCGGCAACATTGCCTATTTTCCCGGCAAAATGGAAATTTGCTGGCAATGGCAAGATTGGGAATATTGCCGGCAGTGGGGAATTTGCCACTTGGCACATCTTTAGGTGGAAGTCTTACTTTATGACCTGTCTCTTCCAACATCACATCTGCTTCATATACATTGCTGTTTGTGTTATTTGATAATTCAAACAACCGTGCCCTTAACATCGTCGGCAAACTCCGCTTTTGAAAACTAAAGGCGTCGTACAGCCATTTCGTTACAATTCCAATCACAGAACACACTAGGGATGCGCGTGAGCCGACGCGTCTAGGGTTGCCCGCTCACAATTAATATAATCGATTTAACAGTTTGCATTTCCGACTTTGTACTTGACATTTAGCTGCACAGAATGGTAGGATGCATTATCCATAACCACAATGGATTGTGAAGGTAGATTTGGTATTAATTTTTCTTTAAGTCATTCTTTAAAATTAACTTCATTCATTTCATCGTGATAATCTGCAGATTTCGATTGCTATCTAAAAATGGTATCTAAGTATCTAGACTAATATTATAAAGCGGAAGAGTTTGTTAGTTTGTTTGTTTATTTGAACGCGCTCATCTCAGGTACTACTGGTCCGATTTGAAAAATTCTATAGTGTTAGATAGTCCATTTATCGAGGAAGGCTATAGGCTATATTTTATCACGCTAAGACTAATAGGAGCGAAGAAATAGAGGAAAATGTGGAAAAAACGGGGGGAAATTATTTGAAAGGGCTTATTTGAACGCGCTAATCTCAGAAACTACTGGTCCGATTTGAAAAATTCTTTCAGTGTTAGATACCCCATTTATCGAGGAAGGCTATAGGCTATATTTTATAACGCTAAGACTAATAGGAGCGAAGAAATATAGAAAAAGTGAAAAAAAAACGGGGGAAATTATTTGAAAGGGCTTATCTCACGAACTACTAGAGCAATTTTTCTGTTATTTGGGTCAGATAAGAAGTAGACCACGTGAAGGATCATAGGCTATTTTTGTAGACTGATTTGTCTGTCAAATATCTAATTTACACGGGCGAAGCCGCGCGGAACTTCTATTAGGTATAAAGCCCATGGTGCCACCTGCATGAACAATGATCCATCGTGGTCCTTTGGAATCTGAAGATAAATTACCTTCTTTCGCTTTTCCATTATTTGGCGCAATCTGTGGAGTGTATGTGGTGAGGTGACTGCACCTTGGTAGTCTTCGGACTTTGGTAGGAGAAAAAACAGCAATCTTCCTTAACGTTTATTAAGTTAAAGCGCAGAAATAATATTTAAATATAATATTTGATGGTTAATGCGCAGAGATGTAATGCCGGCGCCGGTGGATTGCGAAGGAAAAGAGATGCGCTGGTTTGACGTAAGAGAGCGCTCGACGTTTGGATACTCACTGTGGCAAACTTGCGATCGGATACTTGCGTTAACAGTATGTATCTTTCGACTAAATATACGACTGGCCGCTGAGTTCTAAGGCGATTATTTCTTAATGATAGAACGTCCAAGCCCTGGTCCTGCTAGAAGGAGCTTCCGGAAGGACTACCCTACGGTCCTGCGTCTTGCCAGCAGTACGCAATATTTTGTGAATTTTCTATGGATATCAGAGGTTGTCCTTCAAGCAAGACTTGACTTTCATGCGTAATCAATCTAGGCAGGGGTGACAAACATTCTGTATTTTGAAACTACAAGGAAAATAAACAAGAAAATCAAAAGAATTTAGAAAAGTTTTTAATAATAAAAAAGAGCATTATACTGGAATCCCATTCGTGATGTGGTAGGTAAAGCAGTTTCTTCCTGTCTGTGGAGAGCATAAAACACATCGCAGGCCACATGTCTTACAAAAATACCTTGCTTTCTGCTGTTTTTTGTGGACTCTAGAGCAAACTATACATTTGCGTTGAACTCTCTTTCTGTCATCTGATTTTGACAAGGCTTCAAGAATGTGTTCTCCGCTATGAGCGATGTTGTCATGTCGTGGGGGCTGATTCTCTTGTAGGTTGTCAGCGTCATTCTTTGTAAGAGCTAATACCAAGTTGGTAGTAAACCATCTGTGAGACACTTGGTCATGTTCGGCTCGGAAGAAATTGTTAAAAACCAAATACGCATTTGTTTCTATAATGCCAAGGACTGAGGCATATATTCTATGTTCCCATTTATGTGTACCCCAAGCTTTTTCTAATGCCAATCCATCTTGCCTAATGTGGTTGTGAATATCGATAGCTGCAGCACCATCAAAATATTGCTGGACTAACTTAGGTCTAGCAACTTCTCTATAAAACAAATTTCCATCGTCGTCCCACCTTCTTTTGCGTGATGGCAGGCCTGGCAGTGTTGTTTCACAAGTGGCAACAAATGTATGAATTTTTTTGTCTTTCCAGGCACAGGCAATGAGCTGCACAGAGTCTTTTTCCGCTGTACCCACAACAGATGCACCCTTGCGTGTTGGACACCTTGCAGCCATCTCCGACACGGGATAGAAACTATGTGCTGTTTTTACTAAACCAATGAAATGTAATCCAACTTTGAATAGCTCCACAGCTGTTTTGACTGAAGAAAACCATGAGTCTCCAACTACAACTCTTCCAGAACACTGCCACGGCTCAGTCAATCTCAAAGTAGTTGCAGTTCCAGCTCCAAATTCTCTTTGCCATTTCTTCGTACTCATTGCTTCTTTACCCTCATTAATTTCCATTCTGATCATAATGTTTGTATTGCTGTCACATGCTGTTTTTACTTCACAACCCACTCCTTTTGGTTTTCTTTTAATTTTTCCGTTTTTGAAATACGAACCTCTTCCATACCAGGCGAACATGGATTCATCTACAGTTATTTTTGAACCAGGATGGATGGTATCTTTTAGTTTATCATTCACCATCATTACTAGCGTTCTAGTGTTGCGCCATTTGTCAGAATCATCAAGGTCTGATGGTTGTGTGAAGCGCAATGCCATTAGAATGATCTCAAATCTTTGGCGACTCATTCCAAATCTTTGTCCAAAATTTGCAGGGGGAAATATACCATCAGAGGTAGTGTTCCAGTAGGATCTTCGGTCTGGTAATTGATGAAGAGTCATAGCATATAATATACCGAAAAAAGTTAATAATTCTTTCTCGTTCAACAGTTTCTGTCTTGGAGGAAACGAAGAGTTGGTACACTGGACTATGTAACTAAGTTTTTCTTTGGGAAATACCATAAAAAATGCATCCTTGACACTTTGTATGGGCTCCAGTGGTACTAGCAGGGTAGCTTTGAAATGTCCTTGTTGACGTAGATCAACACGTATTGCTTCATGAAAAGTCCAGGTAACTCCCTTTACAACGGTTGTATTTCCAGCAGAAGAATTTGTTACGCTGCTCGTACTCGGAGTCGGACGAACTAAAACAGTGGCCTCGTCATCTTCACTCGAAGAAGAACTCGATTCAGATGATGCTGAAAAAGAAAATTGTAGTTAGCAAAGGAGTACACGGTTCACACAATGTACCTGTTAGAAATTATTACTGTATACAATCGTACAGATACCAAGACATCCAGACACATACACACATACACACACGTCGCACGCACGCACGCACGCACGCACGCACGCACGCACGCACGCACGCACGCACGCACGCACGCACGCACGCACGCACGCACGCACGCACGCACGCACGCACGCACGCACACACACACACACACACACACACACACACACACACACACTTTAGAGAGTTCTTTTACGTGTTAGGACGTTTTAACACGTAAAAACACTCTTACCCACCTATTGAAAATCGCAATTTGAGAATATTTTGTATTGAATTAAAAATGTGCAAACCAAAAAAATGTTGTCAACCCATGCAATAACGGAAACAAACAGTTGGCCGCTAAGCAGATACCTACTATTAATTGTCAATGGCAGTGTTGTGTTACAATAATGATGAATAAAATAACAATATGTAGGTAAGTACTTACAGTATTCTTCATTTGTATTTGCTTCCAATAAATTATCATTTTCGGCTTCAGCAATCAGAACTCCAACAGGCATCGTTGAAATTTTTTTGTCTATATCCCAAAATACTCTCGCATAGTTGTTTTCTACCTTTCTTACAATACCATAACAATAGCTAATATCATAGTTCTCCCCAAAATGTTTACGACTCCAGGTGTTTAGGCCATTATTTTCGTCGAAATACGTAGCTTTGGCGCGAACGCGGACACCACGTGTTATACCTGCCGCCATTTCGGCCAGACTGATCGTAGAAACACGATTCAAAAACTCGCTGAATCAGAAAGAGATGCACTATGCACGTCATTTAATTGCGTCCTGCTGGAACCCTTTGAAAGCCTCATACAACCAAAAACATTGCGTCCTACCGGTAGTCGAAAAGTCCTGCTAGCAGGACTCTGGACGTTCTATCATTAATTCCTCCAGGTATCGATGACGCCAGGCGACAATGTCGATCTCTTCATCAAAAGCTTTCTTTTTGATCTATATTTTTTTAAATAAAATCCCATTCCTTTTACATCTCTTCACAAAGTGGTGCGACTACCTTTATAGTAGTATTTTATGCACATCGTTCGAAATCATCTAGTTCATGAGTTTTTCGTTAAGGACCAATTTTGCGCTACACAAATTTCCCTTGCAATTCTTGTTTATAAGCCCTTTTTTGTAGGTCTTTTGAAATTATTATTATTGCTGGAGTAAGGTGATTTAGGTGATTTTTTTTGTATTAATTGCTTTATTGAACTCTTGGCATCAAAATAATCTAATTATTACATACTTTCGATGCATAGTTTTTATGAAATAACCCGTTTATTAAGAGATAAAAACAGAATTTTGATGAAATTGTGGGCTCTTAATTAAGAAAATGAAAGATAATTAGAAAAAACTAATCTGCGCATTTGAAGACGAGAATGTTGAGCTCATTATGCGCTGAACAGATTTTTAAATTAATTATTTATTGCCATAAACTAAGCGCACAAAGTACAGACACAACTTGAAATGACATTGGGACGAAAGAGCTGTTTTTAACGCTTGATTTATCTAACATTATCCACATAGATGAACTTAAAAAAATACTATAGGTCTACCAGAATCTGATGGCAAAAAGTGAGAAAATAAATTGACTCTAGCAATACCGGGGTAATTGTAATAAAACATTTTGATCCTTTTTTTTTCTTATAGCGGCTGATTCTCTGTGTTTAAACATGCAAATATAAAAATTTATCCAATGATCAAGGATATTTTTTGAAAATCTGCTGTCAAAAATTGCCATCAGATTCTGGTAGACCTATAGCTATTACTTATATTATACGAAGGGTACAGGGGAAAAGTGATGGGTGTCAATTACACTTTGATTTGAGAAAATCAGATAATTAAGTTCATAGACTTATTATGTCTGTTTAACACTGACCTCACACTAAATAAAATTCATGTTCATAGGAGTATATTTATTGTCATAGTTGGAATGAAAGTCAAAGTTATTAGAGCATCTTATATATTTTTTTTAATTAAAAAAAACAAAGTTACATAATATTCCCGGGGAACAATGATGAATGTCAGTTAAAAATTGATGAATGTCATCATGGAAACACTAGGTATGCTTAGTTAATTAATCATACCTATTATATTACTCATCATTATCAATTATATTACTAGCATAGGGTAGTGCAAGAAAAAAACTCTGCGAGCAGAATTTTGCCAAGTCCATACAATCTTTGTATTTGGCTGCGGATATTGGAAGTAATGAATCATACAATTGTTGAGGATGTTTGAATTCATTTGCTTGTAGTATTGGAGCTTTGTATTGATTATTTGTGATAACATTGGATACCCATGCACCATTGTATGAGTCTCTGTGGAAAATCAATTTTGGTTTTTCTCTATGTGCTCTTATCTCTTTGATAGAACGTATTGGGATTGGGCATTTTTGTTTAAACATGGGTTTGAAATAATCTGCCCAATTCCTAAAGAGGTCTTGTTCACACTGCTCAACTACAAATGGAGATGGCTTAGACCTGGCCACAGCAATGTGATCTGCCCATTCAGAAGGTAACTCAATATGAGATTTTTGATTTATTAGAGCCATATTTCTGTCACATTCCATGTAAGAATGCCCTCGTACAGGGAACACGATTTTAATATCATCCAATATCCGCAGTATATGTACTATGTAGTATATCAATCTGATTATCACATAGTTTTTATTTTGGCCTCCGCATGAGTCACAAAATTTTGTTAATTTTTTAACAGTGCCCGGTAAATCAAACATTATAAAGTTATGCAACATTGATGCCACATTACCTGATCCTTTTTTTGCAAGTGTTTGATCATACACATAAAATTTGGAAGATGAATTAGATAGCACATGTATATTAAACAAATAATAACTCAATTTTCTTTTGTAGTATGCATCATTAGTTGTTATGTTAGGCACATTTAAATTTTTTTTATAGTCCATACAAATAGCCTCTTCAGTTTCATTTCTTCTTGCACTAAGCCTAGAGTATCTTTTCCTGGCGTAGAAAGTTTCAGCTTTCTTGAGATGTAGTGTATTATTTATTTTCAATAACTTTATTTCATTTTCAACGCTTTGTTTATCTTCACTATTTTCCAATGACTGATTTAAAGCTCTCAAGTTGGCGTTGTATTCGTCGCATGTACTACATATTGTGTCACAGCGTGGGTACCCAAAAGCAATGTTGTAATGGGTGTTAAATATAGTTCGGTAAGACTCATAGGATACTTTATCTTCAGGATATATTTCTTTAAACATTTCAAAGAGTTTTGCAATATTCAGTTCTTCAGGTAAGTATAGTTTATTACTTTCATGTAAACTATAATGTGATTTTCGACATTTCAACGATTTAATATGACCATGAATATGTTCCAGAACTGAAACCTTTAGTCTGTGGGGTCTATTGTCGTGCTTACCCCTTCTATCTCTCTGAATCTTTCCCTCATTAATGAGTTGACTTTGTAAAGTCTGTATTCTTCTGCTTGTTATGCCATGAAGGGATTGAAAAGCTTTCTGACATACCGGCATATCCATTGATGAACATCTGACTCTGTAACTATAGCTGGCTTGATGTGGTTCACCTTCGTTAGTCGTTTTGCGTGATCGACATTGAGCTACACTATGCACCGTAATTAAACCGCCAAGATAAAGGTTTTGTTCCTGGCGATTACCCAATTCATTAAATTGCCGAATAATTTCTTTACGCTGATCTTCATTAATTAGTTGGAAACATTTATATCTTTTACAATCACAGCTCGGCCCAAGTTCATGGGTGGTGGCACGTAATGTTTTATTAGCGTCAGTAAGCCTCCCATGTCTAGGTCGTTTCTTGGTTTGTTTTTTTCGTAAATCATTAAAGGATTCATCTTCACTTTCAGAAACATCAATTTTTCAAAGAAAACTCGTAAAAGCGTGAAAAAACAATGAGCACGAATCAAGCAAACAAACGGACCGAAGCTTTGACATTGACAGTGACAGCCAAAACCTCGCCATAGCTGCCATAGACACCTTCATCATATATTTACTGACATCCATCACTTTTCCCCTGTACCCTTCCCTTAAATAAATAAATAATTTATTTATTTATTACGCAATAATAATATTTCATGTTATTTTATTAGTCGTTAGTTTGTCAAAAAAAAAAAAAAAAACAAAGTTGCGCAAATAATCGCAGCGAGTGAATTTTGCAAGACTGCAGCCTTAATATCTTTATGGTTCTCATTATTTTCGTCTTCAAATAAAAAAAAACTTAAGGTATGTTGTTTCTTTTGATAGACTTGTTGGCTTTGGTAAGTCCTTGGGAAATTTACTTTTATCCTGCTTGGGACGGGGAAATGGCTTCTTCTGCCTTCTCGCTTGCGCGGGAGGGCGTTGGTCCGTAGTCGACGCATTGCTAGCTTCGTTGTCCATATCGCACGTGTTCGTCTTACGACTGATCCGCCTTTTACCAGAAGACTTTAAGTCTTCCAAGTCTTCCAACTTCATTTATGTAAATTGTTCGGCACAATTGTGTTGTGAACAAAACAAGTTAAATAGTGTATGAAACCATAGACTAGAGGAGGAGTATAGATTGGTAAAATTGTCCAGGATATTATTTTGGAATTGGTTTGCTGACTGTCGAGTGTCGACGTATTGACACTGCTTTGTTATTTCAATCCACATATTCAACATCTTTTAGATGGCCTCTTCGGATGGTTTTATTGTAAGTGCACATAAAATCGTTTTATGTGCACTTACAATTTGATTTTATATGAATGTTCATAAAAACTAATTAAAAATGAACTCCTACGATGCTATATCTCTCCTTTTCTTTGGTTGCTTCTTTTGGGCCTTTCTTATGCATTATTTCGGTCAGTATGGCTACGTGATTTGCAAATATTAAAGCATCGTTTACACTGGCATATTTATGATGCACGTTAACCAACTTTTATAAAATTTTAACTATGTGGATACGTGGAGAGACCGGTTAATTTCACTGAGGTTAATTTACGTTGAAACTATTGCGGCAAATGGCAATGTTGAATTGATTTTTGCTGTTCGTGAATGTCACTCGTAAAAGTTTCCCCTAAATATATAATATGTATATTTTAATTGACACTTCCACCCTAATCACGTGATGGATATAAGGGTATTTTATAGCCCCCTTACAACGCCTGTGGTTCTGTTAATACATAATATTACTTGGATACCATAAACTTATCAAAATAAATCAAAATGAAATTCCTCATTTAGAGTAAAGTGTAAACCCTTGACGAATCTATGCTTTGAAAAGCATCTTCTTTCTTTTGATCTTCATAATACTGAAAAGTGAAAACACTAAGGTTGAGTGGCGAATATAGCTTATTGTAGGCCACTGTAATTCACTGGTCTTGAATTCACATGCCCTTCTGCTCTAGCTTGATAGAGGGGGAAGTGTTCCATCACTGATGTTGGGTCATCTCCGAAGAGAGAGATAATTCCAAGGCACTTTTCAGCGTCTACATGCGCCACTTAACCTTAAATTACATCTCGCTCGGTGTATAAATATTAATAGCTTATTTGAAAACCCTGATTCTTCTATCCTCTGTGGATTTGCAGGTTTTCATGTTTTCGGATGATTTTAACGGCGATTCATCCAACTTCGATCCAGGACCGAACGGAGAGCAGACATAAAAAGAAATAAAATACGTTTTCACCATTTTATTGGAGAGATTTAAATATTTGACAATTAGAATAGGGAAATGAAAAGGGAAACGCAAGTCCTTCTTTCGCTAAATATGAAACGTCTGGAAGACTTCTACGTCTTCTTTTCAGACACAGTTTTTTGCAAGTCACCAGTTGGCTTTAAACAATTAAGTAGTAAGACAGTCAGTGTTGGTATTAAACGCTATTATATTAAGATAAGAATTTAACGCTGAACCCATAAATATAGAATTTTGTCACAAATTATCACTAAATTAATGTTAATTTTTTTACATTAATTTAGTGATATTAAATGATTAAATAATGAAAAGTTACCTTTAAATCTTGTAATAATTATGATGAAGTCTGAAACATTTAACTGGTTTCTTTATAAAATCGGCATCCAATATTATACGAATCCCAATTCAAATATTCCATCGAACGCGTCATCAAACGTTTCATAATCACGATTGATACGTTCCATCCCAATAAGTAATCAGCTGACGATTGCGACAGAGCGGGACGGGACCGACAGAGAGGGTAGAATTAAAAATGAAATCCTCGCCGCCGATTGGTCGGCGAGCGCGGGGGGTGGGGCGCGATCAATACGGAGGTTATATAACAGTGCGTAAAGTGTAAATGACCCGCGGACCTCACAGGTTGATAAAAAATACGTGAGGTGTATAAATAAATGTTAGCAACAATGTTTCGTATTATTAAGAAAAAGTTAACTTTTTATTTCTTACCATTTGTAAGTTATAGTCTTATAGTATATAGCTTTATATGGAGTCCACAATGTTGTTGATAGTTCATTCAATTCAAATACACACATCAACAAAGTCTGAAAGTTGTAATTTATGAAATATTTAAAAATCTTTTTACTCCGGTCTAATTGGACGCAAAAAAATCGTAACTTAGGAATAATTCGTCTAGAGCTGGGAATGTTTATAATGGTGTATTTAACGTCCTCTGTTATAAATAAAACCTCAAAAGTCCCGGCGGTCCTCCTTGTGCAAAAATTTTGTTCGAGGGCAAAGGTATAAAGTAAAGGTTTTTCCCGTTTTTTTTAAACGGTACATTTTATCATAAAAATAGGTACACACAGTACATTAATCATAATTTTTGTTTAAATCTTACGACGAAACAAATATCTAAAGAAATAGAGGAAAAATAATATTACATTATGCCTTAAATTGCGTTTCCGTAGAATAGAAAAGTCTTATGTCACTGACATGACACGACAACATAACGCTCCGAGCAAGTTTTAATAATTATTCATCATCATGACTACACTAATCACTCACATTACTTTGGATCCTGTAGATTACACAGATGAATACGCTGTGAAAGCAGGATTTTGGTCTCCTCGTACAAGCTGACGGCATCGAGCTACGGTGGCACCTCCGGTACAAATATACCCCAGGATACCTAGGATGACGCTCATCATCATGTTATTGGACTTTAAAGTACTCGTGGACCTGATCCAGCTGTGCATTGTTGTTTCTAGACCGCCCCGGGTGATGAGTGATAATCTCCTCCTTACTTTGGGATTTACCCATATTATCTTTATTCTTTATAATCTAATGATACAGCTCACCCTGCTGGAACAGCAGCTCGTAGGCAGGCTCAGTCGCAGTGGCAGGGTCGCTATGTTTTCATAGCGACCCAGCGTCCAATTAAAAATGTGTTGTTCTTGCGAATGACATTTATTGAATGAATTTAGTGAATGAATTTATGAGAGAGGTGAAGCACACTGTAATAATATAATGCCTACTTTACATTTCACTTGAGGTTTAGTCTTTTTTGTGTATGTTCTTGTCTGTTTCGTTTTAATTACGTCATGGATCATTTTCCGTTATTACATTTGTTAGCCGGCGGCTGTATTTGCACCTGTTAATATGCTTTAAACAAGTACTTATATTTTATAATATTTTTGGTAGTAAGACTGTAATTTATGTCAAGTCTTATTCGTCTATGTGAAGCAAGTAAATCTTGATCCATTCATTACAATGCATCGACTTATAAAATCTAAAGCGACAGATCGAGAATGATCATACCCTATTTGGCGCCCTTCGCAGGCCGAGTGTTATTTAATCCTCTTAACTTGGAATGAGCTGGTGGATTAGGGTTTCGGCAATTTGAGGGATTTCCCGTGCAGTCACGCCCACTGAGTTCGACTTAGTCCTCGGTAAATTAATTACACTTATTAGTAACTTATAAAGTTACGGAAAAGATGCAATTTCTTCGCAAAGTTCTTTTCTTCTCGAGTCTTGTTATAAAGAGGATATAAACTACGTAACAGCAGGCAGGCAGGCAGGTTAAAACAAAATTAAAATAATAAAAGATGTTATTCAGGTATCGTATTTAAAATTAAAAATAATCGAAACGACTCCACTCCTTGTGATTCAAGTCCGTGCGAAGTAACGTTCAATGTCATATTTATGTTACTTCATACGTACAAAATGCACGTATACTCATAAGATCTTTACGTCAGCTTTACTAAACATTTTTTTGAGAAAGACAAAATACTAGAAGAAATTAATTGCTTTGAAAAAACAATGCTTCGTGTTCCTTAGTTGGGTTCCTAGATCTATTCTTTTAGTGGGCCTTATCGATTAATCTCGTTGAAAATGTGATATACGCGCCTGTCGTCAGAGTATTTCTCCTTACGACCTCCTTAAAGAGGCCGCAGGGAACTCTAACCCTATTTTGCCGGTGAAATGTGAGAACGTTGCCCGTAATGGGTAAATTTTGTCCGTAATGTTAATTTATAGCCACGATATCGTTCGCATTTCACTTGTTTAGTTCTACCGTCGTAATTTGTGTTTTATTTGCAGAAGTTTCGCTATATTTCACGTTTATTATGAGAATCGCTTTAACATTATGGTGCTTGTTTTATTTAGATTTATGCCTTAGAGCTTTCGTTACTCTATGTTTATAGTAACGGAGCAATTATTACAATTATACGATTCGTTTGACGAATATCTCATTTGGAATAACAAGTTATGTTGTATATAATGTGTTAAAAATGCCACTAAAATATAATGTGTTACTTAAATAAAACCAAAAGTTATTTTCGACACTGACTTTCATTTGTACAGATCTCATTTATACATGCAGATAATTGTTGCTTAAAATTTAACACACTTTAATTACTAAACCATGTATGCAATCTCCCTGACAGGTCCACAGACCAGTGTCATTGTCACCCAAAACCAAAGAGTTGCCATACACAACAGCCACGTGCGCTATTTTTAATCCAATACGATTTGCAACGTAATAAAATTTACTCCCCCGAATTCTTTTACTTCGTGATCTGATTAATTTGCAAGCTTTTTCCAACTTGAAACGCGTTTATCGATTTCTTATTGTCATCCTGTCTCGGCACTTTGCCAACCATTCTATTATAACGACATTTTCTTTTATAAAACCTTGGCTTAATACGTTTTCTCCTCTTGGAAACGTGAAGTATAATATTGGAAATGGACCTCATTAAATATCTTCTTTTCATGTTTAAGTATAAGTATTGAAAGAAATTATTTCTGAATATGAATTCTTATATTTTATTTATATCTAATACTTTACGTTGATTTAGAGATTTATGTAGAGTACAACAAAAAAGTACGCAGCCGCTAGTGAGTAAACAGAACGTTATTAAAACCACGGGCCCGTGAAGATCGGATATATTGCCGTTTCCAATAAGTGCTTCATTCTATTGTCGTGCAATTGTGTTCCACAGCTATAAAGCCTAAAAGCTTTTACCCTGAAAATGTTACCAGAAATATTCTAATTCTGTTATGATTTCCAAGGTTTGCGTGTATACTAGCGGACCCGACAGATTTCGCTGTCAAAAATATATTTTAGAACCTACCTATTTTATAGTTGACGCAAAAAATTCTCCTGAACAGAACCTGATGGTTTTCCAACACGGGAACAGGCAACATACAATTGACTATGTGAGAAACATGGATTTAGAATACATACACTTGAAGGGCGAGTAAATTAAACACAATACTGTATCACTAATCACTTCCACTCGTGCGGTGGTTCTGGTTGGTAGAAGACTGCCCGTCACTGTGACTGGGCGAGCACTCCACACTAGTTCGTCGGCGTGTATATCTTTATTTATCAATATCAATTTTAATAAATGTTTAAAACAAGCACGTTTATTTATTCTTTAGCAGTTCTATAATGTTTTGCATTATGATTTATGACGTATCTTTCGTCGATATTAAATCGCAGCAATTCATTAGACACAAACTGTCCAAAATATTTACATCCGTGAATTTCTAGGACCTGCGGTACTTGCTCTTCGTTTTTCATTGTTTCCGTGGTCGTTGGACGTTCCGCCGTATCTTCATGATTAGAGGAGCATCTGTTCAAAAGGTCTTATTTCCATGGTAAACAAAATTTACAATAATTAAAAAATATTGATTGTTCCTTTTCTATGAAATTTTAAATATATTTTAACGTCGATTCATATTTAGGTTATCAAAACAATACAATCTACATTTAAAAAAATATAAAAAAACGAATGCATATTTTTTTTTCATATTTTAGTTTAGAAATACGACTTTTTGATCGGACAACTCAGAAATACGACCATTTGATATGTCACTTAAAGAAATATGACCTTTTGAATAGTCACCTTTAGAAATAAGACTTTTCGACTAGAATATTGGAAGTACCTACAATGGTTCAGTAAATTGTAAAATTGTTATGTTAAGGTATCTAGGTACTCAACTTTGTAAAAATAAACAAAAATATTTTAACACATTTTTATTAATAAAAAAAAACTTGAAAACCAAAACTTAAACCCTAATATCTCCTACATCTTCTTCCATGCAAATGCATTCACTGTTCTCATCATGTTCATGATTGTTTTCTTCATTGAGATTGTTATTCTCATTTAGAAGAATATTTTTATACCATACTAAATCTTCATTCGAGGCCCAATCTTTGCCAAATTGTTTCACGAGTAATGATGTGACATCTTTTTTTTTGTTCCCAGTAAGGCCTTTTCCTATTGGTTGTTCTTGCAGTTGTTTAGGATGCCGTTTCCCACGCTAGTGATTTAAATTCCTCTATTGATTCAAAACGATAGTTTTCCAATGCACAAATTTTGACATCTTTGAAACGACCTCCTGGTCCTTTAACTTTTCGAATTTTAATTCTTTTACAAGTTTGAATTTTTACAAGCTTCTTGTAATTAAGTTCTAAACTTTTTATATCTTTAAGTGTCCAATCAGAACCAATGTCATAAACTTTCCCATGTTTCTTTATGATATCTATGTACCCTGTCCTGTGTGGTATAATCTGTGTCGGAGATTTAAGGCCATGGTCACATCTGTAATTGCCTTAGACACGCTGCTCTGACTAAGTCCATGCAAATAGCTCATACCTACAGGTTTTTGATATGAGCCACTTGCATAGAAAGAGAGTGCTGTTAACACCTGCAAAAGTAGTGTATATGTAGGATTATCTACACTTTGCAATTAGGTACTAATAAGGAATATAATGATAATTGGGTATTTACTTACTTTACATTCTACAGTAACTTTTGTTTTCCTACGAGTTCGAGGCAAAAAGGGTTTGAGTTCAGTGCACAATTCAGCGAACAACTCTTTAGTTATCCTGTAATGTGCACTAAAGTTAGGAATCTCCATAGGTTTTGCCTCATTCCTCAATCTTCGTCGTAAACGTCTCACGCGCGTGTTCTCGTCTAATCTATTTTGTGCTTCTAATGCCTCCTGAATGAGAAAAGCACGAGACATATCGAAAGCGTCTGTAAACAAATAACCTACAAAAAACAGAAAAGAATGACGAAAGATATTTATGTCAAATAAAGTTATGTGATAATACACAGGAAGTATTAATACACTTCTACACTTTGATTTCAACTTTTGTGTAATAATTAATGCAGAATAAATATCAAAAATACCTTAGCAACAACCTAAATGGGCTGTCGCTCTTTGACAATTCAAATTGTTTGCTAGCTGCTCGCTATCTGCTGTCGCGTTGCGATCTCACTCATACGTAATACCGATTTTTTTCATTACAACGAGCTTTGATGCACTTTTAGTTCCTCAATTGTTCGCTTGAGCGCGCTACCATCGATTGTCCGCTATCGCGTCGCTGTTGCTATGCAATGAAATCTTATAACTAGGATACAATTTAGTACAATTATGGTACTACTTATTGTAAATTGGAATTTCTTCCAGTAGACCCGATACAGGAGAACATAAAGAAAATTAACAGTATTAGGTGCGTACAGTTATTAATAGTAAGTTATTTAAATATACAAATACTTTTATTATCAGGTTAAGCTTAGATAATAGATTCTTATATACTATTATGAAACTATTAATAAAATAGGGTCACATTTCACTTTTTTATAGTCTCTATCAACTTGGCCATGAGTTCATAATGCATCTTAGCACATTCTGCATTTAACTGAGCAGTTTCTGCATTTGTTCGGGAGGCCTCTGCTATTATCATTGCAGCATTAGCTAATTTTTCCTCTGCTGCAACACGCCTAGACTCTAGTTCCATGACCCAAGCAGGTTCCACTTTTGTCCCATCTGTAACATGACAATTAATTTATGTTAAATTTTACTATTTCTGCCACAAATTACTAAATAGTTACAATATTAGGCACTTTTCCTTTGAGAAGATTGCAATGATATATTGATAAAAATTAAAATAGGATAACATAGTGAATTTCAAGTATGAATTAGTCTAAGTCTTTACAGAACATAACTCCAATTAAAAATATTTATTTGCAAATTGGTCATACATAAATCGATAATAATCAATAATCAGTTACAATAATACTGAAAAAGTCTTACACTTACTTGACTTATTGGAGTTTTTATTAATCTTTGAGTCCTGAAACAGTGAACGCTTCAGAGGCCTGGAGGTAGCGGGACTTGCCGTTGCTGAAATGAATAAATAACATTTTTAAGTTTGAATTATCATACAAAAGTAACTATTTACTGTTTTATAGTAGTAACCTTACCAGTTTTAACTTCACACACATTAGATTTTTTGTCCCCTGGTGGTGTATGCATAGTGTCTGTAAAAATTACAATGTTGATTGTAAAAAGCATTTGGGAGTAGTGTTTTTAATAAGGTGCATAGTTTTAGTTACTTACATATTATTGTGCTTGTACGCCCAGTCTTCGAAGGTGACACCACTGTTTCAAGAGCTGATTCTAAAAACAAATAGGTATCTATATAATTTTGTTTACAAAGCAGAGAATATATTCTGTATTTATTATATTATTATAAATGTGTTAAGTATATTAAACATACCGCTTACAGGCACAACATCCTCAGGTACTATAATATCCTCTATCACATTCACAGTCTGAGGTTCATTTTGGATTTCCTGCAAACAATGCAAGATGATCATAATATATTTTTTCAGCAATAATTAATAACAATTTAATTTAATACTGATTACTGACAAAAACGGGCACTCGGTGTTGAGAGTCTCCATACACGGCAGCATCCCCAATTATCCCCAAGATCTTTCGATCTGTTTCAGAGAGATCTTCTTCTCTTGATGGTCCACCACCTGTGCCAGAAGCATCTCGCCGCCTAGCAGCAGCTCTTGACTTGGCTTTGTGTTTAATATCAGCCCAATACTGAATTCAAAGGAAAGAATATTAAAGATTCTATATAGATAGATGAATATTATCACAACTTTATATAAAAGAAATGGGTATTTATGAATAAATTATGTATTGCATAATAAATTTGATATAATAATAGTATGATATGCACTTAACCGAGGTGAACTCAATTAAAATTCACTTGCAAGTAATTTTTAGTAAGTAAAAACAGAGTTATATTTTGTAAAGTATACTCACACGTTTCCACCGTTGACCACTTTTATTAGCTCCCGACCCATGAGCGTTTAATTTTTGGGCAAGATCGTTCCACTCTCTGTCAATGGTCTCTTTCGACCTTGCCCCGAGACCAACACCTTTGGCTAATGATGAATGACCAGCCAAGTGGTCTTCAATCTGTGAGTTGGAGACTCTGTGTTCCATTTTAAACTAAAAAAAAAGCAAATATAATAAATTGTACGCGATTATACCTCAAAGAACCAACCTCGGTGAAAACAAATCTCATAATACTGTATACTCATTTGTTGCCTGCATACGTATAAGTTCTTGAAAGTTTGCTTCGAGTGCTTTACCAGAGTCAATAAATCCACATTTTCTCACCACTCCAGCCCATTTTTTGTTAAATAACCAGAGGCGGCGCATAGCGTGGGCGGTGTGGGCGACCGTCCACGGCCTTGCGGGCGAAGGGGCCTCGCGCCTCTTGGACCCCGAGGATTTTTTCGGTGAATTTACACGTTTTGAGACTCAAATTTTATTTATAAAAAATGATTGTCTACAAATAATCCATTTGGGCCTAGGGGGCCTCGCAAAATGTATCTCGCCCACATCAAACTTTAGTCTTGTCTCTTGCTCCGCCACTGTAAATAACTAAGAATTCACTTGTACGTTTTGTAAACAAAACACTTGACTTTTTAAATTAGTTCCACGTGTTGCTACAAGATCGCTAGTGGCGCTTTTTTTGTCGCTAAAAATGCATTATTTAGCTAGCTGACAACAGCAGAGCAACAGGCGTATATAATACGATTTTTTTCAGCGATTAGCAACCGATCGCGCGACAACTGCGCGACCGGTTGCTGTCTGCTAACCATCTGCTAAAGATACATAATCAGCCTGCGGGTTTCGCTAGCTGCGTATGCCTATGCGACGCGATACTTATGTAAGTGTGTTATCGCTAGGTGCTGCTAGCATGATGAAGTTAAGAGGGAAAAAGGCTCTTTGTGCATTTCTTGCACCTGCCAGGAGAACCACGTCAGCTAAAGCGTTTAACGCAGGTGCCACTTCCTCAGCTCTCCTCCCGTACATCGCATTGCAGAGGTTTAGAGAATTTGGTATGTGCACCATATCTCGTTTTACAGCCTCTATCCACTTATTGCGATAAGGGTCTTTGGATTTATAGGCGGCGGTCGGCGGATGTGGCGGTACCCACAATTCGCCTAATAATGCGAAATCAAATCCTGCATCGCGCTATCGAAGTTTCGGAGAACGGCAAGATATATACAACGTCTGAAGTGACGTCAGTGGGCTCCGGCCTGACCGAGCATAACACCTCGCTTGGTCGGAAGATCTTCCTTTGTGGCCACCACGCTTATTCCCACATCGATGTATTTACGATAAATAATTCAATATATTTTATTGTTAAATTTTTAGTTCATATTAACAAAAGCTTGTTTTTTATATTATTTTTTAGGTCTGTGAGACGGACTAAAAAGTTAAAAAGTTTGTGGTCCACAAACACAATATAATGATTGCACCTGGGATTTATTGATGGTCATAGCAAAAGCAAGCCGCACTGTTATAGTCGTTTAAACTCAAATGGTGCATCAGTTGGAATCAATGGAATGCGTGGGATTAAAAAAATGTTCCTTTACTTTTCTTTCAGTATAGTTGTTTCTATCACGTTGTTCATTAATTTTTTAAATTTGCTAAGTCGCGGTTGGTTAATATTTCGAACATTATAACTACAAATCCAACCTTTATTAAAAATTGTGAGGTGGTTATCCTGGCAAATCTAGTGAGTTCAAAAATTCCGGTGGATAGTTGACGACCTCTTCTTGGTTAGTAGCCGAATCATCTGATTTATATATCCTCAATACGCCTGTATTGTTCTTGAATTTTGATATTTCATTCATTTACATTTTACATCTATGGTCTTTGCAGCCAATATAGCTCGTTCGCTCAACCAATAATGGTTTCTGTAATTTTGAGCAACATCTGGAAACAACTTTTGAATAAGTTCATCTTTTGATCCAGTTAATTGTCAAAAACTTTGAGGAAAATTAATGCAGCCAGTCAACATGTTTATAGGAAATTTGCTATTTCCAATATTATGGAGTTGTTTAGAGAATATGTTTTCAGATTGGTCAGTTTCCCTGAAACTCTTGGCGGATTGTATTTTGGGATTGGGAGATAGCGCTCGACCTCGGTGATGATCCTGTCTTTTTTATTTGCAGTCCCTGCTTCTCCACCGTCTTGGAGGCCTTAATTTTGTCCGGTAGTGTGCTACTGAACAACGTCTGTCTCTCGCTATCCTGTACTATGTTTAGGAAAGTCTTTATTAGACCCGGCGTAACCATCTTTATTGCAGCCTGAGTTTCAGAATAATGAAGGTCACATAAAATTCGGTATCGTCACTTAAAATAATTTTTAATAGCTTGAATTTTATTGTCGCTATTTAGTAACGACGTTATCGCCCCGCTCACTGCAGTTGCTTCATACTTTTTAACTATTTCCATTTCTGAGCAGGGACTGTAATATCGATATTTTTTTGGTATCGATATCGATATAAATACCGGTATTTGGGTAATACCGGTATCTATTTTATCGGTATTGGTATCGATATTGTATTTCGGTACAATAATATCGATACTTTTAGATGTTATTATCGCTATCGGTAATGATTCTAAAATACCGATAATTTACTAATAAATTTCATCTGTCAACGTGACGACTCGCGAGTGACGCGACACGCGTCACCCCTCGCCATTATTCGCTGTGCAGTTGGCCAGTTGCATTATGCTTTAATTAATTTATTTGCAAAGTCTATTCGTCTATCTAGTGTGTGTTATAACTTATAACATCAATGATGATTATAAAAGTCTATTTTAGGTAAAGCTTCAGTCATGTAAGAAATTCTATTATTTATTGTTTTTGGATATACCATGACGTCAAATATTTCGGTTACATTAGTCTGAGTATCTTTGTTTTCTGTGGATACAATATTTGCATTGCAAAATCTTAACTGTTTTTTCTTAGAGCGACATCCCGATAAAATAGACGGTGAACATAGACAATCAACTGGTAATAATGGTAATTCTACATCAAAACTAGGCCAGCAACAGAAAAAAACCCTTTCACTGGGCGTACTTGTAGCTGGGATAGAGAGAAGTGAACGCGCCAATCCTGCAAGCCATGGAAATGATAATTTTTTCTGTTGCCAGAACTTCAGAATGTTGCCATCGCAAATCGCAATCATCCAACTACTAGCCGTAGCTAAATATCTCCAGCACTCTTGCGCAACTTCGCCATCTTCCGGATCCATTGCGGATTGCATGTGAATGTGATGAACAAATCTGCTGTACCATAATGACGAACATACGGCTTGGCATCTTGAGCATATTCATGCATATGTCGAGGGCTTCTGATGTATGTTGCTGGAAGAATAGTCATCAACATTGATGGTCGGATATTGGTCCAACATTCTGTTCATGACCATCGGTATTAATAGCCTCTCGAAGGTGAATGTACTCTCTGGATCTGGATAAGGATCTGCTCTGCGTGAGGGTCGCGCTGAAGTGAAGCGCACGCGCCCGTTCCCTTATCTCGCCCGGAATCCCGTCAAGCTGCCGCCTGCTTTGTCGTTATACTAAGCTGTTGCTTTCTGTAGCCCCGAGACTGGACATTTCAATTACTTATGTTTTTTTTATGATATTATAATTATGCTATTATTATCCATATTATTTATATATGTAATTACACTTCAATGTGTTGTCAATTGTCACTTGTATATTGTCTGATACAATGGGCACGTTTTAAATATTTCATTTGAATGAAGAACGCTAGTCAAAAAAGAGTTTAACTAAAAGTTTTTATTTTTAAAAGTCTGGAGGTGAATGTTAGATGTTGTATCATAATAATAATAATACACATTTATACAATATATGATTCACAATATACTTCAATAAAGCCCCCGTTTAGTTGGTAGAAGGGGGGCACACTGGCCTCTAACGATTTTTTCCACTTTAAAACTTAATATTTCACAAACGGATCCCTAAATCGGAAAATGATCTATGAACACTCTTGATATTTTTAAAAAACTTATCCAACGACACCCCACACGATGGGGTGGACGCGAAAAAAAAATTCATCCCCGCTTGATGTGCAGGAAAAGTACAATAAAAAAAATGATTTCATGTACCATTTTGTCGGCATTATTAATATTATGTGCATTCATGCCAAATTACAGCTCTGTAGGTCCTATAGTCTATGAGCAAAACGGCGGACAGAACGACAGACAGACGGATAGACAGACAGACAGACGGACAAACAGACAGACGGACAGACACTCGGACAGACAGACGGACGGACAGACCGAAACTATAAGGGTTCCTTGTTGACTACGGAACCCTAAAAAACATGATAAACTATGATATTTACATAGCGTGAAAAAGTTAATTGATTTTTACACAATATTATGCTTATGAAAACTAATAATATACAGTGTGTAACAAAAATAGTGATAATACTTTAGGGTGTGTACGTGTTCCTTGTAGAGAGTTCACTGTGAAAGTATCAGCGCTGAAAGACGAAATTTTTTTTTCATTTTTGTATGGGCAAGGGCCCGAGCGTCACGAGTTTCCCCATACAAAAGTGAAAAAAATTTTTGGTCTTTCAGCGTTTCTACTTCACAGTGAACTCTCTAGAAGGAACACGTACCTTACTAGAAGGAACAAGTGCCTTTGTTTAATAGTATTTCTTTCTGCTCTTCTGGTTGGAAATTTTATATATATTTTTAAAATGGATGGATGGTTCAAAGCATGTGTAATTTCATGAAAAAAAAAATACACTCATTGCTTCTTGGGAAGGATGATGATGAGATTTGCCAGTAATCCGCTGATAGCTACAATCTACACGACTTCGTTCACGACACTTTTAGTATGTTTTATAAAATATGTTACTATAAGTGTCTGCATATACAGTCTGCGCCCAGCCGCGTCACGGGGTGCGTGTGCGTCAATGACCGCGCATCGCAAAAATGTCGAATTCGCAATTACTGAAATGTTCTAGTTGTAATCTAGTGATATCGGAAGTTCTGTCCTTTATACAGAACAAAATTGACGTAATGGACGAGGAAAGCTTAATACGAATATGCGAAAGTGCGTTTAGTGACAGTGAAATTGAAGTGGCAAAGTCGTTACTCTTCGAATCTTTGAGTAAAAAGATAACTACTCGGAAGCGCGTTGGCAAGTCTCAAAGAAATTTGGATGATATTATATCACTTCTTAAGGCAACAGATCCAGAATTATTGCCTGTATTCGTGGCGAAAGATCTTGAAAAGTTACCACCGGTTACATTTGACCACATTGATGTAACGAGCATGCTAAAAAGATTGTTGCTTTTTGAAAAATCTTTAGACGATATCAAGCGTAACTACGTGCATAAAAATGATCTCGAGGACAGATTAATGGAGTACACAAGGCTAGAAGAACATTTTAACATAAATAAAAAGCGTGGTGGAGCCTATTTGTTCAACAGCGGGCCACAAGCATTATCTGAAATCTGCCATGATGAGTGTGAAAAAACGAACTTCGTAAATACAGAGGTATCGAGTTATTTGCCTATTCAAACTTGTGCAAGCGAGATAGCATCACCTGTTATTATAGAAACCGTGCGATGTGAAAACGAGATAAAGCAACCGGCGCGGAAGGAACAATCAGCTGTTGCGCTTGCGCATGACTCACCTGTGAATAAAAGCTATGTGGAAGTAACGAAATCAGGTTTAAAACGGAAAAATTTAAGTGAGAAAAATAATAATAGTGAAAACGATTGGAAAACTGTGCGTTATAAGAATCAAAAGAGAAAAATTGTAAGTAAAATAGGAAATGCATGCATAGATCAAAATTCAAACAATTTTAAGGCCGCGGATACAAAAGTGCCCGTGTTTATATCAAATGTGCATAGTGAAGTATCGGAGCAGGATATAGCTGAGTACGTGCATCGCAAAACAGGTGAGTCAGTTACAGTTGTTCAAATTAAAATGAAAAATCCGAAAAGTTATAATGCTTTCAAAATTTTTGTAAATAAACATAAATTAAGCACGTATCTTGAAGATCATTTGTGGCCCGCTGGAGTAACTTTTCGGCGTTTTATAAATTTCAAGTCGAGGCAAACACCAACATAAATCAGTAATGGATAATAACACTAAACTAATTAGTTTCAATTGCAAATCAATTAAAAGATCGATTGAGGGAATTAAGGATCTGTGTGGCATGGCAGACATAATAGCTTTACAAGAAACCTGGTTATTGCCACATGATCTACCTCTGTTAAACACAATAAACATAGATTTTGGAAGTACTGGTACATCAGCTGTTAACACTGGAGAGGTGCTGCTCACTGGGAGACCTTATGGCGGTGTGGCTTTATTGTGGCGTAAAAATGTGTTCGATTCCGTGTCTGTGATTGCCTGTGATAATGTGCGTATATGTGCCATAAAAGTCAATGTACAATCTAGGCAATTTGTCGTGTTCAGTGTTTATATGCCAACTAATTCGCTCGAAAACTTACCGGAATTTTGTTCCTGTCTGGCTGCCATTCGTTCGATTATAGATTCGGAGGAAAGTCTTGGTATTGAGACTTTCTATATATTAGGAGACTTTAATGCACATCCTAACGAACTGTTTTATAAAGAATTGAGTGACTTTTGTAGTGAACACTTATGGTCTTGTGTTGATACCGACATGTGTCACAAGGATACATATACCTACACTAGCGATATTTATGGATGCAATAGGTGGCTGGACCATTGTGTTGTCACTCAATCGGCCCAAAAGACTGTTATTCATGTAGGAGTATATTATGACGTTTATTGGTCTGACCACTATCCGTTAATTGTTACTTGTAATATACAAAAAATTAAATGTAAAGTTTCGATTTGTACAGGATTAAATCAAAACAAATGTAATCGTGTATTATGGGGTGAAAGATCCTCTTCACAAATAAAAGAGTATCAAAATCTCTGTAACTCTAAACTTAGATTAATAGATTTTCCATCGGAGTTTTCCGTATGTTGTGATAATTTTTGCAATGATAAGAAACATATGTCAGTTTTAGATGTTATGTACAATGATATTATTAACACATTATCACAATCCGCTATAAAAACATTTCGAAAGAAATGTAAAAGAAAAGGAGGTCATATTATGGGATGGAATGAGTATGTGTCGGTGCCTCATCGTGAGGCTAGGCTTGCATTTCAAAATTGGATCTTGGCTGGACGACCGTCACAAGGTCATTTGTATAACAAAATGTCGAATGCTAGAAAACATTTTAAATCTAAGTTAAAATGGTGCCAAAATAGGCAAGACCAGTTTAAAATGGATCTATTGGCTTCAGATCATTCTAAGAAAAATTTCAAAAGCTTTTGGAATAAGACCAACCAATTGAACGGCAGGCCGAGCCTTCCGAAGACTGTAAATGGCGTCTCTAACCACCAGGGGATTGCTAATATATTTAAAGATAAGTTTACCGTGGTCTCGCCATTGGCTTCGTCACACCAATCTAGCAGATATGTCAAGGCTGCCGTGGCTAAATCTAATCATAAAATACCGGCTAAATATATAACGGAAATTATTAGCAAAATGCATCGTGGCAAGTCGCCGGGCCACGACAGCCTTTCCATTGAACACTTTAGGTATGCGGGCGTACACCTTCCCCGAGTACTCTCGCTGTTCTTCAGCCTGTGCTTAAGTCATTCTTATCTACCTGAGGCGCTTATGGCAACAATAGTGGTGCCTGTTGTCAAAAATAAAACTGGCGATGCGTCTGACACGAGTAACTATCGGCCCATCTCACTTGCTACCACGGCTGCTAAAATATTTGACAGTGTATTGCTAGGTACCCTGACTAAATTTGTTTCAATCCACGATGCACAGTTTGGATTTAGAGAAGGTGTGTCAACAGAGAGTGCTATTTTAACTCTCAAACACACTGTCAAATATTATACGATGAGAAGGACTTCGGTGTATGCCTGTTTCCTTGACTTGTCCCGGGCGTTCGACCTGGTCGTATACGATATTCTCTGGGACAAGTTGAGGAGAGAGGGTGTTCCGGAGGAGTACATCTCACTTCTCAGGTACTGGTACCTCAACCAGAAAAATCAGGTGCGGTGGGCTGGTGCTCTGTCTGATATGTACAGACTGAACTGCGGCCTGAGACAGGGTGGACGTACCTCGCCTTTGCTGTTTAATCTGTATATAAACGAGCTGATCCAGGGGCTGAGTAGCATGCATGTCGGCTGCTTCATTGACGGTATGAGTGTTAATAGCATAAGTTACGCAGACGACATGGTGCTTCTTAGTCCCTCGGTGGCAGGTTTGAGGAAGCTGTTGAATGTGTGTGAGGCATATGCTGAGGCACACGGTCTTATTTATAACACTAAAAAGAGCAACATTTTAATATTCCTAACGCCGAAGCAGATAGTTCGCCGTGTGCCTCCGATATGCCTCAGTGGCACTCCCCTGGAGCTGGTCAGCAGGTTTAAGTACCTGGGTCATATTGTCACGAGTGACCTCAGAGACGATGAGGACATCGAAAGGGAACGCAGGGCGCTGGCGGTGAGGGGCAATATGATAGCTCGCAGGTTCTCTCGCTGTACTACGGACGTTAAAACGACTCTGTTCAAAGCGTTCTGTCAGTCGTTTTATTCGGGTGGCCTGTGGCTGACATATTTGCGCCGAACTTACAGCGTCCTCCGCGTCCAATACAACAATATCTTCAGAATGCTGCTTGGGCTGCCATGGCGCTGCAGTGCGTCAAAAATGTTTGCCGAGTCTCGCGTTGACGGCTTTCACGCAGTGATGCGCAAAAAAGTAGCCTCGTTATTGCAGAGACTTCGTAGCAGTAAAAACAGCATTCTGAAGGTCATTGCCTCTAAATTAGATTGTCCCATTCAAAAACACTGGATGGAGATAGGGATAGGCTTGATGTCGTAAAATAATAAATATTATACTGATTACTACTAACACTACTAACATACTTATATAAGCTAATTGTTACTAACTGTCACTAACAAATCTATGGACAAAATTAGTCTGAAATAAAGTTTTATTTATTTATTTATTTATTTTATTTATAAGTTTGTCAATATTCAAAGGTTTTTTTTCTAATACTGAATAGGCACATAAATGAATTAATAGAAGCCATACAGTAGCCTTCAGTTGATCCATCATGAACCCTTTCAATTCATGTCGTCTCATTATGTTAGACACTACATACCGTGCCTTACGTTGCTGTATTCAAGTTTTGAAAGGCTGGAAATATTCGTATTCTGTAGAAAACTCAACTTACGGTTTCGAAGTAGAAAGAGATAGAAAGAGAAAGATATCTTTTTTAATTTGCCTTTGTTGAAATTTGAATTTTTAATTTTCTTTGTAAAAATCACACCAAAATTTTCAGATGTAAGGCGAATCATCGTTGCCGAAGATATCTGTAGCTTTTTGGTACTAATCATTTTTAGCAAGATTCATCCACTTCAAAAAAATTTTTTTTTTTAATCTCTTTTTATTTAGGGATTTTAGCACTCACAGTGGCTATGTCAATCCCATCTTGCTAGTGAATTAACTTAAAAATTGTATTAATATCCACTACCAAGAATGGTTTTTTTGCTATCGTTTGTAATAATTTCAATCTGGTCTTTTGGAATCAGTGGCTTTTTCACGCTTTTTCGCTTTTTCAATGATCGCAAAATCACGATCGCAGGTGAGAAATGTGTGACCCTTTGCAACCGTACCTTTTTCAGTTAAAACGAGGAACTTAGCAAAAACAGCTTGGTTCTTGTTTTGTTCGCAATAGTTATCCGATTACAAAGTTAATTTCTTTTTTTTGGCTGCCTTCACATTAAGTCGCGAGAATTCGCGACTTAATGTGAAGGCAGCCTTAACACGTTGAACGCCACTTGAGCGGCGCCATAGAACACTTCTGCAGCGTGGTTTCAGTCTGATGATGATATTGTTCGAAATTTAGGGTGTGTAAGGCAAAAAGAAAAAATATTTTAATAAGGGCTGGAAAATTTTGCATTTATTGCTTATGTAAAATAGCCAATATTTAAAATAATAAAGGAAGAAAAATAGCAGATAATGTTCTAACTAAAGTCTTATACATAACGATGAAACTTATTGAAGCAAGTCAAGCAGTAGTATGGTTCAGTTGGACATTCCTTGCAATAAGTTGCCACTTTTTTGGTTTTATTTTTGGCTGCTTTTGAACCAAACGTCTTCACATTGTTTTTATAGCATTCTGAACAGAAGCGTCTTATCAACGCACATTTCCCTCTCTTTTCAATAATTGATGTTTCAATCGTTTTGGTCTCTCAATCACTTCGGGTTGTATTACCTCGTCTTTGCCTGCGTCAACAAGATACTCCACCAACTGTCTTCTGAACTGTACGATTCTTTCTTTATTTTTATTTTCGGCGTACATTACCCATGCATTCACAACAGCAGTATTCAAAATTAGTTCAATAGCTAATTTTTTGTACCATTTCACTGTTTTTCGTAATGGTGACGAATATGAGCTCATTTGATCGCTCATATCAACAGCACCTTTGGATTTGTTGTAGGCTAAAATCATTCTAGGTTTTCGAACTCTTTTCCCCTTTTTAGTTATTGTTGAAGATCCTTTTGAATGTTTTGTGGATAACATGAGCACGTCTCTCTTATCCTTCCATTTTAGTACACATATTTTCCCCCCTGTTCATTCTCCATAGCCTTAGATTCCCCTGGTTTTAGCTTGGCGTCCACCACTGCACACGCGTGCTCGCAGGCGTACCGAGCGACTGATGCGAGGTGGAAGCAGTGTGACCACTTTTTTATCACACCATCTACCAAAATGATCGGTGAATTCTACCAAAATCTTCCAAACCCTGTTTTAAATTCTACTTAAAATCTACTACTAAAAATAGAATTTTCTAAGTGGTTATGTATATGTAAAATAATACATTTTTTATAAAATTTAGCAATTTTTATTTATTCTCATCATCATCATCTTTTTTAACATTTTTATACAATTTTTTATCATTTTTCATAATTTGTAACATGGAGGCTTTCGGTTTAAAACGTGAACATTTTTTGTGTTTGGCTGTATTACTGTGCTCTTTGATAGATGCCATTCGTGGTAAAATTTTAGTGTTACTGACTGTTCCATAATACCTATTTTCTACCGAAATCTACTAAATGATTTTGCGCTACTGAATCGCAGTTCAATTTGCCTCAAATCTACCAAAAAAGTAGAAATCTACTAAAAGTGGTCACAGGGGCCGAATATTCGGCGCTTCGGCCGACAGCGTTGCCGAATATTCGGTATTCGGCCAATTCACTATTCGTGTCATCTCTACTCAATACTCTACAGCTACAATAACCTCTTCTTATTCCATTTCAGAGCATCCTGGGCGAATTCAACAAGGAACAGGACGCGTTCATCAAGGGCCAGGATAAGGGCGGCGCGGCGGCGGTCGCGCCCTGGGTCGGTGCGCCCAACGAGGCTGGGCTGAAGGAAGAGTGCCTGTCGCTGTCCACGGTAAGTGCTGGAACTTCTTAATTAAAACAACCGTGTTGCGTTCAAAATGACGACTGATTTATTCAATATCCGCGTACTGACCAAGCGAGCAGCCTCGCGAGGCCCGGGCCGCTGCACGCTCGGGCGAGGCAGCGCGTACATTGGCCTCGGGCGAGGCACGTCTTGACCGACCGAGGATTTGCCTCACGAGGCAGCCTCGCGAGGCTGCTCGCTCAATCAGTACGCGGCTAATGACAAGTGATGGCAAGTGACAAGTATGTACATGTAATAAACATAACTAGATGTCGGTACTAGTTTATAAAACTTAGGGCAAGGTCACTTGAGAGTTGAGACGCGACAGTCTGAACTCTGAAGACAGATTTCTGCTATATAAAACTCATGAAAAAGCACATACACAACAAAATATGCCTAAAATGGCGCGAGCCTTCACAAAGCTCGGTTTTTAGCTAGGTCGTATGATTGTCGTCTTGTTCCATCCTTATTCACTTTTTTCTACAAGCCCTGTCCCTGTTTTAAAAAAGACCCCCTATTCAGAAGTCTGATAAGTGAACGGAATCAGAATGCAAAATATTGAACCGATTAAATTATTGGAAGTTTTTTTTTTTTTATGAAATAAAGGGGGCAAACGAGCAAACGGGTCACCTGATGGAAAGCAACTTCCGTCGCCCATGGACACTCGCAGCATCAGAAGAGCTGCAAGTGCGTTGCCGGCCTTTTAAGAGGGAATAGGGTAATAGGGGAGGGTAGGGATGGGAAGAGAAGGTAATAGGGGAGGGTAGAGAAGGGAATAGGGGAGGGTAGGGAAGGGAATAGGGTAGGGGATTGGGCCTCCGGTAAACTCACTCGGCGAAATACAGCGCAAGCGCTGTTTCACGCCGGTTTTCTGTGAGAACGTGGTATTTCTCCGGTCGAGCCGGCCCATTCGTGCCGAAGCATGGCTCTCCCACGTAAACTATGCTTGCAAATTTTAGCAATGTGCGTACTGATTATAATGAACTAGGGCTGACTAATACACTTGTCAGGTTTTGAAAAAAATCATTGGCCCACCCGTTGCACGGTGTCGAACACAAACACAGACAGACCGACAGAGACCAGTGTTTTTCAACAGGGGTTAATAACCGCTCGCTTCACCTTGGATACTGTAGTATCCAAGATCATTTTTAAGTCGCTACACCGGGCGCGAGGCGCTGTGGCCCGTTAATGCACCGCGTCTACGGGCAGTCGCCGTGCCCGCGTTGCGAATGCAACGAAATCAACAAATTTTGACCTAAATCTTGAGCAGACACGATTGATCTTATATTTATTTTGCTCACAATTTATAAGGCTACATATGAATTAACTTTTTCAGCCTTAATTATTGCCGATATAATTTTTATTAGGGTACAAAGTTAACAATTCATAGAAATTTCCACCATTCTTGATTTAAATTGATTTAATACGAATGTGGTAGCATTGAACTACACGTTTTTAGTCTTTTATATATCTCATGTGTATATTTATAAATAATGTATTATTATAAATAATGTAAAAAAACAAGTCGTATTTTATATATTTATTAAATTATGGAGTTTTGATTTCGACCTATGTTTCGCTCACCCGCAGTAGCAGACCAAATTTGAAAGTAACGTTTTGATCGCTTCTTGAATTATTGGTACTGTTTATAGATAAAAAATATAGGAAATCTCTGAAACTTGATACATTTCTTGATATTTCTGTGTAAAAATATCGTTGATAGAATAATATAATAACAGAAAAAAGACATCTGAAAGTAACAGTGCTTGCTCGAAAGAATGCTTCCGCCATTGCTCTTCTTTACGACATCTGTACGGTTGACTTTTATATGATGGCAACTTTAGTAAGTAAGTTATTGGAAACTAAAGTATATCTTCTAGCCAAAGAAATGCTAAAATATACCCTACGAACATTATAAAAAGGAGTAAAATCATTAAAATGTGTCCTCTCGTAACTGGGTACTGTAGTGTCCATAGATAATTTGGTGCATGAAAACATAAAGCCAAGGGCACACCTAGTCCCCACGAGCGGCATATTATATCGTATGATTATATTTAACAGTATTATGTCTACTTAATATATTTTAGTATAGTTTATTCATGTTCTTTGTAATCTTTTAAACGTTTTTTTAAATAATTTCCAAATAAGAGGTAAAGTAAAAAAATATTATTTGTTAAGAATCACTTTTATTTAGAAATACTTATTATTACTTAAACTAGATATTAGTATTACCACACACAGGCGCATATATTATTTATACATTCTCATATACATAGATTCTACTGACTGACTGACTGACTTTGATAATAATAAAAAGTAACAAATACAACGCAACTTAAGTGTGATATTGTTTGAAGCAAAACTCAATACAGAGAGCCACTTTGCAGACATCGCAGCGCCATGTAGTCCTTGATACAATTTTTTTTTCAGCGCACCACTTGCATCGAGCTCTAGAAGAAGCACCTCGCTCAGGATAATGACCACCAGTTAATTGTGGCCGGCAGGCGCTAAGATTATTTTCGTTACTTGGTACCACCTCAATCCGTTGTGCTATTTGGTGGGGCATCGGTCCTCTGTATTGGGATAAAATAGCTATAACAAGCTCTTCGCGGAATTGGCGTGGTTTAAGGGGAGAAGGTCCGTAATTGAAAATTATATTGGCATTCATGATTGAAACGTTGAACAGCCTCCGGAATAGCTTTTTATACCAAACTGAATTTCTGGTTCTTTCCATGGGAAAAGCAGACAAAAGCTGGTCTTTTTTATCTACTCCTCCCATGGCATTGTTATAATCCAAGATTACTTTAGGACGATATTTATACTGACCATGTTTTTCTTTGCCCCCTACTTCGACATTGTGATATGTTGATATCATAGAAACAAGGTTAGAGTCTCGCCAGACAAGAACGGTTAAGTCATGAGTTTGACTGAAAGCAATTTCTCCGACACGCATTTCAGTTTTAGTGATTTTTTTAAGAGAGTCTGGTACAAATTCGCGGTTAAGACGTAATGTGCCCATTGTGTCTGTTTTATGTAGCACTTTGAGAGACCGGGATAATAGCGGCGAATTGTAGAAATTATCCATGATCAAAGTGTAACCTTTATTAAAAAGGGGTCGCGTTAGATCATAAACTATACCCGCAGTCGCCCCATCAGGAAAGTTTTGTACACGTATGGTCCGTGGCGCTACTGTTACTTGTGGATTTGCCAGTATAAATTATAAAATTCCACAAATATCCGCTTTTGGATTCGCATATTTCATACGATTTAATGCCCACTTGAGCGGCTTTATTTGCAATTTTTTGCGAAAAGTTTAAACGACCTTTCCACAATAGTAAAGACTCGTCTACAGAAATTAGTTGATCGGGGCAATACAAACTGCGGAACTTGTCACTTAGATGGTCTATGACGGGCTGAATTTTTTGCAGCTTTATTTTATGTGTTGAAGCTCTTGGGTCCATATTACGATTGTCAGAAAAGTGTAAAAACCGCTTTAACATGATAAACCGCTTGTACGGCATTATTTTTCGAAAAAGCGGCATGTTGGTGTAAGGTAAATTAGAGTACCAATATTCCCTTTCCACTGGCTTGGGATTAAGTCCTTGAATTATTAAAATTGACAAGAAAGTCCACATTTCTGGAAGTGTTACATCTTTCCAGAATTTGTCGCTATTTGGAAAACTACGTGCATATTTGTTGGTTTCTTCTACTATTTGAGCGATTATTGTCTCGTCCCAAATTTTTTGTAAAGCCTGTAACGGGGTTTCTAGTTCGGAGACTGGAAATGTTGGACCCGATACCGCTGTGAATTGTTCCCGAACCCCATTAAAAACAGAACTTTCTTTTTTCCAGTCAAACACTAAAGCATCCGGTGGTAGTAATTGTTGAATTAATGCGTCATTCTGTGCATCAATCCTCATCAGCTGATTGACATGAGTTGGATCAGCATCTTCAGGGAATTCAGCTGGGAAGACATTATGTCGGGAGTTAACCGCAAAAAAATCACCTGAATCTTCAGTGTCCAGCTCAATGTCACTACCGGGGTTTTCAATCGAAACTTCTCCAAATAAATTAGCTAAGACGTCGTTTTCTGTTGCGTAATCTGAAAATAAGTTACACTTAGTTGTAATAATTGACGAAAAGAGGAATGAACATACTGTACCTTAATAAAAATATACAAATGAAATACCTGTACGTGGAAGGGTAACCTCTTCCATGTCTTGTGATAGATACACGTATTCCACATTCATCACTTGCATATTTTCGTCAACCACTTCTTCGCAATTTAAGACACTTTCACTTGGTATTGCAGGTACAATAGAGGTGTTTTGTATTCTATAAAAAAATATATTATGAAAATGGCGGTTTACTAAATATTAAAGTAATATTACATAAAAAATACACGCTGGCACGCTTACGTTGACAAAGGCTCCCTGAGTGAGACAGGTGGAGTGACGTGCATTCTGTAAAGAAAAAAACAGGAAGATCAATGAATGCCCAACTGTAAATATATATAACCAAAGCCACAATAAGAAAAATACACACTGCTGTTGAGTATTAAGCGCAGAAACCCTGGTCCACGGCAGCGATACTCTCTCAGGGGGTACAGTTGGAGTACCAGGCACCAAAGCACACGGCACTCTATCAGGTGATAAACGTCTTTTATTTTTTTTAGGCACTGGAGCATCTGGCATTATCATAAAATTCACCTCTTTACGGCGTTTCATTTCAAATAGTCGTTTTTTATCCTCAGGCTTAAGAGCTGTAGTCCGCTTTTTGTATAGAGCTCGGTTTTTTCGAACAATTGTCAGTTGGGAAGACAAGGTTGTATTCTCTATTGAGCTAGTAGATGGTTGAGGTTCTGTTAAGCTAGTCGATGGTTTCGGCTCTGTTGAACTTGTCATTAATTGAGGTTCGGTTGAGCTACTCAATGGTTCCGGGTCCGTCGAGTTAATCAATAGATCTGTTGAGTTACTTAATGATTGAGGCTGTGTTGTCGGCAAGAGTTCATTTGTGATTTGGTTGATTGTTCTTCTAAAATGAAAAACCTTGTTTGAAAAATGAAAGTTTGATAAACCTTGATTATAAAATAGAATCAGGAAAAAAAAACAAACACCTATCACATCCACGGCCGCCTCTTGTACGACAGCCTCTTCTACCACCACCCCGAATATATGGACCACCTTGCCCACCGCGACACCGAGGCATGATGAGTAATAAGCAAGCAACTGTTTGGAAGATAAACATGCGATGGAGTAAAAGCAGTAATTGTATATTATTTTTATGTTAGTAAACGTTCACCATTTTGAGGATTATAATTTAAATAAAACGAACCTTTTCTGAACCGTTTTTCAGGTTTTGTGCTTTTTCAGTTACACAGTGTATAAAAAAAGTAATTGAATGAGAGGCTATGATAAAAATTAGAATAGGCTGATCATTTATTTGAGTACCTCGGTATCATGTTTCAATCAGTTACAAAAAGAACATTCGTCAGCAAGATAATGTTCATAAATAGAAAAATTACATATTTGACACCAAAAAAAGTTGCTGTAGAATAATTGTTTTATCATTCGGTCATGATAAGTAAGAATGAAATGTGGTGTTGAATGTAAGTTTGTGCTGTGACCACAACCAAAACATGAATCACGTTTAATAAAATGTGTCAACAGCCATGGCCATTTTAGATTTTGTTGCCAAAATATATAGAAATCTGTTCGATTGAAATAATTATCCACGTCCAACAGAACTACCATTGTTATAGTTGATGATAGAACGGTAAGTGTAGGTAGCTTTTCAAAATGTTTACCTACAACAAACAGAAAAAAACACGGGAATATATTCATAAATAATCGGCCAAGTGCGAGTCAGACTCGCGCACGAAGGGTTCCGTACCGTTATAGAGCAAAATTAGGCCAAAAATTGTGTTTTTGTATGGGAGCCCCCCTTAAATTTTTATTTTATTTTAATATTATTACTAATTATTAAAAGTTAATTAAGGATTTTGTGAAAATTTCATGTCCCTACCAGTTGTCATAATTGATATCGAGCAAAAAATCACGTTTGTTGTATGGGAGCTCCCCTTAAATATTAATTTTATTTTATTTTTAGTATTTGTTGTTGTAGCGGCAACAGAAATACGCAATCTGTGAAAATTTCAGAAGTCTAGCTATAGCGGTTCTTGAGTTACAGCCTGGAGACAGACTGACAGACAGACGGACAGGACAGACATCGATGTCTCAGTAATAGGGTCCCGTTTTTTCCCTTTGGGTACGGAACCCTAAAAATAACTCTAATAATCTAAATAGACACAAACTACGTACCTACAAATTATTCTGAACTCAGTGCGTACTGGCTTTAGCTAAATACTTTATATTCATCGTGGGTACTGGGGTGTCCAAACTAGTAAGGTTTTGAACAGTTGGATTTAAAAAGTGTAATCCTACATTATAATGTGAGTTTTAAGGACAAAAAGCATGTATAGCGTCTCCATGCTTCTTACAGTATCCAATTCATGCTGTACTTTAATCAAAATGATAATAAATAGCTAAGCAAAAACAAAAAAATGTTCACCCATCTGCCTGAGGCGGAAGGCAGTACAGTTTTATTTCAAAAAACTTGGGTGATTTTGCAGGTATTAATGGAATTTTGTTCACAAATTTATCAGCGAACATGTAGGCACTATCAGGTATAATTCGACTTACCAATTACTTGGATATTTCACAACTTCTTTTACAAAAACAATTGCACATAGGTGGACAAATTGCCTCGTGGCGAACGCCCGACTTTGAAATGAAATAAGTCATTCACATTTGTATGAATCGTAGCGACATCTAGGTGAAAAGTATGATAAAATTTAGCGAGAAAAGGATGGATGTTTGTACTAGACGTATTTTTTACGTGTTTAAGCAGGAGAGATATATTTTTCGGCGTTCTACTTCTTGGTCACTCTAGTGTCCAAGGTGAAGCGACGGACAAATGATCTTGGGTACTACAGTATCCAAAGTGAAGCCACTGGTCCAATGCGCCTCACGTCCGGTGAAGCGAGCGGATAAACAATCTTAAGTACCAAATCCCAATTTCACCAACGTCTGTTAGTGCTAACAGCTTGCTAAAACGTCAAGTCTTCTCCTTCATTCATATGAAAAACGAAAAACGTAACGTGATACTAATTCGTGCGTTACTGTAACAGTCGGTGGTGAAATTGGGGCTTAGAAGGCTTGTTAGTCTCTTTGGTCACACCCTCCATTTGGTCGGAGTACTGTTATATTCTGTAATTTTGTACAGGACCGGCGGAACTTCGTCCGCGCGCCGCCCGCTGGTGTGGAGTTCGAGTTCGACTACGACAAGATGTATCCGGTGGCGGTCGCCATCATGGCCGAGGATCCCAACCTCGAGAAGATGCGCTTCGACCTCGTACCCAAAGTGTGAGTATATTTCACCTTGGCTCCTTGGTCTTTGGTCCTGTAGGCCTAGTACGAATCAGTTTTGAGACTCAAAACAATTGGACGAGAATGCCGCATCCTACTCTAACAACGCCATTTTACGTTTGTTAGAGTAGGACACGGCATTCTCGTACGATTGTTTGAGTCTCAAAACGGTTTCGTGGTACGGCCCCTGGCTTGGACCTTGGGACCTTTAAGGCTCAATTTACACCGCCGCGGAATGGAACGGAATGGAAGCGTCAATCTCGAATTGGAAATAGAGGGTTAAAAATATCCATCGTTTTTGTGAATACATGATGTGTTCCGTCGCTCTACGCGGCAGGTGCAATGGATATAATATAATAATAATAATAATATCTATGGACGCTTCACACCACGTCAGTTTGGCCCCGTGGTAAGTACCTGATGGACTTGTGTTACGGGTACCAGACAACGGAAATATATTTAATACTTTTATACTATACATATATTTAAGATTTTTATTATATGATACACATATTTAATATACATCCATGACCCAGGAACTTTTGAAAACTTTTTGTTCCGTCGGCGGGATTCGAACCCGCGACCCCCGGCATGAGCTACCAACAGCCCACCAACTGAGCCACAGAGCTCGTCAAAAGTCGTTTTGGGTAAAATAATTTCAAACCTGACGTTCTTTTGAAATGCTGAATATAATGAATGGTGATAATAAGAACCGACTTTTTTACTATCACCATCATATTATTCAGCATGATGTGACTTCACAGTTTCGCCCGTCATTAATATGCCAGGTGAATAAGAAAGACATGGAATTTCTAAAATCGACCTGGTACTTGTACAGTCCCTCGGTAATATAATTTTTTATTATGTCTTAAAATATTGACGCAGTTAAATGTACAATTTTGAAAACAAATTAAATAATCTTGAAAATTAGATGCATCTTTTGGGCTATCGAGAACATTTTAAGATAGTGCTTTCGCTAGTACAGACCCTCGCCAATATTATGTAGTTTGTATGCTAAGATTATGAAACAATTCTGGGCTTTATCATCAAGTATCATCAGTCTGGCCCCGTGCTAAGTACCTGAAGGACTTGTGTTACAGGTGCCAGACAACGGAAATATATTTAATACTTTTTATACTATACATTACATATAAGATCATTATTATATTATGATACACATATTTAATACACATCCTTGACCCAGGAACTTTGAAAAACTTTTTGTTCCGTCGCGTCGGCGGGATTCGAACCCGCGACCCCCGGCTTGAGCTACCAACGCGCTCACCACTGAGCCACATTAATTCCACTGCCGTCACGTTCCAGTATCACGGAGGAGAACTTCTGGCGGAACTATTTCTACCGCGTCTCGCTGATATGCCAAGCCAACGAGACCGACGCCGCGCGCCCCGCAGACGACGAGCAGGGTGAGTGGGACCCCAGTAGACCGGTAGACCGGTAGTTGATAGTGTAGTAGTCTCAGTAGACCGGAAGATCACTAGGAAGGGCGCTTTGTCTATCATGCGTGTAGTCACCCACGCGTGGGTTTTCCCATTTAGACAAGACTTTCGTTATCGCTTCGTTACAGAATCGCCGATCAAAATGTGTGGAATTGACATAAGTGTTGGTTAATATGACGTTGACGTTCGACTCGTCTTATGTAAATTCCATACATTTCGGCGATTCTATAAAGAAGCTATAAAGAAAAGATTGTCCGCATGCATGCCCAAGTGACAGGAATAGCATCCATAAAATGATAGGATGCGGGCAAATTTTATTGCAGGCCATGCGCAGGCGATGACACTCATGATAGGAAAAGCACCCTAATAAAATAAGTCTCCTAGCTTTGAAAGTGAATCATTACAAAATCATATCTCGGTCGGCCCGAACAATATAAAACTGCTAACTTAGGGCCCTATTGCACTAGCGGTTGGAGCAACGAACTCGCCGCCAGGGCCGGTTTTAACACTAGCAGCGCCCTGGGCGAGAATTCTTTGGCGCCCAGGGTGCTGGTAGAGATGAAAAAGTTGGCGGCCCTTTTGTTTGACTTCAGCGCCCCTTTTTATCCGGCGCTCTGGGTGGGTCGCCCGGGATAGCAGCATTCTGTTCTTTGTTAACTCGCTGCAAATACAATGAAAACGTGTCCGCCACGCGTCCGTGACGATCACGATGCGTTGCATGTATGCGACGTATTCGCTGCGCGCCCGCTCCGCACTAAACCCGCTCGCTAAACCGATACCCCCTTACTAATAAACGCTGTATATAAGCTTTGAATAGTTATACAGTGTTTTGTCTTCTTCAATCCAATTAAAAATGTCACTTGTGTGACAGGAACAAAACACTGTATAACTATTCAAAGCTTATACAACGTTTATTAGTAAGGGGGCTAGTATATTAACGGCCTTTATATTAATAAAGTTTTAAAAATAAGTCTAAAATATTTGCTTAAGACTTTAAATTTTATATTTGCGATCTACCGGTCTATAGATGTCTAGTTACATTTTCATTTTGTACATTTTCATTAGCTTGCTTTTTTTTTTTTTTAATATTTATTTTGTTTCTCTTTGCTAAAATTAGGCGACAAATCGGCGAGTTCAAACCTCATAGCCAAAGAAAAGGCATCCCAAGAGTCAATAGATGACGCAAAGAAAAGAATAAAATCGTTAAAAATTGACAGAGATGACGGTAAGTCTTTTTAAGCAAAGCTTTTTTTTTCAAAATTTTATATTATTTTTAATCGTTGAAACTTTTTGTCTGAATTATGAACTTCCTTATTATTTTGAGACGTATTGTCTTCTTATTTTTCGTGTTTTTTTTCTGATTTAACATTTCCGACTTGTAAACCAACTTTGCGGGATTTTTGCAATGCTTTTTCACGTCCGATTGTTTTGTGTGTAGGTTTTTGGCACTCACATAATTCTACCATTTACGGAGAAACCGCTCTAGAGCGGCGCGACAAGGCGCGACACTTCACTTCAATAGAACTTACGTTTAACAAACGTGAATCTGACGTTTTACAAACGTGAATCTGGCGTTTTACAAACGAGAATCTGACGTTATATAAACGTGAATCTGACGTTATATAAACGTGAATCTGACGTTTTACAAACGCGAATCTGGCGTTTTACAAACGTGAATCTGATGTTTTACAAATGTGAATCTGATGTTTTACAAACGTAAATCTGACGTTTTACAAACGTTAATCTGACGTTTTACAAACGACAGTTCTAGGGAAGTGAAATGTCGCGCCGTGTCGTGTCGCTTTGGTGCGGTCTTACCCTCAATATAGATATTGGCAAACGACGTTGTGTCAGGGGCGTAGTCAATGCTTATGTCTACTAGGGCCAAAAAAACGGTGTTGCTATCTCATTATTTTCTGCTAAATATTTCATGTAATTTATATAGTTTTGTTTCATTATACATAAACATAAGATAGGAAATGCATTGATATTTTTAAAGTAATAAGAGCCATGGTATATTATGCAAGCTGTTTTGTGGTACTATCTTGAAAAAGTTGATGCCCAAATTAGTAAAGAACTTACAAGTATGTATATATTTGTACAATGTGATAATATTTGTACTTACTTTTTTCTCGTGGCTTTAATACGACTGTGTCATACATTGAAGTACTTATATAGATTTTTACCCGACCGCGTCCAAAACATGGGCGGGGTTTTAGGTGTTTTGTGTGTATGAATGTATGTTTTTGGCACGCTCTTGGAGCTTTATTTCGCCTGTCGATCTGCCACAGCTATGTACCCACAATATGGCGTACGCAGTCCGATTTTTTTATTTATGTTTAATGTGTTTCCCAACCTTTTTCAGCTACGGACCCCTAGGTTTCATAGTTTTCGCGGACCCCCTTAATAAAAAAACTGATTATGTATGGTTCGTGGAGGGCCACAGGTTGGGAAACACGGGTTTGATGAAAAAATTTAATATATAAATATGTTTTTGACTTTCTCCGGAATGCAGCTTAAGTGAGAACGGATCGGGATCTGCGATGACGTCACAGCGCTTCATCTCACACACCCCTATATCATTTGTACCGACACCCTGTATAAGCCAATCTGTTCTCCAAATCATAGCTCACTTATTTACAGAATAGATTTCGATTTTGTTATCCAGTGGCGTAGCTAAGTAGATTTTCGGGAGATCTTTTATAAATATTCCTGGCCCGTTCGCTAATACTTTTTCTTAATCGCTTCTTTATAGAATCGCCGATCAAAATGCATGTCAATCCCGTACATTTTGATCGGCGATTCTATAAAGAAGTGATAAAGAAAAGGTATTGGCTACAGGCTTTAGTGGTTAATACCGTACCCCGAAGATCTACCGTCCCCCGGGAAACCTAAAATCACACTAGTAGTGTAAACACGTGTATATTCTATGTTAGCTGCGAAACTGTATGTCGTTAATGATAATTAAATATTTATCACACGATCGAATAATTTAATAGAACACCAATCACATAATAAGTTAGATATTATTTTTTATTAGCGTTAAAGCGAATATATTTTTGTTATAATGTTTAAATGGTGTTGCAAAGCTTTCAGCGAGGTATATCGGTAACATAAATTTCTATCTAACGTCATATCTTCATCGTTGTTAAAATGTTGTGTGTCTTTGAAAATATATAATATGACAATATATTATACAGCTTCGTGTCCTAAATATTGAATGTTATTGTATATAAATCGGTTTATTCTCTCCGCCATACCCTGTGGACACTCGCACGCTAGGATACGGATTGGTTGTCCGACTGATTGTCCGGCTGGATGCCCAACTGGTTGTCCAACTGGTTGTCCAACTAGTTGTTCAACTAGTTGTCCTACTGGTTGTCCAACTGGTTGTTCAACTTACAAGTACAGCTATGTGATAACATAAGATAAGATAAGGACAACTGTCCTACTGGTTTTCCAACTGGTTGTTCGACTGGTTGTGCAACTGGTTGTCCCACTGGTTGTCTATCTAGTTGTCCGACTGGTTGTCCAACTGGTTGAGCATCTGGTTGTTCAGTTGGTTGTCCAACTGGTTGTAGATCGGTGTCGCGACCTCGTCCTACCGAGGTGTCCTAGGGCGAAGGCTCCGGTAGATATTTTCATAAGGGATGGCACATGTTTGTGATCGGTCTGTTAATGGACATGTAAATGGTAGTCGCATAGATTATTTTCTCGGATCATAACCTAGGTTGTCGATCGGGGGCGTAGCTAGGATAGCGTGCCCATCGGTGCCCACGTGGTGACCTTGAATCCGCTTCTGCTCCTCGCTACGCTCCAGACCTAAATGTCAATATTTTATGTGGAATGAATGTTGTGTATTGTTTAAGGATGTTCTTCAGAGGAATTTATATTCACTGGTCGTAGTTGTTGGGTGGAGTTAAAGTAGACATTAAATTGTACTAATGCAATTCGAGTAATACTTAAATTGTGACGAATTATGGTCTGAAATTTGGTGTCCATTTTGTGACACATGCATTATCCATTTCGTGACAATGTCTACAATTTAACACGTTTGTTAGGGAGTATAAGAGACTGGGAAAGTAGTGAATAAAATTCCTCGCGCTAGGTCTCACTGTACAAAGTTTTAACATTGCTAATTATATTTGCCTATCTGCTTGTATTATGCTTATTTTTGTATCACCCCTCCCCCCATTTCTTCTCCAAAGTTGGTTTACTGTTAGCAATGTTAAAGCTGCTGTTGTGTTGTCAGATTCTATTTTCAAAAACATTTTTAAGACAAAAGTGTGTAAGTAATTTTTCATTGACTTGCAGTTTTTAAATTTCGTATTTTGCATATTATGTGGAACATTTTCTGACCTCTGTCAGAATGTCAGAATATATTTTAAACAGGGAATAAAGATATTGTGGTTCTAAAGTCCGATCGCCGGAAAGAGAGAATTTCTGTCATTGACCTAAATGTTTCACTACTTTTGAAAGATAACCTTGGCATCTATCAGACAGAGAGCGGTCACGCGTTCAAGCGTTCTGCGTTCGAGTGGTCAGCGATACAGGAGGAATTCTGACGCGGTCAGAACGCCCTCTGTGTGAGTATCTCTGTATAACGTAATACAACACAAAGAACGCAAAACTGACCGCTTGAACGCGTGATCGCTCTCTGTCTGATAGGTCCCTGAAAGTGCAATGCCTTAATAATAAATAATAATCATAACCCTTTGCTAATTAAACACATTCACACATGTATTAGAGATGTAATAGTTAAACAATGTTATGCTCTTGTTTTACACGTAAGAACAGTCGATTGACAAAGACAAACATTATTTAACTAAGACGCCTATTCAGTGTGGATTCATTTTATTAGTATTGGATGGTATAGCCACTGCATATCTAAATAAGACAGTCAATTATTTCATAATCCATACTAAGGGCAAAATAATGCTTAGATAAATCGGACATCAAGTTAACAATAAGTGTGTAAAATGAATAATCAACTGTCAAGTGTGATTTAAAGATTTTTTAAGTCAGCTAATGTTTAATGGTTTTATTTAAGTAATTAAATAACGAGCGACGCATCAATTTTTGGAAAGTATCATTAACCTGAACAATATTTGCCAAACCACGGGAGTCAGTAATTTAATAAATATTTCGACATTCAAATGAATTTATTTCACTTGCCTTGTGGATTGGACTAGGATTGTAACGGTATTGATCTAGCCGGCATTACAAAGTATTGCTCATAATGTTCATGCTCAAGATAACTTTAAAGAAAAGACAAGATAATCATCAATATATAATATTATGTTAGATTGATCTAAGCATATTCTACCCGCCAGAGTGGATTCTGACAACACAAGAGGCGTTGTTTTATATCTATTTACAAATGTTAGTAACTCCAATCAGTATAATGTTCGTTGTGTAGATTTTAGTTGATAAGGTTTGAACAGTGATAACAGGCCTATGTGTACGCCGCGTCTGTGGAAATTGTCTGGATGGTCGTCGATATCTTCAGAACGATCCAGGCCCCTTAGACAAAGTATCTTTCGTTAAAAACGATGACGAAATTCGTTGTCAAAATGTATGCGGTTTGACATAAGTCATCGCTAAATGACATTTCGCTTGCGAAGACTAATGTCAAATCCCATACATTTTGATAACGAATTTCGTCATCGTTTTTAACGAAAGGGACTTTGGCTACGGCCTCAGATGTGACATAGTAATGCCTCGAATGTTTTTGGTAGATATCAGGCTGCAGTTAACAATACTGATCGTGTAGAACAAGAGAATGCAAATATTGCTATTTGTTTCTAAGAAATCTATTGCTAGAGGAGGAAAGATATAAAAGTAAAGAAGTGGAAAAAAAAAGTAATTGAAATTCAGTCAGACACTTTAGATGCTTCTGATGGAGTCAGAAAAGATAAAGTTTTGAAAATATCGACGACTGTTCCAGATGGCCACTCCACAGTTTACATTCCTATCGCGTAGAAACTCGTAGCAATAATTGATGGATAGGATGCGCGTCATCTGTCCGATGAACGATCCTCTGTGCATAGAACATTGGTAAGGTTGGACAGCGATATGGTAAAAGATTAACAGTAACATCATCTGTGTCTGGCATCGCTTGCATAATGAATAATGATCCATATTTCTGGAAATTCTAAGTGAAAGAAAAATATATGGTAAAAACTCAATGTAACGATATTCTGGAAAGAAGCGATATGATGATAGTAAGGCTGTCGTGAATGCACGACTAACAAGTTTTCAAAAAATTAACAACGTTTGAGAAAAATAATCTGATAAAAAAGATTCTTCAACTTATTGGATTTACGTTAAAGGAGTCCCAACTTTAAGAATTCGTTCCCTTCCTTTTAAAAATTTAAAAATTAAAAATTTTGAAGTTCTGTACTGTTTAAAGTAGAATAGTTTCGTTCCATTTCGTTTCCGTTCGCCTTGACTTACCCCAGGAAGTCATTTACTATTTTAGAACTAAAAGTAACAATAAGTATGCTCTGGTGTCAACTTGGTTGCCCTAAGAACTTCACGCTAATGTAATGTTAGTTCAATCGTTGTTCAACTGTGCCAAGATCTATGCACAACCCTGGATTTCTCTGGCGCTAGATCACTCGACTGTCGCTTATTTCAGTTCTGACAATAAAAATACCCTCATTTTGATTAGATGTACCATCTGTAATGCCCCAGGTATCAGTTGTTTGGTTGGAGGTATAAAAGTGACCTTCATTTTCTTTATATCAATTTACTTGACCGAAAAATGCACATTTAAAAGAGAGATAGAGAGCAAGTGTCAACTTTATAGCGTCATCTCTCTCTCACACATCAATATATTTAAATATATATTGTTGTAATATCTATGTGCTTTAAGGTTGGATTTTTACTCATATTTTAGTCCATCAACTTAATTTTTATTCCTCCATTTTGTAAAGTCACTTTTATACCTTCAACTCGTTTTAGAGTTGATAATATCTTCCTCTAAGCGTTTGTTTGTCCGTTTCTAGACTTCACTTTTGTCAATACTCGGATTTAAATGTTTAGTGAAAATTATATAATAGTTATTAATGGCATTTATAGTTAGTTATTATGAATTGAAATAATTATATTATTCTAAAATAAAATTGTGAGTTGTTATTTATTTTTCACATATTGTAAGTTCAACCCTTCAATATCTTTCATATATCTTTAAAGCGATTTATTTGATTGAAATCAATAGATTATTATGAAAAAATGTGTGGTATTGGATTCATAATTTCCTTTGGTTGTACCTATTTAGCTTTAGCTCTATTTCTTAAGTTTTCAAACTAAAAAATATAACTTATTTTTTCAATCAGATATCTAAGTACTTTTATAATGATGATACGTTTATTCTTCAATGCCTCGATACATAATTATAAAATATTTAGTAATTTCTTTTGAAAATATTGTCGCAAAGGGTCAGTTCACACCAAGGGCAACCGTAGCACTCAGGTTTAGGACGGAGATTTAAACTTCTATTTACTTGTATACAAACAATGCTTTTGTTTTAAGCGACGCTGCACTGCGCAGCACTATGCAGCTAAATGTTTCAAGTCTGTCGTTAAAATGTTTACTTTTTTTTATCTAGACAGATAGATCTTTTTTTTTTATCAATTTTCAATCTTTGCTTTAAAGAGCGCATCTTGTTTCGGTGTGACCTTACAAAGTGAAATATTTTTAGTATAACTTTGCCTAGAAGACACATAATAAGAAGACAAACTTCCTCTGGAAGGTAATTTTAAAGTAGTATTATTTTCTTACTATGTATATGATGTAGTTTTAAAAATGATTATCTACTTTGTATTCTTCAACAATTTTTTTTTATTAAAGGGCTTGACAAAGTAATACATCGCTCAGCAAAATTGGACGGGAAATTAGTCGCAATTGTGCAATACCTACTAATAACCTAGTATCAGAGAAGTTGATTCATAGGAAAATTGCGGACCTACTTAATTTTGTCGCGTTATGTCAAACCCAGCTATATGATCACGACTAATATTGAAATCATATAAAACAAAAAATAACATAGGGTCATCAACTGCCTATGAATCGATTCCTTAGATGGTATTCAATGGATGGATGGTTCTACCAATGAAGAGTCATCGTCTGATCGCGATCTACCAATAGCGACCCGTCTAAACACTGATCTACCAATAGCGTGACCCACCCCCCACCTACCAAAGAGACCTAAAGTTGCGTCTTCCTCTTTCATTTTTGCCGAGCGATGCAAATTTCGACGTCTGTAGACCTGTTTCACCACTTAATGATATGTTCCCGATAGGCTATCCACCTTTTAATTTGACAGATAGAGTATGGAGAAACTGCCAAATAAGTTGTGGATAGCCTATCCGGAACTTTATCAGGAAGTGGTGAAACAGGCCCTTTGAGTTATAATATTCTTCTAAACTTCTAGAACAATGGGAGAAGGAACTAGAAGCTGAGTTAAACGAGTACGAAGTAGTGGCAGAGAAGAATACAGATGACAAGTGGGAGAAGGAGTGCGAGGAGCTTCTAGAAGATGAGATGGATCTCAAGTAATCGCTTCTGTGACGCTTTAAGGATTTGGATAGTCGGTAAAAACGTTTGGAGTGGTGGTCGTTCATAATTTACGTCACACTTATTTTTGGGTCGTTTTAACTTTACTGCCACAGGTTTTAGAACCCTTTTTAGAATTATTTTTGTGTCATATTTTTATTTTTAATCTTTTTTCATTTTATTTAATTGAGCATACCTTTTTTTCCAATTATAAAAGCATAATGCGACTCTGTGGCGCACAATGCTGAAGTGTGCTAATGCTTGATTGCAACGTGAATTAGTTTGATAATACTTGATTGTGCGAAGCGTTGTTGTAGTTGAAACATTCAAGTTTGAGCATTATGCCGCATAATGCGCTCTAGTGTTGCTATTGGAAAACTGGGTTTATGGCATAAAGTTTCTTACATTACATTTACTAGTCTTCCACATTATATATATTCGCCTAGCGCCCCCTCTTTAGAGTGACGTAATTTATGGATGACCCCTTATTATAATAATAAACAGAATGTAATATTTAATTTGTACAGTATAGATTTCTTACTATAAATATTTGTTAGTCAATTATTTAAGTGTAGTATTAAAAAAGAGAAAATGTTTTATTTTGCAATAAATAATATTTTATTTATCTTTGGTTAAATATCGAATGATATTATATAAAAATCAGGGTAAGATTGGATAAAGGGTGAAATGACGAGTGATTGGACAGTACTAGTCATTGGACAGAGCACAAAGACACAATATTAAATAAGGTTGCTTTAAAAAACTACCTGTTTTTCTTTAAAATCAGGCGTTACATTACTTTAAAAATAGGCAGTTTTTAAAGTTTTAAAGCAACCTTATAAATATTGTTTTTGTGCTTTGTCCAATGACTGGTACTGTCCAATCACTAGTCATTTACCCTAGGGTAATTCCAGATGATTTAAGTTAATCCTAGATCACTAATTATTTTGTTTGCCTGGCACCATGGTGGGTATTAAGTAAACAAAAAGTTAAAACACGGAAGATACAGTATAATACAATTCAATATTGGTATTTAGTATTATGACATATATAGTATGAGATAACAATGAAACTACATGAATCTGTTGTTAAACAATGATTGACTGACTGAGGCTGCTTCCAATGAAAAACCATTTGTGACATCTGGTGTGCTGAAAATAAAAATAAAAAGACTAAAGTTTAACATTCAAATCAATCTACAAACAATTGGGTAGGTGCAGATTACAGATAATTATAATAGGGGTTACCTGTATTGTCTGCACCACATGCAAAGTCACTCAAAAGGTTTTTTGATGAGCATGACATGGCTCTCCTATGGTTTGGGTGCTAAAAATAGTAAAACACCATTTAAGATGAGAAACACCCAGGACCATAAATGTAAATTTATTAAGAATATGTAGTACCTTACCTATCACGCGCACCTCTAAGTCAAGCGTTAAACGAATCATTGTATGGGATGGAATAGCTCAATAATTTTATATTTATCGTTTTTATATCCAAAAATCTGTTCAAATGTTGTTTATTATTATGATTTACGCATTCACATTCCACTGACATTATTTTTCTTTTGTCTTCTTCTTCTTCTCCTTTGTGATTTGTCATGTCGCGGTCGTTTGTTTTTTTTTATTTATTTATTTTAATTTTGACATATTGTAAGAGTGAAATTAGTATGCATTTATTAATAAATAATATGACTTAAAATTATATTTAAGAATGGCATGTTAACAATTACTTATAGATATATGACTGAAACTTAAACCAATAATATTAATTATTCAAATGAGTTATGAAAATAATAGAATTATGTATCACAAATTAACATTTGCACGTCGAGAAAATTGACAAAATATGTGAAACACTGTTAGAATAGTAACACCTTATTGTACCATATTAATGCAAATAAAGATTATTATTATTATTATTAATACTTTTGCCATAAATCATAAGTGAGGTTTCATACATGAAGAGTAAATAGTATTTATCGCATTACACGCGAACGTTGGTACGTGTGTGTTATTATCGTTCTGTGAGTGTGTGTGTGTGTGTGTGTGAGAGAGCTAAATAAAGAAAATTGCGCCATTTTGTTGTGCAGTTTTAGCGTTAATTTGAAATATCTGGACTCACCCTGTATCCGTATTTTCCCTGATTAGCTTTATATTGCGGTCTTAGAATTTAAGTTAAATAGTTTTAATACATATGATTGTTAATTAATTTTGTCTGACTGTTGTACTGATGTGATGTTAGTTTTTATACTAAAAGTACAGTATCGTATAATTTTATATGCTTTTATACTACGAATAATAAAAACTAAGGAATCGTAACTCCCACACTATTACCGTTTATAATTTGGTTGGTCGCCTTTCGATCTGTCATGTCAACGTCAGCCTAGTACCGCTCAAGGCCACCTGAATATTGCAAAATATGTATTGCAATGTGTACCTAAGGTACACTTTTTTGACAAGTATTGTGGAGCATGTTTTTTGACGGAGTTACTTTTCCTTAGTTTTTATTATTCGTAGCTTTTATATAAAATTATAATAATAATAATAATAGTCATATTACGTTGTGTTTCAGTTTATCAAATTCCAAAATATAATATTTTGGTTGTATGTGTGATATTTAGGTTTATATTCAATGTATTATGTAAGCTATGTAAAGACATAGATACTCATTCGCTAAATATGAAATATTATGTTTTCTATCACTTTCTCTTGTGTACTGTGTAAGCGAGAAACCAATATTATATGCATTTTCAAAACGATAAAATAAATTGAAAGTTATTACTTAACAATATTTTTTTTGGCAGCCTTGCATACAATATGTAATTTATAACCTGTTATTATTTTTTAATTTTATTGACTTTCAATTTAACATTAGGTCCTTTTTTGCGGCGCTAGTTTTTGCTTTTCTCGCATTTTTTAATTCGATGGTTCAACAGCCAAAAATTAAATAAGTATATTGATGATAATTATAACTTAATACATTTAATACCTACCGCTGTAAGTTTAGATTACATCCGCTTTTAAAGTATTTAATTCATGTATGTACTATACTGTACTCGGCGAAACATGGCGGATAGCGGTCATTGACTCCCTGTCAAAAACTTGTCATTTTCTATACAAAGCCGCGATTGACAACATCTGACACTTCATTGTCAATCGCGGTTTATATAGAAAATGACAAGTTTTTGACAGGGAGTCAATGAACGCTATCGCCATGTTTCGCCGAGTACAGTATAGCACCGTTTAACACATTCATTGCCACCACGATTTTCTAAAAGTTCCCAGCGATGCCGCCCTATTAAAAACTCAAACTATGAAAGGTGTGCTCTCGGCATTGCAGGATGAAATTACATGGTACACTAGGTGTGTTCACTGGCACTGTAAAGAGGTAAAATCACAAAAAGCGATATTTCGACTTCAAACGTGCTTATTCATTAGTCCTTCTTGAGTTACTGAAGATATATTTTGTTTTCTGAAGTGTTTGTGGTCTTGAAGGTTTAATTATGGCAGTAAATAGATTCCGAGCTAAGTATTTATCGTAATTTGATCAGTGACTGTCAACCTTTGGTTACTTATTTATGATTTTTTTAGACAATACAAAATATGAGCTAGAAACAGGGGAATATGATGATGATGCGACGCAAGTAGATAGTCCCCCATCAAATAAACGTCCAAAAGTAGAAGGTGAGCCATTAACTCATATTATTTCTTACCTAATTTTTTTTTAAATTTTTAGTGCACTTATTGTGGCATGGTGGATTAGTGATGAATTGTATATCATTTTGTACACCTATTAGTATTATTTATGATTTTTTAGAGCATAAAAAATATGAGCTAGAAACAGGGGAATATTATGATGATGATGCGACGCAAGCAGATAGTCCCCCATCAAATAATCGTCCACAAGTAGAAGGTGAGCCAGCCAGGTTGAACATACAAAAAAATAAATTTATACAGCCGAACGTATAACCTCCTCCTTTTTGGAAGTCGGTTAGAAACATTTTTTTAACCCACGGTCCCACTATGTGAGAAATCTAATTTCTATACCATGATAGTTTGTCGGAACTTGTGTCTGAGACATGTCGAAAGCCTATACAAGCCTAATCTGACACGCTCGAGCTTGTCACGAAATGCCATTTTCCCCTCCCTAACTATTAAAGATTTTTCGTCATACAATAAAATGTTCAACTTTTCAAGCCCATTCATTTGGTATATTAAATGTCTTAAAGTGCTACATAAGTGGGTACGAAATGCCCCTCTTTCTTAAAGTAAATTGACCAAACAATATAGATACCGTGCACCCAGATATAAAAGGTTGAGAACTCGTGTAGATGAACACACCTGGCATGTTCGCGGCATTACATAATAAATTATTTTCGATAACATAAAAAAAATATCAGATCATGGAACCACTTAAGAATTCATTAGCTTACGGCACAAAGTTTATGCTCTGAGAGTTTCGGTGAAAAAAACTGTCTTATATTTGAGATATTGATGAAAAACGGAGAGCACGCCCGGCGTGCCAGCGGCATGGCGATAAAGATTAGTGTGGACACACATGGTGTGTTAAAGGCACTGAATGTGTTAACTATTTAAAGTCGGCTATTTTTGTCCGTCTTGTATTATTACTATTATGATTCATATTATGACTCTCCAAAGCGACCATTTTAGCCCCGCTGGTACAGTTATTCGCTATGTAAATATTTTTAATAGGGAGGGAGATAATATTTGTACAGCCCTGTCAAAATATCTGTGGACCTGACTTATATGACGATCCGTATTATTGCTTCGCCGTATCACAATACATTTCCTCCTAATTTTATAAAAAAATAATATATCAGAATACTTAGTCAAAATGCATTCGCCAGTTAAGTAGAAGTTAGATGTTAAAATGTATGGTATTGGACATAATGCATCGCCAAGTGTCTGGCGCTTGCGATGTGTTATGTCAAATGCTATACATTTTTGACATCTAACTTTGCTATCGAAACTGGCGCATGCATTTTGACTAAGCGCTCTCTAGAGAGTCTAAAGATACAGTAGTATTGACGTGATTGTTAGCCCCTTTTAATAAAAATGTCTAAATCCATCATATTTGCAGCTGTTTAGTCTGGGGGCCTATTTTCATGCCTCGAATTTCGCTTCGAGTGCGAAAGCCTGCGATCGAAGCGATTATGGCATAAGAATGGGGCCCCTGATCCTTTTCTGTCAAGTGACTTTGCCTGTGTCAGACAAAGAGATATATCAAAATAATCAAATTTTTATTTAATAAATAAATATACTTAATAATAAAAAATAAAAATGCTTAAATTGATTTGTGGGAATATGTGCGTGGAGGCCACAAAGGAAGATCTTCCGACCGGCGACCGAGCGAGGTGTGATGCTCGGTCAGGCCGGAGCCCACGTGATTCATTTCAGCTGTCGTATATATATATAGCGACGCGCTCAGAAAACTTCGATAGCGCGATGCAGGAATGTTAGGCTAATTGTGGGTACCGCCACATCACTCCCCCCCGAAGACCGGAGGTCGAATCTTGAAGTCTTGTCGCTTGAGTCGCCAGTGCCAGAGAGTTCCAGTGAGTCGGAACTGTTGCAGTGAAGTCCCAGTGAGTCGGAACTGTGAAGCTGCTGCACGGGATCCAGTGAGTCGGATAGCTGCCGTGCGGGGCCGAAGCTACGTGCTGACCAGGAGAGATGTGCTCTGCTTGCTGACCGGTCGGTGTAGTGAGAAAGCCCGTTGTTGATGCCGATGCGGAGTCGCCCAGGCTGCGGTACATTGCGGCTAGTGGACGAGGTACCCGATGAGGCGATGCTGGCTGGCGCGGTGCGGAGGGGCGGGGAGTGATGATGATGAAGGAGGCGTGTTCTGTCGAGGGTCACCAATGTGGGGATAAGCGTAGAGGCCGCAAAGGAAGATCTTCCGACCGAGCGAGGTGTTATGCTCGGCCAGACCGAAGCCCACGTGATACATTTCAACTGTCGTATATATACCGACGCGCTCAGAAAACTTCGATAGCGCGATGCAGGAATGTTAGGCTAATTGTGGGTACCGCCACAGATTTTTATTCTAAGGGGGTTTGAATAAGCTAAGCTTAATATTGTGTATAGAACTGTATCTTTGCATGTCTTGATGTTGTATTAAAATTGGCTTCGTATATTGCGGGACGTTGAACATTCCTCAAATTAATAAAATGTTTTTGTTATTAAATGTATTTTATTTTACTTCTAATTATCGTATTGCACCCCTACTTTCCATTATACCCTTACGCGACGTGCGCGTTTACTGCGCGCGGATTCAGCTCGCGTATTTCCCAAACGCTACAGCAGAAAACGCGCACGTTTGAATGTGCCGTTAGATGGGTAAAGTATGATATATTTGACAGAAAACAATATACAAAATCTTTATTTGTGTTTTTTCTAAATATAACTGTCGTGCTGTCAGACTGTGCCGTGAGTTACAGACGGATTCTTGGTTTTTATAAAGAAAACTGACTGAATGATAATGTATGATAATGTCATGTATGTATGTCAGCGTTCCGTATTTTTTTTAACACGGCCATTTGCTTCTTTCGGAGCTACGAACGAATCGAAACAAAAGATTTTTAGGGTTTAAATTGCTAAAAAATCGGCCAAGTGCAAATCGGACTCGCGCACGAAGGGTTCCGTACCGTTATAGAGCGAAAAAATAGTGTTTTTTGTATGGAAGCCTCCCCTAATTATTTATTTTATTTTAATTTTATTATTAAATATTAAATTACGAATATAACTAAGGATTTTGTGAATATTTCAAGTGCCTACCTGTTGCCATTATGGAATACGAGCAAAAAAAGCCAAAAAAATCACAATTGTATGGGAGCCCCCCTTTAATATTAACTTTATTTTGTTTTTAGTATTTGTTGTTATAGCGGCAATAGATATACACAATCTGTGAAAATTTCAGAAGTCTATCTATAGCGGTTCTTGAGATACAGCCTGGAGACAGACAGACATACGGACAGACAGACAGACGGACAGACATCGAAGTCTCAGTAATAGGGTCCCGTTTTTACCCTTTGGGTACGGAACCCTAAAAAAGATAACGTAATTAATACACGGCCCTAACTCTTCTGTAGGCAGACAGCGCCCCTAGTGGCAGACAATGGTAACCTAGACCATGTAGAAAAGGTGGCAGCACTTGTCTAGTAAATGATCAATTTTATGTTTCGGATTTGTGACGCCAGTAAGCGTATTTCTATGTATAAGTGTCTAAACACACTAGGCCGAAAAAACGCGGCCGAAGTTCGGCATGATTATGCCTGCAATGTATTTTAAATTACCGATGACACACCATGCCGAAATTACGTCGCGTTATATTGTATGCGTTTTGACATTGCTGACGTAATCATGCCGAACTTCGGCCGCGTAACTTCGGCATGGTGTGTTTAGACACTGAGAACGTGTGAATAAACTCTCAATTCTCATTGAGACTCCTCCAAAGTGACTAATTATATAATTTATGGAAATAATCATAACTAGGATGACGCCCGCAAATCCGTCGAGCTAAAATTCGTTTACCGCATAGGAATCGCACATTTTTAAAGTATCTATCCAAAATTTCATCAAAATCGGTTCAGTGGTTTGGGCGTGAAGAGGTAACAGACAGACACACTTTCGCAATTATAATATAAGTATGGACATGAAACCCAATACACACATTGTTGTCTTTACATAGTACCTAAAATACAATGTATGAAGTAAGTGAACTTTAAATAGTTGCCAAAATAGTAAACAATATAAAATAATATCTTTATTTAACTGGAATTACAAATTATTAACGTATTAACTATAATTACACTTGTTTATTATTATTATCACAGAATTCTTTCCAAGATAATTACTAAAATTAACTTCGTTTTACTATACAGTTAGATTAAGGGCCTTCCACTACGGAGATTCCGTAATTTACCGTATTTAGAGTCTTATAAACTCATAATTTGAAAGCTACAAAGTTATAATAAAAATACAGCAATAATCTTCAGTATATCAACATTCCTTTCCCCGTTTTAAATTTTCTATTTTTGTTTATTATACTCATGATATTAGCTTCCAAAGTAATACCAATTTATTAAAATTGAAGCATACTTTCAGCATCTCTCTAGTATTTACAAATTAAGTTTATTTGAAACACACGACAATAGACAATTTCATTAACTACGTATTCCCCGTTTTAAATTTTTTTTGATCAATTTTGAACTAAGGCAAGTAAAAAAAAAAAAATAGGATTTTTGTGCGATCTCGGCAACGCGTCAAATGTATGGTCATGGTCGTTTGGTCGGGGGATGGCCCTTACTTACTATTGACTTGACTTATTATAACTCTTATTCTACGTTATGATCATAAATGCTCTATTTTATGTCTTAAATTATATACAGAAACAAACAATGAGACAACAAAATAGAAGGCAAGTCAAATATTATCAATAATATTTAGCTACCAAAAGAAGCAGAAAAATTGTAATTACAAACAGTGGCGTAACTATAACATCCGGGGCCCGTGGTAAATTGATGGGGCCCTATCAGTAAAAATCGTCCCGTTAATAATAAAACAATGTATAAAAAAAATCTGACCTCACGAGTCATGCGTTTCGGGGGCCCGTGGCATTTTGCCAGCCCTGCCACCAGTTACGCCACTGATTACAAACTTCTTATTCATTCAAAGGGTCTAAACTCTAAAGTTATTGACTCTAATGTTACGTTTCTGTGGTTTTTGACAGGTGTTTTCTATAAAACCTTAGAAACCAGCCAGTGTAACCGGTACTGAATACAAAATAATAAATACGGTATATTTTAGCTGTTCCATTTATGGCGTCAGTGTTCTTAAAGTCATGAATATTAAATACCCTGATGAAATAGTCACCATACAATTGACAACAATAATTTTAAGTCTAGTCAATTAGGTATACTATTTTTTCTCCGGCACTTTGATGTCTTCCAAGCTATCTGGTAATGAAGTCCCTCTGGTCTCCGGAAGGAGTAGGCAGACCAGACCGGAACTTATCGGAGCTAACCCGAACACAACCGTCGGCAGCCACGGCACAGTCAAAGACATATTGGATATGAACGGAGCGACCATAGATCCAACTCGCATGAACGTAGAACAGGCACCGAGGCCCATGTTTCTGACGACAGTTGGGAAGATTTCGGACGTGTAGATGTAGATGCAAGTCGCTACGATGGAAGCGCAGCTGACACCGAGGGAGCCGAGCGTCAAGGTAATCCAGAACTCGTGAGGGACTACTCCCAAAATTATGACGCAGAGACCACCAAGAGTGAAGAAGGTGGCGGTTGTCAGGCGCCTCCCGAACCTCTTGATCAGCCAGAACGCGATCAGATTTGAGGGTATCTGAAAAAAAAGTTTAGCTTTTAAAACTGGGAATATGGGAATATTGGACATCTTATTGTGTCTATTATAAAAGTTTTTGATTATAAAAAATAAAGATTAATTATAGGCTTGCTAGTTTCTACTCGCTGAATAAGCAAATCATAAGTCGGCAAATCGTCTTAAATTGTCTTCAAATCACAATAATGTCGTAGAGTGTAGACGAACGTATCATCTATGCTACACTTCAAAATCTCCTCATTTGCAGGGAGTCGGTAAATAAAAGCCACCACTACCGTTCACTGGAATTCTATGGGAGAAGCTTGACTATCTAGGACTCTAAAACTTCGATCGTTAACAGAGAGAAGCCTAAATCCACTGGTCCAATACTCCAAGCTGAATAACGGTAAGTCCATTTACCTGTATTCCTCCAGCAGCGACCACCGTAACAAACGGATCAGGGCTGGTCTGGCTGATGTACTGGTTGAACCCGTAGAAGGTCAGACCGCATATCGTCCACATGTAGCAGCAGCTCACTGTCTTCAGCCACAACGACCGCTTGAACAGGTCCAAATAGTTGGGTTTCGCCTCAGTTGCCTGGCTGCGGATGTCTTCCGACATTTTCTTGAGCGTCTCCTCTATTTTTGAGGTTGGTAGTTTGTTCCTGTAAGTAAGATTTTGTTTCTTAGTATTAGGATGGTCTAGCTTTGAAAGCTGTACTTGTGTCCATAATGCTAGACCAATAATCGCGTTACTATTGCATGTCTAATTACAGTTAAAAACTTATAAAAATAATGATGTATGCTGATGAGAAGAAGAAAAGAGAATAGACTTACATCTCAGCAGCTTTCTTCACTATGGCAGTCGCCTCTTCTACTCTCCCCATGCTGACCAGCCACCTTGGCGACTCGGATATCACAAAGAAATAGCCCAAATATATCAGGGGTGGCACAGCAAGGGCTAGGGTGTATTCGCTCCAACTTCTGAAGAAGTAAGCGAACAGGGGCACCGTAATATGCCCAATGATGAATGGAATCTGATAGAGACAGCCCAGCAGCTCCCTGTACTTCGTTCCAACGGACTCCATGAGGATAACGAAAGAGACAACCATTGTTCCCGCAGTTGCGACCCCCAAGAAGAACCTGATGATTGTAAATACGGTGTAGTTAGGCGAGAAAGGGACAGCGAATCCCAACGCAATGAGTGCGACGCATGATGCCAAAAATGTGTATCTTCTCCCGAACCTGAAACAGATAGAGGAAAATTTTGATCTGATATGTCGTAAAGGACTATGTCTAGACTTAGATCAAGCCGAGTGGTCTCAGGAGATATGTACCATCGAGGAAATTGATTCCTAGGCAGTTGACACACCAACATCATTTGGTCGGATCATGTCAATTCAATGTTAATTGTGATCTGTCGGCAGGGTTTGACGTAACGCGACCAAACTACGTAGGTCCCCCATCTGCCTAGGAATCAACTTCTCTGATAGTACAAGGGTTGATAAACCTGGAAATGAATGTCAAGAGAGTAATAAACATATTAACGTCGTGTCAGAACTGAACCCATTATCGGTTCACGGACGTCGCTATCACTGTACTGACCATTCATAACTTCTTAAACTCTTACATGAAGAGTCTTGAGAAGGTCAATATTGTAAAACCTAATTCTAACTTCCAAGGCAATTTAAACACGATTAAGTCAATGATGGTGTTATGGTGTTATCGGGCGTATTAATTAATTATTTTATGATTCGTAGGTCTATCGTACCTTGCCTGTACCCTTTATAAATCTATACTAATATTATAAAGCGGAAGAGTTTGTTAGTTAGTTTGTTTGTTTGTTTGTTTGAACGCGCTAATCTCAGGAACTACTAGTCCGATTTGAAAAAATCTTTCAGTGTTAGATAGCCCATTATCGAGGAAGGCTATAGGCTACATTTTATCACGGTAAGACTAATAGGAGCGAAGAAATAGAAGAAAATGTGGAAAAAACGGGGGAAATCATTTGAAAGGGCTTATCTCACGAACTACTAGAGATTTTTTTCTGTAATTTGGATCAGATAAGAAGTAGGCCACGTGAAGGATCATATGCTATTTTTTTTAGACTGATTTGTCTGTGAAATATCTAATTTACGTGGGTGAAGCCGCGCGGAACGTCTAGTAAATAAATAAATAAACGTTTATTCAACAAAAATTTAAACATTACACAAAGTACCTACACTTAACATAAAAAGAGAAATACGACACAATACATAGAATCAAGATTTAAAACAACACAAATACAGATAATACTATGATTATAACAGGGTAAAACAAAAAAAAAAAACTTTAAACAAGGCGCATTCAGAGAGAAATTGGTAGGCAGTGTAATGCTCAAACCGTCGAAATGGAATCCACTCAGGTTCATGACTGTGGGTTCCACAGCCCCTGATATTCTGTGGACCCATTTTGTCAGCGTTGGACAGACAACTTCAGGCACACAGTATGTATAATATAATATAAATAATTGTATAATATTCTACTAGATGACACCCGCAACTTTGTTGCGCCGGATTTCGTTTATCGCGCCTTAACCGTACATTTTTTCGGGATGAAATGTCCTTTCCCGGGACTCAAAGTATCCTCATACCAAGCAGCACAATTGATTCAGCGGTTTGAAGTTTGAACGTGAAGAAGTAACAGATAGACAGACACACTTTTGCATTTATAATATTGAGTATGGATAAAATTGTTTCGTTGAAGAAGATCGGGCGTCATGACTCATGGTACACTCGAGAAATCAGTTTTTTTCAAATGTTATAGTAGCTAGAAGTTAAACTAAGCTTGAAATTTAAATGCAAGTGCAAGTTGCGCAGGAAAATAGTTATTAGAGATCAGAATTGACCGGCGGAAATCCATGACATAGAAACTCAATGCAAACTTGAATAATTAAAAAGATATTATTTATGTAAAAATAAAACATTTTATAGGCTTTATCGTAATCTATGATATCTATTATTTATTATATCTATATTAATCTATATTATTATACCTATTATACCTATATTTATATTAATCTATATTATTATACCTATTATATCTATATCTATATTAAGAAATTGGACTTTAACTTTATTAGAGTAAGGGACCTTATCTATTTTTGTATTTGCGTAAACAGATAAAGATAAGAAAGATGAGGATAAGCAAATCATTTGTACTCGTGTTATAACCTTTATAATAAAACCTTACAAAACCTATTCTTCGACATGTAAGTTCAAGGTTTAATTAAAAAGTTTTTAAATAGTTACCTGCACAAAAAACTCTGGCGATAGAAAAGGAATCGAAAGACCATTTTTATATTTTCCTAAAAATAATGTTTAATGCAACAAAGTATTTTTCTATGATTTTTTGAAACTGAAACTTAAAAGTGCAAAAGATAGGCGATGCATTCAAATATCATAAAGTCAAGATTACGTTTTCAACTACATAATATAGCCTAGTGCCTACGCGGTTTTAGGTGAAAAATGTAAGGAAAATAAAAAAAAAGTGATGTGAATTAAAATAATCGCATTGATTTGGCATTGGTAATGTGTGGCAGCAATGTGTGTTATTATAAATACTTTAGTCTACCTTAGTTATAAAAACTTAATTCGTATGATCACCGTTATTAAAAGCCTTAGAAAAAACCATCACGATTTTCATACAAAACTGGTTTTGTTTGTTACAAAAAATGGGAATTACACCTAACACACAAAATAAAACCACATTGGGTCTTAACTTACCTATCAGATAGGAATCCGAATAATATACTGCCCAGTAATATCCCGAACTGTAGGACAGTTTGTGTAAAACTGGCCAGCCATCGTCTGTCACATATTAGGTCCCATTCTGAGACAATGGTGTTATCCATAGGATGGTTGTCGTAGGCGTAAGACAAGCAGTTGTTGTAGCAAGTGTTGTTCTCCGCAACCAACGTAGCATTGTCAAAGCTGGTGCACCAGAATGTGCTGCTCGGTGTGAGGAACAGAATCATCATCTGCACCCATCCCGATGATAGTTTCACTATTGATATCGTCGCGAACAATATGAACTGCCATTTTCCGAATTGTCCTATTAGGTTTGCGAGATCGTCTTCCTTTTTTTGACTCTGGAGCACAGCTTGTGCCATTTTTAGCTCTGCAAAGAAAGTTTTAATGTTACCAAGTATCTCGAGTGCTGGAGGTGTATTTTAGAATTCCCATCAGGTATAAAGAAGTAGCATGTGAATATTTATTGTCAATATTGGGGTTTTCACCGTATCCTTATAATCTTATCTTTTTGGTTAAATAGATTGGCCCGTCATTTTTTATTTCGAAAAACCTAAGTCCTGCACTTTGAGGACTGTCTAGTGTCTACGCTACGTTTAAAGTTTTTTCTCAAATTTTTATATTCCACTGTCCAAGATTTGAAGCAACACAATGTGTTTTTCATTTTTTCCTTTACCTCTTATGTTTGTCACTATTTGAAGTGAATTTGGGAAGGCTAATAAATAAGTTTTTAAATGCACTTTTAGAGGTTGTACAAAAATTTGACACAGGATATGTCTTATAAAAAATGGGGTTTTCACGGAATTAATGAATTTCGACCTAGCAAAGTTCGAGCAACTCCCAGATCTGCATGAAAAACCTTTTTTTTTTTGATGCGCAGGGGAAACCCTTTATGGGTGCCCCGGGTTGGGGATGTGCCTCAGCTATAGACTGCATCGCAGCTATGCAAACCATCAAAGAGACTTTTAAGACATCCTTAGCTTTAATGATTTATAAGGCAACAAAGAGGAGCGCAGCAGAGAGAATTTTATTCAGGGTCTCAAAAATCCAAAAACGCTTTGCTTTCCGCGTATTTTAGGGACGTTTAAGCATCTTTTGTTGGCTACGAACTTTATGTACTTTACAGTAATTTGTATTGCCTTACTAAAAGCGTTTTAGGTGGGCTTCTTTCAGCCAGAATGGACTTAAGAATGCATAATATTAATAGATATTATAATCATACTGTAAACTGATAGCTACTAGTTACTACTGCAGACAGATATTTTACAACTGAGATAATATATTATTATCTATACAGGGTGCAATTAAACCTTCCGGCCAAATTTTGATATATTGATCCTTGTTAAAAATTAAAAAAAAAACACGTTTTTTTTATAATCACTCAGTACTAAAATGTTGAGAAATAGCTTCCGAAAGTTTTCTATAGGTACTTAGGTACGTACCTGCTGTATAATGACAGTACAGATATTGGGTAGGTTATTATGAGCATTACCGGTGTAGTAATTGATATTATTAGTTAGTAGTTACCTATTAACATTGAGGTATAAGTACTCCAACTGCCCCCTGCCATGAGCTCTTATAGCAGTATTACTTTAATATTTCTTCCAGATTTGGCACAAACAAAAAACATTGTATTGTTTATATAAATAGAGATATGAATGAATGAATGAATGAATGAATGAATGAATGAATGAATGAAATATTCTTTATTGTGCACACTTATAAAGATACAAAAGGTATACAAGAAAAAAAAAAAAGACAAAATGTTCAGGTGTCACAACTCACAATGGCGGCCTTATTACTAGGTAGCAATCTCTTCCAGGCAACCACAAGCAAAGGTGATATTGCAGTAGAGAAAAACGTGCATGTGCAAACAAAAGAATACAAAAAAAAAATTAAATATATTATGTTTAGGATTAAAATATATAATATACAGCATGCATAATACAAATATACAATAATACCATACATAGATATTATTATAAATATAATAGAATAATACTATACTTAAATTATATGATATATGTTTGCTTATACGAAATCCAAAAGTAATATTAAAGTAAAAAAAAAGCTCATGGTAGGCCCTCGAGTTGACACCGCAACGCGATGCTTTGTCCCATTCAACTGCGGTGTGCGCGCCGCAGCGCACCTAGTCGCCCGCGAGCTCTTCTGCGCGCCAAACGTACAACAATCAAAAATAAAAATAGTCACCAAAATGCCTGGTTGTGGGTTAAGATACTGCAAAATTATTCCAGTAACACTTCATAATGCAACGGAATAACATTTTATCGGTATCGGTATTCTTATTTAATTATTTTCAATTAAAATACGAACATTCAATTACTAGGCGAAGACGCGCGCCATTTTGCATTGTCATAGAGTAGTAGATTCAGAGTGTAATGTAGGCAGAATACAGATCTATGATAAGACGACGATGAATGAAGTACTCACGTAGACGAGTTTGTATTTTGGTAATATTTCAATATTACCGTGTAAGTACAATAATAAAATTATTATAATGTACATGCGTACATTATAATAATTTTATTATTGTATTTGAAAATATTTAAGTAATTTAATTATGGTAATTGGCTATAGTGGACTGTGGTCCATACTTCATTATAAATTTTATTAAAAAGTTATTTTTTATTTTTATTTTATCCACTTACTCAAATAGATTTCGCATTCATTCGAGTGTAGGCACAAAACTGGGTCACTTCTGCGGTACTAATCTATAGCAATCAACGCCCCGCCTCCCTCCCCGCGCATTCCTAAAGTGCGACATGTTTTTTTGTTTGCAATAGCAGCTCCAGTACGTAGTACTTATATCTCAATGCCTATTAACCGAATTCATTATGGGGAATATGTAGTTAATGAAATTGTCTATCTATTGTCGTGTGTTTCAAATAAACGTAATTTGTAAATACCAGGGAGATGCTGAAAGTATGCTTCAATCTTAATAAATTGATATTACTTTGGAAGCTAATATCATGAGTATAATAAACAAAAATAGAAAATTTAAAACGGGGAAAGGAATGTTGATGTACTGAAGATTATTGCTGTATTTTTATTATAACTTTGTAGCTTTCAAATTATGAGTTTATAAGGCTCTAAATACGGTAAATTACGGAATCTCCGTAGGGGAAGGCCCTTAATATCTTGTTGGTTAGTTTAACCACCCTGTAAATAAAACTTAAGTGGTTTATTAACCCTATGTCTTTTTATATTTTACTAGATGACCCGGTGAACTTTTGACCGTGGGAGAGTCATGCTTCGGCACGATTGGGCCGGCTCGACCTATTTCTCCGGTCGACGGGGTTACAGCAAACTGGCGTGAAACAGCGCTTGCGCTGTGTTTCGCCGAGTGAGTGAGTTTACCGGAGGCCCAATCCCCTACCCTATTCCCTTCCCTACCCTAGCCCCTCCTCCCCTATTACCCTATTCCCTCTTAAAAGGCCGGCAACGCGCCTGCAGCTCTTCTGATGTTGCGGGTGTCCATGGGCGACGGAAGTTGCTTTCCATCAGGTGACCCGTTTGCTCGTTTGCCCCCTTATTAAAAAAAAAAAGAACTGTAATTTGTATCACTTACGTCCTAATATAAACCTTCTCTTATCTAGACTTCCGCGATTATTTCAAGACTAAAATTAGCCCAATTAGTTTAGCCGTTCTTGAGTTTTAGCGAGACTAACAAAATTTAAAAAATAAACTTTAATTTACATATCACACCTCCAATACTATTGTGTTCTTTTTAGGTTTCCGTAGTCAACAAGGAGCCCTTATAGCAGCGGTAGGCAACAAGCGGACCGCGGTCCGTTTGCGGACCGCGAAAGGTCGAATCTCGGACCGCGAAATATTGTAATGTATTTTATACCAAGTATCAATTAATACATAGATAAGGTATACATAATACCTTTATTAAAATAATATTTTAAGCTACATAGGACAAGTGTGTTTTTTCTGGACCTCGTTAAAGTTTTCCCTCAGTATCCGGACCCCACCTAAAATTAGTTGCCGACCCCTGCCTTATAGTTTCAGTCTGTCCGTCCGTCTGTCTGTCCGTCTGTCTGTCCGTCTGTCTGTCCGTCTGTCTGTCCGTCTGTCTTTCCGCCTGTCTGTCCGTCTGTCTGTCCGTCTGTCTGTCCGTCTGTCTGTCCGTCTGTCTGTCCGTCTGTCTGTCCGTCTGTCTGTCTGTCTGTCCGCGGTTTTGTTTAGATACTATAGGACCTACAAAGCTGTAATTTGGCATGAATGCACATATTAATGATACTGACAAAATGGTACATGAAATCTTAAAAAAATATTTTTTTTATGGTACCTTCCCTACACATCAAGCGGGGATGAATTTTTTTTTTCGCGTCCACCCTATCGTGTGGGGTGTCGTTGGATAGATTTTTTAAAAATATTACAAGTATTCATAGATCATTTTCCGATTTAGGGATCCGTTTGTGAAATATTAAGTTTTAAAGTGGAAAAAATCGTTAGAGTCCAGTGTCCCCCCCTTCTACCAGCTAAACGGTTGCTTCTGGAAATGTGAAAAATTTCACAAGAGTAGGAAATATGCTTAATTTAAAAGGAAAACTATCACGGCTAAGAAGACTTCATAAGTTATTGAGTAATAGTCGATCAACTAAAAAAATGTATTCGGCGAAGTATAAAGGAACTTTTCGTTCAAATTCCTTTGAAAGTAACTGAGATGATGTTGTTAGTAGTGAAAAACACGTTATAAATGTACATTCATTGACCATACAAAAATTTAAAAAACTAGCGGTACCATAATATTATATTATAATATACCCTATATTGTGCGTGGCCCGATACGCCCTTGGCCGGTTTTTGTGCTTTGTCTAACTTTAAAACTATATACTTAGATATATAATACATCTTATACAACACAAAAAATTGACGTATAAATTATACGTACGCACCTGTCTTGTTTTGCAATCATACGTTCATTGTTCATGAACTTTATGTTTCATCATAAAATGTACAGCAATTTTATTGTTTTATGGTAAACGATTGCCACGTATCGCGATAAGCAATACTACCGAATGATCTTTTTACAACCTGGTAAAATTATAGCGAAGATAAGATCAAATTTTATGGATTTGTACTGTGAATGTAAAGTAGAAATTGATTGAAATTTTGCATACTCTATTTTTTGTCCACGCATTTTTAGCTCGAGTTGTAAATGACGTCTAGTAAATATTAGGTCATCATGTTAGGACCCTAAAACCTTTTCAGCACTAATTTCCATACCTACAAAATTATGTTGTTGTTTAAGTCACGACGATCTCAAAAAGAACAAAGGCCATCCGCCATAGACACCATCCGCCTAACCTAACATGCTTGGACGTTGCTTGGACAAAAAATCTTATAAAACGTAACTTGATGAAACATTATATTATGTAATTTCAATTGCCTATTTAAACGTAACAAAGCACGGCATTCAATATATTTTTAAAAGCTTTGAGTTTCAAGTAATTGTGTATTATGTTTTTGAGGTTACTAAGATAGTTAATAATAAACTGTATCATTTTGAGTTATAGAGTTAGTTTAAATTACACACCAGAAACACACGTCAGATTTTTTTTAATAAAAAAGTAGGAGGCAAACGAGCAAACAGGTCACCTGAATAGAAAGCAACTACCGTCGCCCATGGACACTCGCAAAATCGGAATACGCTCTCTTCTTGAAATCTTCAAGAAGAGAGCGTATTTAAGCAGGCAGTGGACTTCCCTATGAATGACAGATGCGTTCAATAAAAAAAAAAAAAATAACATCCTGCGTTCAAAAACGCAAATTCAATATTCATATTTTTAGAGACGATTATCTTCGTTTTCCCAGCTTCTAAAAATGAACTGTTTTTATTTAATTATAACATTTTACCTAAACTACATTTAAGTGATAGTTCCACCTTAGTAACAAGAACCTTTTTTTTTTAGTCCATTTTGGCCATTGTTCTTGCAATAGCGCGAGTCAGGACTGTCCGCCGTTTCGTATGCTACAAGTTACAACGTTATTTCGCGAATAAAAAATATTATGTACTCCGAATCTCAGACCCTACATCACAGGATATAAGCAAACAATATTTTAACGCAATCGGTCCAGCCGTTTCGGTGTTTGGCAACGAACACCGCTACACGTGAATTTCATGTACATAAGATAAACAAAATCTACACATCCTTGTAGATTAGAAGAATGTGATGAATTAATTATTACTTTGTGACCTCTTGAATTTAAACAACATTTATTTTAGAGGTCGTCTTCTACGTCAAATACAATATAATATTATTAATATAACATGTAAGTATAATTATTTATTATAGATTTTCAACATGCGTTTGATTATATCATAATATGTGTATATTCAATTTTATTCTTAGCGATCGTATGACGTATACTCAGTTGGAATAGTAGAATTTGTTATAAATATTTAATTGTCACAAAAACTAGGCACGAGGAAAACAAAGGAATGTTCCTCAGCTATAGTTTCTTCCTTGTTATCAACTGCATACCTACTAAATATAAAAAAAAATATATATTTTGGAATGGGAAAGACTAAGCAGAAAAACTTGGCTTGGGAAAATAAAGGTTGAGAGCCCGATGATTGCCCGAAAGGATAAATATTATATGTTTTTTTAGTGATTCCGTTATTTATTTAGGATATATTATGAATTATCGATAGGAACCAATTACAAAACTTCTGAAGGTTTATTTTGAGGATAACACTACTAAACTACTATATATACTATTTTATTTTATTAGTAAAACTAAGAATTTTAGCGTTTCACTCCGGACTTCCATAAATATTTCAAGACTAAAATCAGCCAAATCGCTTCAGTTCAGCCGTTCACAAGTCTTAGCGAGATTAACAAAATAAAAATTCTTTTTATTTAAGTATATAGATTCGTGTAAAGAAAGTAAAAAACCCAATGTATTTATCTTCACGAGCTTGTTTCATGAAAAACGAGGTCTGTATTCAAATTAGTCGCAATTAAAGTAGGTATGAATAAATATAAATTTGATTAAGGTCCATTTACGCCACTCAAGTTAATCCGGATTATGTATCTCTCTTTCTTTTGTATCACTGAAAGAGAAGGCATGATGTTGACGAACGACTAATAGTTAAGGTGTCCATACACGGGACAATTTGTCGTTTCGATCGATCGTCAAGAAAATCGTCCAATCGATCTTTTGACCGTAAAATCGTTTGCGATATTGCCGCACACGTACAATTACTCGTTCGATTTTAACATCGAGGCGACAAATCGTCACGATAATTGTCTCGTGTATGGGCAACGGAAAGTGGAAACTAGCGGAACTAGCGGCTTTAGACACGTCTGTGGTAAGTATCTCATTATTTTTATGTAATTTACATTAAATTTCTCTGAGACGTTCTATACTGATAACAACATTTCGGGGATATAAACAACAATAATAATATTATGCGTTAAAGTATTTATTATGAAATCATATTATACTAATATTAGTTATATTACATTTTATAAAAAATATTAATATGTTGCCTAAAAATTTAAAACAAATGTTTTGTGGTTTGTTTCAAGTCAGGAGTTTTCCAAGGAGCTATGCTAGGCCCCTTTTTGTCTCGTTTCGTTATTGTTGACAAGATTTTTGTTATTTACATACATTTTTATATTAAATAGAAGACATAATAGGTGTGAAAGCTTAAAATGAAACAATAAAATATATTGTATTGAAACCTTCATATAGAGTTGAAGGTACTTGATATGTCAACAGCATTTGTTATGTAATTTTAAGTTAATAGCAAATAACAGTCAGGATATAATATACAATAACAGATAAGCAACTTTATCAAACAATTCAGGTTTTGTATTGGAATTTAGCTGTTTATTTTTTGTAAAGTTTTAGAACAGTGTTTTTCAACGGTTTAGAACAGCATCTTCGCAACCAATGCTGCGACCCCCTTGGTATGATAAAATATTTCGCTTGCCTTTGTTTTTTTATCAAGTACGAATATATTCTATTGTTAAAATTCTCTTACGTCTTAATATATAAATATGTATTTTTAATCTTTATAGTTTTTTTTTCCTGAAAAAGTTTTCTCGATTTATGGCGACATCCCTATAGAACCTTCACGACAGGTAAAAACACAGGTTGAAAAACACTGTTTTAGAATAATAATACCAGTTGATTTTCATCTACAGCCGTCGGATTGATCGTTTAGATGTCTTTAACCTTTTAATGTTGTCGTTATACATTTTATATTTTCGTTAAAGTTGCTAATTATACTGTTGTTGGGTTTTTAGATAACCTCAATTTTTTAATTTTATTGAAATGTTCATTAAAATATAACGTGTGCTTGTTTGGTTAGGCCGGCAACGCACCTGCAGCTCTTCTGATGTTGCGAGTGTCCATGGGCGACGGTAGTAATAAATACTACCGTCTATTATTTAACAATTAAATAATAGACGGTAGTAATAAAAAAACTAAATAATTTTAATAGCTTTCCATCAGGTGAACCGTTTGCTCGTTTGCCCCCTTATTTTATATAAAAAAGTGGACTTTGATAGGCTAATGCTGATGATGGTAAAAGTGAACATAGTATTATAGTACATTCCTAAAGGAAATCCTGTAGGGACAGTGTTTTATGCGGCGAAAAATAGTCTTAATTTGCGCCTTTTTCAAATAAATCAGTTATTAGACGTTCTATAACATCTACTAACTTTCATTCTTACAACCTCGTTCGCGCAGGCATTGTTTTTTTTTGGAACTGTACATTCTTTCCCCAATGAAACTATGCTGCAATCGCGGCTTTCAGGGACTCTTAACTATCTATTACGCCTATCTTAACACCTCCTTCTACGCAGACACAATAGATTTTCAATTGTTATGCGGCAGCCGGCTGTTGCTTGGGGATTGATGGGTTAAAGTGAAGATATCTTCACTTTAACCCATCAATCCCCAAGCAACAACCGGCTGCCGCGAAAGACTTTCGCATATAATCTAGAAATACAGGTTTCCTATTTTAGACTAGCGCTCATCCTTGTCCTTAATAATACTGATGTAGCGATAAAAGTTTTAAGAAATTTTACAATCACGAATAATTTCATAACACACCATATTCAACCGACTTCCTAAAAAGGAGGAGGATTTGACACGTGATTTTTGTTATGAGTCCCTATGGCCCAATGCTACCTAAAACATAAGGATTTAGAAACTTTTATAGGCCTGTTTTATTGCCTTTTGCTCGTATACGTTTCTATGGGGGTGGGTGGTAAAATCTTAGTTAATACCATTACTAACATGACCCGGTTAACTTCGTACCGCTTCCCTCCTAATATAAACCTTCCATGGACATCCACGAATATTTCAAGAATAAAATTAGCCAAATTGGTTCAGCCGTTCGCGAGTTTTAGCGAGACTAACAAAATTGAAATTCATATTTATTTATATATTGTATATACAGGGTGCAATTAATCCTTCCTGCCAAATTTTTTCCAGGAGAGTCCATTTAACCAAAAAAAATTGGGTGTTATTTTTTTTTCAATGACATATTTTATCCCATTTAAAATCGTTGCAGAATGGTCACTCGCGGCGCGGGGGAATGAGAGGGGGTGACGCGGGATGAGGCGCGCGCGCGGGGGCACATCACGCGCGGCCGACGCATCGTGTCCATTAATTGTAGTGTTTTTTAGGATAACTTTCGGAAGCTATTTCTCAACATTTTAGTACTGAGTGACTATAAAAGAAAAAACACGTGTATTTTTATTTTTAACAAGGATCGATATATCAAAATTTGGCAGGAAGGTTTAATTGCACCCTGTATATAGATAAATAACGCCTCCGTGGTCCAGTGGTCTAGAGCGTCGCTCTTGACTCGGAGGTCGTGGGTTCGATTCCCGCGTTGGAAACATGTTATTTCCAAGTTTGGTTAGGACAATGCAGGCTGATCACCTGATTGTCTGACAAGTAAGATGATCCATGCGTCGGATGGGCATATAAAAAGTCGGTCCTGCGCCTGATCTCTCGCCAGTCGTGTCGGTCTTCCGTCCCACTGGGTTATGAGAGGAAAGGAATAGAGAGTGCTCTTGTGGACTGCGCACACACCTGGGCACTATAAAATTACTCCTGCGTACCTGGCCTGGTTTCAATGAAACCGGCCACTGTCACCGAAACCGGTGTGGGGAGTGTTATTATGAAGATAAATCTATACGAACTAGATTCTTGAATCTAGGGTATTGGCCAAGCTAGTCCACTTTTAAATCGTCAATCTTTTAACACATTTAGGTACATATTGAATAGGTAACTAGATCTTAATTGAATATTAGATATTTTCTTTAAAATATCACTATCTTACGGAAAAACTAGTTATTCAGGTTTTTTATTAATAAGGGCAATTTTTTTTTATTAATTATACCTACTGACGTTGCAAAGGGCAAATGTTTTATTTGTTTAATAACAAATTAAAGCTAAACCAAAAGGACTGGACCGATTTTGATTGTCACAGACGTTTATCAGATCACAGGAATGAAAATAAATAGCGGGAAATACATAGTCCACAAACTTGTAAATAGGGCAATATTATAGGTTCACTCACATTAAGTTTGCAAGTAGCCATTGGCATAAATATAAAAAAAATCGACTATCTTGTACTCACGGTGAAAAACTTACTTCCATACGTGAACCATAATATATTATTATAAACCATAATATAATATAAAATAATAGTAATTACTAATTATTATTAAAATAGTATGTTAGAAAAAAACCACATAATATGTTTCATGATATCCAAACACCTAATAAGAAAAGTATGTTTTAATTAATAACATAAAACGTTTATTTTTGTTAAGTAATTCTATTGTTTATATTTTCTTACGTTTATGGTATTTTTTGTTACTAAAAAACTATTATTATCATTCTTAACTTACCTATTTATTAACTTTTTCACAAACTAGATATCATATTTGTCGCACAGGAGTCAGGACACAACAGCGCGAGAGAGGCAACACAGAATGACTGAGGGAAGGAGGTTCGAAGTTGATAGCAAAGATAATATCCTCCGTGCAGTTACTCGCGTCAAGTTGCCGTGAGCCATCTATACTAATGACCTGAGTTTACGTGGTTGGTCTAAACCACTGGCACCCACTGGTTCCCAATCTAGTGGTCCGTAGGAGCCAAAATACGGTCCGCGAATGACTAACATTACTCACTCATTTAACAATATTAGTTCTAGGATAACCATGAAGAAGATGCAAGCTCAGAACTATCGCATTAATACTAAAATACCAAATGTTTCTTTTTATGTTATTTTCTTTTGATTTTTTGAAGTTTAGGATGATTATTGCAGTTTATTTTTGTTATGCCTTCATAGTGGTCCTTGTTAAGTTGAAAAATGTAAGACTTCTACATACTAAAACGAGCTGCCGCGGCCGGGCCTGCCGCGCGGCTCGTTTTAGTATAGAAGTCGCGCTGCTGCCGCACTACTCGCAAGTCGCGACAGCCTAACAGTCTCCCTGTCCAAGAAGAGGTTGGGAACCCCTGGTGGCCTACCAAGAGCTTTTATAGCAGTATTACCGGATTTCGTATAAGCAACTATTATTAACTATATTGATACGTGGGAGAGCCATCTTCGGCACGAATGGGCCGGCTCGACCGGAGAAATACCACGTTCTCACAGAAAACCGGCGTGAAACAGCGCTTGCGCTGTGTTTCGCCGAGTGAGTGAGTTTACCGGAGGCCCAATCCCCTACGCCTATTCCCTTCCTTTCCCTCCCCTATTCCCTTCTCTACCCATCCCTACCCTCCCCTATTACCCTATTCCCTCTTAAAAGGCCGGCAACGCACCTGCAGCTCGTTTGATGCTGCGAGTGTCCATGGGCGACGGGCGACGGAAGTTGCTTTCCATCAGGTGACCCGTTTGCTCGTAGCAAACATGATCTCTATTTATATAAACAAAACTATGTTTTTTGCTTGTGCCAAACAAATCTGAAAGTAATTCTGCTATAAGAGCTCATGGCTGGCGGGCTGGTCTAAACAAGGCGCACTACTGTCTTCAATCCTTACTTTGAGTTTATGAGAGACAGTGAGATATCAAAGCTAATGTCAATAGTAAGCATGCTTGACGCTTGTCTTTCTCTAGCACATTGAAAAAGTCACATAACTGACAAAAATCGAACCTTTTATACGTAAGGTGTAATAAAACTAAGTGATAAGAGCCTTTACGCCGTTCACGCTCAATTTGGCTTGAAACTGTACTTTTCAAACTTAAAAAAATCATCAACCACTTATCTTTATAAAAATGTTGATAACTTATTTTATAGGAAATTTCACTGTCTATATAGTTAGTAGAGAAAAAAATACGATTTAGTATTTGTACATTAAATCTCGATACCATAACAGAGGTTTTCTTAAATTCCGTTTTAGTATCAGTTTCGATGCTTAAAATTTACGAAACCAGCGACAGATCTAATTAGAAAAAATAATAACCTATTGACAAGATCCGTAAGCAAATAGTTAGTAGAAAAAAATATTTCATTTAGGTATTTAACTTTATGTAATTTAAATTCAAAGAATGAGAATTAAAACTTTTTTTTACCTATTTATTTAACTTAATTCAGTAGGTATAATAATAGCTTGATATCATAAAATATTGTTTTTAAATATCAACAAATCTTTTGTTTTTTTTTTTTCTACAAATATTTTAAAACTACTATAAATCGCTGCGCGCAAAGCAATTCAAATAGTCCGCCGCAGCACAGTGTACGGAGGAGACGAAAAATCGGAAATTTTCTATTTTCTTCGATTTTGAATAGGCATTAGTAAAATAAATGCGAGAGTAGAACACCCGCGTATCTATTCGAAATAGTTTTGATGCTACGAGCTACCAAAATTTAGCGTTTTTTTGCGGCCCGGAAGGGAAAAATCCATATTTCTCCAAAACTTTCACATGATAAACAAAATTTTGTATTCCACCTGAAAGCCTATTAAATAAGGTATATTTCAAGCTTTTCCCGATCCGCTGTGTCCATATTTTACCTACAGTAAAATAATTTCCATTTTTAGGTTTTTATTTTTTTATCCAAAACCAAACAAAATGCGCAATCGAAAATATCGACAAATTAAATTAAAAAAAATATACGCACAAAAAAAATCACTCGTCAGATCCGTTTACTATTGGAGATATTTGATCGTAAAATCCTACGCTAGGGCTGCCACCATACGTCTTTCAATGGATGGCTGTCAATAATGCAATAGAAATAGTTACCTATTACATTAACATTCAGGTGGAATACAAAATTTTATTAATCACGTAAAAATTTTGGAGAAATATGGATTTTTCCCTTCCGGGCCGCAAAAAAACGCTAAATTTTGGTAGCTCGTAGCATCAAAACTATTTCGAATTGACACGCGGGTGTTCTACTCTCGCATTCATTTTACTAATGCCGATTCAAAATTGAATAAAATAGAAAATTTCAGATTTTTCGTCTTCTCCGTACACTGTGCGCAGGTTTTTATGGAAACTTGAAATTAGGTGTAAACGATCTTAATACTTTAGGGTGTGTAATGTGTATGTGGTCCGCGTAGAGAGTTGATTGAAACAATGTCTGACGGTCGTCAACTCTCAAGTTTAGAGTGAAGCATCGATGGAAATTTCAATATCAAACATCTCGTCTTTGTCTAGCACATTGTAAAAGTCAAATAACAGGCAATGACAGTGAACCTTGAATAGTTATGCTATGGATCAACATGATCATTGCTGCATCCAATATCTTAATTAGTAAGAGGTAAGGGTTAAAACTGATACTCTTAGCGACCACAAAAAAATATTGATAGCTCTTTAATGATGAAGGAAAACACAATATATTATAGTGTAGGTCGACCTTCACGCGTGTCACACCATGGTCGACGGACGGACAGAATACAATATACATAATACTCGTGTGTCATTACTCATTACTCATTATATCTGTGGCGTTAAGCAGACTGCACAGCACGTTAGATAATAATAATAATTAATAAGTACCTAATAAGTCATTGATTTGCACTTTTAAAAAAAACACATTAAAAGTGACAAAAAAAACAACACAAAAAAGTGACAAAAAGAAATAACAACCAAAATATAGGTGTACCAGAATCTGATGGCAAAAAGTGAGAAAATAAATTGACTCTAGCAATACCGGGGTAATTGGAATAAAACATTTTGATCCTTTTTTTTTCTTATAGCGGCTAATTCTGTGTGTTAAACATGCAAATATAAAAATTTATCCAATGATCAAGGATATTTTTTGAAAATCTGCTGTCAAAAATTGCCATCAGATTCTGGTAGACCTATACTTGCTATTATCCGTACCTGCCTATAATATTATTAAACAATATGTAAAAGTGTGTCTGTCTGTTTCTACATTGTTCTTCACGGCCGCTGATCCGATTTTGATGAAAGGTGTGAAATAATACTTCGAGCTCCGTGACAGAACATAGTTTTATCCAAAAAAATGTTTCCCGCGAAAAAACGTATTTCACATGGATAATAAATTAATAATAATCTAAATAACAGAAGTGGTTCTAAACTGTATCACTGTACATATTTTTAGGAATCAATTATAAAGTAGGTTATACGAATTTCATAATTTTTAGCGCCTCCCCAGGGGCAGGCTCCCCTCCTTGTTGTAGGTGGTCAGATTTGCGAGAAAGACGTCACATATAATCTATACTAATATTATAAAGCGGAAGAGTTTGTTAGTTTGTTTGAACGCACTAATCTCAGGAACTACTGGTCCGATTTGAAAAATTCTTTCAGTGTTAGATAGTCTATTTATCGAGGAAGGCTATAGGCTATATTTTATCACGCTAAGACCAATAGGAGCGAAGAAATAGAGGAAAATGTGGAAAAAACGGGGGGAAATTATTTGAAAGGGCTTATTTGAACGCGCTAATCTTAGGAACTACTGGACCGATTTGAAAAAATCTTTCAGTGTTAGATAGCCCATTCATCGAGGAAGGCTATAGGCTATATTTTATCACGCTAAGACCAATAGGAGCGAAGAAATAGAGGAAAATGTGGAAAAACGGGGGGAAATTATTTGAAAGGGCTTATTTGAACGCGCTAATCTTAGGAACTACTAGACCGATTTGAAAAATTCTTTCAGTGTTAGATAGTGCATTCATCGAGGAAGGCTATAGGCTATATTTTATCACGCTAAGACTAATAGGAGTGAAGAAATAGAAGAAAATCTGGAAAAAACGGGGGAAATTATTTGAAAGGGCTTATCTCACGAACTACTAAAAGTAGACCACGTGAAGAATCATAGGCTATTTTTTGTAGACTGATTTGTCTGTGAAATATCTAATTTAAGCGGGCGAAGCCGCGCGGAACGTCTAGTTATTTATAATTTTACATCTCAAAATTAAAAACACCTCAAAATTTTAAATTTAGCGATTCATTTCATAAAGTATAGACTAAATTTAAAAATATCTGATGTCACAAAACTTGGACCCCCACACCATGTCACACTTTGTCGACCCCCTTACCCCCTCAAAGGTGTGACATATTTTATGGATGACCACTTATTGTTAAAAGACTTAAAACATTCCACCTACTTACATGTTATATTTATTTTGATTCGAGTTTAGAAATATTGACTTACTTTTAAAACCTGCTTTTGGAATATGTTGCGAATATTATGTAAACTTTACATAATGTAGCAGGTATATGAGAACAATATATTAGAATTAGTTTGTACCAAATTAATCAAATTTGTAACATCTTACTAGTCGTTTCTTACATAATTGATAATTACAACAGTTAGGTATGCCGTATGAGTTATGACGCACAAGAATAGGATATTTACTGCAATGTTTTGACGCTAGAGGCAGCACCAGCATAGACATTAAACAAAAATGTTTGTTTGACGTTTGACAACGTTTCTGTCAATAGTCTGATTTGAAGTGTGCAACATGGTGGATTTTGGTCGGATTATTTACTGTATGTGCTAGTAGCGCCCTCTGCTCCGACCTTAGCGTAATATTCCATATTAAAACAGTATCCTAATAATGATATTGTTAATGGTACGGGAGGTAGCAACGTTTGAAAAAAAAAGTATTTCAGGTCGGCTGATTTTGTGATATGTCGTCATTCTTGCTCTTCTGGTTACAGTCTGGGCGGTCTGGCTGCTGGTAGTAGTTGCGTTCATTAGTACGCAACCTTTTTGTCCAGGTTATAATCCTGGATTTTAAAATCATTTTAGTATACATACTGTATACTTAAACGATTTTAAATGATCATTTTAGTGAGCAAGGAGTGCTTAACACAAACGTAATAATTACGACAATAATAATAATAATTGTTAAAGCCTGGCCTTTAACATGACAAGAGCCAGAAGCGAGAGATTGCCATTTCTTTTTATCAGTCGCTCCTTATATAAATAGCATCACCTGGATAAATGAAATGCGCACTAATGAACGCAACCACTACCGGCAGCCAGACCGCCCGGACTCTAGCCAAAAGAGCAAGAATGACGACATATCACAAAATCAGCCGTCCTGAAATACTTTCTCGAAAACGTTGCTACCTCCTATACTATAAGATCTAAGGCCCGTATAAATCGTCAGTACATAAGATGCGACCGGTCTCAAGACGCGGTTCGGCTCTGTGACTGGTCCAAAATTTGCCAGCCAACCAATCATAGAGCCTGAACCGTGTCTTGAGACCGAGATGCATCTTGAGTACTGAGTACTGACTATTTATACGGACCTAAGTGCGGTGTAACTTGTAAGCATGGTGTAAGCATCTGTCGAAATAACGCATATCTGTCGAATTAATAAAAAATAAGTTTTTCTCTTTAGAGAAAACTGATTTCTTCTGTAGATATAACCGACTTCCAAAAATCGAGAAGTAAAGACTTTAAAATCCTGTATTGTTAAGGTCTGATCTCAAGTTAATAGGTTTGTTCTTCCGAGATATTATTCTTCTAAAATGTCACGTTAAAAATAGGTGTTTAATGAAAGTTGTATGTTCTTTCGAAAACTTGCCCTTGGTAAACATTTTAATTTCCTCCGGATTGTAAAATATTATTTCCGATAGAGCGGAACTTAGGTTTGCAAGAATGTTCATATTATATTGTTTTTTCTATGGTAACTATTTCCGAATTAAATTATTTTGTGTTCCGATTTACGTGTATTATGCGTAGATCGGAATTCGGAAATCAAATAATAATAATTTATAAATATAGGGTAGTTTTAAATAACTTCAGTATGTATGACATATGTCACCTCAGTCGCTGCCACGGCCGCTGGAAAGCAGCCGAAACGTCGGGAAGAAAAGTGCTCCGCGAAAAAATCCGTAAGTTGATAACATAACATGAGTCATGAGACATGAAGTCATCGAAACACACTCGAAACTCGTTTATCGCGCGGAGCCGCACATTTTTTTTGGATAAAAAATATCCTGTATCCATCCCCGGGACTCAAAGTATCCCCATAGTCCATACCAAATGCCATCAAAATTAAAGTTAGCGTAAAGAGGTCTGTTACAGACAGACACACTTTTGCATTTTTAATATTTGTAAATTGTAGAGATTTAAGATAATCAACAAATTAATAATAAAAGTTTTAAGCGTAGATAAAGCGCAATTCATATTTTGAATATCCAAGCTCCATGTGTCGTAATAGCCAGCCATCAGATGAGTAAGTATGTTATTATTGTCCTCGATTTTCCCTAAAAGGTATGAGGATATTTTTTTTTGGATATTCAAGTGCCTATTTATTTAGAATTGCAATGTTGGAAAATCGAAACAACGGATCGAGGAACAAAACTTTTGCATTCGAAACGAGCTGACTGCTGAGTTGTGACTGATTTGCAACTAAGTTGTTCACTTCATTATATTACCTACACGCTTATGCTTTGGCTTCCTCTGGTGCATGATCGCCAACTCGTCACCGAAATAGGTGACAGGACTCTGGGGCCTTACAATGAAACCGTTTTGGGACTCAAACGCACGAATCGAAATGCCGCGTCCTACTCTAAGAAACATGAAATGACATTGATAAAAAAGGACGCGACATTCGATCGTTTCAGTCTCAAAACGGTTTCGTTGAAGTCTTTATAGGCCTCCTGTTTCGAACTAACTTTCAAAATGTATGTTGCTATTAAATGATATTAGGCGCTGTTTAACAATAAGCAATAATGCGACAGTGTTGTAAGTTGTAACGTGGCTGTCGAAACTAACCGGTTCATCAATGTCAACGTATATTGTATCGGCGTTCATGACCGTTTTGTACGATTGTAGATCATCCGATAATAGTGGGTGGTATATTGATAATGACTTGTAGTGATGTAGTGTACTACTTATTATAGTGGTGTATATTTAGAGGTAGACACGTATTGAAACACCAATGATCGGAATAGGAATGTTATATTTATTTACACTTTACAGGTCGGAGCTATATTTAGATTACAAGTAAAGGGACAAGGTGTAAGTGCGTGTGAGTGGGACGGGCGACACGGTAACATTGCGTCTCTGTCTGGCTGTAGGTCAAGGTCGTCGTAGTACAGCTAAGTAGTGCAGCTACAGGACTCCCCCTCAAGTGAAACGTACCGGTGTTCTGATGATTCGCCCGGATCGCGATTGTTTCACGTCATCTCTCTGTTGTCCATCCTCTTCTTCGTTGATGATGTACGCAGGTTTCAAGCGGTCGATTGAAACGACGGCTTCTTGTCCGGATCGGAGTATCGTATAGAACTTGCTATTTCGCTTAAGTACACGATACGGTCCTTCATACGGTGGCTGCAGCGGTTTTTTCACAGCGTCGATTCGTACAAAGACATGTTCACATTTTTGCAGGTCTGGGTGTACAAATGTGACACGGCTGTTGCTGTGATGCTGTTCGGGCTGTGGCTTCAGATTGTTGATGGTGCGGCGAAGATTGGAAACGAAGTTGTAATCCATAGTTGTCTGGGCTCGTGGCTCGGTGAAAAAGTCGCTAGGTAGTCGCAGACTTTGACCGTAAGTGAGTTCAGCGGCGCTAACGCGCGTGTCAGCGCGGAGTGCGGCACGCAGACCTAACATAATAGTAGGTAGTTCGTCGACCCAGTTCTTGTTTGGTGTGAGTCGAGCTTTCAGTGCTGCTTTCATACTGCGATGCCATCTTTCTACTAGGCCGTTGCTCTGGGGATGGTAGGATGTGGTTCGTGTTTTTTCAGCGCCTAGCATTTGTGTGAGAGCAACGAATAGTTGACTCTCGAATTGTCTTCCTTGATCCGATGTTATCTTGCTTGGACATCCAAAACGGGAAATCCAGGTTTCGTAGAGTGTCTTTGCTGTAGTTTCCGCTGATATTTCTTCTACTGGCGTTGCTTCGGGCCATCTGGTTGCGCGGTCTACCATAGTGATGAGGTAGCGCTTTCCGTCGGGCGAAGTGGAAAGAGGTCCGACAATGTCGATGTGCAAGTGAGAAAAACGATCCGTGGAAGGCGGGAAAGTAGATACAGTACTTGATGTGTGTCGCTGTATCTTCGCCTTTTGACATGCGATGCAGGTTTTCGCCCATTTTCCGACATCGATGTTCATTGCGGGCCAAAAGAAGCGGTCTTGAATAAGCTTGCGTGTCGTTCGTATACCAGGATGACTGAGTTCGTGGACGGCGTTGAATGCTTTTCTACGAAGTTCTTCTGGTATGTATGGACGAATGCGAGAAGTTGAACATTCGCAGTATATTTGCTTCTGAGATGTCGGCAGGCTGATTTTCTTTATTTGAAGATGTTGTTGTCTCATTAAATCTTGTATAGCGCTGTCCTTTTCTTGAGCTGCGGCGAGTTCGTCGTAGTCGAACGAAGTTGGGAATGAAATCGCATCGACTCGTGATAGTGCGTCGGCTACGATATTATCAGCTCCACTTATGTGTCGTATATCCGTCGTAAATTCGGAGATGAATATTATTTGTCGCGTGCGTCGGGCCACTTCATTGTTGCTATTTATTTTCGTGAAGGCGTATGTGAGAGGTTTGTGGTCCGTATATATTATGAGATGTCTTCCTTCGAATATTTTTCGGAAATGTTTGACGGCCATGTAGATTGCAGTGAGCTCTCGGTCGAATGCGCTGTACTTCGTTTGTGCGTCGGAAAATTTCTTCGAAAAATATCCAAGTGGCTGCCATCGGTTGTTTAAGTGTTGTTGTAGCACGGCTCCCGCGCACTTATCAGAAGCGTCGCACATGAGTGCGAGTGAGGCATAATGATGTGGGTGAGCGAGAATGGCGGCTTCTTGAATGCTTTGTTTGCATTTCATGAAAGCTTGATTTGCCTCTTCGGTCCACTGAATTTTCGTCTTATCTTTTTTCTTACAGTTGTGTAGATATGAGTTGAGCGGGGCTTATATGTCGGCGGCTTTGGGTATGTTTTCCCGGTAATAATTTAGCATACCGAGAAAACGTCGGAGTTCTTCAATATTAGATGGTTTTGTGTAATCGATAATAGCTTGAATCTTGTCTTCCGGCGGTTTGATACCTTCTTGAGAGACTGTGTAGCCCAAAAACTTGACTTGCGGCTGACCAAAAACACATTTAGACGGGTTTATGGTAATGCCGTATTCTTCGAATCGCTGTAGTACTTCACGTAGGTGTTGACGATGTTGATGCTCGTTATCGGAGGCTAAAATGACGTCATCGACAAACGGGAATGCGTAGTCGAGTCCTCGGAGTACTTCGTGAATGAATCTTTGGAATGTTTGGCCGGCGTTTCTCAGTCCGGGACACATTCGAGGAAATTCGAACAGTCCGAACGGTGTTGCGATTGCAGTTTTCTCTATGTCCTTTTCCGTGATAGGTAATTGTTGGTAAGCTCGGTTTAGGTCGATCGTTGAGAAAATGACCTTCGAAGACAGTTGATTGGTGAAGTCACGTAGTCTTGGGATCGGATAGCGGTCGGGTGTAGTGACTGAATTTAATCGACGATAGTCACCACATATTCGAAGATCACCATTTTTCTTCGATACTACGTGCAGCGGGCTCGCCCAAGGACTTTTGCTTGGCCGGCATAATCCTTGTTGCATCATGTTGATAAATTCGTTCTTCACGTCGTTGTATCTGTGCGGCGGTAGCGGTCTTGTTCGGCAATATATAGGCGGTCCAGTCGTTTCTATGACATGTTCTACGTTGTGCTTGTTATTAAGTTTCATGGCGGACAGACGAGTTGTACCGGGGTAGTCGGCCAGGATGTCGTGGTAAGACTGATGCTGGTCGATGCTTCTTATGGTAGGTATCTTCGTGCTGGTCACTGGAGCTGCCACAGTGAGGTTGGTGATATTATCTATTAGTCGACGGTTTTTTAAATCGACTATTAGATTGTGGAAATTGAGAAAATCTGCGCCAAGGATTGGTTTTGTGACATCTGCTACGACGAATTTCCACTTGTACGGTCTTCTCAAGTTTAGGTCGAGTTCGAGCGTCTTTTCTCCGTATGTTGCTATTGTTGTATTGTTGGCGGCGTATAACTTGAATGGGAGAGATTGAACTTTTGATCCTTTTTTTCTCGGTATGACGCTAATATTTGCGCCGGTATCAACCAAAAATTGAAGCCTTGTTCTCTTGTCAGTGATAAAAAGGCGGTAGGATTTGCTTGATACGTTAGGTTCCGCCGCTGCTAACGTTCTCCATAGTTTTCCGACGACTTGTTATCTTCTTTAAATGTGCACGGAGTTGTACATCTTCTTGCATTAATTCCGAAGCGGCGATGATAGTAACAGTACGGCGATGGAGTACCGCACCGTTCGCGCGAGCGAGACGGCAGGCGCTGTTGTTTATTGTTTCTATCGCGTGAGTGGAAGCGATAAGAACGGCTCGATCTGTACGGCGAGCGGCCTCTGTAGTAATGTTGCGACGACTTGAGTTCGGCGATTTCGTTTGTTAATTGTTTTATGATTTCTAGGAGTTCCGGATCTCGGCTTGTAGGTGAACACGATGATGACGTTGAGGCGACGGTGGAGATTTCTTGATTTTGTTCTAGCATTTTGTCGGCGAGAAGTGCTAATTCGTCGAGAGCAGCTGTCTTGCTGATAGTGTCACTTACTACGAGTACGGAGCGGACGTGTACGGGAAGATGATTCATCCACATTAGACGTAATGTTGAGTCAGGTACTTTGTCGCGAGCGAGATTGCGCATGCGACGAAGTAATTGAGTAGGCCTCTGGTCTCCAAGTTCCATTTCTTGTAGTAATTTTTGGAATTGACGTCCTTCGCTTTCTTCGTAGACTGATATGAGGCGTTCTTTCAGGATTTTGTACTGGTTCTGGGCTGGCGGACTGTAGAGAAGATCGGCGATCTGTTCGACATCTTGTTTGTCTAGCTGGGCGATTACCATCTGGGAAAGTTGGGCTTGACTCTTCTTCAGGTCGTGGGTTGCGGCTTCGAAGCTGATGAACCATAACCTGGGACGGTCACGCCAGAATGGTGGTACTCTAAGGCTTAGGGCGATGGAACCGAGCTCGTGGGTCTCTTGTGACTGCGGAGGCTGCGTCGGTGGGTTGACCTTCTCGTGGGCTTGGGCGGCTTCACTTCCCTCGGACATTGCTCTTCTTCTTGATTCCTATTTCTTGCTCGGGGTCACCAATGTAGTGATGTAGTGTACTACTTATTATAGTGGTGTATATTTAGAGGTAGACACGTATTGAAACACCAATGATCGGAATAGGAATGTTATATTTATTTACACTTTACAGGTCGGAGCTATATTTAGATTACAAGTAAAGGGACAAGGTGTAAGTGCGTGTGAGTGGGACGGGCGACACGGTAACATTGCGTCTCTGTCTGGCTGTAGGTCAAGGTCGTCGTAGTACAGCTAAGTAGTGCAGCTACAGGACTCCCCCTCAAGTGAAACGTACCGGTGTTCTGATGATTCGCCCGGATCGCGATTGTTTCACGTCATCTCTCTGTTGTCCATCCTCTTCTTCGTTGATGATGTACGCAGGTTTCAAGCGGTCGATTGAAACGACGGCTTCTTGTCCGGATCGGAGTATCGTATAGAACTTGCTATTTCGCTTAAGTACACGATACGGTCCTTCATACGGTGGCTGCAGCGGTTTTTTCACAGCGTCGATTCGTACAAAGACATGTTCACATTTTTGCAGGTCTGGGTGTACAAATGTGACACGGCTGTTGCTGTGATGCTGTTCGGGCTGTGGCTTCAGATTGTTGATGGTGCGGCGAAGATTGGAAACGAAGTTGTAATCCATAGTTGTCTGGGCTCGTGGCTCGGTGAAAAAGTCGCTAGGTAGTCGCAGACTTTGACCGTAAGTGAGTTCAGCGGCGCTAACGCGCGTGTCAGCGCGGAGTGCGGCACGCAGACCTAACATAATAGTAGGTAGTTCGTCGACCCAGTTCTTGTTTGGTGTGAGTCGAGCTTTCAGTGCTGCTTTCATACTGCGATGCCATCTTTCTACTAGGCCGTTGCTCTGGGGATGGTAGGATGTGGTTCGTGTTTTTTCAGCGCCTAGCATTTGTGTGAGAGCAACGAATAGTTGACTCTCGAATTGTCTTCCTTGATCCGATGTTATCTTGCTTGGACATCCAAAACGGGAAATCCAGGTTTCGTAGAGTGTCTTTGCTGTAGTTTCCGCTGATATTTCTTCTACTGGCGTTGCTTCGGGCCATCTGGTTGCGCGGTCTACCATAGTGATGAGGTAGCGCTTTCCGTCGGGCGAAGTGGAAAGAGGTCCGACAATGTCGATGTGCAAGTGAGAAAAACGATCCGTGGAAGGCGGGAAAGTAGATACAGTACTTGATGTGTGTCGCTGTATCTTCGCCTTTTGACATGCGATGCAGGTTTTCGCCCATTTTCCGACATCGATGTTCATTGCGGGCCAAAAGAAGCGGTCTTGAATAAGCTTGCGTGTCGTTCGTATACCAGGATGACTGAGTTCGTGGACGGCGTTGAATGCTTTTCTACGAAGTTCTTCTGGTATGTATGGACGAATGCGAGAAGTTGAACATTCGCAGTATATTTGCTTCTGAGATGTCGGCAGGCTGATTTTCTTTATTTGAAGATGTTGTTGTCTCATTAAATCTTGTATAGCGCTGTCCTTTTCTTGAGCTGCGGCGAGTTCGTCGTAGTCGAACGAAGTTGGGAATGAAATCGCATCGACTCGTGATAGTGCGTCGGCTACGATATTATCAGCTCCACTTATGTGTCGTATATCCGTCGTAAATTCGGAGATGAATATTATTTGTCGCGTGCGTCGGGCCACTTCATTGTTGCTATTTATTTTCGTGAAGGCGTATGTGAGAGGTTTGTGGTCCGTATATATTATGAGATGTCTTCCTTCGAATATTTTTCGGAAATGTTTGACGGCCATGTAGATTGCAGTGAGCTCTCGGTCGAATGCGCTGTACTTCGTTTGTGCGTCGGAAAATTTCTTCGAAAAATATCCAAGTGGCTGCCATCGGTTGTTTAAGTGTTGTTGTAGCACGGCTCCCGCGCACTTATCAGAAGCGTCGCACATGAGTGCGAGTGAGGCATAATGATGTGGGTGAGCGAGAATGGCGGCTTCTTGAATGCTTTGTTTGCATTTCATGAAAGCTTGATTTGCCTCTTCGGTCCACTGAATTTTCGTCTTATCTTTTTTCTTACAGTTGTGTAGATATGAGTTGAGCGGGGCTTATATGTCGGCGGCTTTGGGTATGTTTTCCCGGTAATAATTTAGCATACCGAGAAAACGTCGGAGTTCTTCAATATTAGATGGTTTTGTGTAATCGATAATAGCTTGAATCTTGTCTTCCGGCGGTTTGATACCTTCTTGAGAGACTGTGTAGCCCAAAAACTTGACTTGCGGCTGACCAAAAACACATTTAGACGGGTTTATGGTAATGCCGTATTCTTCGAATCGCTGTAGTACTTCACGTAGGTGTTGACGATGTTGATGCTCGTTATCGGAGGCTAAAATGACGTCATCGACAAACGGGAATGCGTAGTCGAGTCCTCGGAGTACTTCGTGAATGAATCTTTGGAATGTTTGGCCGGCGTTTCTCAGTCCGGGACACATTCGAGGAAATTCGAACAGTCCGAACGGTGTTGCGATTGCAGTTTTCTCTATGTCCTTTTCCGTGATAGGTAATTGTTGGTAAGCTCGGTTTAGGTCGATCGTTGAGAAAATGACCTTCGAAGACAGTTGATTGGTGAAGTCACGTAGTCTTGGGATCGGATAGCGGTCGGGTGTAGTGACTGAATTTAATCGACGATAGTCACCACATATTCGAAGATCACCATTTTTCTTCGATACTACGTGCAGCGGGCTCGCCCAAGGACTTTTGCTTGGCCGGCATAATCCTTGTTGCATCATGTTGATAAATTCGTTCTTCACGTCGTTGTATCTGTGCGGCGGTAGCGGTCTTGTTCGGCAATATATAGGCGGTCCAGTCGTTTCTATGACATGTTCTACGTTGTGCTTGTTATTAAGTTTCATGGCGGACAGACGAGTTGTACCGGGGTAGTCGGCCAGGATGTCGTGGTAAGACTGATGCTGGTCGATGCTTCTTATGGTAGGTATCTTCGTGCTGGTCACTGGAGCTGCCACAGTGAGGTTGGTGATATTATCTATTAGTCGACGGTTTTTTAAATCGACTATTAGATTGTGGAAATTGAGAAAATCTGCGCCAAGGATTGGTTTTGTGACATCTGCTACGACGAATTTCCACTTGTACGGTCTTCTCAAGTTTAGGTCGAGTTCGAGCGTCTTTTCTCCGTATGTTGCTATTGTTGTATTGTTGGCGGCGTATAACTTGAATGGGAGAGATTGAACTTTTGATCCTTTTTTTCTCGGTATGACGCTAATATTTGCGCCGGTATCAACCAAAAATTGAAGCCTTGTTCTCTTGTCAGTGATAAAAAGGCGGTAGGATTTGCTTGATACGTTAGGTTCCGCCGCTGCTAACGTTCTCCATAGTTTTCCGACGACTTGTTATCTTCTTTAAATGTGCACGGAGTTGTACATCTTCTTGCATTAATTCCGAAGCGGCGATGATAGTAACAGTACGGCGATGGAGTACCGCACCGTTCGCGCGAGCGAGACGGCAGGCGCTGTTGTTTATTGTTTCTATCGCGTGAGTGGAAGCGATAAGAACGGCTCGATCTGTACGGCGAGCGGCCTCTGTAGTAATGTTGCGACGACTTGAGTTCGGCGATTTCGTTTGTTAATTGTTTTATGATTTCTAGGAGTTCCGGATCTCGGCTTGTAGGTGAACACGATGATGACGTTGAGGCGACGGTGGAGATTTCTTGATTTTGTTCTAGCATTTTGTCGGCGAGAAGTGCTAATTCGTCGAGAGCAGCTGTCTTGCTGATAGTGTCACTTACTACGAGTACGGAGCGGACGTGTACGGGAAGATGATTCATCCACATTAGACGTAATGTTGAGTCAGGTACTTTGTCGCGAGCGAGATTGCGCATGCGACGAAGTAATTGAGTAGGCCTCTGGTCTCCAAGTTCCATTTCTTGTAGTAATTTTTGGAATTGACGTCCTTCGCTTTCTTCGTAGACTGATATGAGGCGTTCTTTCAGGATTTTGTACTGGTTCTGGGCTGGCGGACTGTAGAGAAGATCGGCGATCTGTTCGACATCTTGTTTGTCTAGCTGGGCGATTACCATCTGGGAAAGTTGGGCTTGACTCTTCTTCAGGTCGTGGGTTGCGGCTTCGAAGCTGATGAACCATAACCTGGGACGGTCACGCCAGAATGGTGGTACTCTAAGGCTTAGGGCGATGGAACCGAGCTCGTGGGTCTCTTGTGACTGCGGAGGCTGCGTCGGTGGGTTGACCTTCTCGTGGGCTTGGGCGGCTTCACTTCCCTCGGACATTGCTCTTCTTCTTGATTCCTATTTCTTGCTCGGGGTCACCAATGTAGTGATGTAGTGTACTACTTATTATAGTGGTGTATATTTAGAGGTAGACACGTATTGAAACACCAATGATCGGAATAGGAATGTTATATTTATTTACACTTTACAGGTCGGAGCTATATTTAGATTACAAGTAAAGGGACAAGGTGTAAGTGCGTGTGAGTGGGACGGGCGACACGGTAACATTGCGTCTCTGTCTGGCTGTAGGTCAAGGTCGTCGTAGTACAGCTAAGTAGTGCAGCTACAGACTGCAGGGTTATGTATACGGTATAACCGAGAAAATTGATTCCTAGGCAGTCGACAGACGTACGTCGTGTGGTCGGCTTATGTCAATTCAATGTTAGGTGATCGGTCGGATGAGTTTGACTTATAATTAATTCTGGTCAAAGTTCTAGCGAAAATAAAAACATGAATTGGCGTAGTATAGGGCCTTAAGAGCGGCCTGTCAGAAATATCAAAGCACGCTAGCCCCGCCTACACACCATTCATACATTCCAGAATCGTGCCCCCGGATATTGTTCTTTGCGCTGTAGCTAATAGTGAACAATATCGCTTACGCGTTATTACTAACGGTTCCCGCATTATAGCACGAAAGTAAAGGTCGCAAGTCCCAAAAATGTTATTTGATGATTATTTAAAAATTAAATACAATACTAATATTTCCCTTAGCTATTATTTTATAAAGTGTGTGATTGTAGTAGTGCAAGTTATTTAATGATAGTAACTCAATAAGTGTAACAAATATTTGTTGCAAAGCCCAGAAAGATTCATAATTTCGAAAAATATAACTATCGAGTCAAAATAAGTGAATCGTGTTTTCCGTTACCTAAATATCAGATAAATATACAATGATTAAATAAATCTCAATTTCATTTGAGTCAATCGTCTTCTGGGATCGTAATACTTATTAGAAAACACAGCAAAATTTTACAGCCCGCTCTTAACGCGACCAAATTACTTAGGTCCGCCATCTGCCTTGGAATCAACTTCTCTGATAGTACTAAAAATTACATTCCACTAGATGACGCCCGCAAATCCGTTGCGTCAAAAGTAGTTTATCGCGCGGGACCGAACATTAGATATTACCCGAAACAAAAACTGTCCTAAGTCCTTTAGGTAATAGCAGGCCTGTCCCACTCGCGTGTGTAGGTATCGAAATGTAAGTACCCCTTTAAAGGGGCAGATCACTAGGGACTCACAAGCGAGCGGTGAGTGGTGACGCACGCGCAAGATTTTTTCGTCGCATATATCTTTAACCGCTGTGACAGAATCGTTATTAATCTGATAAATATGAACAATTGAAAAAAGGTCAAAGAAATATTTCAATAAGGTAATTTAAGACTTTAAAATACAAAAAAAAAAGATAAAAAAATACAAAAACATAGCAAATAAACCAATTTGTTACAAACAAACCACATACTACACAGAAATAAACACAAGTTACTATGTTTAAGTTGTAAAAAATTCCAGACCAGCTCCTGCACTATAATCGAATATAAAACTATTATAAAATATAGGTTGGGTTACTAAAATTTGATTACTATAAAAAGTTTGCTATTAGTAGCTATAGTAATTAAAAGTAGATTATTTTATTTTCTAAAAGGTGACAATCTTGATTTCGTCAGAACCTACATGTGCGCTCTCTTTCTATCTTACGCGATAGAAAGAGAGCGCACATGTAGGTAAATATAATTGTAGGCACCTAGCACTGCGCGGTCGGAATTTGAACTTTATAGTATCGTAGCATGAGTCGTTATTTCTTTAAACGGGTTTCGCGAGTGGGAATTCTGTTGGTACTGCTAATATATATTCTGTGGTAATAGACAGACTGGACATACGTATTTTCGTATTTATGACATAAAACTAGATGGAGCCCGTAACTCCGTTGGGATAAAAAGTAGGTATTCCTTTCCCGAGACTCAAAGTATCTCCATACCTTTCAGCAAAATCGGTTCAGCGGTTTGGGCGTGAGGAGGTACCAGACAGACAGAGAGACATTATCGCATTTATAATATTTCTATCTAATTTTTCTATACAGTGTGTAACAAAAGTGAGTGATAATACTTTAGGGTGTGTACGTGTTCCTTGTAGAGCGTTCACTGTGAAAGTAGCAGCGCTGAAAGACGAATTTTTTTTTCACTTTTGTATGGGCAAGGGCCCGAGCGTCACGAGTTTCCCCATACAAAAAGGAAAAAAAAAATTAGTCTTTCAGCGCTGCTTCTTTCACAGTGAACTCTCTACAAGAAACACGTACACACCCTAAAGTATTATCACTTATTTTTGTTACACCCTGTATAAATAAAAACGAATTTTTACTTTTGTTAGTCTCGCTAAAACTCGAGAACGGCTGAACCAATTCTCAAATTTAAAAGTTGAAATTTAGAAGTCCTGGGAAGGTTTATATTAAGAGGGAAGTGATGCGAAGTTCACCGGAACATCTAGTTTATATTATTAGTAAGGGTAGTTACTCGTGTTTTAAAAAAATCATTGAGTTCAAAACTGCATCAAATCTTTATTTACCAACACATCGGTATGGCACCTTTCCTATTGCATTATAACAAATACGTTTCACAACCCACTTGGGCATTTGACAGTCAGCTGTCAGTCCTGATGATGAAACCGGTTCCAAGGTCGCTGTGGTCGTGACACCACGATGAGCTTTCTGGACCAAGGTTGCTGATAACCGGTAGGAGTGGTTCCGAGGTTGACAGGGCCTTATGGCAAAGGTGGGTAGAACTTCCGATTTAATGTTTGATCAAACTGTAGTTTGGGGTAGGATAGAAAAACAGGAAAACCAGGGTGAATAAATTATTGTGTTCAAGTGTCAAGTGAGTGTGTAAAAGGGAGTTACGTTGTTTAGAAAAATAGGTACCTACCTGTTTTGATTTTAAAGCTGCTGCCTGCTGGGCCTCAGCTTCCTCACGGTAATACTCGTTCGGACGTTCCGCGCGGCTTCGCCCGCGTAAATTGGGATTTAGGAATTTCATAGACAAATTGCGTACGTTACCCCAGCCAGATGTTGTCGATTTCTTAAACATTTTTCGTACTCCTAATTAAAGCACAGACTCCTATAAATGTGCCCAAATTTTTATAATTAGTGCGCTTGTAGTTTTCTTGAAAAACTCGAAAAATAGATCTGGCTGGGGTAATGTTTGTAAGCAAACATCATCATCATAACAAAAAAAACTTTTTTAAACGATTTTAAATAGCCTCGCTGGCGTTGTGCACTTTTCTGAAGAAGTTTTGGTCATTGTTACATAACTACTGACTGGATCTTGGTGAAAATTACGTCACTAATTTAAGGCAGATGTAGGCTTTAATATGCAATTTGAATTAGATCTTCAGACAGTATAATAAAAGTGCTAGGTCGTACTAAGTGTTTTTTATAAAACATCAAATAACTTCTAAACAGTGTGTTATTATTTATTTTTTATTACATCACTAATTTAAGTAAAGTCGCGTGAACTCGTGTGCCGAAAATTGTAGACTTCCATCCAGTAGTCTTCGAGATCTGACAAGTCGCCAAACATTACCCCAGCAGGATTTTGAATATCTTCACAATGGATTAAGCTACAAATAAAATTTTAGTGCCCAAATTAACGCTCTGCATCGCTTAAATTATTTGCATACTTTTTATTTCAAAATATGCCTTAGAAAAAAACTTCTGGCTGGGGTAATGTTTACAAACATTACCCCAGCCAGATCTGTTTTTCGAGTTTTTCAAGAAAACTACAAGCGCACAAATTATAAAAATTTGGGCACATTTATAGGAGCCTGCGCTTTAATTAGGAGTACGAAAAATGTTTAAGAAATCGACAACATCTGGCTGGGGTAACGTACGCGACAAATTAGCCCACAAAAAATAGCCTATGATCCTTCACGTGGTCTACTTTTTATCTGTGCCAAATATCAAAAAAATTGCTCCAGACTCCAGTAGTTCGTGAGATAAGCCGTTTCAAAGAAGTTTACCCGTTTTTTCCACATTTTCATCTGTTTCTTCGCCCCTATTAGTCTTAGACTTTGTTTGTTTGCTTGTTTGAACTCGCTAATCTCAGGAACTATTGGTCCGATTTGATTGGTCTTTCAGTGGTAGATAGCTCTTTCATCGAAAAAGGCTATAGGCTATATTTTATCACGCTAAGACTAATAGGAGCTAAGAAATAGAGGAAAATGTGGAAAAAATCGGGATTTTTTTTTGAAAGGGCTTATTATCTCACGAACTACTGGAGCAATTTTTATGTTATTTGGCATAGATAAGAAGTAGACCATGTGAAGGATCATAGGCTATTTTTTGTGGACTAATTTAGACAATAATTAATAATGTGGGCGAAGCCGCGCGGGACGACTAGTAATATAATATAGCCTATATAGCCTTCCTCGATAAATGAGCTTTCTACTATCACTGAAAGATTTTTTTCATATCGGACGAGTTCCTGAGATTAGCGCGTTCAAACAAACAAATAAACTCTTCAGCTTTATAATATTAGTATAGATTTTCCTGCGTTATAAAAGTATTAGGCACAAACCAGTAAATACTAGCATTAGGCATTATCTGAGGACTGAGAGTCGGTATTTTCGATGTGGTATTTTCAAAGTATATCCAATGCGAACAAATCTTACCTCATTACGTTAGAAAAGCAACCACTTTTTTAAAAGCAAACTTTTTTACGTGGGAGAGCCATGCTTCGGCACGAATGGGCCGGCTCGACCGGAGAAATGCCACGTTCTCACAGAAAACCGGCGTGAAACAGCGCTTGCGCTGTGCTACGCCGAGTGAGTGAGTTTACCGGAGGCCCAATCCCCTACCCTATTCCCTTCCTTTCCCTCCCCTATTCCCTTCTCTTCCCATCCCTACCCTCCCCTATTACCCTATTCCCTCTTAAAAGGCCGGCAACGCACCTGCAGCTCTTCTGATGCTGCGAGTGTCCATGGGCGACGGAAGTTGCTTTCCATCAGGTGACCCGTTTGCTCGTTTGCCCCCTTATTTCATAAAAAAAAAAACACGTATCCTACGATATCATACGTGGTCACCCATCCTACCGCGGTATTTCCCGACGTTGCTTAACATCCCAACTTGGCACAATGACCACCAACTTGGCACAATGACCATTCTATATAAGTCACCAGGATATACTTTCTATATTATCTAATTCCATCTCCATATACTTTTCGACCGCCACCACCGACGCAAACTTTTGCCAGTTTTGTACGGAAGCCCAGAGAGGATACCACGGTATGTATTATATTATTTTATCCGCACTAATATTATAAATGCGAAAGTATCTGTCTGTCTGTTTGTCTGTTACCTCTTCACGCTCAAACCGCTGAACTGATATTGCTGAAAGGTATGGAGATTCTTGGAGTTCCGGGGAGGAACATAGGATAATTTTTGTCTCTGAAAAATGTACGGTTCCCACTCCCCGCGCGATAAACGAATTTTGGCGCAACGGAGTTGCGGGCGTCAATAAGTAGCCAGTAAGGTTATAATTTTTTGCAGTTTTTTTATTTGTAATGTGAGATTTTATTACAAAATTTTTACATATTTTTTCAGGAGCAATGCTACTGCTACTGGTTCTGCTGTGTCCGTCTGAGAGTTATGGATTAGAAAACGTTACCGGCTATGATCCATCAGAGCTGTTATCGTAAGTATTATTTAACTGTAGGTTTATAATAAGTGTACTTAAGGCCATCCCCCGAGCAAACGACCTTGACCATACATTTGACGCGTTGCCGAGATCGTACAAAAATCCTATTTTTTTACTTATCTTAGTTCAAAATTGATCTAAAAAAAAAAATTAAAACGGGGAATATTATGTAGTTAATGAAATTGTCTATATATTGTCGTGTGTTTCAAATAAACGTAATTTGTAAATACTAGGGAGATGCTGAAAGTATGCTTCAATTTTAATAAATTGGTATTACTTTGGAAGCTAATATCATGAGTATAATAAACAAAAATAGAAAATTTAAAACGGGGAAAGGAATGTTGATATACTGAAGATGATTGCTGTATTTTTATTATAACTTTGTAGCTTTCAAATTATGAGTTTATAAGGCTCTAAATACGGTAAATTACGGAATCTCCGTAGGGGAAGGCCCTTAAGGATACGTTCGCACTTGAGACACGACAGTCGGAGTGCAAAATGTTTGTGTGTTTTTTGTATATCAACTTTTTCGCAAAATAGATTTAATTTTATCCAAGTAACTATTAAATTTTTATTGAATGAGCTTGTATATACAAAATATAAGTAACGACTACCTACATTCGTTTACACTTTACACTGTGCATGTGGGACCGTTATCAAAGTAAGCCATTTGCACACAGTATTAAACATTGCTGATATTAGAGTGCAGGCGCAGTTATCCCATACCATGAACCATCATAAAGCGAGCAGGTAACAGCTTATACACAACTAGATGTCGCCCGCAACGGAGTTGCGCCAAAATTCGTTTATCGCGCGGGAACCGTACATTTTTTCGGTATAAAAAGTATTCTTTGTCCTATCCTAGGACTCAAAGTATCCTCATACCAAATTTTAGCAAAACCGTTTCAGCGGTTTATGCATGAAGAGGTAACAGACAGACAGACACACTTTCACATTTATAATATTTTATATTATACTTATACAGAATGTGATAAAACACAGTGATAATAATTTCTTGATTCTTGGGATGTATAAGTCTCCCTTATACAGGATGTAACAAAACTAAGTGATAATACTTTAGGGTGTGTATGTGTTCCTTATAGAGAGTTCACTGTGAAAGTAGCAGCGCTGAAAGACTAAATTTTTTTTTCACTTTTGTATGGGGAAACTCATGACGCTGGGGCGCTTGCCCATACAAAAGTGAAAAAATTGATCTTTCAGCGCTGCTACTTTCACAGTGAACTCTCTACAAGGAACACGTACACACCCTAAAGTATTATCACTTAGTTTTGTTAGACCCTGTATAGATTTCACTGTGAAAGTCGCAGCGGTGAATAAAATATTTGACTTCTATGAGGATTGAGAAATGCTCAAACGTCATGAATTTGCTCATCCAAAAATTAAAAAGAAAGTAACTCTATCAGCGCTGCTACTTTCACATTGCACTCTATACAAGGGACACATACACAATCTAAAGCATTACCACTTAGTTTTGTCACTTAATTTAAATGTTGAAGACCCATGCTTTAAGCTTTTGCGCGACTGAGTCAGCTCGATATCAAATCCAACCTCACAGACCGACATCCCTCGATCCGCGATTCTTGGAAATCTATTGTTATCACGGTCGCATGCGACCGCTTGGGGCGTGAGAGGTTAAACACAACTCACAAGACAATTTCATAAGAGTTTTTTTTTTCAGGCAAATCTTCCACTCTGATACTGAACCACGTGGTGGTTACGGCCTGATCAACGAGAACTATCACCCTGGGGATATTAACCCTGTGGTATTTGATGGTTACCCGCACCCAGGGTTTGGGGATGGTCAAGGCATCAAGAAGAAGCGTAGACGGAGACCCAAGAAGACTATGCAGTATATTGGCGGATTTATCAATAATGAAGATAGTTTTTATAGTAGTGAGTACCTACTTAACAGTTAATGCTAAGTATTTCACGGCCACACTTTTGAAAGATTTGAAGATTACTCAATTCTTATTTAAGGTCTTGAATCTTGATAGAAATGTATGGAGCTTATGGTCCTTAAGCTCGTCTTTGTAAATATTGTACATATATAGTGTTTTAAATAAATAAATAAAAACCTCAATTAAATTGAAGTCAAGTACTTAAGGCCCGGTAGTCCCTAAAATTTGCAGGTCGATGTCTGTCAGTACGAATATCGACGTAAAGGACATTAAAATAACATTCATATCAGCGCGCCTTGTACAGTGGCGGTTACGACGCTCACCGCGTCCTTGATAGGGCGAAATAGGAGAAAAAAACCTTTTGTTTTTAGTATTACACAAATCAAATATATCATATAGTTTAGGTTATGTTATGACAAATGTACTACATTTTTTGTTTTCCTAGAAAGTGTGTAATTTAGCCATAAAATGAGTTAATTACGAAAAACAGCGTTAATAATAGTCATCTTTGAGATTTATTTCTATCGAGCAGAATAATTTTTCAAATTGTGTACTGATATATCTATTCGTATAGTAAATTTTCTTAATTTAAAAACGGTACTTTTTTCATACTTAAATAATGACATTTCCTTTAGAAAAAACATTATTTAAAAAACCCATTTTACGTAGTTGCAACAACCACTGCACCTTAATTATAAAATCTCTTAAAGTTTATACGTTACCTTTATACGTGGGAGAGTCATGCTTCGGCACGAATGGGCCGGCTCGACCGGAGAAATACCACGTTCTCACAGAAAACCGGCGTGAAACAGCGCTTGCGCTGTATTTCGCCGAGTGAGTGAGTTTACCGGAGACCCAATCCCCTACCCTATTCCCTTCCTTTCCCTCCCCTATTCCCTTCTCTTCCCATCCCTACCCTCCCCTATTACCCTATTCCCTCTTAAAAGGCCGGCAACGCACCTGCAGCTCTTCTGATGCTGCGAGTGTCCATGGGCGACGGAAGTTGCTTTCCATCAGGTGACCCGTTTGCTCGTTTGCCCCCTTATTTCATAAAAAAAAAGTGCAGCCGTGGTACCTACACTGTACCAACTGTACGCACAAATATTATCGTTTGGTCTGTCTGCCAACACACAGACCAAAAATCAATATTGTGTCGTTAGTAACAACTTCTTCACTCATAAGCCAACGCCCAGATTTAAATTTTTCAAATTTTAAGGAAGAACATAAGAAAATGTAACAAAAAAATTAATAATAAGTATCTACATCTAGGCTTTTAAACAGGACCTCCTAAAAGCAGTGCCGAATTTATAGTTTTTATGAGAGTAGGCCACTTTATTACCGCCGCCCCATGTTAGTAGTCTGTAGGACCTCTACGGACGCCGCCGCCCCTAGGCCGTGGCCTATAACGGCCTATTTTAAATCCGGGGCTGACTAAAAGTACCTACTAGTTCCTGTCACCACATTTGATCTACTCTTTCAGGGCCTGTCCCCCGTCCTTCTCTCGCGGCCCAAGCGCTGTCATCCGTCACGGAAGCCCTCACCTCCATAGCCAAGTATGACGACTACCAGTGCGTACCGCGCCTGCTGTGTGAGGCCAGCGGCGGGATGGGCAGTCTACCTTCGGTGCCTGGCCTGGAGTCACTGTTGACGTGAGTATATTGGATTAAATGATCAAAGATTCAAAGACTTTATTAGCATCCAAGTAGTATACATGATATGAACTCAGCACCTTGTGCAGGCGGTTGCTTTAATAATAAAAAATATTGTGGATTTAAATAATAATATAATATCTATGGACGCTTCACACCACGTCAGTCTGGCCCCGTGCTAAGTACCTGAATCCTGATGGACTTGTGTTACGGGTACCAGACAACGGAAATATATATTTTAATACTTTTATACTATGTAACATATATTTAAGATTTTTATTATATCATACACACATTTCGTACACATCCATGACCCAGGAACATTGAAAACTTTTTGTTCCGTCGGCGCGATTCGAACCCGCGACCCCCGGCTTGAGCTGCCACAAACTCTTAACCATTGAGCCACAGAGGTCGTCTTTGTTCGAGTCTTGGTTAGGGCACTGCCGTGCCGTGTAAACATGGGTAAAGCCAGGGTCTACAGCAGTGCTGCGGTCGTGTATCACGCGTTTCCCGTAGTCCCGGGAAAGACCACCTTCAGGAGCTGGAACACCGTTGGGGTTTTAGTGGGTAGTCCCGGGTGCGTCTTCCGTCCGCCCCGGGGAGTCCCACATACCTCGGTGGTCCTCCCCAGGCCCCGGGGATGCGTAAATGTATTCCCCCAACGAAAAAAAAGGGTCTACAGCAGTTCAAAAAGATGAATGGAAGATCAGCTTGCTTAGCACGGGGATTGAAATTTGTTTCCGATCTTCGTAAAAATATAACTATACTTTTTTTGATAAAATATCCTACGTTTAAGTAAATAGGGTCATAGATTCATTGTCAATGTTATTTTATTTTTAAGTGCATTTTGTGCACTGTTTTTATCACCCATTATTTAGCGTGGCGGAAAATTGATAATTCCACCCTCAATGAATCTACATCGCCAAAGTGCTAGACAAATTGTGTAACATTTTATAAATTTTTTATAAATTCGAGCTCGCAAAAAATAGGTCGTAAAAGTTGCTCGAAAAACTTACAGTAAAAATGATTTCTGTTGTCGATGAATCTACGACCTTATCTACTTTATAACAGTAACTATTTTCTAAGAAACTATAGTTATTTCTTGTCTTTATCTATTTCTTCTAGATCGACAATCCCCGTGCTAGGGCAGCATGGGGTATTTTCACAGTGGTGAGACTAAACGTCGCAGTAGGCTCATAAAAAAGTTGCTAAAACTGTGTGGCAAGATTGGAGCTGTTTTAGGCTGATTTCAGTCTCACGCTGATCACACGCTGACTATCAGCGCTGATGGATCGAGATACATGAAATTCTAGTCATAAGCATCCGTGCGAATAACGCCTAGCAGTATTATTTCATACAATAAGTCGGCGCCGACGTTCAACTTGACACCAATCAGCTTTACTGCTAAACTAGATGACGCCCGCAACTTTGTTGCGCCAAAATCCGTTTATCGCGCGGGAACCGTACATTTTTCGGGATAAAAAGAGTCCTATGCCCTTTCCCGGGACTCAAAGTATCTCCATACCCAGCAAAATCGGTTCAGCGGTTTGGGCGTGATTTAATCGTGAAGAGGTAACAGAGTCACACTTTCGCGTTTCTTATATTAGTAAGTATGGTTTAAGAGCGGCCAACCCGACCATCTTTCCATACAAACGCTCGTACGTGATTGTGGCGTTGTAAAGGATCTTCCTTTGAAACTTGTGAACTAATAGGTATCTTCTGCACTATATCTAGGTTTATAAAAAAACGCGATTTAAAATTTGGAGAAACAAATTCAGTATAAGCCTCCAAAAATCTGCTTTTTTGCACAAATTTTATCTGAATTTTAGGCGTTTATAATGTACTTACTAAATGTACCAGTAAAGGAAATATTTTTTCTCACCTCCGGGCGAAAAACGTCAACTTTCTTCCCGCTGCGCTTACCGATGTTGCCGTTTTCCGCCTCCGTCGATGAGAAAAATAGTATACGCACCATGGGCAGTAAATAAGAAAGCCTCAGATCACATGTTTGTTTTGTTGCATTACACGTGATCTGAGACAATATTTCTTATTTTCTTGCCCTAGGTGCGTAATGTACTATTTTATAAACCTTGCAAATGTAATGGAGATTCCAAATGTCAAACATTTCTTTTACAAACTTGTAAGGCCTACTAATAAACACGTATTTCTTGAAACAAGTTTCATGAAATTTCCACACACTATTTATCGTGAATACTACTTACTTATTACTAATTATTAATAAATTATATTAATTACTTATAATAATCAATAAATAATAATTACTAATTAATAATAATTACTATTAATCGATGAAACAAGAAGCTTTTCGATGACTCTCGCGTTAACTATAGTGGTACTGGGAAGGGGCCTCTTAAAATGGTAGAATCGCTTCTTATCAGTACTTTCTCCACAATTCCAGGCTATTATCAGCGTACACCGGCATGACAACTAACCCTCTGTTCGTGTTCGGTCGAGCGGTGTACCTGGGCGTGTCGTCCCGCGGTAACCCCGCATCTTGCCGCTACGCGTACCCGCAGTGCCCCACTGATGCAGAGAAGCTAGTGCACTATCTGAACAACCATAATGGAGGGTTCTTCAGGTTAGTTGGAACTTAGGCCATCAATGATATTCTATGTTACTAACGTAACTAGAGTGGCAGTTTACGGCAGCAACGCCACTTCGAAGATGCCTGCAGGCATATCTGAATTACATAATGACATAATGCCATAATGACTTGACATCGTCTTTTGAACTATCAAGTGGTTACGCATTTCTGAGAATCGTTTGTAAGACGTTGCTACTCTAGTATTTTAGAAACTCATTGCCGGCCATAGACGGACCACATCTTGCAGTCGAAACCGACTGCAGTTTTCATACTAAATTCATATCCGCCATACACGGACCGCTCGAGCGGTTCTTGAGCGGTCGGTGCAAATTTCAACGCGACCGCTGCGACTCTAGTCGGTCCCGACTCCCGACTGCGACTTGCGATCCGTCTATGGCCAGTCTGATTTAACCTTACTAGCGGGGCTAAAATGGTCGTTTTTTAAAAAACGCAAAATTGACACTCTGTTTGCAATTCAGATGTCTAAATTCGTACTAATTTGACATTCGTGAGTTTGACAGTTTTGACAATTCATTTTGTGAATTGATTGAGAGGAATTGCTAAATGTTACCATTTTAGCCCCGCAGTACTTTTTGTTTTTATTTTTTTGTGATATTGTGAAGATCTTTATATATCTATAGGCGTAATACTATTATGGGATGTAACAAAACAAATTGAATTGAAACTTAAATAAAACACAGAGTTGCAGAAATAATAGTTTAAAACAGCTTCCGTTAATAAAGTGTTATGACTGTCTACGTGAGGAAGAACACTATTAAATTAATACAATTATTATTTAATAAGTAATTGCTCTACATACCACTGACACAATTAAAGTATAAAATTAGAAATAAGTTTTATATGCGACAGTTTATAAATAAGCGACAGTTCATATTGTTTGTAAAAGCGATTCAAACACTTAACATTACGCTTTATTTACTACGCAATAACATAAAATACTTTTCGTTATTAGATGGTTATTAGAGTATCAGTTACAAAATTAAGTGAAAATATAAAATTACTTACAAATCGCTATCTCTATTGCTGAAAACTGCACACAAATCTTTTGCAGGAGAATAGTAATAGACAAGCCAGTCACTCAATTTTATATTGTGTAAAAAAGATCTCGTTCATGTACCCTGTACCCTTTATTTATTTGAAATGTCTCATTGGAGTCTTTTACTGTTCACAGATTCTTCAATTCTCCACAACAGCAGCAAAACTTGGAGCAGTTCTATCAGAATTACCAACAGCCTCAACCTAACCAAAATCCCTACTCTCAAAATGCCGGACAGTATGGGTTCTACAAACCCAATCTGTATGAAAGCCAACAGCAATATGGATCAGCTTACAAATACAACAGATACAAAACCAGTAAAATACAAAAACGCATCCAAAATAAACCAAATTCTAATTCAGTAGATGAAGGGGACGATGCAAAATGGACTTTTCCAGATGGGAATGCAGATTTTGATGATGGATTCTATGTAGAAGAAGATATAAATAATTTTCAATTCCCAGAAAGTAACAAAAACAATAGAAAAACGCGTGGTTTTGCGTTTCCAACAAATTTTGTAGAAAATCCGACTTATAATGAACCTACGAATGATAAATTTGTATTTTCCAATCAAAACCAAGTATATGATGATAAAAGAAAATATCAAGAATATAATAATTATGTGAGAGAACAGAATCACAAAGATGTTGCGAACAATTATAACAGCTATTATAATAAGCTTCCAGCTAATAGTCAAAATCAAGCATATGATGACAAAAGAAAATATCAAGATTATAATAAATATGTGAGAGAACAGAATCACGAAGATTTTGCGAACAATTATAATAACTATTATAATAAGCTTGCAGCTAATAATTATTATAATAATGAAGAAAATGTACAGACAGTTTATGTTGTGAGAGGTAACGGAGATCCGAATCGTCCAGAAATTATCAAGTTGAAGCCAGGACAGTCTGTCAGCGATTTCTGATCAAAAAATGAAATTGACCTACCAATATTAGATAGGTATTTTTACGTATTATAATTTATATGGTTGTAGAAGAAGTATTCTTTAAACCTTTTTGTTGATGATTATTTAGAATGTAAATAATAATTTTATGCCACATTGTCTAATTTGCTGTGTACCTACTGTTTAGTTTTATCTGTTTATAGATGTAGTCTTACTAAGTTTTGTTTTTGTTCGTTATTGTATTCCTGACATATAAATTTTAATCCCTATTCCCTACTTAATCTATCCATCCTTTTGATTCGTGTTTATTAAAAAAGTGACATATCAGTAAAGTCGAGTTTTTTTCTGTTTTATAAAATACCGTTTTATCTACTTTATAAAAACATTTACTGTTCGCTCACCATAAGGAAGGTTTCGCAAGGATTTCAAAACATTCTGGTTTTACTCAAATAGGTATATCCTAGATAGGCGGACTCATGATGATGAATTCTTTGAGAGCTTGTACGTAATTGGAGGCTGCGTGGAATAGTTAGTGGTATGAATGCAAATCTTAAACAGAATGGTCACTGATGTCTAATAAAATATAGATGCACGTTTTTTTTTTGTTGTTCCTCATTTATAAAGTATATAGTATAATAATTATATTTATTTTGAAAAATCTCAGTCATGGGCGTACCCAGGTAGGGGCGATGGAGGGGCAGCTGCCCCCCCCCCCCAGAAGATAAAATAAACGTCAATTTTCCTGGCAAGTGGGAATTAAAAACGTGTTATCTACTTACTCTGCGCAAAATGAAGTGTTGGAAACAAAATATCTTTTCAGTCAGATTAATAAAAGTCAATTTTCATGATTTTTTGTCGAAACAGGTATGCTGCCCTCCCCCTATCTGAAATCCTGGGTACGCCCTTGATCTCAGTTTATATTTAATGAAAGGTCCCCTCTTAAATGATGACGACGAGGTTTTACCAAAACTGATCTTGTGTCAAAGCCCTGAATATTTTGTGTGACTTCTGAAATTTATCCCACTATAGTGGCTATTTGGCCAGTGCTAGTATACTGGAGAGCGTCCGTGGCCTAATGGGTAGACCTTTGGTTCGCACTCCTAGAGGGTGCAGGTTCGATTCCGGGAGGAGGCGTGTACCAATGAGACATTTTCTGATCACAAGTACATAATACGGACGCTCGTACGGTGAAGGAAAACATCGTGAGGAAACCCGCACATAGTTGGTCCCAGACGTATTGACTAGTTCTTCCCTCTGGAAGTCTGGACTAGGCCGACTATGTTGCGAGAATGCCGTATGTGCTTGGGCAACCATACGGAGATTTAAATCTTGTCCCAGGCACTACAGTATTTGAGGAGTGGTTACTTCACTCTGAAAATACTGTATAAATTGTCCACAACGGATGCAAAAGGCCTAGTATACTGGAGACACTTGTCTTATGACGTTGATTCGTACCAAATTATACCCGAGCACTGACGAGTGACGTATATGAGTTATGACTTTGTATGGATGTTATTCAAATACGTCTTGAGCACTGCCCAGTATACTTACTGGGTTTTATTTCGGAACCTAGATGGTTATAGTCACGTTATAATTTTATAGCCCTGCTGGGAATGAGAGAGTTTGTGATTGAGGGAGTCTTTGTGTTATTTTGTTGAGTCTTTGAGTTCGGATACTACAAATATTTTTGAGTGTGTCAGAAAAAGATGAAAGCCTTGAGATATTATGACTGAATGATACTGTTAGGCTGCGTTTCCACCAGAGATGTGTTGCGACTTGCGAAGAATGTGTTTTTAAGATCCAATAGAATCGCTGCTCTGAGCGAGGTCACGTCAATGAAGCGATTCTATTGGTTCTTAAAAACACATTCCTCGTAACACGTCTCTGGTGGAAACGCAGCCACAGAATATATAATAGTACAACGCAGCCTTATACGAGTGCGAGTCTTATAAGAGAGCTCTTAAGAGCCTTTAAGAGGAAACATATTAACATGATAATTGATTGATCTATGATAATATATCAAGACGGACCTCCAGTAAACAAGGGTTATATAACAAAACGCGCGTCGAATCCCAACCAGTCGATGCATTGTAACCACTTACCGCCTTATAGATATGCAAATGCCAGAACAAAGTCACTCTGTGCACTCTTCCGAGTGAAAAACAATATGCAAAAACATCCTTGTCATGTATGAGTAGTGAAGAAAGGTTTTATTGAAATAATATGTATTATGTTATGACTTATGAGATATGACTTATAAGATGTTGCGCAGAAGTATAAAGAGCAGGAATCGTATTTTTTCCGCTCAACTTATCTTTATATGGACCATAACCCACAAAAAAAAAACGTATCTATTGAGTTATGACTTATGAGTGCAGTTGTGTTATTTAGATGAAATTTAAGAAAATGTCTGGCTCCTATTTTATACAAACTTGATAGAATTGAACTTATCTTTAGCATTTGCTTCTCGCTCGACTCGTCTTTGCGGGAATCCCTACTATGTGCCCCCAAAAATTCCACAGCTAAAACTTTAGTAATAATATGTTAGTATTATAAATGCGAAAGTGTGTCTGTCTGTCTGTCACCTCGTCACACTTAAACGGCTAAACCAATTCACATGATATTTGGAATGCGATACTTTGAGAGACGGGAATGGACATAGGATAGTTTTTGTTGGGATAAAATGTACGGTTTATCAGTTGCGGGCGTCATCAAGTATTCTATGAAAGCACTGCTGCTAGTTTAAATAAAAACATGCTTATCGCTTCAAAGTAATATGTGTCAGTTATTTACAGTGCACCTGAGGCTGACTCAGACCCCATATCGAGTAACTGGTACGGTGGTCATGGACACCATTGTTGATAACTAATATAAAGGTGAATAGAAGGCCAATAGTGTGTTGCTTCTCAATAAATTTTGGATAATGTATTATATGTTAGAAAGAATCTTAGTAAATTTACAACCAAAAGTGACAGTCACGGAAGAAACACTAGAAATAAGTACAAACTAGAAATACCGGTGATCAGACTTAGTAAAGTTAGTAAATCTTTTAAGGTCAAAGTATACGCCTTTACAATAAAATCCCAGAAAACGTTCAAAATCTTTCAATTAATAAATTTAAATAAGTAGTCAAAGAACGTTTGTGTGCCAAAGTTTTATAAACGATGGCACATCTTGATTCTTGGGAGTAGGATGGCTGATTGCAAGGCTGCTTCTACATTATTTTATTATGTACTAGACGTTCCGCGCGGCTTCGCCCGTGTAAATTAGATATTTCACAGACAAATCAGTCTTCAAAAAATAGCCTATGATCCTTCACGTGGACTTCTTATCTGACCCAAATAACAGAAAAATTGCTCTAGTAGTTCGTGAGATAAGCCCTTTCAAATAATTTCCCCCTTTTTTCCACATTTTCCTCTATTTCTTCGCTCCTATTGGTCTTAGCGTGATAAAGTATAGCCTATAGCCTTCCTCAATAAATGGGCTATCTAACACTGAAAGAATTTTTCAAATCGGACCAGTAGTTCCTGAGAATAGCGCGTTCAAATAAGCCCTTTCAAATAATTTCCCCCCGTTTTTTCCACATTTTCATCTATTTCTTCGCTCCTATTAGTCTTAGCGTGATAAAATATAGCCTATAGCCTTCCTCGATAAATGGGCTATCTAACACTAAAAGAATTTTTCAAATCGGACCAGTAGTTCCTGAGATTAGCGCGTTCAAACAAACAAACAAACAAACAAACAAACTAACAAACTCTTCCGCTTTATAATATTAGTATAGATGTATGTTGACATTGTATAATTTTAAGTTACAGCATTGTAAACTTTATTTTAAAAGATTAATTTTTTTCTCACTTTTTTTGGTAAATAAAGTGGACCCCGTGCGAGTTTCTTACGCCGGTTCTTCTCGCCGGGTTAGTTCCCGAACCGGTGGTAGGCTGTAGACTTTCAGAAAATATTTGCAAAAATTTATTCTAAATAAGATTTTTCGTAGTATATGTCAAGACACCCCCCCCCCCCCCCCCCCCTCCCCCCTTCAATTATTGTTCACGTGGTATTGACAAGAATAATTTTTAATCATTTTGTAAGTAGAAAGAGTAGATAGCAAATGAAAATAATTTGACTCATATTTTTGTTTATTAAGTTATTTATTACGAAAGACTCTTTGCATCTTTATAATAATTACTAGCTGTCCCGGCAAACGTCGTTTTGCCATTTAAAGTATTTCTACTTCATCAGTTGATACAAAATCTTACCCCCTCTTTTGTCCCCTAAGAGGGGTGGGGGGAAAAAATTATACACCAGATGTTAAGTTGGAAAACACAGTTAATAATATGAAGTCCATTAAAGAAAGAAAAAAGTTTGATACAAAATCTGACCCCCTCTTTGGTCCCTTTAGAGGGAAGGGTGGGGGGGGGGGGGGGGGGTTTATACACCAGATGTTAAGTTGGAAGAAGACAAATATATCTGCGAAAATCGCATTCAAATCGGATCAGTAGTTTTCGTGTGATAGTGGAACAAACATACAGACAGACAGACAGACAGACAAAAAAACTAACCACATTTTTGGCTTCTACAGCGAATAACGATGTAGTAACACCCCCCGCTTATTATTTTTTGAATATCTTTAATGTACAGGAATTTTCATTTCTACAGTTTTATTATATGTATAGATTACTACTAAATTAAATATGGGAATAAAAATAACGATCACCAAAAATACTTTGAAACCCAATAGTTTGCCAAAAAGAAATACTTGACACCAATATTTATAATAATCTGGGGACACGGTAGTGTCCCCGCCGAGACGAGCCAAGCGAAACGCAAGGGCTACCTACCTTTTCTCGAAGTGTTTCGCTGTTTTTTGAACCTTCATAGAATTGGTTTCCGTTGTAGCAGATAGTTCATATTTTCAGGATATGATGTCATCAATAGACTTATTAAGCATACAAAGTCTCAATTGAACAACTCTAATACTTTAGATTTTATAGATATCTAAAATACGCCGATTTCGTCACTGACACACTGATGGTCATCAAAATGTTTGGCTACTTCCTGAAGTGCTAGAAAGCCGAAATTTGGTATGTAATCTAAGTTTAGTAAGTATACAAACAGCAAAAAAATTCATAAACTTGTAATTTTCGCCCCCCATCCCCTAAAATAGGGGGGAGGTGGAAGACGCCCTCATAGAGTTGGTTTCCAATATAGCAGATAGTTCATATTCTCAGGATATGATGTCAATAATAGATTTATTAAACATACAAAGTCTCAATTGAATAGGTCTAATACTTTAGATTTTATTGATATCTAAATTACTTACGCCGAAAGGTTACGCCGTAAAATAAGTTTAGTAGGGGTAATGGAAGTTTAAATATGAGACTTTCACCAATCTTATGAATTAGGACATAAAAGTTTACACGGGATAGACATTAACTAAAAACCTCTTAATTAAAAATATAAAAAAAAAAAAAACTAAAAAAGACTGCCTAGCAAGTATCAACTTACAAAAAGGACTGAAATCCCACCAAAAACATTTCATGTAAAATGTTACCTCGATGACCACAAAAGGCTTGCCCTGTGAAAAAGACATCAGATCTAATGTGGAGCCAAGCTTCTGAATATACACGGCCTAACTCTATCGACCCTAACTCCAACAAATTCTACATATCAGTAAGTATGTATGGCTTGGCTGTTTCGTTACTTATTTTAGATTAGAAACTAAATATTCGTCTCACCTCCACGACGGTAGCGTGGTAGGCCAGTCCAGACCCCAGTGCTATCTTTGTAGAGTGAAAATCCCACATTTTCCTAATTTGAATTTGGAATTGTCTTCTTTAAAATTAAAACTTTTAAGTGGTACCACAACCAGCCAATGATACAAGACGTACAAATGGTATAGCCAAAGATATTTTATTACAAGTTCATACATAGTTATTATGCAATTTTCTCCAACTTATTAAATATTTTAACAATTTTCAATTTAAAAATACTTAAGTTTAATTACTTAAACCTTAACTTAAGGGCCAGTCCACAACCTAGTGTTATCTTTGTAGAGTGAAAGCTGAAGGACAATGCGCGGCAGTATTTCGACGACGCCTGTGCCGCGAGCACGCATTGTGCGATACAAAAAAAAACGCGCGAACAGTGAAAACGAACATTCCTTTTTCAAATATTATACAATATTCGGAAGTTAGTGACCGTTTAAAATTGTGATGGCAAGTATTACCTTGACTAATTTGTTAATAACTGGTTAGGCTGGTTGAAACGTTTTTCTAAATGCCGTTTTTAAGACAATAAAGTTTATCTGATAAGTTTTTTTTATCAATAACAGTCTTGTGTTTACTAATTGGCCTCAGAAGATAGCGGTTTTTCGGTCTACTAACACCTTATGTTTTCTAATTAAGAAAAAATAATTAAAAATAACGATGTGTTAATTTATATTTCTAGGTAAATTGAGTGATTAATTAAAAAAAAATTTGCCTAAATTTGTGTTTTAAGTAGTAAAGTTTTTTGCATATTAATAAATAAAAAATATCGAAAATATTTAGGAATACTTACTAAAGAATAAAGAAAAGTCAAAAAGGTTTCCTTTTTTAAATTGGAAAAATATATTTTTAGAAAAGAAAAAATTCCACAAGCAAAACCAAAATTATACCCTAATTTTTTGTAGACTTTCTGAGCTTTGAGGGTAAATTGACATAAAAAATTTTAAATTGCTATTTTATGTTTATTTTAATTACCTACTTATTTACGTTCGAAGATTAAATCAACGGAGTTTACATTAGACAACATGTAAACGTTCTTGAGTTTCGTTGTAGGCGGAGCTCGGAGGTTCTATCAAGTCTTTATTTTTTTTAAATGGGTCAAGCGTGTATTTTTGCCATTATATCAACTTTCTTTCTTATCAGTCCTTGCACAGATTTAAGTGGCTAGATGTTATCTTATCAGCTGATTGCTGTGTTTAATGTTTATATTGTGATAACATAATAACTATCGATTTAGTATGATATAATATTTAGGTAATATTTGCATGTGAAACTAGGTATTTTGGTTAATCAAAGTAAGCTTTTGAATTAGACCAAAATATTTTTAGACGTTGTTATTGCAAAATTCATTTGAAAAAATCGATCATGGAAAATAGAAATAAAAATATTTATTATAAAATTAAGCTTAGTCTTTTATGTCCTTGAAATACTTGTTTCTAGCGAGTACCAGACACCCAAAGACAAATAGATAAAAAATCCTTTTTTTTTACTCCGATTCCCAACTGCCAACATGGGATCTAAAAATGTCGCAACGCACAGACCAGATGGGGTCTAAATTTTAATATGGTTTTCATCTTTTTGTCAATTAAAAATAAGTTAATAAAAGTATATCCTCAATTTAATTACTTTCAAGAAAATAAGAATACTTTAACAACTTACAATAATATTCTTCTTTCAAAAAAAGGTTTGTAATATTTTTTTATGTTGAAGCATTTTAAAACATTAAACGCATTAAAATATTTTAGTCTATGTCCTAAACAGAATACACAAAACTTTTTCGTGCCCGCAATAAAAATACAAATAACAGATCAATTCGGTAGAGTTTAAATTAGCTTTATTTTACAAAAAAAAAAAAAAAAAAAATTAAAACCAAGTGAAACCAGTTTTTTGGAAAAACATGAGAATTCTTTTTTTAAATCAACCTCTCTTCTTTTTTTTTAATAATAGCTCCTTAATGAATTGCCAATGTCAGAGGGTAAGTGTACCTCGTTCTAACTTTAAACGATCAAAGTTGATTAATTTCATATAGTTGTATAACATACGCGTGCGCATGACCCTGCCCGCTTGTGTGTGTGTGTATGTCTGTTTTTGAACCACCGTGAGTCACGCAGCAGCTGGCGCCGAGGTTGGAGCAAGGATTAAGTCTTATCCTTATATGATTTTAAATACTTATGTGCTTTGGCTAAGTTTATATTTTATAAGCCTTTTGCCTTTAGAACTACGTCTTTTGCTAAAAGGCTGGCACTCCCGTGGGCTTAATTTTTATATTATATTGCTACTCCAATATCGATCTGTGAAATACCACGGGCTCACAGAAAACCGGCGTGAAACAGCGCTTGCGCTGTCTTTCGCCGAGTGAGTGAGTTAACCGGAGGCCCAATCCCCTACCCTGTTCCCTTCCCTACCCTCCCCTATTTCCTTCCCTACCCTCCCCTATTCCCTTCCCTACCCTCCCCTACCCTATTACCCTATTCTCTCTTAAAAGGCCGGCAACGCACCTGCAGCTCTTCTGATGCTGCGAGTGTCCATGGGCGACGGAAGTTGCTTTCCATCAGGTGACCCGTTTGCCCCCTTATTTCATTAAAAAAAAAAAATAATATTATATTCTGACCGATACGCAAAATTTCATCAAAAATCAAAATCGGTCTAGCCGTTTCGGAGAACAGCTGCAGTACTGCTGACTTACAGAACTACGTCTGTTGACGGCTTATGAATGTTGCCAATATAGGGTTATTCACTATCCAGCATGGACGTCGCCGTGGTACTCTACTTTTTGCACACATATTTAAAAACGTCAAAATTACATCAATATCGATAACAGTCGAGTAGTGAAACAAACAACACCTTTAAAAACAATTAAAAACCATATCAGATGTATTTTTTTTGTACCAATATTGTAAAGGTAGAGGCATAACATCAGCTATTGCACTGACTTACATAATATTATAATAATGACAAATAAAAAAAATGAAAAATATGAAATAAAAAAAAACAGAAGTTGACTATAACCGCGTATTGGACTTTAGTCGTTTAAAAATAGCGAACCAACGAGGAAGTTAAATGTTATAAAAACGTCAGAATAACTCCGCGGTTAATAACAAATCTTGTGGTATTATCATTAAAAATGTATAAACTTTAATATTTTTGCTGCTCACTTGTTCATTATAATAATACCTACTAGAATAACATGCCCGTTGCCCGCAACGGAGTTGCGCCGAAATTCGCTTATCACATTCACGCGGTAACCGTAGATTTTTCTTTTACTTTAAGAGCGCGCTGTGAAAACGCTAGCCCCGCCTACACACAACGCTATCCTCCAATCGTGATACAATGATTCCATGAATCGTGCTCCCGGGCAATGTACTTTAGGCTGCAGCTAATAGTGAACAATACCGCGTAACAACGGTTCCCGCATTATAGCACGAAAGTAAAGGTCGTAAGTCCCAAAACTGTTTTTTGATGATTACTTAAAAACTAAATACAATACTAATATTTCCTTTAGCTATTATTTTATAAAGTGTGTGATCGTAGTAGTGCAAGTTATTTAATGATAGTAACTCAATAAGTGTAACAGATATTTGTTGAAATATCAGATAAATATACAATGATTAAATAAATCTCAATTTCATTAGATCAATCCTCAATCGTCTTCCGGGATCGTAATACTTATTAGAAAACACAGCAAAATTCCACAGCCCGCTCTTAGCGGTGAATTCAGTGAACTCTATAACATAAGGGACGCTTATACCCTAAATTTTAGGGTTTTAGGTTTAGGACCTAAATTATTATCACTCTCTTTTGTTACTGTACGGACATTATAGTTATACAAAATTTGTCCTTGTATGCTTAGCGATATTAAACCTATCAGGCAAGGACAATACATTGACTAACTATAACGTTAACGCTCCCCCTCAAACACCGGTTTCGGTGACGGTGGCCAGTTTCATTGAAACCGGCCAGGTACGCAGGAGTAATTTTATAGTGCCCAAGTGTGTGCGCAGTACACAAAAGCACTCGCTCTATTACTTTAACCTCATCTCATAACTAACGTGACCATTATTTTTTTCTGTCAGAGCGGGACATCTACGGAATCCTCCCCCAATCAATTTTAATTTTATTTTATTGCTAATTATTATGAAAGTATCTAAGAGGTAAATTATATAATTGAGTATTTTGTAATAATTAAAGTGCTTACCTGTTATGTATATCTACCATTATTGATATCGAGCAAAATATGGCAGAATAATAATATTATGTTTGTTGTATGGGAGTGCGTTACATCCAGGCATTGCACAGGCATTTCAAACATAAAAGTACTTTTAAATTGTCGTTTGGTCTGTTTGCAAAAGCGGGACAATTTCGGCCTCGCGGGGGACAACGGGACAGACCGCCTGAAAGCAGGACTGTCCTGCCCAAAGCAGGACGTATGGTCACGTTACTCATAACCCAGTGTGACGGATGACCGACACGACTGGCGAGAGATCAGGCGCAGGCCTTTTACATGCCCATCCGACGCATGGATCATCTTACTTGTCAGACAATCCGGTGATCAGCCTGCATTGTCCTAACCAACTTGGAAGTAACATGTATCCAACGCGGGAATCGAACCCACGACTCTTGACTCGGAGTCAAGAGCCACGCTCTAAGTTCTAACCATTGGACCACGGAGGCGTTTTAGTTTTAGATCTCTTTATTAGTAAGAGTATAGATTATTAGATATCCAACTTGCTCTTATCAACAAATACTCGAGATACTTCCAATGAAAACGAAAACTAACATCCGTTTCTTATAAATATAATTAACTAGTTCATTTAACTGGACAGTTAACTTCTGGCGAACCTTTCTTAGCTTTCATTATGAATATTTACGAGACAAAGTTTGGTGAAAACATATTAATGGAAATTGAATATATAATTTGATTTAAAACTTAAGTGGTTTAACGTGGTTTTAAATCAGTAAGGGTGAAGCCAAACGAGCGTAATTTGTGAGTTGTGAGTCGCAGAATTTCTGCCGCGTAAATATCTTTTCATACAAATCATGACTCACAAAATTACGCTCGTGTGAATCAAACAGGACTTTTGTATGAAACTGAATGCAGCAGAATTCTGCCGAACCGAAATTCTGCGACTCACAACTTACAAATTACGCTCGTTTGGCGTCGCCCTAAGAAGTTTAGTTGTTGCAGAATCTGAGTTTGCTAGTGTTTTCTATGTCCTTTCCCGTCTCTTAAAGTATATACCAAATTTTATCATAATCAGTTTAAGTGTAAGCAGGTAACAGGTAAACAAACACTTTAATATCATTTTAATAATGTTTTAAGTAAGAATAATTATAATTATAATAGTAGCACCTCCATCGATCGATACCCACCGCAGACACAATATATTTTCAATTGTTATGCGGTAGCCGACTGCCGCTTGGGGATTGATGGGTTTTAAAGTTAAACTTACTCAAAGACATTTAGGGCCTGTTTCACCACTTTCTGATAATATAGTTAATAAGTACCGGATAGTCTTTCCACAACATAACTTGACAGATAAATTATGGAGAATCTGTCAAATAAGTTGTGGAAAGCCTAGCCGCCACATTATCAGGAAGTGGTGAAACAGGCCCTTATTAGTTATTAATGATGATTAAACTACAATTAAATGAGGACTTTGACAGATAATGCACGGGGCTTTTATCAAAATCTTCATTTAATGACAGCTACATAATTATTATCTGTCACTAAGTGCGGTACAGTTAGAATACAAGGTCAGTTAAAAATCGATATCCAGATATTTAAACTCCAGTTAAACCAACAGTTAAGTTCTGAGTGGAATATTTTCGTTTGATCTATTCGTGTCACACTGAAAATATAAATGTGTCGCAAAACAGTTCGTTTCCGGATGCTGATGGAAATAACTCCCAAACTTTACTATAGTTTAAATCTCATTCAGGATTTTACTCTGTTTCTTAACTATTACCTATAATACTGGGTGTAATAAACCAACTACCAAGTGATAATACTTTAGAGCAGCCTTTCCCTTGTGGGCTCTGAAGGTCTAAAGGGGGGAGGTGTGGAACAGAAAAAAAAAATGGGAGTGTTGTGTAGAGGCTTCGGAGGTGACTTATAATTTCATTTCATCTGGATGCACTTTAAATTGAAACAATGGGGGACTCTAAAACATGATCTGTTCTCAAAGTGGACAGTAGACAAAATAAGTTTGGGAACCCCTGGTTTAGAGTGTGTATGTCTCATAAATAGAGTTCACTGTTAAAGTAGCAGCGCTGAAAGTTGTAAGTAATTTTATATAAGTACTTCCAAACTATACTAAAATTATAATTGCGAAATTGTGTCTCTGTGTCTGTCTGTCTGTCTGTTAGCTCTTTTCGCCTGAACCGCTGAACCGATTTTTCTAAAATTTGACATGGAGATACTTTGAGACCCGGTAAAGGACATAGGATACTTTTTACCCCAGAAAAATGTACGGTTTCCGCGCGTAAAACCAATTGTGGCGCAACGGATTTGTGGGTGTTAATATATTATTATCTTATTAAATGTCTACACTCTACAGGGTACATACAACAAGACAAAGTGATATTACTTTAGGGTGTGTAATATGTATGTGTCCCTTAAAATTAAAGAGTTCACTGTGAAAGTAGCAGCGCTAAAAGAGTTATAAGTAAATATAAGTAATTTGGTACTTATACTTTATTCGATATTGTATTCTTCGTCATATAAAACTATAAAATTGAGAAAATAATTTATGTTAATTACTTACCTGTTAGGAATAACGTTAAAATAATTTTATTCGTATATTTACACTAACATCACAAAATTTACGTTTATTTATTTCTCTTACATTAAAGTTAACCATTAAAATTTACATTTGAATAAATTAATTTTAATTTCGAAGAGTAATTTTGTTCAGAAACAATATTTTAATGACTTTTAAGTTGTTTCTGTAAGGTCTTAACTCTTAAGCAAAAGAGTATTATAATTTATAAATAAGAAAAAGCTTTGTAAGCCAAAAAAATATTTTTAATCATAATAATTATGTATGCGCATAACTTCCTAACTTAACATTAAATTCAATGATTTGTCACCGACCGATCACCGATTTGACTGTATCGATTTTGATAGAACTTTGCGCATACATAGAATAGACCACAGGGACTTCTGATCGTGAAAAAATGCACGGTTCCCTTAGTATATACTGTAGAGGGAAGTGGCTACTTTAAAAATAAAAAATGATACCGATCCTTACTACAGCTGACTATCCCAATAAGAACGCTTTGTCAAAGAACGCTTTGTATGGTCCCAACTCCCAATGAATGGTCTATTACCACCCTAAGACTAAGAACCTATTAAACAACGATTTTACACCCTACACACCAGAACATAAAGTTAAAATTCCAATAACAAATATATATGCAATTGTATTCAAGTGTTAATTAATTTGGACCTTAATGCGATGGATTAAAGGTGATATTCGTGTGCACGGTTGTTTATGTGTGTATGTGTCAGCGGATGTTTCGACCCACACGTGGTTTGACTTTTGATTGGTTTTTTATAGTTAGAGCACGCGACATTAAACACTTTTTGGTTAATCATTAAGTTATAGTTCATGGTTATTTTGTAGGTCATAGGACTTATAGAGGTTCACGTAATATGCCCTCAACATAAGGTATAAAAAATCCTTATTAAGGATCATTAGAAAAGGTCTTAACTTCAGGATCATTAAAAAAATAAGTTTAAAAAGTTGTTTTAATTAAATACCTTCAGAGGAGTTGTTAAAAAATGTGCGCTAACTAGATTTTCGACTTTCGAGTTTCGGGTTTATATCGTATTGTGCTTGTTAAAATTAATTAAGGCTTTAATAGTTATAATAATTTTTAAACCCACTCGAGTAAAATAAAGGAAAATTGACGAATAAATATAGGTACCTACTTATGTTAATTTTGTTCGTCAAGAGAATCATTAAAAAAAAGGGGTTAAAAATCCAAATTGAACATTTAATTTAATTTTAATTTTTTTCTATTTAAATTCTGTGCAAAGTTATTTCGTCTCTGTTGCTTGAGTATTCTTCACAACTTCTGACACAAGTAATAATAATATATAGAACCCATCACAATTTTTTTTTAACAATGTACTTTCAAAAAGTAAAAAAAATGTCTCTATCTTTTTTAGGGTTCCGTACCCAAAGGGTAAAAACGGGACCCTATTACTGAGACTTCGATGTCTGTCCGTCTGTCCGTCTGTCTCCAGGCTGTAACTCAAGAACGGTAATAACTAGAGAGTTGAAATTTTCACAGATTATGTATTTCTTTTGCCGCTATAACAACAAATACTAAAAACAAAATAAATTTAATATTTAAGGGGGGCTCCCATACAACAAACGTGATTTTTTTAACATTTTTTGCTCGTTGTTAATGATGACAACATGTAGCCACCTGAAATGTTCACAAATTACTCAGTTTTATTTGTACTTTAATAATTCATAATAAAATTTAAATAAAATTAAAAATTAAGGGGGGCTCCCGTACAAAAACACTCTTATTTTTTATTTTTGCTCTATAGTGGTACGGAACCCTTCGTGCGCGAGTCCAACTCGCACTTGGCCGATTTTTTACAATTTTTCATTTGTTAATTCTGTGTTAAATTTATGTTTCTTCTTTTGTAATTTTATTTTCGTAAAACCAGTATACAGAACCCATCAATACATTACTCGTACGTGCCTGGCCGGTTTAATATTATTCTTATCTTTGCTTTGAGATTTATTATACTTTAGTCCTCCGAACGAATTTGGTATTGAGCCCCACTTTGAAGTCTATGGCAACGACAATAAAATAGATAAGAAACGTCTTTATCGGCCTTTAAAATTAAAATGGAATCCTATAAAAATCGTATTTATTAGTTAAAATTGTGGATAAAAATGTACAGAATCATTCTGTATAAAAAGTTAAGACGAAAAAAAGGACATATTACTATGGAAAAAAATATCCTTTTTGTCCCTTTAGCCTCCTATAAAATTATTTGTATAAGAAATTAAATTAATCTTCATACTTATATTGTGAACGAGTAGGTTTTATGACAGAAGTTTAGTTACTTAACGGCGCTGAATACACAAACTTTGGTTAAAAATATTGGGAAACCGGACACAGGTTTGATAAAAAGAATAGTCAATAGAGTATACTATGTAGGCCATAGTTAAGGATATCTGCAACTAAAACTAGTACTATCCCATCATCCGTCAAGCTACGGCGGATTTAGAAATACGAGGACGTTCGTTTAAGAGCCTACTGTAAAAACGCTAGCCCCGCCTACACACACCGCTATCTTCCAATCGTGATACAATAATTCCATGAATCGTGCTCCCGGGCAATGTGCTTTAGGCTGTAGCTAATAGTGAACAATATCGCGTAACAACGGTTCCCGCATTATAGCATGAAAGTAAAGGTCGTAAGTCCCAAAACTGTTTTTTGATGATTACTTAAAAACTAAATACAATACAAATATTTCCTTTAGCTGTTATTTCATAAAGTGTGTGATTGTAGTAGTGCAAGTTATTTAATGATCGTAACTCAATAAGTGTAACAGATATTTGTTGAAATGCCCAAAAAGATTTATAATTTCGAAAAATAAAACTATCGAGTCAAAATAAGTGAATCGTGTTTTCCGTTAGCTAAATATCAGATAAATATACAATGATTAAATAAATCTCAATTTCATTTGAGTCAATCGTCTTCCGGGATCGTAATACTTATTAGAAAACACAGCAAAATTGCACAGCCCGCTCTTAAACGTATTTGCTCGCGGGAAATCTATCTAACTACACTTACCATGTTACGTTAAATGCCCATATATGGTGAGTATCAATTACATAAAATAGTCAAAATTTTCTTTAGAAAGTCCGCGTGTGGGCGGCGTCAAGGCTGCGCGTGGGCTCCGGACAAGTTTTGCCTGTTTTTTCGCTAATCCACATTGTCAATTGGCTAAACCACTGATTAGTCTGTGCAGGTAGCTATTAATGGTCTGTGGTTATAAAAGTTTGTGCTCTATGTGATAGAGTACTGTAGAATTGAATCACTATCGTTTAGATCGATATATTAAAGTAAGTTCGTTTGATCTTCAAAAATACCGAGTCAGAATCCCTAGCCAACACGTTTTCTTTATCGCTTCTTTATAGAATCGCCGATGAAAATGTATGGAATTGACATGGCATAAGTCGAATGTTGACTTCATATTATTATCGAACGGTTAGGTCATATCAATTCCGTACGTTTTTGATCGGAGATTCTACAAAGAAGCGATATAGAAAACGTGTTGGCTAGGGGCTCAGGTTCTTCATAGGTAAATTTAATTTAACCGCAGTAAGTGATAATATTTATTTTGCTCTTGTTTCTTTTTTTAATATTGTATCGTTATGCTGTTATTCTGTACCGAGTTAATTGGATTTTTTGGAATAATGATTGGACCGTAATGATATTTAATTATATTTAGGATATTGTTCAAAATTAATGTTCTTGAAACCTTAACGGGTCGTTAAACAAAATATGGATTAAAATTGCACAGAACTATATGAGTACCTACATAATACGTAATTATAGTAAGAAAAATAACAAAACGTTAATCGTAATTAGGATTAAGAAAATTAAATTACAAAATAGATACATTTTGGATCTTTGCATCAAAACATTGGGACAAAATTAAAAATAATATATACGTTCTAAAAAAAAACAAAACTAAAATTAAGAACTAAGAAGGTGCCTCGCTTTAAAAAAAACTCTATGGAAATATTTCAGATGGTTAATATAAAAGAATTGGCTTCGGCCTTTACTATCATTCATTAAATAGAGAAAACATAGAAATGGCTGTATGGGCAACGCTCCCCTTGCCTGTCCCGACCGGGACGAATTAACAAAAAAAAAAAAAAACTCTATGGAAACATGCTCTATGTTTTGATATTTGAATGATCATTATTGATGAAGTTAATCTAATTTATCCGTCCATCTTCAGCTTTATAATAATTTAACCATGCGTAATTTTGTTTCAGGGTGTACGCTCTTGACTGGGATGTGTGTGTCAAGTGATGGGCTAGTGTGTGTGTGTACAAGTGAAGTGTGAACTTGGTAAGTCTCTTTCATATTATTTATTCACAACATTACGGCCATCTTTTTCAAGTTAAGTAATTATTAAATTTGTTTAATAATTTGTAATAAGTGTGGCTACTCATAATTTTAACCCTACTTAAGTACCTACTTGATAGTCCATGTAAATAATGCTGATTGGAGCTAGCAAATCTTTACGTTGGCTCTACACTATAGTCGGGTCATTTTAATAGGTAACATTTGACAGTTCATCAAAGTTGCACAACGTAACCTTGTAGCGACGCGACGTGCATAAAAATATTTTCGTTTTGTTAATAACTGCAAAATTAATAATAATAATAATAATAATATCTATGGACGCTTCACACCACGTCAGTCTGGCCCCGTGCTAAGTACCTGAAGGACTTGTGTTACAGGTTACAGGTACCAGACAACGGAAATGTATTTAATACTTTAATACTATACATATATTTAAGATTTTTATTATATTATACACATATATAATACACATCCATGACCCAGGAACATTGAAAAACGTTTTGTTCCGTCGGCGGGATTCGAACCCGCGACCCCGGCTTGAGCTGCCTGCCACACACTTAACCATTGAGCCACAGAGGTTGGTTGATTAACTTTTTTCAATTACGATTGCATATTTATTGTAAAGATGACCGATACGAATTATTTAACGATTTGCTTTCACTGATAAACAATTCTAAAACGTAATAAACAAATTGTGATCTTAATAATTGTACGTCGTTACAATGTTACGTCAGCTGACCTTTTTTCTTTTTAAATTTTTCTAGGGATGTTACTCTAAAAATCGAAAGCGAATAAGTAGAATCAGATGCATTGATTACTTGTAACATAAAAATATATACCTAATATGTACCTTATAAGTACAGTAATCGTGGTAATAATACGGAAACCCAATATAAATGATTAATAAATTGACATTTACCAATAATTATTATAGTAATCACATCCACAAAGACTTGTTCGCGTTCACCCTGACATTCAGTGACGGATGTGGGACGAACCATAAAATGGCAGTGGCAGTGGTTGTTACTATAGTAATAAATCCGGTAATGGGCCATAAGTATAATATTTAGCACTTCATTTAACTTAATAGATCAGTAAAATATACTCAGCACATCATATCAATTACTATAATAGATTATATTTAAAAAAAATCAAAAAAACTCTATATTTACGCTGGTCGTTGATGGATAACCATGATTATCATCAGGAATGCGAAGCTGTCTACACACTTACAAGGCGCGTCAACTAAATTATATAATTTTTTGTGTGTATGATCTACTGCTTACAAAAAAATGTTAAGACAGAAAAATAATTATTGTCGTATTTATTTACTCAACTAAATACAAATTACAAAGTTGTCCATATAAATGAAAATTTTATACGAGTGTGACAGCAAACAGTAAGTCTACACAAAATATGAACAATTGATATAATTTGTAGCCTTTTTATAAAGCCCTGTTATATATAACACGTTATCGTATTTATTTATTTTATTCGGAAAACTTACAGCATTTTAAACATTTTAAAGACAACAGTAAGATATATGAGACCTGACCATTGCAAGTTTCATTAGTTTTCACTTTTTATGACCTACACATATTAAAATCAAAGCACTTTATAATGTAAAGTGTAAAACAAATCCTCTTTTAACTATCTGCTATCACCTCTTTCCGTTCTCGTTTGCCAAACAATTTGCCTAGCTTGCTTGCTAGCATGTGCAAGCGCCATACCTAACACAAAAGATTTAAGTTACAAAGTATTAAATAATATAAATAATATTATATCTATGATAAATTAAAATTTTACGTAACAATGAAAGTTATCTAGTAAACAATTTGTCAGTTATTATGTTTGTTTGTCTCATTTAAGTCTAATTCCGTATTCGAACAGCTTTCTATGAGCCCACTCAGTTCTTTGTTTAGAATTTGATATTGACTTACAAGAAAACAATAAAATATGGTATGGTTTACCTCTGGATTTGAAGATTACTGCAGCTCTTTACTACTATGTACTTGTAGCCCAAAAAAGTATAGTATTCCTAAGGGATGCCTTAGCGAAGTACCAAAGTACAATAGTACTTTGGTACTTCGCTTATACACATATAGTGTTAATAAAGTCTTAATTCGCAAATTAATAGGCTTTTCGCGCGGCTCGTGGTAAATAGGGAATTTCCGCGAGTACCATAAATTTTCCTGCAAAAAGTATAGCCTGTCATTCCTTGTGGTCTACTCTATATCTGTGCTAAATTACAGTAGTTCGTGAGATTAACGGGTTCAAATAAACTCTTCAGCTTTATGACATTTAAAATAAGTATAGAATATAATATTTTCCAAACACAACCTTAATCATTGATCAATATTCAATATAAACAGAATCATCATTGCAATCATTAATAAAGAATCATTTATCAGGATTAGCAAATCTAATATTTGGTAAGACATAATTAAATATTATCGATTTATAAAACGATACGATTATTTGTGGCATTGACCCGAGAGAGAATTCGCTTACACAATGCGAATACGCTGCCACTTATCGCTTGTTGACCGATAAAATTTGAGGCATGAGTGGTAGCGATTTTGATAGAGTGCCAAATATATAGGTCGCTTACAACATTTTTAAAGGTGGCTCTTGTGAGAAGGAAAGCCACCTGAAGCTGGCATCAGGTGCATGCATACTAAATTTTTAAGGCTATTGGTCCATCAAACAAACATTTCTAACACTGCAACTCAGGATCGACAGCGGTATCCGACCGCGAACACCCTTTGACATAATATCAAGAAGGAAAAGCGGAAAAAAGCGAAAAGTTGCAATGACCGAAAGTCAAAGGGCACCACGGAAATGAAGACTATCAGTAATTTTTTTAAGGCTGCGATGGAAACATCGACAAAAATATTTAAAAAAAAAATGTCCCCGCTACCTCCTATAGCATGAGACGGGCTTAAGAGAAAACCATGTCACTTATGTTTTGATTGTATGTTTATTTGCAGTAGGTAGATCGCACTTTGCCTCTGTGGTAGTCGAAGGTCGCGGTTCGAAAAAGTTGTGAAAATTAACATTTAAGAGTAAATGTTTGTTGGGATAATTTTACTTTGATAGAGAAGATCTTTATAAAATTTACATTAGGGTTTGTCTTTGGAATAGGAGAAAACGAGAGTATTAAAAATATATTGTGGATATAAAGAACCGAACATATAACCACCTCCTATCTTAAAGGTTAGTGAAAAAAGAAAATAGAGCACTTAATACATACTTTTCACTTTTCAAAATAAGACTGTGTGTAAATAAAGATGTCATTTTTAGACTAAAAGTGTTTGAATGTAACATTACTTGAAGTTAGGTACGGTATGGTTAAAATATAAGGGTACCTAAGTTGCTACCTAGGTGCCTACTTTAAATTTAATTCATCAAGCCCCAAGCGGGACATACGTGGGAGAGCCATGCTTCGGCACGAATGGGCCGGCTCGACCGGAGAAATACCACGTTCTCACAGAAAACCGGCGTGAAACAGCGCTTGCGCTGTGTTTCGCCGAGTGAGTGAGTTTAACGGAGGCCCAATCCCCTACCCTATTCCCTTCCCTACCCTCCCCTATTCCCTTCCCTTCCCATCCCTACCCTCCCCTATTCCCTTCCCTTCCCATCCCTATCCTCCCCTATTACCCTATTCCCTCTTAAAAGGCCGGCAACGCACTTGCAGCTCTTCTGATGCTGCGAGTGTCCATGGGCGACGGAAGTTGCTTTCCATCAAGTGACCCGTTTGCTCGTTTGCCCCCTTATTTCATAAAAAAAAGTGGCCGCGATAACAATAATTGATAAGCTATTGTGTCTCGTTTTTCCACGATCGACGGGTAAATACAATTTTAAACCCTTTTTAACGTTTTTGTCTACATAATGTCTGTAGAGACTAGAGACCGTAATCAAGAATGGTCTTTAGATAAAACGATATATTACTGCAATGTTTTCACGCTAGAGGCAGCACCAGCACAGCCAGTAAACGAAAAGTTTTGTTCGACGTTTGACAACGTTTCTGTCAGTATTCTGATATGTCGTGTGCAACATGTCGGATTTTGGTCGAATTTTTTACTGTATGTGCTAGTGACGCCCTCCGACCTTCGCGTTATATCCTCTAGTTAACCGACTCCCAAAAGGAGGAGGTTATTACAAAATAGAAGCTGCTACAATTGAAAGTAAATGTAATCGCAGTCACACTACTCACAAATGTAGAGTCTTAAAGGCCACTCAATATTTGCAAGCACTTGACTCTAATGTGACAAAACTATAGTCCTTGGTTCACTTACACAAATTACTGGCGCACGCTTCATCATCATCATCATGACTATTACTATCAGCATTAGTTATCACCATGAATACTACATCCTTATACATAGATACTAATTTTATAAATGCGAAAATGTGTCTGTCTGTTACCTCTTCACGCCAAAACCGCTGAACCGATATTGTTGAAATTTGGTATGGTAAGTACATATAATTCCGGGAAAGGACACAGGAAACTTTTTATTCCGAAATTGAACGGTTCTCCCGCGATAATAGAATTTTGCCGCAACGGAGTTACGGGTGTCATCTTGTCCTTACTAATTTTATAAACTAGACTAGCTGTGCCCCGCGGTGTTACCCGCGGTTTAAGTGATATATAATAAAAGACTATGAAAAGTACCAATAATAGGGTCAAAACGGGACGATACATGGTTCTATAATGGTTTATGGTAGTGATGATGATGATGATGATGAATGTAATTTGCATAGAAGCATAATATGCTTTCCGTTTTTAAAACAACGTCGATACTCCCAAACTTGTATCTATAAAGAGTCAGGAGTTCTCTCAGCACCTTCCGAACCATAGTATACCTTGGTGCAAAATCTTACTTGTGGTAGCATATGCTTAGAATACTGCTTACGAAACCGAAGTCACCACATGTTTCCATATAAATTTTGTGGAGTTCCCTCGATTTCTTATGGATCCCTTCATCAGGTCACCGCTATTATGAATATGGTACCAAATTGGGATGAGAACCTATACACCAAAAGAAAAATTTTGAAAATCGGTATACAAACGCCGGAGTAATCGTTGAACATAAAAAAACGAACATAACACCTCCTCCATTTTGAAAGTCGGTTAAAATTGTAGCCTAAGTGTTATTCTGATGTATAAGCTATATTATTGTAAAGTTTCATTAAAATTCGTTCAGTAGTTTTTGCGTGAAAGAGTAACAAACATCCATACATCCATACATACATACATATTACATACATACATCCAAACTTTCGCCTTTATAATATTAGTAGGACTAGTAGGATGACCCGGTGAACTTCGTATAACTTCCCTCCTAATATAAAACTTCCCTGGACTTTTTTTTTCTTTTTTTTATGAAATAAGGGGGCAAACGAGCAAACGGGTCACTTGATGGAAAGCAATTTCCGTCGCCCATGGACACTCGCAGCATCAGAAGAGCTGCAGGTGCGTTGCCGGCCTTTTAAGAGGGAATAGGGTAATAGGGGAGGGTAGGGATGGGAAGAGAGGGGAATAGGGGAGGGAAAGGAAGGGAATAGGGTAGGGGATTGGGCCTCCGGTAAACTCACTCACTCGGCGAAACACAGCGCAAGCGCTGTTTCACGCCGGTTTTCTGTGAGAACGTGGTATTTCTCCGGTCTAGCCGGCCCATTCGTGCCGAAGCATGGCTCTCCCACGTAAAAAACTTCCATGAATATATCAAGGTTAAAATAAGCCAAATCGGTTCAGCCGCTCTTTTAAAATTATTCATACATAGGGAGTGTCTCTACCTCTATACAGGGTGCCATTAAACCTTCCTGCCAATTTTTTTCCAGGGCTTAGGTATCATTAGGAGAGTCCATTTAACCAAAAAAAATTGGGTGTTATTTTTTTTTCAATGACATATTTTATCCCATTTAAAATCGTTGCAAAACGGTCACTCGCGGCGCGGGGGAATGAGAGGGGTGACGCCGGGATGAGGCGCGCGCGCGGGGGGCGGGGGCACGTCACGCGCGGCCGACGCATCGTGTCCATTAATTGTAGTGTTTTTTAGGATAACTTTCGGAAGCTATTTCTCAATAATTTTGTACTGAGTGACTATGAAAGAAAAAATACGTGTATTTTTATTTTTAACAAGGATCAATATATTAAAATTTGGCAGGAAGGTTTAATTGCACCTTGTATTATGTCGGTCTTTTCGTCAGCAACTCCGTTGCTTCGAAATTCATATATAATATCGCGCGGGTAGGGTTACCAGATACAAATTTCAAAACTCCTGACAAAATTCCCGATTTTCGGCCAAAATTTCTGACACGACTTACGAGCTATTTATTTGTTGATTTTTCAAATTTTTAATTTGTCAATGTTGATTGATTTATGTTTATATAGTAAAAAGATAATTGCGATTATTTATAAGTTACAATTAAATTTTTATGAAACTCCAAAGTACTTGTGCCTTAACATTTTTTGTTATTGTGATTAAAAATAAAAGTTTAGTGTATAAAATTTTATTGTTTCAATTATTTGCCGAAAATTCCTGACATTTCCCTTTCCCGACCGCATTCCTGACATACCTATGTCTAAAATTCCTGACATCTGGTCACCCTACGCGCGGGAACTGAACTTTTTTCCGCAACAAACACAATCCTATGTTCTTTCCCGTCTCTCAAAACAGTAACAAACAGACACATTAATTTCGCATTTATAATATTAGTAAGGATGAAATCTGTTATTATTAACAGTTGACCATTCTCTTTAAAGTTAAATTTAACGAAAGCTAATTTTTCCTAATATGATGGGACATTGCAAAACGGTTGATTACGCTTAGTTTTATTGTTTGTTATTATCTCAACTGTAATGTGTTGAATGTGATGGGTGCGGTATATGTTGTAACTTGTAATATGAAATATCAAATATGCACCTTCCTAATCACTTATTACGAACTGTGAAGGATGTAGCAAAAGAAATCTATTTAGAATTTTGTTGCATTCTTACTTCAGTCACACTAGGGTAATTTTGTAACTGCCCCACTCAGAGACCATTATTATTTACCTAATTGTGATTAAAATAATTGTGTGTTTATAACAGTAATTGAAATAAGCGGCAAGACCAAATTTTTGCTTAACCCTTGCTGCTCCAAATTCAACATTTCTTGACACCTCATTAGTGTCCCTCTGGCTGTCCCTGTTTAAATCGATCAAGTACGAGAATCGGTCCACTATAAGTGACCTCAGCGGATCTTGTCTCTAGCGTTTGTTCACCCCACCGCTACCGTGTTTTAGAAAACCTTGACGTAGGTAATTAATCGTTCTCTATACAAATCGCGACAGAAAAAGAATCGATAGATATCGATCGCGATATATAGTAAATCCATAAATTTGTCCGAATATTGTTCCGTTACTTTACGTCGCGACAAAATGTACAGCTTCCAATGGTTTTATTTTCTGAAAAGCTCCTATAGCTTCTCGATTGTTTACACATGCTAGAGATCGCCCAATGGTCGAAATTCGACCTTACTTTCAAGAACATTAGGACTGCTACGTATATTTTGTAAAAAAATATTGACTTTATCATATTTTTTCAACTCTTGTCTCTGGGACTCAGCTGATCACTCAGCTGATCTCAGACTGGCCGTGTAAGCATTGTCTAATAGTATCTAAGATTCAATAAAAAAAAAGATATAATCCATTTTCAATTTGTTAACTTTTTTTGGTAAAAAAATGTATGATAAAAGCATAATAATTTCAAAATAATATTAGCTCGATGCACTCCTTCACCATATAAACTATAACTGTGCAAAATTTCATTCACCTATGTTTCCCCATTTTACGAAAAAGGGATACAAAGTTTTTCACTCGCGTATTAATATATAGATTATTTTGATTACTTTACATCGCGGCAAAAATGTACAGTTTCCCGCTGGTATCGTTTTAGCTGCGTCTTGGGACGGTAGTAGGCAGTGCCCTTGCGTTTCGCAACATCTCTATATGGCGATACGGGTCAAAGTCGCGGCCTCGAGTTCTCGGGAAACGTAATCTAAAACCACGGTCTCGGAGAAATCCGGCGCCTAACTAGAGGATCCTAGAGGTCTGTGCCTTTATTAGGGCAGTAAAAGATACAGTGGTGCAAATTACAATATTTAATAATATATACAATAGAGTTACCACGTAATAGGACATAGGTAACTTTTTTTAAGCGTATAGTTCTTAGGAAATTCCTTATAAACGCGGACGGAGCCGTGCGGAATTTCTAGTATAATATAAAGGAAAAAAAATACATCCTTAAATCAATAAAACGACATTTTCGAAAATACATACAGCTTTAAAAAAAACAGTCGAATATGAGAAAAAAACCATGATTATTGTTATTTATTTATAGTGCAGTTGCACATACTGCGAATCTGAGTGTCACGCGGTCACTCAGATTCTCAGAAACTTTATTGGGTCAAGGACAAAAACTATTTATAATAATAATAACATACATAAACTAAAAAAGCTGGTTCATCGTTTCGGTTACCTAAGTATTAACTGTAAGTTTGTGACGCATTTTCTATAAATATATTAAAAGTGTCCACTATCTCTCAGCGAAATTCGAACCTTAAGCCCCTGGCGATAGCCACCACGCGCTCAACCACACAGCTAGTTTGCTCGTTTAAGTCTGATTATGAGCTCTTGTTGGGGGATGAAGTGGAATGTCAAGTGTGAAGTGAGTCAGGAGCGGCGCCGGCGCACAAATAGCCCCATTCCGGCTCATATTGTTGCGTATCATTTAGCTACATTATTGTTTAAATGTTTGTAAGGATGTTTGTTAGTAAAAAATCTTGGCTATAATAATATAGTATAGGTATGATATTTATCAAATTGGGTTATACAGGATGTAAAAAAAAAAAGTGACAATACTTAAGGATGTGGATTGTGTATGTGTGCCTCGTATAGTGTTCACTGTGAAAGCAGCGGCGCTGAAAGTGCGCTCGTCGCGTTTTTTTTGGTACAATATGCCTACCAATACCTACCAATATATAGACTAAGGAAAATATACGTTATATTTTCTATTTTCCTTAGTCTATGCAATGTTAATGTCACGCTAGAGGCAGCACCTGCACAGACAGTAAACAAGTTTTGTTCGACGTTTGACAACGTTTCTGTCAATTATTTTTTTTAATGATACCTATAAGGGGGCAAACGAGCAAACGGGTCACCTGATGGGAAGCAACTTCCGTCGCCCATGGACACTCGCAGCATCAGAAGAGCTGCAAGTGCGTTGCCGGCCTTTTAAAAGGGCATAGGGTATTAGGGGAGGGTAGGGATGGGAAGGGAAGGGAATAGGGGAGGGTAGGGAAGGGAATAGGGTAGGAGATTGGGCCTCCGGCAAACTCACTCACTTGGCGAAACACAGCGCAAGCGCTGTTTCACGCCGGTTTTCTGTGAGAACGTGGTATTTCTCCGGTCGAGCCGGCCCATTCGTGCCGAAGCATGGCTCTCCCACGTAAGCATGGCTCTCCCACGTAGCAATATCAATATTCATTATTCTGATCCGACCTGATCGATCATCAGACCCTCTGCTACGACCTTTGTATTATATTCTCTATTAACATCGTCGAATTCGGTGTGACAAACCTACATGACATACAGAGTTTTATCCTAAATGAGCATTATTCCTTATCATTTATGTCTCTATATTAGAAATTGAATACGGAAACATCGGTGAGTCAATGATTCGCTCTTGTCCATGTTTTATTACTGGTCTTGCCATAATATTTAAAATAAATATAACATGTAAATAATACTTAACCGTGGGATATATCACTTTCTATGTATTGGGCTCGACAAACGATGTAGAATGGCACGCTGGTCTATCACGACCGCCATTAGACACCCTAATGTCATGTATGTAACCAGTGTTTCCCAACCTTTTCCAGCCACGGACCCCTTGAAAATCAAGTACAGTTTTCACGGACCGTCTTAAATAAAACAAACTGTAAAAAAATCGGATCATGCATGGTCCAGAGATGATATCGCGGACCCCCGTACATATACTCAAGAACCCCCAGGGGTCTATATTATACTGCAGGGATGGCGAACCTTACCTTAACTTGTCTGAAGAATTCTTTAGTGATATTAAAGACATGCAATCAAATAATACTTTTCTTTGTAATCCCTACGCATATTAAAAATATAGTGCCCAAGCCTAACTTGGCGCTTTTGTAGAATAATCACTAAAGGCTGTAACAAAACTAAGTGATAAAACTTTATGTGTCCCTTGTATAGAGTTCACTGTAAAAGTAGCGGCGATCAAAGAGCAAATTTTTTTGAGAGTTTTGTATGGGCAAGCGCCCCAGCGTCAGGAATTTTCCCAAAAATTGTTTACAACATTTAAAAAAAGTTTATCTTTCAGCGCTGGTACTTTGACATTGAACTCAATATAGGGGACACTTATACACCCTGGCCCTGAAGTACGTACGTAGTATTCTAGTATACAGTATAGGCGTTGAAGTATACTCGCCACCGGCAACGCCTCTGTAGTCCAGTGGTTTAGAGCGTTACTCTTGACTCGGAGATCGTGGGTTCCATTCCCGCGTTGGAAAAATGTAGTTTCCAAGTTTTTGTTAGAGAAATTCAGGCAGGTTTTAAGCCATTATAATGCTATAATCCGTCTTAATTTATTGTTAAAAAAGTATGTTTTCCAAGGCTTAAAAGCTTTTACGTTTTTTTCGGTTTTCAAATCCACATCTTATTTTTCACACCTGTCAAACAATTGACAGCTGAAAATCCCGACCTACCCTCACGTTCCAGTTTGGATAATCCCAAAAATTTTAAAATAGATATATATTTTTGTCTCGAAAAGCGAAAGAAAAACGCTGAGCACTGACAGAAGAAAGCAAGTGCTGCAGCATTTTGTAATCTGTCAGCACTCACCATACATGCCGACAGGAGTCACAAATCCGAAAAGTGTACTATTTTTTACTACTAAGCTGCCACTTATAGTTACTGCACGTTCCCTACAGTCCAGACTGAGATCTCAGTGATAGCCAACCTCGGTATGCGGGCCGCTCTCATCAGCTATCTAATGATTTGTGGCGCTGACGAAGATACTGCCGGGAAGACGGCCAGGGTTGTCAACAGATGGATATTATGTAAGTAATTAGAAATTGCCTTTTTTAGGGTACCAAATGGCTAAAAACTGTCATGGATTCGTCCCTCTTTGTCTCTGTCTGTTTGTCTGTCTGTCCGTGTGCCACAGCCGCTTTAAAATTTTGACACAAAAATAGAAAATAAAAAAAACTTCGATGGTACTGTAGCGAATAATTAGCGATATGCTTAGTGGCCGAAAAGGAAGATCTTCCGACCGAGCGTGATAGCATGCTAGGTCAGGCCGAAGCCCACTGACGTCATTTCAAACGTTGTATATATTAACTTGCCGTTCTCAGAAACTTCGATAGCGCGATGCAGGATTGTGGCTCTAATGGTATCGCCACAGTTATAGGGTACAATAAAATTCTCATTGCGTTGTCATCTTAATGTGTCAACCCTGCATGTGCCTAAAATACCCCGCTATAACGAGGAATGCGGGATGACAGGCGGCAGCCACAGGTTAATTAAACCCGACGGTATGCAGGACAAAACGACCGAGCGCTTCGGGGTTTATTGTTTTGTTACAGATCGGTCTTATTATGTCTGTAATTTGCACATAAATGACTAATTTATGCTCGCAACTCTGTTGTGCCGAAATTCGTCAATGGCGTAGAAACCGTACATTTTTCTGAGATAAAAAGTGTCTTGTGTCGTTTCCTAGGACTCAGAGTAACTCCATACCAAATCAATATCGGTCCAGCGGTTTAAGCGTGAAGGGGTAACAGAGAGACAGGCACACTTTTGCATTTAAGATATAGGTATGGATATTATCCTATCTAATATTGTAAATACGAAAGTGTATGTATGTTACCTTTTCACGTTTAAACGGCTGGACCATTTTAGATGATTTTTACATGCCCATCTGACGAATGGACCATCTCTTTTATCAGACCATTAGCATGCATTGATTATCGGGTTGCTTGACTATCGGGATCGAACCCGCAACATCTAATTCAAGAGCCAGCTCTAAACCACTGACCCTTGACGCTTGTTTCGCCCCTAGAATCGAACACACGACCTCCGATTCAAGAGCCATGCTTGAAACCACTAGACTTTTGAGTTTAAATTACAAAATGCGATTTATACTTCATACCGTATCTAATACAATTTATACACACGATTGCTAAGACACGCGGCAGATCACGGTAATGAATTCTGACAACAGTTCTTTGTACGAGGAGCCAACGATTGCGCCCGATCGCCTACAGAATAGGGCTGACAATTTTGACAAAATATTATATTTATCCATACTAATATTATAAATGCGATAGTTTGTCTGTCTGTGCTACCTCTTCACGCCCAAACCACTGAATCGATTTTGCTGAAATTTGGTAAGGAGCTAATTTGAGACCCGGGAAAGGATATGACGATATTTTTCATACCGGAAAAATATACGGTTCCCGGAGAAACAAATTTTGGCACAGCAGTGTCGGACATCAACTAGTAATTTTGAAAATTTTAACGAAAAAAAAAGAACCGATTTCAAACTTCCTTTTCATGGTACGACCTTTGAAATGTCCTCTTTCCAACGAAAAAAGATTTATCAAAATCGGTTCATAAACGACGAAATTATTCGCGAAGAAACATAAAACATCATAATAGGCATATACGGTTGAATTGTGCTCCTCCTTTTTGAAGTCAGTTAAAAACAAGAACAACAGCTGTACATTTTGCAGGATAAATTATTTTATAACCTTTCTTTGATTCAGACTGACGTGGTTTTAAGTGTCCATAGGTATTTCCCGACCTCAAAATAATCGCGTCCATACCCTCCATCAAAATCGGTTGAGCGGTTTAAACGTGCTGAAGTAACAGGCTGATAAACAATTAATAGAGTTTTATGATCCCTTTTAACAAAGAATTATGTTTAAGAAGAGCCAAAAAATAGCCTCAGTAGTTTGTGAAATATTAAGCCTATCTAACACTGAGAGAATTTTTCAAATCGGACCAGTAGTTCCTAAGATTAGCGCGTTCAAACAAACTAACAAACTCTTCCGCTTTATAATATTAGTATATGTAGATATATAAGCTCATAGAAATGGTGTTATAAGAACTTCAAACCACCGCTTGATTATATCCTTCAGAAAATTAGTTATAGAAAATCTAGATATAGCTTGAGTTACCTCAAACATCACAAAATTACTATGCATAGCTCAAACTATAGGTGGTACGCCGTACGAGTACCCAAGCTCATAGGATGGTGCTACGGAAACACCACTGCTAGAGACCTAGAATCTCCAGGACATTCGCTATTTAGAATCTATATAGCTAAAGTTCGTTCAAACGTAGCACAATTTGCATAGCCCTAAGCGTTGTGCGTGCGAGTTGGTGCGACCGGGCGTCCTTGGTTCGATTCCTAGCTGAGACAATTGATTAATAACACCCTGCTGACACCGCGATGTGCTGCCGAGCCGCACACACACACACACAAATAAACACACACACATTCTAGTTAATGATTTGCATTTATTATTTACTAGGTTCCATTCATAACATAACATCAGTTATAAACGTTAACCTATAAAGCAAAAATATATTCTTGTTTCAAATACTAGTGATATAGTTATAATGGTCGATGGAACACCATACGCTTTTACGTGGGAGAGCCATGCTTCGGCACGAATGGGCCGGCTCGACCGGAGAAATACCACGTTCTCACAGAAAACCGGCGTGAAACAGCGCTTACGCTGAGTTTCGCCGAGTGAGTGAGTTTACCGGAGGCCCAATCCCCTACTCTATTCCCTTCCTTTACCTCCCCTATTCCCGTCTCTTCCCATCCCTACTCTCCCCTATAACCCTATTCCCTCTTAAAAAGCCGGCAACGCACCTGCAGCTCTTCTGATGCTGCGAGTGTCCATGGGCGACGGAAGTTGCTTTCCATCAGGTGACCCGTTTTCTCGTTTGCCCCCTTATTTCATAAAAAAAAAAAAAAAAAAAAACGCCTTTTCTGTTAGAGGTACAGAAGGTATAGCGTCCGTGGCCTAGTGGGTAGACCTTTGGTTCGTACTGGAGAGGGCTGATTCGATCCCGGATAGAGGCGTATACCTATGAGACATTTTCAGATGTCAAGTGCATAATACGGACGCTCGTACGATGAAGAAGACATCGTAAGAAAACCCGCACAAGGTTGGTCCCAGACGTATTGACCTGCTCATGCCTCTGGACTAGACCGACTATGTTGCGACTTGCGAGAATGCGTATGAGCTTGGGCAGCCATACGGACATTTAAAAATCCCAGGCACTTATTTTGAAGATTGGTTAATTCGCTCTGAAAATACTGTACAAATCATCCATAACGGATGCCAAGGCCTTATTACAGGATAGGCTTTTGGTGGTCACCAAACACATAGAAACGGCTTGTCGCTTTTATTCACTAAAGAGTTTGAATCATATTTTAGGAACGTCGCGAATGGCGCCTAGGTTTAGCCTTAATAGTCTGGCTGAGCTCCATCCTACGCCAACCTGTTACTATTTCATGTTTGACTATAACAATGATTATAGTCAAACATCAAATTGAACACACATACTCTAATCGCTACAGTGTGTAAAGCTTTTTAACCGACTTAAAAAGGAGGCTATCAATTTGACCCGAATGCAGTGTTGCCACATCTACCAACTTTATGGTAGATCTACCTATTTCACCTCCCTTCTACCTATCTACCAACTTCGGTATCAAATCTACCTATTTTCAACACATCATTGCTCATGTACAAATAATAAACGTTACAGACTCCTCGGATAGCATTTTGCTACATTGAGTCGTCTTGGCACAGTACTTCCTTCAGCAATTATCATTTAAAAAAAAACGGACCGCTACTACACGAGCTGCAGCTGTTCTGAGTCGTTCGCTCATTAGAGACCGGCCGGACAGAGACCAGTCCCCATTAATGTTTCCCCTGATTTGTGGATTTGTGAGACAATTACTTGCACTTCCACATAGCAGTGCAAATGTTGAGAGACTGTTCTCCACTGTCAACAATTTAAAGACACATCAGAGATACCGACTCAGCACTGACACATTGAAACTTGGAAGGTTTGATTCATACGAAGAGATTCATTTCAAGAAACGAAGAGCCGGGTGCTGAACATTTAAAATTATTCAATAAAAATAATATGTATAAACACCATCAATAAAACTCTCTCTATGAATATACTCGTAACTCGCATTTTTTTATTCTAAAAAATTTACTGATATGAGGGTGGTAGATCTACCAATTTTTGGTTCTAACATCTACCTAATTCTACCAATTTTTGGCATGACATCTACTGATTTTCTAAAATTTGGTGTGGCAACACTGCCCGAATGTATGTAATGTTATCGCGCGGGATCCGTACATTTTTCCGGGATAAAAAGTATCCTATAATCCCTGGACTCAAAGTATCCCCATATCAAATTTCAGCAAAATAGGTTTTGTCGCGAAGAGGTAATTGACAGACAGACACACATCTCATTTATAATATTAGTAATATATATGACGCCTGAAACTCCGATGCAACTTGCACACTTGTATATCATGCGGGAACCGTACCGCGAAAAGTCCACCATTTGCAGTTGCTGATGATAATTGACAGACAGTGACGGATTAAAACTACTTGATGCCCTAAGCAATCCATGCCTGTGGGCCCCTCTATCCGTAATCCGTATGTCAACTAGAATCGGTCTTTAAACCTGTACCGCCTAAAAACATTAGTTTTTTGTATGGCCCGCGGGAAAGGAGTGGTTTGTGAATTCGAATTGTCGAATGCACAAGCGGGCAGCGAGTGTGCAAGCGGGAGTAGGGTTATGAGTTATGACTCTAGGTCGGACTCTATGTCAACTTGAAATTCGCGAATTTCCAAATTAGTCCTAGAAACTTTTTGGTGACGTGGGAGTGAGACGTGATGCCCGAAGGACGGATCTTTTTTGTGATTCTTCTGGTGCCCCCTCAGACGTGGTGCCCTAGGCAATTGCTTAATTTGATTAAGGGTTAATCCGTCACTGATGATAAATGATAATATTCGCGTTTTACGTAACAACTCGGAAGCTCGTTTACGTGTTTCGAGTTCGACACACATCGTGATGGGTTCTTTAACATTAACGGTACAGCTGTTATACCATGTTTGAGAAAAGATAATCTACCAGCTCCTTTCTAACAGTTTGTAATTTGGAGTTTTATGAGACCTAATTCTTCCTTTTGTAAGTCGTTGTTTTTTCTAAGCTCAATCATTTTCAAGGTTCCGTAAATTTATTAGCCTATAGTGTCTCACTGCTGGGCAAAGGCCACCCCTCTCTTCATCAGCACCCGTAGCATGGCTACAGTAGAAATACGAAAGTATAGACAAACAGCGGAGATAAACTGAAGGTGCCGTTCCGATCTTTACCGCGGCTAGCCGCGATCGACAAAAAATCAAATATAATGCCAATTTATGACATAGACTATAGTCCTAAAAATTCAAATAAAATCCTACTTTATGACGTAGACTATAAGTCTATGTCATAAAGTGGCATTTTAATTGAACTTTTGTCGATCGCGGCTAGCCGCGGTACAGATCGGAACGGCACCTTCAGTTTATCTCCGCTGTTTGTCTATACTTTCGTATTTCTACTGTAGTTTACATGGATAGACAATTATTACGACAAAATTCCTAAAATATCGACCTTCAAAAATCTTTCCTTGAAGATTGTCTTATTTATATTTTGTTTGTATTTCTCACTTTTTATGTCGGATTTTCTCAGCAGTGCCTTCTTACTATTTTATTTTTTATTCTAGATTTTTCAAAAGATATGTTCCCACGTTTTTCATTTTTATGGTGAATTTTCTCAAAAGTTTTTCCCTCACTGTTTTTACTTGATATCTAAAGACAAGTTGCCTGTATTTAATTTACACAGGTTGTAATAATGAGGTTAATGTTGTAAGCTCTCGTCCAATGCCATCGGAGCGACATGTTTGATACTTATCTATTGCCAATTCTGAATACCATCGCAGTTTTGTAAGACAGTGAAAGTGATCACTGATCAATTCAATTATTTGGGCGATTATCTTTGTTAATAATAATAATAATTATAATAGTAGAGTGGTTAATGCTCGATATATTAACTTCGTTATGTGGAAATACTTTTGTCGCGCGGGAACCGTACATTGTTCAGGATAAAAACTATCCTATCTCCTCTACCGGGACTCAAGTCTCTGCATACGAAATCAATGAAAGAATCTGCATTTATACGTAGGAGAGCCATGCTTTGGCACGAATGGGCCGGCTCGACCGGAAAAATACCACGTTCTCACAGAAAACCGGCGTGAAACAGCGCTTGCGCTGTGTTTCGCCGAGTGAGTGAGTTTACCGGAGGCCCAATCCCCTACCCTATTCCCTTCCTTTCCCTCCCCTATTCCCTTCACTTCCCATCCCTACCCTCCCCTATTACCCTATTCCCTCTTAAAAGGCCGGTAACGCACATGCAGCTCTTCTGGTGCTGCGAGTGTCCATGGGCGACGGAAGTTGCTTTCCATCAGGTGACCCGTTTGCTCGTTTGCCCCCTTATTTCATAAAAAAAATAAAAAAGAAAAATGTAATACCAAACTTCATAAAAAAACAGTTAAGTGCGAGTCGGACTCGCGCACGAAGGGTACCGTACCGTTATTGAGCGAAAGTTGGCAAAAAATATTGTGTTTTTTGTATGGGAGCCCCCCTTAATAATTTATTTTATGTTTAGTATTTGTTGTTATAGCGGCAACAGAAATACACAATCTGTGAAAATTTCAGAAGTCTAGCTATAGCGGTTCTTGAGTTACAGCCTGGAGACAGACGGACAGACGGACAGACGGAGAGACGGACAGACGGACAGACATCAAAGTCTCAGTAATAGAGTCCCGTTTTTATCCTTTGGGTACGGAACCCTAAAAACTTTCCAGGGGTTTAGGCATAAAGAGGTACACAGATAGACAGACAGATAGACACACATTTAAGCGTTTATAATATTAGTATGGAATCATGATATGCAAAAATAAATTCTTATATTTTCATAAGCTAATTGCTAATGTGCTTAAATAATAATAAATGTGCTTGCTTGTGGGTTAAAGTGGTGACTTTTCAAAAAATCGGCCTAATACTATCCATTCGTTTTTGCAATCATGGCTAACCATCAACTCCAACATGATATTGATAAGGTTATTAGTGATACAATTATCTTACGACATTTCGTATTTAAATGACCCATGTTTTTACACTTATGGCTGTTTTCCGGATTCATATAAAATATTTATTAAACCAGTTAATTATTCAAATTGTCATAAAAATGTTGTACACTTGTCGTGATTTACATAAATTGTTGCGTTTGAAAAAATCCTTAAGCGCAAGTTGCGAAAAACGTTGTGGGTTCTGTATATTTTTAAACGGGTATAAATTGCGATAGATTTTTTATACTAGAAAGTAATAATTAGTACATTTAGATTAAGGCCCCTAGTTCAGTCTTCGATTAGCTTAGAGTTCGTCCAGTCTAATATTGTCTATTCTAATCCAAATTGCAATGTTTCTGGTTCAATCCAAAAACTCAAGTCGGTTTTAAGGCGACGCCTTGATGATTTGGCTGTAGCGATATCGATTTTCCTAAGCAATGACGTTAAAGCGTTCATTGTCAGTATTCATCATGTCTTTGTCTTTGAATTACCCATAGCATAACACGATTGGTCAACTTTTATAACACAAAATAATCAATCAAAAAGACCTCTGTAAAAAAAGGGATTCTAATTTTGCCAACAGATGAGAGTGATTTAAGCTTCCAAAATTTGTACATAGATTGGTTCAAGCATACACTTTAATTTGCACATAGCTTATATGAAATATATTTATGGTTTTTAAATTACGCGACAAAAACCATTTTGTCGCTTACGCCCTTTCCTTTTCTTGCTGTTCCATTGCTTGTTTTCTATGAGAGGCCGGGCCGGCCTCTCATAGAAAACAAGCAATCTACAACATATCCAAAACGGTTTTATACTTTAACGCGGCGTCACCTTAAGATCTTAAAATCAATCCAGAATCTGAAATAATATCCTCATTTCATGTTATTTACGTATGTTTGGCATTTCGTGAGGATACTATAAAGTTCGATAGGAAACGAACTGGATCCAACAAAGTTTTAAGCTAAAGTAAAGTTGGGTTAAAATAGCAGTTGCATTCGGAGAAGGAACTAGGGAACCCCAAAACACTGATTACTTGTAACATGCAATTGTATGTGTGATCAAAGTAATTACATGTAATACATTTACATTGAATTGTTTAACGAAACATTTATTATAATGTATTTATTTAATTCGCTAATGGCATTTTAATGTGGCACGTGGTACTGCGCCATAATGGAGTTGTAGTCACTGGTCTGGAGATTAGATGTTTATACAATATCCTGGATGTACTGGATTCATACTAATCCATAAGTTATTATTCTTGTCCAAATAATTTTTATCTAATATATAAAAATAAGTCGGGTTTTCCTTCCTGACGCTATAACTCCAGAACGCACGAACCGATTTCCACGGTTTTGCATTCGTTGGAAAGGTCTCGGGCTCCGTGAGGTTTATAGAAAAAATAAGATAAAAAAAAAATTCAAGAGAAAAGCAGGAAAACAGGGAAAACAGGCAAAACAACGTTTGCCGGGACAGCTAGTAAAATTATAAAATTAAGGGGCAAACGAGTAGTCACCTGATGGAAATTAGCAACAACCATCGCCCATGGACACTCGACGCAACTTCAAATAGTTGCATGCATGGTGCTGTAGTCTGTGGTTCAGATGCTCATAAAATATCCTGGATATACTGGATCCGTACTAATCTAGAGGGTGTAACAAAAATAAGTTATGACTTATTTTTGTGACACCCTCTAGATTAGTACGGATCCAGGATCTCTACAAGGAACACGTACACACCCTAAAGTATTATGATACTTTAGGGTGTGTACGTGTTCCTTGTAGAGAGTTCACTGTGAAAGTAGCAGCGCTGAAAGACCAAATTTTTTTTTCACTTTTCTATGGGGAAACTCGTGACGCTCGGGCCCTTGCCCATACAAAAGTGAAAAAAAAAATCGTAAAGTATTATCACTTATTTTTGTTACACCCTGTATATTAAGTTATTAAGCTTATTACTATGAATAATAATTTTTTATACAATTAGAAAATTCGATGGTTACGTAAGTCCTGACGCAAGTTTACCGCATTTTTTTCATCCCAAAAAACTTTACAATCCCGCTAACGAACTTTTAACCCCCATAAAACTAAGGCCCTACAATTATTTCACTAACGTCTGTTAGTGTTAACTTAACATCTTGTTAAAATGTCATGTCTTCTCTTTCATTCATATGAAAAACGAAAGAGGTAACGATACTAATTCGAGCATTAACTTTAACAGTCGTTGGTGAATTTGGGTCCAAACTCTATTATTTTGTTACTCTACCATCAAAGAGTTCAGTAATTTTTGCCAAATAAATAATGAAAATTATGAAGTGTAAAAGAGGAATGCGAAAAAAGTAAACCATAACAATTCCAGTGCCTTGGCCCTTCAAATGTCAAAGTGAACCTGTCGACCCTTCAGAAAGACCTTACATAACCCGACTTAAATGCCCTACTGACATTGATCTTAAAACGTTTCCGATGTTATTACCCGACTGCGCCAGAAAGGTTAATATGTTTTTCGAGAGTATGTTTGTTTGACTCTCTTTTGAGCTCTGCAACAACAGCACAGAGTAACTGATATACTATACATGATTCTATTAGCATTTATTTTTCCAATTTAGTTTAATTTTAAGGCGTAGATCGTTTCTGGCATTATTTTTAGGATGGAAAGGATATGATTAATAATAATCAATTAAAAAATATTACTTACACCAATTTAAATTAGCCATGTCCATGCAGCCAAAATAAACAAATTTACTCTACATCTGAGTCAAAAGGATTTCCCGAATAAGCACAATATTAGTCGTATTATTCAAATACCTTTTAAACATTCAATTAAATGTATAATTAGGGCAAGTGGCTGAATGGGTGGCGAGCGTTGGTCCTATATTTATTTAAAAAAAAACAACTAAAAACGGAAATAGGGCGCGCGTTTTGCCGCGTGCCGCACCTGTCAAACGCCATTTTGAAGAAATGTCATTGCTTCGACGGGAAATGGATTAATTATTATTAATAATTATTGTTGAGAGTCGGTGATGTCATGTTTAAAAATAAACTCATCAATAAAATTAGAGGTTCGAAACAAAGATCTTGATTTTATGCTTCAAAAGGTTCCCTTTTTTGTGAGTGCTATGTTAATTTGCAAAAAGTTGCTACGAGTTGATTAGTTACTAGCTGAGCAAATTAATTATAGTTCTATCATCTATGTTTTATAAAATACAGTTTACAGAATGTAATAAAACAAAGTGATAATTACTTTAGGGTGTGAAATGTGAATACTGAATGTTTCCCTTCCATATAGTGCACTGTGAAAGTAGCAGCGCTGAAAAAGCATTTTTTTGTGATTTGTATGGGCAAGCATCCCAGGGACATGAATTTGCCCATACAAAACGAAAAAAAAGGGAACTCTTTCAGCGCTGCTATGCTTTCACAGTGAACTCTATATTGGGAATTCATACACACTTCACTTTGTTTTGTTACACCATGTATATAATTTTTACTTGTGTGCTAGACAAAGGCAAGCTTGCTTAGTGTTAAGACTCAAGACCTTGACTTAGCTCGATTTATAATTATACTAGATGTCCCGCGCGGCTTCGCCCGCGTAAATTAGGAATTTTACGGAAACCGTATATTTTCCTGAAAAAAAAATACCTTATGTACCTTCACGTGGTCTACTCTATATCTCTGCCAAATAACATTAAAATTGCTTTAGTAGTTCGTGAGATAATAAACCCTTTCTAATAATTTTCCCGGCATCACCTTAATCGCGCGGGAACCGTACATCCTGTATCCTTTCCCGGGACTCAAAGTGTCTCTATGCCAAATTTCAACAAAATCGGTTTGGAGGTTTGGGCCTGAAGAGGTAACAGACAGACAGGCACACTTTCGCATTTATAATATTAGTAAGTATGTATGGATGGAGAAGAGCTTTGTTGCAAAATCAATTAAAATCGTTTAGTATGTTAATAAACAGTTCATTATTATTTTACATTGGTAGTAAAAAACTGGTTGTTTTGACGAAAAAAGTGTTTTTACGAACTTGTTCTCCGTTACCGTAAATGGTAAAGCCAAGGAACTTGTGTTGGAGCTATAAAATATATCGAACATAAACAACTTTGAAAATACGCATGTTTTGTTGGAAATGTTTGTATACAGATATTTTAAAATTCAAATTGCAATTAAAATTTTAATTTAGGTACGAGTACATGAACGGCACCCATTTATATAAAGAGCGTTTTTCTTTTTATAAAAAAATATACTATCAACTAAAGGGGCTTAGAACACCTAAATGCGAGATTTCTAAGAGAAATATCTGTAAGATAGAATGCGGTACTTGTATTGAGAAAGATATATAATATTATTCAGAATATATGCTAGATCCATAGTGTTTTCAAAACACGATGCAACTTATTTTTCTCGATAGAAAAAATCGCAAACATACCTCTAACAAAATCAAAAAATGATCGGTATGTGAAGTAAATTGCACTCAATAATTATTTAATTTATGGACAATATTTGGCTACCAGTGTACTACTGCTATAGTGTTTTATTTTTTTTAAATAAATCCTTAATTTCCAGTAATCAAGTATTTTCCACTCCCAGAGTAGACTTAGGCCTTAGCGTACGTCCGTGTGCGTTGTAAATGTATGCAAGTGTCGGTCAATTTCGATTAGGTAACTGTTCTAGGCCCCTTAACGAGCTTAAGAATAGAGAATACCGAAGTCCTTATATTCCCTTAGGAGACTTGTATGAGGAAATATAATATCTTGAATGTATTAGAAACTCAGATCTAAATGATGAAGTTGTGATTAGGTTAGGGTTGCCAACCTAAAATTTAAAAAACCAGGCTTGAAGTTACAAAAACCAGGATAATTTCGCCCAAAAACAGGACATTAGACACAAGACGCGCAATAGTAAAATAGTAGAATTATCTAGTGACAAAAGACACTAAGGTTTAGGAAATTAAAATAATAATGTCTTTTAATCAATAAAACAATATAGTTAAAACTATTTATCATAATATAAAACAAACAATTTTGTTGACAACAAAATTTTAAACATGGATAATTTGTAGTGAACCCAGGACGCTATCTAAAAATTATCCAGGACGTCCCAGGACACTAAGAAAACTAGGACATGTCCTGGGAAAACAGGATGGTTGGCAACCCTAGATTAGGTACTTAAATTAAATAGATCGTACGTCATTTGGCCGGGTTATGTTCAATACTAGTCGTGAATCGTATTTCATCGGCTGGGGTTGAACTTCGACATAGCCCGACCAAATCACGTAAGTAGACTATGAACCAATTTCCTCGCTATCAGAAAAGTTGATTCCTAGGCAGATGGGGGACCTACGTAGTTTGGTCGCCTTAAGTCAAACCCAGCCTACAGATAACAATTAACATTGAATTGACATGATCCGACCAAATGACGTTTACTCAGTCATCTAAATCAATTTCTTTGACACATTACTTGGTACTACTAATATACATTCTGTGACATTACATACATTGCAGCAAAGGTACTTTAGGTAGTTAGTATGCAGTGCAGGGCTGAGATTGCCCTATGTCCGGCATTATCCAATTGCTGCTGTCAGATAAATCTCAATACGGCCCTTCGAAGGGACACCATTAACAAACAATAATAATATTATGATTAATGTTATGACTTATGAGCCTAAATTATTGACTGGTCACCAAAGTATGGGATAGAGTAGGTCGTTCATGCAGATCTGGGAGTTGCTTGCAACTTTGCTAGGTCGAAATTCGTTAATTCCGTGAAAACCCTATTTTTTTTTTATAAGAAATATCCTTTGTCAAATTTTTTGTACAACCTCTAAAAGTGCATTTGAAAACTTATTTATTAGCCTTCCCAAATTCACTTCAAATAGTGACAAACATAATAGGTAAAGGAAAAATGAAAAATACATTATGCTGCTTCAAATCTTGGACAGTGGAATATAAAAATTTGAGGAAAAACTTTAAACGTAGCGTAGACACTAGACAGTCCTCAAAGTGCAGGACTTAGGTTTTTCGAAATAAAAAATGACGCGCCAATCTATTTAACTAAAAAGATAAGATTATAAGGATACGGTGAAAACCCCAATATTGACAATAAATATTCAGATGCTACCTCTTAGCGCGGCTGCGTCTTTAATTTACTAGCATTTTAGCCGCCAATACTTTTCTTACATCTGAATCAAAATGAAATGTTATAGTTTCTAGTATTCTATGGGAGCTTGTTGAGCGAGAATGAACACAGATGTATCAATAAGTGTGTAATTCTAACTAATTGTGGCCAGCGGTCGGCCACGCTAAATGGATGATTTATGGCCTATGGGAAACGAGATGTACACACAGACAGGACAAACGGACAGACAGGACCTCTATAAATATTGTATCACTTAATATAAATGCGAAAGTGAGTATGTCTGTCTGTTACCTCTTCACGCCTTAACTGCTAAACCGATTTCACTGGGTATGGAGATACTTTGAGCCCCGGCAAAGGACGTAGGATAATTTTTGTCCCGGAAAAATGTGCAGTTCAGCGCAATAAACGAATTTTGGCGCAACGGAGTTGCGGGCGCCTTCTAGTAGTTATATGTTACATATAATATTTTAGTAGATGTTGCCCGCGACTTCTGTTGCCCGCGACTTCTGTTTCCAGCGACTTCAATGCGCCGATTTTTTTTATATTGCGCAACATTTTTTTATCTATCCTTAACTATCATAAGAGTTATGTCCTTTCCCGTCTCTCAAAATATATCCATACCAAATTTTATCTTAATCGGTTCAGCTGTTTTAGCGTGAAGAAGTATCAGACAGACTTTACTTATTATTAGTAAGCATGGCTGCCGCCCGTAGACGTATGCAGCACTAGAGGTGTCGCATGTGCGTTAATAACATTATAATCTTCGATAAGACATGAACAGAATATGATGGTGCACATTACACAATCAAGGAAAATAGCACCGAAACGTCTACGCAATTAAGGTCACATTCGTTTACGCTAAATCGATTCGCCCCAAACATCATGCATTAATTCACTTAATATCTCCGGTTCAATGTAACAGAGAGTGTTTTGTGGATAGAAGCGACAATACGTTTACTATTGTACCATTTGTACCTACTTGAATGGCAATTTCCACAGATATTATATGCCTTTTCAACCATATTGTTTCCCAGTGAATAGTAATAGAGTATAGACAAAACAAACAACGTGCTGCATGAATTTAGCCATACAAAAGTTTTAAAAAAGTCAGTCTTTCAGCGCTGCTACTTTCACAGTGAACTCTACTAGGGAATGGAAATAGCGCACATACCACCTTAAAGTATTGTCACTTTGTTTTGTTAAATCCTGTATATCAGAATCTCATGGTCTCAAAAACTTTTGAAAACTCCAATAACCAATATCTTATCTATCACAAAAAATTGATTTCCTACATTAGAGCTCAGTACTTAGTCGTTATTGCTTTTGACTATTATTACAATCAGAATGTTTGAGAAATGAGAAGTGGCATGTTATTAAATCTTTCAAAATTATCTATATGTTGCAGTCGACTCGTTAAAATAGCTGTTCATTCAAACAGCTAGCCCTTTGACTGAACAACGCCATTCAATCACACAGCTATACGTCGTTTAGCCGACTTGTTGACTGCAACATTCAAGACTACGGCTACGACACTTAGCTAACTGGTTAAATGGCAAATTGACTAAGGTAACCATTAGTTTCGTGTTATTATTACACAAGCGTAATGATAACAAGCAGAATAAAGTGTATTCTAACTCATTCTGAACACAATTGCAATAAATACCTTGATGATGCATTTCATAATCCCGTCATTTCTCCTCGAATATTTGTTTAAATTTTGATTCACTCGTATTTGCCCCCATAATTTATGTCTCTTTAATAACACTTGTATCGTATTTTTACGAAAAAATATCCAAAACACCGGCTAGTTGACGCCATATTGTAAACAAAACGCACCTAGCGCCCGCGCCGCAGTGGTGAGGGCTGAACTAATTCAATCAAATGGCTGCTTTTGAATCAGCTGTAGTGTTGAACGTTTTGAGCGACGCAAATATTCAATTAAAAAGCTAGACGTGTGATTGAATGGCGTTGTTCAATAAAAGGGCTAGCTGTTTGATTGAACGGCTATTTAAACTAGTTGGCTGCGACATATACATATAACAAAACTGTAGAAATGAAAATTCTGTGTCTGTCTGTCTGTATGTTTGTTCCAGCATCACACGAAAACTACTGATCCGATTTGAATGCGGTTTTCGCAGATATATTTGTCTTCTTCCAATTGTCTTAAGAATTTTTCCCCCCACCCCTTAAGGGGACCAAAGAGGGGGTCAGATTTTGTATCAAACTTTTTTCTTTAACACGAAAACTACTGATCCGATTTGAATGCGGTTTTCGCAGATATATTTGTCTTCTTCCAACTTAATAAATGGGAAAGTGTGTTTGTTTGTTTGTCCTTCCTTCACGCCCAAACGAAGCAAACAATTGACTTGGATTTTTGGCATAGACTTAGTTGAAAGGATGGAGAGTAACATAGGCTACTTTTGGTCTTAGGACAACATCATGGTCCCAAAGGTGGCTTACGCGATTTTCGAATTTCACGCGAGCGAAGCCGAGGGCAATAGCTAGTTTTTAATATAGGAGACCAACTATCGTCACAATTCTGCATCGCGCTATCTTTTCTTAGTGCGGCACTATTTATTTATTGTTCAATAGATTAAATCAATCTAGTGGGCTTCGGCCTGACTGGGCGTTAAACCTCGTTCGGTCGGAAGATTTTCAATGTCGCCACCACTCAAATCCCCAAACTAACCAAGCTAAATATTTAAAGGAAATAGGTACAAACTAAATAAACCTGTCGCGTCTACGTTGTCTACTCTTCCACCAATTCGGTAAATACTATATCGGTAATCCTGCCGCCGTCTGAGTGGGCACGCATCTGTAGCTCCTTTTGTGAAGCACGTTGATAAGCGGAATGGAATATGAAGCATCGATATTTTGAAAGCTTTCAAAATTATGTAAACAATTGAATTTAGTGCTTACTTTTGTACCAGATATTATATTTACGATTATATTATAATTTTGTCGCATACTCTACATTTATCGGGGGGAAAAGTAAAAACTATTCTATGTCCTTTCCTGAGATATATCAAAATCTCCATTATTATCAAATTTAGGTTTAAGTGTGAACAGCAAAAGGTAACAAATAGATATGCTGAAAACATTGACAAAGATCTTTGGCTGAAAACAACGCAATATGGATTCTCTACCTATTAGCTGCTGGGTTCATCGAACTACAGGATGGTACAGCATGATACGGTTTTGTATAATTGCATTCACCCCATTTTAGAAACACGCTATGGGTATTTAGGTATTTTAGAGTCGTGGTTGTCAGTTAAAAATCAAGACCTCGCTGAAATTCGAGAACGGCTGAACCGATTTGGCTGATTTTAGTCTCTTTAGAAATATTCGTAGAAGTCCAGGGGGAAAATGATACGAAGTTCACCGGGTCATCCAGTATATGTATTTTATAGATAACGTAAGTATATAAATATTGGAAGTTGGAACAAGCATTTAGCTATAAAACCGTGACAATGCATGGATTTGTTTTTTAGTGTCCCATTTATATTTCATAATGGTGATCACCTGCAGTTTTTCAATAAGCCTGATGATCGTTATACAATGATTGTGATTCATGAGTAATTCTATTGTATCGATTAATTATTCGTTGTTGTGTCGTCAGCGGTGACGTCATTGCAACTATCAGTCAAACGGAAGGTTTTGTGCCATATATGATTAAAAATAGTTTTTCCTGTGAACTGTTTATAAACCCGGATTATTCCCAGCCAGAGAAAATACCAAGAAATATTTAAAGGGAAATAATAAAACGAGCGAATAAAAAAATACTTTGCGACTGATGATGAACATACTGTTTTAATAATATGAGCGGTATGAATTTGAGTAAGCGAAAAATAAACTAAACTAACGACTAATATTGATTTATAATAAAATCCAGAACGAGCTTACAAAAAGTGGATTGTGATTAATCTATTTCAGATATTAAAATTCTATCCGAGTGACTGTATTACTAAGTGAGCGACTGGAAATACATAGCGGGCAACTTCAATATTAAAGATAGATTCAATTTTTCTAAGTGAGGTTATACATTACGAACTACTAAAAAGTTCACTTTGAGCAAATTTTTGTGAGCTGCTTTATTAATGATTATTGGTTACTGATATTCTATTTGAGGCTTTATATTTTATATATGAATAACTATCAGAGATAGAAAGGATTTCATACTTTGATTTGATGGTCCTAAAATATGGATTCGCGTCAGTGGAAACGCGGCCTAAAGTCTAAGTCTAGGGAACTCCGTGTTGGCCCAATACGACTTTTTTATTTTTTTGTGAACCACCCAGAAGTAGGAGCCCCGCGTAGCGGGGCTCCGTCGACTCATAATAATTGAAGCCAGTTGTTTTTTTTTTGGTATAGGTCGCCATTAAAATTTTTACCCATTTCTTTGACGTTCCGTTAAGGATTATAATTTGTGTAATGTAATAATTTATTAATGATTTTTATATATAAATACATATATTTATATATAAGGTTTACCCCCCTCCGCCCTCCTCCCCTCCCCCTCCCCCCCTAAATCGTTGAGGATTATTCCAAACTTTTACCGTTATATAATTTAAGTTCTTACAAATAGAACAATACATATTTTGGGATCATCAAATCAAAGTATGAAATCCTTTCTATCTCTGTTAACTACCACTTTCGAGATTTTTCACAGATAAAATTGTTGTTCTTCTTATCCAAATGAAGCTTCTCACAAAAAATTTGTTTGATAGTATTTTATTTATTTTTTATGAAATAAGGGGGCAAACGAGCAAACGGGTCACCTGATGGAAAGCAACTTCCGTCGCCCATGGACACTCGCAGCATCAGAAGAGCTGCAGGTGCGTTGCCGGCCTTTTAAGAGGGAATAGGGTAATAGGGGAGGGTAGGGATGGGAAGAGAAGGGAACAGGGGAAAGGAAGGGAATAGGGTAGGGGATTGGGCCTCCGGTAAACTCACTCACTCGGCGAAACACAGCGCAAGCGCTGTTTCACGCCGGTTTTCTGAACGTGGTATTTCTCCGGTCGAGCCGGCCCATTCGTGCCGAAGCATGGCTCTCCCACGTATAAAAAATGTAATAAAAAAAAATTGTTCTAGGGATCCCTGATTAATAGTGTTTCATTAAATAGTTATTTCATATTCATTTTTTTTTGTTTAAATGTGAGCTCATTATACTCTGCTCATTAGTGTATTTTTCAAAGTGGTTTTAGTATTCGAAACACTTCATTTAAGATAAAATGCCGCTCAGTATAAAAAATACATTTGCCAAATATTGAAAAAAATGCAGGACGTAACGTTGACACTCAAACAGATATTAGGTCGCTCAAATATTATGAAGCTGCTCATTTTGTATTTTAAGTAACTCAAATTAATAATTTGTAAGTTGCTGTTCTGTTAATTTCTCGTCACTCACAGTCAGTCGCTCAAATAGTAATTCTATAACCCAAATTAATTAATTTTGACACTTAAAACTGTAATTTACAGTCACTCGATTAAATACTACCCATATTTAAATAAAGCTTTTGAATAAAACTATAAATTGGTGTTGGAAATTCTAACGTGCGTCAAGGTAGAGCAAAAGTCCTCCTGAACATAATTTTGAGTAGGAAACTCTGTTGGCTTATGCACCTGATATTGCACCTGATACACTCATATGCATATTGCAGTTAATAAAGCATAGAATTATAGAATATGTAAGTGGTTAGTGTGCGGCCACGCTGCTCCCGTTAGTTGCGTTGTCGAAGGAAAAACGCATTGCCGCATCCGCATGCGTCATGCGACGTCGCAGAAATGTAGCATACCATCGAATTATTGCCTCTTTCTCAATTTTGCGACTTTTTATTACGTATTTGTACAAATGACATAATTCAGGACTTCAGAAGATAGATAAAATTTAGCGAAATATTCCAGTGTCCACCACACTAAGTGATAATCTTAAATTTTTTAAAAAACTTTATTTTTAATTAATAAAAATGCTGAATGTAAAGATTTTTCACATTGTCACTTCTTAGTCGATATCATAAATTATGCATGTAATGCTACGTTTCTACGCTTGCCGAGGCATGGGAAGCGTCCACAATGCATAAGCGTCCACAAATCTCGCTTGGCATTTGGAAGTCGTTTACACGCTTGTGAATGCGTCAGTGTATTACGTACATCCAAGCATGGCGGACACCGAACTTGTGTCGGCTATTAACATCTTTGGTGTTCCAGATACATTTAACGGTTTGGTAATCTTCCATAAACGATAAACTCTCTTCGTTTACGTGCGTTCGTCGCGAGATCACAGCGACTACTAAGCGCGCGCCAACGTGTGAACGCGTCGCAAGCGCTTGCCGCAAGCGCCCTTTGATCTGTGTCCAAAAACCGACACTACTCCGGATCGGATACAAGCGTCCGCAAGGTCACGCACGCCAAGCCGAGCAAGCTCAGCAAGCGTAGAAACGTAGCGTAAAACGTTGGGATATCGCACCGCGACGCAGCTTAGTACTGTGGCCTCTATAATCAGGTTAATAGTATGTTACAGTTATTCTGTGTGGTATTTCGTGTATATACGCTAGTTGTGTCAAGGGTCACATACACAAAGTGGCGATAATATGCACTGTCAATATTGTCTTACGGTCAGCATAGTTATCACCTGATGGTAGAATCACACAAAATACATGAGATCTTCAGCTTACTGGTGACTAAGATATTGACAGAAGTTTTTTTTTATATCGTTGTTGATTGTATAATTTCAATAACCAGCTTAAATAATATGAATAAAGTTCGATTTTGATCTCTACCCTGGCAAAGTAGAGTCTCGTTTCTGTGTTAACTGACTTTAAAATACTATACACTAAATGACGCCCGCAACTCTGTTGCGCCAATATTGGTTTATCTCGCGGAAACCGTACATTTTTTCGGCATAAATGTATCCTATGTTCTTTCCCGGGACTATACATACCAAGTATCTACATAACATCAAAAATGGTTCAGCGGTTTGGGCGTGAATCCTCACGCCTCACGCCTCACGCCTCACGCCTCTGTTACCTCCGTAACATACAGTATGGACAGTGCTCAGAGTATTTTAATTTTCTGATATTACACATAGTGACAGTCTTTTGAGCGTTTTTCACGTTAGTTTATTTCACAGGATAATTTTCTTCATAGGCTCTTAATAGTTATTCTAATTTAGCAGCCAGGTAAATCTGTGTTGAGTGTATTCATCCATGATTGCTCATGATTGCCGTCGATTGTCCAAAGTATAGTCAGCTTCACAATCATGGTTATTCGTCATGGACGAACGCAAAATAGTTTTTGTTCTAAGTTCTCCATGATGGCAATCGCTTGCCACCGGTAAGTCATGGATCATTAAACAAGGTATGACCTTAATAATATCTTTCCCACGATCTCGTAACATATCGACACTCAAATGTCGTTACTGTCACTTTTCGCGCGCGATTTGTTTGGTCAGTGTGAAAGCTGTACACTGTACAGTAGTGTAATAAGCTATAGGCACTCGTAGTGTATTTATATACAAATTATAAATATGATCAAGTTGTTTTTGTTTGTATTGTTGTCAATCAAGTTTAAAGTAGTTTTAGAAACCCATAATTTGTCTCGTTAAAACTCGAGAACGACTTTTCTGCTGTGTTTTCTAATAAGTATTACGATCCCGGAAGACGATTGACTTAAATGAAATTGAGATTCATTTAATCATTGTATATTTATCTGATATTTGCCTAACGGTAAACACGATTCACTTATTTTGACTCAATAGTTATATTTTTCGAAATTATGAATCTTTCTGGGCTTTTCAACAAATATCTGTTACACTTATTGAGTTACTATCATTAAATAACTTGCACTACTACAATCACACACTTTATAAAATAAGGGCTAAAGGAAATATTAGTATTGTATTTAATTTTTAAGTAATCATTAAAATAGTTTTGGGACTTACGACCTTTACTTTCGTGCTATAATGCGGGAACCGTTGTTACGCGATATTGATCACTATTAGCTGCAGCGCAAAGTACAATGCTCCCGAGCACGATTCATGGAATCATTATATCACGATTGGAGGATAGCTCATAGCAGGGTGTGTAGGCGGGGCTAGCGTGCTCTGATATTTTTGGCAGCCCGCTCTTAACCGATTTGGTAAATTTTAGTGTTGAAATATTCGTAGAAGTACAGGGAAGGTTTATATTAGGAGGGAAGTGATACGAAGTTCACCGGATCATCTAGTATCTAATATAATTTATGTCATCTATTTGTATAATATCTTTACGATAAATTCTATTTAAAAGACTTCCTAAGAATGAATCCATGTAAAATACCCATTTCAATGACTTCCGGCAAACTGTACGACTATTCTACTAAATGATTTCGATATGGTTTCGATGCAGCCTCGATTATAAAATACAAAATTACAGTTGAAATCATTTTTTTGTTTGGGATTTTAAGAATCCTTAAGGTCCAAACTCCAAACACACTTACGGAACAACCAAAGGGTCATACCAAATATTATGACAATAATAATATAATTATGTCAAAGGTACCTATTTAAAAAAAACATATTTGCAAAAGTGACATTAAGGGAAAGGAAGCGTCCATTTATTGCGTGAGGCATTTTTGATGATTTTTCGACCCTCTCTCCCACCTTGGTGAGATTTCATTAGGTTATCCCAAACTTCCCCCCCTCCCCCCTCGTTAAAACAGATTTCTTTTCAAAATCTATGTTTTTTCTGTAAACATGTCGATAATTGAAAAAAAACTTCTTTTGTTCTATAAACATTTAAGATAATTTTTCACACAATTTCAAACACTTTTTTGCTGGTAAAAAATTATGTGATATTTGCTACGATAATTGCTACCCCCCTCCCCCTAAGTAAGATTTGGAAAGATTTAGCTTGACCCCTTCCCCCCCTAAAACACCTCACGTAATTAATGGACCAAAGGGTTCAAGGTTGTTTTTTTTTTGTGGCGTGACAACATGTAGATTGTCCCGTTATCGATTGAAATTTTATTATTATTGAACTTAGTAGAATATTGTACATGAACCGGCTGACCATTATTCAATATTGTCCCGCGGAGAAAGTCCACTTGACCCGGGGTCAGCGTTGTTTGTTTTTCCCGTAGTGGGAAATCGTGTGGGGACCATTTGAGAACTGCTCGAGAGCATATTTAATTGCTAGCTATCATTTACAGGTCTCTATGTAGAGTTAAATATTGAAAGTGACGAGTCAAAGTAATTATTTTTTCATTAAAACAATTGAAACAAAACTAGTTAGATGGCGCCTGCAATTTTAGAGCTGCGGCGCCAAAATTAGTTTATCGCGCAGGATCCATACATTTTTCTAGGATAAAAAGTATCAATAATTGTCCAAGTCTGGGACTTAAAGTATCTCCATACCCAGCAAAATCGGTTCAGCCGTTTTGACGTGAAGAAGTAACAAATATACAAAATTACAAACCCACAAACTTTCGCCTTTATAGTATAGACTATAGTGTGATAGTCTTTATTTAGAGTTAGGATAAACTAGTGGAAAGGTAAACTTCAGCCAATAAACCTTAAAACCGTGCATTAGTCCAGAGTCCAAACATTTAATTTACACTTACAGCCGCAATCAGAGTTTAATGATGATTAAACTTCAATTTAATCAAGAGTTTGACATATTATAATTTAGGGAGTTATGTTAAAAATCTTCATTTAATTACAGTTATTAGTAATTCATATTCGCCAGTGCTACATTTAATTGCATTCTTACTTGTTGCATTTATTTTTCTTTTATTTTTGTTTCATTGTGAATTCACTCAAGAATGTTTAAGAAAAGTTATAAAGAGATAAAAGATGTTACGGCTATTATTCTGTAAGTCGCATTAGGCCCTACAAGTAGTGTGAATGACACAGGGTGCGGCGTCATTGTCGGCGATCATGCGTCACTGCGCGTCATTGTGTCACTTGACCGGCGGTGTGCGCACGCCTTTATGTGTAGGGCTGTCACGAATCACGATGATCAATAGGCGACATACATTAAAATATTATTAAGTACTTTTTTATATAAAATAAGGGGGCAAACGAGCAAACGGGTCAATTGATGGAAAGTAACTACCGTCGCCCATGGACACTCGAAACATTAGAAGAGCTGCAGAGTGCAGGTGCTTAAACAAATTGTGCAGATCTACATAATTAAAGACTTTATAATATCTATTTATCTCCATACCAAATTTCATCTAAATCGGAACAGGTTGTTTAAGCCAGGGGTTCCCAAACTGTGTGCCGCGGCGCCCTGGTGCGCCGTGGAAAGGCAAGAGGGGCGCCGTGAGTCGATCCTCCATCATTATCCGAAACCACAAATATTATAAAATTAAATTATAATATAATATTAATTATGTAAAGCAGGTAGATGATTGAATATTTGTTTATTACTATTTAGTATTTACCTACTTCACCTAACTATAACCATTAAAGGTATTTATTTAGTATCTTTTTCTAATAGCTAGCTAGAGTAGCCGTTAGCCGCAGGCTGAAAAAGATTGAGAACCCCTGGTTTAAGCGAAAAGGTAACTGATAGACAGAAACACTAGCATATTATATGTAGATATGCGAATTGCAGTTAACATTATTATGGAAAAGAGTCCGTGACGTGAGTCATGACATGTTAACGTTTCGAAAGTTGGATAAAAATAACGTTTGAGAAATAATGAAAAAATACAATGTATTTTAGCTTGGCCTAGGCTTTACATGAAAACAATATTTCATTATATTTTCTGTTCTGTGACAACCCTGCGTCACAGGGAGTGTCACAGTGACGGCGCGTCACAGTTGACAGTGACGTTGACAATACGTCGCTCCATTGTTCGTGATTGATCGGTTTTTAATAGCGGAAAAGCTGTTTAGATTTATTTTACACCTGACTGGACCTTATGGCCACGTTATAAGGGTCATTTTAACATAGAAACCTTACATTAAAACAACTCTGTTGAGTATAGACGGTATAATGTTATTTTTAGCATACCTCGAATTGCTGACAAAATTCTCTTTCATTAACCATTTGCTATCATTTGCATTTTATTATACACTCTAATACGCACGAAATAGAGCCTATTTTTCCGTAAGACCGTAAAGGAAAACCTGGGTTAAAACATGTTTTACAGCAGAATCAAAACAGGAAGCGATTATGAAACATTATAATATGATAGTAGATAAGATCGACGGGGTCAACGACCGCTTATCACACTGATAAGCTCCAAAACACTACTGACACCAAAAGTGTAGGAAACTTTCACATGGCTACTGCCGAACTAAGAGATATTTAACTTTACTTTGATTTAATGAAGATTTGATAAAGCTCCATACGTTTTCTGTTTACCCGTTTATTAAATTAAAGATAATTAATTATTATATTATAGTCAATCCCCCTTACTAATAAACGCTGTATAAGCTTTGAATAGTTATACAGTGTTTTGTCTTCTTCAATCCAATTAAAAAAGTCACTTGTGTGACAGGAACAAAACACTGTATAAGTATTCAAAGCTTATAGAACGTTTATTAGTAAGGGGGTCTGAGTGCAGTCCGCACAATACATTACCATTGCTGTAAATGCAAAAGTATGGAATATAGTTGAAATAGACAAGACACTTAGGTTTTTGACTTAGACCTAGCCTTAAACGACACTTACTAGCTCACTTAAAGACGAATATTAATCACTTAACTGTAAATAAATGAAGATTTAGACGTAAGCCCCATACATTATCTGTAAAGCTGTTTAATAAATGGAAACTTAATTATCATTAAATGTATCTGTCATCTGAGTGCGGCCGTTAGCGTTTAACCTGAATTCCCTCACAATGAGAAAGCACTTAGGTTAGGCTAAAGGCCTAACCTTGATACAATTTTTCCTACTCGCTGTAAAATATCGATCTTTTCACCAAGGTTAGTGGGTTTCCGCAGTGGTCGATATAGGTAATAGGGGTCGCCGGTAACTGTGTCAATTAAGCCATTACACAGTTACATAATTTAGTAACCATTGACGACTGTGTTTTCTTTGTGACTTTGACCTATAATACTCCCAGTGTTATAGCCATAACTAAAGAAATCAAAAAATGTTAGTTACTGCCGCACTCGGAGACAAATATTAATTAATTACTTAATAGTAATTAAATGAAGATGTAGAAGATAATGGGGCTTAATGTTCAAATCTTCATTAAGAGCGTCAGTTTCAGAATCATGCCCCCGGGCATTGTGCTTTGCGCTGCAGCTATAAGTGAACAATATCGCGTAACAACGGTTCCCGCATTATAGCACGAAAGTAAAGGTTGCAAGTCCCAAAAATATTTTTGATGATTACTTAAAAATTAAATACAATACTAATATTTCCTTTAGCCGTTATTTTATAAAGTGTGTGATTGTAGTAAGGCAAGTTATTTAATGATAGTAACTCAATAAGTGTGACAGATATTTTGTTTATTTTATTTTTATTTTATTATTTGAAAAGCCCAGAAAGATTCATAATTTCAAAAAATATCACTATCGAGTCAAAATAAGTGAATCGTGTTTTCCGTTAGGATAATATCAGATAAATATATACAATGATTAAATAAATCTCAATTTCATTTAAGTCAATCGTCTTCCGGGATCGTAATACTTTAATTAGAAAACACAGCAAAATTTTACAGCCCGCTCTTAATTTATGTATACAGGGTGTAACAAAACTAAGTGATAATACTTTAGGGTGTGTATGATGTATTCCTTGTAGAGTGTTCACTGTGAAAGTTCACTGTGAAGAAAGCAGCGCTGAAAGACCAATTTATTTTTTTACTTTTGTATGTACCATAGACTAAGGAAAATATACTTTTCTTTTCCATAGACTAAGGAAAATATACTTTTGTATGCATCACCATAGACTAAGGAAAATATATTTTTCTCTATGGTATCACTTAGTTTTGTTACACCTTGTATTAAGTAGGTAATGAATATTCGTTTCCGAGTGCGGCAGTAAGTTTGTAGAATGTAAATGTATGACAATTGAAGCTACCAAGTGGATGAACCGATTTTGATCTTGTTTTTTTCTTTGAATTTTTTTATACTGTATTATTAAAATAACAAAACTTCCTATAAAAAGTTATGTGCTATGATTCGGTTTTTTTTTTATGAAATAAGGGGGCAAACGAGCAAACGGGTCACCTGATGGAAAGCAACTTCCGTCGCCCATGGACACTCGCAGCATCAGAAGAGCTGCAGGTGCGTTGCCGGCCTTTTAAGAGGGAATAGGGTAATAGGGGAGGGTAGGGATGGGAAGAGAAGGGAATAGGGGAGGGAAAGGAAGGGAATAGGGTAGGGGATTGGGCCTCCGGTAAACTCACTCACTCGGCGAAACACAGCGCAAGCGCTGTTTCACGCCGGTTTTCTGTGAGAACGTGGTATTTCTCCGGTCGAGCCGGCCCATTCGTGCCGAAGCATGGCTCTCCCACGTATAAAACGTTTGGACTTTAGCTATTCACTAACTTGACAATTCAGAGTTTTTTTTTAAACTTTTAAGGACACTGTGAAATTTGTCGTAACTTAAATTAGTAATTAGTAAGGATATATTTAATTGGGAAGAAACCGGTCCGGTATCACCAAGGTCCCTCTATCGCTTCCGCCAAAGTTGTGGTATTGAAGAAGGTCGGAATTCCGCATGTGCCATACTAGGCGTACCACGCGTCTCCGCCTCTGTACTATCAGAGAAAATGATTCCTAGGCAGATGGCGGACCTAAGTACCTAATTTGGTCGGTCAAACTCATCCGACCGATCACAGCTAACATTGAATTGACATTAAGGCCATCCCCCGAGCAAACGACCTTGACCATACATTTGACGCGTTGCCGAGATCGCACAAAAATCCTATTTTTTTACTTATCTTAGTTCAAAATTGATCTAAAAAAATATTCAAAACGGGGAATATGTAGTTAATGAAACTGTCTACCTATTGTCGTGTGTTTCAAATAAACGTTATTTGTAAATACTAGGGAGATGCTGAAAGTATGCTTCAATTTTAATAAATTGGTATTACTTTGGAAGCTAGTATCATGAGTATAATAAACAAAAATAGAAAATTTAAAACGGGGAAAGGAATGTTGATATACTGAAGATTAATGCTGTATATTTATTATAACTTTGTAGCTTTCAAATTATGAGTTTATAAGGCTGTAAATATGGTAAATTACGGAATCTCCGTAGGGGAAGGCCCTTAAAGCCGACTAAACGATGTCGGCCTGTCCTAGGAATCAATTTCCTCGGGTATACATGAGGAATTTCGTGGGAACCGTACATTATCTCGCAAAAAAGTAGCCTATGTACTTCCTCGTGGTGGTCATAAAAATCGGTAAAGTAGTTTGTAATATTAACGCGTTCAAAAAACAACAAACTCTTCATTTCATCGCTGTACATACAGCGAGTGTAACAAAACAGAGTGATAGAACTTTAGGGTGTATATGGGTTCATTAAAGAATTCACTGTGAAAGTAGCAGCGTTGAAATACTAACTTTTTTAAATGTTTGTATGGGCGAATTCAATTGACGTTGGGGCGTTTCTCGCAATAAGCATTGAAGATAGAAGTCAAAAATAACTCTTTCAGCGCCGCTACTTTCACAATAAACTATGTATATAAGGGACCCATACACACCCTCAACCTTTATAGGACTTAGTTCATAAAGCATTGTTAAACTGACTAACTTATTATTGTATGTTTCAGGTGCTCAAATGACAACAAGATATAAGTAAACGTGAGTATTTTCCCTCAAGGGTAATAAGCCATATTTAAGATTTACTACCTCAATACCTGTTCAGTACATATACAAGGCGAGGCCTATGTGTGGAATATGGTGACATCCTTATACGGGGACTAACAAAAGTCTTTGTGACATTGTTATGACTTACACTCGTGTCATAAGGGTAGGCACACATTTGCGTTAGAGCGTTTCGATTCTCATGATCGAAAAAGTAGTTGCGCTGGATATTTCCTATATTTATTTACTAAGAAACTAGAAACCCTAGTCAAAATGCAATCGCCAGTTTCGATAGCGAAGTTATAGGCGCTCCCGCGTCATGATTCTTGAATAGAGATATATAGAGTTCACTACTACTTTCACAGTGAACTCTATATAGAGGATACATACACACCCTAAAATATTATCATTTAGTTCTGTTACACCCTGTATATTATATACGAAACGCAAGCGCTAGCAACACTAAAGCATTATGTCAAATCCCAAACTTTATCAAACGTGTTAGATATACTGCACTCGGCGAAACATGGCGGTAGCGGTCATTGACTCCCTGTCACAAACTTGTCATTTTCTATATAAACCGCGATTAACAATGAAGTGTCAAATGTTGTCAATCGTGGCTTTGTATAGAAAATGACAAGTTTTTGACAGGGAGTCAATGACCGCTACCGCCATGTTTCGCCGAGTACAGTATAGGAACTTTACATCTGTATAATAATAATAATATCTATGGACGCTTCACACCACGTCAGTCTGGCCCCGTGGTAAGTACCTGATGTACTTGTGTTACGGGTACCAGACAACGGAAATATATTTAATATTTTAATACTATACATATATTTAAGATTTTTATTATATTATACACATATTTAATACACATCCATGACCCAAGAACTTTGAAAACTTTTTGTTTTAGTCGGCGGGATTCGAACCCGCGACCCCCGGCTTGAGCTACCAACAGCCCACCAACTGAGCCACAGAGGTCGTCGAAATGTGACAGATGCAATGTGACAGTGGATCTTTTTATTTAGACTTCATGAACGGTTTACATTATTTCAGTCTAGTGACCGAATCGAGCACTGGAATGTACTGGAATGCAATGCAGTGCATTCCAGTGCTCGTTTAATGCGATCTGGATTGAAATAATGTAAACCCGCTTTTAGAGTAATATTGCATAGGCGTCTTAAAATCTAGCAATCAGACACTCAATCTTGGTGACCTACCAATCTGGATGACTAACCGGAAGCGGTCACTTGGCGCTGCCGGATGTGACGATGACCTACGATAAGCTTAGGGCTGGGTAACGGTCACTATTGTGACACTTACCGTTGTTTGCTCAGTCGTGATTTACTGATGAGGCTAAACGACCGTTGTGGTCTCAGCTACGAATAAATAATACTATAGGAGAGCAGAGGACGTAGCCAAAGTCCCTTTCGTTAAAAACGATGACGAAATTCGTTATCAAAATATATGGGATTTGACATTAGTCTTCGCAAGCGAAATGTCATTTAGCGATGAGTTATGTCAAACCGCATACATTTTGATAACGAATTTCGTCATCGTTTTTAACGAAAGATACTTTGTCTGGGGCCTCTAGTAGCGTTGTTAACCAATGTTTTGTTAGGCATTAAAATGTGCTAGAGAATAGATTTTCAGTCAAAAACTTCAGCGGGGCTAAAATGGTCGCTTTGAAGAATCATGATATAAATCATAATATGATTCATTTTTCTAAAATCGCAAAATGCAACTCTGCTTGCAATTCATTTCAGTATTTTTGTAATGATTTGACATTAATTGTCAGTTTGACGGTTTTGACAATTCATTTGCTGAATTGATTGAGAGGAATTGCTAAATGTGACCATTTTAGCCCCGCAGAACTCGAAAATCATTAAAAACGGATATGCAATCACCATGGAAACTGAGGTGTGTTTTTCGTGGAACTTTCGAACTTTGAGTTGATAAACTCTGGTTGGTTCACAATTTTTGTTGCCAGATACTCTGACGGTAACCGCAGCCACCGGCGTGCGTTTCCTGCGCCGCGCCGGTTTTTCTCACCGGCTCAGTTCCCGAGCCGGTGGTGGTACAACAAGTAAAACATTTTTCATTTAATTTCATATTTGACCGGGCTAATTTATGAGGTATTGTTCTATGTTATGTTTCGAGCATTCAAAGGCATTCAATGATAACTTTACTTAAATTCAACGATATAGTTTTTGCCAAAATCTTCATTAAATTAAAGTCATTATTATATAGTCTCTGAGTGCAGCCTTCCAATGTTGACCGAACATTAGAATTCATTCAGCCTTATCCAACACTTGCACATTCCACTCAATGGTGCGGACAGGTATCTGACCGGTATGCAAATGCTTTAATTGCCTTGCCTGTGATCGATCGCGCCAGATATACTTTCAACATGATGATGAAATGTTTGTGGTTGACGAAGATGTGGGAAGCCATCGACGACAGTTACTGGTTTTTAGGGTTCCGAAGCCAAATGGCAAAAAATGGAACCCTTCGTCATGTCTGTAGGTCTGTCCGTCCGTAAGTCACAGCTAATTTTCTCCGAAACTGTACGTTGCCTTACATAGGCAACGTCCAGTTTCCTCGACGCCAATATGTGGTACGGAAACTTTTGTGCGAAAGTCCGACTCGAACTCGGCCGATTTTTTCACCTATACGTATGGAAATGACGTTGGGGCATTTCTCATAGAAACATAGGTAGAAGCGAAAAGTCTTTCGGCGCTGCTACTTTCCAGAGAACTTTATAAAAGGTGTAACAAAAGAAAATGATAATATTTTAGAGTGTGTATGAGCCTCTTTTTAAGAGTTCACTGTGTAAGTTGCAGCGCTGAAAAAGTATTTTTTTTAATTTCGTCATGGGCAAACTCATGAGTTATGAAGTCATGTCGTTTGAGCGCTTGCCCAAACAAATAAAAAAAAGTACTCTTTCAGCGCTGCTGCTTGTTGCTTGCTGTAATAAGGGACACTGTATACACACTCTAAAGCCGTGGTCGTCAAATTGCGGCCCGCGGGCCGCATGCGGCCCGAGGCCGTTATTTGTGCGGCCCGCGATAAAGTAAATTCAAAATTCAACGGTCAACTATACTACACAATGGTTAAAATTACGCCATATTTAACGATAAACGTAACCGGCCAGTTATGGCCGGTTATCGTTAAGTTTAGTTAACAATTAATGTCATAATAATAACCTAATCAAGTTGTTTTATGGTGTGTTACAACTCGGTACTCGGTAGGGCCTGATCACACCTACCGAGTAGAGTGGTTAATAATGTTCTCTACCATTAGCCGAGAGTACTGTCTCGCCACTCTACTCGGCAGGTGTAAAAAAAGCATTAGTGTGGAACCGCTCTTGGAGCGCTTTTTGTAATTAGGCCTTTTATATAAATAAAACTGAGAAAAACGCTTAATATTGTTTTATTTAAGTAACTCACAATTGCACAGTAAGAAATCAAAAAAAAAGGGAACAGGAAAAAGCGCCATCTCATAGACGTTGACATTAACCTTTTTTACCATTCCACAAAACCAGAGGCAAAGACATCATGGCTATTCAGCCAAGATTAAAATTTTCTAATACACAATAACTTAATAGCGCTCTTCATATACTCTGCGGCCCGGTGCTGGCACTCACATTGTCATGTGTGGCCCTTGGCCAGTAAAGTGTGACGACCGCTGCTCTAAAGTATCACTTTGTTTGTTGGTCCATGTATAAATTAATCATTACACTCTAAACTCTAAAGTATTATTACTGAGTTCCGTTCGTCCTATAAAGTATTTAATTATTTATTATTCGTGGCTTAGAACAGCGCTCTATGTTACTCTTTACTCTAACTCCAAATGGTTATGGTTGATGGTACTCCGAAGGTCATCACTCTGTGCCCAATGATCCGACATGCGACATCCGATACGACTGTCCGACACGCTGTCCGACATGACACCCGACACGAGGTCAACGACAGACAAAAAACAGACTGACTAATGAGTATGTTTAATTTAGATTGAGTTTTGTTGTATCCTTACTTAGTCATACGTGGGGAAAATCTTTGGTACATACGTCGTCGGTATATTTTTATCCTTACTAATATAATAAACTAGATGACGCCCGCAACTCCGTTGCGCCAAAATTCGTTTATCGCGCGGGAACCGTACATTTTTCCGGGATAAAAAGTATCCTACGTCCTTTCCCGGGACTCAAAGTATCTCCATGCCAAATTTCAGCAAAATCGGTTCAGCGGTTTGGGCGTGAAGAGGTAACAGACAGACAGACACACTTTCGTTTTTATAATATTAGTATGGATGCGGAATGGTGTCTGTGTTTATGTTACCTTTTAACGCTTAAACAGCTGAACCGATTTAACTTACCTCTACATTTGGCATACTTTGATAGATTGGAAAGGACAGGGTAGGTTTTGTTGCAGAAAAAAGTACGGTTCAAACGCAATAACCTTCAGGCGCAACGGAGTTGCCGGCGACATACATTAATCTATACTTCTTTAACATTTACATGCTATATCCAATATCCGTTGACAAAAGTAGATTATAGCTTTAAAACATAAGATTAAATCAGCTATCCCCAACCCGCGGCCCGCCGGGACTTTATTTGTGGCCCTTTATTTTGAAATTCACGCCCACCGGCAAAATAAATGTAGTCGTCGTGAAAGTCGTGAATTTTTTTCACGGAATATATACCATTTCCACTTTTAAATCGTTAATTTTGAAGAACATTATTTTTTAACTCTAAAAATTTGCGGCCCGCGACACCAAGACCAAAACATGTTTGTGGCCCGCATGCAAAAAAGGTTGGGGGCCACTGGATTAAATAATGGCACAGTATACTGCAACGTGCCATTTTGTAATTCGGTGTAATTGCAGTCCGTGGCCATGTGACCCTTAAGGTCGCGCCATCTGAGTTTCGGCCTCAACGCAGGGCCAGCCCTAATATGGTAAGGGCACACACCGAACGCCCTTAGTCTAGAATGTTTCCTGTTTGTGCAATAGCGGAAAATACCTGATATCTAGATTACTTTAAATCTGGAAAACCTATATTTAGACCAGCCGGGCTAAGATGCGCAAACGAGAAAATTTTGTCTACATGTTTTCTCGATATTAACTGGTTTATCTCTTCATCTCTATTGACCCTAACATGACATACTTTTTTTGTCGTGTCTGTCGTCAAAATTAGAGATAATTGTGTTTTTTTTTTCTTAATCTGTGCTATTTTTGTCTACGAACCCTAACATGACAACACATTTCTATCGAGTTTTGTAAAGATTTTGACAAATGAGAAGAGTAGTTTGTCGATATATACCTATTAATTCTGTGAAGCTAGTCTACGAACGAAAATTTATCTCTCGACGTACGCATGTTAGGGAAAAAGAGATATATATCGATATCGACAATATCACTACGCTCGAGAGTGAGATATCCACGAGATATCTCGTTGGCGTATGCTAGGACGGCTGATGACGCCCGAGACTCCATCGCGTTGCTCCAAAATTCATTTATTCTAAAGTATCCTACGTCTTTTCTTAGAATATTTAGTAAATTTGCTACAATTTCGTATCTCCATACCAAATTTCAGCAAAATCGGTTATGCGGTTTAAGCGTTAAGAGGTAACAGACGAACAGACACAAAACCGGCGTGAAACAGCGCTTGCGCTGTGTTTCGCCGAGTGAGTGAGTTTACCGGAGGCCCAATCCCCTACCCTATTCCGTTCCTTTCCCTCCCCTATTCCCTTCTCTTCCCATCCCTACCCTCCCCTATTACCCTATTCCCTCTTAAAAGGCCGGCAACGCACCTGCAGCTCTTCTGATGCTGCGAGTGTCCATGGGCGACGGAAGTTGCTTTCCATCAGGTGACCCGTTTGCTCGTTTGCCCCCTTATTTCATAAAAAAAGACACACTTTAGCATAATATTACTATGGATTATCTAAGTCTAAGGCTACGGAGCTTGGAAAAACATTTGCAGTGTTTTCATTAAAACTTGGAAATTTTGCAAAATGCGGTCTATTTACATTAAAGTTTAGAAAATAAATGCTGTGTTTTTCTGTCTAGTAAAAGATTGGTTTGGAAAACGTGTAGTTTTTCTGGTATCCTTTTGTGGCCATTTTGTCTTGTAGTTGGAGACAGGTTCTCTAACTAAATGAGTAAAGAAACTTTAAGATCTTATTACAGTGATGAATTTATAATAAAAATTTAATTTGGAAGTATACAGTGTGTAACAAAAATAAGTGATAATACTTTAGTGTGTGTACGTGTTCCTTGTAGAGAGTTCACTGTGAAAGTAGCAGCGCTGAAAGACGATTTTTTTTCACTTTTGTATGGGCAAGGGCCCGAGCGTCACGAGTTTCCCCATACAAAAGTGAAAAAAATGTTTCGTCTTTCAGCGCTGCTACTTTCACAGTGAACTCTCTACAAGGAACACGTGTACATACTACATACCCTAAAGTATTTATTATCACTTATTTTTGTTACATCCTGTATAATCTATATTCTTGTTTTCACGCTAGAGCCGTACAGTTTTCCGCGACAACACTTTTATCGCTACAAAATGAACGGTTCCTGCGAGGTAAGAATTTTGGCGCTACGAAGTAGTAAGCAACATTGAGTAGATTAAATTAAACGTCCTTCTTAAGGTTATTCTTCAGAAGTTAATTGAATATGATAAGCAAATAACTTTACATACTATTTTTGGAGTTACATTGAATTTGCATTTTGTTTACACTTTGTGCCTTGTGTGTGTTTTCACTTTCCTCATGGAAAAAAGATTTCAAGATATCATGAAATTTTCGGATGCATTTAGCTTTTTGTTTGATTATTTTACTAGAGGGCGCGGCGCCCGCATCTCCGTTGCGCTAAAATTTGTTTATCGCGTGGGAACCGTAGATTTTTCCGGGATAAAAAGTATCCTATGTCCTTTCCCGGGACTCAAAGCATCTCCATACCATATTTCGGCAAAATCAGTTTAGCAGTTTTTGCGTGAAGCAGCAACCGATAATGCGGTAATATTAGTATGGAAGTATCGATTGACAGGAACTATATAACGTAAAATAGCCTCTACCGTGGTCTGCTCTACATACCTATTGAGTGTATTTCATCAAAATTGGTTTAATAGTCTTTACAATATGACTTACAACCTACGAAAGAAATGATCTGATCAATATTTGTATACAATTTACATTGAATCATTAATCTACATCGAGAAGAGTCGATGATGTCATTATGTAACACACTTTAAGCATAGTATAAAATATGCTTTAAGTTTTGGTACTTCATTTGGTATCTAATAGTTCCTTTCTCGTATTGATTCGACATCTATACTTCCATTCTAATATTATGAATGCAAAAGTGTGTCTGTCTATATGTTGTTACTTCTTCACGCCCAAATCGCTGAACCGATTTTGGTGAAATTCGGTATGGAGATACATTTTCGTCCTTACGATTTCGATACTTTTTATTCCGGAAAATGTACGGTTCTCGTGCGACAATCAAATTCTGGCGTAACGGAGTTGCGGGCGTCATCTAGTAATAAATATTATAGGCTAATTCAGCAGCACCTATGGCCTATAACCACAGACTACAGAGCCTTTAGTCAAATCTAATTAGAAATAAAATTGCCAAAAAATGTGATTTAAAATGAGGCATCGCCAGCTCCGTCAGACTAGTGTTTATTAAATCCCTTGCATTTCTTGCATCCAACTTCTCTGTCAATAGTGTCAAGGCTGTTTCGCCATTAACTGATAGGTGCCGGACATCTAACAGATAGAGTGTAGAGTATCTCTCAGATTAGTTGTGGATAGCCTATCCGACACTTATCAGGAAGTGGTGAAACAGCCCCTTAGTGTGGTAAGACTTAATATTGAAATGTTTTTGATTATTTTAGTGTACATCTACTGTTTTACCAAATAAAGTTTATTTCCTTCTTCTTTAAGCACCCAGATTACTACTACAAACATTCGTACAAACTTTCAATTTCGTAATAGAATAGTGATTAATTTGTTAAAAGCCTACCGCGGCAGGGTCGGGCGGACCTCGCGTTTGACAAAACCGGCGATACAAGGCCGCGGTGCACTGCTACGTCACATTGATGTGGGAACGTAGATTCACCAATTAAATATTATGCGTCGTTTATATTCAGCCCTGTTGGGCAGGGAAGTGGGCAGGGAAGTGGACAGGGAAGTGGGCAGGGAAGTGAGCAGGGAAGTGGGCAGGGAAGTGGGCAGGGAAGTGAGCAGGGAAGTAGGCAGCGCGAGAATGTAAATAGTCACTCGCGCTGGCACTCGTCATGCCGCTGCCGCTGCCCGACGCGGCGAGTATGTACTATGTAGAGGGCTGAGCCATGAGTGTAAACACTCGCGTCGTTACTGCCGCAGAAGTACTCAGGGCAATATCGCCGGCAGCAAGAGGAGCAGCGGCAGTGGCTGAGTGTGCTCGTCCTAATAGGCATTAGGCTACTGGATGTCACGATGGGCCTGCATGATGCAATGTGTACGGTCGTTGGCAGAGTTGCGGTAGACTTTTAATGGGTAGACCGACGCCAGGGGAATATACCCCGGATGATATCTTCTGAGTTGTAAAATTTCCCCAGGTACAAAAAAGAAGTTGCCTGCAACTCTGTTGCGAAGAAATTTTCGCGGGAACCGTAAATATTGCCGCAATCATGTCCTTACTGTCAGTTGCGCCGAAATCGCGCAGATATATTTCTCCGCTACAAAAATTAGCCTTTATGCTTTCCCGTCTTCTAAAGTTTTTCTATACTACTGTAGGGATCTCCTACATCAGAAGGTTGCGTGTTCAAGTCACGTCGGGGTCACCAATGTGGGAATAATGCGTGGAGGCCGCAAAGGAAGATCTTCCGACCGAGCGAGGTGGTATGCTCGGTCAGGCCGGAGCCCACGTGATACATTTCAGCTGTCGTATATATGTCGCAGTCGACTGGTTAAAATAGCCGTTCAATCAAACAGCTAGCCCTTTGACTGAACAACGCCATTCAATCACACGGCTATACGTCGTTTAGCCGACTTGTTGACTGCAACGTTCAACACTACAGCTAGATGACGCTTAGCCAACTGGTTAAATGGTAAATTAACTAAAGTGACCATTAGTTTAGTGCTATTATTACACAAGCATAATGATTTCAAGCAGATTAATTGTATTCTAACTCATTTTGAACACAATAAATACCTTGGTGATGAATTTCATAATCCTCGAATATTAGTCCAGTTGGCTGCGACATATATACCGAATGTGGCGCTAATTGTGGGTACCGCCACACTACATTTAATGTTAATCAGTTCAGAGGTTTAAGCGTAAAGAGAAAACAGGCATACATACATTTCACTTATCTCTTCTTTCATTTCAGTCTTTTACATTTTTAATATTAGTAAGGATTATGTGAGAACACCTACAGAATATGACCGTCATCATTCTGATGACCACAAAAATTGTCACAGCATATTTTATTACTATTATGTATTTATATTATCTTCAGGAATAATTTTAACCGTTTACTATTATGAAATCAAAATGTACGATTGCACTGTTGTTTATACTTAATTAATAATTATTCCACTCTACATAATTACGATGTAGGTAATTAATATTGCATGTTGATTGACATAATATTAAAAGTATTTCAGCTCATTACAATTTTTTCGATAAAATACAATGCCAACTGAAAATGTTAATTTTACAAGTAACAACTTAATTAAATATGTTTTAAATTTTATTAAATTATTATTAAGTTTAACACTGTCTTGTAAATAACTTTCAATTACAATTCTTATACCAAGGTTTTTCTTTTCTTATACCAAGTCTTTTACCCATAATTTCTAAAAATATAACAGGCATATGTTTTAAAAATACGTACAAAATCAAAATAAAAAGAATGGAAAGAGACAGGAGATCAAATACAAAATAGAAGGAAGTCAAAATTTAAGTTAAAAATAAATACATTTTATATATTTTTATTTCCGATTGAATTTGACAATAACAGTTTTAGGAATAGGATATTATATTACTGCAAATTGCAATGTTTTCACGTTAGAGGCAGCACCAGCACAGACAGTAAACAAAAAGTTTTGTTCGACGTTTGACAACGTTTCTGTCAATATCCTGATATGACGTGTGCAACATGTCGGATTGTGGTCGGATTATTTACTGTATGTGCTAGTGGCGCCCTCTACTCCGACCTTTGCGTAATATTCACTATTGTCCTACTTGTTGACTAACCATCGGATCATCTTTAAGAAGATTCGTCCTAAATCGCAATTTTGGAAAAAAAAACTAAGAGTGTTGTATCTAGCAATTCAACATCAAGTAGAATACAACTAAATCATGGTTAGTACGTATAAGGCTATGGTGTTGGCGGGGCGAGGCCGACGTACAGACGGACAAATTGTACGTTTTATTATGTAAAAACCGTTTTTATGGTTTTTGCTACAAAAACTGTACTAACTAATAAGTAATTAGCTATGTTGCCAAGTACCTACATGTTTTTAGGTGTATAAAGAATTAAAGCTTATGTATTGATTTTCTTCTGTCTTCGAGTTAGAAGTATGTTTCTTCTCTTGTCTCCGTTTTCTACTTCTAGACACCAATTTTATTCACTTTAAAGTCGTCCTCGATAAAGAGATTATCGATAAGGAATTTTGTGGGAACCATTCATTTACCCGCTAAAAGTAGCCTACGTGTCCTTCTACTTCTACCTACGTGTCTTTCTACTTCTAGATACCAATTTTATCCACTTTAAAGTCGTCCTCGATAAAGAGATTATCCAACGCAAAAATAATTAATCAGTTCGAACCTGCAGTTCCTGATTAGTTCAATCAAACTCCTTAGCTTGATATTAATACTTATCACTAGACGTTCTGCAGTTCTACCCGCATTGATAAGGAATTTTGTGGGAACCGTTCATTTACTCGCAAAAAGTAGACTATGGAAGGACCCTATGGTCTATTCTATATCATAAAAATAGCTCCAGTAGTTCGTGAATCGTGAGATTGTCGCGATCAAACAAACAATCTCTTGAGCAATATTGTAATACTGTGCTGGAGCTTTATAACGTTTAGTTTAGTTATGGCGAGTTGTGGGTTGTGACTATAAGTAAAGTTTTGAGAATCGCAATGTTTTGACATTGGCTGGCTGCTGTATCGACTATCGGTTGTCGCCACTCAACGGAACGATTTAAAGCGTCGGGTTTCGTTCGCAGAACTGAGGCCTTAGTGCGAGTTTTATTCGATCATACGCATCGAGCACGTTAACGCGAATTTATATGGGATCAAAGCAGTATCCACGTTAGCCAGTAGATGGCGCTGCTTAGATCCCATATAAATTCGCGTTAACGTGCTCGATGCGTATGATCGAATAAAACTCGCACTAAGGCCTCTGGTGTTCCCAGTACACTGAGCTCTGAGTAGCCTACAGTTGTTTATAAAAGGCTTATCTAGAACCTAAATAATTGACTAATCCTCGCAACGTACCTATACGCACCCATGTGTACAGACGTTATAGCTAGATTAATATTTAATGGTTTGTACTTGCTACATATGAAAAAGTCGCTTGGAAAAGATATTAAAGGTCTACCAGAATCTGATGGCAATTTTTGACAGCATATTTTCATAAAATATCCTTGATCATTGGATAAGTTTTTATATTTGCATGTTTAACACACAGAATCAGCCGCTATAAGAAAAAAAAAAAGGATCAAAATGTTTTATTCCAACTACCCCGGTATTGCTAGTCAATTTATTTTCTCACTTTTTGCCATCAGATTTCGGTAGACCTATAATTTTTATAATCACTTACTTTTAAAGAATTTAAAAGATGATAATAATATGAATCCGTAAGAAGGCCATGTGGACATATTGCTCACCGAAAATGAAAATCATAAATTTTCATCTTTTCGTCGTTTATCAGTTTAAGCACTTCAGAAGCTTCCTAATTTTTCCTCTTTTCTACGTTTCCCCTGACATAAGTTTTGTGATGCTCAAAAAAATAACCGTGCTACTCAGGAAAGCTTATTTGATGAACATTGTACAGTCTTGCGGAAATTTGCTCCATAAGTGCCTAGCCATACAGGTGTAAACTTAGGGATTTAGGACATATTTACCAATTACCACGGACTGGCACAAAAGGACATTTTGTTTCCTCCATTATAACGGTTGTAAATACACGTGATGGCGCTATCCACACTATCAGATAGCACAGGTAGCTGCGCAATGCGCCCGCGCAGGCGTGGGCGGCTTGCTGTGGGGTATAAGGTACGAGAGACATGCGATTGGATTTAGAGATTTATTAATCATCACAATTTACGAATATGAAAATATGTCGTCAAAACTTTTAATCAATCAAAATTTATTTATAAGAATGTATAATTATCTCAGTAGATGACAAAATTCATACTTCAAGTAATATTATAAATGCGAAAGTGTCTGTCTGTGTGTCTGTCTGAATCGGTAATAGATTACCTCTTCACGCTTAAACCGCTGCTGAACAGATTTTGATGGGTATGGACTTATGGAGATACTCTGCGTCCTGGGAAAGGACATTGGATAGTTTTTATTGCGGAAAAATTGCAGGCAACATCTATTCTGAAATATTAACATTGAGCCTAAGCATAATATTTCACACATTACACATGGCAATACAACTTTTGTCGGATCAGCTAACATTTTTTTTAAATTTACATTTTAACTTTCACCCAATTAATGATATTTTTAAAAAGGAAAGACAGACATAAAGTTTCAAATCGCTACCTCTCATACCTTGCTACCGAATAGGTATGTTGATCGCATTGAGCTAAGGACACCCGGCAAATTGTCGACGAAATTCGAGAATTTCTCGCCTTGGGGAGAAGTGGGGAGTGGGGAGGTAGAGAGACAGGAAACTAGATTAGCATAATTAGCAATCATTGTCGCAATGTCTGCGTTAATTGCTTCATATAAAATTGCTCGCGGTTTTGAGTAGAATCTATGGTATCCCGTACAATATGGCAGGAAGCACTTTGGCTCTTACTAATAAAAATATATTTTTTAAACCGTCTGTCAGTTACTGGCTTACAGTCTACAGAACTGCGTTGTGAGGAATGTGGTTTTTTTGAGATCCAATTGCTTTCTTTGTTGACTTTTCTAAACAAACGGTTCAATTGGACTTTAAAAACAAATTCGTCTCAAATTAGCTCCGGTGAAAACGCTGCAGCCTGACACCAGACGATAGACTAAACATAAGATGTCCCTAAGGGTGTTTCTTTCTTACAACGGCTTCTGAATCCTACTACCTAGGTTTTACTTATTAACTCGTGGTGCTTTTTTTAACGGGCTTCGGCCAACCACACGATCTCACCACTGTATCACCCGTGTCGCCAGGATCGACCGCGGTATCCAACCACGAAAACCCTTTGATATGAGCTCAGGGAGCCCGAGGGACATGCTATAGCTGTCTTGGAACCCGCAACGAAATTAATCATGTCAATCAATGGTGGTTCTTTCTAACTTCTTGTAATATTCCAGGCGATGGAGAGCCGCGTGGGCCTGGACTACATCGTGGAGCACGCGGAGTACGCGGGCAAGCTCGCGGCGGCGCTCACGTCTCCCACTCCAGCTGTTAAGAAACAGGTAATATGCCAACTACCATAGCATCAACATCAATATTTGGTGAAATGGTACCTCTTTATCATGGTACCCGGACCGATAAAACGTAAGAGAGTAGCTGCTGAAAACGGACTTATATCAACAATGATGTGGCCATAAGCGTTAATAAAGACTTACTGCCGCACTCAGAGTGCACTCTGAGTGCGGCAGTAAGGGAACATAAATTATTTAAATGTAATTAAGTAATTTAAAAATTTGACTTAAGGCGAGGCCAGTTCGAAAAGACCGATTTTAAGCTTCCAGTCTGAAGAAATTATGTGGACACTTACACCAAAATTGATGTAGACTCAAAAAGGAACAAAGTAACAAAATAATCGAACAGAATATTGAAAAATGGCATGGTATTTCTGTAAAAAAAATCTTGAATATCACCATAAAAATACATTTCAAATTCGAATTTCTCGTAATTTTCAATGACAATGATATGATTTTTTTTACAAAAAGGATAGCTTTTTTATAGTTCTAACAAAATAACCGAATAGTTTTTTAATAAATGATTCGGTCATTAATAAAATAAAATAAAATGTATAATTTTCTCCTATTTCGCCCTATCAAGAACGCGGCGAGCGTCGTAAGCGTAACCGCCCGCGCCACTGTACAAGGCGCGCTGATATGAATGTTATTTTAATGTCCTTTACGTCGATATTCGTACTGACAGACATCGACCTGCTAATTTTAGAAACATCCTTGCCTTAAGCCTCATACAACATTGTGTCAAACTCTTCATTAAATTGGAGGTTAGTCATAATAATGTCTCTGAGTGCGGCAGTTAGGTAGATGACATAAAAACTTTGGAAAAATCTAAAGCCCGCTCTACACAAGAAGAAAAATGAATAATGAAATATGTGAACTAACGATCTACCCTGTGTTTTATGTAGGGTATATTATTCGAATATTCGAATATTCATTTTATTCGAATATTCGACGATTTTATTAGTAGAATATTCGCCAATTATAATTTTTCGAATAATTCGAATAATAAGTTTTTTTTTTTTAAATGCTGTTAACACATAAAATTAATATGGATTAAGAACATAATTAAGTTTATTTAAGAAAAATAATATTGTTTATGAATATTCTACGTCTTCAATGATAGGTATAAAAATCTGTTTTTAGTCTAACAAATGAATATACGACCATTCATGAAGAAAAATTGTCACCACCATTAATTAAGAAAAAGTTAAAGATAAAAGACTGTACTAATTACTTAATAATATAAGTTAAGTTTGAGTAGTATAATTTAGTGTTAGAATATTAGTTAAAACATACTTTCTTTTTTTTCTTGTTCTGTAACTTAAAGTTTAGAAGATAATTTTGTTTACGTATAGTTTATTAAGTATTTTAGCATATTGTAAACTTTATTGACGAGCGCATCTCGCCGTCAAACAATTAGTTTGGCGAAATTTAAAATGTAACAATATTATGTAAATTTTTATGAATAAATATATTAAAAAAAATATTGTCCAACGCATTGATCCAGCGCATTTGGCCAACGTGCAAATACGGAATGTCGCTGCCAACTTATGGCCAAGTAGGCCTCTACACGTTGGCTCAATACGCTGGCTCTGTGGCTGGCTCACTGCGTTAAAAATACCTTGCTATTCTTACATTATTTTAGCATCCAGTAAAGGTAGATTGTTCTTTACCCTTAATGCTTGCTAGAAGGCACTGATCGTTAAAAGGTGGTCGATAAAAACGAGCAATAAAGTGCGGTCGTGGAGCATGTAGAAATCCGTCCATTTCCCAGTTCATTTGCATTATATTTTATAGCAAGGTAATGGTTAAAGACATACCTTTTAATTTAGTGATTCAAAATTATATTTTTATCTTTTTCGTTTGATTGTTATTTAAACGTCCTTGGTTAGAACTTAGAGTTCAAGCTGTACAAACAGTGCTCGTTGTGACGCAACCCTAAAGACAAGCCAATAGAGTATGTACTTAGGTGAAGATCGTACATACATAATTCCGCGGTCAATGGTCATATATTTTTAATCACTGCAACTGCAACCAAGACATTTTAACGTTTTGGCCTAATTCAGGTCAAAGTGTAATAAATTGAGAGATCAAAAGAACTACTCAATTCTTATAATCTGTTTATGTGGCGACCACTAATCCATCCATCGACACAGTTTAATCCTTCGATCGCGGATTCTTGGAAATCTATTGTAAATCTATTGTTCTCGCGGCCCAAGTGGGCCTTATCGGAGTTGAAAGGCCGACTAGCTTACTACTTGTAACTTGTGTGATACTATTGAATTGGCTACCCGCTACGCAATAAATTACATAAACTTAACTAAAATCGTTACAATATTGTAATTTTTTTAATTTTTCCCTTCTTACAAAATTTAAATGTCAATCTTAACAGAGCTAAGTATTTCCGCAATCTTGTTAGATAGATTAAAAATTTAATTTATTTTAATGAACGTCACGACGAAAAGTAGCGTAGTTAGATGCGCAAGCGTGTAATTATTTGGAGTTTGTAGCGGAGTCTTGTGGCTTCAGTCCCTTACGTGCTACCTAAACATACCTTTCTTACTTCTTCCTTCCGGTAGATAACACATAAAATATATTATCTGTCATAATATATTTAAGGCAGTCATATTTAGAAAGGTATCGTATTTAGCCACATTACGTTTTGTGGCTTCAGTAGTAAAAATACCAGTTGTGAGATCTACCTTTAGGGCGAGGTAGTCCCTAAAATTAACAGGTCGATGTCTGTCAGTACAAATATCGACGTAAAGGACATTAAAAAAAAAAATTTTTCCCTTGTTTTCGATCTACAATCAGTCGCCAGACTATGATTAGATGTTTTGAATTATTGAATGGCGCTTAAGAGAATCTGAAGCCAGTGCTTCATACTCTAATCAGTTAAATAAGTGGTTTCTTTTCAATCTTTTAACCACGTTGCGGGAGTCGAGCAGTTCCTGGGCGAGGGGCTTTACGTGATTGGTAAGGCGTATAGCATGCTGGTTTTTATAGCGTTCAATCTCGGTGGCCACAGTAGGTACATTTAGGTATTCATGTACTTCGCTGTTTCTAGTAAACCATGGGGCTTTGGCTATGGTTCTCAAAATATTATTTTGCACTCTTTGGAGGCACATGATATTATTGCTTTTAAAGGCAACTCCCCATATTGGAATTCCATATGTCCAGATAGGCTTTAATGTAGTGTTATAGATTAAGAGTTTGTTCTCTAGGGAAAGTGCTGATTTTCTTCCTAACAGCCAGTTCAGGTTGCGGAACTTAAGGTTGATTTGATCTCGCTTTGCTTTAATATGATTTTTCCACGTGATTCGTCGGTCTAGATGAAAACCTAGGTACTTTACACAGTCTGTCTGAGGCAGAGCACTGTTCTCTAGGTATACCGGGGGACAGTTACCTCTTCTTAGGGTGAAGGTGATGTGATTTGATTTAAGGGCGCTAGCTCGAATGCGCCATTTTTAGAACCATGAGGAGATTAAGTTTAGGACATGCTGGAGTTTTTCACTGGCTTTTTTAGGGTCGTTATCAACGGCCAGGTAAGCAATATCATCAGCGTATGTCGCAACATTCACGTCGGCAGCGGTGGGAATATCAGATGTGTAAAAGTTGTACAACACTGGACCTAGGACAGAGCCTTGTGGGACTCCAGCTCTTATTGGGTACAGCGATGATCTAGCTTCTCCTTGTTTGACTTGAAAGAGTTTATCGCTTAAGTAGGACTTTATAATGTGAAACAGGGAGTGCGGTAAGAGTCTTTTTATTTTTGCGAGTAATCCTTTGTGCCACACTCGATCAAATGCCTGTTGCACGTCTAGAAAGGCCGCTGAGCAGTAATTCTTATTTTCGAGACATTGTCTTATGACGTGATATACGCGATGTACTTGTTCAGTTGTGGAGTGCCCTTTTCTGAATCCAAATTGATGTTGGGGCATTATATCCTTATCATTCATAATCTCCATGAATCTTGTGAGGAAATTTTTTTCCCACAGCTTGGAGAGAACAGGAGTGAGGCTTATAGGTCTATACGAAGTACATTCGTGCGGTGGCTTGCCGTCCTTGTGGATCATAACGATCTGTGAAATTTTCCATATACTAGGAAAATGTGAGGTCCGCAGTATGGAGTTGAAAAGGCAGGTAAGAAAAGTGATGCACTTTTTTGGAAATTCCCTCAGTATTCTAGGTGTTATTAAATCAAAACCAGGCGCTTTGTTGAGGTCTAAGGTTTTTATTTCCTTGATTATTTCTTTGGGTGTGGTAGGTTTAAGTGGTAAGCACAACTGAACATCTTGAGACAAAACGCTGTCAAGATCTGCATCATCACTTAAGGTCTCATTTGGGGTGAATGTTTCTGATAAGTGAAGCGCAAATGCTTCCGCTTTCTCCTCATCAGTCCGTGCCCATCTATCAGTACCAGACTGTTTTCTTGTAGGAGGAAACAACTCTTGAGGCTTATTGAGGTGTTTGGTGGCCTTCCAGAGAGAATTGTTGCCCTGACCAGATGGTGTAAGATTTTCGAGGATTGTCTTAAGAGTATTGTCCTTATGCTCAGCGAGCATTGCTTTAAGCTCTTTTATGGCCCTGTTCAGTTTCTCTTTGTCTAAGTTGTGTCGGGACGTCTGCCATATTCTCCGGAGTCTGCGCTTCTCTGCTATTTTTGATTTGATTTCAAATGCCTGGATTTGTATACTATAGTCTTTATATTTTATTGAGGGTGTGTTAGACAGCTACTTGTATAAGATTAGTTATATATTTACAAGCTTTATCAATGTCACTAGCTGTTTTTAGAGGAATCCTAAGATTATTTTTTTCTTCGATATAAGCACGGAATCCGTCCCAGTCTGTTTTTATATTATGTAGAGATTCAGGCTTCTTACTTTCAACAGTGGTAGTGCTTAAAGTAAGTATTACTGGGGTATGGTCGGATGGGCCATCTAGACTTGATTCGATACTGGTGTAGAGTTCGCTTATTCCTTTGGTTACGAAAAAGTCTAATAGGTCTGGGAGCTTATGAGGATCTGTCGGCCAGTAGGTTGGTTCGCCTGTTGATAGGGGATTATAGTGGTGGCGATCGATGCAGCTTTTTAGTTGACTTCCTCTTGTTACAGTAATTCTGGAACCCCAGAATGTATGTTTAGCGTTCCAGTCTCCACTACTGATGAACCTATTTCCAAGCGTTTTAAAGTAATCCGAAAACATGTCATCAGTTATTTTGTGCCTTGGAGGGCAATATACGGCAGAGAGTGTGATTGGACCTTCTTGCGTCTCGAGTCTAACACCAGTGGCTTGAATGTGATCAGTTTCGTATGCCTTAAGCAAGCAATGTTTTATACTCCTTTTTACAACAACTGCAGATCCGGCATGAGCACGACCGTCGGGATGGTGAGTGCAATATATGTCATAACCCTTAACTCGAAGGGAGCTGTAGTTTGTGGTGTGCGATTCGGATATTAAGGCAGCGTCTAGGCTATTTGTTGTGAGAAAGGATTCAAGGTCAGGTAGATTTGATGCTAGTCCATTTATGTTCCATGTAGCAATCCGTAGGTTTCTAATTATTTTGTTAGTCTAGGAATAACAGCAGTCAGGAGATTCAGTAACGTACTGATTTGTTGTAATAATACTTCTATCTTTTCTGATTGTTTAATCAGTAGCATTTCTACCGTGTTGGTTTGTTGGCTGTGATTTCTATCACTAATTGAGTTCGATGAGTCAGGTGGGACTCTATTGTTGGCGATTTCTGCATATATAGGTTTCGACAGTTGATCAACATTTTTGAATTGTGATGGAGTGTTGCCGGTGGTGTGGGATGGCTGATTCTGTTTGTTTCTTTCTATGGTTGCCCTAGGTGTTTTTGGGACTTTCTTGAGTCTTCTAGCTAAGATTTCTTGGTAGACCAAACAACCTTTGTAGTTCGCAGGATGCTCACTGTCACATAAAGCACATTTAGCTGGAGTATTTCTATCTTTCTTATGACAGTCAGATGTCTTATGTCCTTCACCACATTTGACACAGCGGTATGGTCTCATACAGTTATTTTTAGAATGCCCATATTGCTGGCACCGCTGGCATTGCACAATAGTTTTACGTTTGCGGGGATCTTCAATCATCACTCTTTGGTGGTAAGTGTATTTAATTTCTTTAACGAGTTTGTTATTGATGTTGGGTTCCAAGTTAATAAAGAAAGTGGAAGTTGGCTTTTTATCGGTGCCATATCTAGCATTTATGATTTCCCCTTGGACCTTGTTTCCTGTTTTTTCCAATTCCTCCTTAATTGATTCATGAGGCGTAGTATGATGTAGATGTTTAATTACAATTCTATAAGGTCTGCTCTGTTTGCTGGTGAATGTATGACCGATGAGCCCTTTTTGTCTAACAACATCTATAACTTTTTTATAATTACTGTCCGAGTTTACCATTAGTCTTAGAAGGTTTTTATTCACTATCTTAAATTTAAAATCTGAAGCTGATATTACAGTTTCCAGGAGTTTGGATAACCCATTTACATCTTCGATGCCATACAGCATTATAGGTGGTGGCTTATTCGTAATTTTGGAGGGTCTATTTTCATCTTCCACATCTAGTGGTAGGCCGCTAAAGCTGTTGGCAGTTTGTGTTGGCGGTGAACTTGGGGAAACCTCATGAATTTTCCTTTTTTTATTTTCTGGAACCCTTTGCCAGGAGGGAGGTTGTGGGTTCTGGATTGAGTACTTGGCTTTGTCTCGGGGAACTACTTTGGGTCAGAATGTCTTGGCTAACTTCAACTGTGACTCGTGTATTGTCTCCAACTGACGATGATCTCGGCCTGTATATAATCAAACTTTCCTTTGTGGAATACCTGTTGGGTGTAGATTTTGTTCTTCGACGATCGCAAAACATCCAATGGTGGCGGTTACGACGCTCGCCGCGTCCTTGATAGGGCGAAATAGGAGAAAAAAACCTTTTGTTTTAGTATTACACAAATCAAATATATCAAATGGTTTAGGTTATATATTATGACTTATGACAAATGTACTACATTTTTGGTTTTCTAGAAAGTGTGTAATTTAGCCCTAAAATGAGGTAATTATGAAAAACAGCGTTAATAATAGTCATCTTTGAGATTTTTTTCTATCGAGCACAATTTTTCAAATTGTGTACTGATATATCTATTCGTATAGTAAATTTTCTCAATTTTAAAACGGTACTATTTTCATACTTAAATAATGACATTTCCTTTAGAAAAAACATTATTAAAAAAAACCATTTTACGTAGTTGCAACAACCACTGCACCTTAACTGAGGTACGATAGGAACATCTAGCTGGTATATAAAGTTTTAACCTGTAGGCAGCTACTACGAAACTGTTTTGAGACTCAAACAATCGGACGAGAATGCCGCGTCCTGCTCTAACAACGTCATTTCACGTTTGTTAGAGTAGGACGCGGCATTCTCGTCCGATTGTTTGAGTCTCAAAACAGTTTCATGGTACAAGGCCTGGTAATTTCAGGTGTTCGAGCTGCTGTCTGCGCTGTGTGTGTACAATGCGGACGGATACGCTCGGGCCGTCGACACCCTTGACAGGTATAAGGTAAGATATATACAATTCAATCATACGTGGGAGAGCCATGCTTCGGCACGATTGGGCCGGCTCGACCGGAGAAATACCACGTTCTCACAGAAAACCGGCGTGAAACAGCGCTTGCGCTGTGTTTCGCCGAGTGAGTGAGTTTACCGGAGGCCCAATCCCCTACCCTATTCCCTTTCTTTCCCTCCCCTATTCCCTTCTCTTTCCATCCCTACCCTCCCCTATTACCCTATTCCCTCTTAAAAGGCCGGCAACGCACCTGCAGCTCTTCTGATGCTGCGAGTGTCCATGGGCGACGGAAGTTGCTTTCCATCAGGTGACCCGTTTGCTCGTTTGCCCCCTCATTTCATAAAAAAATAATAATTCTAAGGCACAAAGTGTAAACAATAGTACGGCAGACGATTATGATTTATGAGCTATACTAGTAAAGTCGCTCATAGTGGAAGAGTAAGTCGTAGAAAAAGGAATTTTCTTGTATATGATATTTATTCCCTTAGGGTGCGTTTCCACTGAAGCGTAAACGGAGCTTAGCGGTGCCCGAATTGACTATTCGTGCTATTCCAGCGGAATGACAGCGAAGCGGAGCGAAGATTTCGAGCATGGTGATTGGTCAATTCGGCACCGCTAAGCTCCGCTCCGCGTCAGTGGAAAGTTGGAAACGCGGCTTAAGGGTGGGTTGTACCAACTTACTTTAACTATAGCTGTAACTTTAACTATAACTACAGTGCAAAATGTCAAATATTTTGTAAAGAACGCCATATTTAACGATAACCGTAACCGATCATACTTATATCGAAATTTTTTCGTGAAAATTTACTATGGCTCAAAGTGTTGTTATAACAAATATTTTTCCTGTTGATTTTTACCGATAATTCAATTTTTTTTACTCTCAATCCCATTAACTGCAGCTTTAATATAAAAATAAACGCAACAGACATCTGTCAAATTCTGTGGTCAAAGTTAAGGTTAAAGTTAAGTAAGCCTTAACTATAACCATAACTTTGTCCATAACTATAACTATAACCACGCCTCTTTGGATTAATATTAGATTCGACACGACCCTTACAATGTCCATTCGACACATCACCGTTCTTGTTAGACAAACAGGATCACTCTTTTTACCAAACGTGAAAACACAGCATTGGGTCACAAAGGTGGTAAAAATTACCATTGCTAAAATGGATTACTTAGCTTCAAGATAATGGAAAGCAGATCTAGATGCAATTATCATAAAGTCAACTTTGACAATGGCGCCTAGTTCTGCTAAATCTACACATTGCTGGCAAAAAAGTTTTGTCATCACCCAAAGAATATAATACTTTCTTTCTCAAAATATACTTTCTTATCTCCAGGCTCTCAAAGGTGACCGCTACCGTCTCAAGGTGGTGGTGGAGGAGCTGGCCAACGCCACCACCATCGACTACAAAACAGCACTGCTGGCCTTCGTCAACTGTCTCATCATCTCCGCACCAAGGCTGCCCGACAGAATTCGCGTGAGGAACGAATTTATTGGTGAGTGGAGCTCAGAGAACGAACAAAAAAAAGGTTATTGATGGTGATTTCGACAGTGTATGGTTGTGCACCGTTATACTGTAGCCCATAAGCTTAATCTGTAGAATGTGATCTTAAGGTCGAAAAAATTATAACAAAGCCGCAGGAATTAATTATTTTAGGTTATATAAATTACCTAGAGGGGTCTTTTTCTATTCATTTCTTCAATATAAATTATTTCCTGGCAATTTTACTCTCTAAATTAGTATTATAATAATATAATTGCAAACGTGACATGATAAGAACTCTCAAAACCTGATATTTCTCTGTAGGGAAATATCGTCGGGATATTTCCCGACGAATAAGATGCATGTAATTAATAATGTGCTATCAGAAAAATTTATACATAGGCTGATGATGAACCCAGCTTGCAATTTGATCGGGGTGTGTCAAGCCCAGCTGAGAAATACTAACATTAACTTCATGTAAACTAACGTAGGTCTCTCATTAATTGCCTATGAAACAATTTCCCTAATAATACAATACCACACCCAACATGCCAAGACGATTAAACTTTTCGTATCAGATGAATCACATCAAACTTAGTAACATCCACCTATGATGTATCTGCTCTCAGAAATCTTTACTCATCTAACATTTTGTTTACGCGGAATCCTGATGTTAATAAGATTATTTTTTCAGGTCTTGGTCTGCTACCAACCCTGAGCAATTTGAGGTAAGCATAAAAGTTCTTCTATATTTTTTTAAGACATATATGCTCGTTTCTAGCAATAGCTAACTTTAAGTGTATTCTAACGTTAGGTGGCTACTTATTCGGTTTTTAAAGGTTTGTTTTCATCAATAACTGTGTCACATGAGTTATTAGAGCCTGCGAACTTCTGTACCACACATAGTAAGGCATTGGTGAAAACTTGTGAAGACCCTTAAGAGACTTAGCGTCAGACAGTTGGTGAAAATGGCATTATAATATTATTATAATTTTTCATCTGTAAGTTGCCTACTTACAGATTGGTATATTATACCAATCTATAAGTCGACATGTAAGTTCATGTGAACTTTAAAACAAGAACAATTTAATTAAATAATTATACACTTTCCTTGCACTTATTCCACTTTATTTTAATAGATTTATTACAAAATATTATTATTATATTATTAAAATATTGTTCTTGTTTTAAATAATCTACCAAAGAAAATTAATTAAACCCAATAAACAAAATCCGGCAAATTAATTCCACTTCATAAACATGTATTTAATGAGCGAGGGATTAATATGTGTAACAAACATCTTTTTGAGCTTAGTAATACGTTGTCAGCCGTGGGCGGCGCCGCGTGCCTCTGACCATGTATGGTCACAATCGTGATTAGCATCTGGTTTATATATAAGTACGCCGGTTATTATTAGAAATATTATGTATAATACTAGCTGTCCCGGCAAATGTTGTTTTGCCATATAAAGTATTTCGCCCATATTATTTTATTGAAGTGACTAAATAAGTAATATGTCACCATGGCAAAGTCCATCGCTATCCCGTCACACAAACAATGGTCTCCGTCAGTCTCGAGTTGTAATAATTTACTATTATTTATTCAACAAATGCATTTATCAATATAAAAAGTAGACCACGCACCCCGTGACACGAGAATTTTATATATTAGATTATAATGCTGATTCTTTTATTATGCTCATGCATAATCGAGCAAGTCATCATTGACTTGCTTGATTGACGATTCATTCAATTATAAGCCCGGCCGCACATTGTCCGAAATTTCTGATCAGAAACATTTGAACGTCTGCCGGACCGCCACTCCGCACACTATCCGAAATTTCCTTCCGGCGAGTTCGAGCTCACTCGGCTCAGTACAAAATGTAAGAGAGAGCGCGATCCGATTTTCTGATCAGAGGGCTTAGTGCGAGTTTTATTCGATCATACGCATCGAGCGCGTAAACGCGAATTTATATGGGATCAAAGCAGTATCCACGTTAGCCAGTAGATGGCGCTGCTTTGATCCCATATAAATTCGCGTTAACGTGCTCGATGCGTATGATCGATTAAAACTCGCACTAAGGCCTCAGAAACATTTGAACTGCCATCCGATCGACGTCATCTGACACATAATGTCAGACGCCCGCCGGAACGCACTCTGCTCATATGTATTGTGTCTGACGTCCGGTCCGGATGAGTTGTCAGATGCCGTCTATCGGATGGCAGAAATTTTTAATTGCGTTCCGGCGGGCGTCCGAAATTTTGTCGATCGGTAGCAGTTCAAATGTTTCTGATCAGAAAATTGGATCGCGCTCTCTCTTACATTTTGTACTGAGCCGAGTGAGCTCGAACTTGCCGGAAGGAAATTTCGGATAGTGTGCGGAGTGGCGATGCAGGCTGGTCGCCTGATTGTCCGACAAGAAAGATCTATGATGTAAAAATCCTGCACTTGATCTTCAAAGTTACAAGGAAATGTAGGGAAATAAAGCCTGTGGAATGCGCACACATTGGGACACTTTAAAAGCTTGGTTTCTTCGTCACTAAAACCGTTTTACACCATTATTATCAACATAATTCTTCCATCCAGACACGAGGCAGCCAGTCACCCGGACCTGGGCGTGCAGCTTGATGTGTTCGAGGAGCAACGCGAGAGCGACGAAGCGCAGGGCCCAGGGGGAATCAACCTCAACTCCCACCTGGATGTGTTCTACGCCATATTGAAGCAGGTAAGCAGGGATGTGTTACAGCAGCAGGTTAATATGTATTGTTATAGATTAGTACTCTAGTAGCAGGTGGTGCAAATACAAAGAAATTCGAACGTTGGGAATAAAATTACACACCATTCACTAACGCGGCAACGTAATGAAAAAGTAACTATGTATTTTTCATCCCATAAAACATTAGAACCATAATATATTCTTTTGTATTAGGTACCGCCTATTATGGCATAAATAATAATATAATTAAGACTTAAGGGCACCTTCTCCCTAAATTAGCAGGTCGATAGACGGTGGCGGTTACGACGCTCGCCGCGTCCATGATAGGGCGAAATAGGAAAAAAAACGTTTTTACTTAGATAAAAAATATTATAATTAAACATGTATCCAATCATTTCCCTGTAAAATTTTAATAGTAATCGAACTGTCCAAATTATTTTTTGATTGAGTCCTATAAAACTCAAAATGTTTTTAAAATCGAGGTTGTTTCGGAATTTTTTTTATCGAGTAAAATTATCTGTATTGTGTTTCTAACCATAAAAGTCACTAGTTAAAAGATGTATCTATACATGTATATATTTTTCAGTTTTTTTAATGGCGCTTTCTTTAAAAATTACTCATTCTAGAAACGTGAATTTGGAAAAAGGTGCCCTTATGCTAATATTTACTATAGCGTCCATGTTATCTTTATCGTTCTTCGTAATATACAAAAGAAAAGGCACGATGTTTTGATAAACTGTTAGCAATCGCCAAAATTGGCTCAACTCTAAAAGAAATAGCTTCAAATCATTATAACATTGGCCTTCAGGTTTCCGACACACCTCAAGAGATACCATTCCTGAGCATCCTCCAGCATTTGCTACGGATAGACCCGAAGGAAGCCGTCAGTGACATCGTGTGGGATACCGCGGAGACGCTGGTGCATCGCGCCACATTGCTGGAGACGAGGGAAGATGCTGCGAAACTTCTGCGAGCACCCAGCGTTCAGGTAGCCAGGTGATCTTAGGAGGAACTTCCTCCTTGTTCCTCGTGTCTGAGAATCATGAACTCGTCCTTCTATAACCTTCCTTCTTATGATGTTACGCAAACTTTTCCTATTTTTCCACTCGAAGAGAATCTTCGATGGTGGACTCATGGAACAGATGCAGGAACTTAGAGAGAATTAGGATTTAGAATTTGTTTATTAGGTTATGTTCCTGCCCTTGTCGTATTTTGCGCTCACTGTGCAGGTTGGAGCTAAAGTTACAACGCCTCTCCGTCAGTCCAATAGAGCTGAACAAATCGCCTATCTGTAAGCGTTTGACAATCAAGTGGGATGTTACGTCACGTCTTGTTATTTAACAGTTATCGTGCAACAACAGAAACCAGCATCATCTTACCAGATCTTACCGTGCCCAAATTGTACCCAACTTAACTTATTAAGACAACAAACTGCCACTTTCAGGCCAAAATGGGCTGCACCTGTCAGCACCGCGACAGTAATGCTGCCCGTAAACAGAGTCTACAGCGGGCGCTGTCTCCGCCGCCCCCGCCGCCGGCGCCCCCTCCCGCGCCCCCTGCCGCGTCCGCACCTCCAGGTAAGTCGGGCTATGGTATATCCTGCTATATGAGACTGCACTAAGGAACACTACGCTGCAGAGTAGTGATACGTGACGGTCAATGTTTATGAAATAGTTAAGCCGCACTACGCGACACAAGATGTCAGTAAGATCGAACGTGAAGTGTCGCGTCGCTCCGCTGCAGGATATAGTGCCGCCTAGTAGGGTATCGCTTTAAATGGTATAGACCAGGGATGGCGAACCTTTTTGTATTAATGTACCCTTTTTCTGAAGAAATTTTCAGGCATAAACGTGCCATTCAATATTTTTTTGTGATCCTATGCGTACAATCGGTTCGCCATCCCTGGTATAAACTATAGTATAGAGTATAAGTCATTTAATGCAAAAGAGCTATTCGTTTTCTATTCCAGCGTGTCCCCCATCAGGTCCCCCACTTCCCCCAGCTCCGCCCCCGCCAGCGCCCCCCGCGCCGCCCCGCGTCGGTCCGCCCCCGCCCCCCAGCCCGGCGCCTCCGCCCCCACCCGTCAACATCAAGCTGCCGCAACAGGAGACCCCCATACCCAAGACCAAGATGAAGACGATCAACTGGAACAAGATACCTAGCAATAAAGTGAGTGCTTACTTGTACTTGCACTATTAAAATGCGTCAAAAGATCCCTATAATAATCTAATCCATTCATTATTTTCAGGTAATCGGCCAGAATAACATTTGGTCTATAGTGGCGTCCAGTCATCAGAGCTCGCCCAAAGCCGAGTTGGACTGGAGCGAGATCGAAAACTTATTCTGTCAACAGGTATGCCTTCCGGCTTCCCACTGGTTTTAGAGCGCATTATGTGGTATACTGCTCAAAGTCAAATGCTTCAATTACAGCAACATTTCGTACAATCAAGCACTCTCAAACAAACTAATTTACGTTCCAGTTAAGCTTAAGCACACTTCGGCATTATACGCCGTGAGTCGCATTTAGCTCAGCAATTGGAAAACACACAGTGTCTACTGCAAATTACTACTTTAACCAACCAAAATATTAATATAATATATAAACACCAAAAAATAATTATAAACACCAAAAAACCGGGTATCTTCAAACCATTTTAAAGGTTATTACCATTCTGACTGCGGTCATTAACAAATCCGATAAATGGTTTATCCCACAACCACCAGGTGCAACCAACTGGCTCAGCCGGTTCCTCTCCCCGCCTGGGCCGAAGCCCCATCTGCGATAGCTCTGGGGATCGTAAGCCGAGGAAGGAGCCCTCAGAGATCACCCTGCTGGACGGCAAGAGGAGCTTGAACGTCAACATATTCCTGAAGCAATTTAGAAGGTACCTAATGGTTGTAGTTAATGAATGGTCTATCAATGGAAGAATTCCTAATCTGTGGTAATGGTGAAAAGGGCGTCCATATAAGCATAACGGGGAGCGCTAAACGGTAAACGCTATCAGCTGGTGTGTTACGTTTTAAGAGTTTATATGGGCGCTATTTTTTGCCATGGTACTGCTTTTTCTCTGGTTTTTCCAAAAGTCACTTGAAAACAGCCCCCTGCATAATAATTTTCGTGGTAATAACTAGAAAATGCATAGTATCTCTCTCATCTTTATTGTCAAGTGCAATATTTTGACCAAATTCCACCATTCCAGTTCCAACGAGGACATAATCCAGTTAATCCGTGAGGGTTCCCACGACGACATCGGCACTGAGAAGCTTCGGGGTCTACTCAAGATACTGCCGGAGATCGACGAGTGCGAGATGCTGAAGGCCTTCACCGGCGACGTCACGAAGCTGGGCAACGCTGAGAAGTTCCTGCTGCAGCTGATACACCTGCCCAAGTGAGTGCCTGTAATATCTGTACAGGGACCATGTACAGAAAATCTTTCAACTTTTACTACTAAGATCTGACTTTCCCTGGCCCCTGGTTCTTACTCTAAGATAGATGAGTAAGAATTTTAAATCTTTTACCGCTGATGTCACCAATAATTCCAAGAACTATTTTGTGTTCTTGCGTCCGTGCGCCCAAATTATACGTGGGAGAGCCATGCTTCGGCACGAATGGGCCGGCTCGACCGGAGAAATACCACGTTCTCACAGAAAACCGGCGTGAAACAGCGCTTGCGCTGTGTTTCGCCGAGTGAGTGAGTTTACCGGAAGCCCAATCCCTTAACCTATTCCCTTCCCTACCCTCCCCTATTCCCTTCCCTTCCCATCCCTACTCTCCCCTATTACCCTATTTCCTCTTAAAAGGCCGGCAACGCACTTGCAGCTCTTCTGATGCTGCGAGTGTCCATGGGCGACGGAAGTTGCTTTCCATCAGGTGACCCGTTTGCTCGTTTGCCCCCTTATTTCATAAAAAAAGGTAGTCCTAAAAAGATGACCAAAGGCTTCAATGATTATTTACATTCCAGCTACAAGCTCCGCATAGAGTGCATGCTGCTGAAGGAGGAGTGGCCGTCCACGGCCGGCTACCTGGAGAGCGCCATCAACGCCATACTCGTGGCGGGAGATGACCTCATGTCGTCCAGGGCTATACAGGTACGGCTTTTTGCTAAAAATGGCTTCCTGTGTATAGCTATAGTGCGGCTTCACCCACATAAAAAAGGAATCCCGCAAACAAAGTAGCATAGGGAAAGACCACTGGAAAGGAATACCTTTACCGCGGCCTACTCGTGGTCAAGGTTGCCATATCGGCAGAGTACCGCCGAGTTTGTATGCGTCCACTATGCGTCCACTACCATCTTTGAACGCAGCAAGGACCCGCATACTTGCAGGTAGGACTCTGATCCCCCGCAAAATGCTTAAAAGCATTTCTCGGCGCAAAAAAGGCCTTGGGACGACTTTCTAAAAGTGTTAGTTTCTAATCGATTTGGCAATAAATAAAAAAAAATATTCTCTCATTCATTCTAAATTCATACCGTTATGTGATTTCTTTCAGGAAGTGCTATATATAGCCCTCATAGCAGGCAACTTCCTCAACGCGGGCGGCTACGCGGGCGGCGCTGCCGGCGTCAAGCTGTCCTCGCTACAGAAGCTGTCAGACATACGAGCTAACAAGCCCGGCATGAACCTGATGCATTATGTCGCTATGGTGAGTGTGAAAATTGTAGCCAGAATCAAAAGAACCCCATTAAAATAAGGTGATTAAGAAACCACTAACGACTGTTTTAATTATCAGTAAATTAACACTTATCATTAAAAAACGATAAATGTCCCCTAGCTCCTATTAGGCATCCTTTAAGATTTCACTAAATACTAATGCTTACCATGTAATAATAATGTGCCATCAATTAAATTGAATCAGAGCAGATGGCGGATCTACTTTATCTGGTCGGATTACGTCAATTCCAGACAGATCACAAATACATAATATCATTGGCTTGACATAAGCCGACCACATGACGTAGGTCCATCAGGCGTCAACTGCCTATGAATCACTTTCTTCGATGGTACAAATGCGATAATAACTTTCCAGCAAGCTGAACGCAAGAACAAAGAACTGGTCCACTTCGCTGACGACATCAGAGTCTTGGAAGAGGCGTCCAAAGCGAGTGTGGAGCAACTGAACAACGAGATAAAGACGCTCTCACAACGGATCATCAACTTGAAGCGCGAAATACAGACCACCACGCAGCAGGATATTAAAGACCAGATGGGGGATTTCCTGCAGGTTGGTTGGTGGTAGTTTTTGAGTTAGGGCACTTTTCACACGAGAGGCTTTTACCGCTTTTGCAATAGATCAATATACTTTAAGGTAGAATGTACTAGAATACAGTCCACTGACAAGTGCACAGAAGGAAAAGGTAAAAAAGTCTAGTCTAGAAATATTGACAACGCAAAATATAAGAAGAATGAAATTGTATAATGTATAGTTTCTTCAACAATTAACAAGAAATATTATATTGTAAACTGCAGTTTAATTTTTAAATGACTATGAAAGTATGTACTATCAGAGAAATTGATTCATAGGCAGATGGCGGATCTACGTAATTTGGTCGCGTTTTGTCAAATTTAGCCGACAGATGACGACTAACATTGAGTTGACATAACCCAACTGTCTTTTCAACAATTTCTTTGATAGTTCATATGACTAGAACATTTTAAGGCATTTGAGTTTTAGTGGAAATAGAAAAACGGCTTATAAAAAAATTGCAGGTGGCTGAGCGCGAAGTGTCAGTGCTGAATAAGGACATGGAGGAGGTGGAACACATCCGGAAGCAGCTGGCAGAGTTCTTTTGCGAGGATCCCGTCTCCTTCAAACTGGAGGAGTGTTTTAAGGTACGTCTTTTCATTCTGCTTTGACATATTTTGTATAGACTGTCAGTTGTCAAAGAAGCAACCAACTGTCTATATACAGCTTGCTGACAACAACAAAGTCTCAGTAAGAGGTCTCGTTTTCGAACCTTTAGAATCCAACAAAATAAAGTCTTACGAACTGTCACCAGCGATATATCCCAACTATTACGCTCCACAAACCTAAAAGAAGGGAGTGTATTTCTTAAGTACAAGTATTCCTTGTTAATAAGTATATGGTAAGTATATTCCCTGTAAAAAGGCTGGCAATCCGCTTGCTCCTCTGCAACTCCTTTGATGCTTTATGTATCCTTGGGTGAAGGTATACCATTTTTTTTAGATGAACCGCTTGCCCGTCAGCCCATTAGTATTATAAAAGTAGGGAGTCTTTTGGCTCAACGGTTTAATGGACCATATAATCTTTAAGCACGTCTCTAAAATTCCAGACGTTCGTGACATTCTGCACGAAGTTCCGATCAGCGGTGTCCGACAACGAGCGGCGACGGGCCAACGAGGAGCAAGCTGCAGCCCGCCGCCGCGCGCGAGACCAGGCCGCTGTGGCTACCGCTGGCAAGAGGAATGGTAAGTTGGATATAAAGGCTTCAAAACACAATCTAGCTGAGGCTATAAATGGCAGCAGAATTGCTAAGCTGGTATCGCAAATAAGATAAGCTTGTTTGTGGTTGTCTTGTAATGGTGCTGCCAGTTGCAGTAGCTTGGTGTAACTTATGAAATTGTTAGTATCAGATATAAGTTTGATGTCTATAACCAGGGTTGGCACTTGGCTGGGATCGTTGATAAGTAAGAACAAGACCATTTCAAAATAAAAGACATGATTTTGGAGGGAGGTTCTTGTCCCTTGTGGACACCTCCACCTCTCCTCAGATGGGGCTTGGCCTTGTACATCTCCAGGTGGCAAATATGTTCAGAACCTTGTCGAAATAACAGATGGTTATGAAGGGAGATCCCTTGTGATCCCCCGTTCCCAGTTCCCATCGAATGTCATGATTTAGCTTGACCTTGAACGTGTCTAGGTGGCAGCGTGTGCAGCACGCCGGTGTCGGAGTGCGAGTCGCTGATGGAGTCGCTGCTGCTGGACATCCGGAACGGGCTCGGCCGCCGCTCGCTGCGGAAACATGACACACCCTCGCCCGGTGAGTCCCCTATGTTACCTTCACACTGAACGTATCCAGGTGGCAGCGTGTGTAGCACGCCGTTGTCGGAGTGCGAGTCGCTGATGGAGTAGGGACACCTTTTTCATGAGGCGACACGAAGACGTGTTACTAGTAAATCATGCCGCGTGCTGTATGCCACGAAGACCAGAATGCTACCATAAGAAACTCATCAAAGCTTTGTTGAAATACCTGTACCATTACCATTCGTATCGTTTTTGTTTTCCTTTCTTAAAGAAAAGGACCAATTTAATAATCAGCGTCATTCCTCTCTCTTCAGACGTGACCCCCACCGGCAGCCTACGTCGCCGCAGCCGCGCGAGTCCAGCTCATGATGATGAGGGGCTGCTCCAGTTCCTGCGAGCGTCCGCTCCACCTGACGACACGGACCCCAGGGACAGACGAGCCTGGGGTAGCCTGGGTATGTGTGGTGGTTATGGATGGATGGATGGATTTGGATTTGTTTCAAACAAGTTCAAGTTACATTGTATTGCCCAAGTGTGTCGTAAGCTATAAGACACCAACAATTTTTGCACGTAAATATTTTTTAACCCATCAACTCCCAAGCGGTACCCGGGTGCCGCATGACGATTAAAAATCTATCGTGTCTGCGACTCCCACGATCGAGGTATTAAATGCAAGAGGATCATTAAGTGTTTTTGTTCCGATCTTCTATATATAAAATTATTGCTAAAATACTTTATCCTAAAGGGCAAGACCCTATTATGTTATGCTCATAATTTGTTATGATAAAGTCTTTTAAATCAAAACTGTTTAAGTTTTTATTCTAACATGACAAACATACTTATTCGTACAATTTACGCTTCTTACTGTAACGTGGTCACAGACCGGTCGTGGTCACGGCGCGCCCCGGTCCGCGCGCGGCTCGACGTGCCCCGCGAACGCACGCCGGCGCCCACGACGCCGACCACGCCGACCACAACCGCGCCCGAACCCACGCCGGCCACACAGGATGCGACGCCCAAACCCAAGTGAGTGTAATATTGTAATTTACTAACGTGGTCATACACTGATCGTGGTCACAATTCCGTCGTGGTCACGGCGCGATGCCCAAAACCAAGTGAGTATAGTATTATAAAAGTAACGTGGTCACAGATCGCAACGCACCTTACCGCGGCTACGTCGTTGGAACGGAATAACGCATTGCGTTGCGGTGACCCACGACATCACAAGTATAGATATCACGACTTACAGTATTTATTTTAATTTTAATACACGTAATTACATTTTGCATAAATCTTAATGCAACATATTTTGTACAGAGAATGGCGCCAAAAGATCGAGTCGTGGCTGCGTGCGAACAGCGCAGAGGAGCGGCGCGACGTGCGGGAGAGAGCGAGACGGCTGCAGAACAGACGGTCCGCGGAGCAGGACTCAGGTTAGAAATTAGTTAAATAAAATAATAATTAACTGCCTAACACAAAATAAAAAAGTGCTGCTTCTTACAACTTTTTTTAAGGTTCACAAAAAAAGAAACTTGTAAAAGCCTGTATAAAAAGTAAAGCAAACACGAGCAATGATTTCAGCTGTTTGTTACGTTTGGCGAATTATAATCTAAGCTTAAAACTAGTAGACTCGTTATATAGTAATCAATTGAACCACAAAACATGACCAATTACAGAGAGCGAGCGGAGTACAACACTGGATCCGTTGCCGGAGAGTCGTCCGGACTGGCGGCCGGCCGTGCTGCCGGATAGCGACGTGGTGCGAGCCATCGAGGCTGTTGAAGGTAACAAACATATATACAAAATCATTTAAGCAATAGTCATAATATATCCTCAAGGGTCGCAGTGATTTCAGATTTCTTAGAAACTGCCCTCGGAAGAAAAAAAAACATATCTTTCATGATGCTTGAGCATAATAATATAAGCATAATGTAATAATAGCTATATAAGTTCATAATCAGAGACGGCGCAAGGCGTGGGCGGTGTGGGCGACCGCCCCCGGCCTCGCGGTCCTAGGGGCCTCGCGCCCCTTAAACGACGCGTTTTTTTAAGCATTTACGAGTATCAAAAAAATCTTTCAACAAAATCCGTCTTCTTGCATCATCCGTTATGGGGCCTCGCAAAATATCTTTTGCCCACATAAAATTTAGGTCTTGCGCCGCCACTGTTCATAATGCTTGAATATAATAGTCTGGGCAATAATCATCTGACAATTTATTCACAGATGTACAACCGAAGCCAAAGGATAGACTTCCTTGGAGGAAGACGGAGGAAAACGAGGAAATGCGAAGATTAAGACGACAGCGCTCGAGACCACAGATCGAATCTCCGCAACCCCTCGTGTCGATTACCGAAGAAGATAAAGATAAAAAGAAGCTACCAGACATCAAGGTCACCGGCGCCAGAGAAAGATTCGAAAGAGGTGACCGCGTAGAGATAGACTCGGATAACATAGAAACCCCACCCGTGCAGAGGAAAGTCTTCAACCCCCCACCAGAAAGGGAACCCTGCCGGAAGTTCCAACCGCTTCCGATTAATTCGATCACGAATGACCGAGCAAATGCGGACATGCAAAACTTGTGCCAGGAGATACTAGGCGATGGACAGTTCGATAGATTCTCTGCAGCGCGACGGACGAGAAGGTATAAGAGAAATCAGGAAGTCAGCTCCCCCGAGGAGGAGAAGAAAGTGGATCCTCCGGAGCTGATAGCTCAGACGCAGGTCATCAGACCTTCCAAACTGGAAGTCCGAGCATCGTACGTCGAAACCCCTAAAGAGGCATCAGTGGCGAAACCCGCCGAGGAAGTTACTAAAGACGAGAAGGAGAACCGACTGAAGAGATGGCAGGACCGATTGAAAAACCAAAGCACCGAGAAATCCCCGACCAAAGAAAAACCGATCCAGTCCAAGATGAGGCGGCAGACGTCCATCAACCAGGAGGACGTCCAGAAAGCGATCAGGGAGCTCAAGTCTCCGACCCAGACTCCAACGGGAGTCTGGTCCAGGAGCGTCTATAGGAGATCGGCGAACGCCAAGCTGGATCGAACGCCGACCATCGAACGAACCACCTCCCCTCGCATACCCAAAACTGAGCACGACGACGAAGGATTTGAAGAGACTCAGAGCTTAAACTCCGAGAGCGCGTCCCAGGGCGCTTCCTCGGGCTGCAACATTGAGTGCGAGTCTCCAACGCCCAAGAAGCCAGAAATCCCAAAGCTTACCAAAGAGAGGAGCACTCCTCCGCGCACGCCGCTGAGCTCGCGGCCCTTCCAGAAGCGACCCAACTCCCTCCGAGTGGAGAGGTCCTCATCGAGGGCATCTCTTCGCAGCTCGAGGAGTTCCCTCAATAGTTCCACCTCCGTGGCGACGGTGAAGAAGGCCCCGGCGCCGCCCAAGCCCGTCCCGAAAGCGGCACCAAAGCCCCCGTCCCGAATGCCAGCTTCAAGATCCTCATCAAGTGGCAGTTCCATTGGCAACTCCCGGTCGATAGGAAAGTTACCCAACCGACCATCAGGATTCATGAGGCCAACTCAGGCGTCCAAGGGACGAGGAACAGCCACTCAACCGAATCCAAGGTCAGCTTTCAAGTGATTTTCTGGTAACTTAAAGATGGATATTCTTGAGCAAAGTCCCAAGCGTATGGGCGTCGAAGTCGACATAAAGATGCTATTTTAATGGCGTTTCTAGTATTATTTTATCAGCCATTTAGCGATGAGTAACGTGATATTGAAACCTTTAGATACTGACAACTTTTGCAGCCAAGTCAGTGTGATTAATAAATTCGTATGTGAAAAATGGCCAAGTCCTACCCAGTGCTAACTTGACAAGAGATAGAATCTCAAAAGTATCTAAAGTTTTCGATAATATTTTAACAATTAGATCTGTAATTATTTGAAGCCCGTGGAAATAACATTTCAAAGAATATAAAGTGCCAGATATAAGTACGGGTAACTTGTGCGAGTATTTAGAAACTAACGTGATAATTCTAAATATTTCCAATACATTATACACCGATATTTAGCTAAAATAAATAAAAAAAATTAATATAATATAGAGATTTAGTAACATTTAAGGCGAAAATAAAAATATATAAATTTTAACTCTTTCAACAAAATGAAAAGTGTTCGAATATTTTTTGCAACTTAGTAATTCTACATTTAAAAAAATTGCACATTAGCTAAATGTAAATTTCCGTCCGTGCCTCTGAGAAACGCACATCGAAGTCATTACTAATTATAGTCTAGTATCTATTTAATATAATGATCTGATTTTTATACGTATTATAGTTTAGAAAACCACAGGTTAGACAAACAAACCACGCACATGACGTAATAAATAAATAGATTACACGACTATTATTTAAAAAAATTTAAAAGAAGAGTCTTGGCTATAATTGTTCTGCCGTGGCACTTGTTAGTCTAGCTTGGTTGTGATAGTCACAAATTTCAAAACGCATGGTCATACGAACTGTATATTTACTAAAATAAATTTATATACCACAGCCATGTGTTTTTTTTTTAATATTATAAATAAAACAAGTAGTATCATGAAATTTTAATAGCCAACAATAATTAAGTATTATAATTTATTACAATGTCTATATTAAATAGGGTATAATTTTATTTGTTGGTATTAGTAAAAATAATTTAGTAAATGATAGTAAATGCGATATTTCTTGTTTATAAAATAGCCTCAGATGAACCCATTAATTAAAAAAACCCTGTTGTTAGTGTCTAATATCTCGCCCCCGTAATAATAAAAATATTTACACAGCGAATAACCTACAAGGTTTGCTTATCGTTGATAGAGAAAAAATTGGTTGTCTGTAAAGTCGGTTTACGGACGATAGTTTGACATGACAACGTCAAACATTACAGTTGCTCGAGCCGATCATGCCTCTCTCTCGTTCGTGCCGCGCTCTCGCTTGCGGAACGGGACAATGACGTCATCTTTTTCATGCATGCAGCCCATAGTATCGAGTTATTAGACGTTGTCACGTCAAAAATTTAGACTATTACAGACAAATCTGCATAAATATTTTTATTAGTAGACTTGCTTGTAGTTAAAGGACAATTACCTAAAAATATTAACCATGTTAAAATAATTGTTCTTAAAAAAATCATTTTTTGCATTTGTACTTTGCAGTAAACTTGGCATTAGACCTGATAGATTTATAGAAATTTTTATCAAACATCATAGAAGTCCCTCGTCCACTAGTTCTATCACTAAATCAGTCATTTTCTTCCGGCAAGCCTCGTTGTCCGTCCACACTGGTTTCGCCGTGTCATGCGATGGGATAACACTTTCCTGAAACACAAAACATCATATTTTCGCTACCTTTTCGAAAATCATTCGACTGGACAAAAAGTATTTTTGGAAGTAATTATTTTGAAAAGGACTTGGCGGGTTCTCTATCGTGTCCCCAGATACAACATTCAATTATTTTTTTTCATAAAAAAATAAACAGACGAACGTATAACACCCTCCTTTTTAGGGTTCCGTCGTCAACAACCCTTATAGTTTCGGTCTGTCCGTCCGTCTGTCTGTCTGTCCGTCTGTCTGTCCGTGGTTTTGCTTAGAGACTAGGTATAAGGCCTACAAAGCTGTAATTCGACATGAATGTACATCTTAATGATGCCGACAAATTGGTATAATATTTTTTTTACGGTACCTTTTTACACATCAATGCGGGGGTGATTTTTTTTTCGCGTCCACCCCACCGTGTGCGGTGTCGTTGGATAAGTTTTTTAAAAATATTATGAGTATTCAAAGATCATTTTCCGATTTAGGGATCCATTTGTGAAATATGAAGTATTAAAGTGGAAAAATCGTTAGAATCCAGAGTCCCCCCCCACCCCCCTTCTACCAGCTAAATGGTTGCTTTTGGAAATCTGAAAAAAAATCACGGGGGTAGGAAATATGCTGAATTTAAAAGGAAAACTATCACGGCTAAGAAGACTTCATAAGTTATTGAGTAAATAGTCGATCAACTAAAAAAAATGTATTGGTAGAAGTACAAAGGAACTTTTCGTCCTAAATCCTTTGAACGTAACTGAGATGATATTGTTAGTAGTGTAAAACACGTTATAAATGTGCATTCAGTGACCATACAAAAATTATTAAAAAAAACTAGCGGTACTACGGAACCCTATATTGCGCGTGGCACGACACGCACTTGGCCGGTTTTTTAGAAGTTGGTTATAACTCCAAAAACGATCAAACGTTATAACTAATTCAGTTCTGATAGTAGTTGAAAGTAGAAAAAATAATGTTTTGAATTAATTCCATTTGAGTCTCCATGATGGCAACATTTCTAAAATATTTTTATGTATTGCTTGCGGCTACAAAGCTTTTGCCGAGCCGCAGGGCTACGCGGAGCAAACTTTGAGAATAGCTGATCTAGCTGTTATTTACCGCCGGTTGTACAAGAAGCCACTCACCTTCTCCTGGTATAAGTTGGGAGCCTCGTTGCTGTCGCAGGTCATGATGGGATACATGTCCAGCGCCGTGCCAAGACCGAAGCGGCTGATCCGACTGAATTCCTCCTGTAACCTGAGATAAATTTAAAAATAATAACTCGTCTTGGCGGGGGCACTATCGGGCCCCCAGATAATGTAGAATTATCATTTAAATTATAGAGTTTTCAGAAGTCTGGCTATAGCGGTTCTGGAGACAGACGGACAGACGGACAGACATCGTCTCCAGTCTCAGTAATAGGGACCCGTTTTTACCCTTTGGTACGGAACCCAAAAAACTAACTAACTTACACAAAAGTCGATCTTATACTAAAGTAATATTATAATAAGACTTAAGAATAAAGTAAGATGCAACTTACATATCAGATAGCGTTTCTTTCTCCATGATGTTGCTGCCATCGCTCATTTCCACCAGCCGTTTGTGGAGCTCATCTATGTAATATTCTAGCAGGGATGCCTTATGCTCAGACCGCTGCTCCCGATCCAGGCACAGATAGATCAGGTAAGCTAGGTCTATTGCTGGAGACGCGTAACGCACCAACTGGAAGTCTAACATGTACATCTGAAAGTGAAAAAAAAAAAACTTAATTCCCAGGGATTATTGATAAAAAGAAGTAGAAGGAGATTTGCTGGGAATGTGAAAGAGTGTGTTTTTGTATTATCTTCCTAAAATTGTGTTTATTGGGTTTTTAATGTGTAATATTGGTAGGATATTAACCATTAGATATTCGTTATCGTGCACAAGTGTAGGAAAGTAATGCGATATCCAGAAACGTGCTATTTTGTGTTCCCTCCAAAACTCCATGGAAAGTTTCAGTAAAGCGTCTACCACTTTATTGAATCGACCGACTTGACTTCTTGACTGTATTGACTTTTACTTAGACTTGGACTAGACTTTTGACCTGACAATATAGAAAAACGAAGCTGAAAATTGTATTATAGAATATTGTTTTCCCGCCATATTTATACTCGACACTGGCCATGGTTAAATAGCCGAAGTGCCATAATAAGAATAAAAAAAAAGAAGTAGAAGAATATTAAAAGTTAATGTCACTTGTCAGAATTTAAAAAAGTTACAACTACCCGCTTCAATCGAAATTGACTTTTGATGTTCTGAGAAAGTAACAATAATATTATAATATGGAACCTTTTAAATTAGAAACTAAAGTAAAAACGACATTTTTTAAAGAAAAAGATAGGTTCAACCATGCAGAAAGCGATTTTAAAACAACATAATGGATAAGGACATGGACGAACACAGTTTTAAACAAATTCATAATATTTGGTATCATTCTAGGGTCAATCACGTCTTGTTCCAATGTTATATAATTTTTAAAAGGAGGATAATTACTAAGTTTATAATATTTGATTGTGTATGTTTCTTCCACCGTAGCACTCGAACAACAAATCCGATTGAATGAACAAGGGATTAATAGATTCGTTATAATAGCCTAGGTAACTGCAATAACAGAAAACAGACTCAAGACAAATAAAATGGAAAACAGCAAATGAAAGAATTGAAATAGACATTAATTTAGCAAGATGTTTTATCCTAACCTCTGCTATGTCTCCATCGACGTATCTAAACATGATGTTGTTAGTCCAACAGTCTCCATGACAAATCACTGCTAGAGGCTCCTTGGGAACAACCATGTCGACCATTTCTTGGAAGAAAGTCTCCTCCGAGCAGAAACTTTTTAGCTTCTCCAAGTATTTGTCTTTGTCAGCTGAATCCTTTAGTTCCTCTTCCACCATGTAGATTGCATTATTTATCGCTTCAGTGTAGTAACTTCTGTAGTACTCTACATTTTCCGTGACGAAAAATACTTGAAAAATAATAGTTTCATCAGTATTTTTCTTATTTGGTACATTTTTTGCTTTTATGCTACTAGGTTCTACCATTAGAAGTTAGCTGAGACGTAAAAATAATAGTTATCTTACAAATTTATGAACATAGAAAATATATTACCTTCTGAAATTCCATCCTGCATGTTAAGTAGATCAAAGAAACCTTCGGGGTCGTAATATTTCATGCCCAGCGACAAAGCGTGGAACTGTGACAGGTGTTTAAGCACGTAGTAACACTGCTCTATAGTAAAACCCTGCTTTCGGTCAGGCATCACGAACCCAAACTCCTTCAAATCCTTCAGGATGACAAGGTCATTCCGCGCCAGGAAGCATTTGGGGATAGCTTTGAAGGGATGAGCGATGTTCCATTGGCTTTGGAATTTGGACATCGCTGGCCAGATTTTCTTGTAGAAGGCGACTTCGTTGCAGAACAGCTCCTCGCTTTTGAAGGTTTCTCGAAGGAGGATGCTTTCTGGCAGACATTTGTAGATCAGGGAGCCTTCCCAGGGCTCGATGATTTCACCAGTTTCATCGGATCGCTTACGGGACCCTTTCAATGTTATTCTGTACACCATGGACGTGTAGTTGTCTCCTCTCTTGGAACTTGGTGCTCCCTGGAATAGAGGTTGAGTACCTACTACTTGATAACGGTGCCAGCAACATGAAGGACCTTCAAAATGAAAGAACTCATATTGTGACTTCTCCTTTTAAGAAACTGAGGCATATATTTTTTCAATTAAGTATGTAAAGTGCGCTGTTGCTGGTAATATCATTATTATCTTTTAAGTGACATGGACATAACATACGATACGACATAATATCTGTGCGTAAAAATGCGTACGTAAAAATTTTGGAATGAAGTTCCTTATTTGATGCACCTAGGTATAACCGCTGGTACAACCTTATTAATTAAGTTAATGTCCTGAAAACTATGTCGGTACGCAAACATATTATGCTACAATGAAAAAACTTAATTGGTATTTAATTCTATTCTAACATATTGAGGACAAGTAAGAAGGTAAATCTTCTTCTATAAGTAGGTTTTATTCTACCTAAATAAAAAGAGATTCAAGAACCTCCTCCATTTTGGAAATTAGTTAAAAGGAATATTAAGTTCATAGGTCATTTCTATTTCCGTCATTGTTTTAGCTAGTCTATCTCAGTATATTGTAATCGACAAATGGACATCACTTCGGATTAAATATACCTCTTCAGTTCCCAGAGGGGAGATGATTGGCGGATTTCCGGTCGGCGGCGACATCTGTGAGCGAGCGGCGGAACTACAGTGCGTTTAAACTTTAAAGTGAGAGTATAAAAATTACGCGGATAATATTTAACCTATTAAGCTTTACGGGACCCTTATGTTAGCATAAAGGTTCTGTGAGAGGTAAAATATTACCTCGAAAAGTCTTTACGCATACAGGATAAGATAAGACAACAATACAGTCGGACGTAAAATATTTTAAGGTTTGACGTTATTTTATTTTTAAAAAACCTAGTTGAAACTTGAAACGAAATTATAAACACAGGGTACGGGCCATCACTTTGATTAATGCGAGTGCAGGTGATTAGGAGAAATTAAAGGACTTGCACTAATCAGTCGCTGTCCACACGTACTTTTTCCTGATTACTAATCATCTGCCCTAATCACTTGCACTTATTACTAATTAAAGTGAATACAGGCCTTAAGTGATTATTTTTCGTCTCTCAGTGCGGCGGTATGACTTTACCGTCAACGTTATAATATTTTTTCCTTCAATTCGAAAAATAAAACACTAACCTCGTACTCCGTAATGGTGACATCTTCGTATTCATCCCTCAGTAGATCCTGCAGAAACTCCAGCGTGATCAGTGACATGGCGGTCTGCCGGAGCGAACACCAGCGTGCAAACTACACAGCAATCTGACCCCTGGTCTTCCACGGTGCATAATAGTCCTCCGGTGGCCATGTTTTATGGAGTAGCTCGGGTTTGTCCAGATAGTTTACATTATGGCCAGTGGCAGACTTTTGTTATTTCATAAAAGCTGAAAGTTTTCCTGTAATTATATGCCTCTATAGAGGTAAGAACGACCAGCAACCAGTGGCGTAACTATAATATCCGGGCCCGTGGCAAATTGATGGGGCCCTATCAGAAAAAATCGTCACGTTAATAATAAAACAATGTATAAAAAATTTCTAACCTCACGGCCTCTTGGGCCGGAGCCCTTTTGGGTCGGGGACCCGTGGCATTTTGCCAGCCCTGCCACCCTATAGTTACGCCACTGCCAGCAACTATGGCGTTTCGGTTGCGGTTACTTTATTAGGTATCTAGTTCTAGAGGTATTCTATTAGATAAATGTATTATAAGGTAGACCTTTAGCTCTATTTTTATCTTATTTCTTTTGGATATTGGGATGATTATTGTAGGAATCTTGTCTTCCACTGCCGGTTGCGGGACGTCTTAAGTATTATGACAGTTGCTTTCTACTGCCAGACTTCCGCAAAGTCTTACTTAAGGGCCGGGGTGTCTGGCAGAAGTGGCAGGGTAATATATTTTAGCTGTCTTGTTTCGGCTTGCTTTGTGGCACTGACCTCCATTATTGGAAGTCAGTGCTTTGCGGTCTATCGCAACACTTATGTTTCTGAAAGACAGATAGCGATAGCTCCACAGATTAAGTATTATAATAGCTCATTGCATTAAGTCCTGTGTATTTCATAAATGATGGTGCTCCTATCGAAAAGAGTTCGTGATTGAATTGCTACAGCTAGTGGGGTCCTTTGAATTGAATAATCGGCTAGCTTTATCGGAGCGTCAATAACAAAATTATTGTACGTAAGCTCCTTTCGTTGGCTCGTTGCACAATTCTTTCCGTTATCATTTGAGGATCCGGCAATTTATATATAAAACAATGATCTTGTTTAACATGGTATTTTAAATAGTCCATATTATAATATGTATTTTGTTTTACTCAAGTTGTACTCAAGTAATACTTTTATCGAGTTCCGAGAAAAGAATAAGCTTGTAAAGTACACGTCGAAAAAAACATTTTTTTATAATGTTTTTTATCATTTTGATTTTTATTTTACTACTCAATGTAAATAAGTATAGTTCTACCAGAATCTGATGGCAAAAAGTGAGAAAACATAATGACTCTAGCAATACGGGGGGAATTGGAATAAAACATTTTGATCCGTTTTTTTTTCTTATAGCGGCTGATTCTGTGTGTTAAACATGCAAATATAAAAATTTATCCAATGATCAAGGATATTTTTTAAAAATCTGCTGTCAAAAATTGCCATCAGATTCTGGTAGCACTATATATACCTACTTTGTAATATATATTGTATGATAATTGATAATCACATGATAATGGCACTATTTTACCTATCTAAAAATCTACGTCGTCATTTAAAAAAAAATATATAACTTGAAAATGGCGTTTGACAGATGACACTGACATTGACAGTTAAAAATTTTATAATTGTCGGATTTGAAATTGAAATCCAACCAACATCTTTAGATTTACGCTAAAAAGTATAAAATTTATTACTTAAATATACATTTACTTTAATAAACGTTGCCCGTTTTCATAGCTTTACACCAAAAATAATAATGCCCGTAGAACAAATACAGTACTCGGAGCGATATACTGATGACGTTTATGAGTACAGGTAAGAATTTTGAATATTGAATATTATCTTAAAAACAACTTATAACATTGATTTATAAGTATAATTAATCCTTGATAAACCTTCTCTCACTATTATTTTGCAATATCGTCGTGAAGGACAATTATTGTAACGTTTCTGTGCATTTCCACATGTAAACAGCTGTTTCTAAAATTTTACTTTAGTGGGTCTGGCCGCCAAAAATATACAGAGCCAGATGACATGCGACCTCTTAAATTAAAAGCCTAATGTATTCTGGAATTTCAGTGGTCAAGGGTAAAATGTATAACAAAACCTACTTAATTCATCAAGCCCCATACGGTCACCGGTGACCGAGACACAATAGAATTTCTATTGTATCTCGTTTTCCCACGATCGACGGGTTAAAGTATGATAGATGCTAATGTTAAAAGTGTTTCTTTTACTTCATATTCAAATTTATAAACATTAACAACTTATATTGTATCTAATGCATTTTATTGTTATGGAAATAACTTATAAGAAATCAGCTAATATGTCTGACATATCAGCTGATTTCTTATAAGTTATAATGAAAAAAAGGTTAAGGTCCATTACATCTGATATATTTTATCAAAATATGTATTCATTAAAGAAATATATATATAGTTTGATAAGGATATAATATATAGAATAGGTTTTATAGATTACATTCATGGATACTTACATTTGGATATAATAAATATCCAAATGTAAGTATCCATGAATGTATTCAAATGGACAATTCTTCATTTCCAGGCATGTTATTCTACCACCTGATATTGCAAGGTTGGTCCCAAAATCACATCTAATGACGGAGACGGAGTGGAGGAACCTCGGCGTCCAACAGAGTCCTGGCTGGCTACATTTTATGGTCCACAACCCTGAACCCCATGTGCTGCTGTTCCGACGACCACGAACGGACATACAACCAATAGTTAATGGATTAGATAAAAGTTCCTCCTCGACGGTAAAGGTTTGACCATGAGAATGATTAGGTATATGCTGGTTAGTGATTAAATTTTAATGTAAACAAAAATGTTACGCATGCTACTGAAATAATACTTTAATATTTCAAATCCATTTATTTCATGTTCATTCATCAAATAATTGTATTTTGAGTACATCTGCTGTGTTTGATAGTTCATATAAATATATAGCTAGCTAGTTTTCGTATAATGTAAAATGCTACAAGGCTTTAAATGAATGTGGACGGGGGGCGCTGCTGGTAAAGGAGAAATGTTAAAAATGGCGTTTTTGTATGATGGCAATTGGCAGCGTTAGTTCCTTTTTTGCCACGTTCATTTAAAGCCTTGTCGAGCTCTATTTCCAAACATGGCACTTTAACAGGCTACCAACAAAAACCATAATCAAACAGTTATATTGTTCTAACATCTAGGTTTTTCTAGGTCTGGAAACAGCATTCCAGACTCCCTTTATTTATATTCAAAATATTTCATCACTAATCTGGCAGTAGAATGAATTTTTTCGGATAAATATAATTTATACGTTTTTTATTTAAGTTAAAAAATTATTATACTGTTAAATATGTTAAAAGCTTGCTTCTGAGCTTATATGGATAATAATAATCTATTAGATTTAATAAAATAACCATTTGCACCAGCCTTGGAAAATTCGATTTGATTATTGAATAAATATCATGTTATCTTCTCTTCTATAAAAGAGGACATGACATTTTGACACAAGGCTAGAAATATCTCTGATTGGTGGGCCTGAAATGTACCATCACAGAAATAGATTCATATGCAGATCGCAAACTACTTAATTTGTTTGGGTTATGTCAAAAAACCAACCTACAGATCACAACTAATATTTACATAGCCCACCCTAAAAGGTATGACATAAATCATTTTCTATGATAGTACAAGTAAGAATATTTACAAATTACAGCTGAAGAGAAATTAGTCATTCGTAGACTAATTTTACTAATGGTTACAATAGAAAAAAAAACTATTAAAAAAATTATGCTGCTTTATTCTTGAACCATTATTTTGATTAATATTCCTAAACACTAAAGGCGAAGTTCTTCCATGCACTTTGTGCCTTTGAATATAAAAACCTGCCTTACTCAATGTTATTGTATAAAGGTTATGCATTTAAGAAAAAAGTTGACCTTAGACTGATTAAATGTCAAAATGTGATAAATACAATTTGTATAAAAATATTATCCTCATTGTAAAAAAGATAATAAATTTATAGTTGATATATTTGTATTTTATTTGCATGTCTGCATGAGTTCTCTAAATTATATTTCCTCATATTAATACTCCTTTTCCTGCGAAAAAAACGCCATCTATTGGCAGTTCTTGGAACTTGTTTTTGCAACTGACTTCTTGATAGCGCTTTTGTTAAGTTTAATAAGAGGGTACTCATTTTCAACTGTTTATGTTTACTCTTCTCAGTTCATGTTCTCCTAGTACTTTTAACTTTAAAGCCCGTATTTATACGTACGTATTCCTTCTCAATACAAAAAAAAGTTTTAAAAAACTGCCCTCATAATAAACGAATAGCAGTTGTCAGGTAGGAACTGCCTTAATAATTATCTGTATGTTGTGTTTTTATTAAGCCTAAAGTTTTTATTACATAAGAACCTAAATTTTAGAAGTACTAGGAGAACATGAATTTAGTGGAGTAATTTTAACAGCTGAAATTGAAGACTACCCTCTTATTAACTTGACAAAAGCGCCCTCTAGCGGGCACTTGGTCAAGATAATAAGAACCTAAAATATGTTAAAAGTACTAGGAAAACATGAATTTAGAGGAGTAATTTAAACAGTTGAAATTTTAAGAGTAGCCTCTTATTAAACTTACCAAAAGCGCCCTCTAGCCGCCACCTGATCAAACCAGTTACAAAATTATAATTAATAAGTAGGAGGAGAAGGCTTGTTAAATAAAATAAATGTTACTATGTAGAATGTTTATTTGGATTTTACTTCTAAAACATCATAAACACAGTAAAATATACAAATAAATGCTCGAAATACTCTTTATAATATAAATTTCGCCAATCGAAATATAGAAGAACAGAACTCACCCTTAAATGTTAAAACAATAAAATTAATAACAATATATTAGTGTACATATTTTTATTAAGTAATCGATTAATTGTGCTTTTCGTATCTCTTAAATCTATATTAGCCCAATTAACTTATAATAATTTGCGAAACGAAACGTATTAAAAATATTGCCACTTAAAAAATGCTGTGATGCCGTAACGCAAAATTTCATTTCATAGAAAATTTAATTTATAAAACAATATAAATTGATATGATAAACTGGAAGTACTTATTGTAAATCATCGTTAACAGCTCAACATTCGTATAAAAGTCTCTCGATAAGTATATCTTATCTAAAAAGGTAGGCGTCATCTTACATTTAGACGTTACAAAAACCGGTACAGCCGGCGCTAGGAAGAGTCGTCTGTGAAAAAGTTAGGTTATATTTTACTAAAAGTTCTACTCCAACCTCGAATGACTAATATGAAGCCGGTTACGTCCTAAGATACATTTCCGATAACTCGATATATGTAACATACACATATGCACATAGTAACATGCTCAATAATATACTACCGCTAAAACTACTGCAAAACCGTTAACAAATTCTTTAACTACCGCCGTTTTTGGCATACGGAAACTGGTAAGCTAAAAACTGGAACATCGAATTTCGCAAATCTTACATCTCTTTCACTAATACTATCTCACGCGACGACAGGAAGTTAGAAAGAGACGCAGTACGACTGACAGAGATGTAGGAGTGTAGGAAATGCCGTCGAATGTTCTCGAATAACAATATTTTCCGCTAAAAAGTAGGCTCGTTTCATCGTTTCCCGGTTGCGACAACATTAAAGCTTCTCGTGATTAAAGCTCATCGCCTTAAAACCGACGCGAAGATTCGCGTGCGTTTTACGTGACTTTTATACATGTGCCGGTTTTTACATAGCGTATGATATGGGAAATTTACAAGATATGACAGCGTAGAGATTGTCCCTAATAGATATGTACTTTATATACGTCTATATAATATAAATGCTTAATAAATTGTCTTTTTCGTTGATAGCGTGCTCTGGCGTCATCGTTCGGGGCTACGACTCACACGATACGTACTGCAACATAGCAAGCCCTTATCTATACAATAAGCGTTGCATACGATTATCGTCTCTACGAACCCGAGCTGTCTTGGGGAGGTCAGCTCGCGTGCTGACCGCCCCGGGGCTCGGTCATAAGGGTCGAATTCCCGCGCCAAGAAGTTAGAAGCTCGGTTCGGTATTAGTGGGTTAGCTTATGTATAGACGAAGCGTTAGTGCAGTTAGTGTAGAGTCGGTTAGAAAATAAAAAGGAAGTGTGCAACGAAAAATACGTTCTTAGTCTGTGGCTGTCCATAGACAATCTTTGGTTAGTGAACAATGTTGCCAGAGCGGGAGGCCGCGAGCTGTCAGGTGTGACAGCTGTCAGGGTGACAGGTGTCAGGTGTGACAGCGACTATTTTTCGGGTTCCTCTGGTTTGCCGTTGGTGTACTGCGGAGGCGCGTTGCTGTGGTTCTCCTCCGTCATAACGGACACTAACTCTTCTACTGCTTTGCCAAGGTCATCTGAAAAACAAACCATAATGTTAAATTTGAGGGTATTTCGAATTTTAGGGTAATCATAAAGATTCCATTGTCTTAAGGCTAAGAGAGCCTATGAGCATGATAAAGAGGTGATATTTCATTTTTAAATGTTTTATTCATTCATTTAGTTAAGTTGTTATGCTAAGGCAAATAAAGCTAATAATTTTTTTTAAATTATTTGTTGATTGACATACAATATCATTTAGTAGGTTGTTACCTCAAGGCACGCGTCCTGTATGTTAGCATGTAAGAATATTAAAATTTATTAATATTTTATGCTCAGATCCATGTAGAAAAAAAAAAACTTGTAGCGAAAAAAATAATGTTAAGTTAAAAAATCATTTCGAATGTTCTACACGAAATAGTATAGGAGGTAGCAACGTTTTCGACAAATTATTTCAGGTCGGCTGATTTTGTGATTTATGTCGTCATTCTTGCTCTTCTGGCTAGAGTCTGGGCGGTCTGGCTGCCGGTAGTGGTTGCGTTCATTAGTGCGCATTTCATTTATCCAGGTGATGCTATTAAAGTCCGGGCGGTCTGACTGCCGGTAGTGGTTGCGTTCATTAGTGCTCATTTTATTTATCTAGGTGATGCTATTTAATAAGCGCCTGATAAAAAGAAATGGCAATCTCTCGCTTCTGGCTCTTGTCATATTATAGGCCAGGCTTTAACAATAATAATTATTATTATTGTCGTAATTATTACTAAAAAATTTTAAAATCATTTTATATCATTTAAGTATACAGTATATTATAATATATACTGTATACTTAAATGATTTAAAATATAAATCATTTATTAGTATCAAGTAACTAGGATAATGGGAGTCAAAAAGGATATTATAATAATATCCTTTTTGACTCCCATTATCCTAGTTACTTAAAAAACTGCTTTGTATTTCACAATTATGATAGACAAGATCTCCGTTCCTGTTCAAACCTTGTCCTTAATGTCCCAATCCATCATACTAAATATTTTAATTCCTCCTTTACCGTTACGTCCATTTTACTTTGGAATTCTTTACCCACTCATATTAGGCAGGCGAAAACTTTAAATCATTTTAAGTCATTGCTATTTAATCACTATATTAACTTATCTATCAACGACAACTATTGTCCTTTGTAACGTATATATTTTATAGTATATATATGTATTGTATTTATTAGTATATTATATTATATTATTTATTTATTTTATTAAGTATATAATATTATTACTGTATTTAAAATCGAATTTATTGTAAGTAGGTATATGTATTTAGTTTAATTTAGTGCGTTTGTTAGATTTTTAGTTTAAATAACTATACTTTTGCACATCACCGTTGTCCTGGATTTATCACTTATAAGAATGTTAAAAGGTTGCCTGGAAGAAATTGCTTCAAAGTAATAAGGCCGCCTTTGTGTACATGTCTGATTTATCAATAATTGTTGTATATATTTAAGTTTTATTGTAATTTTTGTGCACAATAAAGTATATTTGTTTGTTTGTATATTATATACTAAAATGATTTTAAAATCCAGGACAGGAGAACCTGGACAAAAAGGTTGCGCACTAATGAACGCAACTACTACCGGCAGCCAGACCGCCCAGACTGTAACCAGAAGAGCAAGAATGACGAAATATCACAAAATCAGCCGACCTGAAATACTTTTTTTTAAACGTTGCTAGTTACCTCCCGTACCAAAAGCAATACTAAAAAGAACACAAAAATCAAAACACTGCCATGCTGAAAAACAAAAGATATAAAATGAAGAATGTGCAAATAAATTTTTGAAGCTGAAAACACTGCAACTACACACATCTATCGTCGCGACGGCTTCACTGGGATAGGAGTTTGGGTATAGATATTGTGGAAAAGTCATAGAATTAACTGGAGGTGAAGTCTACTGGAAGCAAAGAGATAGGAATCTAGCTAAATGATAAATATTTTTTTATCCATCGAGTTACCAGTGATGGTATATTAAAGGATTCCTCAAAAAGAAAGCAATGGATGCTATACCTTCAGCCTGTATAAGTGACTTACAAGGAGCAAGTAATTTCCAGGAAGGAGCAAAGCCGACCATTTATAGCGGGAAGGATAGTTTAGAAGGAGCTAGGGACTAGGGAGTCATCAGATATAGGATGCTAGGGTCATCAGGTACAGGAGGTAGTGGGTCATCAGGTACAGAAGCTAGGGGACGCCCTCATGACTATGAGGTACAGGATCTATCTATCTAGAATATCTCATGACTATGAGATATCAGAGCCTCATGACTTTGAGGTGAAATGAATCTAAGAAGTCATCAGGTATCTAGGAGCTAGGGACTACGGAGTCTTGAGGTACAGAAGGTAAGGAGTCATCAGGAAGCTAGGGTCATCAGGTTAAGGAGGTAGGGAGTAGCCAGCCGTCGTGTCTGACCTGCGCAGTGCATAAGCGAGTGGACGGCGTGCGGCGGCGGCGGCGGCCGCTCCATGTCGCGCTCGCGCTCGCGACCGCCATCTTGTCGATCAGTTGTCAATGTCAGATACGTCAGAAAAATATTCGACCAAAGAATGTGGTCCTAGTATTTAGTTATAAGCTATTTTTATCAGTAGTTCGGTTTTATAAACTACAGTATAATTAACCAGTAGCTACCAGTTTTTATAGAACAACCGGCTCAATTAAGTGTAATCAGAAATTTATTACAGACCAGAGAGCATATTTTAACAACGTACATAGTCCTGGGCCCGTATTTTTGGTCAGTACTCAAGATGCATCTCGGTCTCAAGACACGGTTCAGGCTCTGTGATTGGTTGGCTGTCAAAATTTGGACCAATCACAGAGCCGAACCGCGTCTTGAGACCGGGTCGCATCTTAAGTACTGACCAAAAATACGGGCCCTAGTTGAACTAGCTGTTTGAGTTACCAGTAACGCATCGCATTTTTGATAATCGGTGGCTAGTTTTTGTGTTTCCAAAAGTTGTGTCCAACATTAAGAATTTGGGACAATTATTATCCACACCCAACCAAAATATGGGAATAAATTGTCTTTTTAGAAGATCCAAAAAGAAGATCTTCTGACCGAGCCGACCGACCGATCTTCTGGTATGCTCAGCGTTGATCAAGATTTCGATATCGCGATTCAAGACTGTGGCGCTAATTCATCCATATCCATAGATGTAGGTCTAGATCGGATCTATATGTATATTGTATATAGGTTATATACTCACTTGTATGTCCATCATGGTAGAGCCCGTTGTGCATCTTGGCCGGCGAGTCTGTGGCCAGCTGTGAGGCCGTGACGGAACGGGTCTGCAGCGTGCCTGTGCGACCCGGCGGGGAGCCTTGGGCGGGCTGGAATGAAGAAACATTTACCTATTACTTCTAGTTGTAGGCTACATCTTAAAGCTGAATAACATTAAGGGTCACCGCAGATATACAATTTCAAGTTGGCCGACTATCGTACAACTAAATTGCGTAGTTTCACAACTTAATTGGACAACTTTTTAATTGTGGTTAATCGGAAGGGAATCGCGGTTTTGATCCGATTGGTGTCCAATTATTTAGTTGTACAATTTAGTTGGAAAAACGTGCGAGCTCTCATAAGTCGCTATAGCTATTGGTATACTATGCGATTTAGTTGGCCAACTTTAAATTGTAAGTCTGCGGTCGCTCTAAGTGGAACGGTGACCTTGGTTATGGCTTATGTCCCTTATCATAATTTTAGGGTGGTCTCCAGAGTAATTTTACTTACTAACAGAATAGAAACACTGCTTGATGGTAGGGAGAGTGACAGATTGTTTTAATCAATCAAGGGAAATCTCGAAGAAACAACGAACAAGATACGGGTTTAGAAGGTTTAGTTGACTTACCTCATCCAACAGCGTCCTCAATCTAGTAAGCTGGGCCTCAAGCTGCCTGTTGTGCTCCTCGAGGATGTGCATGCGCGCCTCCAACCGACCCTTGTGCTGGCGCAGCAGACGGGCTTCGGCCATCATGTCCTGAAAAGTTTTGAAAATCGGTCAACAAACAGCGGAGTAATTCTCTTTTTTTGGGACTCGGTTAAAAAAAAGACAAAGAATGCAGCAATTGCAGCGTTTGATATAAGTAGATAGACAATTTACACATTTGGTAGATCCGGGTTTACGGTACATGAGTGCGTGCCGTGCGTATATTTTAAGTATGTAAATCCCTTATTTTATTAGCACTTACTTTGATTTATAAAGCAGGTGGAAATTAACACGCTAACCTATCGCTATTTGCCTTTTTCAACTGCGCACGAAAAGCACGCACTGTCATTGCTCGTCGGTGCAAATGAGTATCTTCGTGTAAAAGAGACACTGTAGCTATGTCAGTTGGCGCTTACTACTATGTATAAATTCGTTTATAGGCGCATGGGGGATGAGATAATGTGGTCGCGTTGAGTCAAACTCACATCAGTACACACATTGTATCGATATAACTCGACCAAATGACGTAGATCCCCGACTACTCATGAATCGATTCCTCTGAGTGAGCCTACTCCATGACTTAGGGTCAATTCAGACCGCAACGCGACGCGTAGATGCATTTCTAAATTTGTATTGAATTGACATATTTGGAAGACGTCTCACGCAATTGAAATCTGTCAATTCAGTACAAATTTAGAAATGCATCTACGCGTCGCGTTGCGGTTTGAATTGACCCTTAGGGTACCTACTCCACGATTCACTAACCTGGTCGGGCGGGGCGTTCCTATCGGCGTGGTCTTCAGGCGTGGAGCCCGGCGTCTTCGCCTTCAGTCGCTCGTACTCCGCCTGCAGGCTCGCGTTCTCCTCCTCCAACTCGCTGAAATTGTGACAATAAGGAATATGCATATAAAGTATATCTCAATATTTAGCGATTACAATGTGTAAATAATATAAAAGAAGGCGCATTGTAATGTTTTCACCTCAGTCTATATTGATTTTTGATACGAAAAAGAATTTATGTATTTGATACGAAAAAGAGTTTAAGTAAGTATGAGACCTAATCGAGCTCCTTATGCTTTTATGGTGGGTTTTTTCGACAGAACGACCGAACACTTCACAAATTTAAAGGAATTTGTCACTTTTAGCATTTCTATTCCTTCGAAGGTTGAGGCTTTGCATATCTCCAGATTGCTTCATGTGCTAGATGGCGACGTTTTAAGGATTGGGTTTTGACATAACGCATCGCAAGCGCCATGCGTGTTTGACATCTAAACTTAGACACTAGCTACAAACTAGCGAATGTGACGACTGAGCACTCTTGAATCCTTACCGTATCATCAGCTCGAGCTCGTGTCTCTGCTCCCGGTGTATCCCGGACACGACGTGAACGGGCGAGCGCGGCGCCTCCCCGTTCAGAGACGCGCAGTACGCTGCGATGAGGGCGTGCTCCTCGTCACTAGAAGGATAAACTTGATGTGTCAGAGAAGTTCTTCTTCTTATTGCGTATGCCTCTGCGTTTTGAGAGTTGCAAGCGTATGAGAGAAGTTGATTAGGATAGGTCGCGTTATGTCACACCCGGCCTTCTTTGACCAACATTGAATAGACATGACCCGAAAAAATTACGTAAGAAAGGACGTAGGTCCGCTAGCTGACTATTTTTAAATAGCTCACCACTGTATCTTCTGTGTCGCCAGGATCGACAGCGGTAATCATGAAAACCCTTTGATATGATCTCAGGGAGCACGAGGGAGCACACAGAGGTTTAGCAAAGTCTTGGGACCCGCAAAGAAATTAATCAGAAGAAAACATATTATAGGTAGCATATAAAAGTTGGTGAAATCTTGAAGAAGAGATACACTTATGCCCAGGTTCTTAGTTTTTTCACAGGAGTTTATCTATTCACATTCGCTTTTGATTGGCTCGCCGCTCGCGTCAAACAACCGATCAACAACGCTAATGAAAACTCCTGTCAAAAAACTTAAGAAACCCTGCATAAATGGCCACTAGAATCGGTGAAAACAGACATTTTAATATCCTCACCTGTCCGGAGTGTCGGCAGCCCTAGCGCCGAGTTCCACCTGAGCGAGCCTAGTCGCGTACAGCTCGAGGCGGGAGTGCATGTCGTCGCCGCTCGACGCATGCTGCGGCGACGGCGCGGGCGACTCCAGAGCGTCACCTGATGATGAGGGGAATTAGCGAAACACGGTGGAAGAGTGGTTAGTCCTACGAATAATAAAAACTGAGGAGACGTAACTCTCATACTTCAACCGTTTTGAATTTGGTTCTTTTTCGCACACTAAAATATATGGCAATAGCTACGAAACACTAACACTCAAATTTAGGAAATAATTGACAATAATTCTCACTTGTATAAAAACACAAAATTGTGTACCGAATACATGCATAAAGTCACATTTTGTAGACTTGTCACTCGCGGACAAAATTTTTGACACAGTTACTCTTCCTTAGTTTTTATTATTCGTAGAGTTAGTCGAAACTAATTCGCCAGTTTCGATGGCGAAGGTTTTACATAACGCAACGCATAAGCGCCATGGCATTTAGCAATGCGTTATCTCTATATTATTATCATAAACATTTATGTACATCTAACTTAGCTACCGACTAACTGACGAAAGCATTTCTACTGCAAAAACATTTAGTAGTCACTTCACTTGAAAAAATTATAAGCAAATTTAGTTTTATCGAGATCTAAAAGTACCCACATGTAGGTAAGTAAAAAATCAGTATGTTTATATTTTACTCGGGGTAGTTTTAAATCTCAAAAACGCAAATAACAAAGTTACATTGCAGCTGGAGTGTTTCTGCCCTATACGCCTCTAGTCCACCGACGCTGCGAACTGCGAAACAGCGGCGAACCGATTTATTGTCTCACCCGTCACACAACAATGCGTTATATTGCATCTCTCTCTATTCCTGTTTCACATTGGTTTCGCAGAGTTTTCGCAGTTCGCAGCGTCGGTGGACTAGAGTCGTTAGGTATACGAAAGAGAAAGAATAACCAACCTTCTAGAACAGTCTGTACGGGCAAGTACCCGACGCGCGGGTGCTTCTTGAAGTATCGCGCCGATTTGAACTTGTTGCGGAGCGCGCGCGTGAAGTCGCGCACGTCCTCGCCCGACGTCGTCTGTCACATTTGAATATCGAACGTTAGTCTGACAGTTGTTTTTTTCCATGTAAGTAGTTGACAGGTTGTTTTTTTTTAATTTGTGTTTAAAGTGCCAAGGTTTGTTAAATAAAAAGTCCTCAGTTTTTTTTAATGTAGAATAGAAAAGAACCTATTAGAGTGTAGTGATTGCTTCATATATAAACAATTCAAATTAATATTATAAACATGCAAAAATGTGTTGGCCTATTTTCTGTTACTTCTTCTCATTTTAAAAACCATTGCACTGAGTTTGTCGAAATTTGGAGCAACATACTTTGAGGAACAAAAAAGCACATGGATATTATTATTGAAAAAAATCAGTTTATCAAAGTTACGAGTGACGCAAGACAATTATTCTCTGGTGTGTTGCACTTATGTATAAAAAAAATCATCATCATCATCATCATCACTCACCGCGGTGCAATACTCCTGCATGGGATGTGTTAGCTTGTGGTTCTTGGCCTTCCGTCCGTTGAAGAAGCACTTCTGACACATGTCGAAGTTAAAACACTTCAGGCAGCGGTACCTGGAATGTAACATTGGTGATTGGAGCAATGACTTGACAGTTAACATTGAGGAGTGTAACTAACACCTGATGCAAAGATGTTTTTGTAATTTTACTGTCGAAAATCTATACCCAAACTCAATAGAACCAATAGCCAGTGCTCATGACGTCAGTGATAAGCAAAAATAGTCTTGGTTTAGCAAGAAAAGCAACATCAACACCAATTTTGCTTATCACTACATGACACTGATGTGGCGAGTGGGTGAGACAAGCGTGACGTATTATAATGAGATACCAGCAAAGTCGTAAACATTGCACTGTAGCACTGGCGTATACTTATTTCAGAACGAATTAACAGTATCGGCATCGATCTAGACGGCATGGCTAGTGCATTGGGCTATATTTCCGAACTTACTTATACACCTGTCTTGCTTTTACACCTATAAAACTTGATTTAACTGAAATAGACAACAGCAGCAGCAACTTCCTCAGCTGAACCCAACAATGTGGTAATCCTTGCAGAATTACACTTGGCAACATGGAGATGCTTCTAACAACTGCTTCATGATCAAACTCCTCACCTGAACCCAACGATCGGGTAATCCTTGCAAATGTTACACTTGGCCTGGTGTCGGGCCGGTTCCGCAGCTGCCAGTCGATGCAGCACCGGCAGCCACACCATGGACTGCGGCTCCCGCTGCAGCCACTGCAGGAAGTGGAACGCTTCAATCAGCTGAAGTTGACCGTCAGCATCCCGTTCCGGTTTCTCTTCCTCTTTGTTGTTCTCTTTATCGCCAGCTGAAAGATGATTTAGATGTTTAGACTTTAAGAGAAGAGAATAGAGTACCTAGTTGAAATGTCATGCTTATTGAGTGATGGCATGTTTAGGACGACCCTAAATCCCTTAATAGACTAAGATTAGCTCAGAAGTCTCATTACAAATTAAAGTAACAGGCACTCGACCAACTTGCATTCAATACTTTCGATTGCGAAGATAAATGTCAAAAATTAATATCTATAATATTTAACAAAACGCATCGCATGCGCATTGCGCAATGACACGATTCCATACTATTTTAACAACCACGCTGACTAAAATAAATTATCGAATACAACTTGACTGTGCCCACATGAAACTTATTAGTCGGAAGTACTGCGTTGCGTCACTGCAACGCCAGAATGGGCGTTTTTTTTTTAAAATTATGAGTGTGGAATGTTTTTGCCATCGAATTTCGCAATGCCGCAATGCAATTATAGGTCTACCAGAATCTGATGGCAATTTTTGACAGCAGATTTTCAAAAAATATCCTTGATCATTGGATAAATTTTTATATTTGCATGTTTAACACACAGAATCAGCCGCTATAAGAAAAAAAAAAAGGATCAAAATGTTTTATTCCAATTACCCCGGTATTGCTAGAGTCAATTTATTTTCTCACTTTTTGTCATCACATTCTGGTAGACCTATATATGTTTCAGCCTGTAGGGACCATGTATGTGTGAATGTGCGAGTGTCAGCAGTTTTGTGTCTGGAAGGCGATGTATATCAGAGACGACGGGCAGTCACTGCGTGAGGCCTTGTCTGTATGTACAAGTGTGAAACAGGCCCAGAGTATGGAGAATGTCAAATAAGTTGTGGATAGCCTATCCGGCACTTATCAGGAAGTGGTGAAACAGGCCCTTACTGTCCTCTGTGGTGGTCGACAAGGTACTTACAAAGTTTCCTGTCTAGTGTATTTCCCTTGCTATTGGAGGCGGAGGCCTGCTCGAAGCAGCTGCGGACTGACGGCTCGATGTTGGAGCCCCCGAACGCCGCCACCTCGCCCAGCTGACGTGGCACCTGGAACGTAAAATAAGTTATTTATTGGGCTAGAGAGTGTTGATTTAGATTAAGGGCAGTCGACTTTTCAATACAAAGTATTGTCCGAAGAGAAGTTATCCCGAAGAAACTATTATAAAATATTAAGCTATAATACTTTTCCGAAGAAACAGACTAGGCCATAATTCTTTAAATATAAAATTAAATGTATGTTTGTATCTTTACCTGTATGCAGTCGTGCAGCAGCAGTCCCAACTTCCGCTGGTCGGCGCGGCACGACGGGTCCGCGATCAGACGGAATAAGTACCTGGAAATAATAAAAATTGTTTTATTCCAGAATTAATTTGAAACGTTTAATACAAAATTGTATTGCTATCTGACCTACCAACAGTTCGGTAATTGGCCCGGCGTAAGACCCATGGCCCATTGGTGTCTCAGGGTGTCTCTTGTACCTATTATTTTAGTACAACACCCTTATCTGGCCAGTCCGCTAGCTGTCTTCCTGTGTCCTCAAGGTGCACAGCAGCACCAGCCCCACCTTGAAGCTCAACACCCTGATCTGGCCAGTCCGCTGGCTGTCTTCCATCCAGCTGATCAACCAGTCGACCAACCAATCCACTCACCTATACTTCTCCTCGAGGTGTCCCTTGCACAGCAGCACCAACCCCACTTTAAAGCTCAACATCCTGATCTGGCCGGTCCGCTGGCTGTCTAACAACTAGTTGACCAACCAGTCCACTCACCTATACTTCTCCTCCAGGTGTCCCTTGCACAGCAGCACCAGCCCGACCTTGAAGCTCAACACCCTGATCTGGCCGGTCCGCTGGCTGTCTAACAACTAGTTGACCAACCAGTCCACTCACCTGTACTTCTCCTCCAGGTGTCCCTTGCACAGCAGCACCAGCCCCACCTTGAAGCTCAACACCCTGATCTGGCCGGTCCGCTGGCTGTCATACACGTTGAGCAACCAGTTGATCGACAGATCCAGGCAGAGCGGCACGTTCACTAGGCTCGGGTTCTCAGCTGCTATCACCTGGAATATGACGAAATTATGATTACTAGACGTGATATTTGATAAATTGATATTCTTTTCATTTATTGTCAAAAGTCAGCAGATGGCTTTAGTATGTTATACTCATATTGCGAGCTGTCTTGCATCAGTTCAGCCCATCAGTCTGAGGCTGATGCCAGAATGATGATCGGAAAGTACATAATAAAAAAATGATCAGTCCGTCAATCAAACGGTTACACGATCATTCTCCTGTCAGTGTGGATCAGCTTCCCGACTGCAACTTGCGGTCCGTCTATGATCAGTCTATGACGTCAATTCTAGACGCCATAAGCTCTGGCCAGTACACTGTGGTATATTTTGGAACATACCCATTAATTATTTTAGCGAATCTTTTACTTAAGTACCTCATACAAAGACGTGAGCACGGTGATCATGTCAGGTATGTCAATGAGTCTGTCATTCTGCGCGCGCAGCCCGTGAGAGTCGAACGCCTCCAACGCCGCCGGTAACTGCAGCATGTGCACTGGAACGAAAATAAATTTATTTGGTACTCTAGATGACGCCTAAAACTCTGTTGCGCCAAACGTTTATCGCGCGGGAACCGTACATTTTTCCAGAATGGTATCCTATGTTCTTTCCCGGGACTCAAAGTATCTCCATAAGTCCATACTTTTCAGACAGACAAGTACAGTTCGCCTGTATGATACCTCTATAATATTTATACTGATAATGTTCAGGCAAGTTTTAGGCTGGAGCAATATTATGGCGCCCTCGCTCCGCTAGGATTTGGATAGAGGAAATTTCCTTGACCATTGAGGCGCCGTCTGGAAAGGTGGCTGGCCTAGAGCGGCTGAACAAGTTCGCCCTAAGCAGTAGCGGCGATAAGGGGAGGGGGAGATGCTAGGCGACAGCCTGCGGCGCCGGATAAAAAGGGGCGGCGAAGAAATCTCGCAAATCTCGCCCAGTGCGCTGGTAGTGCTAAAACCGCCACTGGCCCCCTAAGGTAGGGCCGGCCCTAAGAGTTATGATACTCACTGCACAAAGCCTTCTGGACGGTGCGCAGCTTGAGCGCGGTGCGGTAGGCGGAGAAGCGGACCTCGTTGAGGTCGGCCAGAGAGTTCATAAGCTCGATCATTTTCGGGTGGTCCCAGTGAGTGGTCTCCAGTTCGTGGCTGAAAATACACAGTATCAAAAGTTTCATAACCTCAAAATTGTGATATTACAATTTTGAGGTTATGGAAGTTTGACTTATTTGTATAACTTGACCAGTACACTTCATGTCTTTGGTCAGATTCTGCTATTTTAGTTCAAAGCAGCTTCGATCCAGTTCGGATGCCTTGAGAGATCCAAATTCCAATCCAACACTTTGGATAAACAGTAAACAAACAGTAAACAGTAAACACGTCAACCGACAGATTTTTTGAGTTTTGAGTTTTGACCAATCAGAATGTGTTAGGTTTGACATTTCGCCATTTTGAGCACTTGCCAGTATACTGGGCATAGATAAAGTACTGGGGTTAATTTCAGAACCTAGCCTAAATAGCCATAATCACTTCGATGTTTTGATGTCAACTGCTTATCTTTACCTCTAATAGATGACACTTATACGTTAACAAAAGAAGAGTTCCAAAGCCACTTAATTTGTAACAAAGAAAACCTTTTCAAACTTCTTTAATATAACTTACTTAATATAATAAGGTACGTTAGCCGGAGTGACGGCTCTCTCCCAGGGCGGCCTGACTGAGCCGGCGAGGAAGCCCTGCGCGGCCCCCGCGCCGCCATCCCGGGCGACGCCGGCCAGCTGCCTCGCTCGCTCCTCGCCTCCAGCTGAGAGACCTGATACCCTGGAACATGGAGAAGAAGGGATTAGCTTGGGGATGCCTGATAGTGTCATACCCTGAGAAGGAAGATTAAGCATACGCTTTAGGGGTAAGTAGTCCAAATAATGAAACGTGGCACAAAACTTCATTTAGAAAGTTAAAAAGTGTATGAAATTCTGTGCTCAGATTTGAATATAGTATAGATCGTGCAAACGCCAACCAATGATATATACGCCATAAATTTCTGCCTTAAAACAAATTCATACCGCAGTATACTGTGCGTTGGTAACATTATAAATACGAAAGTATCTTTCTGTCAGTTACCTATTCTCAAATACTAAACTGATTTGGTATAGGGATGCAGTAGACTGTAGAGGCTTAAGGCCTAAGCAAAGAGTATCTTAACGGGTGGAATTAGCAACTCACCTGGTATTCAAGTCCTCCAATCGTCCCAGCAGATGCTCTGGCAGCTGTATGTTGTCCCTGGTCATGGCCTGCGCCTGGCCCCGTAGCTCGTCCACCAGGCGCTTCAGAGGCGGCAGCTGCGCCCGCGCACGGGACACCGCGTCGAGTTGCGCACGCGCATCTCTCGCGCCACCAGGCGCACGCCATGCCGCCCGCGCCGCTTCCGCCGTCTGCACACGGGAGGCCAGCTCATCGAGGGAAGTGGTGAAGGTGCGGACACGCTGGAAGAGATGAAGAATAGGTTAAGATGGGAAAGACTTTAAGTGTATACCCCCGGAGGGAACAAGAGGAGTGTCATATTAAGTTTGTAGCATTAAAACGGGTGGGTCAATTTTGGCGAATTTTTTTAAAGCTGACAATATTATGATCGAGAATGTTCTTAACGATAGTTCACCATCATCAGCACCCTCATTACTGGAAAATTTCGGGGGTTATCTCAAATTCCTTAACTTTAATTTAAGGAATTTAAGACGTGTTTTATATTTCATTCTTAAAGTGAAAACCTTTATTCCTAACCCCAGCCCACAGGTTTTTTTTACATTGTACCTATACCTAGGTATTAAGTTGTATATCAAGACCACGTGTATGACCTAGGCACAGACCTAGGTAATGCACCAGTGGGTTCCTAACCTTGACAACCACCTTGCGCACGCGATCCGGTTACCTACACCTTACACTTTGAGTGTTTTTTAGATCATGTTACTTAATGAACTGATTTTTAGAAAGGCGAGCTATAGGTTAATCCGTACTTAATATTAAAAATGCGAAAGTGTGTTTCTCTGTATGTCCGTCTGTTTGTTACCTCTTCACGCGCAAACCGCTGAACCAATTTTGCTGGTAAAAAGGTATGGAGATACTTCGAGTCCCAGGAAAGGACATAGCATACTTTTTATCCCGCAAAATGTACGATTCCCGCGCGTTAAACTAATTTTGGCGTCCGTTGCGGGCGTCATCTAATTTACCATAGCTCCAGGTTAAAATGCAATAATTAATGCTTTAACCCCCAAGCGGCCACATGCGGCCGGTAAGGCCCAAAGTACAATTTGACGAGACGAGAGAGTTTTTAACCCCCGACAAAAAAGAGGGGTGTTCAGAATTTTTTGGTTATGTGTTCATTGAATAAAGACTCTATAAATTAGTTTTAAATAATGTATCTTCATCGCGCTGCCGCTTTTAACTTTTCCAGTTCTTCTCTACTAATACCTACTTCCTGTAATTAATACTGTCTATAATCCTAAATAACTTGTTCCAATAGAAAATAAATAGTACTTTACTAATTAATACTTATTACACTTTAAAAGTTGACTACGCTTGGTTGAAACTTAGGATGAAAATCATTTATCATTTTTAATTTAATACCTAAAGTCTAAAACCTAAACTTATCTTCGGATGCTTTCTAGTTTTAACTTTTAACCGACTTCTTCTGAGAAACGTCGTTATATTGTGGTGCGATCCACGAACAAGATGCGCCAGTCACGAGTCACGACCTTATAAATATATACAACGCACTTGCCAGTCAAATTAGCTTCTGGACTTCTGTAGCCCTAGCACGGCGACCAGTGGAAATGCGAAAGTATAGACAAACTGTGGAGATAAACTTAAGGTGCCGTTCCGATCTTTTTTCGTTCCGAAAAATTCAATTAAAATGCCACTTTATGACAGACTATAGTCCTAAAAATTCAAATAATATCCTACTTTATGATATATACTATAGTCTGTCATAAAGTGGCATTTTAATTGAATTTTTGTCGGTCGCGATTAGCCGCGGTAAAGATCGGAACGGCACCTTAAGTTTATGTCCACAGTTTGTCTATACTTTCGCATTTCTACTGGTCGCCGTGCTAGGGCTACTGGTATTGCAGATTGTAGGCGAGATGTACTACTACCGTGTTCACACCAAACCGACTGTCAGCCGCCGAATGTGAGCGAACGTTACGCAGTTTATTGTATTTCCATACATATTCACTTTTTCGTTCACACCTAACCGACAATACGCAATTACGCTAGGCGTAGGCGCGGACATTCGATACCGTATATTTTCACGTTCACACTGGGGCTCACAGTGAGCCTGCTCACATTCGGCGGCGTATAGTCAGTTTGGTCTGAACACGCGCTTAGTGCTGTGGACTGTGGTAGACGGTTTCTATGATATAAGGCACAAAACCTTATTATTTATATTAATAACTAGATGACGCTCGCGGCTCCGTTGCGCCAAAATTCGTTAATGGCGCGGGAACCGCACATTTTTCCGGGATAAAAAGTATCCTCTGTCCTTTCCCGGGACTCCCATGGAAGTAACCCCATACTACAGCAAATTCCGTTCAACGGTTTTTGCGAGACGAGGTCTCAGATAGACAAACACACTTTCGTATTTATAATATTTAGTATGGATAATGATTTATGATAGTAGGTAGTTGTTGTATAAATCCTTATACAAACTAATATCATACGTGCGAGAATGTGTCTGTCGGTCTTAGTTCAATAAGCTTTAACGGTTGAACCAATTTGAATTAAATTAGGTGCAGATATATTTAAGGCCATCCCCCGAGCAAACGACCTTGACCATACATTTGACGCGTTGCCGAGATCGCACAAAAATCCTATTTTTTTACTTATATTAGTTCAAAATAGATCTAAAAATACTTAATGAAATTGTCTATCTATTGTCGTGTGTTTCAAATAAACGTAATTTGTAAATACTAGGGAGATGCTGAAAGTATGCTTGAATTTTAATAAATTGGTATTACTTTGGAAGCTGATATCATGAGTATAAAAAACAAAAATAGGAAATTAATAACTATGAAAGAAACGTTCATATACTGAAGTATTAGAAATCTATTTTTAAAATTACGAAAAACTTAGAAGTTAAAATTAAAACACGAAAACATTATGCAAAACTGTACTAAATCAACACTTTACAATAAACTTTGAGCAAAGTAAGAACAAACAATTACGAAATTTAACTAATAGTTCTAAAGCGTCCACCACGTTCGAAAGTCACAAAAAAAGTGAAGGGCCTCGCCAGGCGTCGCCAGGACCCCCTCTCCTCAACGGTCACTCGAAAACAAGTCGCTCGGCGTGACGTCATCGGGTGGAGGCGTGTCCAGCCCCTCGTCTGAATTTATTTGTAATACGGCCTCTCCTGACCGGTCAGCGGCGTCCTCGACCGCTTGGTCAGCATTATCTTCGACCGCTTGGCCAGTGATATCCTTGTCCGCTTGGTCAGCGGCATCCTCGATTGCTTGGTTCGCTGACATGCCCAGATGATCGTCAGATACTTCGTCATCTGAAATATGAATATTCGTTAAGAAAAACAGTCAAAGGGCGACTTTCAGCTTCACTTTTGAGAGAAGACGATCCCGAATACGATTGCTTGCGTGCACTCAAGCCATCGCAATCGAAAATGCCCTCACTCAATTGCTTGTTAAACAGCTAGGTGTCGAAATGGTTCTACAAGGAACGATTCTAAAATTGAAATTTCTTATAACGAAACACGAACGAAAAGCTCCGGATCCTTATCGTCGTGTCGCATAACAAAAGCATTAAGGTTTTGAATGCTAAAGCTATGCCCCGTGGCACGAAGCATCACAGTCGCTTGCCACGATTGTCTTGACCATAACATAGGCATCCCATTCGCGTAATATGGTCCCTAATCGCATTATGAAAGCATTAGGCCTGCAAATGCATTCATTATGCCCCGTGGCACGAAGCATCACAGTCGCTTGCCACGATAGGAGTGATCGAACGATCACCTCGTCACAAACCACATGTAAGTCTAAGGGTAAACACCCCTCAGCGAGCTCGCTAAACAAAACATAACCGGCCAAAACAAACTGTTGACTTGATGTCAACTTACCAACACTCTCAAAGAAGGCTGCACAGGCATCGGGTGTCCATTCGCCACGCCATCGAACCATATGTTCGGCGGCTGCCTGTGTTCGTTTTCCATAGGAACCTGTCATGAGCTCCAATTCGTAACGATCATGGGGAAGATCACGAACAATCCTGTATGGACCCCTCATGCCCGAGTCAAGCTTGCCAGAAGCCTGGGAGGCCTTGCCAACAAACACGAAGTCCCCAACAGAATAGGATCGAGGTTCTTTACGACGTTCATTTATACGGCGGTCTTGGTGTCGCTGGTTAGCTTTAAGCAATTCAGAAGCTCGCTGTCTACGGAGTGTAGTTATTGCCTCACGATTTGCATGACTATCTTCTAAAGCCACATCTCTTACAAGTGACCGAAGTACAGGAGTGGCGCCTTCTATGCCCGTTAAAAGAAGTAACGGCGAAGTTCGAGTGGTGGACTGCTTAGTGATGTTAAGTGTTAATTGAATTTTCCACAAAATATTAGACCATTTATTACCCTTAACATTTACTTCAATTCGGAGCATATTTAAAAGCGTCCGACAATACCGCTCTACCTGCCCATTCTCGCGGTGCATCCCTGGTGTTATGAGATGAGTAGCACACCCCATTTCAGATACCCAATTTTGAAATCCTGCACTTTCAAACATCCTACCCTGATCAGATATAATCAAAGATGGAGTTCCAAATAGAGATATGGCATTCGTAAACACCCTTTTTAGTTCATCAGTATCCTGCCTATAAAGTGCGTATAAGAGGCAGTATTTTGAGAAAGAATCTACAAGGATCAGGATATACTTAAAGCCATTAGATTCAACTAGGGGACCTAGCACGTCAAGGTGAACACTAGAAAAGGGGGATTCAGGTTTAGTCCATGATTGGATTGGCTGATAACTAGCCCGGGGAACTTTTTTATGTGAGAGACACACTATACAGTGGGTGATGTATTTTCTAACGAATTGCCTTAATCCTGGGAACCAGAAATGACGCAGAATTAGATCAGTTGTTTTATCAATCCCTACATGGTCATGGTCATCATGGAATACCCGTAACAGGCTTAATCTATGGCCCTTGGGAATGAAACAAAGGTGGCGTGAGTCTTCGCCAGGTGAGCTATACTTATAGTACAGAATGTTATTTTTGACCAAGTAACGGGATGAATCTAGCTGACCGTCTCGCAACTTATCTATTAAGTCCTGGGATTCAGAATCTGCTGTTTGTGCGATCTGAGCCCAATTTTTAGGCTTACGAATATGTGAGACTTGTGCCGGATTTCGGCTTAGAAAATCAGCATGTTGCATTAACGTTCCCTTTCTGTACTCTAAAGTATAGCGGAAATCCTGAAAATAGACCCACCACCTAGCTACACGGGGTACAAGATCTATTTTTCGCTCAGTCAATTTAATTGAATTGCAATCAGTAATAATCTTGAAGTCTATTCCGATTAAGTAATGACGAAAATGCTGCAGAGCCTTCACTATCGCCAGCGTTTCAAGTTCATAGCTGTGATAGCGAGACTCTGCGCCATGTGTCGCTTTACTGAAATACCCAACTACCCGTTTACGCTTACCATCATGTTCTTGAAAAAGAATACCGCCTAAACCAATCGCGCTGGCGTCTGTGTGCAGTTCGGTGGGCAATTTTGGGTCAAATATTGCTAGCACGGGCTCTTGTGTTAAACAGTCAACAATGTACTTATGGGCTAAATCTTGTTCTTCACCCCAAATAAATGGTTGACCTTTTTTTGTTAACTTTGCAATGCACGCGGTCTTTATGGCATAGTTGGCTATATAACGCCTAAAGTAACCTGCAAGACCCAAAAATTGCCGCACCTGTTTGACACTACTAGGCTTTGGGGACTTGATTAACGCTTCTACTTTTTTAGGGCTCGGTCGTACCTGACCCTGGCTTATTAACCTACCCAAGTACTCTACTTCAGTTTTTAAGAATGAGCATTTCTTTAAATTTATGGAAAAACCTGCCTTGGTAAGGGTTTCAAGCACCTGCCGCAAGATTGCAAGTCCTTCTTTAATAGTGTCTGACATTATGAGAACATCGTCGATGTACGTTAGAACTTTCCCAGTGTCTATTAAATGTTTAAGGGTCCTAGAAATTATCCGTTGATAGACCACGGGAGCGTTTGTGAGTCCATATGGCATTTTTAAATACTCGTATTGAGCTTCTGGAGTCACAAACGCTGTTTTGCTTATGGATTCATCATCTTTTAGAGGTACTTGGTGAAAGCCCGTGGCCATATCAAGGCTTGTAAAGTGTTTACTAGTGCCTAACTTATCGATGTGGTCATCGATTAATGGTAGGGGAAATCTCTCTTTTACAGTGATTGCGTTTAACGCCCGATAATCAACGCACATCCTATCAGACCCGTCCTTCTTTTTGACGAGTATGATAGGACTTGCGTATTCAGACTGCGATTCACGGATGATTCCCTTACTCAAAAGATCAGCACATATGTCACGAACGCGTATTTTCTCGTCGGCAGATAACTTATAAGGTCGGTAGTGCACCGGTACATTACTGTTTAGCTTTATTTCCATGCTTCCAGTTTTAACCGTTGAAGTCGCAGTACCCGTAACGAACGACTCATTGAATTCCCTTAGAAGTGAAAGCAATTGTTGCTTATCCTCCCCGGTCAAACATGTATCTACTAAGCTATCTGTATCGACACTTCTCAAATTACAGACAATATCTGGTGAGGTGTCGGTCCTTATGAGTCTTTGTGTATCACTGGTCCGTATGTACGTTACTCCTTCGCGGTTAAGGACATCGGTACCGATTAACAAAGGCGCGCTTATACAATCCGAAGGGACAACGAACATATCTATTTCCAGTGATATTTCTGGAAACTCGACAACCACCGTTACGTAACTTGTGGTCTCTATTTCCTGGCTACCTATACCACGCATTATTCTATTGGTAGGTTTTTTGTTGCAGTTTAAATAACGTACGACGGTGTTTGAAATTAGCGAAATGTCAGAGCCACTATCTATCATCGCGTCAATGGGTACTTTATTTACGACTACCGCCATTACATTGTTTTTATAAGGGTTTTTTACTTTCTGGCAAAAATTTACATCACTAACCTTTTTACGATTTGTTTCTGCACGCTGTTTAGCAAAACAATTTTCCTTAGTATGCCCTGTCTTTTTACAATAGCTGCAGTTAAGTGACGATTTACTAGAAGTACTAGGCGCTGATGAAACGATATCTAAGTTGTCAGATTTTTGCTTTTTAGGACATGCGTCCCTCTTATGGCCCTCTATGCCGCAAAAGTAACATTTTCCGCGCATATCAGGTTTTTGATTTAAACGTTTACCAGGGTGAGAACCCTTTATATGGGCAGACAAACGGGCAGAATTGTGGGTAAACTGAAAATCTTTTTTTGGTTTACTATAAACGGACAAAAATTCTACTAATTGATTTGGTTGAAGTTTCGCATTAGAGGCGGCAGCTTTAACTTGGACATCAGAGATACCTCGAATAATAATAGCTGTCTTTAGGTCGTCCGATAGGCCACCAACAATGTTAAGGCGCAACAATGATTTCCGAGCGTATTCGGAGTAGGTATTAAATCTATTAGAGTTTGTACACATTACATCAAAAAGAACAGAAGCCACATCAATATTTGACGGACATAGGGATCTGAAGTCCGATTTAAAATTTGTCCAGGTACGATCAACAGTAACCCAGTCGCTTAACCACGAGCGAGCATCACCCTTAAGGCAGTTACCCACTCGTGATAGGCACTCACGGTCGTCCCATCGATTCGCTATACGACCGCGATCGACCTCTGTACACCAAGCATCAAAGTTATGTACACTGGGATCAAAGTCAGAAATATAGTAATGGGGCGATCTTACTTCAATCAAAGAGGTCAACGCGCCCACCAGCCTATTCGTTGCGTCATCGGTTTCAAGCTCCCTAGGTCCTTGTCCTGGCAGAGAGCTCGGTTCTTGAGCTGGAAAAGAATTTTGTTCTACCGCGCCTTTAGCCAAAGAGGAAAAACAGTTCACACTTGGCGTTAAAGCTGGTAGCTCTGGTGTATGACAATCTCGTGGTGGACGTGGCCGCTCAGGTACTGAGGATGTCGATGTGGCAGATAATCTGCTCTCAATCGCACTCAACCTGCCTAGTATCGTATCTAAAGCCAGTATACTAGGGCTGTCATGACGGTTATTAGAACCATCACGACGCCGCCGCTTATTAGATCTACTACGATGACGAGACCTATCACATTTGCGGCTCCTATTCCTTTTTGTAGACCGCCCTGACATTATGCAATCAAATCGATAATTACCAGCAACAAATGTAACTTAAGAAGCACAAAGATTCTAAAAATTGCCCGTAATTGAAATGTAATCTACCCACAATCACAAAATATTAAAAGAAATAAAGAACGATCGTTATCAGAATAACTATTGAAGCAGGCTACGTGATGATCCAACTTCTGATATTAGAAATCTATTTTTAAAATTACGAAAAACTTAGAAGTTAAAATTAAAACACGAAAACATTATGCAAAACTGTACTAAATCAACACTTTACAATAAACTTTGAGCAAAGTAAGAACAAACAATTACGAAATTTAACTAATAGTTCTAAAGCGTCCACCACGTTCGAAAGTCACAAAAAAAGTGAAGGGCCTCGCCAGGCGTCGCCAGGACCCCCTCTCCTCAACGGTCACTCGAAAACAAGTCGCTCGGCGTGACGTCATCGGGTGGAGGCGTGTCCAGCCCCTCGTCTGAATTTATTTGTAATAGAAGATTATTGCTGTATTTTTATAATAATTTTGTAGCTTTCAAATTATGAGTTAATAAGGCTCCAAAAATGGTAAATTACGGCATCTCCGTAGGGGGAGCGTCTTAAAATAAATAGGTACATTTTTAATGCAATTTGTATAAAGACTTGTTTCGTTATTAGGATCAAAAGAGCGTAGGTGATGCATTTTGATCGATTTGCCAACTTTCTAAGCATTTTTGACAGAAGGTTATCTGTTCAATAGCGTTGTTGATTGGGTGTTTGACGTCAGCCAATCATACGCGCTATTGAATGAATAAACTTGTTTCATAACAAAATTTTGAAACCGGGCATAAATTAAGATAGTAGAATACTACAAATTCAAAAGGTCACGTTTTACGCTGAAATAAAAATAAAATATGCTGACAATGCTGGTTTATGTAATATGCTGATATTTAATATATTTGCGGCCGGCAGCGGCCGGCAGCGGCCGGCAGAGGCGCGGCGAGGCCGGCAGCGGCCGCCAGCGGCGCCTCGAGCCCTTTTAGAAGTTTTCAAGCGATACTAGTAGTTATAAGTATGTAAATAAAGTTTAAAATTATTTCACACTAAAAGTGCTCTTCGCGCCGCTGCCGGCCGCTGCCATTCCGGTGTGAATTGGCCCTAACTGAGTCCAAAAAAATGGTCCAAGTTTACCACCTTCGCGGAACTTTACAATTAAGTACAACTGTCGTTATTTAGCCACGTTTTTGTGGCGGTTATCAGACTCATATTAAGACAGTCAAAATATTATGTATGACCAGTTATCGTTCTAGAATAGAAAAATTATAATCTACTATCTAGTTATTCCTTGGCAACCGGCATTGGGTTACTGACCAAGATCTCAATTTCGAAACACAATTGGCACCGCTTCAAAAAGGACGCATTCGAGATTAACGTACCTATAAGAAAGTGGTAAGCTACTTTTCCCTAAACGACACGTGTTTATATTGACAATTAGCGCCACAATCCTGCATCGCGCTATGGAAGTTTTATAAGTGCAACATTATGTATTAATATTATTTATTTAGGCATGCTCACAAGATTTACCAAATAAACGAATCAAAGAACATCAAGTCAACACTAAATATTTGACTCGTTTCGTGGTTCCATAACTTTAACACGTACTCAAACAATACAAACACACTTGGTTAAATTTGGAATAAAATGCTAGAAAACATGTACAAAATATCACACAAAAGACGGTTTCTATTATAACATGTCAGCGAAGCTAGACAATACAAGATAAGCCAAAAAATTCTTGCCTATCAGCGCGTAATATTACAATATGTATCCTACGGGTCCTGATAACACACAAAATAAGAATTTTGGGCGAAGGAACTTTTATAAATTATGTGGAGGCCCGAGGGAAAAGAATAATAATATTTCGTGTGTAAAAACTTGGTGAGTTTTGACGTCTCCGTTTAGGAGAATTTGGAACGTTCAAAAACTTATTCCATCTCGAGGTTTCTATGGTTTTTTGAATATCAGTTTATCGAATTAATAGCGATGTTGATTGGCTAAATATGTGTTATCATTAGCCAAAAGTACAAGAGAATATAAAAACACTTGTCAGAAAGAAAGCTTCTCTATCTCTCCGTCGAACTGATTACTGCTAGGACAAATCCGTACTGCATACAGTTAACTGTATCTTTGAGAAAGTTTGTAACATTTTAATGAATAAAACGGAAAAAAACATGTACTATGTACTCTGAAATGTAAAATTTTTAAAAGTTATTTAATTGAACATATTTTGTATTGAATTGGATGGATCGCGCATATTACATCAAAATACCAAGCATGTACCAGCAAGTGGGCTGTTGGTAGCTCAAGCCGGGAGTCGCGGGTTCGAATCCCGCCGACGGAACAAAAAGTTTTCAAAGTTCCTGGGTCATGGATGTGTATTAAATATGTGTATCATATAATAAAAAATCTTAAATATATGTATAGTATAAAAGTATTAAATATATTTCCGTTGTCTGGTACCTGTAACACAAGTCCTTCAGGTACTTACCACGGGGCCAGACTGACGTGGTGTGAAGCGTCCATAGATATTATTATATTTGAGTATGAGCCGCTAACAACTATACACACCATGACGCAACACCACAATGCTAGCACTAGATCTGTATCGTGACCTACAATCTAGATTCTAGATTGTATCCTGGGTACGACTACGTACTTTTACTTTCATGTGCAAGTTTGTTCACGAAAATACTTTTCACTCGACTACAGGGTAGCCAAAAAACTGGGAGTTGACTCATGAGTCATGAGTCATGACTCATGACTGATACTTGAGCCGGCACGCTCAACCATTGAGCCACAGAGGCAGTTGTCCTTATGTCGTAAAATATTATGTTAGTTATCTGGTTCATCCACTCACGTCTTTTAACGTATCCTGGAAACATCTAATACTCAATAAATATACGTAAAAATTTAACATTTTTCTACAATAGTTTTCATAATTCATTTTTTCGCCTAACTTTCTGCTTCGCACTGTTTCCTGATTACAGCAGTACTTTCAAGAAGAGAGCGTATTCTCTCTCAAAAGGCCGGCAACGCACCTGCAGCTCTTCTGATGTTGCGAGTGTCCATGGGCAACGGTAGCTGCTTTCCATCAGGTGACCCGTTTGCTCGATTGGCCCGTTATTTTATAAAAAAAAAAACAATCCATTCTAATATTATAAATGCGAAAGTGTGTGTGTCTGTCTGTCTGTTACCTCTTCACGCTCAAACCGCTGAGCCGATTTTGCTGGTGTACGGATGGAGATACCTTGAGTCCCGGGAACCGACTTAGGATACTTTTTAATTTTTATCCCGCAAAAATGTACGGTTCCCGCGCGATAAACAAATTTCGTCATCTAGTAGTCAATAAATACGCTAAACATCTTTCTGCACCTTCATTTACATTTTTTTTCTATACACAATCGGTGTGAACTGACCGGCTGAGAGCGGCGCGGTCATAACGAACAGTAATTGAGAGCGCCGCTAATGACGGTATCAGCTGAGGTCGTTCACCTGAGAGTTGCACCGCGTGCACACGAGAGGATGAGAGTTTAGTGAAATGTTGGTTGCTTTGTGGACATACGAGTTATATATTTATTTATTTAGGGTCCACGATCATAGTTGTTGTAGGTTTTATGACTGATAATTAATCGCGGGCATGATTGAAATTTCGTTTTATTTCTAACCAAGTTTTTACACGACATAATAGGTTTGCATTGCACTATACTCTATAGAGTAGTATAAAGGTATATTGCAATAAGTATGTGCTATTTTTCTTCTACAAAGATCGCTTACCGATTATTATTATTGGAGTGAACCTTAGGGAGTTTTCTGAATTAACGAAAAAGTACCAAAGGAAATTATTTGAAATCTTTTGAAAAGTTCAATGGCTTGTGAAATGGCCCACTCGAGCCAATCTCGATTATTGTTAATAGTCTGTTAAAAATCATATTTTTTAAACGAAAACGAAAGATGTTATATTTTTTATGATATTAGGTATAGTCCACGAATAACTGTAACGGCCGGACTCATAGTCATTTAAATATTACTTAACTTTAATTGAATGAAGATATTGACAACCTAAGCACCATACATTTTCTGTGTTTCTTCATTGGATTAAAACTAAGTTTCTGATCAATAATCTTCTTATAATATTATGTCACACAAGCACTAGTAATAATTTTTTGAATAATCTTTCTTCACTGATCAAACTCTAACAGTGTACACCTCTCTCTTTTCACCAGCCTCTCTCTCTCTCTAATCGCTCGTGTGTACCCCGCCTTAATCGGAACTCCCAGATAAGGTATAAGGAAGTAATTACTTTATACAAGTACTCGACTGTATGCCGTATTGATAAGCTTTATACACATAGAGTCAATAGGCTGTTTGTGTGTTTGTATACTTACTTCACTTAAACCTAGGAGAGCTCGGCCTCAAAGAAAATCCGTGTTACAAAAGCTTCTATATGAGGCCCCTCTTCATGTCTTTTGTAGGGCTGGCCATGAATCATTATGCACAACCGTCATATAGGCAATAATTGAAGAATATGCGATTCTAAGGCCGCGTTTCCACTGACACGGAGCGGAGCGGAGAGGAGCTTAGCGGTGCCGAATTGACCAATCACCATGCTTGAAATCTTCGCTGTCATTCCGCGGGAATAGCACGATTGGTCAATTCGGGCACCGCTAAGCTCCTCTCCGCCCCGCTCCGGGTCAGTGGAAACGCACCCTAAAAGTTCGTAATAGCTTGTGTCCATCATAGGCCAACGTGAAGAGGCTGCTTAACGTTTGTCTGTCTGTTACCTCTTCACGTTTAAACTATTCAAACGATTGTGAGGTGTGGTTAAGTTATAAACATACCCATATAATAGTATATGGGTATGTTTATTGTTTGGTAAGTAAATGGTAAAAGCTAAAAACCAAGCTTGTCGTTTACCCAGCATGCTTAGTAAGTCGTCGACTTTTTGATCATTTGCAATGACGACTTGAATAAAGGCTTTTATTGAAGGTCATAGTACAAAACTATTAACTACTAAGGGCCTTCCCCTAAGGAGGTTCCGTAATTTACCGTATTTAGAGCCTTATAAACTCATAATTTGAAAGCTACAAAGTTAAAATAAAAATACAGCAATAATCTTCAATATATCAACATTCCTTTCCCCGTTTTAAATTTTCTATTTTTGTTTAGTATACTCATGATATTAGCTTCCAAAGTAATATCAATTTATTAAAATTGAAGCATATACTTTCAGCATCTCCCTAGTATTTACAAATTACGTTTATTTGAAACACACGACAATAGATAGACAATTTCATTAACTACATATTCCCCGTTTAAAATTTTTTTTAGATCAATTTTGAACTAAGACAATTAAAAAAAATAGGATTTTTGTGCGATCTCGGCAACGCGTCAAATGTATGGTCAAGGTCGTTTGCTCGGGGGATGGCCTTAAGATAACAAGCATTACAAATCCCGTTATTGTAATTATAGGAAACTAAATTATACCACAGATTACTAAATAGTACTACGTTTTATACTAAGGAAGTTGTTAACTTGTAAGTTGTAACACACAAGTCGCAAAACCAAATATGGACGTAGCCTTATGGGAGTGCTAGAGCAGCAAAAACCCATGTTTATTATACTGACTACTCGGTAAACTTAGTGGCTGGATGCACAGGAATTTTGGTTCGAATATTTCTATAATAAAACTTATATTAAGTACACTTTAAATAGACTTTCCGTGCACTTATAGATTTGCGCAGGAACCGTACATTTTCCCACAAAAAAGTAGCCAATTTCCTTCCCCGTGGTGTACTCTATATCTGTGCCAAATTACATTAAAATCGGTCCAGTATTTTGTGAGTTTAGCGTTATCATCAGTTCTCTAATCTCTTGATTGGCTAACGCCAAAACCAATGAAAAACAGTCAAAAATCCTCAGAAATCTGCCATAAATACTTTTGTAAAGAAACATGCAGGGGTTCGCAACATTTTTTTCTAGTGGAAAAAAGGTAGGTTTAAAATTAACACTTTTTAAGGCCTACCACTGGTTCCACTGGTGCATTTATTATAACCAAACCATGATGATGAAGTAGAAATCCTGAGAAAGTGGTCAGTGCACCGGTCCTACTAATTGGCTAGTTCTAGACGAGTGGGCGATTAGGTCTAGGTTCTAACTTCTAGTGCATCTATCGAGTACTAAAATGTATCCATGGTTTAAAGATATAGAGCAGGGGTTCCCAAACTTATTTTGTCTACTGCCCACTTTGAGAACTAATTATGTTTTAGCGCCCCCTTTGTTTCAATTTAAAATGCATCCAGATGAAATAAATCACCTACCAACAAGCCTCTACACAACGCCCACATTTTTTTTCTGGGTCCCAAACCGCGCGCCCCCCTTTAGACCTTCAGCGCCCACAAGGGGGCGTTATCGCCCACTTTGGGAAAGACTGATATAGAGGCACATCCTCTGGTGTTTATGAGATACAACCTGACAAAGCGACAGTAGAGCCTTAGTTGGTTTTGAGTTTTGAACTTTTAACAAACTATGGGACGGATTTCGCACTTAATCCTAATTTTCTTTTCGTTTTTTAGCAAAATACTGCGATTACCAAGCTTTCGTGCTTTACGGCCGCATTCAGAGAGTTTAATCATACCTTTTAATGAATATTTTACATAAACTCCATACATTTACAAACTCTTCATTAAATTAAAGAGTAATAAATTAATATATCTAAGAGCAGACTTTGTGAGAGAATAGTCTAATATAGGTATAATATCTCTTTTATAAAATAAGGGGGCAACCGAGCAAACGGGTCACCACTCACCAGATGGAAAACAACTACTATCGCTCATGGACACTCGCAACATTAGAAGAGTTGCAGGTGCGTTGCCGGCCACAACATTTGTACATGTGTAAACCACATAAAATTCTAAACGAGAATTACGATTCTGCGGATATTGAAAAAACAAAGTAACAAAGTCTTACACTGTCAAACGTAGATAAACCGTAATATGTCTGCTATTCCCGGATATATCCGGCTATCCGGCGCAAATCCGGCCCGGTTATGGCGGCCATGTTGTGACGTCACGGTTTATTGGGGAAAGCTCAGCGCCCGCTGTTTTATGTGAAAACAATGTGGAGAATAGTAAATTATTACTTTTTTCTTGTAAAGAAAAAGAAGATTGTATCTATAAAGATAGAAACACTAAAATGCCTTCGCTAGTTTTGATAGCGACGTTCGTTGTGTTAAAAATGTTAAAAATGTATACAGTGGTATTTTACATAAACGCATCGTTCAGTGCACTTTCAGTGCCATATTATGGTGCTTGCGATGCGTTATGTCAAATCCCATGCATTTTTGACATCTAACTTTGCTATTGTAACTGGGGAATTCATTTTGACTGAGCACTCTGCACATAGCTGGCAAAAGCTTAATAGGTATTTTGTTGTTAGCCAAAAGCTAGAGAAAAAGTAAACTTCTGTTAAAATGTTTATGAAACTAGCCATGATTAAGTATCACAATTCACAATTTGTATTCGAATTAAAAAAAGGATCGTTTGGTATTGTCTTGATTTAATTACGTAAGAAATACAGGAATACCGTAATTTTACACCAAGACTGTATTATTGTAATTTGTATTATGTTATAAGCAAAATTACCTTTATTATCCCGCTGTTTTCAAAACTCAAACTAACTTTACCTTATACCATTCGAAACCTTTTTAATTAAGCTAAATTTCTTGTGCAAACGTAAGAAAAAAAGGAAAAAAGAAAAAAACCCGCTCTAGATCGGTCAATATCCTGGCCAATTTGCCGGACCAGTTTGTGCATAACGAGGACCAGGACCACGTGTTCCGAATAATTATTTTAATGTAACTGGTTTAGCTGCCCTGGATTTAATTATCATAATCAACTTTAAAATTCTTGTTAAACTAAGTTACGATTTAAAATCATAACAAAGCAATATCTAGGCACAATTTAAATTTTATGAGGATTTTTATATAAACTCTATAATATTATGGACCAAGAGCCCGCGAGGGCCAGACCTTCCTTCGTTTCGTAAAGCTGAAAGTTTACCTGTTTGTGACCTTTACAGAGGTAAGAACGACCAGCAACTATGGAGTTTCGGTCGCGGTTACTTTAGGAGGTATCCAGTTCTGAAGGTCTACCTGACCTTCGAGAAGAAGTAAAGCTCAATTTCATAGCTTGAGTATATTCTTCGCGGTAAGTGGAGGAATCTCGTCTTCCATTGCCGGACATTTTTGATAATTGCTTCCCACCCTTTAACTTTCTTAAAGTAAGACTTTGAGGGTGTCTAGCAGTGGGAAGCAACTGTCAAAAATTTTCGGCAATGGAAGACGAGATTCCTCCACTTACCGCGAAGAATATACTTAAGCTATGAAATTGAGCTTTACTCCTTCTCGAAGGTCAGGTAGACCTTCAGAACTGGATACCTCCTAAAGTAACCGCGACCGAAACTCCATAGCATAGTAAAATACTATTATTAACCAGTTGCTGGTCATTCTTACCTCTGTAAAGATCACAAACAGGTAAACTTTCAGCTTTACGAAACGAAGGAAGGTCTGGCCCTCGCGGGCTCTTACTCAATTATGTCTTTAAAACTCGTCGTTAATTTAAAGTTAAGTAATCATTGAATGTGATGCAACATCGACGTTGGTAATAGAACTTATTACCATGAGTCTAGACTCTAGACTCTAGGGCTTAGGCACAAATTTACATTTTTACAATACACTCCATACGTTTTCTGTCTAACTCGTCGATAAATTAAAGTTAAGTTCAGAGGGGAAAAGGAATGTTGGTAGACAAATAAAACGATGATCTGATGAGATAACATGCATAGTAGGAAAGGACTGGATAAAGACAGGCAAGGATAGATAGCAAAAGTAGCCAAAGAAAATCCACCCCTCTACCTCCCACACTCTTATCTTCATTATGCACATTTCTTTCTCAGCACGCTGCACTTACGTTCGGGCTGAAAAGCGGGACTGAGCCTGTCCCGCGCGGGACATTTAATTTTGATAAAAAAATCGGGACGTCCCGCCAAAATCGGGACGTCTGGCAACGCTGGCCGCAAGGACAGGGAGTTGTGGAAGAGGATGGAGGAGGCCTTTACCCAAACAGGGGTCCATATTAAATAGTAATCTATACTAACGCTAATTATAAGTCATTATATTAGAAAAATAAATAATACTAACACTTAAAAAAGAACATTTAAACATTGTAAGATTATGGTAAAAAAGGGCTTTTTATTTATTATTTACTTATTAATAATCATAAAGTGTTTTGATCACTAAGCGGGTTGGTTAATTCTAAATATCAATCTTTAAACGTTAACTTTGATACCCTACACGCCCAAAAAATTTAATTTTCCATTCATTTTAATATAATATTTTAACTCAAATTCCACAAAGATGCTTCTGATTGGGATCAGGCGTTACAAACCTTTTGTACGGACGTGACATTTGGGAAATGTCAAAATGATATCGCAACAGTTTCACAAGCGTGCGGGCCCGAGTCACGTGACACAAAATGTGCCGTATGTTGGAAATTATATGGGACATGACTTTATCTATACCACGGTATTCAAATGTAATTTTGATAGTTTGTAACTTAATAACGATTTGCGAATAGTAGTTATTAAGGAACATACGAAATCCATGCTAATATTATAAAAGCGAAAGTGTGTCTGTCTGTTACCTCTTCACTGAACCGATTTTAAAGATACTTCCCAGGAAGGGACATAGGATACTTTTTATACTGGAAAAATGTACGGTTTCCGCGCGATAAACTAATTTTGGCGCAACGGAGTTGCGGGTGTCATCTACTTAGTTAAAAATATAACATCGCATCGTTATCATACCGCATTCGAGAGATTTAATAATTAATTAACTTTAATTAAAGAAAAGTTACGACATAATATACATTATTTCTATCTACTTTTTACATTTGAACGCGCTAATTAATAAACTACTGCATCCATTTTTATGTGATTTGGCACAGATATAGAGTAGATTACGGGGAAGAATATTGGCAACTTTTACGGGAAAATGTACGATCCCGCGAAATTCCTTAATTACGCGGACGACGCCACGTGGAAGATGTAGTGCTAACTGCCGCACTTAGAGATATTTAATTTAATGCTTAACCTTCAATTTAATGAAGAGTTTGACAGTTAATGTATGAGGCTTATGTCAAAATTTTAAATTAACTACATTTAAGTAATTAATGTTTCACTCTGAGTGCGGCAGTTAGTTACATAGTTTGGTACACCAAAAACACTCGAATATTGTTTAATAAACACTAAGTAAAGTTAAAATGTGTGATAAATAAAGTCATAGCATAAATTAATCATGCTAAAACATTCCCAAGTCGCCGAGAGCCACAAAACGTGTCCGACGCGTCTCGCGAGGAATCCGCAATAAAACTATTATCCTTGAGAAGAATCCAAGGTTTAGCATTCCTGGATTACGTAAAACTTCATTATGTATCTTATAACCTCTAAGATAGAGCTCAAAATAGTTTGACATGTGGTGTGTTAGTTTTTTTCGATAGTGAGAAATAATTGACCTTATGGCACCCTTTGAAATCGAAGCATGGTAAAAGTATGATATTATGATATCAAAAGTTGAAACGCTGTGTAGGTATAACTTTGAGGCCCGTTGTCCCTGTCTATCATATGGCTTTTTTTAAGAAAACCTTGTGTTAAATATGCTGTTGAATCACATGAAGCAAATAATTTTTACAAGTATAGGTCTACCAGAATCTGATGGCAATTTTTGACAGCAGATTTTCATAAAATATCCTTGATCATTGGATATTTTTTTATATTTGCATGTTTAACACACATAATCAGCCGCTATAAGGAAAAAAGAGGATCAAAATGTTTTATTCCAACTACCCCGGTATTGCTAGTCAATTTACTTTCTCATTTTTTGCCATCAGATTCTGGTAGATCTATAAAAAGTTCTGTACACATGCTTGAACAATGTACTATCAGAGAAGTTGATTCCTAGGCAGATGGCGGACCTAAGTAATTTAGTCGCGTAGGGTTGATTCAGACAGCAACGCGACGCGTAGATGTATTTCTAAAATATGGATTTGACAGATTCGCAAGACGTCTCACGCAATTGAAATCTGTCAAATCCATACAAATTTATGCCGCGCCGCGCCTCCGCCTCGCCTCGTCGCGTTGCGGTCTGAATTGACCCTAAGTCAAACGCATCCGACCGATCACAGCTAAAGGTGGCCTTCGGATCTTTGCCGCGAGCGACCGCGACCGAAAAAATTCAATCAAAATGCCACTTTATTTATTGAACACACATTGAATTGACATAAGCCGGCCACATGACGTAGGTCCGTCAACTGCCTAGGAATCAATTTCCTCGATGGTACATTGTAGTTGTTAGTTGAATAATATTCTTACGTACCAGTCATCTAGTAATTAAATCTAGTACTTAAAAATGTAGTTAGTACTTACTACTTAGTACTTAGTACATAGATACTTATGTTAACCGTCTCTCGTTCTTACCTGGAACAAAAAACATTTCAATTAGTTCAAAATTAAACAAAGTAAAAGTAAAATAAGCATTTCGTGCTCTTTGGAAACTATTTCTTTTGAACTCAAAATTGTTTCGACTTGTTTCGAAACTTAAATAAGCACAAGAAATTAACAACTTTCATAAAACACACAAGTTTCATTTAAAAGTTAAAATATAAAATTTTAGCATTTCTGATTAAGTTATACCTATATTCAGTATTAAAAGTTTTATATTCAGTAATAACCTTTCAGCATATTTCTTTTCAATTCGTTTAAATCTAAGTAAATGGAAAAAATACGTTAAATTAGCGGCTATAATGCTACAAATAAAAATTTCACGTATTAATCGTAAGAATAAAAATATATAATAGCATATTTTTGTTGTTAAAATTTTTGTTAAAATTGAAACTGAGTATAAAAAGTTTTTCTCTAAAAAAGTTTGTTGAATCTATCGTATACCTAAGAAAAATCAATTGATTTCTATTTGCTACTTAATAGGTATTCACAAAAATATTGTCATGAAAAGGGCATTTGAAATACCGAAAACTTTAGATATTTTCTTGTCTGCTTAGCTCTTAGAATATTAGTTCTTTGAGCGTTAAGGCCGTCCCCCGAGCAAACAACCTTGACCATACATTTGCCGCGTTGACGAGATCGCACCAAAACCCTATTTTTTTACTTATCTTAGTTAAAATATGTCAAAAAAATTCAAACGCCAAATATGTAGCAAATGAAATTGTCTATCAATTGCCTTGTGTTTCAAATAAAAGTAATTTGTAAATACTAGGGAGATGCTGAAAGTACGCTTGAATTTTAATAAATTGGTATTACTTTGGAAGCTAATATCATGAGTATAATGAACAAAAATAGTAAATTAATAACGGTGAAAGGAATGTTAATATGCTGAAGATTATTGCTGTATTTTTATTTTATTTTTGTAGGTTCAAAATTCGAACACGCTGACAGTGACAGATGACATGTGTCGCCGCGTCGAACTCATTTATAATCTGTGGCATTTTGTTTTTAAAAAGTGAGCTCTGGGTATTGTTATTTTAAAATCATTGTTAAAGGTTAGATGTGTCCCTTTCATGCTTTATAATATTGTTCTTGATGACGCCCGCAACTTGAGAGGTTTTAAAAACGTAAAGAAGTAACAGACAGACAAACACACAATATTAATATATAACATAGAATAGATTAGCTAAATAACAATAAATTAGGTGTAACTTATAGGAAACTGTTAGAATATTGGTCTAACAATGGCTGCTACTCCGAGATAAGCGTCGTTTCAGCCGTGACAACGTAAACTACGGCACACAAAATTGAATACACCGTAGATATTACGTTGCCGATATTAACTACGTGATGATGGATAGCCACGATTGTGATCTGCTCAATCTACGTCCATCTTGGACAGTCACAACAAAATAGATGAACATACACAAATCATGAGTGTTGTTAAATTATAATTTCTACACCTGTTACCGCTGTTTCATGTTCATAATTTCTGCTGAAACTTCAGGAGTGTCCGGAATCTCTTTCTTTAACCCCTGACGAAAACACAAAATTGACATGTCTGTTTGTGTGTGTGTGTGCGTGTGTATGTGTCTGTCCGTGGCACTGACCTCCATTATACAAATACGCTGGACCTATGATACCCACTTTTTTTTGTGCCTATTTGAAGCGGAATCAGCGCCCCCAGTGAGAGGGAAGAGAACTAAATTTGACGTAACTTGCAAATGGCCGCTTAATCGTTATTTGTTGTCATCACTATTATTAGTTCCAAACACTCTCACTACTGGTATCAGCGCCAATATGGCGACTTTCAAACGTCATTTTATGTCAAATTTAGTTCCTATTACTCACATTGGGGGAGCTGATTCAGCTTTAAATAGGCACAAAAATAGCTGTCATTTCAAAGGGTATCATTAGTCCAGCATACTTGTATAATTATGGAGGTCAGTGGTCCGTGGCATTGTAGCATTCAAACAAGAGGACCGATTTTCATCTAGTTTTTTGCTCGAAAGCTGACAGTAACAAATTAACAATTCTAGAGATCGCCCAATGGTCAGAATTTGACCTTAGTTTCAACGACATTAGGACTACTAAATGTCTACCAGAATCTGATGGCAAAAAGTGAGAAAATAAATTGACTCTAGCAATACCGGGGTAGTTGGAATAAAACATTTTGATCCTTTTTGTTTCTTATAAGCGGCTGATTCTGTGTGTTAAATATGCAAATATAAAAATTAATCCAATGATCAAGGATATTTTTTGAAAATCTGCTGTCAAAAATTGCCATCAGATTCTGGTAGACCTATACCTATATTTTGTAAAAAAAATATTGACTTTATCATTTTTTTTTCAACTCTTGTCTCTGGGACTCAGCTGATCTCAGACTGGCCGTATAAGCATTGTCTAATAGTATCTAAGATTCAATAAAAAAAAAAACTATAATCCATTTTCAATTTGTCAACTTGTTGTCAACAGACATCAACCATAAATAAAAGAGTATAATTCGTATGTATAGGCATAGTCACTCAAAAATATGTCATCTTTCCTAGTGTGTGTGTTGTAGTGTGTGTAATGTTTTATTTGTCAAAAAAATGTATGATAAAATATTCACCATATCCTACTAATATTATAAAGGCGAAAGTTTGGATGTATGTATGTATGGATGTATGGATGTTTGTTACTCTTTCACGCAAAAACTACTGAACGGATTTTAATGAAACTTTACAATAATATAGCTTATACATCAAAATAACACATAGGCTACAATTTTAACCGACTTTCAAAATAGAGGAGGTGTTATGTTCGTTTTTTTATGTTCAACGATTACTGCGCCATTTGTGAACCGATTTTCAAAATTTTTCTTTTGGTGTATAGGTTATCATCCCAATTTGGTACCATATTTATAAAAGTGGTGACCTGATGTGATGACCATAAGAAATCGAGGGAACTCCTCAAAATTTATATGGAAACATGTGGTTCGGTTTCGTGAGCAGTATTGTAAGCATATGCTACCAACAAGCAAGATTTTGCACCAAGGTATACCATGGTTCGGAAGGTGCTGAGAGAACTCCTGACTCTTTATAGATACAAGTTTGGGAGTTTCGACGTTGTTTTAAGAACGGAAAGCATATGCTACTATGCAAATTACATTCATCATCATCACTACCATAAACCATTATAGAGCCATGTATCGTCCCGTTTTGACCCTATTATTGGTACTTACTTTTTATAGTCTTTTGTTATATATCACTTAAACCGCAGGTAACACCGCGGAGCACAGCTAGTAAACTATAACTGTGCAAAATTTCATTGACCTACGTTTTGGGTTTCCCCATTTTTCGTCAAAAGGGATACAAAGTTTTTCGCTCGCGTATTAATATATAGATAAACGCAATGATATTATATTATAAAAAAAGATAAACGTACATAATAACTCTATGGATAAACGAGATAGTTCTTAGCTATATTACATGTATCATCAACTCGATTTTTTTTTTAATAAATAGTGAACACAATATACATGTTGTTTCCCAACTGCCAGCCCGATCAATACCCAGTAGCACAATATTTCTCCATCTACCCTCGCTCGTTATAATGATGATGCAGCCTAGTGCTTTCGCGGGAGTGCTTCTGTGGTGCAAGGCACAGGCTGATCACCTATAGAACTTAATATTCATTCATTATCTTATATTTAAAAAGGAATTGGACATTAAGGCGGGCTGAAACCCTATTTTGTTATTTCTTGATACCCGATTTACCTAGTTCCAATATAATAACGAAATGTAAAAAAATATGAGATATAGAGGCTAATAGAGCACAATATTTAAAGGGGTTTAAATCAAAAACATTTTAATAAAAAATAATACTTTCGCTGTAATTAATTTACAAACTAACCTCCGACAAAACTCTTTGTCATTGAAATATAAGTATTAACAAGAATAACTTACATTTTATTTTAATAAATTGTTAATGAATCTATTTTAAAAAGGTCTGAAACGAACAATCTTTTTTCTTAATATTTATTTAGAAAGATATTTAAAAAAACACATGAAAATTACAGAAGATCCGCCCCTAGAAACTACAATTTTATGCTAAGCTAAAATGAATCTTATTGCGATGCGTACACGCTTGGTCTTTGGTTGTGTGCAAGGTTATCGTTTGGAATTGAGATAAGTCCTCGCCTTAACCACAAAAAATAACAGCATTTGTTTTGTAAGAAAGAAATAGATTATTAATATTAATTATAGAAATATACTTTTCTATTAACAATAGAAAAGTACATCGCACAATTTTTACTCATTTTTAAACAAAAATTGGAGATTTTTTCGTCATTATCTAATGTTATAATGACGTGTACTTTAATCGCAATGTTTTTACTTAAATTTCTACAAAAGTCGGAGATTTTTTTTCATTCTCTAACATTATAAGTAATTTTTAGTCCAATATCATGTTATTTTGTGTTGTGTAAATATTATTATCTAAGCCCTAGGGAACACCCTGGACATTAATTTTACTCCAAGTAATATAATTTTTTAAGGTTTTTTTAAAGTTTTCCGTAACGTTAACTTTGCGACGAAGGCAACGTCGTTTTTAAAGTAGATACAACAAACTCTAAAGGGAAAAACACTGTATTTTATTAGGTCAAGGTCTTTAATTATTTTATGTTAAAAAAATAAACCTTCTCACGCAGTCGACTAAGTTTATTTTTTCAGAGGACAAGCCACAAGCATTTTTAACGCAATCGTTGTATTGTGTAACTTGCGCCACCGCCGCCATCCCGCGAGAAAAACAAATAAAATGAAATGCAATTACGGCCGCCATCATCGCCGCGTCAACCGTACACAGATTCTCTTGTTTAATACAATATTGATGCAGCTTCGATCCAGCTTCGTTCCTTTAGGCCTACTACGAAACCGTTTTGAGACTCAAACAATCGAACGAGAATGCCGGGTCCTACTCTAACAACGTCATTTCTCGTTTGTTAGAGTAGGACGCGGCATTCTCGTACGATTCTTTGAGTCTCAAAACGGTTTTGTGGTACGGCCCCTTGTTCGATGTAGTTTAACTAAATTGCTTTATCTATACTCACTATCCATACTAATATTTTCAATTCGAAAGTATGTCTGTTACCTCTTTGCGCTTAAACCGGGTAAACCGATTTTGATGAAATTTGCTATGGATATACTTTGCGTTCCGAGTAAGGACATAGGATAGTTTTTGTTGCGGAAAAGTATGCGGTTGCCCCGCGATAAGTGACATAACAAGATTATGAATATTATGTTTGTTTGAACTTTGATCTCGATATTATACGTGGGAGAGCCATTCTTCGGCACTAATGGGCCGGCTCGACCGGAGAAATACCACGTTCTCACAGAAAACCGGCGTGAAACAGCGCTTGCGCTGTGTTTCGCCGAGTGAGTGAGTTTACCGGAGGCCCAATCCCCTACCCTATTCCCTTCCTTTCCCTCCTCTTCCCATCCCTACCCTCTCCTATTACCCTATTCCCTCTTAAAAGGCCGGCAACGCACCTGCAGCTCTTCTGAGGCTGCGAGTGTCCGTGGGCGACGGAAGTTGCTTTCCATCAGGTGACCCGTTTGCTCGTTTGCCCCCTTATTGCATAAAAAAAAAGATAATCTCTGGAACTATTGATTCGAAATGATTTTTTTTGTGTTAGAATTTAGATCGTCCATTTATCAAGGAAGGCTAGGCTATATGTGTATAACATCACACTGCGATATATTATATACAGTGTGTAACAAAAATAAGTGATAATACTTTAGGGTGTGTACGTGTTCCTTGTAGAGAGTTCACTGTGAAAGTAGCAGCGCTGAAAGACGAAAAACCTGTTTCACTTTTGTATGGGCAAGGGCCCGAGCGTCACAAGTTTCCCCATACAAAAGTGAAAAAAATTTTTCGTCTTTCAGCGCTGCTACTTTCACAGTGAACTCTCTACAAGGAACACGTACACACCCTAAAGTATTATCACTTATTTTTGTTACACCCTGTATATGTACTAAATCAAACGAGGAACGAAGCACTACATTATCAAAATCGGGTTATACTCTGATGGCAAACTTTTTTGGATTCCATACTTCCGTCCGTCCGCGTCTGTCCGTCCGTCCGTTATGTGATTTTTTTCCCTTAAAGATTGCAAACGATCAAACAGATCGCCTGATTAAATATTACCCTCGTTTTGAACCTGATGTAATGAAGCCTAACAGGTGCGTTTCCAGTTTTACTACAATATTAAATACAGCCTATCTTCATAGACCGCGGTCATGTGTATTAGCGATATTGAGTTAGGTTGGCTCCTTACGGCCGTTCCCAATATTTGATCTATCTCTGGTTTTGCCCTACTAGAGATAGGAATAGCTCTCATTAGACATTAGAGACATATATTTTATGTCAATTCAATGTTAGCTGCGATCGGTCGTATGTCAAACCAGAGATAGATTGAATATTGGGAACGGCCGTTAGTCCTTTCCCAGGACCTAAAGTATCTCCATACCCAGCAAAATCGGTTGAGCAGTTTAGGCGCGAAGAGGTAACATACAGACAACTTAAGAATGTATAATGTTAGTATGGATGAAGCAAATACCAAATATTTAAGCAAAATCACTTCTGAAGGCCTTTTTAGCCCACATTAATCGTCCCTTAAGTAACAACACATTTTCTTTCATCTCTGGCCCTTTTTAAACCTTCTGTGGGAACTGTAACTTGAGAACATCCGCTCCAAGGGCAAACGTGATTCGATATCCATGGCACCTGATGGCAAGTGATACTAGATTTAATATCGATATAAGGGCTATTAATTATTATAAGACCCGACAGACATTGTCCTGACTTTTTGAAATAAGATATTATAATCTGGAACTAGTTTTTAGGGTTCCGTACCCAAAGGGTAAAAACGGGACCCTATTACTAACTTCGTTGTCTGTCCGTCTGTCTGTCTCCAGGCTGTATCTCAAGAACCGCTATAGCTAGACTTCTGAAATTTTCACAGATTGTGTATATCTGTTGCCGCTATAACAACAAGTACTGAAAACAAAATAAAATTAATATTTAGTGGGGGCTCCCATACATCAAACGTGATTTTTCGGCTTTTTTCGCTCTATATCAATAATGGCAAAATCTTTTGTAATATGTATACTTTAATCTATACATATAATAAAACTGTGGAAATGAAAATTCTGTACATTAAAGATATTCAAAAAATAATAAGCGGGGGGTGTTACTACATCGCTATCTAAGAAGCCAAAAATGTGGTTAGTTTTTTTGTCTGTCTGTCTGTCTGTCTGTATGTTTGTTCCACTATCACACGAAAACTACTGATCCGATTTGAATGCGGTTTTCGCAGATATATTTGTCTTCTTCCAACTTAACATCTGGTGTATAAAAAAAATCCCCCCACCCCTCTAAAGGGACGAAAGAGGGGGTCAGATTTTGTATAAGACTTTTGCTTTAACACGAAAACTACTGATCCGATTTGCATACGGTTTTCGCAGATATATTTGTCTTCTTCCAACTCAAAATCTGGTGTATAAAAATCACCCCCCCCCCCCCCCCCCTCTAAGGGGAGCAAAGAGGGGGTCAGATTTTGTATCAAACTTTTTTCTTTAATGGACTTACTTCATATTATTAACTGTTTTTTCCAACTTAACATCTGGTGTATAAAATTTTTCCCCCCCACCCCTCTTAGGGGACAAAAGAGGGGGTAAGATTTAAATACTTTAAATGGCAAAACAACGTTTGCCGGGACAGCTTGTATTTAATAATAATATTAAAATAAAATAAAAATGTAAGGGAGCCCCCCTTACAAAAAACACAATTTTTAGCCTATTTTTGCTCTGTATCGGTACGGAAGTTAATGCAGAACATTCAGCTTATCCAGTTTAATAGTAAATGAAAGTCACCAATAATTAATCAGTCAAAATATATCTACAACGTCTAGATGAGTCGCAAGTGCTTACCCATACTAATATAGCGCCTGTCTGCTTGTATGTTACCTACTCACGCTTAAACCGCTGAACCGATTTCGATCAAGAATGCAGATACTTCGGAGCCCCGGGAACGGATAAAAGATAGTATTCATCCCAGAAAAATGTACGGTTTACGCGCGATAAAGTTTCTTTCAAACGGATATTCGGGCGTCATATTCTAGTGATTAATATATTTTAATCATCTCAAGGGCAGTATCCATTGTCTTACATAACCTTAGTACCCAAGGGAGTGGATAGTTTTGACCTGAATTAGGACTCTAGGGAGATCATGGCCCTTCGCCTAAATATTAAGATGCTGAAGGTTCTTGTTAAGGGCCTTCCCCTACGGAGATTCCGTAATTTACCGTATTTAGAGCCTTATATACTCATAATTTGAAAGCTACAAAGTTATAATAAAAATACAGCAATAATCTTCAGTATATCAACATTCCTTTCCCCGTTTTAAATTTTCTATTTTTGTTTATTATAGTCATGATATTAGCTTCCAAAGTAATATCAATTTATTAAAATTGAAGCATACTTTCAGCATCTCCCTAGTATTTACAAATTACGTTTTTTTGAAACACACGACAATAGATAGACAATTTCATTAACTACATATTCCCCGTTTTATAATTTTTTTTAGATCAATTTTGAACTAAGATAAGTAAAAAAATAGGATTTTTGTGCGATCTCGGCAACGCGTCAAATGTATGATCAAGGTCGTTTGCTCGGGGGATGGCCTTAAGACTCTGTCTTTAAACTAATTTCCGTCTTACTGTTGTACCTACCTCAAATTTTGTTTCAATGTAACTTGTTTCAATATTTAGGGTCAAACATCTCATGATGGCCATTTAAGAATTCATTCTACAAAAATTCTAATATTGGCATTCATAGTTATAATTCCAATCAAAAAAATGGTGATAACAAGTAATATGTTATAGGACTGCCAACGATGTGGTATGTTACTTTAGTATTTTTAGGGTTCCGTAGTTAAGAAAGAACCCTTATAGTTTCGGTCTGTCCGTCCGTCTGTCTGTCTGTCCGTCTGTCTGTCTGTCTGTCCGTCTGTCTGTCCGTCTGTCTGTCTGTCTGTCTGTCCGTCTGTCTGTCCGTCTGTCTGTCCGCGGTTTTGCTCAGATACTTTAGGACCTACAGAGCTGTAATTTGGCATGAATGCACATATTAATGATGCCGACAAAATGGTATATAAAATCTTATAAAAATATTTTTTTTATGGTACCTCCCTTACACATCAAGCGGAGGTGTAATTTTTTTTTCGCGTCCACCCCACCGTGAGTGGTGTCGTTGGATAGGTTTTTTAAAAAATATTACGAGTATTCATAGATCGTTTTTCGATTTAGTGATCCATTTGTGAAATATGAAGTTTTAAAGTGGAAAAAATCGTTAAGAGTCGTGTCACCCCTTCCACCAGCTTTAAAACGGTTGCTTCTGGAAATGTGAAAAAAATCGCAGGAGTAGGAAATATGCTGAATTTAAAAGGAAAACTATCACGGCTAAGAATACTTCATAGGTTATTGAGTTAATATAGTCGATCAACAAAAAAAATGTATTCGGCGAAGTATAAAGGAACTTTTCGTTCAAATTCCTTTGAACGTAACTGAGATGATGTTGTTAGTAGTGTAAAACACGTTATAAATGTACATTCATTGACCATACAAAAATTATCAAAAATTAGCGGTACTACGGAACCCTATATTGCGCGTGGCCCGACACGCACTTGGCCGGTTTTTTTTAACGAGCTTTGGCTCACCACACATTCTCACCGCTGTATCTCCTGTGTCGCCAGGATCGACAGCGGTATCCAAACACGAAAACCCTTTGATATGATTTCAGGGAGCCCGACGGACATGCTAAACCTATCTTGGGACCCGCAAAGAAATTAGCATCTCCGAATTCATCATCATTATTACATACCGTTTCCTCTTCCTCCAGGGCTTTCATCAGCTCGTAGTAGAGCAGTTCCGCCTCCTCCGAAATCTCCACCTTCTCCTCATCACTGTCACTGTCAATCTCACACGTGAGATCCGTTGGCAGATGCATTTTGGCACTTTTTACACTTTACATTAATTACTACACTTGTAATTTATACTTCTAGTTTTATGTATGGCTGCAATTACATTATATTTACACTTTAATGATACTGGTAAAATATCAAGTTTAGAGTAAGCAACTATATTCACTTAGGTACTCAAAATTTACCTACATGACAGTACGTTTGAACAGTTTGCCTCTACACTTCACTTGATTATTTATTGTGTAATATCTATTTGATATTATCTTTTATTTTAATTCACATTGTCTTTTTAAATTTGAACAAATTGTCTGCTTAAATATAAAACAAAAATTATAAAAATAATTTTACACTACACTCTGTGGTTTGGTTAAATTAATATTTAAAGTTATTCATCGTTGATATTATAATTATTATTATTCATTTAAAAATTACGAAGGAAACAACAGACGAAGCCATATTAATTTGCATCAAGCCAATTCAAATCTGAATAAACGAAGCATATAGTTAACTTTAAAAACATGTATCATTGTTAAAAACGTCCGTCCATTTAAAAATACGCGGTAAACTAAACTTCAATTACTCGCGCAAACAAACTTTTCTGCGAAAACAGTGAACGTATGTTACAATAGCGAATACATTGTCACTTTTTAATTCCGGTAAAACACGAGCAGTGTAACATGAATAATTAAAAGTGTAACAAAAATAACCAAAAGTGTAACAAAAATAATCAAAAGTGTAAATCAAGACGTGTTGAAATAAAAGTGTGAAATTGTGGAACTAAAAATGGCGCGGAAAAGTTCATTGTTGGAATCTCGCGACACAGTGGACGAATTAATTATTCATTCAGACCCATAACTCACTGGACTTAAACCTTTTAGGGTTCAACGGAATTTTGTATACTTAATCTTTATTATTTTGGGGACGGTTTTCACGGTTTTTGCTTAATTATTTCAATCAAGAGCGGTTCTTGTCTTGATGAAAGACAAGAACATAGTGCAATAATATTATTATACTAGCGGAGTACTAATATATTATATTATCTGATACTAGCTGACCCGGCAAACGTTGTTTTGCCATATAAATTATTTCTAGCATCAATATACAAAAAAAGACTTAGATAAAAACCTATCCTCAGGCCTAACGAATGTACAATGTATATACAAAATTTCATTTAAATCGGTTGAGTCGTTTTGAAGGAGTTCGCGCACAAACACTGTGACACGAGAATTTTATATAATAGACTTGTATCTTGAGACGAATTTTAATTCTCCAAATTGCAATTACTGTTTCAAAGCCTATGGCGCTTCCCAGTTAGTACTTAAACTAATTCTAGATCTCAGGCATTCAAATAAGACGTAGCAACTATTGCCAAGTATGAACTTAACCAAAAAGTAAACTTAAAGGCATTTTAATAATAACCGACATGTTGGCAGAGACCCAGCCACCGTGTGGGGCCACGAGGTCTTGCGACTGCAGCAGCGGTAAACGCAGACGCATAGGTTTATGTTGATGAAAAACAATCATTGATTTACACGTATTACGTCGTGTAAATTAAATAGGAATACAAACTAGTTACAGAAAAGAAAGAATTAGAAATGTTTTTCCCAAGTGTTCAATAGCAAAATACTATAATAATTTTATTCTAAGGCTTTCAATAAAAAGTATATTTTCTGATATTATTTAATCAATAGCTGATATTTTTATCCTGATGTAATTAATATAATAATATAATATTATTTACTTAAGAATAAAAATATCATAATAATCATTATGGTGCTGCAAATGAAATGAATTTGTTAATATTATGAATATATTTTTTGCATTTTGTTAAATTAGACTTGTTTTATTTAGTTGATTATTTAGTTTTGATTAGACCAATTCAAATAGGATTTTAAGTAAATCGTGTATAGCAAGTCGGCAGAGACTATTAAGTAGAGAAATTGTAGTATTTAACTGAATAATTTATATTTTGTATTGCATATTTGTATCGTATACGCAGTCTCATTGCTGCGTCGCGCGTCGTCGCAGCCGCAACTCGCAAGACCTCGAGGCGTGCTAGGATTTAACCGTCGCCGACGGGCTTAGATCGCCTACATGTTGGTTTTTCTTTTTTCATAATTGAATTGTCTAGATTTTTTGGAATTCGGTCTTACCGTTGAACCAGTTTAAAAACATAATAGTTTTTAACGCAAACGTAAAAAATTACGTGATATCCATACTTACTTCATACTATAAAATATGGAAAGTGTATGTGTCTGTCTGTTACCTTTTCACGCCCAAAACCGCTGAACCAATTTGACTGAAACTTAGTATGAAGATACTTTGAGTCCCGGAAAATGACATAGGATACTTTTTATCCCTGGAAAATGTACGGTTACGGGATAAACGAATTTTGATGCAACAAAGTTGCGGGCGTCATCTAGTTCTAAATAATTTCTACTCTTCCATTACCGAAATTGAGTAACTACCACGTAACTACAATGGAACGAAATATTGGGACTCGTATTCTGTGTAGACCAAATTAGTATAGGGACAGTTTAAATACGAAAGTATGGAAGCACAGGGTTGGTTCAATTTACTCGTAATATTACATAAATGTTACAAATTATAGTATCCTAAATTATCTTAAGGTGACGCCTTGATAATTTGGCTGCAGCGATATCGATTTCTCTCAACAATGACTAAAGCTAAGAAATTAAAGTTCATTGTCAGTATTCATCATGTCTTTATCTTTGAATTACCCATAGCATAACACGATTGGTCAACTTTTATAACACAGAATAATTAATCAAAAATACCTCTATAAAAACAGGGATTCTAATTTTGCCAACAGAGGAGAGTGATTTAAGCTTCCAAAATTTGTACATAGATTAGTTCAAGCATACACTATAATTTGCCCATAGCTTATATGAAATATATTTATATTACGGTTTTTAAATTACGCGACAAAAACCATTTTGTCGCTTACGCCCTTTCCATTTCTTGTTTCGCCGGGCCGGCCTCTCATAGAAAACAAGCGATCTAAAACATATCCAAAACGATTTTTTACTTTAACGCGGCGTCACCTTAAGTCTTTTGTATCCTTGTCTATCAAGCGATTCAACATATCAGACAAGTAGAAAGTACTAGTACAATAACGAGTGTAAAACGGAGATCTTTTATTATTTTTATTTCATCTTACTCAACCAAATGAAAATCAATTTCTTACCCAAGAATTCAAAGTGCTAACGGAACAAGCAGTCACTTCCAGGCTTAGCCTGTCTACAGAATATCAGTTAGGTTTATCTCAATAAATAGTGCTTAAATAAGCCCTAGAGGAAGCGATGGCTTGTTACGCCTATACAGGAATAGATCGGCTTAAGACCTAACTCAGTACCTAGGTTTCCTGTTTAAAAAAGATTTCCTTTCTGCGTGCGGGATTTATTCTTTTGTACCTATTTCAGTAACAACTATGTTTTTATTTATTAGATGATGACTAGATGACGTCCGCAATTCCGTTGCTCTAAAAATCGTTTATCGCGTGGGAACCGTATATTTTTCCGGGACAAAAAGTATTCTAGGTCCTTTCTCGGGACTCAATGTATCTCCATTCCAAATTTCAGCAAAATTGGTTCAGCGGTTTGGGCGTGAAGAGGAGACAGACACACTTTCGCATTTATAATAATTCGACGTCCTTTCCAGGAACGCAAAGAATCTTCATACTCTTAAAAATCGGTTCAGAAGTTAAAGCGTGATAGAAAGACAGACAAACTTTCGTATTTCTATTATTAGTATGGATAATATCAATTAACAAAATAGCACACAATAACATAAGAAATATGAGTAAATTAGCAATATTGCAAAAGATTATATTTCGTTTAGTCCACTGCAAAAACTGATGTTACTACATATCCTGTTAGCATAATATTGTAATAAGAAATAAATAATATTGATTAATTACCTAGCTCTAATTAATTTTTCCAAGTGAAAACTTGTTTAGTGGCGTTGCACACTTTTTTGGAATAATTTAAAGTATGGATATGGCCTGATCGAAAAGTCGTAAGAGGAATGAAAGTATCCCCTGTTTCTACCGCGTAGCGAAAATCTATGACTGCTATGCTGTTTCGTTGTCACTTGTGCTGGTACTTACGAAGTGCAACCGGTTTTTTTGTGAAATACACATAGTTTCAGTTTTTTTCTAACAAAACTTGTGTTTTTGTTTTTAACCCCCCAATAAAAGGGGGGTGTTATAAGTTTCTGTGTGTGTATGTCCGTAGTATTCATCCGTCGTAGCATCCAAACTTTAGACCGATTTTTAACCGACTTCCAAAAAGGAGGAGGTTATAATATGTTCGGCTGTGGATATTTTTTTTTATTTTTTTTTTATTTTTTTTTTTATTTTTTTTTTGTATGTTCAACGATTACTCCGCCGTTTGTAAACCGATTTTCAAAATTTTTGTTTTGTTCTATTAGGTTTTCCTCCAATTTGGTCACATTTTCACAAAAGTGGTGATCTGATGTTGGGATCCATGAGTAATCGAGGGAACTCCTCAAAATTTATATGGAAATATATGATGATTTTGGTTTTATAACAAGTATCTTAAGCATATGCTACCAAAACGCAAAATTTTGCACCAAGGTATACTATGGTTCCGAAGATACTAAGAGAACTCCGGATTCCTTATAGATACAAGTTTGGGGGTTAAGGCGCTGTTTAAGAACTGAAAGCATATGCTAGTATGCAAATTACATTTATCATCATCATCATTATCATTACCACGGTAGGGTCACCAATGTCACATGGTTGTATATGGATACAAATTGTAATAATCTACGTAGGATCGGAAAAAGGCACTACTAGATACGAAAAATTATTTAATACTTTTTAGTTTATATTATAAGGATGTTATTATTGTTTTTACCTTGGAAGTCGGTTTTAATTTTTTGTTAAAAATAATAATGATTTAAGTATTAACATTTTTTGTGTACACTGTACATAGTAAATAAACGTACCTAGCTATTATATAAAGGCATCAAAGTTATTTACGCCATTTTTCATTACTGCGGCGATACTTCAGTAATTTAATTGTTTAAGAGCCCAGCTGCAAGAGTTATGTACCTTCACAAAGACTGTGGACTGCGATTTCGAAGGCGTAATCTCAATATTTCATTGTGTATTATTTTGAAAAATTTTGCACTTATATTTTTTATTTTACAAGATAATTGACATTCGAATTGGTAAAAATAAAAATACTTGTAGCAAGCATGTTGATTAGGTATTTATTAAATTATTATTATAGAACGCTTTTGAATATGAGTTGTCAAAAAACACTCTTTTACTAAAGTTAATTTATGCTTTTGGAAGCAACACTGACACTTTTGCCGGTGGTTAAAAATATTGAATTGGTTTAACAGAGTACCACATTAATAACTTTGTGCAAAGGCGTGACGTGACGCGACCACGCCCAATGTTTTCGACGTTGCACATCCGCTATGCGCTTCAACGACGCATTGTTTTAGTTATTTATAAGCCCAAAGTATAATTGCATTAAGAATAAAGGTAACAAGAAACGAAACGTGAAGCAATGGGGCCAGGCCTCTTAGTCAAAATGAATTCGCTAGTTTCGATAGCGAAGTTAGATGACAGAAACGTATGAGATTTGTGCTTGCGATGCGTTATGTCAAATCCCATACATTTTTGACATTAAAGTTTCTAACTTTGCTATCGAAACTAACGAATGCACTTTTACTAAGGGGCTAGGGTTTGTTATTATCCTATTTTGTTATTTCAAACAGACATAGATGCTTGCATTTTATGAAGGTTTTCCTGTATTGCATATTATAATATGATGTTTATTTTATAGGAAAAACCTCATCTTTAATCTACTACAGGCTACATCCCATCCTGTGCTTTAAATCTTCGAGAGTAATACCACGTAATGCGGTGGTTTTATGTTACTCTCACAAGTGGCAGTAAACATTTAAATCGCACAAAGTTTAGTGGCATAGAGATTGCTCCTGGGTAATTGATGTCGCCATTAAAATAAGAATGGCAGGACTAAACAATCTCTCAAGTGGAAGTATGTGACCGTCATATGTAAAGAGATAATACCAGCTACACAGGACCTTTATGTCGACAACATAAGGAGCAAGTAAAATAATCCCGAACCATAGGCTTGTAAAAGCTGAAAAATTCGGCCCTTTGTTACTGTATTCGGGACTAAATTCGGCCTTGTATTAGCACGTGTTTTATTTTTTTGAGAATAGTAAATCTTAACAACAAGGTCCCTTTATTATGCCCTCGCATATTCTCATGTAGGTAAATTCTACATAAGTTTAGACTTTAGATAGACGATTTAGTTACATATTTTAGTTTCTATATACATTAGTTATGTTATTTTGTTTTTCTTATTTAAATTGAAATTGCCACCATAGCAAATTAATGTAAAAATATTGTATGAACGTCTGCGTCAGAGCGTTCACAAAACCGCTGCGTTTCCGCCGTCCGTCTTAAAGTTCATAAAGGGTCTTAAAAATGATACTGCACAATTTAATGCTATTTTTATTGGGGTCGACGCGCCGGCCATTGTGACGGCGGCCATTTTGGGAAATTTTATTTTTAGCATTGCAACACTCGCTAATGTCACTTTAAGTAAGATTGATAAGCTTTTTACGGGCGAGTCTGTAATTATAGATTTATGTTTAAAATGTCTTATGGTCGGGTTTGGTAGATATTATTGTCAAAAAATAAGTAATATTCAAATGATTATAACCTGATTGGTTGATAGATCCAACGCAGAGATTGCTATTGTTATTATACTTGATATTTGGCATACATTCTCCTTTTATGATGTACCTTCTGCTACTAAGAAAGGGTATATTTTCAACAATATGTTGATATTGTAGGCTAAAAATGTTCAATGTAAATTAAAAATCCAACCCCAAGTGGGTGAAATACAAAATATTATTTCAACTTTGCAGGGGAAAACCGCAAAAGTTTCATAATTGAATTTATAAAGTATTAAATAACCAATCTATCCATCATAATATTGTTTGAAGATATTAAAACTTAGAAAACCTTTTATCAAATCTATAAATCTAATATCAAAACCGCATTGACATTCCAGACATCTGAATTCCGGGATTTGTCGCGTGCATCTGTGTGAGTGTGCAATGTTGCCAGCGTTAAATTTACCCCAGTTTCGGGGACACTTGGCACCGACAAGCCTGTCAGGAACTTTTATTCCATTGTGCTCCATTCGCGATTTCAATTTTTACAGCTAAGTAATGATTCCTTTGTCCGCGCGTAGTGACATTTTAATTTGGGGATTCAATTGCATGTGAATTGAAAATTGTCGTTGTCTACATTCACAATTAGAGTTTGCTGGATGTGATAAAGAAATAAATAAGTAAGTTGTAAATGTGTTAGCAAACTTTTTGAGACACGCCCTATAATAAATTATTTAACTAGATGACGCACGCAACTCCGCTGCGCCAAAATTCGTTCATCGCGTGGGAACCTTACATTTTCCGGGATAAAAAGTATCCAATGTCCTTTCCCGGGACTCAAAGTATATCTATACCAAATTTCAGGAAAATCAGTTCAGCTATTTAGGCGTAAAGAGGTAACAGACAGACACAATAGCATTCATAATGGTTTCTGTTATTTTGTACCCTTTTTTTGGTCGGGGGTAAAAATAGCGGAATTGGGATATGTTTGCGGCGAAACTGATAGATCATTCGTTCGGAAACTTTATTTACACGATAGTTTATACGTGTTCGGAAATAGCTTATCGGTTTTATGTCTATTTACAGAGTGCAGTGCGATGTTTCGTGCATTCTCCAATGATGTCTATAAATAGATAGAGAAGTTATCTTAAATAATCTCAATAATAAAATTAAACTAGAAAATTGAAAACACGCCGATGAAAAATTAATAAGATAAACGCCTAATTTTTTAACACTGATGACTAATAACAATGACTAATAACAAGGTTGATGATGATGAAATATTGTTAAGAATATCAAAATCGTTTCTATGTTACGATAGACACACAGACACGTCAAACTCATTACATCAATTTTTTCCTTGGGGGTTAAAAAGCATGGCGAAGCTTTCTATCAACAAAACCAAATAGTGGCAACACTTTTAATGTTATGCTCTGTTTAGTTCCGCTTCATTCGAGAGCTGCTTTCAGGCTTATTCTGCCTTTCACATGACCTTTATTCACACACCATAAGGGTCATTATCCGGTAGCTCCATGGGAACGGACGGAAGTGACTCAACCATTGTTAGAGTTACAAAATTGGTCTGAGCTGACTAATGAACATAGCAGCTGGGTTTTGATGTGAAAGATCTGATAGATTGGTCTGTCAACGTTGGGTTGGCCAGCATAATGATAATAACTGTCCAGTCCATATATATAGACTGCGTACAACTTTAAGATCACTTGGAAGTTGGAACTGGCTATCTAACATCAACATTCAGTAACTAGCTACCAATAACGTGTATGGCCCAGAAAAATCCGAACCTTTTTAGTAATTTGACCTCGACGACCTCGGTGGCTTAGTTGGTGGGCTGTTGGTAGCTCAAGCCGGGGGTCGCATACCTATAATTTGATTTAGGTAAATAGAGCCTGCGCGCTGCAGATATTAATTAAGAGTGATCGGACTCCTTATCTGACACAAATCTTAATGGACACCACTATTACGACATATATGGAGATAATTAAGATTTCCGTCGATCATTTAACGTTATTGATGATCTAGGGATATTGCGATAATAAATGATGAAGTTTTTCTGATGGGAATACGATCATCGCAATTCGCAGAGTTTCTAAGTTACCGAATTACAGGTTTTGCTAAATTTATGCTGTAACATGAGTTTGGATTTCTTCTGAAACTGAGGCAAAATAGCCAATAGACAATTAATGGTTCATTGGTCCCTCTAGGTCCATAAAGTATGTTGTAAGTTCTGATAAAAGGGTTTCCTATAACGAATACGATAAAGACAGCAACATAACAGCTTAAGTGTGAATTAAATATTTTTATTAACAATTAACACGACTTTGAGGCTGCGTTTTCATCGGAGCTGCGTTACGAACGTATTTTTAAGATCAATAGAATCGCTGCGTTTTGCAAATGAAGAGATTCTATTTTCAAAAACACATCCCTCGCAACGCAGCTTAGCTTAGCTTCGATGGAGTGCACCCTATAAATGTTAATTTAGATTTAGCTGTCGAGAATCCATACTAATATTATAATTATGAGAAAGTCTGTTAAAGTTAAAGCCTATGCTGGCATAGGCCTCCCTCAAGGACCAAGGTCTTCCATTTCTCTCGCTCCAAAGCCTATTATGAAATCTGTAATTATAATATCATCTAAAATATTTAATCAATAATTGAAAGTCTTAATCCACAAGAATTCTTCTATTTTAGAATTGGTGGGTACTAAAATTTGCACTCTATCCACAAAATTCAGATTAGCAACATTAAAAATTCAGCCAAGTTATAATATTATACAGTGAGTTCCGTTTGTCGGAGCAACTAGGAGCAGGTGCGCTGCTAACTCGCAGATAGGAGTGGTTATTTAATGAATATGATAAACGACTTAACATTTTGGCGCATTCTTATTAGCTTGACTTTATAATAATATAATACTAGAACTTGTAGACGCCTGCAACTCCGTTGCGCCAAAATTCGTTTATCGCGCGGGAACAGCACATTCTTTCGCTATAAAAAGTATCCTATGTCCTTTCCCAGGACTCAAAGTAACTTCATACTAAATTTCAGCTAAATCGGTTCAGCGGTTTGGGCGTGAAGAGGTACAACGTACAGACAGACAGACAGGCACTTTCGCATTTATAATATTACATATTAGTATATCCATAGTAATAATATTATGAATAATCCTATTTAAAAGATTATTTTTACAGTGAATTAGAGTAATGTAACATGAAACAAAATGGCGGAAAATGACACTGGGTGCGAAATGTTGTAGCCGTTGTAAGTGGATAAATTGTCCCAATAGTCCAGTATTGTTCTGGCGACAACTTTCTAACTGCCTTTCTCTCTGTTTTAAATTTAAAGTGCAGGACTTAGATTCGAGTAAAATGCACGTTTTTACCAAATTGCAGTTGGCAGTTTCGTTACAAGCCAAAAGAAATAAGAATATATGGACATTGTTGGATATGGTATTTAGGGTTCCGTACCCAAAGGGTAATTTCTTCTTTCTTTAAAAGATCTTTTGCGCATCCTTTTTTTTGTTTTGATGTGCTTGGCATAGTTTAGGTCCTTAGTTCCATCGCATGCGCCATTTGATGGGCCAGCGCTGGGCCATCTTGTAGAGGCGCCATACATAGTGTTTTTCAATTATAGAGTCTACTACAGCAATTTTCTTTTATTTAAATGTCAACTTGGTGGTTTAATCGAAACGAATTGAAAACCACCTTTTTGGAAGTCAATTAAAAAGCAAACATATTTTTTTTATCTTTGTGAACTTCAAACTTTTCTGATAAAGTTCAGCTACTAGGTATTAACTAACTTAACTTAAAGAACGAAATTGCTTATAGAAAATAGTGATACTAACCTACTAGAAACACTGAACCTTCAGAGTCGTCAGTTAATAATGTTTACTTATATTGAAAATATAATTAAACTTGATTCTTATCATTATCATGACAAATATAAGTTATTTAAAAACCGCATCTTTATTTCTCTTTGGGGTTATCAATTCAATCAGAGTTTCTAAACTTGAAAAGATTTTAACTAATAAAATCTTTTAATTACGACGAGCCACTTAAAAAGGATAAGATAAAAAAACCGGCCAAGTGCGAGTCGGACTCGCGCACCGAGGGTTCCGTACAAACCTGCAAGGTTTACAAAGTTTGATTTTGTTACAGCTTAAAGGTATTATAGACCTGAGTATTTGGTATGAATTTCAATTTAATACCTCTACGCGTTTATGAGGAAATGGGTAGTAAGTTTAAAATTATTAAAAAAAAATATATTATGTGATGTAACTAAAAATTTATGGTTTTCGTAATTTTTCCTTTATCTATGCTATAAGACGTTGCTTCGTACCAAATTTCAAGATTCTGAGTTCACGGGAAGCACCCTGTAGGTTTTGATTCCCTTGCAAGTGTCGAAAATTTGCGGCATAAACGGCTGTATCTTTTGATTGCGTTGGCTTAGAAGTTTGATTTTTTCACAGCTTCAAGGGACAGTAGACCTGAGTAATTGATATAAATTTCAGCTTCATACCTCCACGCGTTCCTGAGAAAAAGGGTCTTGACAGACGGACGGACAGACGGACAACAAAGTGATCCTATAAGGGTTCCGTTTTTTCCTTTTGAGGTACGGAACCCTAAAAACAGATGTCTGTCACCAATCACCATCCACTATAAGATAAGGGAGGAACAAGATTTTTAAAATGATCGCGTGACTTCCATAATATATTTAAAATAGACAAAACATCCTTAGTAATATTATAAAATATATAAACGTGTGTCTGTCTATTACATTTTTAAGCTAAAGCCGCTGAACCGATTTAGATGAAATTTTGTATTTTAAGAGATGGAAAAGGGACAGAAAAGCACATAGGATAGCTTTTATCGCGGCAAAACGTGTGGTTCCAGCGCGACATAATTTGCCGTGCAAACTGCAACAAAGTAGCGGGCAATATCTAGTAGTAAAGTAATAGTATATTCTGTATACAGAACGGCAAAATGTAAAAAAGGCAACTTTAGGAAAGGTTGTCTTTTTTACATTTCTCATATTTTGTGAATTTAATTAAAGAAATGGAAAGTTTCTATTCACTTTGGGGGCCCTTGTGGTCCGGGGCCGGGGCCCCGTATACTTGATACGGCATATACGGCGGTAGCTACGCCCCTGATACCTGTCAAAATATAAGAAGTACGATGAAAAATCATACAGGACAATGCACATAACAATAGAATAGTAGCATTCTTGCAATTATTTCGGCACTGAGTCAGCTGATGCATCTTTGTAGGTCAACTATCTAAATCAATAATATGCAGTTTGGAATCAGCTGTCAAAATATAAACTACACCCGTGTATACAGACGATATAGTCATAAAATAATATCATTAATATGTTGTTTAATGTTTTGTCTGTCAAGCATAATTTCTAACGTATTATACAAGAACAAAACATTGTCAAACCATAACGTCTCTGTAAGACCTACACATTGTAAGCGTATATACACGGTATATACGTAGATAATAATATTTTAATACATACTTACTACCTACTTAAATTCATGTAGCTGGTAAACTTAATAAATTCTTAGAATCAAGAATAAAAATAAACGGCAATGAACAGAAACGATAAACAAATCTGGTAAAGTAACAAAACTGAATCATATTCGTTAAAAGTGAATCACTTTGCGTATGTCTGTCGATTTGTTTGTAAAATAAAACCAGAGAGCGTAGCGTGAAATAAACTAAACATAATAGTAGATAGATTAGGAACCTAATCAGCAAAATCCTTTCACTGTATCCATTCACATAAAAAAAACAAACGTCACGCGTTGACACGTTCGAACTTTGAAATTTAAAATTTGACAGCACTTTTTTATGGCACGGGGCGCGCGGGCGCCTGGCTGCCGGCCGCCATGACACTGAGGCGTCAAATGCAAACGCGCCCTGCGCCCGCGCATACATTTACATAATCATTATTGTTGGTCCTGTATACCATGCGTTCTTTAGTGAGGGGGCATGTCGATAGCTTATTATTTTCGCTAATTAACGCTTTTGTTTATAAAGTTCATTCAACTGTGACGTTGGGGCGTTTGTAAATCGTGATAAAGGAAATATAGAAAGTAAATCTAACTTGTAGTTAACTACTATAAAGGTTTCTGAGTTTTATATTAATCCATTTTTTATGATATTTTACAAAATATCATAAACTCTGCGATTTAGGGTTGCAATTGCAATTTCGCAATGTGATGAGTCACGAGGCGAAGCGTTGCGACTTGCAATGCGAATTTGAAATATCGGTTATTCAAAACTGAACTTAATTTACTACCCAAGAAGACACACAATAAATTGACAAACTTTCCGTGATGTTGGACAGTTCCAAAAAATGGCCAATTAAAAAAAACATAATAATATTATAATATTTATTGAATAATATATTAGTGTCTCCTCACGTTAAAATTGACTAAGGGCCTTTCCACACGACGTATTTTTTGTGCACTGACGACGCGCGTTTCTGATGCGCTCGTCTTCTGCGCGTTTTCATCGCGTTTTGGCAGATATAAAGTTTAAAACGTGTCGGATCCCTTCCGTTTGCTGAGCGTTCAACTTTCGTTTGTATCTGTTACGCTCAAAGACCGAAAACGCTCAATGAGCGGAAAAATAGCTCACAACGCGTTGTGGTCATAGTAAAACAGCCACAACGTGAAATTCGCGTTGTGGCTCTAATGAAAACGGCCACGACGTGTTCTGGAAATCACAAAAAGACTAAAAAGCGAAATTCGTGTCGTGGCTGATATGCTTTTCATTTTTCTTGATTGTAAGTCTAATTTGAAGTCCATTGGTATGGAAGATTATATTTGGATTACCACGCGTACTATATTAAAATAATTTTTCTTTTACTAAATCACTGCATAGCGTGTTTATCATTAATATGTATAAAATATTATCCATAATTCCATTATCCATACTATCCGTACTAATATTATTACTGTCTGTCTGGCGTAACGGAGTTGCGGGCATCAACTAGTAGTATTATATTTAAATTATATAATTTAAAATAAAACTATATTTTTATTATTTATTGAGATCAGATTACTTTATATTAAAAAAACAACATAATATGAAGTAAAAAATTACTGACTAAACAAAATAATATAATTGTTCATAATTTGTCAATGATACTTATAATTCACTTAAAACCATTAAGGATTTTAATTTTAAGCTATTGCATTTGCGATATGGTAAGAATAAATGTTCAGAACGCGTTATGGCCTTTTTGTGATTGCCAAAACGCGTCGTGGGCGTTTTCATTAGAGCAACAACGGGAATTTCGCGTCGTGGCTGTTTCACTGTGACCACGACGCGCTGTGAGCTATTTTTCCGCTCACTGAGCGTTTTCGGTCTTTGAGCGTAAGATATCGATACAAACGAGCGTAAAAAAACGTCGTGTGGAAGGGCCCTTACACTCCGGAATAGTTTCACGTCCCTATTATAAGGATCGTCTTTGTAACCTTATCGAAGTTATAAGTACGATATTGGGCAATGCAGGTCAGTCTTGCGATATCTATTGTCTCTTTATTTACACGTCATATACTTGTTAGTGAGCGTATACCTTTATTAGAGTAAATAAGATATGGTTCGGGCTATGGACTATAAATTTAAGAATCTGAAATGGGGAGCTGAATTAAGAGCAATGAAAGTAGTACTATATTCTAGAACAGATCTTAAAACTTTAAAATACTGATTGCTGTGCAAATTCAATGTGGTGAAGTACTAATTTTTAACTTGGTACTTTATATTATACATGCGAAAGTGTGTATGTCGTTTTCCTATTCACGGTCAAACCACTGAACCGAGTTTGCTGGGTATGGTGATACTTTGAGTCCTGGGAAAGGACATAGAATACTTTTATCCCGAAAAAATATGCGGTTTCCGCTCGATAAACGAATTTAGCGCAACGGAGCTGCGGGCGTCATCTAGTAATAATAATGTGCTAGTCACACTATTATGGACCCTTTCTTACTAATATAAATACGTAAGTGTGTCTGTCTATAATATTAGTATGGTTTCAGTTTTATTTCGTTATCGAAAGTTTTATCGATATTATCTTGACGTCACATCCCTATTTTAGGACGTGCTAAAGACAGAAGCAGTGACTCGCACTTCGCAGCCGGCGACACAAATAATCTAAACTTTTGTTTTTGTTGTTAATTGCCAGTTTTAGCTTAAAAGGAATTTTTGGGTATTATCTCTAATGCCTGATTTCTAAGGATAGTTCATTTTATAATTTTGGTAAACAATCTGCATCTTTGGTGACGGAATTGTCGATTTTTTTTGCGCTTTTCATTGGCTCAATTTTCATGTTAGCCAAACAAACACGCCAGTGAAACAATCGGACCCAAATTTTTTGTACTATCAGCTAAGAAATTAAAAAACCTTACAGATACCAATTTAAACGAAATAAAGCAAATAAAATACTGAATAAAGTACTGAACAAACAAGATATAATGTTTTAATTAAGATTATTTTTACACTTGAGTTTATTCAAAACCGGTCAAGCCAACCTGTTATCCTTGGAGGAGCTTTCCAATGTAAAAAAATGCTGACACAAAAAGCTCGTAAAACTTATCATCATCATTAAAATTATTGCGCAAATACCATCAACGAAAAACTATAATATACTAGAAACTAGATGACCCGGTGCAGAAGCGTAGCGTGCCTTGGCGGGGCCCCGTATAAATTTTTTTGTAGGCCCTTAGAAAAGTTAAAACTTATCAGTTATCAGTTATCACAAACCAAAATAATGCATAGGGTGCCAACTTTTGGACTCACGATTTACGCGAGTAATAAAAGAAATGCTTTTTTTAACTTTGTCATTTACGAATTAAAAAAATAATAATATTAGGAACGTTTTTATAAATTTTTGCATACGCACGTTGGGGGCCCCAATGGCCCCGGGGCCCCGTATAATTGATATGGCAGATACGGCGGTAGCTACGCCCCTGACCCGGTGACAGCTTTGTATAAACCTTCCCTGGACTTCCATGAATAATATTTCAAGGTTAAAATTAGCCAAATCGGTTCAGCCGTTCTCGAGTAGCAAGACTAACAAAATTTAAAAGTCATTTTTAGGGTTCCGTACCCTATTACTGAGACTTCAATGTCTGTCCGTCTGTCTGTCTGTCTCCAGGCCGTATCTCAAGAACCGCTATAGCTAGACGTCTGAAATTTTCACAGATTGTTTAAATACGAAAAATAAAATAATATTTAAGGGGGGCTCCCATACAACAAGTGATTTTTTTACCTTTTTTGCTCGATATCAATAATGGCAACAGGTAGGCATTTGATATTTTCACAAAGGCCTTAATTATTAGACAGAGAGAGAAACACGCACTACCGTCTACCGCACGGCTTACAACTACAGCAAAAAGCACAGACATAGATAAAGATAGATACCGCATGTCCCGCGAAGTGCATGCGGTATCTATCTTCTATGTCTGTGGCAAAAAGTGTCGTGCCAACTTTTTGGTATTAATTTTTTCCGTCTAGCCCCCTTTCGCAACGCGCGATAAGGAACTTCGTTCCAATAAATAATAAAATTAAAATAAAATAAAAATTTAAGGGGGCTCCCATACAAAAAATATAATTTTTGGTCTATTTTTGCTCTATAACAGTACGGAACCCTTCGTGCGCGACTTGTACTTGGCCGAATGTTTATTTTTTCGCATCTACAATTTTTTTTTCGGCTGAGGGTAGGCTAAGGATTTTACGCACACTGAATTTAATGGTATTTTTAATCCACAGAAATTACGGAAATGATCATAAAAAAAGTTTTTACATTCGCTTAGAAACATAACCCTAATTTTGACGCTGTCGAGTAAAATTTGCAAAAAATCGTTCTCAGAAGCCATTTAATACACCATTAGCAAACCTAATTTCCATACAACACATCATTATTCCAAACATGCGACAGCAAAGCACATGAATCGCATCTATTATGGCACAACTTCGTAAATCTTAATCGTTTATCGTGGAAACCGTACATTTTTCTGCCATGTAGCCACTTTCCTGTGTTCTACTACAACTGTGCCTCATCAAAATCGGTCCAGCCTTTACGGAGTCATTATATTTCACATTTTTTTACTTGATGTTGCCTGCAACTTCATAATGATTAATGAGTAATGAATAATGACACACAGAATTGGCAATGATATTATAATGAAAATAAAAAATTTAAACCCCGATACTTCTAATAAATGTTAGGAATCAGAACGCATACTAAAACTTTTGCGTACAGTTTTAATGAACTAGATAAACACAAATTTTCTAACACTGATCACGCTGATGATGATGAATTATGGCTAACACTATAGATCACGTCAGTTTTTAACCAAATTAACTAGATCAAAATAGGTCCATCCGTTTCGTTTGTTCCCCTCGCTTTCGCCGTGGGTTAAAAATGGTAAATAATACTACCTCACGAAAGTAGGTAAGTCTTAATTTTTTGCAATAGGGTTAAGTTATTAAGAAGACACTTTTGGGTAAGGAACCTTTAAAACCAATATTTATAAATCTGTACTTTTGGGTCATTTACGTAATGTATGACCTCAAAAGTAGCCTATCTCCACACAGGATCTTGAATTTGAGAATTACGTAAAAATAATTGTATAGTAGAGCTTTTTGTAAATAAGTTCCACAGTGTAATAAATTTTAAATCTTAATTCGTTTGCAATTTTACATATCTATACTATCTATAATACTTAATATTATAAAGCGGAAGAGTTTGTTTGTTTGTTTGTTTGAACGCGATAATCTCAGGAACTACTGGTCCGATTTGAAAAATTATTTCAGTGTTAGATAGCCCATTTATCGAGGAAGGCTATAGGCTATATTTTATCACGCCAAGACTAATAGGAGCGAAAAAATAGAGGAAAATGTGGAAAAAACGGGGGGAAATTATTTGAAAGGGCTTATTTGAACGCGCTAATCTCAGGAACTACTGGTCCGATTTGAAAAATTATTTCAGTGTTAGATAGCCCATTTATCGAGGAAGGCTATAGGCTATATATTTTTATCACGCTAAGACTAACAGGAGCGAAGAAATAGAGGGAAATGTGGAAAAACGGGGGAATTTATTTGAAAGGGCTTATCTCACGAACTACAGGAGCAATTTTTCGGTTATTTGGCACAGATAAGAAGTAGACCACGTGAAGGATCATAGGCTATTTTTTGTGGACTAAATTGTCTGTGAAATATCTTATTTACGCGGGCGAAGCCGCGCGGAACGTCTAGTTTTCGTATATTAAATAATTATAGTTGGCATTTAATAAGATACTATATTTTTTTACCATCATCTTTCTATTTCTGCGACTTCTACCGACTTCTAAATAAAAGGGGGCCCGTTTTTACCCTTTGGGTACGGAACCCTAAAAAACGATGTTCCATGTTAGGCTGTATCTGTTTTTAAACAAACATTTTTTGTGGAGCAAACACACCTTACGAATTATGATACGTCGATATTCGTTTAACAAGCGGAAATCCGACGTTAATTTTCAGGACCCAAAGCACTTCCATGTAAAATTTTATCAAATCAGTTGAACGGTTAAGCGTTTGTAAGATAGGCAAACACACTTTACCATATTTAATACAGGCTAAAGATATGGATTCATCATAATATTAAGTACCCCATCACAATTCACAGTGGCTATAGTGAGTACCATCCCACTGTCCACTACACAGTATAAATTACTGCATAGTAGTATCACTATAAATTCACTGCCAGTACCACTTTCGACCGCCTTAATCAACCAGAAGCGCTGCTGTACTGGACTAAGTCATGGGATATGGTCACAACTCACAAGCTGAAGCGATTTCCATAAACTTTCAAAAGTGACGCTTAATTACATTTTACCACTTTGGAAGAGTCTCTCTCGCAAACTATTCAGGTTAGAAAAAAATGATATTAGAAACCTCAATATGATTTTTAAAGACCTATCTATAGATACCCCACACGCATAGGTTAAATGAAAAAAAAAATTAATTCAGTTGTACCTATTGGGACCCCTAAAATTTTTTATAATTTTTCCATTATTGTATCAAAATCTTAATGCGGTTCACATACTACATCTACTTACCAAGTTTCAATAGTATAGCTCTTATAGTTTCGGAGAAAAAAGGCTGTGACATACGGACAGACGGACAGACAGACAGACAGACAGATAGACATGACGAATCTATAAGGGTTCCTTTTTTTGCCATTTGGCTACGGAACCCTAAAAAGGCACGTTCACCACTATGCTTGCGGAGCTGTCCGTACATAATCGACGTCCATTATAAACAATCATAGACAAAGGCGAACGTTCGTATTCGTTTTTGTCCATCATAGGTTTACGTTGTCTTACGATTGGCCTTGAAAAAACATACAACCCATCTTTACTAAAACGCTTCCGCTTATGAAATCGCACGATCCATGCCACCGCCCTATAGAATTTCGCTCGCTGCTCGTAAATTCATAATTAAATAACAAACTACGGCTTTATGAGAGCTTCATCAATTTTTTCCTTCGTCCTCTCTACGTCCCCTTGGTCCCCTACGTCCCCTTGGTCTCCTCATCGCCCCCTGCGACCGTGGAGTGTGGACGGGGAACAAATATAATTATCTACATTCTACGACGATAATGGAAGCCAATGTACTTCAATTATGGCTACCGACGACTTCACGTTGAATATTTTAGGCTAATTTTATACGATAGGTATAATTTTATTTATATTCATTATAGAATTATATTTCATTTTGATCTAAATATATCGGCTGGATCGGATGGATGGCAATAATACAGGTATGTTAAGTATTAATCATGCAATAAACATAGGCTAATCAATAATTGAAATAGTTATTTTAATTTAATTACGTCTTAAATTAAAATAACTATTGTATGTATATGTCTTTAATTATGCCTAAAAATCTGTAGAGTTTTGAGCACAAATTACTAATTAGGCTTAGCTAATTTAAACCTACAAAAGGTATTAAACTAGAATACTAGAATTGGCATGTAAAGTATTAAGGCTGCCTACACATTATGTCGCGGGTACCGCCGCAGCCGCACGGCAGCCGCGCGACTGCCGCAGTACCCTCGACATAATGTGAAGGCAGTCTAAAGCAATACATGAAAACTTCGCTTTTGCTAAAGGACAGTAACGGGAGGACGTGCTTGTGACTGTCTCTCAGTTGACACTACAAAATGGAGGCATTAAAACTATGTTCCAATAAATCCTGTACCCTTGTATGTTCATATGCCACAAAATAAAAGGCAAACAAAGGTACGGGTGTTTAACTTAAACAAAACTGTAAACTCAAACAAATTAACAAACTAAAATTAATATTCAAAAGCTTACAGCTAGAAACTACGGTCAATAATATGAACGCGATTAATTCGCCCAAACAAATCAAATCATATCTCCCTTTGGACACAGAATGTATTAAATTGTTTGGACAAACAAATGGGGCAAAGGCGTGGTGCCAGTGACAGTGGGTGAGGTTAATACCTAAAATTGCTAAGAACATGGCTTTTTACTTTTAAATTCAAACTATTTTTAATAATAAAGTAAAAAGAAATAAAAGTCCAAAGTGGTTTTAAGTATAAAAGACTATGTTAAGTGTCCATTACAAAATTAGGTAGTAAAGGACAACGTTATTTTGTAATCGCTTTGCTTCTTTGAAGGAAATCTTAAATTGTATTTGTATAATGCTTTGTACTACATAAAGTTATGCTTTGAAATTTCTTAAAAATACAGTGCTTGTAATATTTGAGTGAATAAAGTTTATAAAGCGAGTATTTATGGTATACTTTGACGCTACCCGCTCCGCTCATGTCCCCGCTATCAGTGGGACCAAACACAAACCCGGAAGCGCTTAGTTATCGGTTATAAAATTAAACATTTCATGAAATTAATTTTGCCAGTGCAGCGCAGATTTTGAACTGACTTCCAAAAAGGAGTAGGTTATAATATGTTTTTCTCTACATTTTGAATTGACTTTTTCACATAAATACATTGTGCATAATATTTGGGTTAGTTAAATTGTGATTGAGTATATCTAAATGGTTTTTCAGGGTGTAACAAAACTAAATGACAATACTTTAGGGTGTGTATGTGGCCCTTGTATAGAGTTCACTGTGAAAGTAGCAGCGCGGAAAGAGTAAATTGATTATTGTATGGGCGAATTCATGACGTTGAGTATTTCTCATAGAAGTCACTATTAAGTCTTTCGGCGCTGCTACTTTCACAGTAAACTCTATACAACTTACAAGGGACACATACACAAAACTTTAAATTATTATCACTTTATTTGATAGTAAGTGGCGGAAACAATATAATACTTGTATATATGCTGTGTGTTGACGCCTCCGTGGTCCAGTGGTCTAGAGCGTTGCTCTTGACTCGGTACGTCGTGGGTTCGATTCCCGCATTGGAAACATGTTATTTCCAAGTTTGGTTAGGACGATGCGGGCTGATCACCTGATTGTCTGACAAGTAAGAAGATCCATGCGTCGGATGGGCATATAAAAAGTCTGTCCTGCGCCTGATCTCTCGCCAGTCGTGTCGGTCTTCCGTCCCACTGGGTTATTAGAGTAAAGGAATAGAAAGTGCTCTTGTGTACTGCGCACACACCTGGGCACTATAAAATTACTCCTGCGTACCTGGCCTGGTTTCAATGAAACCGGCCACCGTCACCGAAACCGGTGTGGGGAGTATTATTATATATGTCTGATTGTTGCTGTCTATGTGTCTCTATAATGACGTACAACCTAACTCCACTAGTTCGGCGAACGTGGAAGTTTGTCTGTCAATCACTGTCCACATTAATTAGGGTCGCGGGTTCGATTCCCGGTGAATAGTTAAAATAGCCGCACGTGGTTGAAGTTCAGGGGAAATTCTGAATATTTGATACATTAGCTTTCGCTTTGCAATATTTTTATATTCTGTCTGTTACGAAATCTCGTCTTTATAGTTTCGAATTTTAGTATTATTATAATATGATGACGCCTGCTATACTATTTGAATGACGGTTTTTAAATGACATATTTTGTCACTTGTTTGTCTCTATTTTATTTTTCGTGTGTTTTTTTTGAAATATCTTTCGAAATAAATATTAAGAAAAAAGATTATTCGTTTCAGACCTTTTTAAAATAGATTCATTGACAATTAATTAAAATAAAATGTAAGTTATTCTTGTTAATACTTATATTTCGATGACAAAGAGTTTTGTTGGAGGTGAGTTTGTAAATTAATTACAGCGAAAGTATTATTTTTTATTAAAATGTTTTTGATTTAAACCCTTTTAAATATTGTGCTCTATATCTCATATTTTTTTAACATTTCGTTATTATATTGGAACTAGGTAAATCGGGTATCAAGAAATAACAAAATGGGGTTTCAGCCCGCCTTAATGCTCGAATAAATATCATGTTCCCTCTTTCGTTTTTCTTATGAATGAAAGAGAAGACATGACATTTTAAGGCAAGGATGTTCCTAAAATTAGCAGGTCGATGTCTGTCAGTACGAATATCGACGTAAAGGACATTAAAATAACATTCATATCAGCGCGCCTTTTACAGTGGCGGTTACGACGCTCGCCGCGTTCTTGATAGGGCGAAATAGGAGAAAATTATACATTTTATTTTTTTAATGACCGAATCATTTATTAAAAAACTATTAAGTTATTTTGTTAGAACTATAAAAAAGCTATCCTTTTTGTAAAAAAAAATAATTGTCATTGTCATTGAAAATTACGAGATGTTCAAATTTGATGTGTATGTTTATGGTGATACTAGATGACGCCCGCAACTTCGTTGCGCCAAAATTCGTTTATCGCGCGGGAACCGTACATTTTTCCGGGATAAAAAGTATTCTATGTCCTTTCCCGGGACTCAAAGTATCTCCATACCAAATTTCAGCAAAATCAGTTCAGTGGTTTAGGCGTGAAGAGGTGACAGACAGACAGACAGACACACTTTCACATTTATAATATTAGTATGGATATTAGTATGGATTCAAGATTTTTTTAAAGAATTACCATGCCATTTTTCAATATTCTCTTCGGTTACTTTGTTACTTTGTTCCTTTTTGAGTCTACATAAATTTTGGTGTAAGAGAATTCCACATAATTTCTTCAGACTGGAAGCTTAAAAATCAGTCTCTTCGAACTGGCCTCGCCTTAAAAAGCTTTAACACTAACAGACGTTGATGAAATCGGGCCTTAAGGTAGCCTTTTGCCGCAAATGACCTGACCTGAATTCAGAAAGCACCTTTACGGTTAGGGGAAACTTGGGACACTTGATCCCCCACTTTGATTTTATGATCTCACATGTACATTTCTTGAGAAACATAACACGTGTTTAGACTAAACGATGCATAATTTAATCAAGTACTATCTGTGTATTGGTAATTAGGATTAAACTTTATTTGTAAAAGTTATTGAAATAAAACTGGTAAAACAGGTTTACACCAAGTGTCCCGTATGTAAGGGAGGAATGATTCTCCTAGTTGGATGACTTGATCCAGGGCGGATCAAGTCTCCCATAGTAAGGGAGACATGGTTTAGCTTCATAAATAGGAGAGGATCATGTATTCCATAGTCAGGGACACATGGGTCATTAGACAGAAGTAAATGGCTATTTATCAAGTGTTATTTTATTTTCTCTTCAAGAATAATAAAAAAAAAAAGTCAACTTAAGGAACTAAAAGAATAACCGTTCATAATCAGTAATAAGATTCAGAATAAATTTTTTAACTTTTTATCAGGTTAGAAATAATTTCGCAAGCGAATTTATACTTTAGATAAACGTTATTTTTCAATCAAAATGCATAGCTAATCTAATAAATATCTTACATATTTAAACTGTTTCTTTTGCAAATAAATACTTTTTTGCAATAAATAAAAGCCTGTAAATACTCATCAAAATGGGTTTACGCCGCCATAGAATCTAAAAAGACCTGTCACTTTGAAACGTGAAATAGTTGACACATCCGACTGTGAATAAAAGTTTGCTTGTACCATAGACAAAAAGTGTTTCTAGCATTAATAAGCATTGCTTTGGTAGAATTTCCGTAAATTGAGTGTACCGTGTGTCCCACAGGGATCTAGTGTCCCCAGTTTCCCCTACATAGCTGCGCCTTACACCTGTTAGTCGATGGTAGGAAAGTATTGGAAAATTCTTATCCATCCAGTTCATCCATCCAATCCAGTCCACCAGGCAGATTCTCGTGTGGGTTGAGTTTGGACCCTATCGGTAAATGAATTAATATCGAAAAACCTATGACGACATAATGACAAAATTACGTAGCGTTTTTAAGCTGCAGTTGTATAGAATCCAATCCCCTACCCTTTTCCCTTCCCTACCCTCCCCTATTTTCTTCCCTACCCTCCCCTATTCTCTTCCCTACCCTCCTCTACCCTATTACCCTATTCCCTCTTAAAAGGCCGGCAACGCACCTGCAGCTCTTCTGATGCTGCGAGTGTCTATGGGCGACGGAAATTGCTTTCCATCAGGTGGCCCGTTTGCTCGTTTGCCCCCTTATTTCATAAAAAAAAATAAAAAAAAATAGAAGGTATACTATGGAAAATATACGGTTTCCTCGCTATTTACGCCGTTTGTGGACAAATTCTAAGTGTAAATAATGCTACTATGAAGTTTTCTTAGTATATATTATGAACTTAACATGTCATAATTCCAACATAGAATTGCATTTTAGGTAATTCTCGCGTAGCTAAACTTGTGAACTTGTTGTTTTAATGTTGGTTGCCTGAATTTATTATGATTTGTCTAAGACATTTTCCGCCACTGCTCATAATGTAATCCGTCCAATGTCCATTTTAAAAATAAATATACTAACCCCCTTACTAATAAACGCAGTATAAGCTTTGAATAGTTAAACAGTGTTTTGTCTTCTTCAATCCAATTAAAAATGTCACTTGTGTGACAGGAACAAAACACTGTATAACTATTCAAAGCTTATACAACGTTTATTAGTAAGGGGGTTAATGTTTAAATTATAAATACTCACCACAAATTCTCAAATATGGTTGACGATTTAAATTCTTAAATGATTCTTACCTGAAACAAAATATATTATAATGTTAAAAAGATTTTTATGAAAAAAATATATTTTTCTCTTAAACTACAAAGTTAGAAAGAACAAAAGACATTGACCTTTAGTATGTTTATAGAATATTTTGATAATTTTTCACACATTATTTTCATCAACATTTTCTCACGTTTCTGAAAATTTTCAGTCCGAAAATGTCAACGACCTATCAGGACCTTTTGTTTATTTCTTACAATTGCTGGGAAATTGGTTTAAACTTTTAAGAAATCAAAAAAGTACAACCGTAAACATTAAGCATCTTTCATCACTTAAATTTTCTCTAAAAACAATTAAAATAGGGCCCATTGTTTTCTCTACGACGCGCCGGCGGTCTTAAACCACCCTCCATCTTACGAATTTTCAATTAGGTCACGTGCTCTGACACGAGTTACACTTTTAACCTATCCCAAAAAAGTGCACAACGCCAAGTATAAAGTATTCACTTCAAAAAAGAAACTCAAGGGTCAATTCAGACCGCACCGCGTCGCGTAGCTTCATTTTTAAATTTGTACTGAATTGACAGATTTCAATTGCGTGAGACGTCTTGCAAATCTGTCAAATCCAGTACAAATTTAGAAATTCATCTACGAGTCACGCTGCGGTCTGAATTGACGCTTATGGTCACGCATACTGTAGTCGGTATGGTTATATCGCCAGGTTTTGTAGAGCCCATGGTATTCCTGCATCCGGCTTAGTCTGTCCGGTTAATATATGCGAGCGCACGCCTGTCTGTCTGTCACATGTTGACATGATGTGTGTAGTTCTGTATAAGCATAAATCTATACTATAATATTATAAAGCGGAAGAGTTTGTTAGTTTGTTTGTTTGTTTGTTTGAACGCGCTAATCTCAGGAACTACTGGTCCGACTTGAAACATTTTTTCAGTGTTGGATAGCCCACTTATCGAGGAAGGCTATAGGCTATATTTTATCACGCTAAGACTAATAGGAGCGAAGAAATAGAGGAAAATGTGGAAAAAACGGGGGAAATTATTTGAAAGGGCTTATCTCACGAACTACTAGAGCAATTATAGTGTTATTTGGGTCAGATAAGAAGTAGACCACGTGAAGGATCATAGGCTATTTTTTGTAGACTGATTTGTCCGTGAAATATCTAATATACGCGGGCGAAGCCGTGCGGAACGTCTAGTATAGTTATAAAAGTAACTAGGAGTTCGAAATAAGAAAAATATAACACAAAATGTCCGGTTTCGGTGAGGTAAAACTATCATTTTTTGTGCCAAAATATACTTAATTTCATAGGAATTACTAGTTGTACCAGTACCATATTATGGATGTAACAAAACAAAATGATAACTGATAATATTTTGGGGTGTATATGTGTTCCTTATGTAAAGTTCACTGTGAAAGTAGTTTCCTTTTTAAAACACTTTTATTTTAATGACAAAAAAAAATGTTGTTCTAGCAGCTAGAGTATTATGACTTAGTAAAAGAATATTCAATTATGTGAGTCTTCCTAAAACTCGAGAACGGATACACCGATTTTGCCTATTCTAGTCTTGAAATATTCATGGAAGTCCAGGGAAGGTTCATATTAGGGGGGAAATACTTAAGTCCAAAGGGTCATCTAGTCTATTATTATATAAATTCATTAGTCGTAACTCCTAAATAAATAACCGCACTCTGCAATAGCTAACTTAGCTAGTTAGTCAAGCTCTTAGCCATTCATACAGCTAACGAACTGAAGCGAATGAAAACGAGAACTTCCTTGGTAGAGAAGTAAAGAAAAAATATCGATTGTCCTTAATTAGACAGACAGACAGACACACTTTCGCATATAATATTATAAATACGAAAGTGTCCCGTCTGTCTGTAACCTCTTCACGCTTAATTCGCTGAACTGAATTTGATGAAATCCGGGAAATCCCAGGGTAAGGACGAAGGATAGTTTTCGTTGCAAAATTTGAATGGTTCTCGTGCGATATACGGATTTGGGCTGACATTCAACAAAATGACGCCCCGCACCCGCAACTCCGTTGCTCCTAAATTCGTTCATCGCGCAGGAACCGTACATTTTTCCGGGATTAAAACTATTTTATGTCCTTTCCCTGGACTCAAAGTATCTCCAGACCAAATTTCAGCAAAATCGGTACAGCTGTTTAAACATAAATAGGTAACAGTCAGACAGACATTTTCACATTTATAATATTAGAAGAAAGGAAGTAGGGATAAAAGATTATTATCACTTAACTTGCTCACTTTCAGTCACAGATTGGAATTTAGAAGGTGGCAGCTGTTTTAGTTTCCTTCTTCTTGTAGTATTGTATAGTTGCAACTTGCATACATTTTTTTAATGAAATAAGGGAGCAAACGAGCAATGGGTCACCTGTTGGAAAGCAACTACCGTCGCCCATGGACACTCGCAACATCAGAAGAGCTGCAGGTGCGTTGCCGGCCTTTTAAGAGGGAATACGCTCTCTTCTTGAAGGTTTGCAGGTCGTATAGGTCCGGAAATACTGCTGGTGACAGTTCGTTCCAGAGTTTTACAGTGCGCGGCAGAAAGTTACGCGAAAAACGCACGGTGGAAGACTGCCACTCATCAAGGTGATGAGGATGGTATATTTTTCGCGTGGAACGATGGCGAAAAGTTGCAGGTGGTATTTTTTTTTTATGAAATAAGAGGGCAAACGAGCAAACGGGTCACCTGATGGAAAACAACTTCCGTCGCCCATGGACAGAGCTGCAGGTGAGTTGCCGGCCTTTTAAGAGAGAATAGGGTAATAGGGGAGGGTAGGGATGGGAAGGGATGGGAATAGGGTAGGGGATTGGGCCTCCGGTAAACTCACTCAGTCGGCGAAACACAGCGCAAGCGCTGTTTCACGCCGGTTTTCTGTGAGAACGTGGTATTTCTCCGGTCGAGCCGGCCCGTTCGTGCCGAAGCATGACTCTCCCACGTAAAAATGGTATGATATATACATATGTATATATATCTGTATTCAGTGCGTCTGTTAATTTGACCGTAGATAATCTGAGACAATGAACATTCCGCAGATATTGGATCAATTGATGCGACAGCATACAATTATTAGGTCATCCTAGAAGGGTCCATTATTATTGATATTATGAGTATGGAATAGAGATTATACAGAGTATAACAAAACATTGTAATAATACTTTAGACTAGGGTGTATACGTGTTCCTTGTAGAGAGTTCACTGTGAAAGTGGCAGCGCTGAAAGACGAATTTTTTTTTCACTTTTGTATGGGCAAGGCCCGAGCGTCACAGGTTTCCCCATACAAAAGTAAAAAAAAATTTTGGTCTTTCAGCGCTGCTACTTTTACAGTGAACTCTCTACAAGGAACACGTACACACCCTAAAGTGTTATCACTTATTTTTGTTACACCCTGTATAAAGTTCACTGTAAAAGAAAAAAACTATATAGTTTTTTTCTATGTGTTTGTATGGACAAGCGCTCCAGCCTCATGAGATTGCCCATACAAAAGTTAAATAAAATTGCTCTCAGCGGTGCTACTTTCACAGGGAACTCTATATATTGGGGACTCATACACACTCATACAACCCTAAAGTATATAGTATAGGTCCTTTAAGGCTGTGTTTTCCACCGTAGCAGCTGCGTTGTGACAGTATTTTTAAGATCCAATAAACACAACGCAGTTCTGTTGGAAACAAACCCTAATTTCCTCAAACTTTTTATTTGAATAATAATCTATATTCTATATAAATAAAATGAATCCATATATCCCCTGGTCACGACATCACGCGTAAATTACGGCTGGACCGATTTTGCTGGGTATAGAGATACTTTGAGTCCCGTAAAAGAACATAGGATACATTTTGTCCCGGAAAAATGTACGGTTACTGCACAATACACTTTTATGATTTGCGCGTAAACTATTCAATCGATTTTGATGAATTTTGGTATGGAGATACTTTGAGTCTCGGGAAAGGACAAGCGATACTTTTTGTCAAGGAAAATGTGCGGAAACCGTACATTTAATAGGGGTGGGTTGCACCAGAGGCGTGGTTAAAGTTAAAGTTACGGTTATAGTTAAGGCTAACTTAGCTTTAACCTTAACTTTGACCACAGAAATTGACAGATGTCTGTTGCGTTTATTTTTTTATTAAAGCTACAGGTAATGGGATTGAGAGTATAAAAAATTGAATTATCCGTAAAAATCGTCAGGAAAAATATTTCTTACAACAACACAGTAAATTTTCACGAAAAAATTTCGATATAAGTAGGTATGAGCGGTTGTGGTTATCGTTAAATATGGCGTCCTTAACCAAAGATTTGACATTTTGCACTGTAGTTATAGTTAAAGTTACAGTTATAGTTAAAGTAAGTTTTTTTTTTTTTTTTTTATGAAATAAGGGGGCAAACGAGCAAACGGGTCACCTGATGGAAAGCAACTTCCGTCGCCCATGGACACTCGCAGCATCAGAAGAGCTGCAGGTGCGTTGCCGGCCTTTTAAGAGTGAATAGGGTAATAGGGGAGGGTAGGGATGGGAAGAGAAGGGAATAGGGGAGGGAAAGGAAGGGAATAGGGTAGGGGATTGGGCCTCCGGTAAACTCACTCACTCGGCGAAACACAGCGCAAGCGCTGTTTCACGCCGGTTTTCTGTGAGAACGTGGTATTTCTCCGGTCGAGCCGGCCCATTCGTGCCGAAGCATGGCTCTCCCACGTATAAAGTTGGTGCAACCCACCCTAAACTTTTATGATTTGCGCGTAAACTATTCAATCGATGTACGGCGGGAACATCTATAAACTGAAGTCCACGCGGGAGAAGTCGCTGGCAATAGCTAGTATAATATAATTATTACAATATATTATAGCTATGTGGTCATATACAGTACATCCACGATCATCGTTATTGAGCCCTCATCGCACACGAGATATGCAGGTCACAGTGTGCAATAGTGAGTATGTAGCCGAATGTAATATATAATAGATGATAACATATTACTGCAATGTTTTCACGCTAGAGGCAGCACCAGCACAGACAGTTAACACAAGTTTTGTTTGACGTTTGATAATATCTATGGACGCTTCACACCACGTCAGTCTGGCCCCGTGCTAAGTACCTGAAGGACTTGTGTTACAGGTACCAGGAAATATATTTAACTTGATGACGCCCGCAACTCCGTTGCGCCAAAATTCGTTTATCGCGCGGGAACCGTACATTTTTCCGGGATAAAAAGTATCCTATGTCCTTTCCCGGGACTCAAAGTATCTCCATGCTAAATTTCAGCAAAATCGGTTCAGCGGTTTGGGCGTGAAGAGGTAACAGACAGACAGACAGACAGACAGACAGACAGACAGACAGACAGACAGACGGATATGGAAGTATGGATACTTTTATACTATACATATATTTAAGATTTTTATTATATAATACACATGTTTAATACACATCCAGACCCGGGAACATTGAAAACTTTTTGTTCCGTCGGCGGGATTCGAACCCGCGACCCCCGGCTTGAGCTGCCACACACTCAACCAATTGAACCACAGAGGTCGTCAGTTATAACATTTCATTTTGTCAATATTCTGATAAGACCTCTGTGGCTCAGTTGGTGGGCTATCGGTAGCTCAAGCCGGGTGTCCATAGAATATAGATATTATTATTTTTTTTAATTATTATTAACATGTCAGATTTTGGTCGGATTATTTACTGTATATGCTATACTTACGTAATATTCCCCCTATTGCAATTGTAATGAATTGAGATTTTCCTACAACTTATGCCTAATTGCACATAATATTAGAGATGTGCTGACTAGTCGGTAAAGCCGACTATCCGGCCACTTTTGTAGTCGGCGAATAGTCGGCAAAAAGCGCCGACTATCCGGCTTTTTATTATTTTACTATTATTGAAATTTTACATTTAAGAAAAACCTTGATTGTATTAATAAATTATGTAATTATTAAAGCAAGATTGCATATTACATAAATGATGTGCAGTAAAAAATATATCCTGAAAACCATAAACTGTATCATGACGATCACACGATCCGATACGTTCGCAGGCTGCGTATGCTGGGCAACTCGCGAATCAGCAGTAAACGAAGCGTTACGGAAACATCCGAAACAATGATCGGTTTGGCCAACTAGTCGGCCGATTAGTCGGCTTCTTTGCAACCGACTAATCAGCTAGTCGGCTAGTCGGCCAAAATCATGATCGGCACATCTCTACATAATATTAAATTGAAGCAGAGACCAGACATACAACATTAAATAGTATTTAAAAAATCGGCCAAGTCCGAGTTGGGTTACAGAGAGAAATCAGAAAGTATATGCAAAAAATTGTGTTTTTTGTATGGGAGCACCCCTTAAATATTTATTTTATTTAAATTTTATGATTAATAATTAAATTACAAATATAATTAATGATTTTGTGAAAATTTAAAGCGTCTAGCTGTTGCTTTGCATTATTGATTACGAGCAAAAAAGACAAAAAAAACACGTTTGTTGTAAGGGAGCCCCCTTGAATATTAATTTTATTTTTATTTTAGTATTTGTTGTTATAGCGGCACCGGAAATACACAACCTGTGAAAATTTCAGAACTCTAGCTATAGCGGTTCTTGAGATACAGCCTGGAGACAGACAGACGGACAGACAGATGGACAGACAAAATCGAAATCTCATTAATAGGGTCCCGTTTTTACCCTTTGGGTATGGAACCCTAAAAATAGCCCTTTTGAGACGCTCTTAAATATCCTTATTGTATGAGTGACCCTTTACAATATGAATGCTAAATGCCCTTCCGGCGTATCTTTAATGAAATATTGTAACAAAAGGGCTTATGCCCCGTCACGCCTGCTCTTTGAATAAGAAGTGATACTTGGCCCGTATTTTTGGTCAGTACTCACCAAAAATACGGACCTTAAATTAGTTGTGAAGTTCGATTTATTTAGCTCTGTAAACACAAAAGAATAAGATGTTAATATAACTTCAAGACACGTTACATACTTCAAGACACGGTCGCGCGCGGCATGCACGGAATTGTACCTACTAACGGTCAATTCAGACCGCAACGCGACGCGACGATTTCTAAATTAGTATGAATTTGACAGATTTCAATTGCGTGAGACGTCTTGCAAATCTGTAAAATTCATACAAATTTAGAAATGCATCTACCCGTCGCGTTGCGGTCTGAATTGACCGTAATGCACACAATTTTTTGTGACGGCTGCTCAGAAGTCAGAACAAGCAGCCGATTTTTTCAAAAATAAAAGACAAAGTTTAATATTTATAAATATAAATGTCGCAGTCATCTGGTTCAATCTGTGATTCGAATGAACGACTAGCGTATTAATTGAATGACACCATTTTATTGAATGACTGAAGGACAACTAGTCAAGACGTTGACTGTAACGTTTAACGTCTTGACTAAACGTCATCATAGTGAAGTCGTTAAATGGAATGTTATGATTTTTTTGAGTATTTGTTGGTGGTGTAATAATCCAAGGTTAAACTTGAAACTGGCTTCAATTATGAATGAGGTGACGGAGCCCCGCTACGCGGGGCTCCTACTTATGGGCTTCTGGGTGGTTTACAAAAAAATAACCACGATGGCTAAGACCTTAGCCATCTAACCTAACCCACTGAAGTCGTATTGGGCCAACACGGAGTAATACATTGCTATTAATTACCTAAGAATTATTTTGATGACTTCGAGCGTCGCAGTGGGAAAAAAGTGAAATACGTTCAATTACCTGACTGATTTCATGTCCGCTATCTTCAAAGGGCTATGTTACAAATCGCTAACTAGTTGGACGTTGAGTGACGATCGTTCAATCGATGTTCGGCCGAGTCATTCAATTGAATGGTGTCATTCAATGAATGCGCTAGTCATTCAATCGAATCGCAGATTTATCTAGATGACTGCGACATAAATACGGAATCGCAAATCGCAACGTATTCGCACTAACGACTAGTTATGATTGAGGTGCGAGTCAGCGATAGCGCGATGATGCCCGCCATTAGCGACATCTATGTTCCCCAAAGGCTAACTAGGTGGTAAAAAATAAAAATGATACAAATAATAATATTATTTAAATCCAGTTTGCGGCCGCTAATCTGTTACGCCAAAATTCGTTATCGCACGGAAACCGTACTTTTTTTCCAACAGAAAACCATCCTAATAATTCCTATCCTGTTATCAATGATTTCCTTGAAGTGCAAGATGAAAACGCTTTGGTTGTTCTTCTGACTTATGTAATATAATATTTTAGTTACATTAAAATGCTGTTTTAATTTAGCTGATCATTTATTAATTTTGGTAATCATATTTTACTAGTTTTGATTTAACGATGGTTTATTTGGAATAATTTTGCACAGGATAGCAAGATGTTAAAACTTTGATTATAATTTTACATTAAAATGCTGTTATAATTTTGGTGATCATATTTTACAGGTTTTGGTTTACCTACCAATGATTTATTTGGAGTCATTTTGCATACATAGGATAACGAATTAACGAGATGTTAAATCTTTGGTCTTATCATTTTACATTAAAATGCGGATTTGTATATTTTTGTCTGAATGTTACATCTGGTGGTAAGTTAATTATTATTTATGAGATATCTCAATGTTTATTAGCCATTTTTTATCAAATTAGATGATATTTGGTATGAGATACTTTGAGTCTCGGGAAAGGACAAGGGTCCATACTTTTTGTTCCGGAAAATGTACGGTTCCCGCACAATAAACTTTTATGATTTTCGCCTAAATTATTCAATCTATTTTGATAACATTTGGCATGGAGATACTTTGAGTCTCGGGACACGGAATACTTTTTGTCCCGGAAAAATGTGCGTTTCCCACACAATAAGTATACTTTTATGATTTGCGTGTAAACTATTCAATCGATGTACATTGTACGGGAACAACTATAAACTAAAGTCCACGCGAACGAAGTCGCGGGCAACAGCTGGTTTTAAATAAAATTATCATCTATCTAAAAAACGTCGCTACTGAATTAACAATTCTCTAGTTTGAGTCATTTCTATATTTCACTAATCGCATATAATTATAATATGTGTTTGTTCAGTGCACAGTGGCGTAGTCGAGAGCTCCTTTGAGGCATACGTGTCAAGTGGGAGGGTCGCCAAACATCCAGGTTGAGTGCGTAATACGACCCTGTTTTTAATTACTATGCATTTCTCAGGTTTTCTCAATACCAAATGAATTTGGTCGCGTTTATTTATTTACTAAAAACATTTTCTCAGTGTGTTATAATAATAATAAATTATTATAATATGAATTATGACGGTAAAATTAGCAAGTGGGCTAAAAAGCGCCATCTCTCGTTTAGTACGCGAACTAAAAGGAACTGGCCCGTCTAGTCTGGACGTATCGATTGTTTTTTAAAACGATCATAGATGGCACTGCGAGCATGTTCTAATGCCTCAATCTGCGTTAAATAAAATATTAAATTTAACATGAAAGCAAGGATGCAATTAGGATATTATAATGCCAATAATATTATGACCGTTCGTGCCGCCTTATACAAACTATATTCTACCCGTACGGTTCTATGTAAAAACTACGTAAAATGTTGGTATAACTCCTCACCTGCACAGCATCATCCAAGCATCTGCCCCAGGCGTCGCTGCGGTCGACCAGGGAGTTCCATGTGTCGGCCAACTTGGTGACCTCCCGGCGGATTGAGCGCGCCAGCTCCCGAGCCTGCTCCTCAGCAGAACGGTAGCGGGAGTCACCCTCGTCGCGGCTCGCTGGAAGAGGAAGACAAGATTAATCACTAAAATTAATCTGAAAGTATGCTGTGTGTCACGGCTGTGCTCGGTAGAAGAGGAAGACAAGACTTAGGCAGGGCCGGATTTATATTTTTTATGAGTATAGATAGGTCACTTTAATTTCGCCGCCTCTATGTACGAACTCTGCCGCCATCCTAGGACGCTCCCGCCCCCCTCCCCTAGGACGTCATAGGATGTCTGTCTGTCTGTTAGCTCTTGTAATAAGGTTTTCACGCGATAAACGAATTTTGGCACAACGGAGTTGCAGGCGTTATCTAGTACGTTAAACAAAGTATGAGTAACCCGACTATGTAAAAAATTAAAAATACAATATTAAAAAATAGACCCTAGTCTCTACTCTCTATGTCACCCGCGCGGCTCGGCAGCATCAAAGACACTATAATATATTATAATAACTAGATGACGCCCGCAACTTCGTGGCGCCAAAATTCGTTTATCGCGCGGGAACCGTACATTTTTCCGGGATAAAAAGTATCCTATGTCCTTTCCCGGGACTTAAAGTATCTTCATACCAATTTTCAGCAAAATCGGTTCAGTCGTTTGGGCGTGAAGAGGTAACAGACAGACACACTTTCGCATTTATAATATTAGTATGGATCTATTACCACATTACCACTTCATATTTCGTTACAATCCGCGCAGTAGTTTAGCCGCTACGAGTTACGACATACATACATGCATAGACTGTCAAAATCATTATTGAGCTCTCGCTTCGTGGTGGTCGGGTTTTAACTTCCTTAAACCAGTAAATCTTTTCTGCTAAATAGTCTTAGTAATATGTGGGTGAATTTCAACAAATGGCCTTTTTTTATCATATCGGTGAACTTTTTTATTTATATATATTTTATACACTTTTCAGGTTTTATGTATTATTTAGGACACAAAATGTTCCCAAATTTAATATCATTAACGTTTCATTTAATACTACGGAGAAAATTCAGTTTGAATTCTGGTTTCCACCGATATGATAAACCGGCACCGATTTTTATTTCTGTGCACCGATGTGATAAGTTTAACCACCGAAATGACATACTAATCCAGCGATATGATAATATTATCTTCATAATATTATATTTTAATGTAACTATTTATATTGATCAAGAACAGAGGTTTTTGAAATTAAATTAAAATATTTTTAAAATGTACTTAATATATTACTTAACGAAATGCCACTAGATCAACCGATATGATAAAGCAATCCACCGATGTGACAAAACTGTGGGTTGGTCATGATTCCAAACACCGATATTAGATTTAAGACACCGATTGGTTTTTTCTTATAATTTCGGTGTAAATTATCATATCGGTGGTTAAAATGACCACCGATTACACCGATACGAGAGCAGCGACGTGAGAAAAAACACACTTTTTAGGAAATTATAAAAAATGCATTATATCTAAGATAAATTCGGTTACAGATAATGAAGCTTAATCACTTACTACATTCATTACAACCAAACAACAATTTTAAAACAATTCATTACATTTAAAAAATTCAATTATTGTCCGAGAGCATATTTAATGGCGTACTTAGGTTGTTGGCGGGAATATGCAGCGCTTTGACACACGTTCGTCTTGACTGCGTGGAAGCACACTAAGGAGTAAATTAAAATTGGGGTGGGGAGACTGTCCGACTCGTCAATGAACAGTAAGGCTTAAATTGCTTTTATCCAGCGATATGAGAAAAATTCTCAGGACAAGTACATTTGCGTCTGTAAGTAACTATTATCGTTAATTATATAATAAAGTATGGTATATAATAATAGATAAACTAATATTCTATTAAATAATATAAGTTATACCTTTAACTTATTCATATTTGTTAGTATATAAGCGTTTTTGTTTGTAAAAAAAGTAGAGGGACAGCACCGATTTGATAAAAATAGATCTTTAAGTTATTTATTTCTACCTTTGTAATAGTCCTAGGCATATTATATTTTTTCCACAATCCTATAGCTACCCATTGAATACTAAAACAAATAATTTACAACAATATTCCCTTTTTTTAATAGTAATTTCAACGAAGACAAAAAAAAAAAGCCATTTGGGAAATTCACCCAAGTACATACTTTTTGTCTCAGTACAATGAAACAAAATTCCCTTGTCCGCAGTCCAGCCAACATCAAACGCGTATTGTTCGTAACTCCAAAAATGTTGATGATATCGATACAACCAAGATGAAAAGTTCAAATTTAGTAAAGTTAATTTAAAAGTCTGAGTTACTACAGAACACCCAACCACAGTTAAAAAGTTACGTAGGAAATATTTTGTAACCTGTGGTAAACACTTCGAGAAAGAAAATCGGTTCAAATTGAAAAATACTCTTTTTTAAATAACTACAACTTTAATCAGGTGAACTCGCAACTTGTTTAAGAATTTTTAATTAATTCGCTCTCATTTACTCATGGAGTGTTTCAACTGAAACCAACAGAAGTTAGTTTTCAAAGGAATTTCTTTCGCCGAGGTAGAGATGTGTGTTTGTGAAACTTCAGTTATTCTGTTTTTTATTTAATTACTAGTGTTAACCTCGTTAATACATTAACCCACAGGAATACACATTTTTGCAAATACATAATATTAATATGATTTATGAATAACTAGACATTCCGCGCGGCTTCGCCCGCGTAAATTTAATATTTCCACAGACAAATCAGTCTACAAAAAAATAGCCTATGATCCTTCACGTGGTCTACTTCTTATCTGACCCAAATAACAGAAAAATTGCTCTAGTAGTTCGTGAGATAAACCCTTTCAAATATTTTCCCCCGTTTTTTCCACATTTTCTTCTATTTCTTCGCTCCTATTAGTCTTAGCGTGATAAAATATAGCCTATAGCCTTCCTCGATAAATGGGCTATCTAACACTGAAAGAATTTTTCAAATCAGACCAGTAGTTCCTGAGATTAGCGCGTTCAAATAAGCCCTTTCAAATAATTTCCCCCGTTTTTTCCACATTTTCCTCTATTTCTTCGCTCCTATTAGTCTTAGCGTGATAAAATATAGCCTATAGCCTTCCTCGATGAATGGACTATCTAACACTGAAAGAGAGAGACTATGGTCTGTCATAAAGTGGCATTTAAATTGAACGAAAAAAGATCGGAACGGCACCTTAAGTTCTCCACAGTTTGTCTATATTTCGCATTTCCACTGGTCGCCGTGCTAGAGCTTACTGTAAGCAAGCAGACAGTTACAGATATACACATTTTTGCATATAATATAATATTCGTAATAGTGTACAGTGTACAAGACAGGTTTTGTACTACAATACGTGGGAGAGCCATGCTTCGGCACGAATGGGCCGGCTCCACCGGAGAAATACCACGTTCTCACAGAAAACCGACGTGAAACAGCGCTTGCGCTGTGTTTCGCCGAGTGAGTGAGTTTACCGGAAGCCCAATCCCCTACCCTATTCCCAACCCTACCCTCCCCTATTACCCTATTCCCTCTTAAAAGGCCGGCAACGCGCCTGCAGCTCTTCTGATGCTGCGAGTGTCCATGGGCGACGGAAGTTGCTTTCCATCAGGTGACCCGTTTGCTCGTTTGCTCCCTTATTCATATTAAAAAAAAACAATAGTCTGTCTTAACACTGTCCTATCCCGTCAGCTACAATTTACAATAGTCTGTCTTAAGTCAAAGCGTGGATCCTTGCAATCCATATTCTACAATACATCCCGGAAACTTCCACATTACAATTCACATTCTAGACCAGCTATCCCCAACCGCAAATCTAGGCCGCATGCGGCCCGCCGGCTGGGACTTTATCTGTGGCCCGCGTGCTGTTAAACCATTTTGAAATTTACGCCCACCGGCAAAATAATGTAGTAGTCGTGAAAGTCGTAATTTTTTTTTCCACTTTTAAATCGTTCATTTTGAAAAACGTTATTTTATCACCCTAAAAATTTTTTGTTGCGACCCGCGACACCAAGACCAAAACATGTTTGTGACCCGTATGAAAAAAAGGTTGGGGACCACTGTTCTAGACCATCCCGAACACTAGAACCTATCCAGGGAACAGGTCCAATTATTGGACACCGGTAATAGTCAATACGGCCGGCGTATGACCAATCACGGCGATTATTCAATTATGACACTATTACACGGCTCTGGGTCATCATCAGCCCTGCAGTTCATGTCATAATATTATGACATGAACTTGCCCATCTATACTAATCTATAAGTAGGTACTTATAATATTATAAAGCGGAAGAGTTTGTTTGTTTGTTTGTTTGAACGCACTAATCTCAGGAACTACTGGTCCGATTTAAAAATTCTTTCAGTGTTAGATAGCCCATGTATCGAGGAAGGCTATAGACTATATTTTATCACGCTAAGAATAATAGGAGCGAAGAAATAGAGGAAAATATTGAAAAAATGGGGGAAATTATTTAAAATTGCTTATTATCTTTAGAACTACTGGAGCAATTTTTATGTTATTTGGCACACGTCATAAAGAATAGACTACGTGAAGGGACATAGGCTATTTTGTGCGGACAAATGTACGATTTCCGTGAAATTCCTAAATTACGCGGGCGAAGCCAATAATAAATGAAAAACAACTGTTTCAGCGCTGCTACTTTCACAGTTGTCTATAGTGAAAGGGACACTATGCCAGTTTTATACAAGTTAGTTTTGTTACAGCGTGCCTGTATATAATATTATATTTATACTAATAATATAAATGCGACAGTTTCGTCTGTCTGTTGCCACCTTATGCTTTAAGGCCCTTCCCCTAGGGAGATTCCGTAATTTACCGTATTTATACCCGTTTTCACCAACCGCCCTTAACGCTAAGGATCCCCTAGCGGCCTTTTAGGGTCAAATATTTCTCAACACAGGCGCGTTTTGAAAACCCGTATGTTTTGCCAATATTATTAAGGTCTAAGGACGTAGGTGACACATAAACAATATTTACATCTTGAAAGATAGGTACACTTAATGGCCGCTAGGGGACACTTAGCGTTAGGAGGTGGTTGGTGAAAACGGGCATTAGAGCCTTATAAACTCATAATTTGAAAGCTACAAAGTTATAATAAAAATACAGCAATAATCTTCAGTACATCAACATTCCTTTCCCCGTTTTAAATTTTCTATTTTTGTTTATTATACTCATGATATTAGCTTCCAAAGTAATATCAATTTATTAAGATTGAAGCATACTTTCAGCATCTCCCTGGTATTTACTTACGTTTATTTGAAACACACGACAATAGATAGACAATTTCATAAATTCTACATATTATTCCCCGTTTTAAATTTTTTTAGATCAATTTTGAACTATTAGACAAGTAAAAAATAGGATTTTTGTGCGATCTCTGCGACGCGTCAAATGTATGGTCAAGGTCGTTTGCTCGGGAGATGGCCTTAAGATTAGGATGGAGACACTTTAATTCCTTAAAAGGACATTGGATAGTTTTGTTAAAAATATACTGTTCCTCTCAATATAGCTTAAATATTTGTGGGATAAAAGGTAATTTAACCTGGTTATACGGAATGTGGTAGACAGCCCCCAATGTGTACAAATTAATCAATTAATTATTATTTCTAATGACGTATCATCTTTCCCTGCGCCAGTTTACTCCTCGTTCCACCAAAGACACCTAAAAAACTCCTCCCATTTTGGCCACCAATCTTAAGCAACCACATTGGTTTATCGGAGATCACCATATCCTCACAAAGCGTCTTAGCAGCATTAGACTGTGATACACCACACATCTCTCCACAACTCCCCACAACCCCCACAACTCCCCATTAGGGTGTATACTACCCCTCGTTAGTATCGACAGGTGTATGGAATCAAGTTACGGCAGATTGCTTAAGCGACGCAGATTGTGTTAGGGCGATATGTGGTAGACAAGTTCTTTTGAGATCTAGGGGTTGGGAATTTTATGAATATTTGATTTTATGCACGTACTTAGTTACGTCCGCACCTCCGTTGCGCCAAAATTTGTTTATCGCTTGGGAACTACACAGTCATTATTCGGGATAAAAAATATCATAATATGTATTCCGGGACTCTAAGTGTCTTCATACCAAATTTCACCTAAATCTGTTCAGCGGCTTGGGCGTGAAGAGCTAACAGACAGACTGATAGACACACAGAAAGACACACTTTCGCATTTATAATATTAGTATAGTATGGATTTGTGAGAAATGAGAAATGTCAAGTGAATCGGAATTCTAGACAAAGACAATTACTATTAGCCGTTCACTCTTTTCACTTACCCGTATATTTTACTTAACAGTTGGAACACTTTGTCCATTCTATAGTGTCATTTGACATCATTTAAAAACTTATCAATCTCATCCAAGTATTTACATTACAAATATTTTGCATGTGGTGAAGTTATGAACAACGATAATAATCGATCAAGATAGCTTGGATACCCCTGAGATCATATCAAATGGTTTTTGTGGTTGGCTAACCCCGTCGATCTTTACAGAAGTTGAAATGGTAGGAACAATTATAATTCCTCCCACGTCGGTTTCACTGACCCTACGAAGGAGTAAATTTTTAGTGCCCAAGTATGCCCAAGAGCACTCTCTCTTCCATTACTATTAAAACACTGGAAACTGTGAAGTAATAGAGTGTATCTAGGTATAGATGACAGATGATGTGTGATTGGCATGTGCTGGTGGTCTACTCACCCTCGGTATCACTGGTGTCTGACAACGGGGGTTCGTTGGCGACGTACTGGCGCCCGCTGAGCAGGTTGCTCTCCACCACCGGCCGCTTGTCCTCCAGCTGACGGCGGAAGGCGCGGTGGTCATCCTGGGGACAGAAGCAGGATTAGAGCACAAAAAGTACATTTTTGAAGGGTGAGTAGCTGAGTCGGCCTTTGGTTAGGTGTAGATGCAAAAGCCAGAAGTCGCGTTGGTTATCCTGGGGACAGAAGTGAGGTTAGAAGTTGGACAACACTAAAGGTCCTTCCTTTTAGGATGGTCGCTCTGGGGACTGAAGCAGGGTTATAACTTGGAGCACACTAATAAAGATAAAGGTTTAAAGACGTTCGGTCAGTAGGTTGGTTGAGGCAGAAGCAGCTCTGGATTTATGTATAGGCAGCGTCCTAGGATGGCGACAGAGTTCGTACATACGGGCGGAAAAATTAAAGTGGCCTATACTCAGAAGAAATATAAATTCGACCCAATGCAGAAGCCAAAGGTCGCAAAATTTAATATTTTGTAGTTCGTATGGTCCTTCATATTATGGCTTTTAATTGAGTTTAATCTTTGCAATATAATATTTGTTTCGTAACTTGTTTTTTACTACCTAGACGAGAAAATAGTGCTTCATTTAAAAACCAGCATATTCATATATCAGAACAAAACACCTGTGTAAAATCATCGACCAAAAAACTCCACATTCAATACGCAATTCGAAATTTAAAAATTCAAATTCGTTCCACGTGACGCCATTTTGTGGCCGAACCAACATGGCGGACATTTTGGCGGTAATTCAACATTGCGGTCCGCTTGCGATATAAAAAATATAAGATTTATTAACCGTTGTATTGAAAATTGCGGGTTCACGTTCGGTTAACGTATCCGTAGATGTTTAAACGGTTTTTTTTGGTGAACTAACTCACTAATTTTAGCGGTTTTTAATAGGAGTTTATCTTTTCAACAGCGTTCAAGGGCGTTTCCCAGGATTTCAGCTTGGGCAACTCATACCTGTTTCGAGAAGATGGTCGGTCTGGTATATTGAAACAAAAAATCATGAAAATTGACTTTTATTAATCCGACTGAAAAGGTATTTTGTTTCCAACACTTCATTTTGCGCAGAGTAGGTAACACGTTTTTAATTCCCACTTGCCAGGAAAATTGACGTTTATTTTATCTTCTGGGGGGGGGGGGGGGGCCGCTCCCCCCCCTGCCCTTGCCTGGGTACGCCTATGATAGCGTTTAAATAAGCGCTAATAATATTATTATGATGATTTAGGATGAAGCCAAACGAGCGTAATTTATGAGTTGTGAGTCGCATAATTTCTGCCGCGTAAATATCTTTTCATACAAATCATTACTCACAAAATTACGCTCGTGTGAATCAAACAGGACTTTTGTATGAAACTGAATACACCAGAATTCTGCCGAACCGAAATTCTGCGACTCAAAACTCACAAATTACCTACGCTCGTTTGGCTTCGCCCTTACTGTCAAAATCCTAAGAAACCAGGCATTGAAATGTAGGAATTAAAAGTTAAGTTGTGAGCGTAGATTTCTGTTTAAACAGCATTTTCTATAACCAAGGTAGTTATAATATTCGTAACGAAGTAAATACCTACACAAATGACATAAAATGATAATCTTATTCTACATTCGTTAAAATATCCATCATTTTACAAAATATCCAATCACAAAACATCACAAAAGTTCTTTTAGAAAGAGAGGTTAGTGTTGTCGAACGAATTATCGATAATGTCCATCGACAATCGACGTTGTAAATCACAGTTTATCCTTTTGTCTGTTTTAGTCGATAACTCGAGTGGCTGTGTTAAGCTTAGAACGATTTCGCTGTAGTGAGGTGGAATTGTCGATAGTTTTATTGGAATACTTTTACGCGATCGGTGACTTTTTTTTAAATATTTTCTGTCAGATTAAAAAAATATGCCAAGAAAAAAATATGCAATTTAAGTTTCATAGACTGTTTAAGTAGGAATATGACAAGATTTGTGGCAATGTTTTCTGAAATAGGCCCAAGTGTATTATAACTTCAAACTATATTATAACTTCAAAATTGGTTTATCGCCAAATTCTCAAAAAATCTAAGAATCTTTTAAAATCTGTCTGTCTTTGTCAATTTGCTAAACAGAAACAGTGATTTATATTCTCTGATCTTTACATTGATTTTTGGAAAAGGCCGCATAAAGGAAAATAAATTATCACAAGCTCCAAAAAATAGCAACTGAAAGGAAAATAAAATAATTATGGTGAGTTCCTATGCTTTGGATCCTACTAGCCTTTAGTCTTATTGGAAAATAATCACTGAAAGGAAAGAAAACTTTTTTTTTCACCTGTTGCTTAATCAGCGCATTTAAGTCGCCTCTAGGTGGCGCCAGTGCGTTGAGTTCAGTCTCCTTCCTTATCACCCACTCGGTCAGCTCCCGGAGAGAGAGCAAGAGAGCAGACCAGTGCTCGGCGTTACTCTCAAGGCGGTTCCTGAAACAAGACGATATTTTGTAAAAAATGTGGGAGGCAAACGAACAAACAAATAATCTGATGGAACGCATCTACGATCGCCCTTGGACACTCACAACATCCTTTGCATTTTACCTTTGGGAAAAAATGTGGGTTTTTGGCGAATATCTATGTCAATATTATAGTGTGCAAAGTGTGTTGTAAGTTGTTGCCTAAGATACTTTGAGTCCCGGTAAAGTATAAGATAGATTATAACATGATAAGTATAAGGTTTGTTAAATAAAATATTTTTGATGCGACTAAGACGGAGTTTTCGTCAACGCACTCTGACATTGGCGATTCACTAAGTAGCCATTAATAAAAAAGAAGAAGAAGAAGACGTGTACAACATTTTGACAAGACTGAGAAGATAATGTCGTCCAGAGGATGTGTTATCATAACAAGTTCTAGACAAACTCCCCAGAGTATGTACAGACAATGTTTTAATGTATACAAGAGCTAGGGGACGTTTTCGAACTTGGCTCAGACGTATGTGAATACGATTGTACAAATTTGGCCGGCTCTCAGCTTCTTAATATGTTAAGCCGCGGCATTAGATGTAATAGTGTTGTGATGATATCGATGCATTTGTTTAACAAATCCATATCTACAGGGTGTAACAAAAATAAGTGATAATACTTTAGGGTGTGTACGTGTTCCTTGTAGAGAGTTCACTGTGAAAGTAGCAGCGCTGAAAGACCAAAATTTTTTTTCACTTTTGTATGGGGAAACTCGTGACGCTCGGGCCCATACAAAAGTGAAAAAAAAACGTCTTTCAGCGCTGCTACTTTCACAATGAACTCTCTACAAGGAACAAGTACACACCCTAAAGTATTATCACTTATTTTTGTTACACACTGTATACTAATAGATGCGAAAGTCTGTCTGATATCTGTCTATTTCTCACTGATTTTGCTAAAATTATATATGGAGATACTATAATATAAGTAAAGAATTTATGTTAGATGTAATTATTACTAAGCAATTCCAGTGCAAAACAATAACTGATGAAGTCATCATTTTGTACAATAAAAGCCATGATATTTCAACTCGGAAATGGTTTGACATAATATTATTTCACTTATCCCGTGACCCTCGACGAACAAATCGACCGTCGGGAAGTTCCCTAAAGTTTTTGACGAACTATTTACTGGATATTTTGAAAGGTTCTATTTTAGGAAGGTCCAATGGTTGTATGTAGACATGAAAGTTAGGGAAATGTAGTTATTTCTTTTTAAATATTCAAAATGCAATGTTTCTGCGTATTTTCTTTCTGTCTATACATTTTGAGATCATCTAAACCGATTTAGATGAAATTAAAAGTACTAGGATAGTAGGTATAGATAGTTTTGACTGTGAAAAAATGTACTATTATGATGAAAGAAAATAAGATGGTTGCACGAAAAGAATGCATTTCGTACTTTCTTTCGCTGGAGCCATTTGACCGTCAAGTGATTGAGAGGTACCATTCTATACTGTATTCCATTTCAATGCATAGGCCCCTAGTACATGAATATTTTTTGTCTCTTTATTCCTATAAATAAGTCATACATTTCAACTTTGTCTATGCTTTGCAGAAAGTTTTTGTTCAACAATTTTTTATCGACATAAACAAACAACATCACTAGCAGTATAAATCTCGACTCCGGCAAAGAATTTTATTCTGGCGTGCTTTAAACTTGTAGTGCAATTACGAACTTAAATATGCAGTATCGCGGTGGATTAAAGTTCTAAATCGCGAAGCGAGAGCTGCTCTCCTGGTTTTAAATCAAATGGAAACGCGCTCCGCGATTTTCGACTCTATCTTTGAAATATAAAGTCGGTTTCTCCTCGACGTAAAACTACTTGTTCTACTAGTTGAAAGCAATAAATGTATTTTTTAAATTCAAGAACCTCTGAATGATATTTCAGATATTTAATTTGTGAATGAAAATACGGTTGCTTCGACCGTGGTTGAAAAGTTTTTGAAAACTTCAAGCGTCCTTTTCTCTTATTAGTATCTGTATTGGGCCAACTAGTTCGTGTTAAGCTTGCAGCGATTTATTAGTACATCCGAAAGTGTGTTTGTCCGCCTGTTACCTCTTCACGCTCAAAACGCTGAATCGATGTTGCTGAAATTTAAAATTTGGTATATTATTATCAGGAAAAATGTACGGTTCCCGCGCGATAAACGAATTTTGACGCAACGGAGGAGCAAACTTCTGTCATTTGGTGACACAATTAAAAAATCCCTCATTCAATAACAACTCTCAATTCTTCATTTTCTTTCGATATCTTCATGCTCATAAAGGGTTTTCATTGTGAAATAAAAGTGTGATTGCCACGTGTTTATGGGGGTGTTTACGAGCCCCTGCTGTGACCCCCCCCGTGAGTCGTGACCTCCCGGGGGCCCGTGTGACCCCCTCGTAAAACATTATGACGTATTTATGTTTTTAAACGGCAACACTTAAATTAAAGCTTTAATCACGTGATAATATTGCCACCCTTTACTGTTTTATGGTATACCATCAACCATGAGACAAGTCAAACTTCATATTAAATACTAGTATCGTGGTTTTACCCGTAGAACCCATTACTGTCAAATATTAAACTTTAGGGTCAGTACATATTCAGACGTATCGCAATTCAAATTAAGCTTTATAATTTTATTACTCTCAATCTACGATACTCTAATAAGCATAATTTATGATTTAATTTTTTGTTTCTGCTACACGCAAAAACAGCTGCAATAATGGCAACAGCTCTGAATTTATGTATAGGCAGCATAGGCCATGGCCTATGGGCGGCAGCGTCCTATGACGTCCTAGGGGGGGCGGCAGCGTCCTAGGATAGCGGCAGAGTTCATACATAGGGGCGGCAAAATTAAAGTGGCCTATACTCATAAAAAAATTAAATCCGGCCCTGCATGGCAGTAGTTTAAGCTATGGATTAATATATACTTTTTTATCTTGAAAAAGTAGTGTAATAATATTATGTAGGTTCCTATATTATCAGAGCCAGATTGTTCATAGTATTACGTTAAATTTTAATCTACAATCAGGTAATTTGTCTGCTCGTTTGCCCTCTACAGCGAAATTAGCTACATTTCGTGCAGATCAGTAGCACAGATCCATTATCCTATTCGTTTTTATGTTGCACATGAGGGTAGACAGTAATCAGATAAGACAAGCAAATTTGCGATTATACTAATGTAATTTGTACCCTAGCCTCTACAACATCAGGTTCAAATTCGTTTACCAGTTAAACCATGTTAGTGTAACTGTGTTATAGGAATTTGAACCTTTGTAACATACAAGGTAAGTTACAGAATCGCTTGCTGGTGTGTATAGTCCACATGTAAATATTGGCTGCCCTCAGAAGTTCTTGTGGTAAGATGCAGGTGGTTTTGGGATGCTTAGTACTAATGAGAAGGTTAGTTGCTACTAGTAACTAGCCTATATAAGACAGAACAAAACAAAGTGGTAATACTTTAGGGTGTGTATGCGTCCTTTGTATAGAGTTCACTGCGAAAGCAGCGCTGAAAATAGTAACTTTTTTTAATTTTAATATTTAAGGCGAGGCCAGTTCGAAAAGACTGATTTTTAAGCTTCCAGTCTGAAGAAATTATGTGGAATTCTCTTACACCAAAATTGACGTAGACTCAAAAAGGAACAAAGTAACAAAATAACCGAACAGAATATTGAAAAATGGCATGGTAATTCTGTAAAAAATCTTGAATATCACCATAAAAATACACTTCAAATTCGATTCATCTCGTAATTTTCAATGACAATGATATGATTTTTTTTACAAAAAGATAGCTTTTTTATAGTTCTAACAAAATAACCGAATAGTTTTTTTTATAAATGATTCGGTCATTAAAAAAATAAAATAAAATGTTTAATTTTCTCCTATCAAGAACGCGGCGAGCGTCGTAACCGCCACTGTACAAGGCGCGCTGATATGAATGTTATTTTAATGTCCTTTACGTCGATATTCGTACTGACAGACATCGAACTGCTAATTTTAGGAACATCCTTGCCTTAATTGTACTTATAAAATTCATGACGTTGTTGCATTTCTCATAGAAACATAGAAATCAAAATCCAGCGCTGCTTCTTTCACAGTGAACTCCATATAAGAGACACATACACACCCTAAAGTATAATAACTTAGTTTTATTACACCCTGTATAAAAACGCAAGGTTTTATACAGGGTGTAATAAAATGGTCTTGTTTAAATTATTAAATGTATTTTGTAGCATAGCCTGCCATACTTTTAAGCTTTAACAACCTTCCAAATAAAGCTATCAAAATTCTGCCTTACTTTAAAGCGGTATATCTACTTTTCTAATATAGCTATCAAAATTCTCACTTAATTCCTACATTACGACCAAAGTAATTTAAATTACACATCAAAATGCCAACAATAAAACGCTACATGTACCAAGAATGCTATATTTTACCAAGTATCCCTACATTTTACCAAGAAATCTCTATAAGTTACCAAAAATAACTTACATTTCAGTGAGATCCCCTTATATTTTGATGGGCATTTTAGTGGTAGGTCTAGCTTTAAGGCGTTTGTATTGGGCCGGATTTACAGAGGTTTGCTTATTCCATATACGAAATGGATATTTTATGTTGGGACCGCGAAAGATAATGTACAGTACAAATATTATGAGGGGCCTTTATTGGTAAGAAACTTGAATTTTTGGTCAATGATCAATTTTTAGGAATAGTTAGTTTTGATTAAGTTAGTGACCATAATTTATTATTACTCGCTGTTTAAGTGATATAATATAATAAAAGACTATGAAAAGTACCAATAATAGGGTCAAAACGGTACATTCTATAATGGTTTATGGTAGTGATGATGATGATGATGAATGTAATTTGCATAGTAGCATAAATGCTTTCCGCTCTTAAAACAACGTCGAAACTCCCAAACTTGTATCTATAAAGAGTCAGGAGTTCTCTCAGCACCTTCCGAATCATGGTATACCTTGGTGCAAAATCTTGCTTGTTGGTAGCATATGCTTACAATACTGCTCACGAAACCGAAGTCACCACATGTTTCCATATAAATTTTGAGGAGTTCCCTCGATTTCTTATGGATCTCTTCATCAGGTCACCACTTTTATGAATATGGTACCAAATTGGGATGATGATTTCACAAACGGCGTAATAATCGTTGAACATAAAAAAACGAACATAACACCTCCTCCATTTCGAAAGTGTTATTCTGATGTATAAGCTATATTATTGTAAAGTTTCATTAAAATCCGTTCAGTAGTTTTTGCGTGAAAGAGTAATAAACATCCATACATCCATACATACATACATACATACATCCAAACTTTCGCCTTTATAATATTAGTAGGATTAAGATTTTAGGGTATCCCAATAATTATGTTCTTGTTGTAACTACTATATTTTTGTATATAAACGTTCTTATTCTGAAGTTAAGGAACCAAAAATATATTTCACATATTATTTAACTGTCTATTACTATGATACTAAGTATTATAATCGTATATTTTATGTCATAAAACAATGTCCTTTCTCGGGACTCAAAGTATCTTTATACAACATCTAAGAACCCCAAGAGCAAACACTCGCTTGATAAAACAAAGAAACACATTTTCGAATCTATATTATAATATTAATAAAATGAAAGCTTGAAAAATTCTAATGAATTCAAAAAATTCTCATAAATAATTCCCGGGAGTCAGGATATGAAGATAAACAATAAAGTCTTCATTTCGAAACGGGAATCAATCATTCTTCAGACGAGGGAGGGGTAGGGAGGAAAAGAGGGGAGGGAGTCCATAAATTTCAATTTAAGAACGAAGTAAACGTTAGGAGTTCTATTTTCAATCATCGAAGGATTTGTGTCAAAACGCTAGAACATCGGTACCGTGTGTGGCTATGAGCAGAGCGAGCGGTAAGCGGAGGTGTTTTTTTTTCCCAGGGACCAGAGGCAAGGACACTTTAGAGGGAAGCTCCTGTATACTAGATGCTTTGCATGAAAAATGTAAGAGGCCAGTATGTGAAGCTAATAGGCAGAAAGCAAAATTAAATTATGAAATGTTAGTGTTTATTTATTCATTTATTTATCTTAAGTAGTTGTATTTTTATAGTAATTGTAATACTGTATATCTATAAATGAATGTTTGTTACTTTAATAATTATGAAATAACCATAAAACCTTTTAAGGCGGGCTGAAACCCCATTTTGTTATTTCTTGATACCCGATTTACCTAGTTCCAATATAATAACGACATGTAAAAAAATATGAGATATAGAGCACAATATTTAAAAGGGCTTAAATCAAAAACATTTTAATAAAAAATAATACTTTCGCTGTAATTAATTTACAAACTCACCTCCGACAAAACTCTTTGTCATCGAAATATAAGTATAAGTATTAACAAGTATAACTAATATTTTATTTTAATAAATTGTTATTGAATCTATTTTAAAACGGTCTGAACCGAACAAATTTTTTTTTTATCCCCTAGAAACTACAATTTTATGCTAAGCTAAAATGAATCTTATTGCGATGCGTACACGTTTTGGATGAGATAAGTCCTCGCCTTAAATTAATCTTTAATTTATTTTAGGTTTGTTTTATTACCTAGCTAAAAGGAGATTGAGTTCACGCGTAATAATCTTGCTGTGATTTTGAACAAGTGTATAACGCTTTACAGCTGCATGTCTTGTTTCCCTGCAGATGTGTCAGTTAAATACTAATATTATTGTCGTGAGCTTGTAAAAAGAAAAGTTTGTGACGGTCACCAGCCGATTTTATTTCTATCTATCAACTATAGATACAAATATATTTATTTCATTGTAATTTCTATTATTTCTTTTGCTGTTATTTACCATCGTATTTGTTATTACTGTCCTAACTCTTTCGAAAAGTCTCCTTTTTTGTGTAGCATTGTCAGAATTTGAATACACCTTTTCTTCAAATCGCTCTGCTCATGGCCGCGCAGGCTTCGCGAAAAATGAGTCGGGTGCGGAAATTAAATTTGAGACAGATATTAATCGAGCCGTCACCACCGCCCAATAGTCGCCTAACTCCTATAATTGAAAAGTTACAAATGAGTCTATCGATACTCTCTACCTGATCATTGCGTTGTTAGAGTTTTGGCACTCATTTTGGTGATTTATTAACTTTTTTGGCGGTTATATTGTGAAAATTGAGGTTATTTTCTTTTTTTTTTGTATATGAAGAGTAAGATGTTAATGATAAACTATAACGCCGCGGGTAAAACCTAGTAATTACAATCCTAAAGGACTTGCTTTTTTGAAATAAAATGTAGGTGTCTCTCCCGAGTATAATACTAATATTACTAGCTAAAAGCGGAGCTTTGTGAGGGCTCGCGTCGTCACACCTTGACTGACTGATGATAACACATCTACATATAAAAAACATTGACTAAATGACGATAACACATTGACATATAGATAAAAATTACTATGTAAAAGTACAAATCAATAAGCCTAATAGTTTTTCCGTAAAGTGTACCACAAAATGTACTAACTAGGCCTTTGCATCCGTTGTGGATGATTTATACAGTATTTTCAGAGCCACCCCTCAAATACTGTAGTGCCTGGGACAAGATTTAAATGTCCGTATGGTTGCCCAAGCACATACGACATTCTCGCAACATAGTCGGCCTGGTCCAGAGGAAAGAACTAGTCAATACGTCTGGGACCAACCATGTGCGGGTTTCCTCACGATGTTTTCCTTCACCGTATGAGTGTCCGTATTATGTACTTGAGATCAGAAAATGTCTCATTGGTACACGTCTCCACCCGGGATCGATCCTGCACCCTCTACGAGTGCGGACCAAAGGTCTACCCATTAGGCCACGGACGCTCTGTACAAGTTATGGGATATACTAGGTCTCGCTTCGCTCGCCCTGATAAATGCGAAAGTGTTTTTGTCGATCAGTCTGTATGTTCGTAACTTGCGCTTAAGCCGCTGAATATGTTTCGATAAAATTTAGTAAGGAGTTAGCTTGATTTCCGGGCATAGGATTTTTTACTCTAAAAATGTACGGTGTCGACGCAATGAACTTTTGGTCCAAGTATCGCGCAGTATTATGTAGTTATTAATATTAAAATAAATATAGAGGCGGTATAAAAGCAATCAACTGAAATTGCGAGTCAAACCCTCCACAACACGTGTTAAAATTGCCTCCATCGTCGCTTTTGTACGTCATTCAAACTGACATAGGATTGGCGCGAATGAGTTACGTTGACAGCTAGTTTTTTTTTATTTTATTTTACATAACGAGCAGGCTACGGCGTTCCCTGTAAAGTGCCAGTTTATTCGTCGGCAGTTTTTACACATTAATGTTAACAGGCGTACAGCAAACAAAATGGCCCCGCAAAATTCGCAAAAAATATTTGTCATTTTATAAAATTTCGCCCGCAGCAAAGTGGATAATGGACGAACTATCGCTGTTTTGATAGTGTAATCCGATTAAAATACCGTTTAAAGTATAAAATGCGAAAATTTTTATGGTATTCAAATAGAAAGATGTAAAATAGATCCTAAAGGCATCTATACCTATACCTAGCGCCGAAATTCAAATCAAAAATTATAGTTTAAAGCTGTTTTAAAATTCAAATAAAAAGACGTAATTTCATTTTTCACAGATGCAAAATAAGTACTACAACGCATGCAAAGTCGTAATATTAATCATAATAGACTTAAGCTGACAGACAGACAAAGTTTCAAATCAATTAAATGAAAGTATTATTAATTAGTTATGTTAAACACTAGACGTTCCGCGCGGCTTCGCCCGCGTAAATTAGATATTTCACAGACAAATCAGTCTACAAAAAATAGCCTATGATCCTTCACGTGGTCTACTTCTTATCTGACCCAAATAACAGAAAAATTGTTGTAGTAGTTCGTGAGATAAGCCCTTTCAAATAATTTCCTCCGTTTTTTCCACATTTTCCTCTATTTCTTCGCTCCTATTAGTCTTAGCGTGATAAAATATAGCCTATAGCCTTCCTCGATAAATGGGCTATCTAACACTGAAAGAACTTTTCAAATCGGACCAGTAGTTCCTGAGATTAGCGCGTTCAAATAAGCCCTTTCAAATAATTTCCCCCCGTTTTTTCCACATTTTCCTCTATTTCTTCGCTCCTATTAGTCTTAGCGTAATAAAATATAGCCTATAGCCTTCCTCGATAAACGGACTATCTAACACTGAAAGAATTTTTCAAATCGGACCAGTAGTTCCTGAGATTAGCGCGTTCAAACAAACAAACAAACAAACAAACTCTTCCGCTTTATAATATTAATATAGATTGCATAGTACATGGCATAAGTCAAAACAATGTTTGGCGGTTCAATAATATAGTGTGGAATAACATCATAGGTCTAGTTATCATAACCCTATCGTAGCCTGCGGGGTTCATTCCGACCCGAACTCAATTACTGGGATTGATATACCATCGACTGGGTATACAAGATGGGAGTGTGCTATTATATGACGACCTCTGTGGCTCAATTGGTTGAGTGTGTGGCAGCTCAAGCCGGGGGTCGCGGGTTCGAATCCCGCCGACGGAACAAAAAGTTTTCAATGTTCCCGGGTCTGGATGTGTATTAAATATGTGTATGATATAATAAAAATCTTAAATATATGTATAGTATAAAAGTATTAAATATATTTCCGTTGTCTGGTACCTGTAACACAAGTCCTTCAGGTACTTAGCACAGGGCCAGACTGACGTGGTGTGAAGCGTCCATAGATATTATTATTATTATTATTATTGGGTTATCGAAATGTGGACGAACGTTAGAAATCTATCTGTACTAATATATAAAGCTGAAGAGTTTGTTTGAACGCGACAATCTCAGGAACTACTAGACAAATTTCAAATAATCTTTCACCAATAGCTATGTCCTTGAGTGCTACAGGCTATGTATGTACCACGGGCGGAGCCGGGGCAGACCACTAGTTTACTTAAAATGTTTATTTGGCGCATTTAAGTAAGCACCAGCCAGGGGCAGCCAGACCTTCATTTTACAAAAGCTGCAAGTTTTTCCGTAGGTTTGGTAACTCCTATAGAGAGTCTTTTAAATTCACCTTTATAATAAGATCCCAGAAAACGTTCAAAATCTCTCAATCAATAAATTTAAAAAAGTTGTTAAGAAACGTTTGTGTACCAAAGCGTACTATAAAGTTACTGATTTCATGAATGATAGTACACCGTGGGAATAAGGTCGCCCCCTGCAGAGCTGTTTCTGTACAATTTGTATTGTACACTTGTTGTATTTTATTTAGTCATAATGATATTTATATAATATATATGTTTTAATTGTAATTTTCCATATTTTTAGTAAAAGATGGCCCCGTGCGAGTTTTATTACGCCGGTTCTTCTCGCCGGGTTAGTTCCCGAACCGGTGGTAGGCACCAGTATAGTCCCGACGTTCAGAGAACTTTTGAAAAAATTATTCTGAATAAATTTTTTTGAGTTTGAGTTGAGAACGACCGGTGATTATGGAGTTTAGGGTCGCGGTTACTTTAGGAGATACTAAGTAGTAGAGGTGTAACCTAACCTAACTTTCGTTTAAAAAGTGTGAAGTTCATTTTTATAATACAGTAGATCCGCGGTAATCCGACAAACGTTTTGCACGGCCGTGTCGGATTAGCGGATTTGTAGGATTATAGAGTACTGCATACATTTTTACATATTACAACACCTTGAAATCATAATGTTAAGGTTTTATCTGAACTACAAACCATTTTCCTAAAGCTAGGTTCTTATTAGCGAGCTGTAACTGTAACCATTGCATGCATTATATCAAAAAAATTTACGTACCTACACAAAGATTGGGCAAAATAATGTTTATGTACCTAAATTAACCAGTGATAGACACGTCGGATTACAAGGGGCGCCGGATTACCCAGGAGCCGGATTAGCGAGGGTCTACTGTAATGTCTTCGGGATAACTCTGGGAATCTCGTCTCCTACTTCTGGACACTTATGAAATAAATTTGCTTCCCACTGCCAAAGACCTTAAAGTCAAAATATACTTTAGGAGTGTCTGGCAGAGCAGAAAAGCGGCGTGAAATAGCGCTTGCGCTGTGTTTCGCCGAGTGAGTGAGTTTACCGGAGGCCCAATCCCCTACCCTATTCCCTTCCCTACCCTCCCCTATTCCCTTCCCTTCCCATCCCTACCCTCCCCTATTCCCCTTTTCCCTCTTAAAAGGGCGGCAACGCACCTGCAGCTCTTCTGATGCTACGAGTGTCCATGGGCGACGGAAGTTGCTTTCCATCAGGTGACCCGTTTGCTCGTTTGTCCCCTTATTTCATAAAAAAAAGGCAGCATCCTATTCCACGTACCTGATACCCACGCTCTTCCGCCGTGGCCCATAATAATAATAATAATAATAATATCTATGGACGCTTTACACCACGTCAGTCTGGCCCCGTGCTAAGTACCTGAAGGACTTGTTTTACGGGTACCAGACAACGGAAATATATTTAATACTTTTATACTATACATATATTTAAGATTTTTATTATATCATACACATATTTAATACACATCCATGACCCAGGAACTTTTTGAAAACTTTTTGTTCCACCGGCGGGATTCGAACCCGCGACCCCCGGCTTGAGCTACCAACAGCCCACCAACTGAGCTACAGAGGTTGCAACTAACGACCAAATCAAATAGCCAGCTTCTCTGATTGTCCACGTACCTGATAGCCATGCTCTTCGCTTTGAGGTGGTGCCACCGCTGGTTCATCTCGTCCAGTCGCCGCTGCAGCATGACGGCGTCCTCCTGCGAGGACAGTGAGCCCAGCAGCCGCCGGCCGGTCCCGGTGAGGGACGCGTACACATCGCGGTGCGTCTCGATCTCCGACTGCAGGTCCTGGAAGAGAGGGTTAACTTTAGCTGGAGGTGTACAAGCATATAAGCAGCTCTGGAGTTATGTATAGGCTGCAGTATAGGCCATGGCCTAAGGGCGGTAGAGTCCTATAACGTCCTACGACGGCGGAAGAGTTCGTACATAGGGGCGGCAAAATTAAAGTGGCCTATATCTACTCATAAAAAATATAAATCCGGCTCTGCATATAAGCATTTCATATATTTATTGAAATAAATCTATATTTCTGGATAAATCATGTAGACAAATTAGTTTTTTTGATAAAATATAAAACAGTAACGTTATACAGGATGTAATGAAACTAAGTGATAATACTTTAGGGTGTGTATGTGTTCCTTGTAGAGAGTTCACTGTGAAAGTAGCAGCGCTGAAAGACAATTTTTTTTCACTTTTGTATGGGCAGGGCGCCCCAGCGTCATGCGTTTCCCCATACAAAAGTGAAAATAATTGGTCTTTCAGCGCTGCTACTTTCACAGTGAACTCTCTACAAGGAACACGTACACACCCTAAAGTATTATCACTTAGTTTTGTTACACCCTGTATATATAAGCCTTTAAAGTGGTTAGAGAGATGCGATGTGTAACCGTGACGTCATGACACAGCCACTGCAAACATAATAAATTAATAATCAAAGAATAAGAATAATAATAAAAAAAATTGCTTATTATGTTGAGTGGTGCTAAAAATTGACAGACTAAGAACAAAATTCATTGCAACTTCTATAAAATATAACCCAGTAGACTGGCCAATGCTCATGACGCGGACGTCATGTATTCGACGCATATTTGTATTGGTGTGCCCACAGGTGAGACAAGAACTATGACGTATTCCACCATCCACACCGGTTTCGGTGACGGTGGCCGGTTTCATTGAAATCAGTCCAGTTACGCAGGAGTAATGTTATAGTGCCCAAGTGCGTGCGCAGTACACAAGAGCACTCCCTATTCCTTTACTCTCATAACCCAGTGGGACGGAAGACCGACACGACTGGCGAGAGATCAGGCGCAGGACCGACTTTTTACATGCCCATCCGACGCATGGATCATCTTATTTATCAGACAATCGGGTGATCAGCCTGCATTGTCCTAACCAAACTTGAAAATAACAATATGTTTCCAACGCGGGAATCGAACCCACGACCTCCAAGTCAAGAGCCGGGCTCCAAACCACTGGACCACGGAGGCGTTGACGTATTATAATTAAATATCACCAAGGTAATATTTGAAGTCAATGCATTGGCGTGTATTTGTGGACGAATGTTTTAGAGTTATTTTCACTGGCTATTATACTGGGTTATATATTATATCGGAACCAATTAGACTATAGAGACATTTTATGATTCCTTTACTTTTTAATTAGGACTTTGAAATAAACTCTTGTAATCATTAAAATATGTTTCCAAATGCGGCCTCATTCTCTTACAAAACGCCATAACTCAGTCACTCAGGGATATTGAGTCGGTATTTTGATAAAACTTCCTAAACCCGACGGGATCAAAGGGCATCCCTTGTGGGGAAATTAAAAATAAGGGCTCGCTTTAAAATTCTATACGCATTCTTTTGTACTGAGGTTTGAGATATTGTTCCATAAATATGTGGTGTGTTCATCTAAGTGGTAAAACGTGTGCCCCCCCCCCCCCCCCCCTCTAACTTCTAAAGTAGGGGCATGATAAGTCTAAGAAAATATATGATGTACTTTACTATAAAAACTACCTTTATACGTTATAAATGGTAAACTTAATTTAACTTTCATTAAATCAACTGAAATATAAAAATAAATCAAAAACCTTCTAATTTCATAAAAATAAACCTTATTGCTACTGCGGAACCCTTCATGGGCGTGTCCAACTCGCACTTGGCCGGTTTTTTTTATTTTTTACCACCTAGTTAGCCTTGGGGAACATAGATGTCGCTAAGGGCGGGCTACATCGCGCTATCGCTGACTCGCACCTCAATCATAACTAGTCGTAGGTGCAGAAATATGACAGATGTTGTTTTATGTAATATGCGACAGTATTATACTGCAATTTTTGAATCGGTTGCTTGTTCTAACAGCCGTCACGATATTATATTCTATGTACTGATATATTATTGTCAACAGTTGAAAAAGAGTGAAATTAATATTATTTTTAACACGTTGATGGACAGTACCGTCCATAGACGTAAAAACTTAAACGTAACTATAGTATACGTATGAGTAAGGGTGAAGCCAAACGAGCGTAATTTGTGAGTTGTGAGTCACAGAATTTCTGCCGCGTAAATATCTTTTCATACAAATCATGACACAAAATTACGCTCGTTTGAATCAAACAGGACTTTTGTATGAAACTGAATGCAGCAGAATTCTGCCGAACCGAAATTCTGCGGCTCACAACTCACAAATTACGCTCGTTTGGCTTCGCCCTAAGTCAAGCCACAGAGAGTACGCTTCAAGACGATCGATTTCTCATACAAGCATTAGGTGCGGCTTTTTGTAGTGTCAATTACATAAATACTGCTATTCTTTGACCTTTGAGTGATAAATTAAAAAGTGTACAGATCAGCAGGCATAAAAGTAGCACATACATATGCAGGGTGTAACAAAACTAAGTGTGAAATATGTTGAAAATTCCTACATGAATTTCCCTTACAAAAATGAAAAATTAGCTTTTTCCGCGTTGCTACTTTTGCAGTGGACTTTATATAAGGGACATAATAAATATTATACACCCTTAAGCGTTATCACTTTGTTTTGTTACACTCTGTATATTATGTTTAGATACTTAAAACAACTCGAAATGTATTTTTTTTTTAACATACAGATTGTTTTATGAGTAAAAAATACATAAATATACAAGATGACGCCCGCAACTCCGCTTCGTTTATCGCGCTTTACCGGGACTCAACGTAACTATACCGAATTTCACCAAAACTGGTTTAGCAGTTTGGGCGTGGGGAGGTAACAGACAGACAGACATGACGAATCTATAAGGGTTCCGTTTTTTGCCATTTGGCTACGGAACCCTAAAAAATGTTACATTGCAATATTTTGTTTGAAAATTCACGAACATTGAACAAATTTGACTGGTTGTAGCGATTAGCAAGTTTTAATGTAACCCTGCGAGGGTTTCAACTTTTACATTAATTTACTTCTAATGTTAGTAATTTAGGATGGATTAAAACATCCGTATGTCGCAGCCACTTTTCTCCGAAACTATAAGAGCTATACTATTGAAACTTGGTAAGTAGATGTAGTCTGTGAACCGCATTAAGATTTTGTTACAATAATGGAAAAATTATTAAAAATTTTAGGGGTCCCCATAGGCACAACTAAATCAAAAAAAATGTTTTTTCATCTAACCTATGCGTGTGGGGTATCTATGGATAGGTCTTCAAAAATCATATTGAGGTTTCTAATATCATTTTTTTCTAACCTGAATAGTTTGCGAGAGAGACTCTTCCAAAGTGGTAAAATGTGTGTGCCCTCCCCCCCCCCCCCCCCCTCTAACTTCTAAAGTAGGGGCATGATAAATCTACAAAAAATAAATGATATACTTTACTATAAAAACTACCAACGAAAATTGGTTTTAACGAAATCTAGCAAGTAGTTTTTTTATACGTCATAAATGGTAAAAATTATTTAACTTTCATTAAATCAACTGAAATATATAAATAAATCAAAAACCTTCTAATTTCATAAAAATAAACCTTATTGCTGCTGCGGAACATTTCATGGGCGCAAAACAACTCGCACTTGGCCGGTTTTTATTTTTTACCACCTAGTTAGCCTTGGGTAACATAGATGTCGCTAAGGGCGGGCTACATCGCGCTATCGCTGACTCGCACCTCAATCATAACTAGTCGTAGGGGCAGAATATAGTATACACCTGTATTATTATTTATATACTGCAATTTTTGAATCGGTTGCTTGTTATAGCAGCCGTCATGATATTACATTCTATGTAATTGTTAGTTCACTCTTAGAATAGCAGAAAACGTCGGTTTTCGACGCAACAACATAAATACTGCTATTCTTTGACCTTTGAGTGATAAATTAAAAAGTGTACAGATCAGCAGGCATAAAAGTAGCACATAGCATTATACGTGGGAGAGCCATGCTTCGGCACGAATGGGCCGGCTCGACCGGAGAAATACCACGTTCTCACAGAAAACCGGCGTGAAACAGCGCTTGCGCTGTGTTTCGCCGAGTGAGTGAGTTTACCGGAGGCCCAATCCCCTACCCTATTCCCTTCCTTTCCCTCCCCTATTCTCTTCTCTTCCCATCCCTACCCTCCCCTATTACCCTATTCCCTGTTAAAAAGCCGGCAACGCACCTGCAGCTCTTCTGATGCTGCGAGTGTCCATGGGCGACGGAAGTTGCTTTCCATCAGATGAACCGTTTGCTCGTTTGCCCCCTTATTTCATAAAAAAAGCACATACATATGCAGGGTGTAACAAAACTAAGTGTAAAAATATGTATCAAAATTTCTACATGAATTTCCCTTACAAAAATGAAAAATTAGCTTTTTCCGCGTTGCTACTTTTGCAGTGAATTTTTTTTTACAGAAATTGTTTCATGAGTAAAAAATACATAAATATACAAGATGACGCCCGCAACTCCGCTTCGTTTATCGCGCGGGACCGGCGATAAAGCTTTACCGGGACTCAACGTAACCATACCGAATTTCACCAAAATTGGTTCAGCAGTTTGGGCGTGGGGAGGTAACAGACAGACAGACAGACACACTTTTGCACTTTCACCAAGAACAACACTTGCCGGGTCACTTGCATAAAATAATTTTCCCCAACTCATCGAACTCCAATAAAATCACTGTAAGACGAAATTGCTCATTATTAAAATCAATTTTAATGTTTCAGAGGATTTAAAGTTATTAATTTAAGTGTACGCTTTATCCACAAAATATTATAGGGCGTAAAAAATAACAGCAGTTATTTTGTGTTTATTATAGATAAAAATAACAAAGACTTTTTTTGTACTTAAAATAATAATTTCATGTCATGTATAGGTGACTCTCTGCTCAAAGCAAGCTTCGCCGTATACGTAAAGATAGATTTTTTGAGTGTGTTATTATTCTTCTAACTATAGCTATTCGATACTTTATATTGCTAAAGTACTATTAAAGTACACCTAAGTTAATTTGCAACGCTTCAGTAGCAGTTCTACGACGTAGTAGTTAGAAAAGTGTGATACTCTGTTTTGGAAGTCGGTTATAGCTGATGAACTCCGTTATTGAATTTCATAATTAGACACATTTATTTACAATTAATATTTTATAATGAAAGAATCATACTTTTTTAGATATTTAAATGTTTATTTACTATGGATATTTGCCGCAAATTCCTCTGCCGCACGATAGTTAAAGTTGCTTTTCCACAATTAACACAATACTGTGTCTTTTCTTAGGGCTTATTTGTATAAGATTCATGAAAATCGCTTTAGCGGTTTTAGTGTGAAAAGGTAGAATAGAACTAGAAGGTAGATAGATACACTTTTGCACAAATAATATTAGTGTGGATGCTAATAGCAAACCCTAAAGACTATATCGACTACGAATCAAAGTGGAACTCTGTGTACATGAGACCGGCTCGCAATTAGCCGGTGTATAAAGGTTTTAATCCATCCTAAATTAAATTCGAAGTAAATTAATGTAAAAGTTGAAACCCTCGCAGGGTTACATTAAAACTTGCTAATCGCTACAACCAGTCAAATTTGTTCAATGTTCGTGAATTTTCAAACAAAATATTGCAATGTAAAATTTTTTAGGGTTCCGTAGCCAAATGGCAAAAAACGGAACCCTTATAGATTCGTCACGTCTGTCTGTCTGTCCGTCCGTATGTCGCAGCCACTTTTCTCCGAAACTATAAGAGCTATACTATTGAAACTTGGTAAGTAGATGTAGTCTGTGAACCGCATTAAGATTTTGATACAAAAATGGAAAAATTATACAAAATTTTAGGGGTATAGGTACAACTGAAACAAAAAAATTTTTTTTACCTAACCTATGCGTGTATGCGTATCTATAGATAGGTCTTCAAAAATCATATTGAGGTTTCTAATATCATTTTTTTCTAACCTGAATAGAGTAAGAGAGAGACTCTTCCAAAGTGGTAAAATGTGTGTGTCCCCCCCCCCCCCTCTAACTTCTAAAGTGGGGGCATGATTACTATAAAAACTACCAACGAAAATTGGTTTGAACGAAATCTAGCAAGTAGTTTTTTTTATACGTCATAAATGGTAAAATTTATTTAACTTTCATTAAATCAACTGAAATATATAAATAAATCAAAAACCTTCTAATTTCATAAAAATAAACCTTATTGTTGCTGCGGAACCCTTCATGGGCGTGTCCAACTCGCACTTGGTTTTATACGTGGGAGAGTTTTGCTTCGGCACTAATGGGCCGGCTCGACCGGAGAAATACCACGTTCTCACAGAAAACCGGCGTGAAACAGCGCTTGCGCTGTGTTTCGCCGAGTGAGTGAGTTTACCGGAGGCCCAATCCCCTACCCTATTCCCTTCCTTTCCCTCCCCTATTCCCTTCTCTTCCCATCCCTACCCTCCCCTATTACCCTATTCCCTCTTAAAAGGCCGGCAACGCACCTGCAGTTCTTCTGATGCTGCGAGTGTCCATGGGCGACGGAAGTTGCTTTCCATCAGGTGACCCGTTTGCTCGTTTGCCCCCTATTTCATAAAAAAAAAGAAAAAAAAAACGGCCGGTTTATTTATTTTTTACCACCTAGTTAGCCTTGGGGAACATAGATGTCGCTAAGGGCGGGCTACATCGCGCTATCGCTGACTCGCACCTCAATCATAACTAGTCGTAGGGGCAGAATATAGTATACACCTGTATTATTATTTATATACTGCAATTTTTGAATCGGTTGCTTGTTATAGCAGCCGTCATGATATTACATTCTATGTAATTGTTAGTTCACTCTTAGAATAGCAGAAAACGTCGGTTTTCGACGCAACAACATAAATACTGCTATTCTTTGACCTTTGAGTGATAAATTAAAAAGTGTACAGATCAGCAGGCATAAAAGTAGCACATACATATGCAGGGTGTAACAAAACTAAGTGTAAAAATATGTATCAAAATTCCCACATGAATTTTCCTTACAAAAATGAAAAATTAGCTTTTTCCGCGTTGCTACTTTTGCAGTGATTTTTTTTTTAACAGACAAATTGTTTCATGAGTAAAAAATACACAAATATACAAGATGACGCCCGCAACTCCGCTTCGTTTATCGAGCGGGACCGGCGATAAAGCTTTACCGGGACTCAACGTAACCATACCAAATTTCACCAAAATTGGTTTAGCAGTTTGGGCGTGGGGAGGTAACAGACAGACACACTTTTGCACTTTCACAAAGAACAACACTTGCCGGGTCACTTGCATAAAATAATTTTCCCCAACTCATCGAACTCCAATAAAATCACTGTAAGACGAAATTGCTCATTATTAAAATCAATTTTAATGTTTCAGAGGATTTAAAGTTATTAATTTAAGTGTACGCTTTATCCACAAAATATTATAGGACGTAAAAAATAACAGTAGTTATTTTGTGTTTATTATAGATAAAAATAACAAAGACTTTTTTTGTACTTAAAATAATAATTTCATGTCATGTATAGGTGACTCTCTGCTCAAAGCAAGCTTCGCCGTATACGTAAAGAAAGATTTTTTGAGTGTGTTATTATTCTTCTAACTATAGCTATTCGATACTTTATATTGCTAAAGTACTATTAAAGTACACCTAAGTTAATTTGCAACGCTTCAGTAGCAGTTCTACGGCGTAGCAGTTCTACGACGTAGCAGTTCTACGACGTAGCAGTTCTACGGCGTAGCAGCTCTACGACGTAGTGGGTACAATGCTTGCCAGACGCTGCGCTGCACTTCAATTTGGACATTGAATCAAAATTAATCTGTATTTCCTATCGTTACTTATTAACGGCCGTTCCCAATATTTGATCTATCTCTGGTTTTGCCCTACTAGAGATAGGAATAGCTCTCATTAGACATTAGAGACATATATTTTATGTCAATTCAATGTTAGCTGCGATCGGTCGTATGTCAAACCAGAGATAGATTGAATATTGGGAACGGTCGTTAGTGATTGAGTAAATTAATCATTTAATTGCCATATTAAAAAAAATTGCACCGCGTTGCGTCATGTCTAATTTACATTATTAATAGAAATATGCGAAGTCTTCTTGTCTTTATCTGGCACATAAGAAAAGTCACAAAAGACAGCGGACTTTAAATAGTTATACAATGCATAAATATTTTACTAGGATAAGCGTAAAGTGTAAGTTATATTTATAAAACTACAAAGACTAAACGTCAACATAGAATGATCATACAAGTTTAATACCTGTGAGAATCTTAAGCTTGGCAAGCTCGAGAACACTCAATCATAATGAACGTTATTGTCGATCATTTATTATGCTAATGCCGGCGTGATCCATCTCGCTGCTCAGTTTTATTATCCTACCCTCTTTGTTGAGATTGTCAAAGAGTAAATGATGTAGAATGGATGGTTATGAGCTTGTTTTTTTAGAATTTGTTGCCTACAACTTTGCAATTCGTACAAAAACCGTATTTATTAGTGATAAAAACTATCCAACGTTTTTCAACTCTTAATTGTAACAGTACCAATCAACATCTGATTTATTTGGGCATACATAGGTGTACAGTTTCGAATAACATATTCGTATGAAATGAGTTTTGACATTTTACACTTAAACTTTAAAAAACATAAACAACAAAATAAAGTACACTCCGATGTAGAAATAACTTTAAGTTCCATCTATAAACACCTAAACTCACAGAGTATAGGAATTATGTATCAAACGTTTGTATCCTCTACACGTTGCTCGTTGCGGGCTCAGGTGGTTCGGTCTGTATCATTAGGAGCCCGCCGTAATCCCTCCTCAACTTTGTTGGTTTATAGTTTACACTTTATGTACCGTCGACTGTTTATATAACTTTCAGTTTAAATTGGGGATACAATTTTTAAGTAAGTACGATTTCTTAAGTATATTTGTTAATATATCACGCGTAAACCGTGCATTTTACAGGTTTATTCTAACGTCTATTTACTATTCAGGATTTTAAAATAAGAAAATTAAATAGGTTTAGCGGTTTGAAGCAGTAATAGAAACACTTACACAATTTCGCATGCATACTATTGATTTAATGTGAAAGGTATGCTTTAGATCTCTCTGTCTGTCTGTTACTTCTTCACGCTTAAAACTGCTGAACCAATATTGATGACATTTGGAAAAATGTGTGGCAACCGCGCGACAAACGATGTTTGACGAAGTTATAGGAAGTACGTATCTAGTATACTAAGGGCCTGTTTCACGACTTCCTGATAAGTGCCGGATAGGCAACTTATTTGACAGATGGAGTATGGAGTATCTGTCAGATAAGTTGTGGATAGCCTATTCGGCACTTTATCAGGAAGTGGTGAAATAGGTCCTAAGTATAGCATAAAACATTCGTGTGATGATAACATTTCTGTCGATCTATTACAACCTATTTATGTTACCATTTCGCAACAAGGAATGAAAAACTGAAACTAATGTTCCGCATCGAACTGAATAAATCACAAGCCGAAAAACAATCGCCGCAAAAACGACGAAATAAATCAAAGACGGAGAAATTAGGGCATTTACACACTGTGCGTTCAAAACCCGACTAAGACAGTGGAATGAAATAGTGTCTGTTTGTCTCTAGGTATATTATATTGTGTCTTTTTTGTGCATGACGACAAATACACATTAAGGTACGAAAATTTACGATGGTTTTAGCCAAGACCAAGCCCTAACCATACAAATCTATCCCCTCGCTATCCACTCGCAAAAAAGTCGCAAGTCTACGCTTAACAAGCTTTAATCCGGATCAAGCCCGCGGTGGCCGCTTGTAACCGGATTAAGCCGGCCATAACCGGTTTGAACTGGTTACCTACGATAACGAGACCACAATCCACAGAACGAACCAGTAGGTCGACTTCAAACTAACTGACGACTAACTAACGGCTAAGCAACACAGAGTCACGGCGCGCGCCAGCCGATATGACATACTACGTTAAAAACGTATAAATTTCGAGATCCATTCATACTAATAATATAAATGCGATAGTGTATCTGTCAGTCTGTCTGTTACCTCTTAAACTACTGAACCGAAATTCGATATGGTGATACTTTGAGTCCGGGAAAAGGCCATATGATACTTTTAATCCTGGAAAAATATGCGATTCTCGCGCGCTAGACGAATTTTGACACAACGTAGTTGCGAGCAACTAGTTTCTTTTAAGTTAGCCTACTGGTTCGTTCTGTCTATTGTGACGAAACCTAGGGCTGCTAAATTGAGTCGATTCGCTGGAGCTGAGACAGCGATTCGGCGATTGAATTTAGAGCTGTCAGAAAGGGTTTTGTGTGCTGAAAGGATTATGTCTTTGAGGTTAAAAGAATTCCTTCCAGTTCAACTGAATCCTTACTAATCGATGTGAAAGTTATTCTGATCGAAGAAGATCTGTTTGTTACAACTTAGGCTTAAAAGTCTTAACCGATTAAGATAAAATTTGGTATAGGGATACTTTGAAAGATGGGAACGTACGTACGATAATTTTTGTTGCGAAAATTGTCACTAAAAGTCACTGCTGGAAAATTAGTGGATGTATATATATATATATATATATATATATATATATATATATATATATATATATATATATATATATATATATATATATAAGGTATCTCTTAAGCAACATCAAAACATTCTTTCTTAATCCTGAACACTTATTAAAGTTCGGTATCCTTGTTTTATTTTCTTAATCAATATTAAGTGGAAATGAACACATTTAATTAACTAATTACTGAGCTACAAGGATATATTCATACATGCAAAGTGACAACGCGGTAATGAAATTAATTTTCACCCGGTATCATACTTCATACATATTCATACGCGTATCACGCCTGGCCTGCTCGAACATGATTGCTAGGTATTTGATCTAGCTGTCCTCTGTATCTAGATGATACACAAACATTGGAATTTAGGGGTTTTGAGTACTAAATATATGAACATCAATTGAAAATTTGATTCACTATCTTTTGCTTTCGGCATAGCTCGCACGAAATAGTATTTCATGGAAATTGTAGATTTTCCCCAGATAAAAAGTAATTTGTTATTCTCTGAGGGCTGTTTAGTGAAAATTAGCACTATATATGTGCTAATTTTCATTAAAATCGTTCCAGTATATTTGAACCCAATTCGATGCTTTTCTCTGCTTAGTCATTTGTATATTTTAAGCAAAATTACATAAATATTATTAATCTACAGTCTACTACATTTGCAGAATACATATTTATCAATATTTTAGATTTTACACTTACTACATAGTTATTAGAAAAAAATGTATATTTATGCAAATTGTGTGCCTTATACATTTCTAGAATCTAAGTATCCTAGGACATCTAGAAAATGGTAAGTAACAAATATAAAATTATGCCTAAAATATAAACCTAAAGCGAAAGCTTAGCCCAAACACAAACACAGCTTTGAAGTTAGGCGCGAGCGTTATCATAAATACTAAAAGTTGGGCGAGCTTTATTTTTAAAAGCTAAAAGCTGGGCCGAGCTTTCCGTATGGATTAAACTTCGTGGGAAATTAAAACAGCAAAAGCTGACGTTTTTTTGTAAGTTATTTTCTTAACACCAAAGTTACACTGTAGCCAAGAATGACATAAACTTTCCAACAAGTAAAAATTGATAATAATATGAACACTAGACTAGAAGCTGTCCGGGAGCCGTACATTTTTCCGCTGAAAACTATCCTTTGTTTTGCTAGAACTCTTTAAATGTCATTCCCAGTGGTTTCCTCTATGTCTTTGTCAAATTTCACCAAAATCGGCCCAGTACTTTCGGAGCCTGTTCGATTCAAACGAAAAAACAAAAAAAAAATTTATTCCTTTTTTCAATTAAAAGTATAATTTATGAAAATTATTTTTTCATCGGCTCTTGGCTTATATTACAACTTACCTTCTCAAAATGTCGCATTTCGGCTAACAGCAAATAGTTGATATGTATAAACCTGGCGTCTTCGCACGACCGCGCTCGCAGTCTATACCCTGGTTTCTTGAAGAAGTATCTATAACCCGCGTACTCCGAACTGTTGAGGTGGACCTTCAGCGCTCCTGAGTAGGAGTAGTCCCCTCCGCAGCCTCTGCAGAGGCCAGCAGTGACGTATTTCTCCAGCTGGAAGTCCTGGGCCGTCTGGCGACGGCCCAGGCGCGGCCATGTCCCTGCTGGGTGCTCCGGCCTGGGCCCTATGGAAGCCCTTCTCGTCTTCCACTCCTGGATACTCCTATCAGCTGTCTCCGGCCTCCAGCGCCATTTGGAGATCACTTATCCTGCTCGTCCACACTTCTCACTTGTCTCTACTCACTGTATCAATGGTGCGTGCGATCATACTAACTGATTAGGTTGAAAAAGTTTGAAGTCAGAAATCAAAAGTGATGTTGAGGTAAGTGATGTTTTTAAACAGAACTCGCTTGTCTACTTTATCTTAATAATAATTAACTTCGTCAAATTAGGCTTTCAGTTAAGACTTAAGCATAAGGTTATCAATTAACCCGTCGATCGTGGGAAAACGAGACACAATAGATATTCTATTGTGTCTCGGACGCCGGTGACCGTTTTGGGGCTTTATCTATCTTTGTTACGATTATAAAGATTGATTCTCTTGGGATTACGTCAAGACTTATTGGTAGTCTTGTAATTGACAAAATATCAAAGTAAGGAGATTTGGTTCGAACAGAAAAATTTTGTCAATTTGTCCTACCTAAACCTAACCTAAACTAACCTAGCGGAAGCCTAATTTTTTTCCGCAAACAAACCTGTCTAATGTACTTTTAAGCTACTCAAAATATCTCAATACCAAATGTCATCTTAATCAGTTTAGACGTTTAAGACTAAAGAGGTAATACAACGAGGTACAGAGGTAACAGGCAGACATATTACAATACAATATTAGTATAGGTCTACCAGAATCTGATGGCAATTTTTGACAGCAGATTTTCATAAAATATCCTTGATCATTGGATAAATTTTTATATTTTCATGTTTAACACACATAATCATCCGCTAAAAGAAAGAAAAAAAGGATCAAAATGTTTTATTTCAATTAGCCCGGTATTGCTAGAGTCAATTTATTTTCTCACTTTTTGCCATCAGATTCTGGTAGACCTATATATAATCTAATTGAATTCACTCAGGTCTCAGTTGCAAAACAAACAGACACAATTAAGTGGCATTAAAAAACACAACCCTGGCAGCACTCCAGACATAATTAAAACAATCGTCCGTCCGTCTGTCCTCTAATTAGTATTTATGGGGATTACTTTGTTACAATATAAAATGTAGACTCATTATTTGTTAATGATAATAATTGCATTATATTTTGTCGCATAATATTATTTAAAACTTAGTTAAGCTGTGTGTGGCTGGAAAAAACTAGCGGTCACACTCATAGTCATTAATTACTTAACTTTAACTTACTGAAGAGTTTGACAGAAAATATCAGTACTTCAAGTCAAAACCTTTATACAAGAGTTAAGTTATTGATTTGCGCTGTAACATAGTAATTTTTATTTATATGTAGATGTTTTATTATCGGTCAGTCAATGTTTGGTTACTATTAAAATATAAAAAAACGGCCAAGTGCGAGTTGTTCTCGCGCACGAAGGGTTCCGTACCACTACAGAGCAAAAATAGGCTAAAAATTGTTTTTTTTGTATGGGAGCCCCCCTCAATTATTTAATTTATTTAAATTTTATGATTCATTATTAAAGTACAAGTACAATTAAGTATTTTGAGAACTTTTCAATTGCCTATGTGTTGCCGTTATTGATTAAGATCAAAAAATAGCAAAAAAATCACGTTTGTTGTATGGGAGCCCCCCTTAAATATTTAATTTATTTTATTTTTAGTATTTGTTGTTATAGCGGCAATACATATACACAATCTGTGAAAATTTCAGAAGTCTAGCTATAGCGGTTCTTGAGTTACAGCCTGGTGACAGACAGACGGACAGACATCGAAGTCTTAGTAATAGGGTTTTTACCCTTTGGGTACGAAACCCTAAAAAGCGAGTCCTCACAAAGCTCGGCTTTTAGCTAGTAATTAAAATTGTCTCTTTGGCGGCCATAAGATACATAATAACAAAAAATTAAAACCGACTTCCAAGGTAAAAACAATAAAAAAATCCTTATATTATGAACTAAAAAGTATTAAATAATGTTTCCTATCTAATAGTGCCTTTTTCCGAATTCGGATAAACCTCAACTATTTCTGTACTCAATCTTCATCATTTTGAAGTCGATACCAGATATAGCTGAATCTTCAGTTCTCTGAAAGAATAGGTATTTGAAATTTTGGAACTGGCACCGACTTCAAAATGATGAAGATTGAGTACAGAAATAGTTGAGGTTTAGCCGAATTCGGAAAAAGGCACTATTAGATAGGAAATATTATTTAATACTTTTTAGTTCATATTATAAGGATTTTATTATTGTTTTTACCTGGAAGTCGGTTTAAATTTTTTGTTAAAAATAATAATTTCACTCTTTTTAGTTACCTAGTAAACCATCGCGTATATTCTACGTATCTTATTACAATTTGTTAAGAGTCACACTTAATGCGATTGTGTTTCTTATTCCTATTACGATGTAGATTGTTTTCCTATGTAAGTATTTTCATACTAAGGGTTCAATTTATTACCTCGATCGTGGGAATCGCAGACACAATAGATTTTTAATTGTTATGCGGCAGCCGGGTGCCGCTTGGGCTTGATGGGTTCATAGTTAAACTAGTGTACTCTTTTTTCTTTCGAATCTCAAAAGTAATGTCAAATGTGTGCCTTACGCTCTGGAGTTAAGGTTGACTTTGTTATGTTCAATTTTGTGGTACATAAGTCGCTTAGAACTTGAATCATTTATTTTGAAACAACATTATATTTTTATTAAAATCGCTATGAAAAGTACCAATTATTATAAGGACATAACGTGATGATATAATTATGGTGTTGTGGGGGCATATTGTATCCATATACAACCATGTGACACTGGTGACCCTGACGTGGTAATGATGATGATGAATGTAATTTGCATAGTACTATATGCCTTCAGTTCTTATAACAGCGCCTTAACCCCCAAACTTGTATCTATAAGGAATCCGGAGTTCTCTTAGTATCTTCGGAACCATAGTATACCTTGGTGCAAAATCTTGCGTTTTGGTAGCATATGCTTAGGATACTTCTCATAAAACCAAAATCACCATATGTTTCTATATAAATTTTGAGGAGTTCCCTCGATTACTCATGGATCCCATCATTAGATCACCACTTTTGTGAAAATGGGACCAAATTGGAGGGAAACCTAATAGAACAAAACAAAAATTTTCAAAATCAGTTCACAAACGGCGGAGTAATCGTTGAACATACTTACAAAAAAAAAAAACCACAGCCGAACATATAACCTCCTCCTTTTTGGAAGTGTGCGGTTCCCGCGCGAAAAATGAATATTGTCACAACGGAGTTGCGCGCCTTATCTAGTAACCAATAATCACATTACACAGTTCAACCATTTAACCGACAGTTAAACATTTGACGGAGTTATCAAACACGATGCGGGCCCTTTGAGTCGTTATTGGTTCAAACGTGACCCAAACGGTGATTGGTTTGGCTTTGATTGCTATCACGGTACAGGAATGTAGCTTATAACCACACTAGTCGACGCCCGTTCCGTCAAAATTCATCTATCGGGAACTTTTTTATTAACTACTTAAAGTAGTTAAGTTAATAACTACTTTTTATTAACTTAACTACTTTATATTTTTAAAATATAAAGTATCCTATGTCCTAAGGTATATCCATACCAAATTTCAGTGAAATCGGCAGGACTATCACGTAAAAATAGCGATCAACAATCCACTAGCAACAATCGCGCGATCGATTGCTGGGTATAAAAAACAATGGTATCATGTATAGCGATCGATTGCATTCGTATTGTTTTGGCTGATACGTGACACGAAATTGCGATTTTGGAGCAATTATCGCGCAATAATTGCTATCGCATTGCTCTCGCAAGATACGTGATACAGCTGCGGTTTAGTAGTTTGGCCGTGAAGATGTAACTGCCAAACAGAGACACAGACACTCTTACGCGTTTATAATATTAGTATGGATCTTTGACGGAAAATCAGCACTCGTAATATTAAGGGTCAGTTCACAGGCAACATGACCAGGCATCACGATGCATCTTTTAACCTCCGATGAAAAAAGGAGTGTATCAAAATTGACGTGTTTGTCTGTCTGTCTACATGTGTGTCCGTTCATGGCATCGTAGCATCCAAACAGCTGGAAAGATTTCGATATAGACAGTAGTTTCCACTCAACAAACTAATCTACTACAGTCAACAAACAGCAAACTCTGATCACAGAATAGGTAACGCTACTGTGTGATTGAAAATCGGGCCTGGGACTTAGGCAAGCTGTTTTCGAATATTCGATAGTTTCAAGAGGGCAAGTGCTTAAAAGTCCTATGAGTTGATGGGTGTGGGTTTGATATCTGCGTTGGAAAAATTCAGTTCCCAAGTTTAGTCAGGACATTACAGGCGATCACCTTTTCTTCCGTTTCTAACATCCGTTCAGTGGTCTAAAGTTTAGAGTCCCGGGAAAGGACATCAGCTAGTTTATCCGAAAATTATTCAGCTTACGCGACAAAATATTTTCTGCGTGAATTTTCGGGCATTAATACATTAAAATAATTAATACTTAGTATTCAATTTAAGTTAAACACATCAAATATAGCGGAATGTTTTAGGAGGAGCGGGAGTCCCCCCTAACACAACTAAGACAGTTATTAAATATCTAACTCTAAATATTAGGCTCGAGATAAAATTAGAACTCACAGACATATTTAACATTAGAGTTGAAGTCAAAATCTTCATTCGATTACAGTTTAGTAATAATAAAATCCCTCCGAGGACTGAATCGAGAGGTGTTTATTATTATGTTATTTGAGGCTGTCCTATATTAAACACTAGTCTGTAATTATTATAAAGTTTGCGAAACTACTAAACCGATTTTAATTGTCATAAACGTAGAGTAGAGAATTTTATATGTAAGTTTATTAATATTCTTGAACAATGAAACACATAGTAGTTTCACCACAAAAGTTCATATTACACCGCGCTGCTAAAGAACAGCTATTTAATCTCAAAAAATATCAGCCGAATATATAACCATCTCTTTTTTATGTCCGTTAAAAACAGACAACTGCTAAAGCTACTTAAATCATAAGAAAAATCGGCCAAGTGCGAGTCGGACTCGCGCACGAAGGGTTCCGTACCGATACAGAGCAAAAATAGGCTAAAATTGTGTTTTTTGTATGGGAGCCCCCCTAAATTTTTTATTTTATTTTAATATTATTATTAAATATTAAAATACATATATAACAAAATAATGTGTGAAAAATCCAAGTGCCTACCTCTTGCCATTATTGATATACAGCGAAAAAGGCCAAAAATACACGTTTGTTGTGTGGGAGCCCCCCTTAAATATTTATTTTATTTTATTTTTAGTATTTTTTGTTATAGCGGCAACAGATATACACAATCTGCAAAAATTTCAGAAGTCTAGCTATAGCGGTTCTTGAGATACAGCCTGGATACAGACAGACGGACAGACAACGAAGTCTTAGTAATAGGGTCCCGTTTTTACCCTTTGGGTACGGAACCCTAAAAATACATCCCATTTAATCCAAGGAAAATACGCTCGTTAGTTCTGTCAATACGGTCCGGAAAGCCGGGTCGGGGTTCGATGCCGGAAATTAAAGCGTCCGGCCTGGAAGAGGGTACCACAGATTTATTTGTAAGATGTTTGACTACTGCAGTCAAAAGACTACAGAAAAATATACATATTTTTCTAAGAAATCCCGAACTGGAACTAAAATTTTTTTCAATCATAGCCAGAGTCTGTAGCCAGGACGTTTTCTTTATCGCTTCTTTATAGAATCGCGGACCAAAATGTATGGATTTGAAATAAGCGTTGAAGTCGACGTTCGACTCGTCTAATGTCAATTCCATACACTTTGATCGGCGATTTTATAAAGAAGCGTTAAAGAAAAGTTCTTGGCTAAAGGACCAGCATAGCTAGCACGGCGTTGCCCAGTCGATTCTTCGGAAGAAAGTAATGGCAGTTTCTTTCCCATGTCTACTTATCTTTTTCCCGAGCATGGCGCCACCCATCGACTCGAGTTTCAGTGGACAAAGACAAGAAACTCTTTCCATAGCAACCATTATAGCAACGGCAATTATTTCTTTCCGACATGTAGTTTCTTGATTCTTTTTTTTTTTATTATGGCACTTCGGCTATAAAACCATGGCCAGTGTCGAATAAATGGCGGCAAATTAAAAAAATCGACGTGTAGCAATCCTATCTATAGCCGGAATTATAGTTTTGATCTATGAAATACGAATAATAAAAACTAAGGAACTTTATTATTCGTAGTTCGTAGATCAAAACTATAATTCCAGCTATAGACTTAGTTGCTATACATCGATTTTTTGAATTTGCCGCCATTTACTCGATACTGGCCATGGTTTTATAGCCGAAGTGCCATAATATATGCGTATAGGCTCTGAAATAAAAAACGAGCATCGTAGCATCCAAACGGGTGGGCCGATTATGATGTAATTTTTTTGTTTAAAAGTTAACACCATTGAGATCTCAGCAACAGTTTATCATCATCAGCGCGCTCAGTGCTGGAAAATTTGTGTTTATATATTTATGAAAGGTTGTAATCAAATTGGGGATTTCAAATTTCTTAATTTAACGTTATTTGACTCAGTTACACTTCCATAGTATCCGTATCCATACTTAATATTATAAATTCGAAAGTGTGTCCGTCTGTCTGTCTGTCTGTCTGTTACCTCTTCACGTCCAAATCGCTCAACCGATTTTGCTGAAAATTTGTATGGAGATACCTTGTGTCCCGGGAAAGGACATAGGATAGTTTTCATCCCGGAAAATGTACGCTTCCCGCGCGATAAACTAATTTTGGCGCAACGGATTTGCGGGCGTCATCTAGTTACTTAATTATAATTAATTTTATTCGTAGGCCCACTTTTAATTAAAGATTCCACCGAATCTTAAAAATCAAATTACATGATCGTATTTTTGACAAAAGGGCCTTAATTTTAAAACATCATTACTCAAGTTTCTAAAGGCTGTATAATTAACGATCTCGTAATTAATAGACCCCCTATGACTTGATTAATGAGGGGGGGATTTTGGGGGGTGTGTAACACCTTCGGGGGTGAAAATCAAGGAGTAATAACACTTTAGAAATTACGCGGTAAGATAAGTGCTCGGAAGACCGAGCTTTGCTTTGGTGCTAAAATGCACGGTTCCCAGCAATCAAACCTGGTTAGTCCATCCATAATATTATATTATACCATCTATAATATTATAGTCTATCCATACCAATATTATAAATGCGATACTGTCTGTCCGTCTGTCTGTTACTTCTTCACGCCCAAACTGTTGAACCGGTATAGACTAATCTACACTAGGTGACGCCAGTTTTTGCGCGATAAACTAATTTTGGCGCAACAGAGTTGCAGGCGTCATCTAGTTGGAAATCAATGATATTCTACTTATACAGATCTGTTACGTCCATATTATTTTCCGGCTTAAATCTCTTCCGAACAATTTTCAAATTCAAAATTGCAAACATTGACAAATTTGACAGATAAGTGAAACAAAAGATACGAAAAACCATTTACATAAAAGAGACAGTTCTATTTTTAAACGTCGAATCGTATCGCTGTCTCTTTCTTCGCCTGAGCTATGACGAAAATTCGATTTTTTCCAGATTGTTCGAAAAAATAATTGAAAATGTAAATAATCGAGGTATTTATTGCAATCAAGACATGTGGTAAGAGATTCCATGTGTTTTCTTTTGAGTCATAATTGGTACATTTTCGAAACACGCACGACGTCATTTTCAATTTATTTAGGTAAGACAAGACGCGGCACGTTCGTGACTGCGCTCGATGCAGACTAAATAAGAGACGACCCAATTGGGCCGTATTTGAATCTTCACAACGCGCGCGGTAGTAACATATCTGCTTTGAGTTTTTCATCATTGTTGGAAATATTTGCAGCCGTTGCCGAGCTTTGTCTGTCTGTCTCTCTGTCTCCTCTTAACTCTGTAACCGCTAAAGCGATTTTATAGATAAAATTCGGTCGTAACCTCGAAACATAACATCCGGTGTGAAATTAATCTCTGCTTTCTGTGGCTTAATACTGAACTGTATTTGGATAAGCCACATATGTTATTAGGTAGTTCCTTTTACCATTAAACCATTAAATTCTTCTATCCAGTGCCGAATTTATATTTTTTATGAGAGTAGGCCACTTTATTTCCGCCGCCCCATGTACGTATCTGTCGGGGCAACTATCATGGACGCGCAGGACGCTGCCGCCCATAGGCCGCGGCCTGTACGGCCTATTTATAAATGCGGGGCTGCTTCTATCATAGTATAACCATGGCGGAAGAACTTACTTTCGATTGCGGGAAAAATTCACAGTTTCTGCGGACTTTATTTTACATGTACAAAGTCGCGAAGAACAGCTAGTAATTAAAAATCATCAATACATAAATACATTAATAAAATAAAGGGTACTTAATAACATGTGTCTTTTTATGTTAACCCGTTTGAAGGGTACAAAATGACCGAACATAATTTTTATGGCCTATTGGAAAAATTTGTTAATTTTGTAGATCTCATGTGATTAAAAAAAACAATATTACATTATCCTTTTTTTGTGGGGATACTAATCAGGTCGAGCGAAGCGAGCCCTATTATATACCACAACCTGAGCACTTTTGTGGTACACTTAACGAAAAAACTATCACGCCTATTGATTTGTGCTTTAACATAGTAATTTTTATTTATATTTTTTGGTTTGGTTTGGTTTGGTTACTACTAAAATATAAATAAACTGCCTTAAAGATTATTACCACGTAGAAAAACGACGCGAGCCCTCACAAAGCTCGGCTTTTAGCTAGTATACTAGATATTGTGTCATGAATCATAATTAGTGGCCATGAAAAACATTTAATAATTACTACAAATTTTAAAACTTCAATTTAATGAATGATAATAAATGTCAAAATCTTCATTAAATTAAAACTTTAATTTAATGAAGATTTTGACAGAAACTACCTATCAAACTCCTTATTAAATTAAAATTAAGTAATTATTAAAGGCCGTTAATCACTGATTAATAAGTAATAAGTATCATGGATACTACGCTTTCTTATAGTGCCGGAGTGTGCGTGCAAAACGCTTTATTGATTACGTTTCATGAATAGCCTTTAGTCTTTACCAATAAATTGTTCTGTTCTCTGTAGCCGCATTTGGATTTATTTTGTACCTGAAACAAGAAAAGTAAACATTAAATTTTGATAAAAAGTGTATTTACTTACTAATTATACTTCTGCTGAGTATTTACTTACGTTATATAATATAATAAATACATAAGATGTAACAAAACAAAGTGATAATACTTTATGGTCCCTCTCCCTCTCTCTCTCTCTCTCTCTCTCTGTGTGTGTGTGTGTGTGTGTGTGTGTGTGTGTGTGTGTTTGGATGTGTGTGTGTGTGTGTGTGTGTGTGTGTGCGTGCGTGCGTGCGTGCGTGCGTGCGTGCGTGCGTGCGTGTGTGTGTGTGTGTTTGTGTGTGTGTGTGTGTGTGTGTGTGTGTGTGTGTGTGTGTGTGTGTGTGTGTATGTGTGTGTGTATGTGTGTGTGTGTGTGTGTGTTTGTTTGTGTGTGTGCGTGTTTACTGTGAAGAGTTCTCTAGTCTATAAAAGACTTGATTTTTAGGCTTCCGTACCCAAAGGGTAAAAACGGGACCCTATTACTAAGACTTCGTTGTCTGTCCGTCTGTCCTTCTGTCTGTCTGTCTGTATGTCTTCAGGCTGTATCTCAAGAACCGCTTTAGCTAGAATTTTTGATTTTTTTTTTAAATTTTCACAGATTGTGTATATCTGTTGCCGCTATAACAACAAATACTAAAAACAAAATAATATTAATATTTAAGGTAGGCTCCCATACAACAAACGTGATTTTTTTGGCCTTTTCTGCTCAATATCAATAATGGCAACAGGTAGGCACATGAAATTTTCACAAAAGCCTTATTTAGATGTGTACTTCAATAATTAATAATAATATTAAAATAAAATAAAAAATTAAGGGGGGCTCCCATACAATAAACACAATTTTTGGCCTTTTTTTTTTTCTCTATAACGGTACGGAACCCATCGTGCGAGAGTCAGACTCGCACTTGGCCGATTATTTAAAATTATTGTATAGGCAAATTCATGACGTTAGGACATTTCTAATCGAAACATTAAAGAAAAAAAATAACTTTTTAAGCGCTGCTACTTTTACAGAGAACTTTATACAAGGATACATACACATCCTAAAATATTATCACTTTATTTTGTTATATCCTGTATACTGTAAAAATAGCAGCGCTGAAAGAGTTCCTTCTGATTTCTATGTTGCTATGACAAATGTCACAAGTGACAACATAAAACAAGAAAAGCTTATACAGTACTTTAAAAAAGTTTTTTTATTACTGCCACTTTCACAGTGAACTCTATACAAGAGACACGTCACACGTACACAGTACACACCCTAAATAATTATCACTTTGTTTTATTACACCCGTAGACTATAGGATAATCGATATCTAAACTGCAATATTTGCCACAATTCAGATCCTAGATCCGTGTATTTGTCGTGAGGAGCCGGGCGCAGTGCTTAGTGCTCACTTCCTCTACCGCCGACGTGTGGTGTAAACGACAAGATGTAGCGATTTTGAAAAGAAACATTATGTGCCTCTGTATCCGCTTTACTATAAATGATGAAGTGTTAGCAAAGCTACGATTTTCTAGATTTTAGCGGATGCGGAAAAAATTGATGTTAGCAACCAATAGCAACGTTGACGGAAAAGCGCGTGACGTGTCAGTGACCAATAGAGTAATTGTTGCGTAAGCCGATTAAAAAAGGTATAAACTATTTGAATAGCATCTGAATTTGATACTAATTAAATTCAGATGCTATTCAAGTCTAGTCATCGGATATTGCGCTGATAACTTGCTAGTAACTAGATGCGATTAATCAACATTTGTATCTTGATAAACAGATATAAAATAGTTTACATAACTATCCTTATTATTACCCTTTTACTCGACATATTGTCTCAAAATTTTTCACTCTTTATTCCAATACTGGCAATGCAGAGTTTTTCTGGACATTTTCTGGAAGCCACTAGTAAGTATCTAGTTTAATTAATAGTTTTATTAATAGAATTATATTAACAGCTTTTTCTTGATCCTGAAAATCTAAATGACGTCATAACCGACGTCCGCTTCCGCCTTTCTCTTGCGCCACATCCGGCCATTTCCCACCGGAACAGTCTTTCACAGCCACTCACCCCCCACTGGGGAAAAGGAGGGAAGTGGGGGGACATTCGTGTGCACTAGTCTAAATAATTACCCACAGGAAAAATTTACACCTAATACTTTTTAGTTTCTCAACCGTCAAGTCTTAATTAAAAACGGTTTTTGCCCTTGGGGGTAAAAATTTTATCGCTCGTTTAAATAAAGAGAATTTTATGAAATTTATATCTAACCGAAGCTTATTAAAAAGTTACGGAATAAATCAATTAAAAAAATACGTTAAGGACGCTATCACATAAAAATTAGCAGATCGATGTCTGTCAGTATGAATATCGACGTTAAGGACATTAAAATAACATTCATATCAGCGCACCTTGTACAGTGGCGGTTACGGCGCTCGCCGCGTTCTTGATAGGGCGAAAATGTATGAAGAAATTTGAGAGCGTTTCTTATTTTTCTTATAAATGGAAATGTTATTTATTTTTATATAAAATATTTAGCTATTCGTACAGGGGACTAAATAAGCAACAATTTTTATATAAGTACTGGTTATACTGGTTCCTAATCAGACCCCATTTTTTTAATATTTTGCGATTATTGTGATGGTTAAAACGTATTTATGTGAAAATTTTGTATGCGGCTATAAAAATTGTATGGTGTGACTGTGGAGATGAACATGTTATCTTTCATTTGAAACCAAAATGTCCTCGCAGTGTGACTCCTAATTCTTTAAAATGGTACCTGAAAATCGCTGATATTTGTGAAAAAATGTGATAGCGTCCTTAAAATTTTTATTTCTTGATGTAATACCGCAAATTCGTTGTACTGAAATTGGTTTTTTCGCGGTAGCCGTACATTTTGTTGTAATGAAAATTTTCCTTAAACCTTTCCGCGATCACAGAGTACTTCCCTACCAAATTTAATCAAAATCAGTTCAGTGGTTTGAGCGTGAAAACGTTACTGTAACATTTTATAATGTTTGATTAAATATCTACTCATTACACCTATTTAAAAACGTACTTAATGATACACTACAGGAAAAAACTTAACTTATGATTCAAACTGAACCAACTGTGAACAAAATAGCAAAGAGAAAAAGTATTTTGTTGCTAAAAATCCGCATTCATTCGACGAAAAGCAGTGAAAGCTATTTTGGAGAACGAATAGGTGATATAGAGGTCGTATAGTATACGTAGGTATAAGTTGTATAAATGGTGTATAGGTTTTAGGCCGGATGGTCTCCAATAGACTCAACGTCAAAGCTAAAAGTAAAATAATTTTAGCGTCGGATTTTTTAAAATATCTCACATTTCATACCGACTAATTTACGCTTTTGCGTTTTTGCTATTTTAGTTTTAAATGTAAATTCAGCTAAAATATACGAGCAGTACTTACATTAATTTAGCTGTAATAAATGAAATTATGTTGTAATAAAATATAAATAATAAACGAAAGTAAAGCTTTAGAGGAGTATTCTAATAAGACAGTCCTAGATTATTATTAGTCCCTGAATACTATTTTGTTACTAGCTGTCCCGGCAACGTTGTTTTGCCGTATTAAGTATTTCGATTTTCGCCCATATTATTTTATTGAAGTGACTAAATAAGTATGTCACCATGGCAACGTCCATCGCTATCCCGTCACACAAACAGTGATCGCCGTCAGTCTCGAGTTGTAATAATTTATTATTATTTATTCAACAAATGCACTTATCAATATAAAAAAAAAGTAGAATATGATGTCCGATTCTCAACCCTAGTGCCTAGCCGATATGCTCGCTAAGATTCACGAAAATCGGTCGAGCCGTTTCAGAGGAATTCAACCACGCACCACGTGACACGAGAATTTTATATTAGATTTACATTATCTATCAATACTACATCTGTGAGCTATAACACTTTAAAGGCTTTATTCAGCGGGGCTAAAATGGTCGCTTTGGAGAATCATAATATGATGAATCTTAATATGATTCATTTTTCAAAAATCGCAAAATTGACACTCTGTTTGCAATTCAGATGTCTAAATCTGTACTAATTTGACATTCGTGAGTTTGACAGTTTTGACAATTCATTTTGTGAATTGATTAAGAGGAATTGCTAAATGTGACCATTTTAGCCCCGCTGACTAAGCTAAACCAATTCAGATCAAAGCTGAAGCTGACTCTAAGATACTTAGAGTCCTAGGAAACGAATTATCATTTCGAAACCGCGTGAAGGAAGTTTTGGGAAACATCTAAGCTTAAACGCAGCGTATAGCACAGCCCACAGGGTTTGTTTGTCTTTGTCTGGCATATTTGAATAGTCTTATAAGTTATGATAGATAAATAAAGCTACTAAATACGCTGCACTAATATATTCATTAGTAAGAAAACTAGTGTAAGGCTGCGGTTCCACTGAAGCGGAGCGGAGCTTAGCGGTCCCGAATTGACCAATCACCATGCTCGAAATCTTCGCTCCGCTTCGCTGTCATTCCGCTGGAATAGCACGATTGGTCAATTCGGACACCGCTAAGCTCCGCTCCGCTTCAGTTGAAACGCAGCCTAAAGCTTAACGAACAACGCTTACACTCTGACCTCTGTTGTCACCAAATAAGACTAACAATAACACCAAATAAACTAAGACTTCCATCACAACATTGCTGATATTCCTTAAACGAATAGTCTAGAATCTAGATATTATATTTGTAAGCTATTACACACAGTAAATAAACGTCTGGAAGACTAATAGAGGATATAATAGATCCCGCTGTCAGTAGTACCAACCGCGGCGGCGCGCGTTGCCTGTCATATTTTGTCAGGCGCATAAGCTGTATGGACTGTTTTAGTCTTTAGATTGGTGCAGCTTGAAGTAATATAAAGCTTGAAACAACGTTGTAATAAAAATATGCTACAGTATTTCGAAAAACAAATAAAAACCGGCCAAGTGCGAGTCGGACTCGCTCACGAAGGGTTCCGTACCGTTATAGAGCAAAAATAGTTCAAAAAATGTGATTTTTGTATGGGAGCCCCCTTAAATATTTATTTTATTTTAATTTTATTATCAATTATTAAAATACAAATATAATTAAGGATTTTGTAAAAATTTCAAGTGCCTAGCTATAACCATTATTGATATCGAGCAAAAAATAGCAAAAAAATCACGTTTGTTGTATGGGAGCCCCCCTTAAATATTTATTTTATTTTATTTTTAGTATTTGTTGTTATAGCGGCAACAGATATATATAATCTGTGAGTATTTCAGAAGTCTAGCTGTAGCCGTTCTTGAGATACAGCCTGGAGACAGACAGACGGACAGACAGGCAGACGGACAGACAGACATCGAAGTCTTAGTAATTCCCGTTTGTACGGAACTCTACAAAGTATATTAAAACTATGATATCAATTTAAATTTGTCTTTGTTTACTTGGTGGTATGATTTGTAACAAAACAAAGTTGTGGTAAGATTTTATTCTGAACTTTTGGTGATTTGATTATGAACTTCTGATTGCCATAGTAGTATGTAAGACCGAAATATGGTTCGAACGATCGAATGTATGTACGAGTGTAAATATTCATTATTGTGGTAATAAAATGTTTGTTTAATTTCGTAACGCAAATCTTTCCCCCCGTCATTTCTGATTCCGTCCGATATAATATCCAATTTATATTGAAACACGATGATCTATGGGATCTATAGATCATCCGGATCTAGAGACGATTACGTTCCACCGTATTAAGATAATACAAAGCCGGGATTCGAATCCGCAAGTCACCGAAGCGTGGTTATCGCATTATACCTTACGTCACAGGTTTATGGGAATAAGTATAAGATAAGTAGACTTATAAATCTATACTTAATATTATAAAGCGGAAGAGTTTGATAGTTTGTTTGTTTGTTTGAACGCCCTAATCTCAGGAACTACTGGTCCGATTTGAAAAATTCTTTCAATGTTAGATATCCCATTTATCGAGGCAGGCTATAGGCTTTATTTTATCACGCTAAAACTAATAGGAGCGAAGAAATAGAAGGAAATGTGGAAAAAACGGGGGAAATTATTTGAAAGGAAACTACTAGAGCAATTTTTCTGTTATTTGGGTCAGATAAGAAGTAGACCACGTGGAGGATCATAGGCTATTTTTGTGGACTAATTTGTCTGTGAAATATCTAATTTACGCGGGCGAAGCCGCACGGAACGTCTAGTTATAATATAAATGCGAAAGCGTGTTTGCCTTTATGTCTGTCTGTTACCTTGTCACGCTAAAACTGTTGAATCGATTTAGATGAAACTAAATGACACCCGAAAGTCCGTTGAGCTAATATTCGTTAATCGCGCGGAAACCGTATATTTTCTGGGATAAAAACTATAATCCTTATGCCCTTACCCGGGACTCGAAGTATCTACATATTACATACCAAATTTTAGCAAAATCGGTTCAGCGGTTTGTAACAGACAGACAGACAGACAAACATACAAACTTCGCATTTATATTAGTGTATAACATTACACACCCTAAAGTATAATATTATTATTTATTTGTCTGATAGAATTACCTTCGTTTCGTCTATTTAGATTTTTCATCGACATCTGACGTCTGAGCTTTTGTTAGAAAATCATAATATTATAGTTTTGAAAAATGAATTTTTTAAGAACGTGGCGCTTAGAAACACTGTATTTTTGTTACGTAAAAATGAATAAATAGTTCTTAATCTTATTCTTAAATACTGAGATCCGGGTCAACAAGAAAAATGAGAATTTCCGTAGAAATACAGGTTGGTTGCAATTAACACGATGGAAATTGCATAGTTCCGAAAAAAGTTGGTATTTTCTGGAGACCCAACATGGCCACTATAGACAGACTGCCTTTACCAATGTCATTTCATCTTTTCTTCCGTAGAAAGAAACCAATTCCTAGATTGGCATTTTTTCATTTTTTTTGGTGAAAGATAGCTTCGTGCGAGTTTCTTACGCTGGTTCTTTTTTCCAGGGATAGTTTTAGAACCTGTGGTTGAGTATTGTAGACTTGTTCAAAAAGTGTATTGTCAAATACCAATTACTAATTAGTAATAAGAATACCTATTTTGACTTTGACTTTGGCTATGATAAGCGTATAGACATGTATTTGGGCCTTCCACAATATTTTCGTGCAGCCCCCAACTCCCCAACTCCCCATATGACTGTAACGTCCACAATAGTAATGCCTCGTGGCCGCAGGCTATCGACTAATTGATCGAAACTGCCAGATCTACGCCTTCTAGGGATGGGAGCTGTATCGATAGTTCTTATCGATGAAATACTAAAGTCGATAATGTTATTTTGGGTATCTGTCGAGTGTTTCGCTGGTTTACCCAATGATTTTATATTTTTGAAACGAAGTTCCTTATCACGCATTGCGAAAGGGGGCTAGACGAAAAAAATTGTAACGACACTTTTTTAGTACCTGCGAAGTAGGGGCAGAGGTCGTTAATATGGCGATGACGTCAACTGGCGGGAAATTTAAAATTCTACCATTCCTCTATGGCGGGAAATATGAATTTTTTTTATAACTTCGTTCCACCCGGGTGTCCCTTGCCACCTCTCAAGTTTTTTTTTAAATATTATTTGGTCATAGTTTGAGTTTTTGTTTAAGAAAGCACCTGAGTTTATTTTGTAGTTAAACTTTTTTTTGTTTAAATCATACAATTTTATAAATACAATGTCAACGTTTCTTATCAGGACTAAGTATTAAAACAAAATATGGTTGTTAAAACATTATAATTTACAACTAGCATCAATACAATTCATGACAAATTTCTAGATAATATAAAAGCGAATGTATTAAAATGGAGCAGTAGTTTTAACTGATGTGCGCAAATGGCGCGAAAACTTTTAATGGGCAAACGTTTCAGTCGCACAGCGTCACATTTTCTACCAATTATTATTAAAATTGCATTTCGTTTTTTCCAGACATTGTTATAAAATAAAATATTAAGTATATTATTTTTTATAGTTATTTCCGTTGCTTAATTTTAAGTGTCAATTTATTATTAATGTTAGATTTTCTCGGAAAAATTGTTTCACAGAAATAAAACTCTGTATTTATGCACGTTTTCCACAGAGTTTTTCTTACTGTACAATTTATTCGTTATAATGCTAGTAAAGTTTGTTTATTTATATTATAATTAATAAATGATTCAAGAATCATGTTTGTTACACAACAGTTTTATTCGTAATTCGACATTTACCGTCGAGTTTATGTTTTTTTTTTATTTTTTTCACAGCTAAAAAGGTAGGTTTATCATTTTATCGATAAACAATTTCACCTCACTAGCATACCACAGCGGGACGCCATTACGACAACCGCCAACAGTCGTGCCAGCACAAATATCCCATCACTAGCATTACCACTGTGTTAGTGCTGTCCTTACTCCTAATGGCTTTACTGACTCGACAGCGGCTTGCAGATAGCTAGTGCCGTAAGTTTGTCAGTGTATTCGTATTCCGTACTTATATAAAAGTTTGTCTGTATGTCTCCACGCTTGAAATAGAAGCGATTGAGATGTAATTTGGTATGGATTTACCTTAGGTCCCAGAAGGGGACAAAGTTTAGTTTTTATCCCGGAAAAATGTATGGTTTAAGCGTGATAAACGAAGAAGACGTATTTCTACGCAACATAGTTGCGGGCGTCATCTAGTCTTTTTTTAGGGTTCCGTACCCAAAGGGTAAAAACGGGACCCTATTACTGAGACTTCGATGTCTGTCCGTCTGTCCGTCAGTCTCCAGGCTGTAACTCAAGAACTGCTATAGCTAGACTTCTGAAATTTTCACAGATTGTGTATATCTGTTGCCGCTATAACAATAAATACTGAAAACAAAATAAAATTAATATTTAAGGGGGGCTCCTTTGTATGGGAGCCCCCCTTAAATATTTATTTTATTTTAATTTGATTATTAGTCATTAAAGTACAAACATAATTAATAATATTGTGAGTATTTCAAGTGCCTGGCTGCTACCATTATTGATTACGAGCAAAAAAGGCAAAAAAAAAACACGTTTGTTGTATGGGAGCCCCCCTTAAATATTTATTTTATTTTGTTTTTAGTATTCGTTGTTATAGCGGCAACAGAAATACACAATCTGAAAAAAAATCAGAAGTCTAGCTATAGCGGTTCTTGAGATACAGCCTGGAGACAGACAGACGGACAGACATCGAAGTCTCAGTAATAGGGTCCCGTTTTTACCCTTTGGGTACGGAACCCTAAAAAGGACGGACATTCACTAGTGCTAATGTAAAGTATCTGTGTGTTACCTCTTTACGCTTAAACATCTGAACCGATTTAGATATGGAAATACTTTGAGAGACAGGAAAGGACGTAGATTTTGTTTTGTTGCTGAAAAATGTAGGGTTCCCGCGCGATAAACAAATATCGACGCTGCGAAGTTTCTTCCATTTACTTTCATAACCCAGTGGGACAGGTGATCAGCCGGCATTGCCTTAACCGAACTTGGAAACACCATCCAACGCGGCAATCGAACCTACGACCACGTCAAGCTCTAAGCCACTGGACCATGGCGTTACTCTTTATCACTATTGATCCTAGCACAACCTAGTACCTAAACCGAGCTGTTAGTAAATTCGGGCGGAGTCCATCGGTGATTTAGTGGGCGGCAAATTGCGTCGTACGTTACCGAGCGAGCAGTGGACATGATAGTATTAAAACGTGGAAATTGGACGGAGATATTTTCGTAGTAGAGTTAGCGGTAGAGACATGTACATAGTGGATTGCAAGTGCGTTAGCCTTTTAATGGGTGACATGGTAGCTGATATAAGGAGTAAAAGACTAAAGGGTAAAGTATGGAGTGAATGGAAAAGAGACAAAAAATCAGCCAAGGCTTCCGAACCACTGACTGACCGAACAATTAGGCCCGTATAAATAGTCAGTACTTAAGATGCGACCAGCGGGGCTAAAATGGTAACATAGCAATTTCTCTCAATCAATTCACAAAATGAATTGTCAAAACTGTCAAAGTCACGAATGTCAAATTAGTACGAATTTAGACCAATTGAATTGGTCAAACTCACGAATGTCAAATTAGTACGAATTTAGACCAATTGAAATGGTCTAAATTTGACATTCGTGAGTTTGACAGTTTTGACAATTCATTTTGTGAATTGATTGAGAGGAATTGCTATGCGACCATTTTAGCCCCGCCGGTCTCAAGACGCGGTTCGGCTCTGTGATTGGTCCAAATTTTGACAGCCAACCAATCACAGAGCCTGAACCGTGTCTTGAGACCGAGATGCATCTTGAGTCAGATCTATTTATACGGGCCTTAATATCAACCAACCGAAATACAATAATTTTGTAAACATTTCAACTGTCTAACTATCGCAATTTTTGAGATAGAGTCCGGTGGACAGACAGACGGACAGACACTATGATTTCGCTGTCTGTCTGTGTAGCTGTGTGATTAGGTCCAGTAAAATACTTCAAATAAAACATATTCTCATCTGGGACACGACAACTAAATCACAAAAAGATCTTCCCTAAGTGATCTATAACAAATCACATCTCTTGAACCAGTCAGCGGTAATTATAAGGAAAACATCACTCGCAAGACAAATCACGGCTCCACCCTCAACCTCCAACACCCCCCCACCCCCCACCTCCAACACCTCCAACACCCCCCGGTGATTGATGGAGCCGGACCCTCACATGTTTACTCAAAGGTGACCCGGAAGCCAATAACTCATATATTTGGCTATTTACAAGCCGCGGTGAAATTGGCTTGGCTATTTTTGACATATTTGACAGTTTTTTTATTAATTTTACCATATTATACCATACCTACTATACCATAGGGTTTAAACCTAATATTTGAACGTTATAAAAACCACAAATTAATTAGAACTATATGGATGGCGCCCGCAACTCCATTGCGCCAAAATTCTTTTATAGCGCGGGAACCGTACGTTTTTAAAATCTATCCTGTGTCCTTTCCCGGGACTTAAAGTACCTTCATACCATGGGATAATAAAATCGGTTCAGCGGTTTGGGCGTGAAGAGGTAACAGACAGATAGACAGACTCACTTTCGCATTTATTATTTTACTATGGACTAAAAAGGAAATGGCTGTTTGTGTCTCTTAATCCCACCTAATCACAAAACTGACTAAGATGATTGGCATGGAGACATTTTGAATCTCGAAGAAGAGCATAAGAATATCGATCCAACGATATTGAATCTTATTAATACATAACTTTAAAAATACAAACAATTCTTAAAACACATCTACAATAGAATCCACTTAAAGATGTCTTCAAGTTAAATCTTATTTTCCATTAGCTCCTTCGCAAAAGATCTGAGCATTCAATTTGAAGCGAATTTGAGCCAGCGCCGAATAGCTGAAATTATGAATAAGTGCCTTCCCGACCCATTCGACTGGCACTGCAGGTTTTACAATAGTCACTTTTGCGAAGCTCTAATATTTTGATCCGAACATTTCTAGCCGGAGAAAACGTACAACTTTAAATGTGAGAAAGCCAAGTCACTTTACTATTAAGGGTTTTGTACCCAAAGAGTAAAAACGTGACCCTATAACTAATACTTCGCTGTCTGTCTGTCTGTTTGTCTTCAGGTTGTATTTTAAGAATCGCGATAGCTAGTTGAAATTTTCACATTTCTTTTGCTAAAGGCGTAGTTCTCGCTGGGTTAGTTCCTGAACCGATGGTAGGTTAACAAGCAGGACAATTCTGAAAAGTTTCAAAGTGTAGATATTAGGCAATTATTATTTTATTATCACCACGGTCATGCAGAAAATCGGCGAAAAAATATCACGATTGAACAATGATTTTAAGAAACGCAGTACCAGAGGAGTAACAATAATTGTGTTCTGATGTTGCTATAGTATGCGCTATCACCATCAGATGATTCGTCGGCTCGTTTTTTACTGATAGATACTGTTAGCTTAAGAGCGGGCTGCCAAGTTTTGCTGTGTTTTCTAATAAGTATTACGATCCCGGAAAACGATTGACTCAAATGAAATTGAGATTTATTTAATCATTGTATATTTATCTGAAATTAGCCTAACGGTAAACACGATTCACTTATTTTGACTCGATAGTTATATTTTTCGAAATTATGATTATCGTGCTATAATCATGCTATAATGCGGGAACCGTTGTTACGCGATATTGTTCACTATTAGCTGCAGCGCAAAGTACAATTCATGCGGGCACGATTCATGGAATCATTATATCACGATTGGAGGATAGCGGGGTGTGTAGGCGAGGCTAGCGTGCTATGATAATTTTGGCAGCCCGGTCTTAAGCGCTTATGCCAGTAGCTTGGCCTCTGAACTAATTCGAAGGCCAAACTACTAGCATAACAAAGTCCATCCAGCCTCCAGTAATCAGGAGTATTCACGTGAAAGAGTTGCAAGTATTGAAAAGTTTTGCTAGCAGAGCAGCCTGCAGTCTATAGCTTAAATTAGACAACAATTTACGTATTTAATAAAACTTTATATCAAGCCCAAAGCGTCCTTTAAAAATCTGTTCACAAACTTTTAAACTCAAAACGACGTGATTAAAATATTTAATTAACAAAATTAATTATCCGCCATGTTCGTGCCACGTTTGACAGCTGAAATTCATTTGACGCGGCCATTTTGATTCAGTTTGAATTTGGAACAAAGGTTCTGTTTTAACTTTAGCTTGGTTTGGTTTGATTTCAAGTTTATCTCCAAGAATTTTTACCCTCGTATTACATAATCCATACTTCCATACTAATATTATAAATGCAAAAGTGTGTCTGTCTGTCTGTCCGTCTGTCTGTCTGTCAGTCTGTCTGTCTGTTACCTCTTCACGCTCAAACCGCTAAACCGATTTTGCTGAAATTTGGCATGAAGATATTTTGAGTCCCGAGAAAGGACATAGAATAGTTTTTATCCCGGAAAAATGTACGGTTCCCGCGCGATAAACGAATTTTAGCGCAACGGAGTTGCGGGCGTCATCTAATATTTTAATAAAAACCAATCTTTTTAGGAATTATTTAAAATCTGAGTGTATAATGGTTTTCGGATTCTACACAAAAATAAATTTTAAAAAATGCGAATCTGCGGCTTAAAACTAGTAAATTATTACTTTCAGAGAAAAATCTCAAGATTCTATGATATATTATTTTCACGAACAGAACTCTCTTGTTGATATTTTAATACAGTTTTCTATTATTATTCAATTGCGGCAAGCTTTTTATTATACTGCAGTGATCCAATTCCTATTCTACCCGCGTTGGACATTCAACAGGGTCTTATAGACCTTTTCTGGGTCTTTCGCACCTTGTAGAGGTACCAAGAGGACTACTCATGAAGGAAACTGATTTTTACAGTAATATTTTATAACTTATTGTCATAACTGGTAAAAATATTTTAAACTATCTTAATTTTTAAACGACGCGGCGAGTAAAAACGCAGAGTTAACGCAGTAAAATGCAAGGTTTCTACGAGATTTATCGTGGAAAAAAGAACACCCTTTTATAAATCGGTGCCCTCCCTTCAGTGGATTGACGTACCCTTAACCTCTAAGGGCCTCTATTCCCTAATAAGCCACATTAGATCAATATCACATTTATAAAGGGCTCCGTCACGTTTTGTGCCATTTTCTTAACTGTATTACGTTTAAGAGGGAGTATATTTAGTTACTTTGAAGATGCAAGAATATTAATATTGCTAATTGAGTGTCCCAAAAGGAAATATAACGCGAAGTGATGAGCAAAGCAAGACCAAGACCAAGACTCGACCAGATCTCGGTCTTGCTTGTGCAGTCTTGGTCTTGCTCAAATCTGTCTGGTCTTGGTCTCGGTCTTGGTCTTGCAAAAAGTCTTGGTCTTGCAAACATTTTTCAAAACTTTTTGTAAACGTTTTAATTTTCTCTAAAAAACATTTTCAAACCTAAATTTATAAGACTAGCTACATGATCTTAGTCTTGGTCTTGGTCTTGGTCTTGCATTTTTTGCAAGACCAAGACTGCAAGACAGACTAATTTTGCTCATCACTGCTTTGCGTATATAGTTAACTGTTAGAATAGCAGAGCTAAGAGAGCTTTCTTTTTAAAATTGACCGCTGTTAAGCACTTGTGTATCATCCAAAAATTACGTATTGAGTGATGAATGCAGTCATAAAACTTAGAAGTCAATGGTGACTTTTTCAGCTCTGCTACTTTCACAATGAACTCTATGATAATATAATTATTATCCTTTATACCATAGAGTTCATTGTGAAAGTATTACCCTACGACAGTGTTTCCCAACCTGTGGTCCGCGGACCCCTAGGGGTCCGCGAGTATAATACATAACATATACAGTGTGTAACAAAATAAGTGATAATACTTTAGGGTGTGTACGTGTTCCTTGTACAGAGTTCAGCGCTGAAAGACGAAATTTTTTTTTCACTTTTGTATGGGCAAGGGCCCGAGCGTCACGAGTTTCCCCATTCAAAAGTGAAAAAAAATTTTGGTTTTTCAGCGCTGCTACTTTCACAGTGAACTCTCTGCAAGGAACACGTACACACCCTAAAGTATTATCACTTATTTTTGTTACACCCTGTAGATATTGACATTAAATCCTGGAGATGTTGAAGTTCTAAGATGAACGAAGATCATCTTCGAACATGCTTGGTCCGCACACAATGGGTCGGCGGTCCGGATGCGGACCGCGGTCCGCCATTTGATGACCCCTGCCCTAAGGTATTACCATAATATTATAGGGACTCAAAACATATTAATATCAAAGAACCATACCAGATGTTTTTCTACCAAAATTAAAAACATAAGAATTCACGCCGATATTTCGTTAATTTACATTCACATTTCCGCAACAATGTTGCTTACATTACTGTATACATATCCCCCCTTACCCCCCGCCCTTCCCCCCTCCTTTCCCCCCTAACGAGCGTCGTGCGTGCCCTATCTCATGGAGATCTCTGCGTGCTAGACAATATTGTTTTTCAAACAAATACCTTCGGACGGACGGTGTTTGAGGCTTGGCGTAATCCGTATATCAGATTTATATTTGGGGCACATAAATTGAGTTTTTTTTCAATAGATGACGCCCGCAACTCCATTGCCCCAAAATTCATTTATCGCGCGGGAATCGGCCCTAAGCGATAATGTGCCGCTTAAGTAGCGCTCTTACAGGCGGTAAAGCGCGCCCTAAGCAATAATATGCGCCCGCCCTAATCGGTTAAGCGCGCCGTAAGCGGTTAACCGAAGCGGGGACTGTCCGGATTGTCAGTAATGACCCGATGACCATATTCAATTACAAAGCCCGCGGCTTTATGTCGGCTTAACGCGTTAACGGCCCGTTAAAATTAACACACCGCTTAATCGACGTTTAAACTACGCTTACATGTTGTAACTTAAAAGTCTTACGATTGTACTCAGATAGATTTAGACTACTCAACTTTAATGAAAATTTTGACAAAAATACATTATAATATGTCAAACACTTCGTTAAATTAAAATTAGGTAATATTGTAGTGGTAGTATTAATGTATTCACTATCAATTCTTAACTTAAGTACTTTGATTATTCTACAATTTATTCCCAGAATTCCTTTTTCAATTTGATTTATTCAAAGTTAAGCGTTTATAAGTCGCTTAAATGTTTCTATTGAAACAAATTTCAATAGAAACTCCCTAATCTTGTAGCAAAATTTATAAAATATAGCTTCAAATGAAATAAGAGTCTACAGAAACTTCCCTACGTACAGATTAATATTTACCACAGACATAGATCAAGATAGATACCGCATGTCGCTCCATTTGTATGAAAACGAGCGTGCCACTTTTTTCCTACCTACTGTGACGCACCGATGATAATAAACGTGTCCATTATCTAGGCCAACGTTTCTATTTGAATTTCTACAGCTCAATACGGCACTTTTAGGCATTTAGGCATTTTTAAAATTCCGATTGACGTCCGATTCCGATAGCAGACTAAAGAACAGACTTTCCAAAGACGAGCATTGCTCGTCGTTTGGGAACGCGATATGGCACGCGAAGTACGCATACACATGCGGTATCTATCTTGATCTATGTCTGTGGTATTTACTATCTAATCAGCCCATACTCGCCCACTGCTGGGCATAGCACTCTCAATGAACGCCTCGATGTTCTCCTTGCATCCCAACTGCAACCTGCAACCCAATGCAAGACGCAACTCACAGTATATCGTTGAGCCACGGTTGCCTTGGTGTAGGTTTAATAAATAAAATTAATATTGTTTTCTTTTTCAACAGACAAACAATCGCTTTTAGTATTTTCCTCCTCGTGGGCAACAAATTCGGGAATCGGGTCCAGTACCATATTCGGGACTTTACCGATGGAGAAAAACCGGGGTAAAAAAACTCGCACGGGCCGCTTTTTAGCAAAAAAATGTAGATTCATCCTAAAAAATTTAACGCAATATATAACAAGAGGCATGAAACATGGCAAAAGAACTGATACACTAGTCTAGTTATCCCGTTTGGGATAATCCGCTGCGGACAGGTTAAGCCCCGCCTCGGATAAGGCTCTATTAACGCACACACTATGCTGAGCCGCAGCCGGAGCGGAGCACAATGCAAATGCCAAGTGCCAACATAATGGTATGTTTCTACGCTTGCCAATCCACAAGCACAAACGTGGAAAGAGAGTATCTGGCTTGGCTTGCGTGAGCTTGCGGACGCTTGTATACGATCCGGAGTAGTGTCGGTTTTTTGGACACAGATCAAAGGGCGTTTGCGTCAAACGTTTGCGACGCGTTCACACGTTGGCGCGCGCTTACTAGCCGCTGTGATCTCACGACGAACGCACGTCTAGTTCTGACTCAATAATCGGCCAAGTGCGAATCGGACTCGCGCTCGAAGGGTTCCGTACCGTTATAGAGCAAAATTAGGCCAAAAATTGGGTTTTTTGTATGGGAGCCCCCCTAAAATTTTTATTTTATTTTAATATTATTATTAATTATTAAATTATATATATAATTAAGGATTTTGTGAAAATTTCATGTCCCTACCTGTTGCCATTATTGATAGCGAAAAAAAAAGCCAAAAAAATCACGTTTGTTGTATGGGAGCCCCCCTTAAATATTAATTGTATTTTGTTTTTAGTATTTTTTGCTGTAATGACAATAGAAATACACAATCTGTGAAAATTTCAGAAGTCTAGCTATAGCGGTTCTTGAGATACAGCCTGAAGATAGACAGACAGACAGACGGACAGAGAGACGGACAGACAGACAGACATCGAAGTCTCAGTAATAGGGTCCCGTTTTTACCCTTTGGGTACGGAACCCTAAAAATGAGTAGCTGGTCGAACGAAGAGAATTTATCGTTTTTGGAATATAACCAAACCGAAAAAATGTATCTGGAATCCCAAAGATGTTAATAACCGACACAAGTTCGGTGTCCGCCATGCTTGGATGTACGTAATACACTGACGTATTCACAAGCGTGTAAACGACTTCCAAATGCCAAGCGAGATTTGTGGACGCTTGTGCCTTGTGGACGCTTGCGAAGCCTCGGCAAGCATGGAAACGTAGCATAACACATTGATATGGGGCAGCGAGTTGGGGCAGAGCGCAGTGCATTGACCAAATTCTGTCGCGGAATTATACATTAAGAGTCCTTAAATGCATAGGCTCTTTAAATAGCTTGCAGGTGCAGACCCGACATACACGTCGAAGCGCCGGTAGACTATATTATTCTCCTACCACCTGCCACTAATCAGAGGTATTATATTATTATATTCATAATACGTATTGTCTTTATTTTGTTTCTAGTTCCTGCTGCTACCACATTTCAGCACTTTTTTTTGCTGCTGTCATACATTACGAACTCGAAAAACCCCATCCGCCTCGCAATATAACCGCTGCAGCTCGTCATATTATGCGCGTACCTTTTGGGATAATTTATAATGTACTCTTCAACATCCGAGATTCTAAGTAATGTATGGCGGTAAGTTTTTTCCCGTGTAGTAACAAGTAACAAGGGTTGATAAAAGAATGAGGGTTTGTGAAAATTCTATAGCATTTTTATTTAATCTCGTAGCGTCGTTACGCCTAAATTCGTGTAAAAACCGTACATTTTTCCGGGATAACTATATTCGGGATATATATTTGGCCTTTTTCGGGACTTAGACTTAGGAGATGAATTGTTTTTTCGAAACTTTTAATATTATGACAAATACTTTTTGCCAAATGGACCATGTGTCAAAAATATCTTGATTTTAAAATACTTTATTTAAGATAATGATGAGCAAAACAAGACTCAGACAGTCTTGGTTTTGGTATTTCTAGTAATTTATTGGTCTTGGACTTGGTCAAATCTGCCTGATCTTGGTCTTGGATTTGGTTTTTTTAGTTTTAGGATATTCTTGGTCTCGGTATTGCTTTTTTGAAAGACCAAAACTAAGGCTGCAAGACCGATTTTGCTCATCACTAATTTAAGAAGGTTGTACGTCCATATCAATTAAATTACTTATTTATCTTCAGTGACAACAACAAATCCTTTGTTCCACTCTTTCCTTTTATATCTGTAGTCTATCCGTTATTGTGTTAAACAGGTAATAATTAATCTGAACAATGTACAGAGATTACTGGCAATTGTTAATCGCGACCACGGCTCGGTTAACGAGCGTTTAAACCCCGATTACCGCAGTGCAACCGGCTCATTGATTACGTTCAGCTATTTTATTAATTAGTACACGTAATAGGACTGGTAACAATCTCAAAATTTTGTTTTAGTAGACTTAAAAAATATTTTATAATAATAATAATATCTATGGACGCTTCACACCACGTAAGTCTGGCCCCGTGCTAAGTACCTGAAGGACTTGCGTTACGGGTACCAGACAACGGAAATATATTTAATACTTTTATACTATACATACATATATTTAAGATTTTTATTATATCATACACATATTTAATACACATCCAGACCCGGGAACATTGAAAACTTTTTGTTCCGTCGGCGGGATTCGAACCCGCGGCCCCCGGCTTGAGCTGCCACACACTCAACCAATTGAGCCACAGAGGTCGTCGAATATTTTGAGTGAACACAAAGAAGGAAGCTGTAGTCAAAATCTAGGGGCGTAAAAATGACGAACAGAATTAAATTTTTTTTTTTTTAAATAAAAGTCCGTTTATGAGTGTTGAAAACTAATTCTTATGCCTCACGATCTACAGTAATGTTATCTACAGGTTAAAAAAATCACAAAATAAATTGAATTGAAAATGAACGAACGAATTCCACGTGCCGTTCATTCAATTACATTCAATAATTCGTTCAGTGGCGAGTTGCTGACCGAATAATTAATACAATTACCGAAAAACGGCTGCATTATACAATTAATTGCGTATGGCGGGTGTAATTATGCGAAATCTTGCGTAGACTCTTACGCGAAAACCGCTAAGCCGATTTTAATTAAAGTATGCAGTTTTGATGAAGCGGAGGCAAACAACTTTTTTAATCATAATCGTATGGGCAACTTCAAACATAGAAGTCAAGAGTGACTCTTTCAGCGCTGCTACTTTCACAGTGAAATCTATTTAAGACGCATACAAACTCCAAAGTATTAACACTTTGTTGTTATACCCTGTATATTTCCTATGACACACACACACTTTCGCATTAATCCATACTTCCATACTAATATTACTGGCTAAAAGCCACACCTTGACTGATTGGTGATAACGCATCTACATATTAATAAATATTACTTTGTTAAGGGCCTTCTCCTACGGAGATTCCACAATTTACCGTATTTAGAGCCTTATAAACTCATAATTTGAAAGCTACAAAGTTATAATAAAAATACAGCAATAATCTTCAGTATATCAACATTCCTTTCCCCGTTTTAAATTTTCTATCATTATACTTACTCATGATATTAGGCTTCCAAAGTAATACCAATTTATTAAAATTGAAGCATACTTTCAGCATCTCCCTAGTATTTACAAATTACGTTTATTTGAAACACACGACAATAGCTGATAGATAATTTCATTAACTACATATTCCCCGTTTTAAATTTTTTTTAGATCAATTTTGAACTAAGATTAGTAAAAAAATAGGATTTTTGTGCGATCTCGGCAACGCGTCAAATGTATGGTCAAGGTCGTTTGCTCGGGGGATGGCCTTAAAGCACAAATCAATAGGCGTGATAGTTTTTCCGTAAAGTATATTACAAAATGTAAACGTTGTGGGATATACTGATAAATGCGACAGTGAATCTACCTGTCTGTTACCTCTTCACACCCAAACCTCTGAACCGATTTTCCTGAAATTAGGTCTTGAGTCCCGGGAAAGGACATATAGCCCTAGCACGGCGACCAGTGGAAATGCGAAAGTATAGACAAACTGTGGAGATAAACTTAAGATGCCATTCCGATCTTTTTTCGTTCCGAAAAATTCAATTAAAATGCCACTTTATGACAGACTATAATAGTCACAAACTGTGGAGATAAACTTAAGGTGCCGTTCCGATCTTTTTTCGTTTCGAAAAATTCAATTAAAATGCCACTTTATGACAGACTATAGTCCTAAAAATTCAAATAATATCCTACTTTATTACATATACTATAGTCTGTCATAAAGTGGCATTTAATTGAATTTTTGTCGGTCGCGATTAGCCGCGGTAAAGATCGGAACGGCACTTTAAGTTTATGTCCACAGTTTGTCTATACTTTCGCATTTCTACTGGTCGCCGTGCTAGGGCTAATAGGATACTTTTAAAACGCGATAAACGAATTTTGACGCAACGGAGTTGCGGGCGTCATCTAGATCATTATAAATCTTGATTGTGATCACACAGAAATCAAACATTTTTTCGTAACAGAAACTATCCCATGCCCTTTTGACTCAAAGTTTTAAAAAAATTGATTAGGAAGTTGAAACTTGAACTTACTGAAATTATTACAGACATACAGATAAGCAAATAATTTATAAACATACACACTTTCGCATCAATAATATTAGTAATGTATGCCGTGATGCACAGACGGAAATATAAAATTCGCACCATTCTATATTCGCGTCGTCGGCAGTGTCGGGACATCTGTGTTCAAACACTCCACTGAACTGCAACATGGCTGAAAATGCTCCAATATTTGGACTATTTTTACCCGACTGCAACAGAAGGAGGGTTAAGCTTTTCGAAGTTTTTGCGCAGACGTAGAATATAAGATGACGCCCGTAACTCTGAACGTTTATCGCGCGAGAATTTTTTCCGGGATAAAAAGTATGCTTTGTCCTCTCCCGGGGATTCGAAGTATCTCTATACTAAATTTCATCAAAATCGGTTCAGCGGTTTAAGCGTGACGAGGCAACAGACAGCCAGAGCCAGATTTTCCCTTACAAAAGTAAAAAAGTTACTCTTTCAGCGTTGCTACTTTCACAGCTAAGTCTACATATACAGGGGACCCATACACACCCTAAAGTAAGTATTATCACTTAGTTTTGTGATAATAAGTGCTTAACAACACTCTTATGCTGCAGGGCTGATGATGATGATATTATTGTTATCGTAGTAACATTAGGTAAATGCTAGCCATTGTCATTAGGTTTTAAGGTTTCAGCTCTCAGAACACAAGAATTCTAGAATAGTAATGTCAGCACTAAACTTAAGTATCTTCTTATCGCTCTAAAAAATAAAAATGTGTGGGAACATATCCATGATAGTATTAAAATTAGTATAAAATGCGCCATTATACTATATGTTTTAAGTCATAAAAAACATAATATACAATTTATACAAATTATGTCATAGAGTAATAGACACAATATAAAAAATTCACGTATCGCGGTGTTTGTTGTCAAAATTCTTCCGAAACGGCTGGATCGATTTTGTTGAAATTTTTGTGCACCGGCCGCTTAGGTTAGAACGTGCCAGAAATTCCAATGTGCCTTCTATCGCAGTTAGGACGCTTTTCCATTCTGCGCCTTGTTCTGAAATGACTGAGCAAATCGGGATAATGTTTGCACGTAAAGTTGTCGAAGGCTTAGATGTTTACCGCAAACCCCGCAACACGTTCGGCTCGGCGACGGACAAACACACATTTACATAATCTGTTGTTATTAGAGAATTAGTTTAAATTGGGTGGGCCCGAGTGAGGGGTGACGGCGTTTGTGTTATTCTGTACTTTGTGGTAATGCGGGACAAATCGTTAGCGTTACTTGATGACGTCCGCAACTCCGTTACGCCAAAATTCGTTTATCGCACGGGAACCTTACATTTTTTCAGGATAAAGTGTCCTATGTCCTTTCCCGAAACTTAAAGTATCTCCATACCTCAGCTACATCGATTCAGCGGATTGTTACAGTCCTCAAAAAATAGAGCATCTTAAAATAGAGTACATAATTATTTATTATTTTTATTAAACTCGAAGTGCGTAGGAAGGTAGGTTTTCGGCTCGACCGGAGAAATACCACGTTCTCACAGAAAACCGGCGTGAAACAGCGCTTGCGCTGTGTTTCGCCGAGTGAGTGAGTTTACCGGAGGCCCAATCCCCTACCCTATTCCCATCCCTACCCTCCCCTATTCCCTTCCCTACCCTCCCCTATTCCCTTCCCTACCCTCCCCTATTACCCTATTCCCTCTTAAAAGGCCGGCAACGCACTTGCAGCTCTTCTGATGCTGCGAGTGTCTATGGGCGACGGAAGTTGCTTTCCATCAGGTGACCCGTTTGCTCGTTTGCCCCCTTATTTCATAAAAAAAAAGGTCGCACTCAGTACGTACTTGTTTAAGTTACTTCAAGGTAAGATCAATAATCCTGCAGTTCTGGAAGCAGTGATTGTGTTGTGTGTCCCGGATGGGTATGCGCAGCGCCGGCGTTGGCCACCTCTGCTGCTGGCGCCTCGCGCGCGCACCAATTTACTGCAACGAGCGCCGCTAACACCTGCGCTGCGGGCGCTCAACATGTTCCCTCTTACTAATAAAAAGTTACACAGCGTGTATAGAGGGTGCATAAGATTTTTTCTACTAATAATCATTTTTTGACATAAGGCCTGTATAACGATGCTGTCATTTCCATACTAATTTCTCTGTCTATACAGATTCTATACTCTGTGTAAAGTGTGTGTAACTTAAAACAGCGTCGAGTATGTTTGCAAATGAGCATTCTGATGACTTTTATGCAATCATAAGAAAAAAGACATGGTCCTTGCTGAGCAGACTGCGATCGAGTACCAACGGTATTCTAAAGATGCTGGCTGATAAATATGACTCGCCGATACTAGAACACCATTTAAGGGTTCTAGTTAGGAAATAAATGTAATTTATTTATTTATGTATCATAATCAAAACTAATAAAATACTACCCACTAACCTAGTTTTTAAGATCCTTGTTACTAACAATTTGGGCCATAGCAGCTCTCAATAAAGAATTTATTTATTTATTTAAAAACTCCTGTTTAACTATTCGCACGCTGAACACATGTTTAAGAAGTTTTTATTAGTAAGAGGGGTTGTCTTTAAATATAGACTTATTTTCTTGTTCACTGAGTGAATTCAGAGCTGCATTTTGTCTTCTAACATAGAGTGTAAAATGTATATTATACATATAATTAACAGAGTTTCTAATTGTACTTACTGTGCTATTAGGGGTAAGTTGTTAAATTTGTGTTTATACGTGGGAGAGCCATGCTTCGGCACGAATGGGCCGGCTCGACCGGAGAAATACCACGTTCTCACAGAAAACCGGCGTGAAACAGCGCTTGCGCTGTGTTTCGCCGAGTGAGTGAGTTTACCGGAGGCCCAATCCCCTACCCTATTCCCTTCTCTTCCCATCTCTACCCTCCCCTATTACCCTATTCCCTCTTAAAAGGCCGGCAACGCACCTGCAGCTCTTCTGATGCTGCGAGTGTCCATGGGCGACGGAAGTTGCTTTCCATCAGGTGACCCGTTTGCTCGTTTGCCCCCTTATTTCATTAAAAAAAAACTATCTTCTGTATTGGGTTATCCTTTAATCCTTTAATAGTAGATAAGTTTGTTTAGTAAATAAATAAATAAATAAAAATAATATACAGTAATTATTTTATCTTAAAATATTTTTTCTGATTTATAGTTCTAATGCTATTAATAAGCGTTCCGTAAAATAGCAGTTTTTTTGTCTAGAGAAGTTTCAATCTAAGATGTCATTTACTCTGTTCTATCCCGACTCCCAAGTATGAAAGGCGGTAGAATGTCATGTCATGCAGAATTTCCAAAATTTATGTAGACACAAGAGTTTTTTCTGTATCTAAAGTAGGCAATAAACAATGAGTATTTCTTAGAGAAATATTTCACCTATCCCAAACTCCTGTACCTTGTACCGCACTCAGCTGTTTAAACATTTAATTAACTTAATCATATAACGTAAACTTCCCTCGTCGGATTAATTTAATCTTACATTATTGTTGTCAAATTTTAATTACACCAATAATAATTTGTAGACAATTTTAATACGCCAAAGTAGATGTCTATTTCAAATAGCAACTTACTCAGTTTTGGAGAATACCAATTTTGGAAATATATTACCTGAAACAAAATGGATATAATTATTAATAACAACACTCTCGATCATGTTAGCTTTCAAACAAAAAAAAATGTATCAAAAATCGGCACACCCTTTTAAATGCGCTAGGTTTTGTGTTTTATTTTTCCCAAAAAAGACATTATACACAAAGTATGCCTTCTTTCTTGCAAGTCGGGTACATAAATATTATCTTCACATACCATCAGACAATATCTCTGCTCGTTGAAATGTGGGTAGATTCAGTTTCCGAACAGTTAGTTACAGTCTGTCAGTTACTGCAGTTAAACTAACCGCTAAAGTATTTATTTTAGCTGAAGCTCGCTGGGAAACTTTTTAATTAAGTAAAAAAGTTTCGCCCACCGCTTTTGTTGAGCTTTTAGAAAAAGTTTGTAAACGCATGCTTATATTGTTGTGCCCATTAAATAGGGTCCCGTTTTTGCAGTGTGTGCGGAACCTTGGCTGTTTTAAATACTTTTAAATATTATGTTACAATTTTAAATTAATATAATAATTTTTAATTAATTTTCATCAGAATGTAAACAATGCTCAATACATTTATACAATGCTACCAAATTAAATGGCACGTATAACCAAGCAGGAAAGAAATACAATACCACATTTTATTACAAAAGATCGAATTGACTTAAAAGAAAGAATATCTGTAAACGATGAATCCGGCCTATTCGTGTCGAATGCTCTTCGAAGCAAATAATAAATATTGACTCTATTTTTAACAAAAATGATTCTTATGTTATTAGCATTAAGAACCATGTCAGGAGTAAAAGATGACTAAGGCTCAACTCACACTGGCACAGAGTCGAAGCGAAGCGACGCGTCATGTTTTGCACGGCGACGCGCGTGTTCGCGCGGCGACGTGCGTCTGCGCGCGACGATGCTCGTATTAGCGCGTTCGGATCACAGTGCTGGACTAGTGACTTTCGAACATTCGTGAATGGTGCTCGCTCGGCAGTATACGATGGTTGATATCGATCTTATCATGATTGCGCTAATATCAGAAGTTGAAGAGGAAGAAAGTAAAATTATATCAGAAGCTGAGAATAGGAAAATAAAACGAAAATTTTGGGTTCACGAGTTATGGAAGAAAAGACATATTCTTGGCGAATTCAAAACACTTTGTAGTAACGATTTAAGCCAGGACCCAAGATATTTTTATGATTATTATAAAATGGGCTTAGATAAATTTGAAAATTTGGTAAATATTTTGAGGCCTCACATCCAAAAGCAAGAAACAAATTTAAGAATACCTATTTCCGTTGAAGAGCGGATATCAATATGCTTGAGGTATGTACGTAAATTTTTAAGAGCTATTATTGTTATTTTTGATCGACTATGACTCGGAAAACTGTGTTCGAATTCAGCGCAAGCATAGTAATACTGGACTTGATGAACGAGCGGTACCCCTTGTGTGAGTTTGATCGAGTACGAAACGTTACTATCGCGTCTGCGTCACAGCCGAATTAGTATGGGAAATCGAACAGCGCCCCTAGCGGACGTATGGGGAAGTTTTGATTCCGACAGACGCGATAGTAACGTTTCGTACTCGATCAAACTCACACTAGCCCCTCGGATGTGTGTGCATTTGTTATTTCAATTTGCTTTTAAATGATAGGCGGTGGTAGTACCGTAACGTACCTAGTAGTTCTGTAATTTTGCGTGAGAAGACCTTTATAACATCAGTGGATTTTTCTCGAGCGTCGTCAGAACACCCTGCCTTAGTTTCGTTACAATATGATCGACAGTTTGAGAACACAAATAGGACAAAAATAAAAGCATTTGTTTTTATTTATATAGATTTATTTATCTTGAATCATAATTTTTACGCATTATTATACAAGGTGTAAGGAACAGTTCTCCAGAAACTGATAGCATGCATATATCACATCATTTTAAGCTAAAAACTACATGACATTATTTCCGGAAAGTATAGGTAGGTATGACAAAAAATAAGTATTTATAATTTTTTGGAGAACCGTCCCACCCTGTTTACTTAGTTTAATAATTAATAAATCAGGGCATTCATCAGCCATACATAACGTCATTCACTGTAGTCATTATCGCCTTCCCTCCGTTGCCGCGTCGTCATCCCAATCGGCAATGGTATGTACGGTGAAGGTGGCAGCTCGAGATTTTCTATACGATAGCTCGAAGAAGTGCTATTTCCGAACTGATTAATGGTTGTGCAGTTGGTACTGGTTGACGTATTTGTAGAAGGAGTATAAGTGGTTGGTAGCTGTATTGTATAATAGCCGGTATTTGGCTGCATTGTATATGTGTTAACATTATAGTTAGTGGAATTAGATTGCAGCTGAAGACTTTCTGATTCGGTTCGTAGTTCTGTTGTATAGCCACTGGATGAAGAAGTATTTGCTTGCCTTGGGTTGATATTAGTTGTTTCAGGTTGAAAGGAAGCATTGGAAGCAACTTTTATTTCCGCGTCAGTTACTAAAAGTAATATCTGTCGTTTCAGTTGCGCTTGCATTTGTATTGGCATCTGTTTAACGGTTTTAGACATAGAGAGAAAAAATGTGTCTGTTGGATCTTCTTCTTTTTTCTTATTTTCCAGATATTGCGCGAATAACATTTGTGATAGTGGTTGGGACTTCTTTCGTGTAGTATCGGAATGGTTGGATAATTGTGATTCGGGTCGAGATGGCAACGCAGCGGACAAGTTGGTGTCGGTATCAGTGTTTAGGTCAGTTTCTTCGGAGCTATCTAAGTTACACGTCTGTGGTTTGTTCTGCAAGTATGGTTTTAAAAACTCCAATTCTTTTTCAAATCTTATTGGCTTATCATTTGATCTAGCAGAACCACTCTTAAATTGCCTTAATCTAATGGCCTTTTTGTAGCAATCTCGAATTCTTTTCCACCGCTTTTGACACTCCGCCTCTGAAAAAGGAACACAAAATTGTAACTTTTATTTTAATCTAATAAAATGTATTATTTACGTGTATTTTTTAAATTGTTACAGATTTCTGACTACGGCGATAAGCTTTCAAGCCTTAGGTCAAAGTTATCGAGTAGGATACAGCACTGTTTTAACAATTGTACATGAAGTTTGCGCAGCAATATGGAAATATTTACAGCCACTTGTTATGCCGAAGCCTACACAAGAATTATGGACTAAAATAGAGGAGGAATTCAGAACCATATGGAATTTCCCTAATTGTATAGGGGCAATTGACGGTAAACACGTCAATATAAGGGCTCCCTGGAATAGTGGCAGTCTCTACTTTAATTACAAAAAATATTTCAGTACTGTCTTGTTAGCCGTTGTTGACGCAAAGTACAAATTCATTATTGTTGACATTGGAGCATATGGACGTAACAGTGATAGCGGCATATTAAACAGCTCTAAATTTGGACAAAGATTACAAAATAATACGATTGCTATACCGCCTAATAAAAGGTTGCCAGGTATGATAGAAGAAATGCCACATGTTTTTGTAGGAGACGAAGCATTTCCCTTGTCCGAACACATTATGAGACCATATCCTGGAAATCAGGTGTCTGACAATCATGAAAAGAAAATTTTTAATTATCGCTTAAGTCGAGCAAGGCGCCTAGTAGAAAGTGCTTTCGGAATCCTGTCACAAAAATTTGAGGTTTTTCAAAAAAAAATAAAAATGCAACCGATGCATCTTGATTCTATGGTTCTTGCATGCACATGTTTGCATAATTACATAAGAGAAAATGACGAACTCGAAAACTTGCAATTGCCAAGTAATAGTATATTACAAAATATGCGGTCAGTCGATAACCAAACTACGTCAAATGCCATGGTGATCAGAGATAAATTCAAATCTTATTTTATATCCGAGCATGGGGCAGTACCATGGCAAAACGAAATGATCACACGATGTTAAAAAAGTGGTCATAATGTTACATTATTAAACACAACTGAATACTTCATTGGATTTACATCGCGTGTACATAAAATAAAGGGTGTAAAAAAATTACCCCCAGAACCGAAAGTGGGGAAAACTACTCGTCAATACAAACATTTTTTCCCAAGAAACCATACCTGGGAAATCAAGGGTTTCCAGGATAATCGGTTTCAAAGTATATACTTGAATTGATGATATTTCATACAATTCGTGTTATTTACCCTGTTACCGATTTCGTTAGCGATTTTAAATGCTGGTAGCATGATACAAAACACGAATATGTTAATATAACAACCAAATGAGTACAAACTACGCACCTAATTATCCCTGAAAAACTTGATTTCCCAGGTATAGTTTCTTGAGGGAAAATGTTCGCATTGATAAGTAGTGTTCCCCACTTTCGGTTCTGGGTTTAATTTTTTTACACCCTTTATAACTATTGTGTATGTTATGTAAATGTAATAATAAACAGTTAGAACTTACCAGAAATTTGCATTTCACCGCTTACTTTTTGCCAGGCATTTTTCCTACAATTTTTATCACTGTAGGTTTTCGCCTTGACGTTAAACAGACATTCATATTTCTGTACTAAAAAAATTAATTTTTCATCTTCGTCCATTGTCGTATAGTTCAGCACTGTCGTCCGTCCGTAGTGGTCGGCGTCTGACGCGTCACTGCGGCCGAGTAACGCGCGGCGACTCGCGAATCCGCTCGACTCCAGCCGAGCGTCGAAGCGCGAATGCGCGCGTCAACGCGCGTCGACGTGCGCTTCCATATTTACATAGCACAAATTTGTACTTAAATAATGGAACAATAGAGATGAATATGCTATAGGCTGAAAAATATAACGCGTCGCGTCGCTTCGACTCTGTGCCAGTGTGAGTTGAGCCTAAACGTATACTTAATATTACCTTACAAAATTCCCGTAACATCTCGGCCATTTTGTAAAATGGCGGACGATATTTAATAACGTTGTTGTTTTAAAAAACAATTTATTAACAAGTCAAACGCCGCAACGTGAAATATTATGCCGCAAACTTCCATATTTCATCCGTAACAGACTTCTGAAATAAGGTTTTATGAATAGACTAGTTGACGCGCGCAACTCCATTACGCCAAAATTCATTTATCGCGTAGGAAACCGTACATTTTTCCGGGATAAAAGTATCTACTGCTTTATTTCAAGTTCTTTTATTGTTGTTTCTCATTGTTTTTTTATTGTGTCCGGTTTTTTTTTTTTTTTTTTCGTGTTGTATTGTTATTGTGTTAATGTTTATATAAATTCTAATTGTTGATGTGAATTATTGTAGTGTAATGTCCTATTGAGTCAAATAAACTTTTATTTATTTATTTTTATTTATTTTATCCTATGTCGTTTCCCGGGACTCAAAGTATCTCGATACAATGTTACAGCCAAGTCGGTTTGGGCGTGAAGAGGTCACAGACAAAAAGACAGACACACTTTTGCAATTTATAATTTTAGTATGGATGCTACACACATGTAAAAATACCAAAATTCGTATTTATTATTACAGTTCTCATCTCATATCGCTGTCAGTGCAACGAAATCCCAGCATCCTTCATCATTACTTCATCATTACCAGGATTAATCCTGCAGCCCCGAGTGGCTTCCACCTAATTTCAGTAATTGGAGTGCGGTGGTTTTTCCCAAATTCCTCCCACTTTTCCCCAGTCCCCGGGGAGTAGGGAATAATATGCGATTAATATCCGTCTTCGAGATGGGATTGTTTTAGTATAATTCGCCGACGGGAATTGGCGCCATTTTCACCGAGATAACTGATTCGATTTACGGAAATACGATTAGTGGTTTCACGCGCAAGGTTTTTCTGAAGATGATACAGTCGAAGAACTTCTTCAGGCGCGTTGAGTATGAAATTTCAACGTCGTGTCAGGAGAAACAGGGATGAAATAATAATAATAATATTTCGTCACGACGACGCGATGTCATGATTTGATGACAGAAGTTTTACATAATATTATGACACGTATAAATAACATTACACACTATGTTTTTTATGAAATTAAAAAATTCAGAACATTTTTCAGAGGGGTTAGTGCGAGTTTTATTCGATCATACGCATCGAGCGCGTAAACGCGAATTTATATGGGATCAAAGCAGTATCCACGTTAGCCAGTAGATGGCGCTGCTTTGATCCCATATAAATTCGCGTTAACGTGCTCGATGCGTATGATCGAATAAAACTCGCACTAACCCCTCAGGTGTATCATCTACTGCGGAAGTATATTATTATTATTAAGTATATATTTTTATAGACGCTAATCGCTACTCAAAGACAACTTTTTTGTAGAGTGTTTTTCGGCGACAATATTTTTTTTCTACTTAAACGTCCACAATATGCTACTATCATGTTCACTAAATTTATTTTAAACGCGACTTTTTCTTCTCCCAACACATCCACACATAACTCCGCTACAAGTTAATAAGGGATATTTCCCGGCATTTTTAGGGTCCCGTCATCCCTTAAAGGGCTCATAACCAGCCCTGCTGACACTGACAAATCACCGGGGCCCGTCAGGTAGGAGTTAATACCAGTCAGATGATGTATAGTCGCGAATATATTAGGTGGGTAAATATTGTTTAGGCTGTTGCATGGAGAATTTCTGGAGATTATTGGGACTTAAGGGCCTTCCCCTACAGAGATTCCGTAATTTACCGTATTTAGAGCCTTATAAACTCATAATTTCATGAAAGCTACAAAGGTATAATAAAAATACAGCAATAATCTTCAGTATATCAACATTCCTTTCCCCGTTTTGAATTTCTATTTTTGTTTATTATACTCATGATATTAGCTTCCAAAGTAATACCAATTTATTAAAATTGAAGCATACTTTCAGCATCTCCCTAGTATTTACAAATTACGTTTATTTGAAACACACGACAATAGATAGACAATTTCATTAACTACATATTCCCCGTTTTAAATTTTTTTTAGATCAATTTTGAACTAAGATAACTAAAAAAAATAGGATTTTTGTGCGATCTCGGCAACGCGTCAAATGTATGGTCAAGGTGTTTGCTCGGAGGATGGCCTTAAAAAAGAAAAGCTGAAGTGTCTGTTTGTTTTAACGGGCTGAATTCTGGATGTACTGGTTCGAATTGAAAAATTATTGTTGTTGGGTTATGGGTAGGTAGTCCATTTGTCGCGGATGGTTTTCGGCTATTTAACGTCACGCTGCGACTATTAGAAGCGAGGAATCAGTGGAAGAAAATTACATTTTACCCATTACCCATTTTAGTGGATGCCTGCATCCTAATCCTATACGATGGGCGTTTAGAACACTTCCCAACGTGGCCACGTCCCAAGCTTTCATCCAAATGGACGTACGTCCTTCTTAGCCTCTTGACCATCCATTTATATAAGGGCCTGTCCACATCTCCACGTCACGACGTCGTCAACGTGGAACGGTGCGGTAACGGTACGTTGACGTGACGTGTAAATTTACGTCAACGTAACGTAAAAATGCACATCTTTTTTCTTCTATTTCTCCGTTTTCAACAATAGTAAAGGCAGAATACGTATTGTGCGGTCCACATCTAGATCAGTGTGAAGAATGTAGCAGTTTTACAAGGCATGGCGACGTACAATGTTGCTATATCGTCATGTGCATTTTACGTTACGTTAACGTAAATTTGCACGTCACGTCAACGTACCGGTAACATGGCAATGTTACCGCACCGTTCCTCGTTGACGACGTCGTGATGTGGAGATGTGGACAGGCCCTTACACCGAGGAACAAGTATGCGAAAATCTATAACTTATTAACACAAAACGTTGTCCTATCAATTGGAATTCTCAGATAATAAAGTATCATCTGACCGCAAGGAGATAGGCTACATATGGTCACCAGTCGCATACCATACCCAATAGGGATCGCTTACACCGGGAACCGAACGACTGGTTCTAACGGTTCCATTGAAACCATAACTCCTATGTAATAGAAATATTGTTGTTATCCGCATTGCTTTCGGATGGGAATCCATACTACTAAATGCAAAAGTGTCTGTTTGTCACGTTCAAACCGCTGAACCAATTTTGCTAGGTATGGAGATTTCGAGCCCCGGAAAAGGACATAGGATACTTTTTATACCAAAAAATGTACAATATTACGAACGAAGACGCGAGCAAAAGCTAGTATATTTAATAATGTTGCATCCACCCTACTTTAAATAAAACATATAAAATTCTTGCTTTAAAAATCTCAAGTTATGAAAAATAGCGGAGACGGATATCAGTACTGGCTCATATATCCGGTGCATCACCCCCATACATCATAGGGACAGGCACAGTGGACTCCATTGTGGGGGATATGGGGGAAACGCTCAAAGTGGGGGAAAATGCTCAATATTGTATTCATGAGGATTTCTTGGACAGTGAGGAATGGGAGATATGGCACTGAAGGATTGAAGGAATGGATATTGACTTTAAAAGATTTGAAGCAACATTTCATAAAGGTTTGCGGCTTTTCCGTCTGTTTTTGATAAAAAAAATAGGAGATTGTGTGTGTGTCTGTTCAATGCAATTGACGAAAAACTGACACAAACAAACACGTTAAACTTTGACAGTAACTTGGATTAGCGTATTTAAATATTATGTGCCTTATTTACAAAACCTTTAAAAGCCTATTTTTAAAGGTTTTTTTAATTATTTTTCTTCTGTAAAACACTATTTTTTTCTGTAAAAAAACTTGTGGTGATATACTTTATTATAAGTTTTAATTCTTTCAAAACATAGCGGCGTATCAAAGCATTCTTTATGTTAAAGATATACCTAATATATTTCTGACCATAACCGTTGGTAACACGCCATATTAAGTCGGCCATCTTGATCCACATTCCTGACCATTTGCGGGACTATTGTCAACTTTTGAGGTTAATATTCTAAGAAATCTATAATGAAAATGAATATTTTAAATTTCGTTAGTCTCGCTAAAACCCGCGATCGGTTGAACTGATTTGGCTAATTTTAGTTGAAATATGCGTGGGAGTCCAGGGAAGGTTTATATTAGGAGGAGGAATGTGATACGAAGTTCAGCTTATCTATAAATAATTTTGTGTTCAACCGATTAGAGGGTCTGATTCTCATACCTCCGAATTATTCAATTCATTTCCCACTCTATACACTATGAACAATGAATGAATGAACAAATATAAACAAAGGTTCCAGAAGCGTAGCGTGCCTTAGCGGGGCCCCATATAAAATTTGTTTGGGGGCAAAATATAAAAAAGGCAACCTTAGGAAAGGTTGCCTTTTTTACATTTCTCATATTTTGTGAATTTAATAAAAGAAATGGAAAGTTTCTATTCACTTTGGGGGCCCTTGTGGCCCGGGGGCCCCGTATAATTGATACGGCATATACGGCGGTACCAACAAAATAGTATTTTCATAAAATATAAAAGAAACGTCAAACACGTTCTGACTTCTGATTGGCCAAAACTCCAAAAATCTGACGTTTGAGCTTTTAAAGACGAAGAATAATTTATGAAAGTGCTATTTAAACTCTCTCTCACACACACACAGACAACAAAGATGCATTTATGTTGCATTAACATAGTATAGGTAATACAGAATTCTATTTCCAAGTAATAATTAAAGCGAATTTATGCAGCTGTAAACCTTAATTTGGGGAAATGGTGGAATCTATCGCTTCCTGAGACTCGCTTGGCACGGGTTCAAGTGGATTTTATTCATTGTTTGATCTTATAAGTGGCCAGTCTATAGTACGGTCGTAGAGCACGTCACTATTCGTATTTTTTACTATCAGAGAAGTTGATTCCAGATACAACCACGTAATTTGGTCGCATCATGTCAAAAGAAACAAGCTTTGGCTCAATGTACATCGAATTAACATGCTCCACGACTAGTGATGAGCAAAATCGGTCTTGCAGCCTTAGTCTTGGTCTTAGAAAAAAGCAATGAAGAGACCAAGACTATTCTAAAACTAGAAAAACCAAGACCAAGACCGAGAACAGGCTGATTTAACCAAGAACAAGTCCAGGATTGTACTAGAAATACCAAAACCAATACTGTCTTGGTCTTGTTTTGCTCATCACTATCCGCGATCATACTGTAGTCTATACCATGAAATTAATATATCGGTTCTAGGCACTAGCAAACTACTAGGTAAGCTCTATTTAACTTATATCATTATACATAATATTTGTATGTTTGTGCTTTGTTTTACATAATATTATAGTTTAACCGTAAAACCTGGCAAAAGACTACTTATTATACTGACACACAAAACTATGAAGTCCTGTACCTTTTCTGACAGTTCTAACAACAGTAAACACTTAAGGGCCTTCCCCTACGGAGATTCCGTAATTTACCGTATCTAGAGCCTTATAAACTCATAATCTGAAAGCTACAAAGTTATAATAAAAATACAGCAATAATCTTCAGTATATCAACATTCCTTTCCCGTTTTAAATTTTCTATTTTTGTTTATTATACTCATGATATTAGCTTCCAAAGTAATACCAATTTATTAAAATTGAAGCATACTTTCAGCATCTCCCTAGTATTTACAAATTACGTTTATTTGAAACACACGACAATAGATAGACAATTTCATTAACTACACATTCCCAGTTTTAATTTTTTTTAGATCAATTTTGAACTAAGATAAGTAAAAAAATAGGATTTTTGTGCGATCTCGGCAACGCGTCAAATGTATGGTCAAGGTCGTTTGCTCGGGGATGGCCTTAACTATAAAAATCGGTATAATGGTTTCTTTAGTAATAGAAATGTAACAACTTTTTACAGTAGAAGTAATTTAAGTAGTAATGCAACAACTACACTACAAATACGTTGCAGAGATAACAGTATGAGCAAAAAATCTGCCAAGTGCGAGTTGGACTCGCGCACGCAAGGTTTCTTTGATCAATAAAGAGCAAAAAAAGGCAAATTAGTGTTTTTTGTATGGTGCCCCCATAATTTTAATTTTATTATTAAAGTACAAAATCAACTGAATAAACCTACCTTTTGCCATTATTGATATCGAGCAAAAAATGGCAAAAATTTCACGTTTGTTATATGGGATTATATGGGAACCCCCCTTTGAATATTTAATTTATTTTGTTTTTATACCGGCAATAGAAAATTTCAACTCTCTAGCTCCTACCGTGATATACAGCCTAGAGACAGACAGACATCGAAATCTTAGTAATAGGATCCCGTTTTTACCCTTTGGGTACGGAACCCTAAAACCACATGGTAATGTAACAACTAAACTCCGTCCGTTCCAGAGATTAACGCATGAGCAGAAAATTAATCTTTAAAACATTAATTCTATGTAACGCGCAATAACAACTATACCTGTACAACTGGCCTGTAGTCTGTACATAATACATGACATAAACAGACATACACACGTGTTATTCTTATTAGTTCATACTGCATCTGAATTTGATGACTTTTTTATGGATCACTAGAATACAACAAGTTGTATTAACATAATATTTAACACTGATTTCGTTGTTGATGGCAGGTTTTATTGAAATTCAGCTATGTAGAATCATTTTTATAGTGCCCAAGTGTGCGCTGAGCAAACATAATTAATACTAACGCGTAAGACAAAATGGGTGTGAGAAAAGATGACTTTCTTATTCTCGCGGCAAGCGACCCGACCAAATTCTAATAAAATGACTTTATGACATAGGCTGTAGTCATTCATGTCATTTTGATCTACGCCACTACGAAGCAGCGGCGGCATGGGTCGCTGGACCAATGTCGGTAGAAAATGAAACCTATAGCCCAAAAATCAAATAAAATGCCTCTATGACCTCATAGAGGCATTTTATTTGATTTTTTGTCGGTCGCGATCGCTTGCGACAAAGATCGAAGAGTTACCTTAAGAGAGCGACTAACGCAAAAAATCAAACATCGTCCTTCTCTCTTCACACTCACGCCCGTCTTTCATATGCCAGGTGAAAAAGGACGACGAGGAATCATCGCCAAGTTAGTTTTTTTCTTAATAACTCGATAAATATACAACATTTTAAAAATCCGCCAGGTCAGTGTCTCAATGATAGAATTTTATACAATATGTTAAAATATTAACTTAGTTTAATGCACGGTTAATTCAATAAGTATATGAAAAATTAGAGAAAATTAGATACATCTTTGTGATTTTTTTCTATTGAGAAAATGTTAAGATATCGTGTTTTCGCTCAGTACAAATTGTTCGAAAAATAATGTAGTATCTATGTTGAGAAAATGAAACAATTCGGGGCTTATTTTCAAGTATAAAAATGATCGACAATTTTGGGTTAGTCGCCCCCTTAAGGCAGCCTGTGACCGAAGCTTCGAGGTACAAGAATCGGGACTCAATTCCGATTATTTCCGAAAAGTTCCGGATTCTCGTAAATCAGATTTAAATTATTCACTAATTTAACGATTCTCTGATAACTGTTACTTACTCATATGCCTACTCGTAAAGTGACTCATAATGTTCTAAACATTTCTTAGAAGCGACGAATCATTTGTATTGCTATTTTAACGACCAAAGATGAACCTTTGAGGGTCATAATAAGACCATGATATTTTCGTAACCAAGACTGGCTGAATGTGATCAAAAAATCACAAAATAAATACTCAGATATTATATGTATAAAATTATGACCCACATAAAATTATGGTCGTATTGGTGAAAGACAACGTAAGTTCAAATTCATGACATTGTGATATTTCTACGAGAAATCTCATAGAAAACAGTTCGTCACTCTTTCAGCGCTGCCACTTTCACAGTGAACTCTACATAATATACAAGGGACACATAGACATCCTAAAGTCTTATACGTTGTTTTGTTACACCCTGTGTAATATAAAACAGAGTCGTTATCACAGACATAGATCAAGATAGATACCGCATGTCGCTCTATTTGTATGAAAACGAGCGTGTCACTTTTTTCCTACTACTGTGACGTACCGATGATAAGAAACGTGTCCATTATCAAGGCCAACGTCTCTCGTCTGTTTGAATTTCTACAGCTCAATACGGCACTTTTAGACATTTAGGCATTTTTAAAATTCTGATTGACGTGCGATTCCGATAGCAGACTGAAGAACAGATTTTCGAAAGACGAGCATTGCTCGTCGTTTGGGAACGCGATATGGCACGCGAAGTACATACACATGCGGTATCTATCTTGATCTATGTCTGTGGTCGTTGTCTTCTCTGTCTGTCACTTTCGCATTAATATTAGTATGGATTCTTTCACCTAACCTATAATTGGACACATTACTGCAATGTTTTCACACTAGACGACAGCACCAGCACATATGTATACAGGGTGTAACAAAAATAAGTGATAATACTTTAGGGTGTGTACGTGTTCCTTGTAGAGAGTTCACTGTGAAAGTAGCAGCGCTGAAAGACGATTTTTTTTTCACTTTTGTATGGGGAAACTCGTGACGCTCGGGCCCTTGCCATACAAAAGTGAAAAAAAAATCGTCTTTCAGCGCTGCTACTTTCACAGTGAACTCTCTACAAGGAACACGTACACACCCTAAAGTATTATCACTTATTTTTGTTACACGCTGTACAAATAAAAAGTTTTGTTCGAAGTTTGACAACGTTTCTGTCAATATTCTGACATGACATGTGCAACATGTCGGATTGTGGTTTAGTTGGACTATATTTTATTTACTGTATGCGCTAGTAGTGCCCTCTATGTACCATCGAGGAAATTGATTCCTAGGCAGTTGACAGATCAACGTCATTTGGTCGGATCATGTCAATTCAATGTTAATTGTGATCTGTCTGGCTGGGTTTGACGTAACGCGACCAAACTACGTAGGTCCCCCATCTGCATAGGAATCAACTTCTCTGATAGTACATACCTTCGCGTAATATTCCCTGTCGAACGGATAGTTAAAAGTGTAACTAATATTTTAACATTGTCGAGTTTACGGGCGTCAGTAATTGCTTAGAGCTTTTAAAACGTACATTAAGGTTACAAGTCGTAAAAAATATCTCCAGACGAAGAAGCATTGGAAGAGTTTAAAATATCGCTTAGACTTGCGACATCTTTCTATTTGATATTTTTAAGCATAGCTTTTATCGTGGGCTTTCAGCGCGGCGACCGAATCAAGATTATACAGGGTGTAACAAAACTAAGTGATAACACTTTAGGGTGTGTACGTGTTCCTCGTAGAGACTTTACTGTGAAAGTAGCAGCGCTGAAAGACCATTTTTTTTCACTTTTGTATTGGCAAGCGCCCTGGCAGCGTCACGAGTTTTCCCATACAAAAGCAAAAAAAAATTGGTCTTTCGGCGCTGCTACTTTCACAGTGAACTCTCTACAAGGAACACGTACACACCCTAAAGTATTATCACTTAGTTTTGTTACACCCTGTATATTTAAGAATATCTTGATTGTTAGGTTTATTTATAAAATAAACCTAACACGTCTAGCGTCGTTTCAATTTTGGCAGTATTCGGCACGGTGTTTGTGTGCGTGCGAATAGACGTATGCGTGTAGAAAAGCTATTGCTATATAGCTTTACCGCGGCAGTCCCCGAGTGCCACTGAATACTATAATTCACTACAATGAATTATAGCTAAGAACGCTCGCCGTCATGTTAGCCTTCAAGCAAAAAACCGGCCAAGTGCGAGTCGGACTCGCGCACCGAGGGTTCCGTACAAACCTGCAAGGTTTACAAAGTTTGATTTTGTTACAGCTTAAAGGTATTATAGACCTGAGTATTTGGTATGAATTTCAATTTAATACCTCTACGCGTTTATGAGGAAATGGGTAGTAAGTTTAAAATTATTAAAAAAAAATATATTATGTGATGTAACTAAAAATTTATGGTTTTCGTAATTTTTCCTTTATCTATGCTATAAGACGTTGCTTCGTACCAAATTTCAAGATTCTGAGTTCACGGGAAGCACCCTGTAGGTTTTGATTCCCTTGCAAGTGTCGAAAATTTGCGGCATAAACGGCTGTATCTTTTGATTGCGTTGGCTTAGAAGTTTGATTTTTTCACAGCTTCAAGGGACAGTAGACCTGAGTAATTGATATAAATTTCAGCTTCATACCTCCACGCGTTCCTGAGAAAAAGGGTCTTGACAGACGGACGGACGGACAGACGGACAACAAAGTGATCCTATAAGGGTTCCGTTTTTTCCTTTTGAGGTACGGAACCCTAAAAACGAGATCAAAATTTGTGTTCCTGCTTGGATCTCATACTCTCAGACAGACAGACACCCTTATTCTTCAGGGAAAAGAAAGAGCATAGAGATGGGCCGTGGGCCATGACCAACGTGGTTAGACTATGAATAATAAAAAGTAAAAACTAAGGAAACGTAACTCCCATACTTCAATCGTTTTGAATTTGGTTCTCAAGGTTCTTTTCGCACACTAAAATAATATGGCAATTGCTACGGAACACTACATTCAAATTGACAAAATAAAGCCGTTGACAATAATTGTCACTTCTATAATTACACAAAATTCTTGAATGTATTCGGGTCTCTTTTTGTATAAAGTATGCATGTATTCGGGTCACATATTGTAGGTGACCCTTTATCTCGTTTGCCCCTTTATTTTATAAAAAAAAATTATGCAGAAATTGTAGACAAAATTTTCTCGTTGGCGTATGCTAGCACGGCTGATATCACCGAAAGTAGACATAGGAAATGCCTAATTTGTGCCAAATCTCATCATAATCAGTCCAGTAGCTTCGGGAACCTTTTCCCGTTATAATTAGGTAATTTTTCGTGTCGCCCGCGGGAACCCATCAGCTTAACCGAGTTAGTTCCGGCCCCAAAGGTTAACCGACAAATTGACAATTACACTTGATGAAAATTGTTGAACCACTTAAATTGGGCGGGTGATTAAAAACTAATTTACTTTTTAACGATCTTGTCAGTTGTCGCTGTTATGTTGTAGGGTACGTTCCTAAATATAATCCAGTACACTGGCCAGCGCTCAAGACGTCTTGAATAGCGCCAAGCAGTTTATTCGTTCCCATATAATAACTTCTTTTTTATATACAGGGTGTAACAGAAGAACTTGATAATACTTCAGGATGTGTATGAGTTCCCAGTATAGAGTTGACTGTGAAAATAGCAGCGCTAAAAGAGTAACTTTTTTTAAACTTTTGTATGGGAAAATCCATGACGCTCGGGCGCTTGCCCATACAAATTACAAAAAAGAATTGCTCTTTCAGCGCTGCTACTTTCACAGTGAACTCTATATAAGAAACACATACACATCCTAAAATATTGTCACTTAGTTTTGTTACACCCTATATTAAATTAAGAGGCAAACGAAGAGTTTCAGGTGAATTGCCGGCCTTTTAATAGGGAATACGTTCTCTTCTTGAAGATTTGCAAGTCGTATTGGTCCGAAAATACTGCTGGCGACAGTTCGTAAATCGTAACGCATCACACTATGACATATTTTCGGTCTTAGCGATACGTTATGTCAAATCCCCTACATTTTTGACATGATCTAACTTCGCTATAGACACTAGAGAGTGCAATATGACTAAAACATGTCACCCACCAGTGGCACACTAGTACTATGACGTTGTCTTAAGCACTGGCCTACACTGGCTCAAATTTCGAAACACACCCACTAAACAGGGTGATCCTGTTTGTTTAATGTCAGTGCATCTATTCACTTTGACACACTTTAATTATATAATAGCCCATCAGTCTGAGAGTGAGGCGGGATTTTGACAGTCGCATCCGCACGATTTGGGACATCCTGTGTATGGGAGAGTCTGTTTTAGGGTCAGATCACATTGCGACGTGACGGATAACTACTAAACTAGTTGTATGATACAATGGAAGAAATTGATTTAAAGGCAGTGGACAGACCTACGATTGGTCGAATTGTGTCATTTCAATGTAAGTCGCGATCTGTCGGCTGGGTTTTGACATAACGCGACCAAATTACGTAGGTCCACCATCAACCTATGTATCAACTTCTCTGATGAGCACATACTTATAGTGTGCTCTTTTTGTTAAGAGAAGATGATACTACTCTCTTTAGGAGAGAGAGGTTATGACTTTCTTGCCTATCCCGCGCCGGCCGCCAACTCCCTCAGTGATCAGTCTTAGTTTCTGATCAAGTCATAATATGACCTTTAGGTATAACATTTTTTTGCGCCGCTTGACTTCAAAAACTATTGCCTAGTTTCTGCTACTGCCTAAAAGTCTAGATAATCGAGACTCCACTTAGGCTAAGCCTAAAAAGTACCAAATATCGAGTGATTACGACCCGCCTGAATCCAGCTAAACCCTGATCCGTAAAAACAGTAATGGGACTCAAACTAATGATTGTGTTCACGTATAGCAATTCCACCCCTATTCCCAAAACATAGAGTATATAATCCCGTGAACGGGAATACGAAATGCATGCCTTCGACAGATGTATTATATTCGCGACGATTGCCAAGCGAATTTGAGCTTATGCATAATGTATTAAGGTCGCAATTGATTTGATCGGTGTGAATTAATGCAACGATTTGCGCGTTTATGATATTATCGACTTGTATAGATTTTATGTGAACCTGGTACCCAGTGCTTGTGGAATAACTTTGTAGTTTGCTTTATTTTTATTTTATCGCGCAGGAACCGTACATTTTCCGGGAAAAACTATCCTATGTCCTTTCCCGGGACTCAAAGTATACTCCATACCACAGTAAAATCGGTTCAGTGGTTTGGCGTGAAGATTTAACAGACAGACTTTTGTATAAATTCACCCAAAGCTTTAGTAAATAACAGAGTTAATTCAACACAAATAAATTAATATTTATTTAGTTTAATTAATTGTTTCAATGTTTGGATTCGAGGACTGATTAGGTAGTTAAAATTCATTATAATCTAAATAGATAGAAAGTGTGTAAAGAAAATCTTTCACACCTCAGGCAAGCATATTTACGCTAGATGACGCCCGCAACTCGGTCGCGCCAAAATTCGTTTATCTTGCTGGAACGGAAAAAAGGGATATTATGACGAAAAATTTCGAGAAAAGGTAGTAGTGCCCTTGCGCTTCGCTTGGCTCGCCTTGGCGGGGGCACTACCGTGCACCCAGATAGGATTAATTCCGCAAAAATGAGCGGTTTCCACGTATTTTTCTCAGCTACATTATTTTGGCAATATAAAAATATTAGGTATGAACACTCGATCCAATATTAATGTTTTTATGGTTCGGTAGCTATTTTCTTTCTTTTTCAGTTATTAACTGGATTTTCCGGGTTCCGTAGCTTTTTCCACACACGTGACACTCCGAGGCACGCCGCACGTAGTGTTTGTCCAGGGTCGTTAGCCTCGTTTGTTCGAGTTTTTGCCCCGGAACTGGCCCACCCGGACAATGGAAGGTAAGGTTGTCACATGTCTACAATCAAAGTAATTTAATATTATTATGTTCAAACTGCCAGAGAAATTAATTCCTAGGTGGACGTGATAAAGTAGATGATTCTTTCGTCCTATAAATGTTCGACTCAGTGGGACGAATGGCTAGAAGCGAATTTTAATATTTTTTTTCATTCGGCGTTCGTCCCACTTTTATATTCTTGAGTTTTCTGACAATAAACATTGAAGTAGGGTACAAAAATTATGATCAGTCATAACCATTTTGTTAAGGTTTATAAACTCCTTTAGCGGCATTGTGCACTTCTTTAGTACGGGAATCTTTGGTTGGTCCCAGACGTGTCAAAGTCACGAATGTCAAATTAGTACGAATTTAGACCAATTGAATTGGTCTAAATTTGACATTCGTGCGTTTGGCAGTTTTGACAATTCATTTTGTGAATTGATTGAGAGGAATTGCTATGCGACCATTTTAGACCCCTGCTCATTCTTCTGGACAAGGCCGACTATGTTGCGAGAATGCCGTATACGGACATTTAAAATATTGTCCCAGGCTCTATAGTATTTGAAAAGTGGTTATACTTCGCTTAGAAAATACTGTACTGTGTACACTGTACAAATCATCCACAATGGACGCAAAGACCTTTTTTAGTGTAGTATTTTCTTTTAATTTTTAGAATGGAAAACGTTCACTTTATAACATTAATGTCTGGTCTCTGATTATAATAACCATAAATACTATATTATTGTCCATGGCTTCATATAATTGATAGTTCTCTCTTCTCAGTATAAATGAGATATTTTTGTAATTGAGGGAACAACGATGCTTTTGTCCCACACAATAGCATTGTCCTGGACAAGTTTTATCACTTATTGTCTTGTTGTTCTGTTCATCGATTGCATTATTTGTAGAGAATACAGAATTTATGCATAATAAATGTGTAAGCAATAACCATAATATTGTGTAGATCCATACTAATATTATAAATGCGAAAAAACGTCTGTCTGTTACTACCTCATCTATACTAATATTATAAAGCGGAAGAGTTTGTTAGTTTGTTTGTTTGTTTGTTTGAACGCGCTAATCTCAGGAACTACTGGTCCGATTCTTTCAGTGTTAGATAGTCCATTTATCGAGGAAGGCTATAGGCTATATTTAATCACGCTTAGACTAATAGGAGCGAAGAAATAGACGAAAATGTGGAAAAAACGGAGGGAAATTATTTGAAAGGGCTTATTTGAACGCGCTAATCTCAGGAACTACTGGTCCGATTTGAAAAATTATTTCAGTGTTTGATAGCCCATTTATCGAGGAAGGCTATAGGCTATATTTTATCACGCTAAGACTAATAGAAGCAAATAAATAGAAGAAAATGTGGAAAAAACGGGGGAAATTATTTGAAAGGGCTTATCTCACGAACTACTAGAGAAATTTTTCTGTTATTTGGGTCAGATAAGAAGTAGAACACGTAAAGGATCATAGGCTATTTTTTGTAGACTAATTTGTCTGTGAAATATCTAATTTACGCGGGCGAAGCGGCGCGGAACGTCAAGTCACGAGCTAAAAATAAGACCGCGAAGAAATTATTTGTAGATAACAATGTTAAAAAAAAGACTTAAAAATTTCCTATCTAGTCCATTGAAATGTTACAATTTAAGAACGAAATATTTCATTTATTAGAGGACGCAATTTTATTTTTGGGACATGTAGGAGGGGTCAATAAAAACTTAACCTCAAGTTTGTGGGGTCGCCACTCTTGTCCCCCGGCCGCCATCTTGGAAAAAGGAGTGACAACACTATTTTCGCGATATCTCGGAAACTTTAAGTACGTATTACAAAAAAATTGTGAAATCATAATTTGTTGCAAATTATTTTGCCTACAAATATGTTCTTATAACTTTTTACCTTAAATTAAAAAAATTAAAAGTTATAATCAAAAGAGTGAGATTTTTTTTTCTTTTTTGCTCTTACTTTTTTTAATACATTTTATATTTATTTATTGACCCTTGATTTATTTATTGACCCCCTCCACATGTTCCAAAAATAAAATTGCGTCCTCTAATAAATGCAAAGCTCATGTAACATTTCAATGGACTAATCTCAAAAACTACTAAACCGATTTTGATACAACTTGCAGTATTACCTAAATTGAACAGTAGCTAGTAAAAAAAAAAGACAAGTAAAACCACGGATCAAAGTTGTCAAATGCGGTCGTGCATATTTGCGTTCAAACGTGCGTTAAATTAACTTTAATTAGCGGCTTATTGGTTAATTTAGTTTGAATTACTCACTTGATTATGTTATTATTACGCCATCAAACTGTCTTACCTGCAACAAAAAAGTTGGTTATTAGAAAAATGTTTAGAAACCATCATTATTAGAGCGTAAAATTTTGATTATTTAAAAAGGAAGGTTAATTTTGTGTCTGAAATGACAAAATGTTGAAGAAGCGTTTTGTTTTTGTCAAAATTTAAAGTTAAACACACACCAATTAATCATTAGGATTAATAATAATTGTTGATGACCAGATGACGACCGCAACTCCGTTGCGCCAAAATTAGTTCATCGCGCTGGAACCTTATGGACCAAGAGCCCGCGAGGGCCAGACCTTCCTTCGGTTCGTAAAGCTGAAAGTTTACCTGTTTGTGACCTTTACAGAGGTCAGAACGACCAGCAACTATGGAGTTTCGGTCGCGGTTACTTTAGGAGGTATCCAGCTCTGACCTACCTGACCTTCGAGAAGGAGTAAAGCTCAATTTCATAGCTTATATTTTTCGCGCAAGTGGAGGAATCTCGTCTTCCAGTGCTAGACATTATTGACAGTTGCTTCTCATTGCTAAGCACCCTCAAAGTCTAATACTTTAAGAAAGGCAAAAATGTCCGGCACTGGAAGACGGGATTCCTCCACTTACCGCGAATAATATAAGCTATGAAATTGAGCTTTACTCCTTCTCGAAGGTCAGGCAGACCTTCAGAACTGGATACCTCCTAAAGTAACCGCGACCGAAACTCCATAGTTGCTGGTCGTTCTTACCTCTGTAAAGGTCACAAACGGGTAAACTTTCAGCTTTACGAAACGAAGGAAGGAAGCTCTCGCGGGCTCTTACTCTATTACTTTTTTCCGGGATAAAAAGTATCCTTTGTCTTTTCCCGGGACTCTCTATATCTCTATGCCTTTCAGCAAAATCCGTTTAACGGTTTGGGCGTGAAAAGTAACCGACAGACGGACACATTTTCGCATTTATAATATAAGAATAGATTTGTAAAGTGTCAACCCTAGGGCGTACTTGTAGTTAATTTAATGTCAAAATATTTCAAGTGCCCGTGAGAAACTACTTGTATGACTTGAGGTATTCAAGTCACCAACATGTTGACATCAAATTATCAGTGAAATGTACACATTGAGCCAAATAAGGAATATTACGCGAAGGTCGGAGCAGAGGGCGCCACTAGCACATACAGTGAATAATCCGACCAAAATCTGACATGTTGCACATGTCATGTCAGAATATTGACAGAAACATTGTCACACGTCGAACAAAACTTTTTGTTTACTGTCTGTGCTGGGGCTGCCTCTAGGGTGAAAACATTGCAGTAATATATCCTATTGTAAAAACGGCAGAAATTTTGATAATAGCCACACTTCTTTAATGCCTTCCCGGTCCAGTGACCTAAATTGTCACTCTTAACTCGGAGGGTGTGGGTTTGATACCCTCGTTGGAAGAATGTTATTTCCAAGTTTGGAAACAATTCGGGCTGATCACCTGATTGTCCGACAAGTACGATGATCCATGCGTCGGATGGGCATGTAAAAGGCCTGCGCCAGATCTCTCGCTAGTCGTGTCGGTCATCCGTCACACTGGATTATGAGAGTAAAGGAAGAGTGAGTAGTCCCGTGTACTGCGCACACACTTGGACAGTATAAAACCATGCTTTCGTAACTGGTCTGATTTTAATAAAACTGGCCACCGTTACCGAAACTAGTGTAGAAGCCATTACCCTGCTTTTACGAGTGTAAATGGGCGGTGTCTATCGCTTACTATCAGGTGATCTGTCTGTCCGTTTCCCAGTTGCCCTAAGGGACAACATTGTATGATTACTCATAAGTCATAAATATCTAAGCCCTTATTATGTTACATTACTATAACGATATTCATAGAGCTGTGTGTTTGTGTTGTACCTCGTTAACTCGAAAACTAGATTTACACGTCATCGAGTGAACAGTTTTAGACCTAGACCTTTCTAGGTCTTTCCGTAAACAGACACTAGACAAGTATCCATACTTACTAATATTATAAATGAGAAAGTGTGTCTATCTTTTACCTCTTCACGCCCAAATGGCTGAAATGATTTTGCTGAAATTTTGTATAGACATACTTTGAGTCCCGGGAAAGGGCATAGTATAATTTTTTTCCGCGCGATAAACGAATTTTGGTATCTAGTAGTTAAAAATAAAACACACGGTATTATTCATAACAGGGAATATTACATATCTATACTAATATTATATCTATACTAATATTATAAAGCGGAAGTTTGTTTGTTTGTTTGAAGGCGCTAATCTCAGGAACTACTGATCCGATTTAAAAAATTCTTTCAGTGTTAGATAGCCCATTTATCGAGGAAGGCTATAGGCAATATTTTATAACGCTAAGACTAATAGGAGCGAAGAAATAGAGGAAAATGTGGAAAAAACGGGGGGAAATTATTTGAAATGGCTTATTTGAACGCGCTAATCTCAGGAACTACTTGTCCGATTTGAAAAATTATTTCAGTGTTAGATAGCCCAGTTATCGGGGAAGGCTATAGGCTATATTTTATCACTCTAAGACTAATAGGAGCGAAGAAATAGAGGAAAATGTGGAAAACACGAGGGAAATTATTTGAAAGGGCTTATTTGAACGCGCTAATCTCATGAACTACTGGTCCGATTTAAAAAATTCTTTCAGTGTTAGATATCCTAGTTATCTACGAAGGCTAAAGGCTATATTTTATCACGCTAAGACTAATAGGAGCGAAAAATTGAGGAAAATGTGGAAAAAACGGGGGAAATTATTTGAAAGGGCTTATTTGAACGCGCTAATCACAGGAACTACTGGTCCGATTTAAAAAATTCTCTCAATGTTAGATGTTCCAGTTATCGAGGAAGGCTATAGGCTATATTTTATCACCCTAAAACTAATAGGAGCGAAGAAATAGAGGAAAATGTGGAAAAAACGGGGGAAATTATTTGAAAGGGCTTATCTCACGAACTACTAGAGCATTTTTTCTGTTATTTGGATCAGATAAGAAGTAGACCACGTGAAGGATCATAGGCTTTTTTTTGCGGACTAATTTTTCTGTGAAATATCTAATTTACGCGGGCGAAGCCGCACGGAACGTCTAGTAGTAAATAATCCGACCAAAATCCGACACACGTCATATCAGGATATTGACAGAAACGTTGTCAAACGTCGAACAAAACTTTTCGTTTACTGTCTGTGCTGGTGCTGCCTCTAACGTGAAAACATTGCAGTGATATATAATTACACGTCCTATTGGCGCTTGTGTCCGATTTTTAACTGAGCAGTGCTAAAGTACTTGACTCTGTGTGTGTTTGTTTATGAGTTATGACTCAGTAAACAAGTATTTCTCAAGTTACTGAGAATTGTAAGTCAAAAGGTTCAGTTGCTACAAAATATTATTTCTACTAAAATATATAACATAATATTATTAACGAGTCCTTGGTATGGATCTAAGTAATGATTTAAAGTTTACATTATCATAAAAGTTATATGGAAAATGACAAAATTATTTCTCGTGAGAACGTACGATCAACGACAACACCAATTTTCTTATTTTGACCTTATTGTCACCGCAGTAAGATCCAAAAGGCCGCCATGTTGGAAAAACAATTCGTGTCATACTTTCTATTTAATGGCCGACCTGTAAATCGGTTCCGCTGTGACAATAAAAGTTCGGGTCAAGTTTTTGGTTCACTTGACCGGCAATGGTACTACCGGTCTATTTTAACCTAATTCAGCTATTTTAACGCTAATATAACTTCGATCTAGTCCGGATCGAACAACGAAATAGTATCGTTACTAATTTTATAAAATACTAGACGTTCCGCGCGGCTTCGCCCGCGTAAATTAGATATTTCACCGACAAATCAGTCTACAAAAAATAACCTATGATCCTTCACGTGATCTACATCTTACCTGACCCAAATAACAGAAAAAATGCTCTATTAGTTCGTGAGATAAGCACTTTCAAATAATTTCCCCCCGTTTTTTCCACATTTTCCTCTATTTCTTCGCTCCTATTAGTCTTAGCGACATAAAATATAGCCTATAGCCTTCCTCGATAAATGGACTATCTAACACTCAAAGAATTTTTCAAATCGGACCAGTAGTTCCTGAGATCAGCGCGTTCAAACAAACAAACTAACAAACTCTTCCGCTTTATAATATTAGTATAGACTAGACGTTTCGCGCGGCTTCGCCCGCGTAAATTAGATATTTTACAGACAAATCAGTCTACAAATCAGTCTACAAAAAATAGCCTATGATCCTTCATGTGGTCTACTTCTTATCTGACCCAAATAACAGAAAAATTGCTCTAGTAGTTCGTGAGAGAAGCCCTTTCAAATAATTTCCCCCGTTTTTTCCACATTTTCTTCTATATCTTCGCTCCTATTAGTCTTAGCGTGATACAATATAGCCTATAGCCTTCCTCGACAAATGGGCTATCTAACACTGAAAGAATTTTTCAAATCGGACCAGTTGTTCCTCAGATTAGCGCGTTCAAATAAGCCCTTTCAAATAATTTCCCCCCGTTTTTTCCACATTTTCCCCTATTTCTTCGCTCCTATTAGTATTAGCGTAATAAAATATAGCCTATAGCCTTCCTTGATAAATGGACTATCTAACACTGAAAGAATTTTTCAAATCGGACCTGTAGTTCCTGAGATTAGCGCGTTCAAACAAACAAACAAACAAACAAACAAACAAACAAACAAACAAACAAACTAACAAACTCTTCCGCTTTATAATATTAGTAAAGTATAGATAGATGCGAAAGATGTGTCCGTCTATCAGTCAGTCTGTTACCTCTTTACGCTTTACCCGTTAAACCGAATTTAATAATTGGTATGGAGATATTTCAAGTCCCGGGAAAGGATATAGGATACTTTTCATCCTGAAAAAATCTACGGTTATCGGGTGATAAACGAATTTTGGTGCGACGGAGTTGCGGGCCTTATTTAGTAAGAACTATAAAAGAATTGGTGTCATCGTCTCACAGTTAACCGCGCATTAGACAGCTTAATTCTATAGTTATCTAAGGTAGGACGTAACTGGATGGTTTAAGTACATTTCTTTTGTACCATCGAAGAAATTGATCCATAGGCAGTTGACGGACCTACGTCATTTGGTCGGGTAATTTCAATTCAATAAGTCGTGATCTGATGGCTGGGTTTGACGTTACGCGACCCGTAGGGCCGCCAACTGCATATGAATCAACTCTTATAGTACATGGAAAAATGTTTTATGGATATCGGCCGGGGTATATGGAACTCCCCTGTCGTCGATCTACCCACTAAAACCTGGAATTGCGGATACCATAGTAGCAGAACCTGGTCGCTAGACCAATGTCGGGAGAAAATGAAATAAATATTCCAGATCTACGAATAATAAAAACTAAGGAAAAGTCTCCGTCAAAAAACATGTTCTACAATACACATTTTCAATACATTTGCAATATTTAAGTACCTTCAGCGGTATCAGGCTGACGTTACATGACAGTTCGAAAGGAACCAAATTTAAAACGGTAATAGTATGGGATTTACATTTCCTTAGTTTTTATTATTCGTAGTCCCAGATCGTAAAGTGGTATTTTCTTTCAATTTTTGTCGGCCGCGGTCGCTTGCGGAAAAGATCAGAAAGCCACCTTAACTTTAGTGCTTCCTAGGTGAAAACGGGAATTAGTCTCTCAGGAAACATAAACAGTACTCTAGAATCTAGGTCATCCAAGGCACCATAGCTATGATACCTGATAACCTACACCGGTCCCCCCACACAGAGTCTTATCATTATCACCTCGAGAACCTTGCTCTATTCTTGTGGCCCTGAGATGTTTGAATTACAAAACACCACAATGTTTGAACATTACCTGCTAAACAATCGCTTGTAATAAAATATACTACGGTTGATACGGTTATATACTCAAAACTGAACTTATAGAGTTCACTGTGAAAGTAGCAGCGCTAAAAGAGTTACTTTTGACTTCTATGTTTTTATGATAAATACCCCCGACGTTATCAATTTATCCATACAGAAAAAAACTTAGTGCCGCGCTGCTACTCTCACAGTAATCTCTATACTCGTATTATGAGGAATACATACACATCCTAAAGTAATACAATTGTTTTGTTATACCTTGAGCGAAATATATACTTAATATTAAAGCGGAAGAGTTTGTTTGTTTGTTTGAACGCGCTAATCTCAGGAACTAGTGGTCTGATTTCAAAAATTATTTCGGTGTTAAATAGCCCATTTATCGAGGAAGGCTATAGGATTTATTTTTTCACGCTACGACTAATAGAAGCGAAGAAATAGAGGAAAATGTGGAAAAAACGGGGTAAATTATTTGAAAGGGCTTATCTGACGAACTACTGGAGCAATTTTTCTGTTATTTGGCACAGATAAGAAGTAGACCACGTGAAAGATCATAGGCTATTTTTTGTGGACTAATTTTTCTGTGAAATATCTAATTTACGCGGGCGAAGCCGCGCGGAATTTCTAGTAAGAAATAATCAAAGAAATACCCTTTCTAGTTACTATGTAGAAATCTTAATTAAGAAAGAATCGTTTAGCCCACATCCCTTTCTCTCAACCCCCGATCAATACAGAGTTATGTAACATAGAGATATAATACGCATGATAAATTGATAACAACCATTATACCAGCAAACCTATATTCAATAAATATACCTTTGTATTAGTGATGAGCAAAACAAGACTCAGTCTTGGTTTTGGTATTTCTAGTACAATATTGGTCTTGGACTTGGTCAAATCTGCCTGATCTCGGTCTTGGCTTTGGTTTTTTTAGTTTTAGGATAGTCTTGGTCTCGGCATTGCTTTTTTGCAAGACCAAGACTGAGGCGGCAAGACCGATGTTGCTCATCACTACTTTGTATACGCGTACGTAAATGTTTTCTCATACATCGACACTAAATATTATAAATGCGAAAGTCTGTCTGTCTATTACCTCTTCACACTGAAACCGCTGAACCGATTTTAATGAAACTTGGTATGGCGATACTTTGAGTCCTGGGAAAGGACAAAGGATACTACTGTTTATCTCGGAAAAACTTACGGTTCCCGCGCGATAATCGAATTTAGTAGAGTTGCGAGCATCAACTAGTGTGAAAAGGAAATTTAAGGCTATTTTGACATTGAAATACCACTTAAGGCCATCCCCCGAGCAAACGACCTTGACCATACATTTGACGCGTTGCCATGATCGCACAAAAATCCTATTTTTTTTACTTATCTAAGTTCAAAATTGATCTAAAATAAAAATTAAAACGGGGAATATGTAGTTAATGAAATTGTCTATCTATTGTCGTGTGTTTCAAATAAACGTAATTTGTAAATACTAGGGAGATGCTGAAAGTATGCTGAAGCGTTAATAAATTGGTATTACTTTGGAAGCTAATATCAAGAGTATAATAAACAAAAATTGAAAATTTAAAACGGGGAAAGGCATGTTGATATACTGAAGATTATTGCTGTATTTTTATTATAACTTTGTAGCTTTCAAATTATGAGTTTATAAGGCTCTAAATACGGTAAATTACGGAATATCCGTAGGGGAAGGCCCTTAAATAGTAAGTAAGGTATCAATTTTTCTTGTATAATTATTTTTCTAACAGACATGCCTTAGATTGTTCTATTATCTATTCTGTGTCGTAGATGACTCCTTAGTTTTGACATATTCGTACATGACCAACTCTGCTACTATTTATGTCACAAAGCGCGCCGCTCCTCATCTGATCTCATCAGAGTCATCACACAGATTCAGCTACTATTCACTGATATTTTACCTCTAGATCTCTATTATAATGTACCTTGTTTCGACGTGATAAGGCCCTGCCAGGTGTAATATAACTCCGAACGGTCTCAGAAGGCTTTTGGTTACGTCACCTCAAGGCAACTGTTTTTGATAGCACATCCGTATTTCAAGGGTCATTTACACGCGTTTTGCCTGCAGGATAGTTTAACACTAGTGTAAAGCTTGTTTCTTGATCTGAAGGTCATGGGTTCAATTCCCGCAATAGAACCATAAAATGTTTGTACGATGCCCTATTAAATCCCATAAATTTTGATTTCGAACCTCGATAGTGAAATTAAGGAATGCATCTTGGCAAAAGGGGTTATTATGACCATAATAAAATTTAAAGTGGTGACAATTATTATACTAAATACAATAATTATTTAAATAAAAAATAGTATTCTGTTCAGGTCAAAAACCTGTCACAGCTGATTTCATATTGTTAGTCAGTCTTTGCTTTACCTTTAAAATCAGCTGTTCTTACAAGATGAACGGCTAAAAAGCCAAAAATTTAGAGTAAATATTTTTGAGCTAATAAAGAGTGTCACGAAATTAATTTTTTAGCATAATCTTCAAAATTTTATCGTTACCCCAACAATGTCTGCAGTTGTAAAAAATAGTTATTTTAGCGCCGCTACTTTCATAGTAAACTCTATATAAACATATAATACACAAAAAAAAATAGTATGTAACTATTTTTAGCAATATTCCGCGAAATAAACCTCAACCTTTAAGTAAATGAGTGAGTGTACGCATAGGCATGCATACAGCACCTCCCTCCTCTCCCACACTGCCTATGCGTACACTCGCATGCAAGAACCTGCAAACACCACCACCACACAAGCAATAATGTTGGCAAATCCGTGCAAGGCCCCTCACCACCATGCAGGTTGAGAACCTCGACGCGCGTTTCGCCCCAACACCGGAGCATCCTCAGGATGAGGACTCTACGAAACGCGCGAAATTTAGTATGTTAAAAATAATAATATACTAAATTTTAAGCTTTTGATTTCCGCAAAGTAACTGATTCTATTAACTATATAATACACAATTACACACCCTAAAATATTATTAACCTTTAAAATTATGACCTAGAAAGATAGCTAAGAAAAGCTAGACAACAAAATTAAAATGTTTTATTTACTTCCGAATAATAATGAATGTTTTGGCTTGACCACAGTCGGATAATACAGCTATATTACATAGTAGTTCTGTATGAATGAACACAGAATATTGAATAATAGACAACAATAAGCAATACGATGAGAATAATGTTCCTCTCTATACACAAATGAGAGAAGCATTATCTCTAATGAACTTAGGCAATAAAAAATATACCTTTTAGATATGGCTATACTTATATTTGTCAAAAAAACGTAAGAAAAAATGCGGCGTTAACGTAAAAATGGTCCTAAAAAATACAAATGACCACCATTTTTGGTTCGACATGCAATGTTTTTGTGCTTAATACAATATTCTATTCTAAATACTGTTTTTATTAATTGGCTTGTATGTGCCTTCATGAATGAGCATAATAGGAATGAATGAACCAAAGTTCCTGAGATTAAGTTCAAACAACTTTAAATAATATACAGCACGTGTTCGATATGGCACAGAAATCGGAACGCGGAAGTACTGCAATCGCTTTAGAGTTCACAAGCTTACCTAGCAAGATTTTATGAATGAACATGCGCGCACGCGCATCGCACCATTGACACATCTCATTCACAAAAAAAACACAACACAACAAAAAAAAAAAACTCCCAAAAAATATCACAGCACAACACTCGCGCCTTTTTTCAAAATTCGAACGCGCCAATTTTTCGACCGCTTTTTTTAAATTTTCGTGTGTACGCACAGCGCGCGCGGACCGCACAGAGTAACTGTCCGTCCGTCTGTCCCTCTCTTGTTGCGTAACTCTAACGGGTCATAGAGTAATGGCTGTGTACAGAACGGTATGCCCATATTTGCTATCCGCCTACCGTGGAGGCTTAATTGATATTAGTTTTGACTATTAAGGTGGTTAATAACACTTTGGAAGGTGAAGAGTAGTGTGTTAGTAAATATTAATATTTTTACTTATTAAAGCAATAAATAAGCCAAGCAAGCTCTTTACTAATATTATGTAAATTGCTTTTATTTACTATGAATTTAAACATGATGTTAAAAGACAGCAAAGTAAAAACAATCCTGTAAAAGTTACTCTCAGAGAATTTCTGAGATTTTTAAGCGAAAAGTTGTCGACATAATTTCTTGCAATAAAAAAACTAAATGTCAAACAAAAGCGTGTCATTGACCCGCGCTAATTATATTTAATGCAGGCAACACTCGTAATTAAAGCGCACAGTGAAGTGGGCAGGCATACTGTAATCTTCAGACTTATAATTAGAGAGAAATTGACAGGGTTTTCATTAAAATTATTTACCTAATAATCTAGCTTAGTGATTACTGTACTTATAAACAAAAAAAATGGTTTGTAGATAATAATAAATAAGCTACAATTCGGAGAGAAAAAATAAGCTTCCGAAGCTATTATAATATATTTTTAAACCCTCTCCTTCATATAATATACACGTTTTATTATTTGATACTCTAATTTATTTAAATTTTATTCCTTGAAGTTACACTTTATTAGGGTCAATTTTTATAAATAACCAACGAAAATGTATAGCTTGTATCTTATAATGTAGAGACCACACGAACACGGTATTCCACTATGAATAAATGAATAATTTAAACATCTTCATCCGATGGTTAACAATAAAAAAAATAATTGCCTTCTTTGGCGCCAAATAATCGAACGCCTACAAGAGCGCGCCTTTTTTTACGTCAAAGTCAAGGCGCCAACTGTCAAACCCGTTCCATGCCAGTGCACTTGTCAAGTAGGCGTGTGCATAGATTAAACTTAATAATTACAGCCTTTTGTATAGCACTGATGCTTATCAACTTTTGTTGTTAAATTATAAACAAGTATTTAAATTCAATAATTACCCATTATGCACCGTAATATTATCAAATTTTAATTGCTATACCAGTTAATAATGATTCATTACTTTCGAATAGAAAAATAATACCCCTATCATTGCATAGAATTTTAAGTGATAATTCTGTACCTCATAACCTCTATAATATTAGCTTTTGCCCGCGGCTCTACCCACGTTTCTACAGTATTCCACATAGGTTTTTAAATAAAAAAGTAGTCTTTGTATTACAAAGCAACTACTACCAACTACCTAATCTTTATGTACCAGAGCTTTCACACACTCATCAATAGTTTTTGGATGAAAGAGTAAAACCAATAAATCACTTTCATAGTAGTAGCATTCGGTAGATACATAACACCATAACAAAGCGATAAAAATCTCTATTTCTCGTTAGAATTTGAGCCGGCGACCGCAACGCATATCTTGCTCAACATACCAAGACACTACATAGTAAAATACCACTGTCAATCAATACTTGTAAGTTGTATCTATACTAATATTATAATGCGAGTTTGTGTATGTCTGTCTGCCTGTTACCTCTCCACGCCCAAACCGCTGAACCAATTTTGCTAAAATTTGGTATGGATATACTTTGAGTCCCGCGTAAGGGCATAGGATACTTTTTATCCCGGAAAAATGTACGGTTCCCGCACGTTAACAAAATTTGGCGCAACGGAGTTGTGGGCGTCATCTAGTTGACTATATTTATAACCTTCACATCTATCAAACAAGATTTGAGCCTAAGTCTTTGAGGTCAAATGTCGACCTTAAATGATCATTAGCAAAAAAATCAAGTTCTTTATCAATGTGATGATACATTACGTAATATAATAATCTTTAATTAAATCTTGAACAAATATTTTTCATCGTACAAAAGTGACAGCTGTCAAAAATGATGTTCATTTAAATGTAATTTTTGATTATATTTGATAAATAAATAGATTAGGTATTTAACGGGTTACAACGAATTAATTTCTAAATATATTCGAAATATGACTTACTAAATTGTTCTTTTTTATAGCTATAGACTATAGTATAAGCAAAATTGATCAGTGGTTGGGATGTATTGGTTGGGACCTGTGACCTTCTAAGGGCTTTGGATGAAGGCCGAGATGGGTCGAAAGATATAATAAGTGACCTTTTACGGTATTTTGGCGGGAAATGGATTATAATTATGGCGGGAGATTTCTTAAAACGAAATTAATAATCATAACTTTTTTTAAATAAATCAACAAGTTTGATTATTTTCTTACTTACTTATTTATTTTCAAAGTTTTTAAGTATGAATGAACGTTTGTTACTATAGGAATGAATTTTCACAAAGTATATATAAATGCAAATGTACAAAAATTTTGTTTCTAAATCACAATTTCCTACATAGCAATTAGCTAAAGTATAAACATAACCGATCATTTTACATAATTTATGAAATAGTGGGCATTGTGCGCGGTTCCGGGTTCGATGCTCGGTTCTCGGTATCAGGGATATTGTCCAAGGATTATTGTACAATGAACATCTAATACATAATATCTATACTAATATTACAAATTTGAGAAAGTGAGTCTGTCTATCTGTCTGTCTATTACCTCGTCACGCCCAAATCGCTAACCGATTTTGCTGTTTGGTATGTAATTGTGTACCGGAACCAGGTTATAGGATACTTTTTGTCCCGGAAAAAGGTTCCCGGGCGATATTTACGAATTTTGGCGCAAAAGAGTTGCACCCGTCATCTAGTTTAATAATTGCTTATCAAACTTCTCCGTAAAAATTTGATCAATTTTGAATTTGTATAAGTATTAGTTGTATTGAAGGTATATTATATTAAATAGAAGGTATTTATTTATTTATTTATTTTGGAACGAATATTAACTGTAACAAAATAATCTGTAATGATAAAACAACTCTCATAATATTTTATGAAACAAAATATTTTTATCAATAGCGGCGATTCCATCAAGATTTCATCAACTTAATGACACGCTTTCGGCGCCATTTTTAATTTATTTTGTTCGATATTTAAAATGTAACGGAGTTTTACTGAGGGTGAGAAAATATAAAATTATTGTATCTCTATTTTTTTCTGAGTTAAAAGATAAAAATAGGTTTTTTAATCAATATTTATAATTTCTTTTTATCTATATCTTTCTGATTTCTCTTTCTCTGTTTATTCAACTTTGCTGACAATATAAAAAACAAATTGCTTGTCTATAATACTGTTTGTAATTCATATAGCTATGCCTATTGTTGTTGTAAGAAATGTTTGTTTTTCGAAAATAACGCAGCGGTTTTGATGAAATCGGCACAGATATTAGACTTCACTGAAAAACATAATGATAAGTAACTTTTCATTGCTGGAAAACTTGGTGATAATAATTAATATAAAAGTACTTACATATTTTTCAATCCACATCCAAATCTGTTTCGAATCGCTCTATACATAATAAATACTTAAATAACAAAGGTACGGTTATAAAACCATTAAGTTCAGTAATTATTTTTGTCATTTTATCATTTAGATTTTTATAAATCGAATTTCTCAAATGGTGAAATAAATACCTTGTTACTTTCCCATTTATAGAAACAATATTCATACGTGGGAGAGCCATGCTTCGACACGAATGGGCCGGCTCGACCGGAGAAATACCACGTTCTCACAGAAAACCGGTGTGAAACAGCGCTTGCGCTGTGTTTCGCCGAGTGAGTGAGTTTACCGAAGGCCCAATCCCCTACACTATTCCCTTCCCTACCCTCCCGTATTCCCTTCCCTTTCCATCCCTACCCTCCCCTATTACCCTATTCCCTCTTAAAAGGCCGGCAACGCACTTGCAGCTCTTCTGATGCTGCGAGTGTCCATGGGCGACGGAAGTTGCTTTCCATCAGGTGACCCGCTTGCTCGTTTGCCCCCTTATTTCATAAAAAAAAAAAACAAAATCAGCCCACCCGTATAGATGCTACATACAGACAGATAGACAGACACGACAGTAATAAATTTGTCGTATCACGATCACCATCAAAGGTTTTCATCGGGGGTTTAAAAACAAGTCTTTGCTCGCGGCTTTACTGCAAAACCTAACAGAGTAGCTTAGACTATAGCTCTACCTACGAGTAATATAATATTACTGCAATGTTTTCAGTTTTCACCCTAGAGGCAGCACCAGCACAGACAGTGAACAAAAAGTTTCGTTCGACATTTGAAAACGTTTCTGTCAATATTCAGTTATGACGTGTGAATCATGTCGGATTTTGGTCGGATTATTTACTGTATATACTAGTAGCACTCTCTACTCCTTTGTGTAATATGTCCTATTCTCAAGAACCCTTCTATTGACAGGTCGATGATGATGATGACTGGGCGTTTCCGTGGCATGTTGACGTGTGTATTAGAAGTGTTTTCTAAACGAATTAGGGCCAACAGTTGCACTCCACTATTGGGTAAGGTTACTGCTGTATGGGAAGCTATAAGATAATATTATATGGCCAAGCGGCCATGGCGGATAACTTTGACGGATTGTACAGCTGTCTACATTTCAATCGATGTCGATCATGGATAAATTTATTAGTAATAACAGACTATGCTTTTCTACAGGTCCGTAATCCGTATATGCTGTATTAATTAAGTGTTAGTTTATCGTGAGCAAACGCGAAGAGGCCGCACAAACAATAAATAGAAATTAAGAAATTTAAAATATATCCGAAGTATTCCAGCAGTGAGCAAGCTAATGACGGTTATTGCTAAGAACAGTCTCCTGTGTATTCGATGGTCATTGCTAAGATCGTGATTTCAAACAAAAAAAAATTAGGTCAATATCGGTTCAAAGACGTTATACGTGGGAGAGCCATGCTTCGGCACGAATGGGCCGGCTCGACCGGAGAAATACCACGTTCTCACAGAAAACCGGCGTGAAACAGCGCTTGCGCTGTGTTTCGCCGAGTGAGTTAGTTTACCGGAGGCCCAATCCCCTACCCTATTCCCTTCCCTACCCTCCCCTATTCCCTTCTCTTCCCATGCTTACCCTTCCCTATTACCCTATTCCCTCTTAAAAGGCCGGCAACGCACTTGCAGCTCTTCTGATGCTGCGAGTGTCCATGGGCGACGGAAGTTGCTTTCCATCAGGTGACCCGATTGCTCATTTGCCCCCTTTATTTCATAAAAAAAAAGACACTCACAAACAGAGAGACACGTCAGACTTATAACACCCCTCTTTTTCGTCGGAGGTTAAAAATAGCAGAATTAATCTTAGAAATCTGTACAAATATGTAGCTTTTCAGGCTCAAGGCTTAACCTTTAAACATAGCTATACAAATACATAATATAGCTTTTCTGGTGCTGATACAGACTTTTCAAGGCTCAACTTTTAAGGTCACAGCACATATATCAACTCGGAAAGGGATCGTCACCGTATTGCCTTTCGCCTCGCCGTCAACCAGGCGTCAACCTAACGTATGCACGTAACCAAAGCGTATCAGTAGCGCCTGCACGTCAACCCGGCTACGGCTAGGCGACGCCTCGCTTACGGCTCGGGGAAGGGGAAAGGGGCAAGGGTGGACGAAGAAACGTAAGCTTGAGTACGGAGAGACGTAAGCACGGGGACGACGAGCCGTAAACGGGTGGACGACGAGCCGTAAGCGGGTGGACGACGAGCCGTAAGCGGGTTGACTGCTAGTTGACCACGCGTCGCATCCCGGTTCGGAGCCTGTTCCGAGGAGAGGCGATTACGTTACGGTTCCGCTTAGTGTGCGTTGCAGTAGGGAGTTTCATACAAACAATATTGAAGGACTCGAGGCGATACGGTGCCGATCCCTTTCCGAGTTGATATGTGTGCGGTGACCTTTAGGCACAGCTATACACAGACATGTTACAGCTTATCTAGTGATGATGGAGAATTCTAAAGGTACCTTTAAGCACAGCTATACGTGGGTATAGCTATATTAATATAAGATAAGCTATAATGTGTGTACATATTATAGCTTATCTGGTGCTCATGCTGTAAGCGTGGGACTGATGGATGATCAGCACTTGACACCGAGACATTCCGGTGATGCAAGACTTGATTCTAATGGTGTTCCGACGTGCCTTGTTTTACTAACATACATAGTATAACACAAAGCATGCCGCTGTCTGTCCGTATATATCTTTGAAGTACGCAACGGAGTTTGATGATATTTTTTTTAATAGATAGAGCGATTGAAGAGAAAGGTTTAAATATTATATACTTCTGACACTAACATTACAAAGCTGAAGAGTTTGTTTGCTTGTTAGTTTCTTTGTTTGAATGTGCTTATCTCAGAAACTACTTGTTCGAATTGAATAATTATTTTTGTGTTGGATAGTCAACCTTTCAAGGAAGGCTTATGGGCTAAATTACTGGCTGGAAAAACATGGAAAATTATGATTTTTTGAGGGTTTGTTTCGATATTTAGAACTTCTAGATCGGACGCGGACGAAGTCGCCGGTAGTAGTAATAGTAGAGATGCTGATAATAATTGAGAGGCTTGAGAGACCAATGTTCACGCTTATAAAGCTGCGCTGATCAGTTAATAGAGTATTATAGAATACCGACAATAGGCTCACGTATAAATCGCGGCACGTTTATTCTGCGAAATCCATACTAATATTGTAAATGCGAGTATGTTTGCTTTTACTTGTTCGCTTATGTTATTCAACCTTAGAAAAGTTATGGAGTGACTTTGAGAGCTGGACTCATCTCGGACTCATCCCGGGAAAGGACATAGGATACTTTTTATCCCGAAAAAATGTACGGTTCCCGCGCGATTAAACGAATTTTGGCGCAACGGAGTTGCGGGTGACATCTAACTGCTTTATATTTTTCTGGGACTTGAAAACTACATCCTTACAACGCGGACATCAAACCCACGACCTCCGAGTCGAGAGCCACGCTCTAAACCACCTGTAGGCGTGTTCGAACAGTAGTTTAAAATAGATCAAATGATTTTCCTATCACATACCGATTAGAGAAAGCTAATAGAAGATTGATCAGGTTGGTACCCAAACCCGTAAACCCATCGATCCCACGCCGTGTGGGATGTGGGTGTCGCGTGGGATAACGGACCACCTGATGGTACCAAACAATGTTAATTAAGGGCACGCCTTTGGAGGCAAATCGAAAAATGATATAGTAGAAGCAAATGCGTTGCGACTTGCTTGAAAACTGAGGGGTTAGTGCGAGTTTTATTCGATCATACGCATCGAGCGCGTAAACGCGAATTTATATGGGATCAAAGCAGCGCCATCTACTGGCTAACGTGGATACTGCTTTGATCCCATATAAATTCGCGTTTACGCGCTCGATGCGTATGATCGAATAAAACTCGCACTAACCCCTCAGTACATTTTTCCGGGGTAATGTGTTCTTCCCAGGACTCAAGGTATCATTATAACAATCACCTAAATCGGTTCAGCGGTTTTAGCGTAACAGATAGACAGACACACTTTCGCATTTATAATATTAAGTATAGATTAAAACTTTCAAAAATGTTTAAGGTATTTGCGTATTAACAGTTACGGTAACTCACAGATATTTACTAGATAGATACTTCGCAGCAAGTACATATTATATTAAATTAAAACTAAGCGTAGAATCTTTAAGATGATAACAATGAAAGAAAAGAATAAAGTCTTTGAACCAACAGACGCCAAGACAAAGCAATGATTACTTAACTAAAGTTGTATTTCTCATCACATTTAGGAATTGCTTTTAGGTCTCAGGACGGTGTAAGTAATATTACTTAGTCGTAAGTCGTAACCAAGATATTCTGTGCAGAAAATGCAACCAATGTGAATACAGAACAAATTAGTAATCTAACAGATCGCACCTACAGATTTAATAATTACTTAAATTTACTGAAGATTGTAACAGTCTATTAATTTTCTATGAAAATAATAATTTCATTTAAGTTAAGTAATCGTTACTTAAGTCCCTATAGACCCAATTTAACATGACTTTGAATCAATAATAAACAAACAAATAGTGACTTTTAAAAGCCAAAAAAAAAAAATACATTGTTGTTTACTTAATGTACTTTGACAATTTGTGGTTCGAAACATAATAATAAGTAAAAAGGTTTTTTTCTCCTATTTCGCCCTGTCAAGAACGCGTCGAACGCGGCGAGCGTCGTAACCGCCACTGTACAAGGCGCGCTGATATGAATGTTATTTTAATGTCGTTTACATCGATATTCGTACTGACAGACATCGACCTGCTAATTTTAAGGGTCTATAGGGCCTTAAATACCGCATCATCTTTCTCCTACAATCGTCGCTATCCCTCGCCAGTCGCCTATCTCTGTTATCTTTATGACTCCGTATAAGCGGGCCCCTAGACGATCAATTTTATTGTGCAATATTATTGACCGTCTAGGGTTAATATTAAACGCGCCCCGCCTTTCAATTTTGTTGTCAAATAAGTTGTTCAATCAAATTGTTCAATAATATTGCACTATAAAATTGATCGTCTAGACTCTAGGGGCCCACTTTAGTGGATTACTTGGGGGTAAGCTTTTCCCCTAATTTGGTACATCGACTGTGGTATGTGGTTCAATAATTGTGGGACTACTTCACTTAAGCTTTATGGTGGTCCCGACTTCAGGCAAAATTGCGGGTACAGGGTACTATAAAACCTACCGCAACTCTATCACTGAAGTCTTACCCTAATTAAATTACCTCTACCCTACATCTCTTTTCGACTGAATGTTCACTGACCCTTCTAATAACAAAAAGTGTATAATTTTCTAATAGAATCGTCTCTACCTCTCTTCTCGTCTGCATGTCCATTGTCCACTAACTACAATAATAATAATAATATCTATGGACGCTTCACACCACGTCAGTCTGGCCCCGTGCTAAGTACCTGAAGGACTTGTGTTACAGGTACCAGACAACGGAAATATATTTAATACTTTTTATACTATACATATATTTAAGATTTTTATTATATCATACACATATTTAATACACATCCAGACCCGGGAACATTGAAAACTTTTTGTTCCGTCGGCGGGATTCGAACCCGCGACCCCCGGCTTGAGCTGCCACACACTCAACCAATTGAGCCACAGAGGTCATCAACTACAAACTACTAATAACAAAAAGTGTATACTTTCAATTGAGCCACACTATGTAACTTGGCGCCGCTCCAGGCCCGTAAACACTGCGGTTATATCAATACGACTAAATTATTGCTATGTGTGAATTATTTTACACATCCACACTAATATTATAAATGCGAAAGTGTGTCTGTCTGTCTGTCCGTTTGTCTGTCTGTCTGTCTCTAACCTCTTCACGCACAAACCGCAGAACCGATTTTTCTGAAATTCGGTATGGAGATACTTTGTGTCCCGGGAAAGGACATAGGATACTTTTTATCCCGGAAAAATGTACGGTTCCCGCGCGATAAACGAGTTTTGGTGCAACGGGGTTGCGGGCGTCATTTAGTAATATTATATTAATGTTGTAAATGTGTGTGTATATCTGTCTACTTACAGGTCTTTACGCTTCAGTCTTGAACTGAAATTTATCACTTGTCCATACAAATCACAAAAAAATCACTCTGTCAGCACAGCTACTTTTACAGTGAACTCTATACAGGGAACACATACACATTACTCACACTAAAGTATTATTACTTTGTTTTGTAACACTTTATAACGGCTTTAAATACAAACAAACAAACCTACACATTGGAAACAAATGTATTTCCCCTCATACACACCTCCGGAACCGGACACCCGCGGGTTCCGCACCGTATCACTTCCGATTGCTACGGACCCCTAAATTGGACCCGTCATTAGCGCATTTTAGGGTTAAATATACCCACAGCCGAAAACAGGACCTCTTTTTTGAAAGTCGGTTAAAAACTGTAGGGTGTAATAAAATGAAGTGATAATACTTTAGGGTTTGTAAGTGTCCCTTATATTGAGTTCACTGTGAAAGTGGCAGTGCTGAAAGGGCAAATTTTTTTTGTAATTTGATATGGACAAGCGCTCGCGCGTCAGGATTTTTCCCATACAAAAGTTAAAAAAGAATTTACTCTTTCAGCGCTGCTACTTTCACAGTGAACTCTATAATATAAGTGACGCTTACCTACACACCTTAAAGTATTATCATTTAGTTTTGTTACACCCTGTATAAGGGACACATCCCAGTTAAAAATAGCTTCAAAAATAATTTTTCAAAGAAATCGCTTAAATTTTATTCTCTATCTATACTAATATTATAAAGCGGAAGAGTTTGTTAGTTTGTTTGTTTGTTTGTTTGAACGCGCTAATCTCAGGAACTACTGGTCCGATTTGAAAAATTCTTTCAGTGTTAGATAGCCTATTTATCGAGAAAGGCTATAGGCTATATTTTATCACGCTAAGACTAATAGGAGCGAAGAAATAGAAGCAAATGTGGAAAAAACGGGGAAAATTATTTGAAAGGGCTTATCTCACGAACTACTAGAGCAATTTTTCTGTCATTTGGGTCAGATAAGAAGTCGACCACGTGAAGGATCATAGGCTATTTTTTGTAGACTGATTTGTCTGTGAAATATCTAATTTACGCGGGCGAAGCCGCGCGGAACGTCTAGTCTAAAAATAAAACCTTCAAGTAAAACAATTATCCTCGCAAAATCCTTAACAAGCTATATCGCTGTCAGACACGTACCATCAAATTCGTCAGAAATACTACAAATTATTATAAACGCTTTATAGCTCTTATGTATATAGCCGTAAGGCCTATTATACGTTCAAAAGATTTTCAATCTTAACGCTTTAATATAGAGCTTAAAATAGAGGTGGATGTCGAAATATATATTAAAACTGAAAAGGTACAAAGTAAATTGTATCGTAGTGAGTGGTGGTAGGGTATAAAATGTGTTTTGTGCTTTGTCCACTACTATTGTTTGTAGTGACAAATTATATTTTCACAGCAATAGTCTTACTTCATATTTCTTTGTTTAGCACCTTATTCTTACAAAATTACTGAAGGTTCTCGAAAGTGTTATACTTGATCAGAATACAATTTTGATTGAAAATATTTTTGATTGTCTTTACAAGTAAAGACAGGAGTGCAAAATGTTTTATACTTTTAACTCTTTAGGTCGGTTAAATAAACCTTGTTTTCTTCAAATTTCATTAAGTAACTTGGTGATTCGGCACCTATTTTAATTTTATTTTAACCAAAAATTAATAAATGTCTACAAAATCCAACGACCATCTGGCAAATCTGGCTCATAAGTGCCATATCTTTTTTAATTTCTAATCATTTTTTCGTTAAAAAATGTTAGTTTTTGTGCATAAATGGAAATTTATGCACAACGACTAACATTTTTTAATTGTTAATTACCTATTTCAACCACTTTATGTAATTAGTAAAATCTTTCTAAAACCTCCACTTTAAGAATAACAAATATATCTCTTTGATTTTTAACTGATAGCTAAGTAATATTCCATATTACTAAAATTAATGCGAAAACGTATAACTAGATACTACAAAGATTTAGTTAAAGACATTAATAATATTACTTATCTCAATCAAAACTTTTTTTCGATTCAAAACTCGAATAGAACTCACTCAAAACTCGATTTTAATTAAGACTCGTAGTAGGGCTCTTCTCCGTGAAAACTAGTGTCATAAGTCATAACATACTCGCTAACTCTGCACCCATTACCACCAGTCAGCAAGTAAAAATCACCCTTCAACCTATCAACATAGGGTCCACTTTCCCACTAAACATAAAAAAGTTAGAGAACATGGAATATGGACTGTATTTTTCGTTTATTAGAGTTTATTTTTGATATTCCGCCGGTTTAAATTGAATAAAGTTACGGTGTGCGGTTTTCGGTTTAGTAAATACGATTATCTGGAATATTTTAATGGTATTAGTGGTTTTAGGGGAGGCAGTTAGGGAATCTAAATATGGAGGAAGTCTTGTCAACAGAATGTCTGCGACAAAAGAGAGTAACTGCAACACTTAGGGCGAAGCCAAACGAGCGTAATTTGTGAGTTGTGAGTCGCAGAATTTCGGTTCGGCAGAATACTGCTGCATTCAGTTTCATACAAAAGTCCTGTTTGATTCACACGAGCGTAATTTTGTGAGTCATGATTTGTATGAAAAGATATTTACGCGGCAGAAATTCTGCGACTCACAACTCACAAATTACGCTCGTTTGGCTTCACCCTTACTGCCGCACTCAGAGATATAATATTTTAATTGCGAGTTTCTTACGCCGGTTCTTCTCGCCGGGTTAATTCCCGGACCGATGGTAGGCCTCATGTTGACGTTCTAAAAGTGTTAACTTTGTTAACCTTTTTAGAAATAAACACATATTTTTAATTTTGATTTTGAATGATGACTAAACTTTAATTTAATGTAGAGTAAAACCCGAGAACGGCTAAACCGATGCAAAATTTTAGTCAAGTTGAAATATTCGTGGAAGTCCATGGAAGGTTTATATTAAGAGGGAAGTGATACGAAGTTCACACCGGGTTACCCATACTTAATTTTATAAATGCGAAAGTGTGTCTGTCTGTCTGTCTGTCTGTTACCTCTTCACGCCTAAACCGCTGAACCGATTTTGCTGAAATTTGGTATGGGGATACTTTGAGTCCCGGGAAAGGACATGGGATACTTTTTATCCCCGAAAAATGTACGGTTCCCGCGCGATAAACGAATTTTGGCGCAACGAAGTTGCGGGCGTCATCTAGTCAACCATAAAACACATAACCTCATTACAAAAGTCGGTTAAAAACCTAAAATATGACTCAAATTCAAATTTCTAACTACCCACAACATAGTAGACTTAATACAGACATGTCCCCAGGCGCATGTGTAAATTAGTTATCATGCCCGCCGTCCCACGCGGCGAGTGTGGAATGCAAATACACATTACCAGTACATAGGTGTTAGCTACTTTGTCTAAACACAATAGGCCGAAAATACGCGGCCGAAGTTCGGCGTGATTACGCCTTCAATCCATTTTAAATTACCGATGACACACCATGCCGAGATTACGTCGCGTTATATTGTATGCGTATCGCATTGCTGACGTAATCATCCCGAACTTCGGCCGCGTATTTTCGGCCTAGTGTGTTTAGACACTTGTACTTAATATTATAGATGCGAAAGTGTGTCTGTCTATTACCTCTTCACGCTTAGGAGGTGATAATACTTTAGGGTGTGTATGTCTCTCCTATATAGAATTCACTGTGAAAGTAGCAGCGCTTAAAGAGCGATTTTCTTGTGATTTGTAAAGGCAAAAGCCCCAGCGTCGTAAATTTGCCCATACAAAAGTTTAAAACAGTTACTCTTTCACAGTGAACTCTTTATAAGGAAAATCATACACACCCTAAGGTGTTACTTAGTTTTATTACACCCTTTTACCTGTATATGTCAATGAACGAACGAAAACGTACTTCATACTTGGAATCAACATAAAAGCTACATTTATAACTACAAAATGTAGGGTTCTAACTTCCAAATAGATGTTCTTTTTTGTAATTTCACTGACATCTTTTTTTTTTTTATGAAATAAGGGGGCAAACGAGCAAACGGGTCACCTGATGGAAAGCAACTTCCGTCGCCCATGGACACTCGCAGCATCAGAAGAGCTGCAGGTGCGTTGCCGGCCTTTAAAGAGGGAATAGGGTAATAGGGAAGGGTAGGGATGGGAAGAGAAGGGAATAGGGGAGGGTAGGGAAGGGAATAGGGTAGGGGATTGGGCCTCCGGTAAACTCACTCACTCGGCGAAACACAGCGCAAGCGCTGTTTCACGCCGGTTTCCTGTGAGAACGTGGTATTTCTCCGGTCTAGCCGGCCCATTCGTGCCGAAGCATGGCTCTCCCACGTATAATCTATCTATCTATAATCTAATATATCTAGTATTAATACTTCTTTAAAATTCTTCAAGACATAAAAAGCTAAACTTGCGAGACACAAAAGAATAACCTCAGACCTCAGTTCTCAGAATCAGAAAGTTTTAAAACTTTTCAGAATTAAAATGTATTTTATTCTGGCTATGTAAGATAACTAGATGATGCCCACAACTCCAATGCGCCAAAACTAGTTTATCGCTCGGGAAACGTACATTTATCCGGGACAAAAAGTATCCTATGTCCTTTCCCGGGACTCAAAGTATCTCCATGCCGAATTTCAGCAAAATCGGTTTGGGCGTGAAGAGGTAACAGACAGACCGACAGACAGACACACTTTTGCATTTATAATATTAAGTATGGATTTTAAGAATTGAAGTGACAGTTCCAAAATTTTAAGTATTTTGAACAAAAATTAACAGTAGCTGCATTTTTTTTTTTGCAAATTAGTGAGAATTCTAAGCTTGAAGTTGAACGCTTAAGGATGCTATCACATAAAATTAGCAGGTCGATGTCTGTCAGTACGAATATCGACGTAAAGGACGTAAAAATAACATTCATATCAGCGCGCCTTGTACGGTGGCGGTTACGACGCTCGCCGCGTCCTTGATAGGGCGAAAATGTATGAAGGAGAGCGTTTCTTATTTTTCTCATAAATGGAAATGTTATTTATTTTTATTAGAGATGTGCCGATCATGACTTTGGCCGACTAGCCGACTAGCCGATTAGTAGTCGGCCAAACCGATCATGGTTTGTTTCCGTAACGCTTCGTTTTACTGCTGAGTCGCGGGTTGCGATTGCGATTGCGGATGATTTTCAGGATATATTTTTTACTGTACATCATGTGTAACATGCGATCTTCCTTTAATAATTACCTAATTTGTTAATACAAAATCCGAGTCTTTTATATTTTAAATAAGTATAAATTTTCGTTATAAATGTTTATTGAAGAAACCTCGCAGTGTGACTCCTAATTCTTTAAAATGGTACCTGAAAATCGCTGATATTTGTGAAAAAATGTGATAGCGTCCTTAATCTATAATTTTATGTAAACAAAAAAATATAATATTATTTTGGTTGAGTTTTGAAATTTGGTTTATATTAAGTTGGGGAAAAAGTTTCTTCGCATTTTATATAAAAATTCAAAAGGTTTTTTTTATAAAGTTTATTTACAATTGACTAAAGTATATAGGTGCCATTTTGTTCGATAACTTTTCCCCCAGTTCTTCAGCTACATCGTAACTACTAATATGCCGATCTTGCTCCACTTTTTCAAAAATGGCATCAGTTTTGTCCGTAACAGGGCGACCGGAGCGACGTGCATCTTTGGTATCAAAATTTCCGAATTGAAAACGCTTAAACCAAATTTACGCTACTCTCACAGATACTGCATTAGGTCCATAAACATCACAAATTTTTTTCGCGGCTTGTGTTGCATTTTTACCTTTTTTGTAATAAAATTTTAAAATGTTTCGAATTTTTTCATTAGAATCACTCATTTTAACAATAAGAAAAACAAATGAGAATCTCACATTTACCTTATTTGAATTTGGAATTGTCTTCTATAAAATTAAAGCTTTTTAATGATACCAAAATCAGTCAGATACAATTGGTATTGCCCAAGAGAATTTATGACAAGTTCAAGAGACTTTTTCCCCAACCTATTATTATATTTTACAACATAAATTGATTGGAACGTCGTAATACAGTATACTCAGCAATACTTCCCCCGCTTGCCCCTGCCCCTGTGCCCCAGCGGCCCTAGGGCGCAGGTGTAACACGTAATCTAGAGGTCCCTGAGACCCCAAGTTCATAATTACTCATTAATATTACAGTAACTGTTTAGGGATTATGGTTAAACTGAAGTTATTTACTAATACCGGATGAGTCTCTTGAAAACTCGTTTATCGCGCGGGAACCGTACATTATTGCGGGTTAAAAAGTATTGTATATCCTTTCCCGGGTCCCAAAGTATCTTAACAGCAGCATCGGTTCGGTGTATTGGGCGTGAAGAGGTAACAGACAGACAGACAGCTGATAGATTATAAATGCGAAAGTGTGTCCGTCTGTCATTAACCTTCGCGCCCAAAGCACTCAACCAATTTCGCTGTTTGGTATGGAAATACTTTGAGTCCCGGGAAAGGACATAAGATACTTTTAATCCCTGAAAAATGTAGAGTTTCAGCGCGATAAACGAATTTTGGCGCAACGGAGTTCCGGGCGTCATTTATAGGATATATTGATGCAATGTTTTCACGCTAGAGGCAGCACCAGCAGAGACAGTAAACAAAGAGTTTTGTTCGACGTTTGACAACGTTTCAACTATGCTGATATGCCGTGTGCAACATGTCGGATTTTGGTCGGATTTACTGTATGTGCTAGTGGCGCCCTCTGCTCCGACCTTTTCGTAATATTCCCTATTAAATTTAAGGACCTCATTTAGAATTTATAAACCGACAATTTTTATCATCTGACTAGTTAGAAAGTAAAACGCATAAAACTTACGAAGCTTAAATAGTTTTTTCCGTTTTGTAACGCTTTGAATTTTCTTTCAACGTTTTCTGCCCCTATCAATAAGTGAATTCTACGTACCTTTTTTGACGCGGGCCATAACTCGTAAGTTCAAAAGCAATGTTTACCTGAAACAAAATAATAATAAAATAATTAGCGATTTACATAAAATAGTCATTTAATTTCTAATATTCATGTAATAAAATTCTCGTATCGTAATGTTTGTTGCCAAACTCCTCTGAAACGGCTGGACCGATTTTGACGAATTTTTTATGCTTATTCGGTGGGTCTGAGAATCAGTTAACATCAATTTTTATGTGTCAAAAGCTAGTACCTAATAGATATATTAAGTCCCAAAACATTTCGATGTTAAACTTCAATAATATAGCATAAAAAACATTATCTTTCAAATATTTTATATTCCTCACATCTGGTAATTTCTCAGCTCCTTATATTTTTTCATCTTTCCCAATAACCATTGGTCAAACACACCCCCGAATAAACAGAAAACTCCCCCCCGGGGGGTGTTAGGGTAATCCCCCCATCTGATTGATTCGTGTTGTTTACGCCGCGCTGGTATCAATTTGATCACGTGGAACCAAAAATAGTGACGGAATAGTTCAGTGAAATGTGTTATTTACTGTGGAGCACTTAAAGGCCACTTAGCTTAAGCTTAGATATTATTGTGGTATCGGCGTGGGAGCCTCAAGGAATATATTTTGAAAGAGCGAGATCCATAGAAATCACATCCATACTAACATTATAAATGCGAAAGTGTGTCTATCTGTCAATTACCTCTTCACGCTCAAACCAGAGAATCGATTTGGCTGAAAGGTATGGAGATACTTGGAGTCCCGGGAAAGGACATAAAATACTTTTATCTCGAATAAATGTACGGTTCCCGCGCGATAAACGAGTTTTGGCGCGATGGAGTTGCGGGCGTCATCTAGTCTACACTAATATTATTAAAGAGGAAAACTATGTTTGTTTGTTTAATTGTAATGAATAGGCTCAAAAACTACTGGACCGATTTTAAAAATTCTTTCACCATTCGAAAGCTACATTATAATCATCGAAAGCTACAGAGTAACATAGGATAAATTTTATTTTGGAAAAAAATAGGGTTCCGTAAGATATTTGGGTTTTTCGGACACAAGGTGTAAAAATCAACCAGAAAAGTTACTTATTTTGCGTACGCTGCCTAAACTATAAAAGATAGAACCATAAAATATTCTAATTAATTGTAGATCTTATAAATATATACAAAAAAGTCCGCAACACACTATACTTATCTATGTCGAGTGAGGCACAACAACCATTTTTTTATTTAAAAATCTTGAATTTTTTTGGACTTCATTTAAACGCGTTTATTTTACTCATGCAGCATGCTATTAATCCTTATCAAAATAAATTATTTCATCACTAAGTACAGTTTATGTAGATAATATTTGGTCTTTGAATGATTAAAATTGGACGTTTGATTTTGAAGTTATGGCGAAATTAAAATATTACGATTTCTGCTGCACGGCCCATTGCGAAGTGGGCGTCACCAAGGCGGGGGTGCGCGTGCGGGAGGGAGTTTAGATCTATTAGTAAATGATGATTTAAATAATATTTAATTATTCACTAAATCTAAATAATATATAAAACTCAAAGGTGACCAATTGACATAGTGATCTATCAACTCACAGCCCAAACCACTGGACGGATCGGGCTGAAATTTGGCATGCAGGTAGATGTTATGATGTAGGCATCCGCTAAGAAAGGATTTTAATCAATTCTACCCCCAAGGGATAAAATAGAGGATATACCGATCGGGCTGAGACTTTGATACCTAAATTATAATAATACTTCTTAACGCGAGCGAAGCCGCGGGCAAAGGCTAGTTATTTTATAAATCTGAAGAGTTTGTTTGTTTGTTAAAACTCGCTTATTTCACGAACTGCTGGTTCGAATTGAAAAATTATTTTTGTGTTGGATAGTCCAATTATCGAGTAACATAAGGATTTAGGTTATGGGTTCTTCGGAAAACGATTCTTCGTCTCATTACCATGGTCAATTTTAAACGTTACTTTTTTGACTGGAATTCATATTTTTATGATAATATAAGGGTCAAATAACCTACTATTACTTAAGGGACTCGTTTTCATAGAAAAGATTTAGTAATATCGAAGTTCAAAAATTTTGTGGCTAGGGTAATGATAATTGCATACAAGGTAAATATAAAAGTAACAAAAAATTTAAAAAATATCTAAATAAAATATTTTAATTTAAAAATAATCATCTTCTGACAAAAACTATAACGTTTTTTATAGTTTTTGTAGCATAACATTTGTTTTATATGTTTGAAAACGACTTACATTCCTTGTATGATCCTAAAAATAATTAAGTAACTAGTGATTATAGTACTCTTAGAAACCAGTCTTAGTTCAGTCTTGATAATTTAAAATTCATTTGCATTCAAAACGTTTGATTTAAATTCATACAAAGTGATTTTTTCTTCTATACGAATATTATAAAAGGAAAAGTCTGTTACTACTTCTCGCCCAAATCACTGAGCAGAATTTTTTAAAATTCGGTATGGAGCTACTTTGAGTCCTGGGAAAGTACGCAGGATAGTTTTTATCCCGAAAAAAAAACATACGGTTCCCACGAGATAAACGGATTTTGGGGCATTAGAGTTATGGGCGTCATCTAGTAGTAAAATAGCACGATTATCAAAAGAAAAATCAAAAGCAGTATTTGTTTGGTTTTGTACAAGAAGTTGAGTTTAAGTAATTCTCAAAATTATTTTTTGTTCTCATGGTCTTTTTTTACTGAAATAGAAGTCAATAGCAAACATTAGAAACTTGAACAAATTTACTCTTCTTTTTTTGTTCTGAGACTTCTTAAAGTAAAAGATATCATATGACTCCGAGTCTGAATGGCCAGATAGAATTGTTTTATGTGGAGAAAAAAATGTAGAACCTTAAAATCTTCACAATCATTTTTTTTTTCTATAGGAAGAAAATCCTTTCTGTAGATCGATGTTTTTTCCTACAGAAGAAACACTTTTTTCAAATATTTCCTCCTTCTCTTCAGAATACATATATTTTATTTCTCCGTTAGCCATATTATATACACTGCATGCTTTTCCTGATATTGCTTAGTTTTTTCTATTCTTTTTTATTTATTTTTTTCTCTTTAGTAATTTGTGACATCGTTTTTACGTTATTCTAATGTCTGTAATCATAAGTTACGAACAAGTTTTTATAAGGAAATTTAAAAGAGTCTTAAGAATTAAAAAAAACTTTATGCAAGGATATTCAATAGTCGTAGTTACTCTACAGAACTCGTGAATCGCACATAAAAGTGCATATTTCAGGACAAAATTAATATATTTTATCATTACCCTGATCTTTTGACCAGGGTAATGAGACCCACGGAAATGAGAATTATGCCTATAATTATGCATAGCTCATAATTCTTACAAGCATCAGTTTTGATATTTCATAACATAAATATGTAACCCAAGAGCATCAGTTGACACGCAGATTAAAGTTTTGAAATAATAAAATAAGCTCGATATAGTAGACACATAAATGATAAACTACGCGATCCAAACATAGGGTAATGATATATTTACCTTCCAAACACCTGGATAGCACCTGATTTCACATATGACTGGCTTGCCTGCATGCGGTAAGATACACTCTTATTGTTTTTACCAGAAAAGTTATGATCGATCGCAACTTGGGCCACAGGAATTATAACTTTACGGTGGACACTCTTTTCTTATTTATTTATAAGTACTGTAATGTAGCCATGCCTACTGTATTTATTTTTTATAACAGGTAAACTAATGTAATTTCGTTATAATTTTATTTTGCATTGATTTGTCAAACAGGAAATGAATTATAGACGTTTTTGTTGAAGAAAATGGCAAGAGGACGCTCCATGGTAATGAGAAGAACGGACTTTAAGATTTTTTTTCCTATACTGAAACTACAATTATTAAAAAAAGACAGTTGTTTCTAGGTAGACACTGAGCTCAAGTATTTAAAAAAAATATTTTTATTGTTTGCTTTTGCATGGTTACAGAAAAAAGTCCGTTGCCGTCAAAAATTTAGCCTCCGAAGAAATGCCCTTATATAACATCAGGCTGCGACCAAAAGGAGCGAAGAATCAGTGAAAAATAAAGGAAAAGGGGAAAATTATGATAAACTCATCATAAGCTTAATAAAGATTAGTGATATTTAAATTTTACTGATTACAACTCTTATGTCGAATTTGTTATTTTTATAAAATTATTTCTGAATAGAGCACATAATAGAGATTCCTCAGCAATATCATAAATCCAGGAAGCGTTTGTGGAACAAGGTTCCAGGAGTTTTTAGAACAATTCTGGAACAATACACAATGGCACCTCGCCGGAAACGGAAGGGCCTCATGACAGATATACAGGTGAAGTGGGAAAATGGAACGATGTCTATTTAACCTAGTTTTATAGTAGACCCGGCGAACGTTGTCTATAAAAAATATTTCGCACGCATTTATAATAATAATGTATCTAATATTTATATTAGATACATTATTATTATAAATGCGTGCGAAATATTTTTTTCTGAAAGCGGGTATGGACACTTTTTATCCCGGGAAAATGTACGGTGCCCGTTCAATTAGCGAATTTTTGCGCTCTTGACATTTTGTTTTATCACACCCTGTAGATGTTTCTCAGCTACTGGTATTAAGAATATTATTTTCATTTACCATCGAATATGATTAAATATTAATCGTTACGCCGCATTTAATGTAATTTAATTAAATATTTCAATATGTGAATCGATTCGCGCCGGTTTTCCTCGTGGCCTTATATACCCTGGCTGGAAGGTAGTGGTGGTCAGTCATGATGATCTGGTTGGTGTTCCTCTGTGCCGTGGTGTATGGGTTGCCAGATGGTAAGTTTTTAAATAGAAAGTTATATTGTTGTGGATATTCGATTTTAAGCTTTATTTTTATAGAGGGAAAAGTCGAATTTTATTTAGGCTTACAAAATCTAGTATTTTTTTTTACCCCCGACATAAAAAGGTGTTATAAGTTTGAAGTGTTTGTGTCTCTCTGAGGCATCGTAGCGTCCAAAAGGATGAACCGATTTTGTCAAATTTTTGTTTGAAAGCTGACATGATTCGTATAGCGATATGATAGTTCATCGTGATCAGCTTGCTCAGTGCTGGAAAATTGTGGTGTACCTATGTCATGAAAGGTTGTAACTTGTAAGCAATTTCCAGCGACTTAAACGATTAAAAAATTTTCAGTCTGAATCCTGAAACTTATAAGAGTATCTATAAGTAGTTGTTTTTTTAAATTTCTTTAATGAAGTTATTTAAAATTATATTTATTATTTATATTTTTCCACAGAAGACGAAAGATATGGTCTCGGAGATGGCTTGGCGTCACCATTGATATCACCAGGCAACTGGCCTGGACTTCTACCAGTGAACCCGGTGCCAGTCGACGGTAAGTTAGTGACAAGAGTTTGTGCCAAGTGATGATAAGTTGGTACCAATTAACGGTATGTCCATGCCAATTGATGATAAGTTGGTGCCAATTGACGGTAGGTCCGTGCCATGACAGTAAGTCCGTGTCAATTGACAACAGGACTGTGCCAATCGACAGCGAGTCTATGCCAATATGTTACACTAGTATCACTGGGCTGTAAGTATGTACGTGTCATGCTAGTATCACTGTACCTATTGGCCGTTTTTCCACGCCGGTCGTCACCGACAAAAATTGAAATAAAATGTCACTTTATGACCTACTAGACGTTCCGCGCGGCTTCGCCCGCGTAAATTAGATATTTCACAGACAGATTAGTCTACAAAAAATAGCCTATGATCTTTCACGTGGTCTACTTCTTATCTGTGCCAAATAACAGAAAAATTGCTCCAGTAGTTCGTGAGATAAGCCCTTTCTAATAATTTCCCCCGTTTTTTACACATTTTCCTCTATTTCTTCGCTCCTATTAGTCTTATCGTGATAAAATATAGCCTATAGCCTTCCTCGATAAATGGGCTATCTAACACTGAAAGAATTTTTCAAATCGGACCAGTATTTCCTGAGATTAGCGCGTTCAAACAAACAAACAAACAAACTAACAAACTCTTCCGCTTTATAATATTAGTATAGACTAGATGACCCGGTTAACTTCGTATACTAACCTTCCCTGAACTTCTACGAATAATTATTTCGAGACTAAAATTTGAATAATAAGGTCTGGTATAATGGTTTATGGTAGTGATGATGATGATGATGAATGGATTAGTAGCATATTATGCTTTCCGTTCTTAAAACAACGCCGAATCTCCCAAACTTGTATCTATAAAGAGTCAGGAGTTCTCTCATCACCTTCCGAACCATGGTATACCAGGTACACCTCGGTGCAAAATCTTACTTGTTGTTAGCATATGCATAGAATACTTCCGAAATCGAAATCGAAATCACCACATGTTTTTATATAAATTTTGAGGAGTTCCCTCGATTACTTATGGATCCCTTCATCAGGTCACCACTTTTGTGAACATGGTACCAAATTGAATTACCCTATACACCACAAGAAAAATTTTGAAATTCGCTTCACAAACGGCGGAGCGACCGCCCAGGGCGCCGGATAAAAAGGGGTGTCGAACGCAAACAAAAGGGGCGCCGCCTTTATTTTAACACTACCAGCACCCTGGGCGCCGAATGAATCTCGCCCAGGGCGCTGGCCGCTGGTAGTGCTAAAACCGGCCCTGGGTTTCATATTCTATCAACTTTCTCTCATCCCCAGGTGTAGGATGCGTGCAGCCGGGTGACATGTACAACGCGGTGCTGGGCAGCGAATGCTACGTGTGTGCGTGCTTCTACACAGAGCACGGCCATCTCAAGTCCAAGTGTGCTCCCTGCAGCAACTGTTGGAACCGTAAGTGTGGCATGAGTAGTGATTGGTAAGCAAAAGGGTAGCCAGCAGCTCTGTATAGGCAGTATAGGTCATGGCTAATGGGAGGCAGCGTCCTATGGCGTCCTAGAGGGGGCGACAGCGTCCTAGGATGACGACAGAGTTCGTACACAGACATTCGTTCGTCGACAGAGGGCGGCAAAATTAAAATGGCCTATACTCAAAAAAAATATATAAATCCGGCCTTGGTAACCAGCAGGCGAATAAGGTACCTTGTAGTGAGGCAAAATCCTGATGTTCCGACCAGAAGGACGGTTAGGTATGCAGAGAAACAGACGTCTGACAGCAGATTCAAGCACCTTATCTGCTGTCTGACAAAAAGACAATTCTTACCATAATACTTGTCACCGTTGAAAATACAAGTTATTGAAGCGTGTATCTGGATGATATAATTATTAAGATGGGCTAATTCGATAGAATAAAATATACTCATCCCAAAAAACGATAAAATGTCTTCAACATTTTAAAACAGATACCGATTCCTATTTCAGTAAGATTTTTACACAGAAACTTCAATACTTGATGAAAAAATAGGAAACTAAATAACACAAAAGATTTAATAGGAAAAACTAAGTAGAAAACTCGGTAAGACGATAAGCAAAATAAATAGCAGAACGCTGTTGCCCGTAATTTGAAAAAGAGACCGCCTAGGTATTCGTGGACACCTATTATACTATCTTAATGCAGCATTAATGCAGCTACGTTCCTGGTTTGATTCGGTCCGTTTATAAGAAACACACTAATTATATTCCTATGAAAAGAATACAGAATGGAGAAGCTAAAATACACGTCATGATAATTATTTAAATAAAAAATTACTTCTTCTAGCATACACACCCTTTTCCCGTTTTGTTACGAACTGTAAAGGCTCGACCTCTCTGATTAGCTAGGCTATGATGGATAACTATTGCAACCATGATTGTGACGCTGTCTACAGCATGTACCATCGAGGAAATTGATTCCTAGGCAGTTGACGGAGGTCTACGTCATTTGGTCGGCGTATGTCAATTTAATGTTAGCTGTGATCGGTCGGATCGGTTTGACTAAATTACTTAGGTCCACCATCTGCCTAGGAATCAACTTCTCTGATAGTACAATCGACGTCGAACATGAGTAATGTTACCAATAATATTATGTCCCCTACAGGTTCGTTATAGTGTGTATTGGTCCATCATTGCCCAAGTAAAAAGGATGAATTACATTCTTATCTAAGAAGGATCTAAAAACATCTGTGTTTAAGAATACCTCATTGCCGTCTGAAACGAACTGGATCGTACAAGAAACGAAGCATTGATATGAAAATGGTAGAATAGGGGTCCTGGTTTATAAAATATCTCAAGCCATCTTTTAACGTTATTATGTCGAGACGCTTAGGTATTTTAACGTGTACGGAGAATTCTGAAGAATGTTTAGACTGTAGGTAAAGTATTCTCATACATAATTTTAGCGGTTTCGGTGCTTTGTGCTGTAGATTTTATTTGATCGCTTATTTTTCGTAATAGTTAGGTTTTAGTTCATAGAAGTTCGCTTATTGCGTAGGAACCATACATTTTTTTGCCTTAAAAAGTAGTCCGTATCGATTGAAATCGAACACTAGTTATTATACCTTGTAAGTTCTACATATTTTGCCACGTTTAAGACTTAAACAATTAGGTTTCTGTTTCAGATGACAAACCAAAGCCAGTGCCAGTACCTGACATCCTCCCACCAGCCCCAGAACCAGTACCGATACGAGACATCTTCCCAATACCCGAGCCCATCATACCAGAACCCGTCCCGGTACCACAGCCAATCCCGATACCGGGACCGATCCCGGTACCTGAACCATTCCCAGTACCAGAACCGATCCCGGTGCCGGAACCCATCCCCGTTCCGGACCCGAACTGCGTCCCCATTGTAATCCCCGGTCCGCCGAGGCCCTATCCGGTCCCGGTGCCAGTGCCTGGCAAGAAAGTCTTCGTACCCGTGCCAGTCCCGGTACCATCGCCCCCAGAGAAGATCTACGTGCCCGGACCACCGGTCCCAGTTCCCGTGGAAGTGATCAAACGGGTACCAGTACCGTACCCAGTGGACAAGCCGTACCCTGTCCCGTCCCCGCCCAAGGTCATCAAAGTTCCGATGCCGGTTCCCGAACCGTACCCTGTGCCAGGACCAGTTCGAGATGTGCCAGTGCCCGTGCCGGTTCCCTCGCCGCCCGTGGAAGTGCCAGTTCCGTACCCGGTCAACCATTACGTGCAAGTGCCTGGCAAAGATCGGGTCGTGGTGGTTCCGATCCATCGTGAGTATTTTTTTATCATACTACCTTTGAAATATCTCTTCATTCCAACAGAATAGGAATCATCAGAATCGGTTCATAAAGGACGAAGTTAGCCGCGAAAAATACAGAGTATATACAGTTGATAAGCTTAATATTTGCATGCCCAACTGGGCAAATGTGATGATACTATTGTCAAATACTAACATCTTTACTAACACACATTTTGCAAATAAAGGAATTGAATTGAATTGAGAAAGCTCCTCCTTTGTTTCAAGTCGGTTAATATGGAATCTAAAATACCAACCAGAAAACTAAAGCTTGCAAGTTGCACGGTAGATTTAGCATTCAGGCTGGCCTCCGAAAATATCATTTATTTAGTTTCTAAAAATATTTCAGCCTAAAGTTTTCTAGACATAAATTGACCTACTTTCCGGGATTTGGTAGCGCCGTGCAACATTGTAAAAGTTTCAGGAAAAGATGATTTAATAAAAGATCTGAATTTTATTGAACCATACAATATTAGGAGGCGAGCCTGACCAACATTTTTAAAATCTTTGTAGAACATACTGATTTGTTTGCTTCATTCTAGTTTTTTGTTTACAGATAACAAGTATATTAAGGTGACAAAAATAATCTACGTCGGTAAGACAACTTTTTATATTGTGGTTGAGTATTTTTTTTATTTTAGGCGTCTATCACAAAAAATACAAAAATATTAATCTTTTTCAGTGGAATATTGCAGATACCGGGAACCCTTAGTTCCGTTCCGTCTCCCATCACAGCCATGCCATATCCACATCTGTAAGATCCAGTACAACTACGTCTACGACGACGTCCAGCCTGACGGTTCATGCCACGGTATGTTGAAATTGATTGTCCAAAATTTATTATATCGATTTGTCTTGAACTCGAAGAGTTTAATATTTTTGAACAGCAATAAACATAATATAGTTCCTTTATGAAGAAAAGAGCTTAGGTTAAATTTGACATGTTTTATTTCAGGTCACTCTGGAACCGAAGTCGTGCCATATGGATACAACATTGGTGGCGGATCTGCATATGCTGAGGCCGATGCATCCGGGAATGTAGCTAGCTACCGATCGTCAGCAGATGCCTCAGCCGAAGCGTTAGCTAACTCAGGACATTATGAATGGGGTGGGAGCGAGGCTGAAGCACACGCAGACGCGTCAGCAAGTTCAGGCGGCTGGGGAGACGCTTCCGCCCACGCCGACGCTCAGGCTAATACAGTTGACCTAGGGAGATGGATTAGTGGATGGAGTCAGTCTTCTGCCCTAGCTGATGCTTTAGCTCAAGCGCGTCTTGGATACGATTTAAGCGGATGGGGTAACAGCCAGGCGTCGAGCCACGCTGACGCTTTAGTGCGAGGTTCCGGAGATTTGGGGGGATGGGGAAACAGCCAGGCGTCGATCCACGCGGATGCTTTAGCGCAAGGTCTCGGAGGTTTGGGTGGATGGGGAAATGGCCAGGCATCGAGCCACGCTGACGCTTTAGCGCAAGGTTCCGGAGGTTTAGGTGGATGGGGAAATGGCCAGGCGTCGAGCCACGCGGATGCTTTAGCGCAAGGTCTCGGAGGCTTGGGTGGATGGGGAAACGGCCAGGCGTCGAGCCATGCAGATGCTTTAGCGCAAGGTCTCGGAGGTTTGGGTGGATGGGGAAATAGTCAGGCATCCGCTCACGCTGATGCGTTAGCCAATGCAGGCCTCGAAGGGTACGGCGGGTTGAACGGCTGGGCCGATAGTCTAGCTCAAGCGGACGCATCAGCTACATCTGGTGGATGGGTTTTGAGAAATGCAGAAAACGCCGCTTTGGGTTATTCAAGTCATTCAGGAGACCTTGGAGACCACGTGGACGTTTCACCACGAAACGGTGACACTATAAAGGTTGAAAATATTATAAACGGTAATCACAATGTCGAACACCGAAGCGTTTCCCTACCTGACCTCGAGGAGTCAGAAAGGAGAGTCAAAAACGCTAATGCAGGCCTCGAAGGATACAGTAGATTGAACGGTTGGGACGAAAGTCTAGCTCAATCAGACATTTCACCACGAGAACATGATAACCCCGTAAAGGTTGTTATACACAGTGATCACCATGTTGAGCGCCGAAGCATTTCCTTATCCGACCCCGTGGAGTCAGAAAGGAGAGTCAGAAACGCCAATGCAGGTCTTGAAGGATACGGTAGATTGAAAGTTTATGTCGACAATCTAGCTCAAGCGGAAATTTCACCACGAGAACATGATAACCCCGTAAAGGTTGTCGTAAACAGTGATCACCATGCTGAGCGAGCAGGCATTTCCTTATCTGACCTCCAGGATTCAGAAAAGAAAGTCAAAAACGCCAATGCAGGCCTCGAAAGATTTTCACTACGAAACGGTGTCAACACTATAAAGGTTGAAAATATTGGAAACGGTAATCACAATACTGAGCACCGAAGTGCTTTCTTATCTGACCTCGAGGAGGCAGAAAGGCGAGCTCCTTTGATATCGACTAATGTAAAGCCAGCTTTACTGAATGGTTTATGGAATAGGTTACCTGCATGGAGTGGTAATAGTAATGCATGGGCTCAAGCACTAGCTCAAGCGGAAGCCAACGGAGGCTTGAGTTACAGTAAAGCACAAGCGGACGCACTCGCACAAGCAGGAGCGGGTGGATTGACAAACCTTGAACCTTCTCTACGAGGAAAATATTATGGACTAGGACTGAGGCTACCCAATCTGATCGAAAACAGTGAAGCGTCAGGTCATGCGAATTCTCAAGCACAAGGAGGCTTGGGAGCTTATAGTAACGCACAAGCTGATGCACTTGCTCATGCAGGATTAAGAGGGTGGGGAAACCTGGCCCTACCGGCAGGACATCATGGACTACGACACATTCCTCAGCCGTTAGGTAAGAGCGACTCGTCAGCCCAATCGGAGGCTGCAGAACGAGCAGATGAATCTGATGATAGGCAAGATAAAGAAATTGGTGAGATATTAGAAAAATGTGGCACCTGCAACAACGCAAAATGTGGCAACTGCAAACCAGACGAAAAATCTGGCAAGGTCTCAGAAATAGATGTCACCTGCAATGGCACAAAATGTCGCATCTATGAACTAGATGAAAAATCTGGTGAGGTGTCCGAATAATGTGACAACTGTTGATAACTTGAGCAGCATTCCTGATATATGTGTTATGTAAGCATAACAGTCCTTAAATACATCAATATTATAATATTATGTTTTTGGTGAATTAACATGGTCACCAGGGTTTAATTTCTTGGCTTATGTATTTTGCATAATATTTTTATGGATATTGCAATTAAATATAAAGATTTTGTACCAAAATAAAATAATGTAGAAGTCACTTTCCTCAAAAGTGTAGCTTAGCAAACGCCTAATTTATTTTACTTTTTCAGATACGACGACTCCAGCATTCTTAATGGACACGATTATTTCTTATCTTACCTTATTTAAAGCATACTAAGACTGATAGCACGCACATCATTAAAGTAGTGGAATTAAATAGTTGTTTTTATTCACCCCCTTACATTATATAAAAGTTTAAAGGAGAAGATATAAATAGAAATAGCTCTAATATGTAGCTGACAAGCAGCGCCATCTATTATGAATTATTGAATTTAATTGAACTTACGCATAACTAGACGTTTGTATTTCTTTAAAATATCTAATACTAGCGACCCGCCCCGGCTCGCACGGGTATAAAATTTATAGCCTATGTCACTCACTGAAGAAATTATTAAAATCGATTCAGTAGTTTTCAATTATATTCGTTACTACCCGTGGCCCGCATTTGTTGGTACCGCCGCAAAAGCTACGTCTCGCAATTTTAGAATCTGTAATATCTTCGAAAATATTAATTTAAATAATATGCTGTAAAGGGCCATATAGATCTATATTAAATCAATAATGTAATTAAACTATTCGATTGAATAAGGATTATAATTGCCGTATTGGTTAAAATCGCTTCGAAAATTAGCCATTATTTAAAGTTAAAAGTAAATGACAAAAAATGAGTTCATTATATTTTTGATAAATCTCGTAGGGTGCCTGCGTTTGCAATGTAAGCGGAAAAAAATGAAATTATTTACGACATCATATTAGAAACCCGAAAAATAACAGTATTTCTCCACTATTTAATGAATGTTATTATACTTATAAATCTTCCTCTTTAATCACTCTATCTAAAGAAAACCGCATCAAAATCCGTTGCGTAGTTTTAAAGATTAAAGGGAACAAAGGGACACGTGGGAAAAAAGCGACTTTGTTTTATAATATGTAGTGATAAATTTTACCAAACCTTATATTTTGTAATATTCATATACCTACTCATGCAGCTGTTTTCCAATTTTAAAAATAAGCTACTGTTTAGAACAAGGTACATTTAAATCCCGAGTAGCATTTTACTCCATTTAAGTAAAAAACTACGTAGTTTTCAGTATTTATTACACGTTACAATTAATTAAGCTACTTTTAGAAGTTTTTTCATGCCCAATTCTATGAGGCGAAATATAAAAATTTCAAATTGTGTTTTCGCCTCATATTTATCACCAACTATTTTAAAATGAATTTAATGTTTTTACCCAGGCGCGTGAATATTTTAGCAGTAAATATTCATAAATTTCACAGTAAACTTGCATTCCCCAATCACTAACACTACTTATAAAGTAAAACAGGCACATAACATGTTTTATTACAATTAAATCCAAAGAAATATGTCCGCCAGAGATTAAAATAGTTTTCGTACTGGCACACGAACGACGCACGCGCCATCTTGGTGCAAGTGTACAACGAGTCACTTGGTACTCTAATAGACAGCCTGAAGTTCAATTGTAACTACTTATATTGCTGATTTAATACTAATATACTGCTGTTGTACGGCGAGAGTGAACTTAGGGCTGCCTAACTTGTGCCCAAACTGGTAGTTTAAGAGCATTATATCCGGATATAATGCTATTGTATGGCCGGGTTATACATCTTGTGGAGTACATGCGAACTATTAAACTTACGATATAGATGCTACTTGGAATGATCATGATTGATGATGATGAGCACGATAAAAAGTTTTAATAGTATTCATATTTTCCTACCACGTTGAGAAAAACCTAATGGCAGAAATAAAAATAAATAAATTTATAACTACTAAACGCTAAATTATTATTTATTTTCTTCTTACGTTACGGAAAGTGAGATTGGTATTTTAATTCCTCTGTAACTTGAGTCACAAGTCCGTCACATTTCGGTCCGAAATGGATGACAGGCCGATCCATCTTGGAGAATGTTCACTCTTTTTATTTCCCTCTCTGTGAATAGTGGCATTCGTAAATATTGCTGATCATTTTTCACGACCTTTTCTCTAATGCAATGTCCGTTTGAGTTATGGGCTAGTGGCGCTAAAAAAATACAGCAATCTGTGCTGGTAGAGTGTGAACCCTCACAATACTGGTTATACAGGGTGTTTGGTAAATAAGGTATTTTAAGCCTAAGGACTCAGAGGGTCATTCTGAACAACTGTTGTTCAACGACTTTTGGTAAAACACTCTTTCTGCTTAGTATACCTAATATTTGTTATTATTAACGAGCGTCCGTGGCCTAATGGGTAGACCTTTGGTTCGCACTCGTAGAGGGTGCAGGTTCGATCCTGGGTGGAGGCGTGTACCAATGAGACATTTTCTGATCTCGAGTAGGTACATAATACGGACGCTCGTACGGTGAAGGAAAACATCGTGAGGAAACCCGCGCACATAGTTGGTCCCAGACGTATTGACCTGTTCATTCCTCTGGACTAGGCCGACTATGTTGCGAGAGTGCCGTATGTGCTTGGGCAACCATACGGACATTTAAAAATCTTGTCCCAGGCACTACAGTATTCGAGGAGTGGTTACTTCGCTCTGAAAATACTGTATAAATCATCCACAACGGATGTAAAGGCCTAGTTTATTATTAACACCCTGTATATGCATATATCTAAAGAACATTACTTTATTCATAACTCAATACGTCATTGTTTTGTAGGATAGTTATCAAATGCTTTACAGCGTCTATTTACAGATTTACAGCGCACCTACATTTACAGACGTGCGTAAAAAAATATTTGCAAAACTGGGGATAAACACAATTTAAAATAATATTCTGTAACTCAGCTTGCGCTATTATTATTCTAGCTTTGCCTGACCTGATATAAAATACACAAGTTCGCAAACTCATATCAAATTCAGGAGTGGCTAAAAGCTGAAAACTATTTTGCACTTAACGTAAAATGTTAAGTAACAAATTTTTCCCACCCAACTTTAAACTCTCCAGAATCTGTCTATAAATTGATGGTAAGTTAGGTTGGTTAGGTTTGCTAACTTACATGCCTTACTTAAATAAAATTCATGAATTATGTTAATGTCTCAAAAAAAGCGTGTATGAAATTGTTAACTTTACATTTCGAAACAATACATCCTAATATTATAATTAATAATTGCCTCCTTACTGCGCTAAGCGATGAGTTTTTGCTCATCGCTTAGCGCAGTAAGGAGGCAAAAAAAGTCCTCGTAATATTTATATATAAGTAAGGAGATTAATTATAATAATTGAAAGTTACCAGGAATAACAATAACTCTACTATTAGAACACTAACAACCGTACCAAATCACTTCTTCAAGGGATATTTCAGTGCGACATTTACGAGTGATTTTACAAATTAAAAATATCCGATTCAAATGTGAAAATCGATTCGAAACCGCTGTCAAACGATGTGTATTTATAGGTGAGCGTATCGGGAGAAGTGTCGCAGTTCTAAATTTCGAGGCGAGTAACATCGAAGGACTAAAAATTTGGGATTCCACGGAAGATGCGAAGGACCGCGTTGGGAAGCGTTTGCTTCCTGGCGATCCTTGTCTGTGTTGTGTGTAAAGATGCCGGTCAGAAACCAGTTATTGGTAAGTTCTTGTTCTCTATAATATTTCTTTTAAAAACTACCTTCCTACACAACGAAAACTTATATTATTTAAACAGTTATAAAAAATGTAATTACTAAAAAGCCGCCTTATGACTAGTGTAATTATTTATTAATTTTGTAGGTAACCGAGCACTCCTAAGATCTCATAGCCTAAGAGTACGAAGAGCTGACGAACAAGAGTCACCGCTAACCCCTGTAGATGATATTAGCAGATCTGGAAATCCCATTTACGAGCCTTGGGAAGACTATGGGTTACCTGGTTATGACCCCACCTACTATGGTCCAGCGTATCCCCAAGCCCACAGCAACGCGTACGCTGACGCTTCAGCAAAAGCAGAAAACTATGGTTATCCAGGATATGGAGTAGACGAACCAGGATATTACTATGGACAAAATTATGGGCCAAGTCTAAGTGAGAGTGACGCATACGCATATTCAGAGAGCAAAGCACATGCCGTAGCACAGAGTAACGCGCTAGGATTGGACCAGAGTGATGCGTATGCAGCAAGTAATGCACAATCAGTAGCACATAGTAATGCATATGGGTTGGATCAGAGCGATGCATATGCTGTAAGCAATGCACAATCGGTAGCACAGAGTGATGTGTACGGACTGGACCGGAGTGAAGCCTATGCTGTAAGCAATGCACAATCGGTAGCACAGAGTAATGCATACGGGCTGGACCAGAGTGAAGCCAATGCTGTAAGCAATGCACAATCGGTAGCACAGAGTAATGCATTCGGGCTAGATCAGAGCGATGCATATGCTGTAAGCAATGCACAATCGGTAGCACAGAGTGATGTGTACGGACTGGACCGGAGTGAAGCCTATGCTGTAAGCAATGCACAATCGGTAGCACAGAGTAATGCATACGGGCTGGACCAGAGTGAAGCCAATGCTGTAAGCAATGCACAATCGGTAGCACAGAGTAATGCATTCGGGCTGGATCAGAGCGATGCATATGCTGTAAGCAATGCACAATCGGTAGCACAGAGTGATGTGTACGGACTGGACCGGAGTGAAGCCTATGCTGTAAGCAATGCACAATCGGTAGCACAGAGTAATGCATACGGGCTGGACCAGAGTGAAGCCGATGCTGTAAGCAATGCACAATCGGTAGCACAGAGTGATACGTACGGACTGGACCGGAGTGAAGCCTATGCTGTAAGCAATGCACAATCGGTAGCACAGAGTAATGCATACGGGCTGGACCAGAGTGAAGCCAATGCTGTAAGCAATGCACAATCGGTAGCACAGAGTAATGCATTCGGGCTGGACCAGAGTGATGCCCATGCTGTAAGCAATGCACAATCCGTAGCACAGAGTGGGGCATACGGGCTGGACCAGAGTGATGCGTATGCAGCAAGCAATGCTAAATCAGTAGCACACAGTAATTTAAGAGGACTGGACCAAAATTATGCATATGCTGCTAGCAATGCCCAGTCAGTAGTAGCACAGAGCAATGCATATGGGCTAGATCAGAGCGATGTATATGCTGCAAGCAGTGCACAATCGGTAGCACAGAGTAATTCGTATGGGCTGGGTCAGAGCGATGCATATGCCGGAAGCAATGCACAATCGGTAGCACAGAGTAATTCGTATGGGCTGGGTCAGAGCGATGCATATGCCGGAAGCAATGCACAATCGGTAGCACAGAGTAATGCGCATGGGCTAGGTCAGAGCGATGCATATGCTACAAGCAATGCCAAGTCAGTAGCACACAGTAATCTAAGAGGACTGAGTCAGAGTGATGCATATGCTGAAAGTAACGCACAAGCAGTAGCACAGGGTAATTCAGTAATACAAAGCAATGCATATGCAGTATCAGAAAGTAATGCTCAAAGTTACTACAAGGAACCGACTTTGGAAATCCCCATGTACTATCAATACGGACAGGATCAAATAAAACCAGATGGACTAAGAGCTTTAGGGTAAGTAAAAACTAATAACAACTAAAGCTTTGGTTCCTTGATTACATGATATTGTTATCCGGTAGACATTATTTAAGGAATTTTTACAATTTACAAAAGAGAAAGTTCTAAAAATTTTATAAGATGTAAGATTTTTTAGTAGATTCCATGTCCAATTCAATTACTATTTTGTTATCACGACTAGGCCGACTTATTTAAAAGAATCATGTCAATATCCTAATTTCTGCAATAAATCATACTTGAAACAAAAAGGGCAACAAACAATAGACGCAATTCAAAACCTTGACAATCACATCTCGCTAATAATTCGGGACGTTTCAATCCACGCGAACCACGCCTCATACAATATTCACCCAACAGCTCTAATTCCGAATTACCGTCCCAAGCGTCCCCAGATCAAATTACCATTGCAGATGGATATACTTAATTTTTCATTAGATTACTCGTAACTAATGGTTTGAACCATGTTTGGAAGTTAGTTTCCTTGGAGTTCAGTAATAAACTTTGATTGCAATATCAGTTTCTAAACTCGGTGGGGATCATCTCTAGATTTTATACAAGTGCTTCCTTGAACAGTGTTATTTTGGGAAACTTTTTATTACTAGCAATAATTGAGATTACTAGAATTACAGTTTATTTTAGTTAAATATTGAACTATATCACGCTCGAAACACCGTTGCGCTAAAATTCGTTTATCGCGCGGGAACCGTACATTTTTTCGGGATAAAAAATATCTTATGCCCTTGCCCGAGACTCAAAGTATCTCCATACCCAGCAAAAGGTAGGTTCAACCGTTTGGGAGACAGACACACTTTCGCATTTATAATATGGATTTAATAATATATTTTCAGGTCTGTTGTGGAAGAACCGCTATATGGACACTATGGCGATCAAGATACATTTGGTAAATAATTTTCTATGTACGCTGCAAACAATTTTAATTTTATCTTAATAATATCTCAAGGACACATTGTGCTTTTATCGTATAAAAATTTGTTTATTTACCAATGGGCGCAAAATTAGAACATTCAAGTTAATCAAAATCCGTTCAGTAGTTTTCGCGTTAATTAGACTTATTATTACACACTCGAAGTTTCATCCTTAAGTGATGATGTGATAAAAGAAATTGAAACGGTAATTTCTACTTCCAAAAATGTTAATTCCTTAAATAAATTTTAAAATCTGTTTCAGCGCACAGTTCAGCTCATGCTTTTACAGGTAATATGTAAATTTAAGCTTACAATGTTTTCACAATGTTCTTATAAGATTCGTGGATGTGTTAGAAATTTTAAGCAAGAGTTTTAACAATTTTGCACACACTAGGTAGAGCTGTTGATGCATTTTTAAGATTGCTTAATTATTTATTAAATGTTCACAGGAGCCTACTCCAGATTAATTCCACAAGAAGAACACATCAGACCGCATTCGATGCCAGGTGAATATCATCGTTGTTTTATACCATGGACTTCCAAACAATTTACGTGGAACGATATTCAGCTCCTCATATAACTAACTATATAAAAATACTATCAAGAAGTTGTTTTATTTCCAGGAGGAAAAAATGCTATACAGTGCACAAAAGAAGGACAGATATTTCATTTGTGGATTCCCGTCATTGGCTGCACGGTCTGCATATGCGTGAAAGAGGGATACTACATAGAACCTTACTGTGTGAAGTGCGATTGTTCAGCTCCACAACATGGAGTAGCGCCAACGATAGACGAACCAGTGGTTATACAACCAGTGGTCCCTGCACCGCTACCGCAACCGGAATCACAAGGTAATCCATCATTAGTTCACGGTTCTTTCCGGATCAATAAAGGAAATAAAGTTTTAGTAGGCGAAGTTCGAACAGAAATATGTGGGATTAGATGTAAGCGTAAGTAACTTCAGCATGTCTTTCGAAGCTTTGAGCAAATCCCACATAATATTTTCGTTTGCAAACTTTGTCATTCTAATTATCAGGCATCTTAAGAGCTATGCTATTGGATCCTTTTAATTAAATTTTATCAGACATTTAAAGTTTCAAAATGTTTAAATGACTAATTCCCAGTTTCTGAGTTTTTTTAACCGGAGTTTATCTTTTTACTTGCTTTTGATTGGCTAGCATTAAAAAATTAACCAATCAACAACGAACGAAACCAGGTACTAGAAGTATGAGAGTACTGTATTTTTCTAGTTTCCTGTGACCCTCTACCAACGGACACTCCTTTCGAGAACCCCATGAACCCGTGCCAGATCTGCGTTTGCCAGAGATCCATCAACAGCCTGGGACAGCCAGACATACAGATCACGTGCGAGGAGAATTCAGAATGCTGTAAGTATGGAGCCGTTCACACATAATCCAAAATCTCAGTTCTACAAGGCTCGCGTCCGAAGCGCAAATGTTAATAATTCTACATGATTCCTTTGGTGCAAGGTCAAAATCAGAATTAACGCCGCCATCTTCCAAAATGTCACATAAGGAAACTGTTCTACATTTACGCCCCCGAGACCAAAATGAAAACTAACGCTGTCATTTTGAGTGACAGCTGCTTCACTTTAACGTCCCATGATATTAATATCATTCAAATGCCATAAGATCCTTGAAAGTCTTTATCCCTTTATTGTTATTCACTATCTTCTTCGAAATGTCTTATTATCAAGCACTATTAAGGAGATTTTCAAATGTATTCGACATGTAAAAATGCTACTTTTCCTTTCATAGGGATGAAAAGAAAAGTATCTTCTACCCTTATATATATTAACTTACTTAAATTAATAATGTACTTCATAATGCTCTCCGATTCTCGGTTTTGCGCAAAATTGTATTAGGAGCGTCAATTTATTAGGCTTTTATTACGTGAACCGCGACGAAACGTGTTATCCTCATGAGCCTTAAGAATACGTTTATACTTATTTCATTTCTTGGTTCACGTAAAATTTGCGTTCCTCCGCGGCTTGTTAAATTTAATTCTTCTAAATCCTTAACGCCAGTCTCAGCTATCATGAGTCATTTGTCAAATTATATAATATACAACATGCATTTTCATAACAATTATAAAAGTAGACACTACCATTGGCGCAAAAGCCGTAGCGCATAAACCACAGTAATTCAACATTCAGATATTTAACTTTCCTCCAAACGTAAAAGCATTTCCAACGTAAATAATATTTACGTTATCTGTTTCATCCCACATCCAAAACCCAGCATTGATCGAAAGCATTCCATCTTGTCTATGGAATATCACAACTATATTTCGCGTTAAATTGGCTGGAAGCATCTAACGTTTTACATATTCCATCGACTCAACCAATAATGGTTGAGCGAGATTAATGCACACGATTTATCCCGCGATAAATGGATCCCCAAAACAAGGATTCCGAATCCGAGATCCTTTATTCATACTTTTCACGTTTCATTACTTACATCAATTATTCAAAACGAGATTTTAAGGGTTGAGTGGTTTCATTCGTAATTTCTGTAATGTATGCAGCAATCATTCTAATATTACAAAATGATAATATTGCGAATGCAAAGTGGCTTTATAATAATAATATCAATTTCTCTATCCGGGTTTATGTCTGTATGTCTTTCTATTTGTCTGTCTGTCTAGACGTATCATTTTACGCTCAAATCACTAAACCGATGTTGAATAGAGAATAGAGACCTTGTACAGATAAAATGTGCGGTTCCTGCGCTATTAGTGCTAGAACATCTACTTTTTCTATATTTGAATAATCGTTCTAGTGGTACCTCCGCAACCGTCACCGCAACCACAGCCCCAACCGCAACCGCAACCACTACCGCAACCGATTCCCATTCGTAAGTATTTTTCTAAAGACATTTACCAATAATAATTCTAATTATTTTAGTGCATTCGATTGGCTACAGTCAATATATTAACCAAAAGCTATGTCCACACTGTGCCTTTTTTTGTTCATCAAGGGCATGCGTTATAGCGCAGTCAACAGCGCATGTGAGGCATGCCCGCGATGCATGCCCTCTGACCGTATCCAAAACCTTCGCCATTTCACTTTGTTCTTTTTCTTTCTGGAATTTCTTATGACCAAATAAGCCGCACATATTTCACCCAGTAAAATGTTCTCGTCGCACATGTTACAATAATCTGACAAACACTGCAACTGAACAAAAATGACAATGTTAGCGTTGCGTTCGATGACGCATTCAATTAATGAATGCGCAAAACAGAAGTTGAATACAAAGAAGACGAAAATTGAAGATGAAAGTGCATAGTGTGGACATGGCTAATCAATAACATTTTTGAATAGATAAATTCTTGCCGAAAAACCTCAGAATATTCCATCAATAGTAAAAATTCAAAGTTTCAAAAGCAAAAACATTTCACGTAATCCGTCTGTAAAACTCAATATTGGTCAGCCGTGAGTTTATTGAAACTAAACCCAAACAGAAACAGACCGAAGCGATGAAAAATATTTTTTGTTAAATTTCACTTTACAGCCGAACCCGAAATAGTTCCAGTGCTTCCGAAGCCTGCAGGTATTATTGGTTTTTGTGTGATTAATACAGACAGGTATTATGACAAAAGAAGTCTACATATTATTAATCCATACTAATATTATGAATGCAAAAGTGTGCCTGTCTCTCTATTATCTCTTCACGCCCAAACCGCTGAATCGATTATCATAAAATTTGGTATGGAGATAATTTGAGTCCCGGAATAGGACATAGGATACTTTATATCCCGAAAAAATATACGGTTCTCGCGCAATAAACAAATTTAGCGCAACGGAGTTGCGGGCGTCGTCATTATTTAATTGTGAATTGGAATCTAGTCTAGTCCTTATGAGATTGTTCCTTTTTTCGTTATATCATAGAGGCCAAATGTATGTAATGTACCACTAAGTACTCTTCTCTGCTCATTTGCAAAGTAGACCAAGTCCAAGAGATTAAAACGGACCTGCGGTACAGACGTAGCGCTTAAGCTCCTTAACGACGAACATAATCGCCCACAAACTGGCCTGGTCGCAAAAAGCTAATGCACTTACATCCGAGAATAGATTCCATTTAGGTCTCGAAATAAACACAATATTGATTCTTGTTTAAGGTCGATTGTTACACGTAAAGTTAAGATTACTTTATATGTGCAATATCATAAAAACCCTGTTGATACTCATCAAAACTTAGGTTGTGGCCAGATCAGAAATTTCTTCAGTCTAATAGTGAAATTTACTAGTATTAGATAAGGATCCAAGTCCTTCACATGCGCAAAATGCTTAGGATAGCGTAATCTAATGTTAATGAAAGCTTCCAACATAATCCTGTAGAGATATTAAATAAGAATAAAATAACATTTAACTTTAATTCAAGTAACAAACAAGCTGTATGTCTGTATTCCAGAAGGGATATGCCAGAAGTACCCCCTGGACGTGCCTTTCCAAGACCCCGCTGATGCATGCAGCATCTGCATTTGCACTATCGAACATTCTCAGTACAACGTCAAATGCCAGCCCGATCCAGCATGCGGTAAGTACTGCTTGAAGAAAAATAAATTAAATACGAAGAAAAAAGCCTATGTTAAATTTCCAGTTTCTGATATTTTTTTTACTCGAGTTTAGCTATACATAGCTAACAGCGTGTCTAGTGTAGCTTTTGTCAATAACTTCATTTAAAATCAGTAACACATAACAAGTATGACCAAATTTCTAAAGTTTAAACAAGAAGAAAGGCAAAGATTGTATCTTTTAAGAAATAATCTTAATATGCAAATTGGTAATCAGTGTAATATAAAACCATCGTAATTTTGAGTCTTTAATGACTTTCAAAAAATCTTATTTTTTCCTTTTCAGATGTAAAACCATTTATCGTACCAGAACTGATTCACCCTGTGGAGTCTTTGCCGGTACCAATACCAGAACCTATACTTATCCCAGAAAAACCAGAACCTATCCCAGAACCTATACCAGAACCAATTCCAGAACCGTACCCCGAAATAGTTCCGTATCCAGAACCCGTACATCCTGAACCAGAGCCTGAACCCATACCTCACTATCCAGAAATCATACGTGACAATATACCACTGGTATACCCCGAACCAGCTCCGCAAGTGATCCATCCGGTGGAGCCAATTCCAGTACCCCAACCGGAACCATATTATCCGAAACCATTTCCAGTACCATATCCGGTACCACAACCAGAACCAGAACCATATCCGGTACCACAACCAGAACCATATCCGGTACCACAACCAGAACTATATCCGGAACCACAACCAGATCCTTATCCGATACCGCAACCAGAACAGATCCCAGAAATTGAAGTCCCAGAAGTGTTACCGGTACCCGTGCCTAAATTGAAACCAGATGCACCTGAAAATCTACCAGAACCAGGCAAGTCAACTAAAATTTAATATCCACGACTAAAAAGACATCGTAGACTAATGGAGATTGCAATAAAAGCCTTAAATGGGTCACTTGAAGTGAACAAAGTTAATGGACGTTAAATTAATAATTTTAATGTTATATCTTGCGGCAATTTTAAGTATTCTTTTATACTTAATTTATTTTACGCGACACGTTAAAAGTTAATGGTAATTTCAACAGTATAATATGTTTCTACCATTATATAATAGTGCTTATATCGAGATAATAAATCGGAAATATCTTGCGTCATACTGCTTTCAAACTTTTTTTTTTTACAATTTGACGTAATCCTTTCACAGTACCCTGGCCGCCGGCGATACCGAGTCCTCTACCGGGCCCACCACCACGTAAGAATTATTTGAATTCCTAAGAATTCTGTCTTTCATATTTTATTTGTCTGAAATTCCCTTAAGAACCACTATTTTTAGATTGAACATCGAATAATTATCATGATTATATATTTATACTCATATATTTAGTATTATTTTTCATGAATTTGTATTTTTTTCTATTTAACTCCGACGAAAATACAATGTTATAAGTATATCTACTGTGTGTGTGTGTGTGTGTGTGTGTGTGTGTCTTTGCTATCGTGGATTGATTTAAATCTAGTCTGTTGTTTGCCATGCTCATTTCATAACCAGCAGCTCGCTCACTACTGGATGAAGTTTGTCTGAAGTTTAAGTTTTTTATTTGTTAATTTGCTAAAATGCTATTAACACTATCATCAATATTACAGATGAGTCCTGTCACCCGTACCCGCCCAACACGCCATTTCAGCACCCTTGGGACGTCTGCCAGATCTGCGTGTGTTCGGAGATCATCACCGATAACGTCATCAATGTTGAAGTCAACTGCTACACCAGCAAGTTGTGTTGTGAGTTACATTTGTTTTATTTTGTCTACGTACTGGTAACAGCGTGGCACTGGTTATAATTAGTGGTATGCTGCGTTATGCTTGCCAAGGCTTGACCAGCGGCAGCGTCCACAAGCACAAGCGTGTAATTTGTGAGAGTATATTTTAGCTTGGCTTGCTTGAGCTTGTGGACGCTTGTATCCGATCCGGTGTAGTGTCGGTTTTAAGATACAGATCAAAGGGCGCTAGCTTGGATGTATGTAATACACTGACGCATTCACAAGCGTGTAAACGACTTCCAAATGCCAAGCGAGATTTGTGGACGCTTGTGCCTTGTGGATGCTTGCCAAGCCTTGGCAAGCATAGCAACGCAGCAGTAGTCAAAACGTGGCCGAGAACTTGAAACATTCCGAGAAATTAATACATAGGCGGATGGCAGACGTGCGTAATTTGTCGTCAGCAGACCTATTATGAGTCGTGACTAACATAGATTTGACCTAACTCGATCAAATGATATAGGTCCGCAAACTGCCTATGAATCCATTTCTTTGGCCGTACATTGATTAATATTACTATCGTGTCACATTTCTGTGTGATAGTGGCATCGGTTAGTGAAAGAGAAAACTTAGCGTTAGATCAATGTACGTAATTTCACGCCCTACGAGGTCAAACTTTAGCATACTATAACTTCTAAGGGTCTTTGGTATATTTAGTTTAATTTGCATTATACGTGACATTGTGCAGAGCTTACACAAATTTAGCTTCTCCTAATTTTTGTTTGTGTATTTCTTCTTTTTCCCGACAAATTATCTGAATGTATTCTATTGTTTCAGGCATCGAACCGCCATTTTCAGGTAAAAAGTCACTTAGCATAATGAGCGCAAATCGATTTAAGCCCGTATTGGAATATTTGTCTGCCGAAATGTCGCACTTCGCAAATGCGGGATTGCGTGGAATTTAAATGATTTTAATGATTGTGTCGAAAGGTTATTAAACAGTGATTATGGATTGAAAATTGGTGTGGTATGTATTGAAATCATTATAGAAAATACAGTGGAAACGTCCATGTACGATTAGCGCTATCGTGAAAGATATAATATAGACGTTCTTGGAATGACATCAAATGAAACTATTAGGCCCCTCACACACTGCGACTTTTAACAGCGATGCAGTCGCGCGTTTTTGAAACGCACGATAGCATCGCGACACCAGCAATTTTGCATCGACACTGTCGCCCGTTAGTATCGATACAGTTGCGCGTTAGCATCGATACACACGCGCGACAGCATCGAAGCAGACGCGCGTTAGCATCGATGCAGAATTGCAGACGCGGGGAGTGGTACCACGGAACCCTACATTGCGCGTGGCACGACACGCACTTGGCTGGTTTTTTTTTAAAGTAATAATACAGAGAGCGTGATTAAAACATTTTCAATCGAACTCATCGCGCTGTGGCAGTCAACGAATGACTGACCAAAATACGTTTCGCGTCGTGGCTCACGTTAGCATCGATACAGTCGCGATGCTAACGCGATACAGCATCGATGCTGCATCGCGATTGCATTAATACTGCATCGATACTGCATCGCGATTGCATCGATACTGCATCGCTGATAAAAGTCGCAGTGTGTAAGGGACCCAAAGGATATGAAATCCATCTATACAGAATGTAACAAAAATAAGTGATAATACTTTAGGGTGTGTACGTGTTCCTTGTAGAGAGTTCACTGTGAAAGTAGCAGCGCTGAAAGACGAAATTTTTTTTTCACTTTTGTATGGGGAAACTCGTGACGCTCGGGCCCTTGCCCATACAAAAGTGAAAAAAAAAATTCGTCTTTCAGCGCTGCTACTTTCACAGTGAACTCTCTACGAGGAACACGTACACACCCTAAATTATTATCACTTATTTTTGTTACACCCTGTATAATATGCGATGATCCAAGCGACGTGTATACTTGCTAGATGATTCTTTAATTTTATTAAAAACATTGTAGTGTGAAAAGAAGTCAAAGTATGAACTATAAAATTCATCAGCTTAAGCTGGCCGAAAAAAATTTCATTTTACGATGTGAATTTTTGCTGCGCTATCCATGCGATTAATCCAATAAATATTGATTACTGATTTTTTCGTGTGGTTTCATCTACATAGTTTTGGATAGAACAAGCATTGTACTATTATAGAAAATTCTTTATAGGCACTTGTCAGACCTAGGCAATTTGGTCGTGTATATCAAGCACAGCCAAGAAACCACGACATAGACTTTTAGTAGACATGATTATCATGTGCCCACTACTTGCCTATGAATCAGGATCATTTTCAACTCTTAATTCCTTTTACTTCTATTAATGGTGTTCTTATTTAATATAGGTCCTGTGGTACAACCTCTAGGTATTTCTGGACCACAAACATCGATTTCTGGTAAGTTTATGAGAGATATAATAATATTATAATACATACTGACATTCAGCTATACATCTTGAGCCAAAAATCATAATCCTATATAACCCATCAATTCCCAAGCGGCACCCGGCTGCCGCATAACAATTGAAAATCTATTGTGTCTGCGATTCCCACGATCGAGGTATTAATATTATAGATACAAAAGTGTATATCTGTCTGATACCTCTACGCGCTTAAACCACTTAACTGATTTTAGTGTTTTATATTATGGAGGTACTTTCAGAAGAGATATACTCGGCTAACTTTAACTCACATTTAAGCCAGTGGACCGTAGACAATTGCGCATGAAGTTTTTACCTGCAACAATTAAAAAAATACAATTAATAAAGTTTTAAAAGAAAAACTGTACTTAATAATATGCAAGAACAATCTTCAAAAGGGCCTGTTTCACCACTTACTGATAAGTGCGGGATAGGCTATCCACAACTCTATATAGAGTATAGTCTATCTGTCAGATAAGTTATGGATAGCCTATCCGGCACTTATCAGGAAGTGGTGAAACATGCCCTTAATCTATACTAATCTATACTATATAATATTATAAAGCGGAAGAGTTTGTTAGTTTGTTTGTTTGTTTGAACGCGCTAATCTCAGGAACCACTGGTATGATTTGAAAAATTATTTCAGTGTTAGATAGCCCAGTTGTCGAGGAAGGCTATAGGCTATATTTTATTACGCTAAGCCTAATAAGAGCGAAGAAATAGAGGAAAATGTGGAAAAAACGGGGGTAAATTATTGGAAATCGCGCTAATCTCAGGAACTACTGGTCCGATTTCAAAAATTATTTCAGTGTTAGATAGCCCAGTTATCGAGGAAGGCTATAGGCTATATTTATCACGAGCGAAAAAATAGAGGAAAATGTGGAAAAAACGGGGAAAATTATTTGAAAGGGCTTATTTGAACGCGCTAATCTCAAGAACCACTGGTATGATTTGAAAAATTATTTCAGTGTTAGATAGCCCAGTTGTCGAGGAAGGCTACAAGCTATATTTTATCACGCTAAGCCTAATAGGAGCGAAGAAATAGAGGAAAATGTGGAAAAAACGGGGGAAATTATTTGAAAGGGCTTATCTCACGAACTACTAGAGCATTTTTTCTGTTATTTGGATCAGATAAGAAGTAGACGACGTGAAGGATTATAGGCTTTTTTTGTGGGCAATTTTTTCTGTGAAATATCTAACTTACGCGGGCGAAGCCGCGCGGAACGTCTATACTTTATATGGCAAAACAACGTTTGCCGGGACAGCTATAAGCAAGATAAAACAAGCTAGTGTTGGCAGGAATCAATAATGTCTCAAATACAATATTACGACGTGTCTCCAGGAAGTCGTGTTTTAATAGGTATTAAAACAGGTCTTCACTGAGATACTAAAATTTAATATTTTAATCATCCAACAAACTTGCGGGAAATAGATACTAAATATTATATAACTTTGCAGCGCCAGCCCACATAAAATTCATAGGTAAGTACAACTTCTGAATGAAGCTCGAAACTTAACCCTTTGGAGGATTATAATAATCCTAATTGATTAAACCCCTTCAAGTAATAAAGTTTTATCGGACGTTCCAACACGCAGCCTACAAGAATTAGGGAAGATAAAGAACATTCGAGGATTATTGAAGACAATTAAAACTGATTTAGTAGGGGAGATTCCCTTAAATTTAAACAAAGTAATTGATATAAAGAGTACCGCTAAGAATGTTAATTTCTTAAGATAAAATGAAACAGCGAATTTAAAGTTATAAAGAACTAGATGACGACCTTAACGCCATTGCGCCAAAATTAGTTTATTGCGCGGGAACAGTACATTTTTACGGGATAAAAGTATCCTATGTCCTTTCCCGAGATTTAAAATAAACCAAATTTCAGCAAAATTGGTTCAGCGGCTTTTGCCTGAAGAGGTAACAGACAGACAAAGTATGGATAATGATTGGGACCAAAATAGTATTGCAACCGGTAATGCTAAAGATCTGCATCTAATTCCAACTTCAAATACAGCTTTGAATAAGCAAAGCGGGATAACAAGGAACAACAAACAAAAACCTCGCCTCAAATATAATTCAAGTTTTGAAAGTTTCAAAGTTGCTTTGTTTGAGGATTTATAAATTCTTTTATTAAATCCACGGATTTATGAATTTTGGAATCGTTTTACAAAATCACCTTTGAGTTTACAAATGCAGGGTTGTAAACGAAACTGGTTAAATTGGTTTTAATTAAAAGCGGCAAAAGCAATGTACAGCCGGCAAAAGTCAGGAAGCGTAAATAGAAAATTTCACAATTTTGATTATATATCTTACCCACAATTAGGCTCTACAATAATATGTAAAATAATAATTCTCATTAGAATTTTATTTATTACTTCGAGACTTAATTAATATATCCTACCGTACTCATTATTAAAATCATTTATTAATTATTTTTGATAATGTTTGTGGACTGTACAAAGTCAATGAACTGATGAAAATTCCTCGATTCCTACTTTAATTTTGAAGGGGAAAACGTTAGTGAAAAGAACATTGCTTTAATTTCACTATGGTTCGAAACAAAGTTTTTGTTTGGTTTTTGTCAAGCATTATCAGTCGCCTCAGAACCTCTATGAACCTTTCATGAAAATTCACAATCCGTACTCATTCCAATATTTCGATAAAGGTATCGATTTGAATAAGCTTAGTAGGTTGACCTAATTTCAGACAAAATATGCGAGCAGCGAAGCCTGAAGGTTGAGTTTGTGAACCCCAACGATGACTGCAAGGCCTGCAAGTGTGAACTCTATGGAAACCTGGTCGTGCCAGTCTGCAAACGTGCCCATAAGCCTGAATGTAAGTCCACACTAATATTTAAAAGAGTGTATATCAGTATGTAACCTCTTTACGCTTAAATCGCAGCAGTATTTTTTGTGTCCCGCAAAAGCATTTTTTTTTCCAGAAAATGTAAGGTTCTCAAAAGTTACGTAAATAACATGTGAGGTTCTGAAGGGAAACAAAGAGAAAGTTGGTAAAATTAAGACATAGAAAATGAATCAAATATATCGAATATCTTGAATATTTATTGAATAAATGCATAAATTATCTTTAAATCCTAATATTACATTTCAATATTTCATGTTTCCATAACTATTATCTTGATATTTTAAATGGAAACTTTATCTGCGGTCCAAGTAACAACCAATTTATTATTTTCTGATACATTTCAAAGGTTTCTCGGTCTTCAAGCCGTACGAAACTAATTTGATCGTTGCGAAAATCCCTTTTAAGTTTTGTAATATAACACAGAAAATGCCAACACAAAATCACAAATAAAGCGTGAAAATTCGAAGATAATCCTGAAAAATAAACAGCTTATGGCGCGGGTGTTTTAAAACAAAACGAATAAAATTTAACGGCTCGCCCCGCCGTCAAATTTGACGAACGGGTGCAAAAAGCGCAGCGCAGGTGCCGTTAAAGGCGTATCGACTATCGCCCAATAACGGGGAATGTGGATCATATCGCAAATAATGGCCCCACTCGATGTCCAATCATCGTAACAAACGCCCGATGATTGACCACCGGCTAAGTGTATTGGTTTCTCAATTTATCCGTCGCTCGGGGCCAAAATAACCTTCCCGTTTTGTTTCAGGTGCCGTCGCTCCCGCGCCCGGTAAGGAGGAGGTATAAATTATATTTTATCACTCTTGTTCTGTTTTTTGATGACTCTTTTGTTTTAGTTTCGCCGGGCGGGGAGGTGGTCTACATCGGTGAGTATAAAATAATAACATTATTGCATTCGTAATAAGTTTCTTTGCGACGTTTAAATTTTTATCTTCGCTATTTATTACACTTTTGCGTTTCCTCAATTTTATTTCTGCTGGCGTGACAAAGTAGATTAAATATTGCTCGGTCAGCGTTCGCGTTTAAGATAATTCTTCAGCTTCGATTTTTAAAATCATTGTTTGGATTCCCAATTTGATCTGGAAATTGCAAAGAAGTGTTCCGCATCAAGTAGTCTATTAAACATTCAGAGAGTTTGTTGACAGAGCCGAGATGTCGGTACCGAGTTCCCGGCCAGTACTTCCGAATGGAGGATAGCATCTGCGTCTGCGAACCAATTTACAGATACGTCATTGCGAAATGTGTTAAGCTTCCATTGAATTCGGGTGATTACTTGTATATTATTTATTACAATTAAGCACATAAATCCCGGGCACGAATCTCGATTAAGTACAGCGTGGCAATCGAGCACCTTAATGAAGCATTTAATATTCAAACATTATTATTTTAAGAGGGCGTCTTAATTTTGTTACGATGACGCTTTCATTATTTTGTTTGCTAGCAACAGTAATATTGAAAATTACAAAGGTCTTTGCTTTATTTGTAATATTTTTTATGATTTCAGGTTCGTCGAGTGGAGAAAATAAAGTAATACCACCACCTCACAGTTCTGCTCAGTCGAACGCAGTGAGCTCTTGGCAACGACCAATAAATCCTCCGTATTCTTCAAACCTGCCAGTTTCTTCCTACCAGTTACCATCACAGGGCCATGATAATGATTTTTACCCTTATTACTGGCTGCAAAATTATCCCGGAATGGTCACTGATCTCAAACCACAACAACAAATTACCCCCAGCAACGATTTATACCATCAATTAAATTATATTCATCCATCTGATGCATTTTATACATCTTATTTGGGACTGAATAATAATGAACAGGCACAAACAATAGCACAAGCTGTAGCAGAAAGTAGCGAAGGCCCCAGTGGTCATGTTGAATCGAATGACCATTACATAGCTGGAAGTAATGCTTACGTCAATGTTGGAAAACCTCATTTGGCCTATGGTAACTTGTATGGTTGGAATCCATACGGCCACCTTCAATCTCAGGGTCTGAATGATGCAAATAAATTAAACATCAATGCAGTATCAAATGCAGAAGCAAATTTGCAAACAGATTCTACCCTTAACGCATATTATAATCTACTGAAGAACATCTATGGTACTAATTATTTAGGCCAAAATAACAGGCAACATTCGATACCGTATGGCTATTATAATTACGGCAACAACCAAGAGCTAGGTATGCAAAATCCATACTATCTTGGCTATGACAATGCACACGCTACTGCTGAATCGGTTGGAGAAATTGGCCAATGGGATGCTCAAGCAGTGGCCGAAGCTAGCGCACAATCAAACGGTGCTCAGTCTAATGCCCAAGCTAATGCACATAGCAATATAAATGTCCCGTCACATGGAGAATTCTTCGTAGAAGAAGATGCATTGGCTAATGCTTTAGCGAATGCACAAGCTACACAAACTCATGGATTAGTATATCCACATCGTCATCCACAAAACGATGTATTTTTACCGGGATATGCTCAAACTAATTCAGAGGCAAATGCTTTAGCAAATGCACAAGCTATACAAAATCATGGCTTAGCATATCCACATCGTCATCCACAAGACGATGTATTTTTACCAGGATATGCTCAAACTAATGCAGAGGTTTTAGCAAATGCACAAGCCACACATGATTATGGGTTAGCATATCCTTACCGTCATCCACAAAACAATGCATATTCTCAAGCTAGTGCAGAGTCCCATTCACATTCTGATGCACTGAGCAATGCCCTGGCTAACACACAAGCTAATGTTGCAACAGTTGAACAACTGACCGATTCTCTGGCTAATGCACATGCTAGCTCCTCGGCCAAAGCACAATCTCACTCTCAGGGCAATGCACAGGCCAATTCGTTATCTAATGCGCAAGCAAATGCATATTGGGATTCACAAGCCTCCGCTCATGCCAACGCTTTGAGTAATTATCGGCCGAATAATATAAGAAACCAACGTCCATCAAACTTAGGGTTGCGTCCACGTTTATTTAGGAATCGGTTGCGCTACTTTGATAAGAGTGGAGCAAATTCAGACGACAATGAATCTGCTGAAAATGAATCTATTGAAAATAGTAGAGAAGAACCCAATCGATTTGGTCTTCCTGACATATTAACACCGGTCAGTATCACAGTAAAATCAGTAGATGAAATTGAGGACAAAACTATGACGACACGACCGGAGCGCCATGATGCTTCCGAAGTGTTTGACCATCATCTACCGAACAATCGTCACGAAAAACGGGAAAACACAGGTGAGTGTATTTTGAGGAAACAAGTAACTATCCATTTATCAGTAGTTATTGGTAGTACCTTAGATACAGTTAGTTAATTATAAAACTAGTATAATCTGATTCCCGACTTACTTAAATACCCTTGCTGATGATAAACAGATCCACACTGTGGACGTCATATTTATAGCAATCTTTGTTCTTGTCTGATACGTTATAAAAGAGGCTTGACTGAAGAGACAAAAGTTTGTACCTTCACCTGCACCCGTAGCACGGCTACAGTAGAAATACGAAAGTATAGACAAACAGCGGCGATAAACTAAAGGTGCCGTTCCGATCTTTACCGCGGCTAGCCGCGATCGGCAAAAAATCAAATATAATGCCACTTTATGACAGACTATAGTATATGTCATAAAGTAGGATATTATTTAAATTTTTAGGACTATAGTCTGTCATAAAGTGGCATTTTAATTGAATTTTTCGGAACGAAAAAAGATCGGAACGGAACCTTAAGTTTATCTCCACAGTTTGTGACTATAGTCTGTCATAAAGTGGCATTTTAATTGAATTTTTCGGAACGAAAAAAGATCGAAACGGCACCTTAAGTTTATCTCCACAGTTTGTCTATACTTTCACATTTCCACTGGTCGCCGTGCTAGGGCTACTGGAGAATATACATATTTATAGATCTTTTTTTTTTAATTAAAATACTGTGCACATAAGAGTTCTGGCAAACAAAATCACTGTCATTTCACACACAATAAACCCAATTTATAGCATGTTTTCCATGATTTACAAGCAACATTAAGGAAATTAGAAATTATGGACCAAAAGTGATTTTTAATAATGTAAATAGACTGCGCAAACATGTTTTCCATTAACTGAACATGGTTATAAAGACAATAACTCACAGCTAGACGGCACACAAATGTGGGGACTCATTTTCGCGAGCTTCCTTTCATTTTTGTTGGAAAAGAATTGGTTTCAGTTTAATATTCTTGACATGATTGAAATAAACAAGATTCTACGAAAGTATAAATAACATTATGTGCATTGCTTTGTACCGTTAAGACTAAAGAATAATAATTTAATTTATCATTTGTTTCAAGTCAGTCTGGGAACAAATTTCATTTAAATATTTTGATCGATGTGTTCAGCAGAAATATCAGTTTATTCAAAGAAATAAGAACAAAATAAAATCAGCGTTGCACACTATGTCATAAGCGCTTCTCTCTTCGCTTGGTTTTGAAGTTCTGTTTTTTATGGTTTTTATATGCCATACCAGTTAAAGTTTCTTTCTTTATTTATATATTTTCAAATTAATTACTTTCAGCTGCACCAGTAACAATACCATCATCTACACCGTTGCAATACAGAAGATCAGCAAATTCAGAAGCATCTCGTAAGTTTATTACGTTAAACAATTAAATCACACCATTTTTAGCATCCCGTAGCCAAAATGGCAAAAACTGAACCCTTATTCTTTCTAAACTGTATTTTAAGTCATATCCAAACCTATACTTGTCAAACTCTTCATGAAATTAAAGTCAAGTAATTAGTGCAGCGCCCAGAGTTTTTAACCTCCGAAATTTGTAATAGTGAATGGATTTTTGTTTTTGAGGTGTCATATGTCAGATTTTCTTCGAAATATACGTGAAAAGTTTGTGCTAGATTTTCGGAAAATTTAATAAATTAACTAATATTTAATAAATTAATAAATAGAAGGCTTTGTCAAGCCTAAGAAATAATTTTAAACTTCCTATTTAAAACCAAAAAAAAAAAGAAGGAGCACCATTTATCAGGTACTTACTGCCGAGGCATACAACAAGTTTATTTTGAGGTATGCTCATCTAGATACAAAAATGTTAATTTTCAAATGTAAATTATATATTTTTTCAACTTATTTTCTTTTTGTGGAATATAAGCAACGATAAAAATCAAAAAAATAATAATATATTTTACTATTTTGCTACATAACTGAAAGAAAGAAATATGTAGGTTTTCTTCAAAATTTTACAGTTTATGAGTTTACTTGAAGTGGAAGAGAATAATTTAAAAACCAAAAGCACAACTTTTCAATAGGTAAACTTTTTTTATTTATGTTATCAGCTACACGTTCCTTTTTTTCTTTTCAATTTTCATCCACTATTACAAAAATCGGAGGTTTGCACGATTTTTACGCTCTAGGCACTCCACTAAATTATAAATTGTCTCTGAGTGCAATTAACTTAATTAAAACATAATATTTTTCAGGTTTGCCCACCACTGGGCTTCCTGTGTCTACACCTCCACCACTCCCTTCAGCCACTGGATTAGATAACTCAGAAGAATCTAGTGAGTTATCCATACTAATATTAGACCTATATATATTTATAAATGTGACTGTGAGTCTGTCTGTTACCTCTTCACGCCCCAACCACTGGACCGATTTTGCTGAAATTTGGTATGGATATACTTTGAGTCCCGGGAAAGGACATAGGATACTTTTATCCCGAAAAAATGTACATTTCCCGCGCGATTAACGAATTTTGGCTCAATGGGGTTGCGGGTGTCATCTAGTATTATATTATTTAATTTATTGAAGATTATTTGACATTATTATAGGGTTCATACGCATTCTTTCAGACTGTTAATTTTGCTTACTAGACTGTTAAAAAAAAAAATATTTTAGCACTAACTACATCCTTTCCAACATTTGGAACCACGAGATCAATAAACCTGAAGAATTCTAGTAAGTTTTTTTTATCATAATATATTTATTGACGCGCTAGAAGTTCTTCTTCGTAAAGACACTATCTTGCGGTTACCGTATATTTTACTTTCATAAAAAGTATCCTATAACGGATAACCTTTCCCCTGGAAGCTCGTAGGATATTGCTTTATGTCTACGCAAAATTTTATCAAAATCGTTTCAGCAGTTTCAGAGCCTATTCATTGCAAACAAACAAAATTTTCCTCTGTATGATTAGTATAGATGCATAATAAATTATTACATCTAAGAATATCATGGTAGCTTGCAAACGAAAAATTTTACTAAGATCGGATACACTGACTCGCAAACCGTTTGCCTTCAAAGTTAAAAACGTACGGTTCCTATGAAATACACCCTATAAATTCTTATACGAATTAAACGCAAAAACTCTCATATTTTGGGGATAAAGTTGAAAATATGCATAAAAGTTTGCGGGTTCCGCGCAAGTTTGATTAAATATTAGCATCGCCACCATCTGTCGTGTATTTTTAATAATTTATAATGTTTGGGGCTTACGAAATATTACTTATTTTGCCCCTCACTTGCCCTTTAATACAGCGACTAAGGTATCAATATAGAAATCTAGAGGGAAACTGAATACCTATAATTTGTTTTTCGTCATTTTTTACATAGCCCTACACTCTACGTACTTGAAATATAAAATAACAATATTAAGTATGTAGAAGTTTATTGCTTTTAGACTTGAACGTTTGAATTTAAAGCCATATTCGCTATTGTACGATAGTGTGTCTGTCCGTCATCTTCTCACGCTATAACTGCTGATCCGATACGGATGAAAACGGAGAAAGGATAATAAAGTTTTTGATACTAAAAACATAATATAGGTAGTTCCCGCTTTTTCGTTGAACCGATATTATGTCATATGGATATGTTATTTATTTGTGTAATATTATGTTATATAAAATCTATCTACTAACGTACTTTTACAGATCCCGACGAACGAAGGTGATAACCACGGACACGAGAAAATTGGCGAGAAAAACGGACTCCGATAATATTTATGAGTGAAAACAAAGACAATACACGCTACATAAAGATCTTGTGTTTCATTTCTGAAGTATTTTTCCAATTTAAATGTTCTATATTATATAAATAAAATTAATTTGAAAAATTTGTCTCGCTAAAACTCAAGGACGGCTGAACCGATTTGGCTAATATTCATGTAAGTTCAGGGAAGGCTTAAATTAGGAGGGACGCGATATGTAGTTCACCGGCTCATGTAGTGATTATTAATTATATATATATATATATATATATATATATATATATATACTCGGAGGAAGACATCATATATATATATATATATATATATATATGATGTCTTCCTCCGAGTTGATTTCTGTAAAATGTTATCAAAATCAATCCATATGTTATTGTTATCCTATTCTTCAAAAATATCTTATTTGTTACATGAAGTTCAGTTTTAAATCGATTTTAATTTGCATCGCATCGTCTTGCAATAAAATAAAATTGCAATGTGTTGCCATAAAATACCTATAGTATATGTGATTGTTAAATATGATATGATTCTAATAGCTACAATTTGACCGAAGCTGACTCACTCGCGATAATCTGCGATCGACACGATATCGATGCCTGAGAATTGGGACCCTGGGATGTGAATATGGGATAAGTTTTGTCTCCTGCATTTATCTCCGTGTATTGGTTAAACAATAATATAAACTTTGGTCGTTCCAAACAGTTAAAGGTCCTCTGTTTAATAGTAGTGCTAATGTATGGCTTAGTATCGAAAGTGTGTCTGTCTGTCTATCTGTCTGTCTGTCTGTCTGTTACCTCTTTACGCCTAAACCGCTGAACCGATTTTGCTGAAATTTGGTATGGGGATACTTTGAGTCCCGGGAAAGGACATAGGATACTTTTTATCCTGGAAAAATGTACGGTTCCCGCGTGATAAACGAATTTTGGCGCGACGAAGTTGCGGGCGTCATCTAGTAATTAATAAAGGACCTTCTGGATGTATACATCCAGAAGGTCCTTTATTAGTTTTTAGTATGGATATGGATATTATTATAATAATATCCATATCCATACTAATTATAAATGACAAATTGTGTTTGTCTGCAGTTTGTCTTTAATTACCTCTTCACACCCAAACCAGGGTTGCCAATTTTTCCAGCCGCCATAACCGGACAACAAATTTATTAAAGATGTATCAACATAATAAATACCTAAAATATAGGTGTAGGGTAGGAAAGTCCGGTCGGAAGTTAGTGACCTGACCCCAACAATTCCTTCTAAAACCCAACAGTCCGGTCGAAAACCGGACGGTTGGGAACCCTGACCCAAACCATGAAACCGATTTTCATAAAAGGTATGGCGATACAGATCCTTGGAAAGGACATGGGATACTAATAAAACACAATTTTCGTGCACTTTTTCCACTATATTTAGATATAACTATAGATTTTAACAAATAACACGACAGCATCGTGCTGACAACCACTTTTATTTGTTTTGAAAATATTTAATTACTTATTTAAAACTACCTACACAAACTACAGCTGATGATTATGTATTTCGAAACCGGTCCTGTTATTTGTTAAAATCTATAGTTATATCCTCATATAGTTGAAAAAGTGCACGAAAAATTGTGTTTTAGTAGTTTTTTTTTTTATGAAATAAAGGGGGCAAACGAGCAAACGTGTCACCTGATGGAAAGCAACTTCCGTCGCCCATGGACACTCGCAGCATCAGAAGAGCTGCAAGTGCGTTGCCGGCCTTTTAAGAGGGAATAGGGTAGGTAATAAGGGAGGGTAGGGATGGGAAGAGAAGGGAATAGGGGAGGGAACACAGCGCAAGCGCTGTTTCACGCCGGTTTTCTGTGAGAACGTGGTATTTCTCCGGTCGAGCCGGCCCATTCGTGCCGAAGCATGGCTCTCCCAGGTATAAACATGAATTTCCACCAAGAACCGAAAGTACAATCAATTACATAATATATGGACATGGGATAGTTTTTGTTTTTGAAAAATATAGGAATTCCGCGCGATAAACGAATTTTGGCGCAGCGGAGTTGCGGGCGTTATGAAGATTGTTGCATAATGCACTTGAAAAAATGCTCTATGGGTAAAAAGCGACATACAAAGATTATGGGCATAAAGCCCATAGACAATTCATATTACTTTAATTAAATAAAATCAAATTATAATAGCAAAATAGGGGTTAGCCAGTAGGTTAAATTTAGAAATAGGTTTAACTTTCACGTTACATAACATTACAGTTAAACTAACTGAATAGTTAAACCGCAGCCGATAACATGGATTTATTGTTATTTTTATTGAAACTGTACCATGTGTGCTTGCGCGAAAATATTTGTGTTTCTAGTGATTGGTATGTATTTTGACTGACATCTAAAAAGATGAGTTTATACCTATAATGTATAAGGTGTGTTGCATGAATAATTTCTGTAGAAAATTAATTATAATTTTTGTAAGCGGAGAAAAATATAATAATAATAATAATATATTACTACTTTGTGACCCTTAATATAGAGGTTAAGATATTAAAATAAAATGATATTCTAAGATTAGTTGTATGTCACGTGAAGTTTCCATTATGCCAGACAAAGACACGCAGACTTAAAATGCAGATAGTTTGTGAGCTAGTTCAACCGCCGCACTCAGAGACAAATGTTAATAATAATTATTAAGGTTTTGACATTACCCCCACATTATTATCTGTTTCACTTCATTAAATTGAAGTTTTAAATGTCTAATAACACTATGCCGAATTCCCGCGGCGGAAGTTCGGCTTGATTCCGCCTGCAATGTATTTTAAATCACCGATGACACACCATGCCGAAATTCCGTCGCGTTAAGTATTGTATGCGTTTAACATTGCTGACGTAAGGAATTTCGGCATGGTGTGTTAAGACACTAATCATTATTAAATGTCTCTCTGAGTACGGCTGTAAGGTTTTCATAGAATTATTTGAACTGGCGATATCTATTTTCCTTCTAAACGCCTAAAATAAAATAATAGCAAAACGCATCCGACCGAAATTGTAAACCCACAAAACTTTAGGCGAATATATTTTAGGATTTGAATATAAAATCAATAAAGTAAACCCCAAACAATACGCGTCCAATGAAATTTGCATATTGTGGCGTGGCCTGTAGTTTTTGTGTCTAAATTATATTGGTTTGGGTGTGCTGTCAAAATAGTAACAACATCACTATCTATCCAAATCCATACTAATAATTATATTTATAGACTAGAGGTAAATGCGAAAGTGTGTCTGTGTGTCTGTTACCTCTTTAGCCCTAACCGCTGAACCAATTTTGCTGAAATTTGGTATGGAGATACTTTGAGTCCCGGTAAACGACATAGGATACTTTTTATCCCGGAAAAGTGTACGTTTCCCGCGCTATAAACGAGTTTTGGCGAAACAGAGTTCAATATAAATACTAACTTTGCTCTCGAAGTTATTGAATGTATCTTGACTAAAGACGGAAGACCCAAAACTCTAATTTTCCTTAGTCTATGGATCGATGTAGTTCACAACCAGTGGCTTAAAAAAATAAGGAAGTTTCTACGTTTAAAATTTCAATTGACACATTTTTTTAATTTAAAAAATTATTAGATTGTAGCAGTAAATCAAAGTAAGTAAAACATATCGTTTAAAATATTTAAAAAACAACATTGATCGCTGGATAAATTGAAATTAAAAATTTAATAACACTCGGGAGGCCAAAACATTATGAAAATAATGTATACGAAATTTCAGAAACACTAAAATATTTCAATTAAAATTTCACGAGTTTTTGTAAACGTTCTTTTTGTAACACAAATTCAGACATTATTAATTATTCACTTCAAACATAATATTTTTGTGCTTGTTGTGTTCTACAGGGTCATTTGACAACGAAAAGTGACGTTTTTTACAATTTAATATTTAAAAAAAATACAACTGTCAGAGCGCTAGCAATTTATATTGAGGTTTTTTTTATTTAGTTGATGCTGTAAAATATTCAACAAATGCGTCAAAGAAAGGAAGATCCTCATCATCTGGTGAAAAAGGATCCAAAAGTAAGTTGAATCTATAAGGCTTAGCATGGCCATAGTTGAAATTCGTAGAAACACTGACATGTTTTAGGGGCAAACTGACAGATTTACATTTCCAACATGTCATGTCTGTTGCTTCGTTCATTCTAATTTTTATCCTAGAAACTAAAGTGGTCATGCTAAAGCTGTTATACAAGGGACAAAAATGTCTCCTTGGTTATTTAAATATGCTGAAGTAACGAAAACTGACAACTACTCAGATTTCTCCAAAAATATGATTTTTAGTGGAAAGTAGACCTATCATTTACGGTTTTATTTATTTACCTTTTTATCAGGAAGATTATAATTCACAGTTTTACATTATATGCGTAAAATGTAAAAATAATGTAAATGTGAGTGCCTTTAAAATATTCTGTCGCACGAAATTAAAACTGTTACGTACCCCTGGCCGGTAATAAAAATTTGAATTCAGAATGTTTTCAACTAATATAGAATTCCATTGCATTCAAAATTGGAATTGCTCTTAGGGTTAGTTCATATATTGCAACGGGAATTATAGACACTGCGTTTTTTAAATTAGCAATTAACAATTGAAGCATCCAGACGCTGTCAATTCAAATTGTATCTTTTCGTAATGTAATAAAGCAGTTTAGAAAGCAACCCATCGTCTCGTCACGTTGCAATGTAAGCTGAGGGCTTAGGGTCAATTCAGACCGCAACGCGACGCGGCATTTCTAAATTTGTATTGAATTCAGATAGACTTCAATTTCGTGAGACGTCACGTGTCATGCAAGTGTCAATTCAATACAAAGGAGTACCTATGACATAAAATGTATGGAGTTTGGTCCAAATGGCCACCACGAACGAAACCTATATACAATGTGTCCCAACATCGGTGTCCGATCCTTTAATGTCATGATGTACGTCATATTTCATTAACAAATTAGCTTACAATTTTTTTTTCTCTAACTTTTGAAAGAACATTTTTTCTCTGGCTCCCATACTAATCTGACTAATATTTCATAACAAAATCGTTACAACTTCTAAACTATCTGACTTAGAGCATAGAAGTAAAGGAATTTATGTAAGATAAAAACCTCGTCTATCTTTTTAAAATCAAAAGAACCCGTTTAATGCGCTAGATTTTTCACAAAAAGCCATTAATTAAAAAATACACAATTTTTGTTCCATAAATTTTGGTTTTTCTATGTTTTATTCCACGAAATTCATAACATATTGTCTATATAAGCGTAGTCCAAGCTTAGCTATCAAATAAGACCTTTTTTATCTTCATAGAATGTTTACATGAGAAGTACTGGTCAGTTTAGTGTGAAAGCCCGAGAAAATGGCTGCCATTTTACAACCGTGAGAGAAAGAAAAAAATTGAGAGCCAATTTGTCGATAAAACATGCCATAAATCATGACATTAAAGGATCGGACACTGGTGTCGGGACACATTGTATAGTAAAATATTGTCTTCTAAAATTAAATACTGAATCATTATAACCAGACCGCATATTTTTATTTTGTCTCATACTGAAAGTTACTCTATATTTAATGGATAATAAGTCAATATGGGTCTCGTTAGTGGTGGACATTTGGACCACTTTACTTCATTCTCCTTTAGAAATGCATCTACGCATCACGTTGCGGTCTGCGGGGCGGAAATGGTCGCTTTGGAGAATCATATTATGAATCAAAATATGATTCATTTTTGAAAAATCGCAAAATTGACACTCTTTTTGCAATTCAGACGTCTAAATTCGTACTAATTTGACATTAGTGAGTTTTGACAATTCATTTTATGAATTGATTGAGAGGATGAATTGATTGACCATTTTAGCCCCGCAGAATTGACCACTTCTTTATAGAATCTATCAAAAATATACGGAATTGACATAATCATTGGACAATAATTTTTTCAAACGCTTGTGTCAATTTCTTCCTTCTTAAGGTCGACTTTCGACTCATGTCATCAGTCATGTCAATGATTTTGATCGGCGATTCTACAAGCGATAAAAAAAAACGTCTTGGCTAGGGGCTCAGACCCTGATCTTCTGACCTCAGGTTCCGAGGGGACTATTGAGGACAGTCTGGACTTATCCATAGACTCCAAATCCTCATCCAAGTCCAGAGAGTCAGATGACACGAGCAGAGAGTCAACAGTTGAACTCAGAGGATGGTAAGCAATGGAACTTTTAATATATCTAGATGACGTTCACAACTCTGTTTTTGATGTATAAAATTAGGGGGCAAACGAGCTACCGTGTCAACTTATGGAAACTAACTACTGTCACCGACACTCGCAAGAGTTAATAGTTCCGTTATTCCGAAAGTAGTATAAATCGCAAAAACAATATCACCTTTTCCATCTCTCAAAGTATCTCCATACCAAAATTTCATCTAAATCAGCTTTCAGCCGTTTAAGCGTAAATAGGTAACAGATTATATCTATTCATATTATATAAATTACTTTTAAATTTTGTCAGTCTAAGCTAAACTCGAGAACGGTGGCACCGATTTTGCTAATTTTAGTCTTGTTAACTATTCGTGGAAGTCCAGGAAAGGTTTATAATCTTTATATTTGGAGGAAAGAGATACGAAGTTGACCGGCGGAAAAAGAAAAATTAAGAGCAATTTTCCATCTTTTTAGTAAAAGGTGGCCCCGTGCGAGTTTCTTACGCCTGTTCTCGCCGGGCTAGTTCCCGAACCTAAGTTGTAGACACCGGGCGTTCAGAGAATATTTGAAAAAAATATTCTGAATAAAAAATTTTGGGCTTAAGTTTGACCGGCTCATATTCTGATTTTTTGGAACGAAGTTCCTTATCGCGCGTTGCGAAAGGAGGCTAGACGGAAAAAGTTGTAACGACACTTTTTAACCGACGCTTTTTGCCACGGATATATATTTTTTTTCATCTTCTTTTTTAACAGGCGAAAGTACCACCGCGTCTGTCCCCCCTGTCCACAAGACATGGCAAAGAAGCCCACAGACAAGACCATCAGCTGGGTCTGTGGTGGGTACCAGAAGGCACGGAGGACTTTCAAGAGCGTTTGCATGATGCGGCTGAGGAATTGCCAGGATGGGACTAGTGAGTGATGATAATTTGAGTTTCATTGAAATCAGGCGTAGGGGTGATTTTGAAATGCCTAAGTGTGTGCGCAGTGCACAGAAATACTCTCTCTCTTTCCTTATTTTCATAAGACAATATCCGACACGACTGGCGAGAGATAAGGCACAGAACCGACTTTTTACATGCCCATCCGACGCATGGATTATCTTATCAGACTATTAGGTGATCGACCTGCATTATCCTAACCAAACTTGGGAACAACATTTGTCAGGAATTTAACCCACGAGTCACGACCTCAGAGTCAAGAGTCAGCTTGTCTATAGCGCGCTGCGCGAGGGCACTATGAAATGAATCCTGCGTAGCTGGCCTGAGTGCTTAGTTAATATGCATTGAATGCTAAAATATATAGGATTTGACATGACGCCTCGCTTATCTAATGTCAAAGCCCATACATTTTTGACATCTAACTTCGCTATCGAAACTAACGAATTCAATTTCACTAAGCACTCTGGTTTCAATGAAATCACCGTCACCGAAACTCGTAGGAGCTATTGAAATGAAAATGAAAATAACTTATTATATTTCCAGTGTTCGTCAAACTGTACGACGGTATCTGCAAGGCCCCGCGCGACGGCAGCCCCCTTGGCGACCACTTCTTCTACGACATGAGAGAGAAGAACTCAGATCTATCTGAACTCTCAGATTTGACTGAGAGTAGTGAGAGTAAAGAAGATTAAATGTTACATTGCATTGGATGTTTACAAAATATATTTTATTACTAGATGACACCCGCAACTCCGTTTCGCCAAAATTCGTTTATCGCGCGGGAACCGTACATTTTTCCGGGACCAAAATTCAGCTAAATTGGTTCAGCGGTTTGGGCGTCAACAGTGTTACCTGTTCACGGCTTCACGCCCAAACCGCTGACAGACAGACAGACACACTTTCGCATTTTACATTAACACTAACAAGGTTTTTGTCTTTATCTGGCACAGTGAAAACGTCACATGATACTTGATAGACAGCGACCCTTGAATAGCGAAAAAACTACCTTTTAGGATTAAAGTTATTAAAAAGATAATTATTTTTGCCGAAAAATGTTTTTTTTTTTAATTGTGCGGCAATTATAGTCATGGAAATGAGTGTTGACGGTTTTGGGTCGAAAAAACGACTTAGTTAGGTTTGGTCTACGCTCCCAAAGAAACCGCACATTTTAAATTTAAATGTATTCTTCTTCGTTTGCGAAATAAATCATGAAATAAGTTACATATTTAATGACCAAAAATATAAACAGACGGAGACGAACATATAACCTCCTCCTTTTTGGAAGTCGGTTAAAACAAAACAAAATTACAGACCAACCCATTATAGGGGTAGAAACAATAGTTTCAAAACGTAGTATCGCAATCCTTTTATGACAAAAACAATCGTTAACAAATGCATATAGAGTTGAAATTGCATTCCGCGAAACAAACGATCTTTGTAACCTGTCTGTAAGTGCTACGCTAAGACATGTCGGAGTGACAAATCGCTACATACTATGATTAATATAGTACATCTGATTAATGATCGCGCTATGTTTTGGAGAACATAATAATATATGGAATGGTATGCAGGGTCATAGAATAGTGAGGAGGAATACTCATAGAAACAGGTACAAAATGCTATATCTACAGGGCGTAACAAAACTAAGTGATAATACTTTAGGGTGTATATAGTTACCCTATAAAGCGTTCGCTGTGAAAGCAGCAGCGCTGAAAGGGTAACTTTTTTTTAAACTTTTGTATGGAAAAATTCATGACGCGGGGGCGCTTGCCCAATGCCCATGCAAATCGCAAAAAAGTGCCCACACACTATGTTTTGATTTCCCAAAAATAATATTTTCCTCCCTCGTTAATCGAGTTATTACATCTACCCCGTCCGTCGTTATGCTTATGGGGTTTTTAGTAGATGTGTTCCGATGGGTTTTTTTTTTTTTTATTAAATAAGGGGGCAAACGAGCAAACGGGTCACCTGATGGTAAGCAACTACCGTCGCCCATGGACACTCACAACATCAGAAGAGCTGCAGGTGCGTTGCCGGCCTTTTAACAGGGAATACGCTCTTTTCTTGAAGGTTTGCAGGTCGTATAGGTCCGGAAATACTGCTGGTGACAATTCGTTCCAGAGTTTTACAGTGCGCGGCAGAAAGTTACGCGAAAAACGCACTGTAGAAGACTGCCACTCATCAAGGTGATGAGGATGGTATATTTTTCGCGTGGGACGATGGCGAAAAGTTGCAGGTGGTATGATTCCGAACAATTCCTCAGAGCACTCCCCGTGATACAACCGATAGAGGATGCAGACTGAAGCTACATCTCGGCGTAATTCCAAGGGGTCCAAGCTGTTTGAAACACTATGGCAGTCAGCAATTCGAGCGGCCCTTCGTTGGATACGATCCAGAGGGAGCAGTTGGTATTTTGGCGCCCCTGCCCAGAGATGAGAACAATATTCCATATGAGGTCGAACCTGCGCCTTGTAGAGTTGTAGGCGTTGGTCCGGACTGAAGTACTGTCTCGCTCTGTTAAGGACACCAAGCTTCTTCGAGGCTAATTTGGCCTTACCCTCTAGATGATATCGGAACTGGACTTCGCTCGATATGTTGACGCCAAGTATCTCAATGCTAGGGGAGATGGTTAAAGATGTGCCCTTGAAACGAGGATATACGACCATTGGTGACTTTTTAGTGGTGAACGCGCGGACTTGTGTCTTGGCGGGGTTGAATTGGACCAAGTTACGTCTGCCCCATTCAGAGACCTTCTCCAATGAATTCTCCACCTTAGACACAAGTTCGTTTCGACTCTCAGTGACATTTTGTCGAGAAATATTGGGGGAGCCGGTATATACAGCATCACCTACACTATCATCCGCATAGCAATGAATGCCGTTGGTCTGTAACATGTCATTGATATGCAGTATGAATACAGTAGGCGATAGCACACAGCCCTGAGGGACACCAGCATCAACAGACTGAGTTTCCGAGCATTCACCGTCAACTACGACCTTTATGCTTCTGTCTGCTAAGAAACTAGTAAAACTAGGATAGGGGTGTGGATAGATAAAGGGAGCAGCCTTAAAAAATTATTTTGATGTGTTGTTTAGTCTTCAGAAATCCAATGAAAAACCGGCCAAGTGCGTGTCGGGTCACGCGCAATGTATGGTTCCGTAGTAAGTACCGCTAACTTTTGATAATTTTTGTATGGTCAGTGAATGTACATTTATAACGTGTTTTACACTACTAACGATATCATCTCAGTTACGTTCAAAGGAATTTGAACGAAAAGTTCCTTTATACTTCGCCGAATTTTTTTTTTATTTGTTCATCTATTACTCAATAACTTATGGAGTATTAATTAAATAATTTATGAAGTAAATTCAGCATATTTCCTACTCCCTTAAATTTCCAGAAGCAACCGTTTAGCTGGTAGACACTGGACTTTAACGTTTTTTTCCGCTTTGAAACTTCATATTTCACAAATGGATCCCTAAATCGGCAAATGATTTATGAATACTCAATATTTTTAAAAAACCTAATCAACGACACCCCACGTGGTGGGGTGGACGCGAAAAATAAATATCATCCCCGCTTGATGTGTAGGGGAGTACCATAAAAAAAATATTTTTTAAAGATTTTATATTCCATTTTGTCGGCATCATTAATATGTGCATTCATGCCGAATTACAGCTTTGTAGGTCCTATAGTCTCTGAGTAAAACCGCGGACAGACAGACAGACAGACAGACAGACAGACAGACGGACGGACGGACGGACAGACCAAAACTATAAGGGTTCCTTGTTGACTACGGAACCCTAAAAAGGGGTTTTATAAACTGCTTACAAGTTACAGGTTTTATGCCAATTCATGTGAGTCCTCGCCTAAATGACTACGGAACCCTAAAAAGGACAAGTATTGCGCGTGACGTGACTTTGCATTGTTTTACTCGTTTCAGTTTTAAGAACTCATGCCGTAAGTTGTGAATTGGCATTGGTTTCCATAGGGTATTTTTAACGCATTTGCAACTCTCATTGCGCTTTACGGGTGACTGCTTAGTAGGTACTTATTATTTACTAGATTCGTAGAGAAAAAAGTATATTTTCCTTAGTCTATGCTAGATTATAAAACATGCCAAAATTCATTGATAACCTCCTTTCTCCTCTTTTCCGTGATTTTCTCTATGTCTACGCTAATTTAGATAGGTATGGAGTTACTTAGAGAAAGATAGTTAGGACTTAGGATAGTTTTTATCATGCAAAATATAAGGTTCTCCGCGTAAAACGAATTTGAGTGCACTCTTAATTACATTTTACAGGTGACACAGAAACGATGAAAACCAAACGCGAAGTCGCCGAAACGTCAGCGAAGTAGACCAAACGATCAGCGGTTATACCACCGGAGGCCGGAGTGCAATATCCGTAGCCCTACCACGGTGGTAGGGCTACGGATTGCACTGAGAGGTTGGTACTGAGTACCACCACTACCACCACTGATAACCCTGGACAAGATACCTGTGCCTATATCCAACGTATCCGTTGTCAGTTACGCCAAAGTTAAGTCCCGTGGCCATACTGATATTACGTCACACATTTAGATCTTTCGAACCCGTCCCACCCTTGTCACGCTTTTTAAATACCTTTAACATACTGCATTGCCACATTTGGTATACCCCCTTAAGCTGTTACGTTATTTATGGAAGGACCCTCAGAGCCAGTCGACGCAGCGCTGCCGTTTGACGCATAGCCGGCCACACGGGCGCTTTATTACGAAGCAGTCTACGTCAACACCCCCTCCCGCTTCGTCGCGGGGGCTGCTGTCCGCCATGTGTGCGTTGCGACGACGCACCGCGCCGTGTGGACTGGCTGTTAGAGAGCGTTCAAGTATTACGTCATGTATTAGGGCTGATAAAACCTTATGAGTTACACAGGGGAAGGGTGGTTTAAAATTTTTATAACCATGTTGAGTTCATGTTAAACTTCTAGTTTCGTCATGTTAGTACATACGGCATACCTATAATTTATATTGGAAAGGTGGCAGTAAACGTTCTCCATTTTAAATTGTGCAATGTTAATTTAATATTTATTAGCATTTGAGTATCTGAAGTAAGTACACATTTAGTTTGAAGTAGATAGTGAGTATCTGAAGTAACTACACATTTAGTTTGAAAAATTTAGTTTTTATAAGAGTAAAAATAGGTTTTGTACTTTCAAGAGTCTTTTCGATGTAAAGAAATAAATAAACCTTTTTCTGCATTTTTCGGCTTTCCCTACATTTTTATACATTTTCCGGCCTCTCCTTACATTTCTAATGTTATTTGTAAACATATCCTTGTCTGTAGTAAATGGTGCTGTTTTGTTACACTTGTCAGAGGCCATTTTTTCTCTCTATTGTGCTCTTTATTTATGTCTTCGCTGTTCCTTATTTGAAATGATTTACGTGTAGTTGGTGTTTCTCTTTAAGGGGCGTATTCACGGAGAAATGCTACAAGTATATTCCCCAGACTTTTTATAATTATTAAGTAAATTAAGCCACGAATAATAAAAACTAAGGAAGAGTAACTGTGTCAAAAAATTTGTTCCGATTCTACAAAATGTGACCCGAATACATGCATACTTTATGCAAAAAGAGACCCGAATACATATTGTATACAATTTGTACATTCTTGTAGGAAGAGTAAATTAAACACAGAATACTGTATCACTGGACACTCTACTCTCGGCGGCGGCTGGTGAAGAAGTGGACGACAGATCTCCGTCTGGCGGCCATATTTTCCCAGCCCCCACCATGATTGGTAGACGGCCATCTTTATTTATCAATACACTACAACATGCAAGAATTTTGTGTGATTATAGAAGTAACAATTATTGTCAACGGCTTTATTTTGTCGATTTAAATGTAGTGTTTCGTAGCTATTGCCATATTATTTTAGTGTGCGAAAAGAACCTTGAGAACCAAATTCAAAACGATTGAAATACGGGAGTTACGTTTCCTTAGTTTTTATTATTCGTAGAAATTAAGATTATGCGTCTTTATCATAGCGCAGCCATTCTCAAAGTGTACTCCGAGGAGCCCTAGCGCTTCGCAAAGGCCTCGTAGAGGCTCCACGAGTGATATATACATAGTTTTTAGAATTGTCATCAGACACCAACATGGAAACAATTCATTTAAAGATAAGTAAAACATTCCTTTTTTGGGGGTCCGTCAAAAATATATCTTCTTAAAAGGGTTCTACCACCAAAAAAGTTAGAGAATCGCTGTTATAGCGTGAGTTTCGAAATATAACAAACAAAATGATGCCGACGTTTATCGCTCGGGAACCGTTCATTTTTTGCAATAAAAACTGTTCTATGACTTTTCTAGCTTCTCGGGACGCGAAGTATCTCCATACCAAATTTCAGCAAAATAAGTAACAAACAGACATACACACTAACACATATTATATAATATTAGTATGGAATGTATAGCAATAATGACGTAATTTTGTAAAATATAGACTCTCGTTCTTCCTACTGGGGACGATACTGATGATGATGAATGTAACATGTTCACACGCAAAATGTCCTAACCCCGGGATTCGGGTGCTGCGAGTTGCGACTAAATTTGACCCTCCGCTAAATAATTCATGGGCAGTTAGCTCCGACGTGTCAATCAAGTGTCCCCACCGCTCGATTATTGCGGACATGTTGCGGGAACTTTTGCCAAGTAAGTAGGAGCGATTTGAAAAATGCTCGCGCCAGATTCTGTTAATTTTTAAACTTTTGGTAACTTGAAGCAAGATTCTAAATTTCAACACTAATTTATGAGTTCAAAGAACCCAGTTCTAACCGAGTATGCAAAATACGAGATTGACCTTGGACTTGAAACATCACTTCTGTTAACTTGTTAGTTATTAATTATTATCAATCGCGGCTTGTATAGAAAACGTTCAAAAATTCGGACGTATTGAAATTATCTTATTTTAAACTTACGCACAATTGCTCATTGCAGCAAAATTTGGAGTACATACCTGAAAATAAAAAGATTTTTTTGTAAATAAAAGTGAAACAAGATACATAAAACCATATTCTTTGTTTTTTTTATGAAATAAGGGGGCAAACGAGCAAACGGGTCACCTGATGGAAAGCAACTTCCGTCGCCCATGGCCACTCGCAGCATCAGAAGAGCTGCAAGTGCGTTGCCGGCCTTTTAAGAGGGAAGAGGGTAGGGATGGGAAGGGAAGGGAATAGGGGAGGGTAGGGAAGGGAATAGGGTAGGGGATTGGGCCTCCGGTAAACTCACTCACTCGGCGAAACACAGCGCAAGCGCTGTTTCACGCCGGTTTTCTGTGAGAACGTGGTATTTCTCCGGTCGAGCCGGCCCATTCGTGCCGAAGCATGGCTCTCCCACGTATAAACTTGTGTACTTAATAAAAGCACGGCACACAAGCATGAACAAATGGCACACAATAAAGAAAACTTAATTTTCACATTGGTATAAATATAAACAGTTATTATACTAGCTCCTAATTTTATAACGAAGTGGTTTTATTTTTTTATTTTATTTATTACTCGTCCCGATTCAGCACAAGACATGGTCACCCTACATTTTTCAGTGATTTATTAATTCGCACCCTCGTGATATTGACTAAGGCAAATTTTTTGAATATTTAATGAATTTATTGATGGACTCAGCTTTTACGAGTATACCGCAAAAAACATACATTGCTCAAATATCATATTTTCCTTTTCATAAACATGAAAGAAGAGAGGGATAACATGAGATGCAATCCACGACTTTTGACATAAGTAGACTTATCTTAATTATTATATTTTATTGCAGAAACCATTAATTTAATCTAAAACCTAGTATATACAGGGTAACTGATAATACTTTAGAGTTTAGGGTGTGTATCTGTCCATTATATAAATGTAGAGTTCACTGTGAATATAGCAGCGCTGAAAGAGTTACTTTAAAAAAATATATGAGCAAATAAATAAGATGAGGCGTTTGCCCATATAAATCACAAAAAATTTTGCGCTGCTACTTTCACAGTGAACTCTATGTAAGGGACACATACACACCCTAAAATATTATCGCTTTGTTTTGTTACATCCTGTATACTGATAACTTTGCTCATTTGCTCCCTTATTTCATTAAAAAAAAAAAAAAAAACGAGTCGCTCACCGCACGTAAAACGCCTCATCTGGACAGGCTCTAAGAGCCTACACAATGCCATGCTAGTACAGGAGCAAACAAACCTATTTCTCACTCGAACCTAGTACAAGAGCTCAAACACTGATCCTCTTTAACTCGAACATAGTACAGGAGACTCATGAATATTAGATGCGATCTAAAAGCTCGGTTTTTGCCCCGGCTGCCGGCGTGTCTCTTGTATCATTATCACAAAAACTTAATCACTTTCGGCCAAGTTGTGAACGTTTCATGCTTGAAGGCTTTCATGTAATATACTTCAAACTCTTGAATATTGCTAATCAATTCAAAACAGATTGTTAAAGGTGCTTGAGAAAATATTCCTCCGGAATAATAATATTAAAATGTCTTCTATAATATATACTAAATCAAAACTGATATCCGTATAGACGCTGGACCGATTTTGATAAGACATAACCACACTATACGTACTCTGAGTGTATTTTATCCAAATAGGCTACTTTAAATCGCAAAAAAGTACAGTTCCTTTCCTTTCGAAATACTAAAGTCTTTTACCGTCGCGGGTGCTATACATTTTAAGTTTGACATGTCTGTTTGTCGGTCCGTAGTCATGAGCTGTCTCACAGCTGTTTTTTTCTTGTTTTTAAAATTTCTTAGTTACTTATTATTTTTATAGTTTTAACACTGAAGCAGCAACTGCTCCACATTACAACCGAGCGTCGAGGACATTACAATCTCTCACAGCTGCAACTTTTTTTTTTTTTGATTTCTTCATTTATGCTTATTATTTCGATCCAAACGATTTTAGTGGCCTGTAGTTTCAACAAGTAGAAACTGCGCCATTACAATATCCTGTTCTGTCTATACAAGTTGTCCGAATGCCTCTGTGAGGAAATTGGACGAATTCACAATAAAGTTGTGAAGTTATGTATGAGGCTCGTTAGTACATGAAGTTTACAGTGCGTCGTGAGTGCAAAATGCAAATATCCTCGTACAGTTTTACTGGTTTATTGACAAGTACTGATGATTCACTTTTCACTAAATTAGTTCAGCGGTTTAGGCGTAAAGAGATAACAGACAGACAGACACACTTTCGACTTTTTTGCTGCACACGCAACTCCGTTGAGTCAAAATTCGTTTATCACGGGAACCTTACATTTTTATTTATACTAATACAAGGCAAAATGTTTGTCTGTCTGTCTGTTATTTTTTCACGCAAACCGCTGAACCGATTTTGCTGTTTGGTATGGAGATACTTTGAGTCCCGAGAAAGGACATAGGATACTTTCATCCCAAAAAAAATGTACGGATGCCGCGTGATAAACCAATTTTGGCGCAACGGAGTTGCGGGTGCAGCAAAATTGGTTCAGCGGTTTGGGCGTGAAGTGACAGACAGACAGAGATGCATTAATAATATTATCAGTATGGATTAAATCGAGAAAGTAATAATGGTATTTTTATATTCCGTTAAGGCTTAAGGGGTAAAACCTACCCCACACTAATGTTGAAAGTCTACGTGACTCCAACCCCACTAAACCTTAGGGTTAATAAATTATGTAGACGTGATTTTTTACACACATTACTCTAGATTATGGTCCACTTTAGTTATTTATTAACCCAAAAATAGTTTACGCATAGTCTAGTGGTTTAGAGCTTGGCTTTTTATGCAGGTTCGATCCCCGCGTTGGCGAAAAACATTGGATAATGGATATATTTGTTTGGGGCACATTTTTACCTACTACCTAGCTATTGCTCCCTGTAGTGAGCTTGGTTTTTAACGTCGGTTTCATTCTCGCATTGGAAAGATATTTCAAAATTTTATAAGACAATGCTGATAACCTGATTTAACCGAAGAAAGATGCGTCGGATGAGCGCCTGATCGTATTGGTCGTCAAGAGTTCTGTACTGCTCACACTTGGGCACTATAAATTACTTGGCTTGGTTTCCATGACAGGCGAGAGTTGAAACTATGACCTCCGAATCAGAAGCCATGCACTCAACACATGCCCCAACAAACATATCCAACGTTTTTAGCCAAACAGTCCCTCGCGAAACACAAGTTACATAACTGAGAAACTAAACCATAATCCTGCAACTCACCTGAAAGCCCTCGTGCACAAACTGGGACGAAAACTTCAAGGATCAAGGAGTTTGAACATTTCCACTTTTACACAACTGCGGGGGCAAAAGGAAGGGTAATGATTGCTTATGCCTGCTAGATTTAACGACGACATAGGGGGGCGTTATACGTAGGTACTATTATATTATAAATGCGAAAGTGTGTCTGTCTGTTCCTTTTTACGCCAAAACTGTGAACCGAATTTTCTGAAATTTGATACGGAGATACTTTGAGTCCCGGAAAAGGACATAGGATACTTTTTATCCTAGAAAATGTACGGTTGGGGCGCGATAAACGAATTTTGGCTCAACGGAATCTTCTAGTAAGTTTTTACGTTTGACGTGTCTGTTTGTCTTTCTGTTTGTCCGTCTGTCAGTCTACCTGTCTGTGTATATTTGGTACAGTATGCCACATAGCAGCATAGTATGTATTCAAACGGGTGGACCGATTTTGATCAAGTTTTTTGTTTGAAAGCTAACATGATAAGTGTTCTTATTTATTATACCCGTAGGCATAGACTTTGTGCTTTAGTTATAATAGCAGATTTACATTATTCCAATTCATCGCACTGGATTGCTACTGGAGTGCACTGTAATTATGCATTCCAGTGATGTATTGCGAGTATCATCCATGAATTCCATGATCCATTGCGCTGGATTAGAATAATGTAAGCCGGCCGTTAAGCTACTTAATTTTGAGGACATTTACACGAATAATTCTCGAACACGAATGTACAACTATTATTTCTTCACAAACTTATAAGCATCACAAAAATACCCTCTATTATTTGTCATTCCAGCACTTCAAATGCGAAACACGTAACAAATAAACAAATATCCGGCCTAATCCGCTTATCCGGATAACGGTATCCGGCTTCGGATCCCGGGGATAGGGGGACAGGTTCTGATCCTGCTGACGTTTGCTGATGTGGGCATTAAAAATGGATTTGCCGTCAAATATACAAACAGAAGTCAGAATGTCTTGATTTCTTTCTGTAGGGTATCGTTAGCAACATAGTTTACTTTATATTTAGGTACGTGTGATTAAAATTGAATACTTATTATTATTTTAAATGCCAAAATCTGTATGTCTGTCTGTTACCACTTAACGCCCAAACCGCTGAAGCGACTTTGCTGAACTTCGGTACGGAGATACTTTGGAGTCCCAGGAAAGGACCTAAGATACTTTTTGTCCTAGAAAAATGTACGATTCCCGCGCGACAAACAAATGGAGCAACGGAGTTGTGGACGACATCAGTAGGTACCTAGTTAATAAATTTGACATGACCACGTTTGACGTTGACTTGACATTAGAAAATATTAGAATACCATTTTGTAGTGAGATTGTATTGAAACCGAATTGAAGCTGTAATATTGAATGAAAATACCAGAATCGGTATCCACAAAGTCATGACAGATGACGCAATTGAATTATTCGATTCTGAATACTTATTCGATACCGGATAATTATTCGATTATGAATAAAACATTCGATTCCCGATTGTGAAGTCCTAATTGGGGTCGGTTATGAAAATTGGAATATCCGGGATATAGGATTACAGATCGTCTTACGGTAAGTGCTTACCATGTCATGGTAAGCACTTGCCACCCCATGGCAAGTGCTTACCACCTCAATCCAAATGCTTTCCACTGTATGTTAAGCGTTGTTAAGCGTAATTAGTGTCAGTTAAACTCGTGGACTTTTTGCATCGTCACACGGTCAAACATAATAAAACTAGATTTTAAAAAATCAGCTAAGTGCGAGTCGGACTCGCGAGCGAAGGATTCCGTTCCAATTATCGATATCGAAGAAAAAACAGCATAAATATTAATTCCTTGTTTAAATAGTAAAGATATCATTAAAAATTCTAACGCCTGTGGTAAATTTCGACCGCCGACACCAGTTACGAGTTAACTGTAAAATTTTGCTGTGTTTTCTAATAAGTAGATATTACGATCCCGGAAGACGATTGACTTAAATGAGATTGAGATTTATTTAATCATTGTATATTTATCTGATATATTTGCCTAACGGAAAACACGATTCACTTATTTTGACTCGATAGTGTTAGCAACGGGTACTAAATAAGCGCGAACACTGTCTAACAGATATTTATTTTAGAAATAATCATTAAATGTCACAAATCACAAACAAAGACTATAATAACTAACGTCCTAAATTAAGGACTAATTAAATAATATAAAAACTAATTAATCACAATGGGTAAGCTAACGCGAACACTATTCTATATATCTTGCAAAAAAGCCCCTAAACCTCCAAGCACGTCCGTTTTATTCAGTCTAGTGGCGCCCCCACTCGACATGGCGCCCCACCAGACAGCAAAAACGCGCCAATCAGCGGTCGCCGGATGTCGACTTCTGGGTGTTGCCAACAATAATTATAGTGATATTTTTCGAAATTATGAATCTTTCTGGGCTTTTCAACAAATATCTGTTACACTTATTGAGTTACTATCATTAAATAACTTGCACTACTACAATCACACACTTTATAAAATAATGGCTAAACGAAATATTAGTATTGTAAGTATTTAATTTTTAAGTAATCATCAAAAACATTTTTGGGACTTGCGACCTTTACTTTCGTGCTATAATGCGGGAACCGTTGTAACGCGATATTGTTCACTATTAGCTGCAGCGCAAAGCACAATGCCCGGATGCACGATTCTGGAATGTATGAATGGTGTGTAGGCGGGGTTAGCGTGCTTTGATAATATTTCTGACAACCCGCTCTTAAATTGGTGCACCTGTTTAGATGCTACGATGCCAAGGACACACACACACACACAGACATTTCAGACTTTATAACATTATAAATATAATTATATCAAAAGTTAGAAAGTAAAATGTTTTATGCAATACGATAGGAGTAATTATTATATTCTGTCAGAAATATAACATTATTATGACATCAAAAATCTAAATGCAAATATCAATTAATTGTATTTAATTAGAACACATTTGATTATGAAATAGCCCAATTTGGGACAATAATATAACATAATTGGCACCAAATGAGTATATTTGTCGATAGATTTATCTATTCATTCCATTGTTATCAGAATATTATATTGAAATTTGAAATACATTGATGACATTTCTCTAAATGAACAGTAAATTTTAAGTCTGCGGTCGCTCTTAAGATGTATAATATGAGTTCTTTATGATATAGAGCTCAATATGAAAGTAGCAGCTCCACGAGTTTTTTCTTTACTTTTGTATGGAAAAATTCATGGCGATCGTGCATTTCTCATAGAAAGATAGAAGTCAAGAGTAACTCTTTTAGTGCTGCTACTTTTACTGCGAACTCTATATAAAGGATATACACAACTTAAAGTATTATATTATTATCATTTAGTTCCGTTATGGTCACAGATTTCATATTTTTACTTTCTCCAGTATACTGGCATAGTGTAATCCCATTCCAGTAATATCAGCCGCCCGGAGACGGGAATATTAAAAAATAACTCAACTTATTGTGGCCGAGAATCCAAAATGGCGGCCGGAGAATATTCTCGAAACGAATATTGTACTGAACTTCTAGTTCGATCCTTATGTCCATGAATTACCATGGACAAGTTAATAAAGAATATAACTTTCATCCCCATACTGATAAAAAATTTACACATCGCATTGTTTGAGCTCTGCATTATATCCATACTAATAATATTATAAATGCGAAAGTGTGTCTGTCTGTCTATTTGTCTGTCTATCCTTCTGTATGTCTGTTACCTCTTCATGCACAAATCGCTGAACTGATTTTGCCGTGGTATGGACATACTTTGAGTCCGAAAAGGACATAGGATACTTTTTATCTCGGAAAAATGTACTGTTCCCGCGTGATAAACGAATTTTGGCGCAACGAAAGTTATACGACAGATTGTGGGCTCAATTTCCTGTGCTGAAAAAAATGTTGTGTTCAAGTTTAATTAGGATTATATATAAGCCGATCACTTTATTTATTTATTTATTTCACTTTGGTTCATTTGCCTTACCTACTACTACGTTTTCACTTCTACTCCAAAAGAGCTAGCCTCTATATCAGGTACGGAACCCTTATATACCCAATTTTATCACCATGCATCCCGTAAATATCATCAAAAACTATCGGAAGGCAATAGCGTATTCCATTTTTCCTAGACAATCGCATTTCCTCACCTATCAGCCTTTGACACCTCTATGTCCATAACACAAGGACCATTTTCACGGAAACTTGGAGGTAGATTAACGATGAACGTGCACGTAATATCGTAACAAAAACACCGTATATTGGATCTAGCGCACCCCTCGCTCGACGTTCATATTATTTGCTATATTTTATGTGGCTTTAAAATTTCGCTATTATTTTATGGCTTAGCTGTTCCAACGCAATGAAAAATATAAAGATGATGTTTAAGAAAACATCGTAAAAATTAAAAGCACTATAGACTATGAAATTTAGAATAAAGGCAGAAAGTCCTGAATATAAAGTTTTAGTTAAATCAATTAAGGTAAAAATATAACGCGCCTTCAATCAAAAATATATAATAATTATGTTTTGAATACTTAAGACTAAACTTTACATGCATTTAAAGTTATTAACAGACTTGCTGCATACGGCATTGGGCTGCCTAATAGACAGAATTGGAGTAGACAATACCTATAATTCTAACTGAATTGCTCAATTATAAATGCATTGCCTCGTAGCGTTTCAATGTGATCTGACCTTAAGCCTTAACATGTCGAAGGAGAAGCCTTAACATAGGAATTAATTAGTTAAGTTATGAGGCCAAACGATTATATTGGCTTCACGTCGCGAAACCCAACATCTTACAACTAATAATAACCAATATTATGTAGGTAACCAATATTAAGTAGTAAAGCCACTCTAGTACAACGCAAATTAAATGGTAGAAAATATTACAAAGCGACAGGATAGAAGATAACAATGAAAACAGATTTTTACCTCATAAGCATACTATTTACAGTAAAACGAACTTTCCTACAATAGATTTAGGTAGCTAAATACCCTGACAAAGACAGAAGTGAAACTATTCAACAGAAATAAAACAAAAAAAATCCGATTGTCTTTTACAATGCATTCGATTGGTTTGCTCATAACAATGTGTGCCTCAGGGACGCCTCCTGGGCCCGCTGATTTACATCTATGAATAACTTGTTACATCAACGCCTCTCAATCCCAGAGGCAATAAATTCCCTTTTTTCTCCCATAAATATGGAAACGGTAATTTTAACAACGCCTACTGAAAGGATCGAAATTTCGCCTAAATTGTACGTTATAGATATTGACGCTTAAAAGATTATGGTGATTTTATACGTGTAGTAGGTCTGTTGGCATCGTGATCTATGATAATCTGATTTTTCATTTTATAAATCTTACAGATCAAGGAGAAATCAAGGAAAATAAAAAGTCAAGTAACTATTGGCTTCACGAAACCTCAAAGTAAAATGCTAGAAGTGAAAAAGATGGATAATATTAAAATATTCCAGGATTGTCCGAGCCTAATTCCAAAATTTCTGTTGCTGCCAGTTTTAAAGCTTAATTAATATCTAATTAATATCTATATTTTTGTCGTATTTGGCCTCTTATTCCACATATATCTAAAAACACACAGCTGTTTAGCTATCAGTTTTAACTGAGGAATACTAGCTAGGAATAACAACTTAATAACACCATTTTGATTAAAACAGACGAAATAGAGACAATATTAAATATAGAGGTACGCAATAAAGGCGATAAAAATACCAATCATAAGCTTATATAATAATAAATATCAACAACTCCAATCGTTGATGGAATTGCGAAAGAGTATTATGAATGATTGATGAATTTTAAACATCGGTGACAGTTAAAAATAATCCACTGGGTGGAAAAATATTTTTTTGGGTATTCATAAGATTGAATTTATAAGACGTATAATTATCGGATTACCTATGATTGTGTGAAAGAATGTTAAATGTAGCAGTAGCGCCTAAACTACTGATTCGATTTTAAGAAAAGGTTGTCAATAAATTCGTTATAATGTCCAGTGTAAGCTATATTATTTGTGAAGACTGTTTTTTTAAGTCACTTATAATTTTTAATTTTAATTTATCCATTCTAATATAATAAATGCGAAAGTGTGTCTGTCTGTCTGTCTGTTACCTCTTCACGCCCAAACCACTGAACCGGTTTTGCTGAAATTTGGTATGGACATACTTTGAGTCCCGGGAAAGGACATAGGAAACCTTTTATCCCGAAAAATGTACGTTTCCCGCGCGATAAACGAGTTTTGACGCGACGGAGTTGCGGGCATCATCTAGTAATAAATAATAATATGAAAACAAAATTATATACTATGTTGTAGTCTTCGTCATAATATTATGTTAGGAAAGTGACTGAAGATGATTATCAACTTAAATATTAAAGTGGATTGACATCCTCTTACACGTACAAACATTTGAACTTTTCAGTCGCGTCTGCTTGTATTATTTCAAAGTTGAAATCTTGATTCGCTTCGGCAAATGTAACCGGGCCGAAGTTGTCGGGCTCCGAAGTTCGGCTTCGAAGTTGTTCTTATCGGAACTTCGTCCGATTGAAACATCACTATTGGATTGGATTCCGCCGAAGATTACATTCGTCAGGTCAAGTTTTGTAGATTTATTCATTTCCTACTATTTCCTGTCTAGAATTTTTTGTATAGAAATTTTTTTAGGGATGAGATTTTTAGAAATTAAATATTTTTTTTTATAAATAAAGAAAACTGTTAATTTATTTGAGTCAGTTTGTAAAACATAGTGCCATAACTGATTGGTTACTATAAGCTTTATTTTAGGGACAGATGTAGAGAAAGAGAGTTCAACGCACGGTTATTGGCCAAAGCCAAGCACGGGGTGTGTTATCTACATTGTCAAATTTAAGTCAAATTTAACATTGTGAAAACCCTTTGAACTAGGGAATGCAATCTCGTTCTCGCGAGATCTCGGCCTTTTTTAGCGAGATTGATCTCGGACGAAAAAAAGGCGAGATCTCGCAAGTTTGACGAGATTGTACTTGAGCATAAAAACGTCTTATTCGAAGCGCGGACTGACACGGACGGAGTTGCGGTCACGGAGTAAAAACAAAGAGGAGCTGGCCAAAGTAACTGTGCACTGTGATTTTCAAGTAGGTCCTGAATTTTGACTTCTCGTTGTTTTGTTAGTTATTAAAGAACTGTTTTATTACTAAAAGATTTGTGATTGATAATGTGCGCTTTTATAATAACGCCGGCTTTCACGATGAAACGTTGGGTAGGTTAAATGCCCTTTTGATTTTACGCACTGCGGACGTTTTGTGCGGTTCATAAGTGTAGACGTCGTGATGTCCTCTAACGTGCACGTTAAGAGCGCGCTGTGAAAACGCTAGCCCCGCCTAAACACAACGCTATCCTCCAATCGTGATACAATAATTCCATGAATCGTGCTCCCGGGCAATGTACTTTAGGCTGCAGCTAATAGCGAACAATATCGCGTAACATCGTTTCCCGCATTATAGCACGAAAGTAAAGGTCGTAAGTCCCAAAACTGTTTTTTGATGATTACTTAAAAACTAAATACAATACTAATATTTCCTTTAGCTATTATTTTATAAAGTGTGTGATTGTAGTAGTGCAATTTATTTAATGATAGTAACTCAATAAGTGTAACAGATATTTGTTGAAATGCCCAAAAAGATTCATAATTTCGAAAAATAAAACTATCGAGTCAAAATAAGTGAATCGTGCTTTCCGTTAGCTAAATATCAGATAAATATACAATGATTAAATAAATCTCAAGTTCATTTGAGTCAATCGTCTTCCGGGATCGTAATACTTATTAGAAAACACAGCAAAATTGCACAGCCCGCTCTGAAAAAGTTATCGTCGACGGAAATTTAAAAGCGTCTCCATATATTTCCATAGATTTTACTTCCCTATGTTATCGTTTTACCGCGGACGTCCACGATATTACCGCCACGTCCTAAATTATAAAAGCGCACATTAGAAGAGAAGACTGGTTGTTTCTTTCATTTGTTATTTGATAGTAGATACGTATGTTAAAGTTTACTACTTAAAAATTATAGACAGATACGTTAAACAATGTTTGATGCATAAAATTTTATTGAAAAAATTCGTAAAAATAAATGTTAATCATAAGATTATAAAACACTTATAATATTTATTACTTCTTTTTCGTAATTTATTCAAATATTGTAATTATTTGCAAAAAAAACCCACCAAACTGCTAATCTCGCGAGATCTCGAAATTGGCGAGATCTCACGGTATTGTATTCATAAACTCGCGGGATCTCGCTTGAGCCCCAATCTCGCGAGATTTGCATTCCCTACTTTGAACAGAGTAGCATGTGGTAGCATGATCTTTTTGTAAATCTGATGAAACCTCACTAGAAACCCGTCCATGCTATAACAAAATTTCCCGGGTGTTAGGAAATTTATCGCGGGTCGTATAAATCAGTCAGACGAAACCGCGGCTCGGCGTATATCATCAGATCGACGGACGGATCGCGGACGGAAATAGTTCTGTCCATAATCGATCATGGGATTTGCAAACTATGTTAGGCTGCCTTCACACTAAGTCGCGAGTACTGCGGCAGCCGCGCGGCAGCCGCAGTACTCGCGACTTAATGTGAAGGCAGCCTTATAGTCGATGAATAAAATAGACCAGAATCGAAATACTCAAATAATATACCTAAGTAGATCTAAAGAGATCTATATTGTATTTATTTACTTGCATCTTTTTTTAATAACTCTCGATACACAATATTTATATTTTTTATTGTAAAGTCCAATTTTTCATGTTTAAAAATTAATAAAAATTTAAATATAATAAATAAAAAAAAATAAAAAATAAATAAAAGAAAAATCATTTTCATCAATGGATAATAATCTATCTTTATATTTTGAATTTACATCTAGGGTCAAAACGCAAAACTAAACAAAAGGAAAGTTCAATCTATGTCATGGGGACCAATCACTAAATTATAAGTTATAACAGATATAAATAATTCTGATATTTCTTAAGTTCAAGAAAGCTTTATTATATTCTCAAGAAACTGAAAGTGGTGACATGACTGCAATAGTTAGAATAAACGAAGCTAACTCCATACATGTCGCGATAATCCAAATAGTTGGGGGAGCAAATCCCCAACTTGCTAATACTCTTCTAACCTCGAATGTCGGGTATGGAAATTTTCGGATTCCTCCAAGATCCCCCACAATCGACTTTGGACTTTAAGCTTTGTGGCGTGGGATCGAAACTCCTGTGGCGGGAGTTGTTAATCTAATCCTGAAAGTTTGTCAGTCAAACGTACGACAAATTAAATTAAATTCGCTCCACATACTGAAAAAGCGATGCTCGAATTGTGACAGCGCGAGACAGGTTTTCTGGGAATTATTCTTACAATATATTCTACACTTCCTTCCTCTTTACCTGAACGTAAACATAAAATTATTTGAACAAATAAAAGCAATATTACTCTAATAAGAATATAGACTTCTATATAACAGACTAACAGTAGAAAGTCGAGTAGCGAAAATTACTCTACTAATTATTTAAAAACAATAGACATTGATATATTTTAATGAAATTAATGACAACAAATATGTTTAAATTAAAAAAATTAAAAAACCCCAAAATTTTTCAGCAGCAGAGCGGGTGAACTATTACTAAGAACTATCAATCCAAATTTTAAAGAAATTAAAACCGACTTCCGAGGTAAAAACAATAATAATATGAACTAAAAAGTATTAAATAATTGTTGCTCTTTAATAGTGCCTATTTCAGAATTCCTCTAAATCTCAATTATTTCTGTACTATAATAATTATATAGTCTTCATTATTTTGAAGTCGGTATGGTGAGTTCGGTCAATGTCAGAATATCTGAAACTTTTGGGACTGGTACCGACTTCAAAGTAATGAAGACTATAGTATGTAAAGAAATAGTTGAGATATAGACTAATTCTGAAAAAGGCACTATTAAAGAGCAACAATTATTTAATACTTTTTAGTTCATATTATTATTGTTTTTACCTTGGAAGTCGGTTTTAATTTTTTGTTGAAAATATTAATTTCACTCTTTTTAGTTATTTACCGGTTAACATATATTATATTAGCTATCAGTTGAATATATATAGGATATAGGCATGAAACTATCACAACTACTATACTCAGGCAGTTTTCAAAAAAGTTTTTTTGAAAATCGGTTCACAAACTGAGGAGTAATCGTTGAACATACAAAAAAAAAATATCCACAGACGAACATATAACCTCCTCCTTTTTGGAATTCGGTTAAAAAACTATATCAAAATCGCTCCACACGCTTAAATGCTACGATGCCACACACGGGTAGACTCATCAATATCACCGTTACTTTCGTCGGGGCATCAAAAATACGTATGACACTCAGGGACTACCGCGGTACAGCTATTGCGTAGCATTTTTTATCAACTTATGCAATTATAATTCGCATACGACTAGTCGCACGCACGCAAACACTGGCTGACCGCTGAAGTCTAGTAACGCCGCTCCGCTGTGCCGATCGGTGCGGCGAGCACCACACCCCGAGCCACACCGAGCCGAAGTCTTCCGAAATGAAACGACGTTAGACGAATGTTAGGTGTTTTTCGTTACAGAATTTCTTGATTCGGTCGCCGCGCTCAAAGACCGCGTTTAAAGCTATGCAATAGCCTAAAATTACTCCTCTCAAACGCACCGCACGAAATCCGCGTACTAACATTATCGTACCTCAAATATGAATTCCCACTTTAATTACAGAGATTTCCCATTGAGGCCGCAAATTCTTAAGCATGAAGGCCGACAAAGCCGTACCTTCATTAAAAGCCTTTTCGTGGGCCATTGTTCGAAATTGCGAGAATGCGAAACGCTCATGGCCATGTAAACACAACTTATGGGATTTACAAATTCAGGAATTTTCAACGGGGTCGCAGTTTAGGATTTAATTATAATTGTAATTTTCCGGGTTTGTGAATGTCTGTTATTACTTATTAGTTTCTGTTGCAGATGTTTATGTACAGATTTATAAAGCGTCTTTCGTCAATTCAAAATACTAGTCTTTTGACAGTTAACATTTATGTTTTGTTAATGGCTTTGGGATCGTAATTTTGTAATTAAATAATTTACATAACATTTACCTTTCCTAGTTGACTAAACCTGTAGGACGTTCAGCTGTAATTCAGATTATGTACTATCAGTGAAATTTATTCATAGGCAGATGGTGGACGTAATTTGGTCAAACCCAGCCGACAGATCACAGATAACATTGGATTGACAGCATCCGACCAATTGACGTAGGTCCGTCAACTGCCTATGAATCAATTTCTTTGATGGTACCTAACCACAGGGCCAGATATGGAACTTAGAAAGTATACCTAAAAAAATATTCAATAATATTAATAAACATCTTTGACATGATATAAAAACTATACAAAAATCATCTTATTTTACTGAGACATTTTCTCTATGTTCCACAATGACAAAGTTTTATTACAATCAAATAAATGACCAGGAAAATCCAAAATTTTTGTCACTATTCATAACGCACCCACCGCTGCCATCTACTTTTCGCCGCCATTTGTAAGACCTTTATTAGCCCAACAAAAAATAACTTCTGTTTGATGGCACATCGTTTGTTGCCTCCTTAGATAAATGTAGGAGTGGATTGTCTATGTGGAAGACATTACTACCCACGAAGCTAAAAATAACCTACATTTATATCCTGATATTACAAATTCGAAAGTGTGTCAGTCTGTTACTGCTTTGCGTCTAACCCAATGAACCGATTTTGCTGATTAAAATGAATTTTGGTATGGAGATACTCTGAGCTCCGCGAAAGGACATAGGATACTTTTTAGCCCGGAAAAATGTATGGTCCCCGCGCGATAAACAGATTTTGGCGTAACGGAGTTGCGAGGGTCATTTAGTAATTTATAATTGAACCTGCAGGTTTAAATGTGTATAGTGTTTCTATGTTACATAATATTGTGTTTCATTTATGAGATGAATTATTAGAAGTTTCTGTAGAGACACTTCTTTTCAAAACATTTTACGATTGAAACTAATAATTTTTGTATTGTGCTAGTCTTCACGCTCAAGAGGCCCCATCCCAGTCCCACTATCGTCAACGCGGGTGTCATCCAAAAGCTTCTTGTTTCATCGATTAATAGTAATTATTATTAATTAGTAATTATTATTTATTAATTATTATTAGTAATTAATATAAATTATTAATAATTAGTAATAAGTAGTATTCACGATAAATAGTGTGTGGAAATTTCATAAAACTTGTTTCAAGAAATAGGTACGTGTTTATTAGTAGGCCTTACAAGTTTGTAAAAAAAATGTTTGACATTTAGAATATCCATTACATCTGCAAGGTTAAAAAAAAATCCTTTACTGGTACAATTAGTAAGTGCATTATAAACGTCTACATTTCAGATTAAATTTGTGCAAAAAAGCAGTTTTTGGAGGCTTATACTGAATTTGTTTGTCCAAATTTTGAGTTCGCGTCTTTTTATAAACCAAGATATAGTGCAGAAGATACCTATTAGTTCACAAGTTTCAAAGAAAAGTCCTTTACAACGCCATAATCATGTACGAGCGTTTGTATGGAAAGATGGTCGGGTTGGCCGCTCTTAAGCCGCTGGGCCGATTTTGAAACTTATTTGAATCCTGAAACAAGGATATTTTTTACCGCAGTAGAGCTTGCCCGACTTAAATTAAGAGTGCACCTGACCCTTACTTGACTACATACCTACTTAAACCTAGATTTCAAAATCTGTAAGGTCTATAAAACTGATTTTTTTACACAGGTAACTTCAGTTCATGAAGATTAAAATATGATCAAGACGAAAACACACAAACCTTGTCTATAGACATAAGCCTACGTCCTTCTTCCTTCCACATTTAAATGTCCCGCCAATCGCGTGCATTGCCTCCCGCCCAATGACTGCGCGGGAGTGAATTCAAAAAAAAATATGTCCGTCTGAAAAGACATCGCGTGTGCGCGTCTGTGATATGAAAATCCAGAACTAAAAAACTAACAGTCTCGTTAGAGGTTTGCTGACTGAATTGTGCTCAATCTACCGTGGTGAATTTGTGGTGCGATAGATTTCACGCCACCAAGGTGTACTTCGAAGGGTTTTGTTAGCCGGCCGGCGACATTAGACGACGCCCCGAGTTGGAATCCTCCTTCAGTCCAAACCTTTCCAGGTGAGTGTTTGTACTTTTCTACCGCTGAGAATTCACTAGGTATTGAAGCACAAGCTTCAGGGAAATGCAGCTGCCTCTCCAGCGAGAATCATACATCTTGTTTTAGACACATTTTTGCTTGGATCTTCGAAGTTTGCTGTCTTTTCTTTAATATTTTTTAATATCTAAAAAGGCATTGATAAAACCTAAATTTGCTCGAAATACTTTTTTTCATAATCATTATAGTTCGTCTTTTATTCATAGTAAAACTAACTTGATGGGCATATGAAAGACGGGCGTGAGTGCGAAGAGAGAAGGACGATGTTTGAATTTTTTGGTTTAGTCGCCCTCTTAACGCCTCTCTCTAGTATTTACAGTACAAAATTTCCCACATATCAACTAGTAAAGAAGTAGTGTCATTTCAAGTTAGACAAACTAACATTTTTCATCGTCGTTCAAAGAAATCATTCACGTGAAATGTTTAAAACATTGAATCAACTTGTTTAAGATTATGCTAAACGGATCGCAAAGGCGGGAAGTTCGACCGCTTTTATTAAAACTTTAAATTTTTTCCCCTCGGATTTTATTATAACTTTGTCAAGAGGCTGACGATGTTAGGAGTTTTGTTATTGGCGTTGTTTAACCAAGTGTATGTTTGTTTAAATAAGGGTTTTTTGGCTTAGTATTTTGAGGCTTGTATGGACATAACAAAGTGATAATATCATAATACTACAAGCTAACTACAAGGTATAAATTATGTGTCCCGTATGAATCCTGCTGCATTCAGTTTCATACAAAAGTCCTGTTTGATTCACACGAGCGTAATTTTGTGAGTCATGATTTGTATGAAAAGATATTTGCGCGGCAGAAATTCTGCGACTCACAACTCACAAATTACGCTCGTTTGGCTTCACCCTTACTAATAATATTATAAATGCGAAAGTGTGTCTGTTTGTCTATCTGTTTGCTCTTCATGCCCAAACTACTGTTATTTGTTGAAACTGAAACCATCTTGCCGAAATTTGGAATGACGATACTTTGAGTCCCGGGAAAGGACGTAGGATAGTTTTTAATTTTTATTCAGGAAAAATGTACGGTTCTCACGCGATAAACAACGGAGTTGCGGGCGTCGTCTAGTAAGTTATAATTTCGCTATTGGACTTCAAGTCTATTACTCAGTGGTATCTGAACAATATAATTTACTTTAATAACAAAAAACTAAAAAAACTGCATCCTTTTAGGTCTCTATGTAATCCTTTATACTTTTGTAGCTGCATGTTCTATGTAATCCGGCTCGAAGGACCACATTCCAGCGAGCGAGTAACTGGCATAACGAACCACCCTCCATTACAGCGCGGAATAATATTTTTTAAAAATTCAAAGCAATATTCATAGTGCTTCAGTCATGTTAATGTAAAATGTGCTCTATGTGATAGACAGAGGGTGTGTTTTCGTGTGTGTTGTCAGCAAGTGTTTGTAATTAAAATTGTCGGTCGGGTTTGAGTGGTAATCGATTGGGACTCTAGTTTTTTAGGGAAACAAAAATGGCGTAAGGATGGATACTATAATATTCAGCTTTGGACCTTATGCAGTGCAAAAGTAATGCTTTAGGGTGTGTATATGTCCCTTATACAAGGTGTAGCAAAACAAAGTGATAATACTTTAGGGTGTGTATATTGCGTCCCTTGTATAAAGTTCACTATGAACGTTGCAGCGCTGAAAGAGTTACTTTTTTTATATTGTAATTTGAAAGGGTAAATTCAAGACGTTTGAGAATTTCTCTTAGAAACATAAAAGTCAAAAGTAAAGATGTGTCCCGACACCAGTGTCCGAGCCTTTAATGTTATTGATTAACTCATCAAGCCCCATACGGGCACCGGTGGTCGCGACAACAATAGAATACAATAGCATTTCCAAGAATCCGCGATCGAAGGGTTAAGGGCATTTTAAGGCATATTAATTTATCGATTAATTGGTAGGGCATCGAGACCGGGTTTTCCCGAAACCCGAAAACCCGGGAAAACCCTTTATATAATAATTTATACTGATCGATGTTTGGCATACAGTATTTTTACTAAAAAATATTTTTTGTGCCCTGCTGCGGTATGACTCTCAGTTTTTTTTGCAATTTAAAGTCATTATTTTCAGTCGTCTAACTTACTAAAAACCTTTAAAGAGATTTTTATTTGTCGTTATACTTTTTGTCATTATTTGTTATATTCACAATATAAAAAATAACGACAATATTAAGACAATGCAATCAGTAAAAAGGTTCCAAGAGAGCCCCTAGAAACTGACAAAACTATGCAGAGGAGTTTCCATCAAGTATGATGTGAAACCATTTTGTACTCCAGTATTGCAGTCTGGCAAATGCGGCAGATTGCTTTTCATTGCTTGAGAGACTGATGTTGGTAACACATAATAGGACGAATGATGGCTTTCCTTAGCCGTCCGTGGATGTCATACTCACTGCGGAATTATTAAAACACGTGATTTTAGTGAACCCAGATGAAATATAAGCCGAGTTTTTATCATCACCAGCGCCAGAGACAATTTCTTGTGTGTAACACCATGCCACCATGGTTAATCTTCCAAACTCATTAAAAGCAACCTTCCGCATTTGCCACGTGGTCTGTTCTGATCAATTACATGGTTATCTGACATGAATTCTGTCCATTGTGACTAGAACTAATAACTACAAAAAGCTTTGAGGTGTAGTGTAATGTAAGATTTTTCAGTAATGTAAGATTTTCCAGTAAGTTAGATGGCAGCGAAAAGTTACCTTAAATTGCAAAGAACATTCGGCTTCATACCGTAGTAGGGCAGACAAAAGGCAATTTCAGGTAAAAACTAGGCACAAAAATTTAATTACAGGTATAAAGTATGCCAACATCATTTAGGACTATATGAATATTAATAATTTGACAATCAGCAATAAAAATGTAAAAGATTAAATAAAGATTTGTTGGCATACGTTTTATATTTAAGGTTATTCTTCCATTTAATGTCTTCAAAAATTCTGGATACATTAAATAATATATGTAATTTGGAGGTGAAGCTTGTTGTAATACTTAATCTTGGCCCGAAAATCATAATCCCTAGTTTTGATAAGATCCAAAATATAGGAGAGGTAAAATAGTCGCATCGATAAAAAGTATGATACGGCCGTGCCAGCTTACTCGAGAATTGGTTGGACACTGCTGCGACCCCAGACAATGGTATTTAAATAGTATTTTACTGGATAGGTGATGGCAATCGCAGAAAATCATGTGTAAAGTATTTTAATAATAAAGTATATTAATATTAATTGGCTCTCAAACTTTTTCCCTCTTACCAAAAAAAAAAAAAAATGTAACGAATGATATTATGGCATCCATCCACTTTTCTGTAATGTTTCTTAACACATAATATTGTGTCGATCCAGAGTCTTATCTTCTACCATACCAAGATTTCACGGCCTGGTATTGGTAGGAAAGTATCAGAAAACTGTGCTGAAATACTAATTAGTAATTACCATGACATCAAGGTAATCTCGACTTTAATATTTTACCAAGTATACTCACATATCATTTGACGAACTAACTATTACAAGTTACAACTAACCTCATTTTCTAAACAGCCAAATCATTTGAAATCATAACCTCCAAACGGGGAATAACCGCCATTTCACCCAACAGAACGGGGGAATCCCCGCGCATTTCAAATCATATTCGACAAACAGGTCTTTATAACTTGGAGTTACCAAAATCATCCCTATTCCCTTAGTATAAAGGCTCTGGTACAGGTAAAATAACAATGAATGGGTCGTTTAGAAGTATCGCACCTCCTAGCCGGGGTCTTATTGTATCCTTTTTATTGACCCATTAGAACCCCGGTAGCAACAGGTGAAACTAACGCTTTAAGTCCGCTACTGGAATATCATCTCTATTACAAGAGGTATAAGGTACAGTTTGCGCTACAGATATTGTTCGATTAAGCAGTTTTCCGAGGGTACTTTGATACACTTGTAACGGCGAAAGTTCTCTAGTTGGGTGATAATTTTTAATTGTAAGGCTCTAGTATTACTTGCGAAGTCTTTACATGTTGCAGCGCTTGTTTTTACTTCAAACTATAACAGTCGAGATATAAAAGTTAACTCTTGTTGCATGTTATGTGCTCTCTAGCTATATACGAGCACGTGACGTGGAGATGTGAAAAGGCTCTAAAGCTCAAGTTTTTCACCTCATTTTCTTCGGGATAACTGTAGGAATCTCGTCTTCCACTGCCAGACACTTATGCCAGTTGCTTGCCACTGCCAGACCACCTCAAAGTCTAATACTTTAGGGGTGTCTGGCAGTGGAAAGCAGCCGACAAAAATATTCAGCAGAGGAAGACGAGATTCCTATAGTAATGTCTCTCTCTCGGCTCTTGGGTTATAATATTCCCTATTGCAATGACGTGGGACGATGCAATTTATTGGCAAATGTCAAAAAGGGATGGATGTATGGTGCAAACTTAAGAATTTTATTTACGATAAGTCAAAGGAGGCGTGTTAATCGTCATATTAAATCAGTCGTGTGTAGCGGGCATAACGCATGTAGACGTTTAATGAAATATCTTCGAAAGGACAACTGAATTTAATAATACATCTACTCAACTCGTCTTCCAACCAGTCGTTGGACGAGTTGAGTGATCTTATCTGATGTAAGACAGACACGACGAGATCTGAAGACTGGTCTGAGAATTAACGAGATTAGATTTAGCGAAATGTGGATTTAGTGATATTAATTATGTTGTAATTCGTTTGACGATTAATTTGCATTGCGATTGGCCCAGCAAATGTTGTTTTGCCATATACGTTGCATGTAAACTATAATATGATGTAAAACTTATTTTGAAAACATTATTTCTTATAAAATACCTCACTAAAATTACGTTACGAAACAAAGTGGCCCACTTTTAAGGTGTATACCGCGGTATTATAAGGTGCATACTGCGGACCCCCTGCGAAACACGCGCACGCCGCACGGCTTACAACTATAGCAAAAAGCACAGACAAGATAGATACCGCATCTATCTTGACATCTATGTGGCAAAAAGTGTCGGTCTAGCCCCCTTTAGCAACGCGCGATAAGGAAATAATTTTTCTATTTTTGTATCAAAATCTTAATGCGGTTCACAGACTACACCTACTTACCAAGTTTCAATTGTATAGCTCTTATAGTTTCGGAGAAAAGTAGCTGTGACATACGGACTGACAGACAGACAGACAGACATGACGAATCTATAAGGGTTCCGTTTTTTGCCATTTGGCTACGGAACCCTAAAAATACTCTAGAAAAAATCCGAGGGAAAGTTCTTATTTTTCAAAATTTTCATTTTTCAGATCAGCCTATGCTGAGTTGGCTCTCGACTTTTCATTAGTACATAATATTTTCAATTCAAGAATCATCCCCTAACAAGTTAAGATAAGATCATGTAGCTAGTCTAATGATTTATGTTTGAAAATGTTTTTTCGAGTAAATTAAAACGTTTACAAAACAGTTTTGAAAAATGTTTGCAAGAGTCTTGCTTTTTGCAAGACCAAGACCAAGACTAGGCGTGCAAGACCAAGACCGAGACCAGACAGATTTGAGCAAGACCAAGACTGGTCGAGTCTTGGTCTTGGTCTTGCTTTGCTCATCTACTATCTACGAGGAACACGTACACACCCTAAAGTATTATCACTTAGTTTTTTATATGTCGCAGGCCGCAGGGAAAAGAGGATATCAGGGATTTCACGAAATCCCGGTATATGCCGAATATTCTTGTTTATTACGACTTCTTACTAAAAATAATATCTAGTGATAATATGTCATTTCACTAAACCAAATCTAGTGAAATGTCAGAAAAGCGGATATCGCCGAATAAAAATTGAGCCACGCATTTCTCTCGCTCGCTCTAGTACCCACACGGGCACTTCCTGCCAAATTTGATATATTGATCCTTGTTAAAATAAAAATACACGTATTTTTTCTTTTATAATCACACGTTGAGAAATAGCTTCCGAAATTTTTCGAAAGCTATTTCTGCTGTCGCCGCGCCGGCGCGTGCGGGAGGCGCCGCGCCACCCCCCGCGTCACCCCCGCTCTACCCACCGCCGCGAAGTGACCGTTTTGCAACGATTTTAAGTGGGATAAATAATATGTTATTGTAAAAAAATTAACATCCTTTTTTTTCGTTAAATGGACTCTCCTAATGATACCGAAGCCCTAAAAAAAATTTGGCCGGTAGGTTTAATTGCACCCTGTTTATGCAGTTTTCAATAGGGCATTAATAATTGACCTGATGAAGGGATCCATAAGTAATCGAGGGAACTCCTCAAAATTTATATGGAAACATGTGGTGACTTCGGTTTCGTGAGAAGTATTCTAAGCATATGCTACCAACAAGTAAGATTTTGCACCGAGGTATACCATGGTTCGGAAGGTGCTGAGAGAACTCCGGATTCCTTATAGATACAAGTTTGGGAGTTTCGGCGTTGTTTTAAGAACGAAAAGCATATTATGCTACTATGCAAATTACATTTATCGTCATCACTCATCATCATCATCACTACTAAGTATACTATACCATGCATCGTCCCATGATTATGAGCCTATTATGACCTTATTATTGGTACTTTTCGTAGTATTTTAGATCGAGACCAGAAGTTGTCAAGCGATTTAAAAAAATCTATACTAATATTATAAAGCGGAAGAGTTTCTTAGTTTGTTTGTTTGTTTGTTTGTATGTTTGTTTGTTTAAACGCGCTAATCTCAGGAACTAGGTCCGATTTGAAAAATTCTTTCAGTGTTAGATAGTCCATTTATCGAGGAAGGCTATAGGCTATATTTTATCACGCTAAGACTAATAGGAGCGAAGAAATAGAGGAAAATGTGGATAAAACGGGGGAAATTATTTGAAAAGGCTTATTTGAACGCGCTAATCTCAGGAACTACTGGTCCGATTTGAAAAATTCTTTCAGTGTTAGATAGCCCATTTATCGAGGAAGGCTAGGCTATATTTTATCACGCTAAAACTAATAGGAGCTAAGAAATAGAAGAAAATGTGAAAAAAACGGGGGAAATTATTTAAAAGGGCTTATCTCACGAACTACTAGAGCAATTTTTCTGTTATTTGTGATTATAGGCTATTTTTTGTAGACTGGTTTGTCTGTGAAATATCTAATTTACGCGGGCGGAGCCGCGCGGAACGTCTAGTACTATTAAACAAAAAAACAAACTCTTCAGGTGTATAATAGTATTACTAATATTATACACCTGAATAGTTTGTTCTTTTGTTTGAGAGATTAGATTTAGCGAAATGTGGATTTAGTGATATTAATTATGTTGTAATTCGTTTGACGATTAATTTGCATTGCGATTGGCCCAGCAAATGTTGTTTTGCCATATACGTTGCATGTAAACTATAATATTATGTAAAACTTATTTTGAAAACATTATTTCTTATAAAATACCTCACTAAAATTACGTTACGAAACAAAGTGGCCCACTTTTAAGGTGTATACCGCGGTATTATAAGGTGCATACTGCGGACCCCCTGCGAAACACGCGCACGCCGCACGGCTTACAACTATAGCAAAAAGCACAGACAAGATAGATACCGCATCTATCTTGGCATCTATGTGGCAAAAAGTGTCGGTCTAGCCCCCTTTAGCAACGCGCGATAAGGAAATAATTTTTCTATTTTTGTATCAAAATCTTAATGCGGTTCACAGACTACACCTACTTACCAAGTTTCAATTGTATAGCTCTTATAGTTTCGGAGAAAAGTAGCTGTGACATACGGACTGACAGACAGACAGACAGACATGACGAATCTATAAGGGTTCCGTTTTTTGCCATTTGGCTACGGAACCCTAAAAATACTCTAGAAAAAATCCGAGGGAAAGTTCTTATTTTTCAAAATTTTCATTTTTCAGATCAGCCTATGCTGAGTTGGCTCTCGACTTTTCATTAGTACATAATATTTTCAATTCAAGAATCATCCCCTAACAAGTTAAGATAAGATCATGTAGCTAGTCTAATGATTTATGTTTGAAAATGTTTTTTCGAGTAAATTAAAACGTTTACAAAACAGTTTTGAAAAATGTTTGCAAGAGTCTTGCTTTTTGCAAGACCAAGACCAAGACTAGGCGTGCAAGACCAAGACCGAGACCAGACAGATTTGAGCAAGACCAAGACTGGTCGAGTCTTGGTCTTGGTCTTGCTTTGCTCATCTACTATCTACGAGGAACACGTACACACCCTAAAGTATTATCACTTAGTTTTTTATATGTCGCAGGCCGCAGGGAAAAGAGGATATCAGGGATTTCACGAAATCCCGGTATATGCCGAATATTCTTGTTTATTACGACTTCTTACTAAAAATAATATCTAGTGATAATATGTCATTTCACTAAACCAAATCTAGTGAAATGTCAGAAAAGCGGATATCGCCGAATAAAAATTGAGCCACGCATTTCTCTCGCTCGCTCTAGTACCCACACGGGCACTTCCTGCCAAATTTGATATATTGATCCTTGTTAAAATAAAAATACACGTATTTTTTCTTTTATAATCACACGTTGAGAAATAGCTTCCGAAATTTTTCGAAAGCTATTTCTGCTGTCGCCGCGCCGGCGCGTGCGGGAGGCGCCGCGCCACCCCCCGCGTCACCCCCGCTCTACCCACCGCCGCGAAGTGACCGTTTTGCAACGATTTTAAGTGGGATAAATAATATGTTATTGTAAAAAAATTAACATCCTTTTTTTTCGTTAAATGGACTCTCCTAATGATACCGAAGCCCTAAAAAAAATTTGGCCGGTAGGTTTAATTGCACCCTGTTTATGCAGTTTTCAATAGGGCATTAATAATTGACCTGATGAAGGGATCCATAAGTAATCGAGGGAACTCCTCAAAATTTATATGGAAACATGTGGTGACTTCGGTTTCGTGAGAAGTATTCTAAGCATATGCTACCAACAAGTAAGATTTTGCACCGAGGTATACCATGGTTCGGAAGGTGCTGAGAGAACTCCGGATTCCTTATAGATACAAGTTTGGGAGTTTCGGCGTTGTTTTAAGAACGAAAAGCATATTATGCTACTATGCAAATTACATTTATCGTCATCACTCATCATCATCATCACTACTAAGTATACTATACCATGCATCGTCCCATGATTATGAGCCTATTATGACCTTATTATTGGTACTTTTCGTAGTATTTTAGATCGAGACCAGAAGTTGTCAAGCGATTTAAAAAAATCTATACTAATATTATAAAGCGGAAGAGTTTCTTAGTTTGTTTGTTTGTTTGTTTGTATGTTTGTTTGTTTAAACGCGCTAATCTCAGAAACTAGGTCCGATTTGAAAAATTCTTTCAGTGTTAGATAGTCCATTTATCGAGGAAGGCTATAGGCTATATTTTATCACGCTAAGACTAATAGGAGCGAAGAAATAGAGGAAAATGTGGATAAAACGGGGGAAATTATTTGAAAAGGCTTATTTGAACGCGCTAATCTCAGGAACTACTGGTCTGATTTGAAAAATTCTTTCAGTGTTAGATAGCCCATTTATCGAGGAAGGCTAGGCTATATTTTATCACGCTAAAACTAATAGGAGCTAAGAAATAGAAGAAAATGTGAAAAAAACGGGGGAAATTATTTAAAAGGGCTTATCTCACGAACTACTAGAGCAATTTTTCTGTTATTTGTGATTATAGGCTATTTTTTGTAGACTGGTTTGTCTGTGAAATATCTAATTTACGCGGGCGGAGCCGCGCGGAACGTCTAGTACTATTAAACAAAAGAACAAACTCTTCAGGTGTATAATAGTATTACTAATATTATACACCTGAAGAGTTTGTTCTTTTGTTTGATTGAACGCGCTTACGCGTTCTCAGGAACTACTTGTCCGATTTAAAAAATTCTTTCAGTTTTAGACAGCTCATTTATCGAGGAAGGCAAATAGAGTATTATTAGTTATTACGCTAAGATTAATAGAACCGAAGAAACAGAGGAAAATGTGGAAAAAACGGGGAAAATTATTAGAAAGGGTTTATCGTACGAACTACCAAAGAAATTTTTATGTTATTTGGCAGAGATATAGAGTAGACCACGTGAAGCGACGCTATTTTTTTCAGGAAAATGTACGGTTTCCGTAAAATTCCTAATTTACCGTCATGATGTTACATTCTATGTACTGATAACTGACATAGTTCTAGCAGCCGTCGTGATATTATATTCTATGTACTGATAACTGACATAATATATCAGTTATCAGTACATAGAATGTGATATCATGACGGCTGCTAGAACAAGCAACCGATTCAAAAATTGTAGGTTTATGTTACAGAACAAGACGTCTGTCAAATCCCTGCATCTACGACTAGTTATGATTGAGGTGCGAGTCAGCGATAGCGCGATGTAGCCCGCCCTTAGCGACATCTATGTTCCCCAAAGGCTAACTAGGTAGTAAAAAATAAAAATGATACAAATTATATTATTTAAATCCAGTTTGCGGCCGCTAATCTGTTACGCCGAAATTCGTTATCGCACGGAAACCGTACTTTTTTTTCCAACAAAAAACCATCCTAATTCCTATCCTGTTGTCAATGATTTCCTTGAAGTGCAAGATGAAAACACTTTGGTTATATTTTAGTTACTCACATTAAAATGCTGTTTTAATTTCGATGATCATTTATTAATTTTGGTAATTATATTTTACTAGTTTATTATAAAAGAAGTAAGATATTTTCTACCTGAATAATGCATTCTGTGATAGCCTTTAACCTTTATCAAGATCTGTCAACCAAGAAGTTATAAGAGTATTTTAGAAATTCAAGAGAAACATTCATTTCGATTCACGATTTGATTAGGGAAGATATAAAAAAGCAAAATACAAACATGCGACAGAGCATTTCCACTGAAGAGCGTCTATCAGTTTGTTTTGGTTTTGTTTCCCCCTCTACCTTTTGGACGCGGCACGGAGCATCGCACTAGAACGTCCGATCACCGATGAGCCCGCGCGCTGCCCGACACAAAAACATCCTGTATTCATAAAGATTTATATTTCGCATCTTAAGATAACATATTAAGATACGAAATATATATTTCCATATCGCTCGGTATCTTAAGATACAAAAGATAAAATATATATAAACTTCGTCGTGTGTGATGGTTCATAGGATTTCTATGGTAAGCGATATTCTAAAATATGCTCTAAGATAATTTATATATTTTATATTATCTTCACCGTCTGTGACGAACTACTACAGTAAAACAATACACATTACAAATTTACAATACACAAAGAAAAAAAGAAAAAAAAAACGTATGATATGGCGTATTTCAATTTCTTATGTATTCCATCTGTACTTAATATATTATTATTATAAAATATAATATATGCTAAGTGTCAGTCGGTCTGTTACCTCTTCACGCCCAGACCGCTGAACCGATTTTGTTAAAATTTGGTATATAAATACTTTGAGTACCGGGAAAGGACATAGGATACTTTTTATCCCGGAAAAATGTACCACTCCCGCGCGATAAACGAGTTTTGGCGCAACGGTGTTGCAGGCATCATCCAGTAAACTTTAGTTAGGGTGGGTTGCACCAGAGGCGTGGTTAAAGTTAAAGTTATGGTTATAGTTAAGGCTAACTTAACTTTAACCTTAACTTTGACCACAGAATTTGACAGATGTCTGTTGCGTTTATTTTTTATTAAAGCTACAGGTAATGGGATTGAGAGGGAAAATCGACAGGAAAAATATAACACTGAAACATAGTAAATTTTCACGAAATAATTTAGATATAAGTATGAGCGGTTATGGTTAAATATGGCGTCGGACGCCATATTTAACGGTAACCAAAGATTTGACATTTTACACTGTAGTTATGTAGGCGGGAGCGCTGCTGGTAAAGGAGAACTGTCAAAAATGGCGTTTTTGTATGATGACAGCGTTAGTTCCTTTTTTCGCCACGTGCATTTAAAGCATTGTCGAGCTGTTATGGTTAAATATGGCGTCCATTTTTAACTTTAACCAAAGATTTGACATTTTGTATTGTAGTTAAAGTTATAGTTAAAGTTACAGTTAAGTATAGTTAAAGTTAGTTGGTGCAACCCACCCTTAGAATATGAAGTTATGTGTCCTTATATTATTGAGTTCACTGTGAAAGTAACAGCGCATAAAAAGTAACTTTTTAAGGAAATTTCTCATAAAAATTAAAGACATAGAACTCAAAAGTAACTGTTTCGCGCTTCTACTGTCACAACTCTACATAAGAAACAAATACACACCCTAAAGTAAAATAACATAGTCTTATTGCACTAAGAATAAACGCTTATTATTATTATTATTATTATTAATATAATAAAATAATAATCCTGTAATAGTAGCTTTGGGGGAGGCCTTTGCCCAGCAGTGGGATAGTACAGGCTCGTAAAAAAAAGTGATCCTTATAGTGAGGTATTCAAATATTATTACTATCTTTGTCGTCAGTAACGCTCTTAGGCTGTTTACACACACGCCGCAGCGGCAGCGGCACCGCCACCGCGGCGGTGCCGCAGCCGCCCCAATCTCCATTACTAATCCTTGTATTTTTATTGGCCCTTATAAAAGTTCACATTAACTAGACGCACGGTTTGATGACGTCATTACGGAGCTCGCATGTTATTGCATTCCAGCGATGCGTCAAGTTAATGTGACCGTGTTGAAGTTTGTACAAACGGCGCCGCCGGGGCGTCGGCGATGCCGTGCCGCTGCCGCTGCGGTGCCGTGTGTAAATCTAATTACCTAGAACAAAGTACCTTTAATAATGAGATGAAACAGATTTTTTTGTAAGGATATGAATCTTAAAGCCCCAATTTTGCTATTTTAATCTAACTTTAAACAGCACTGCGATCCATTATGAAACCTTTTTGCACTTTTATATTTTCGTATAATACCGTGATTAATATATCGCAATGACGCGTCACGTTGCAATGTGAGTTGACCATAATATCCATACTGTCTGCTACTTCTTCACGCCCAAAACGCCGAACCGATTTTGCTGAAATTTGGCATGGAAATACTTTGAGTCCCGAGAAAGGACATAGGATAGTTTTTATCCCGGAAAAATGTAAGGTTTCTTGCGCGAAAGAATTTTGGCGCAGACGTCATGTAGTATATAAATCGACCAAGAAAAGTTGATATTCTCAAAAACCCCCAATTATATTGCTTTTAGTGGAACAAAAGGCTAATTGTTAAAAGTCCAGCGATCGTGAAGCGCAACCACTTCACCCCAATTTACCCCCACTTCACCCACTCCCCCCCTCCCTTCTCCCCGCTTCAAACGCCCATTTCAACCATTCTCACCCAATAGTAATAGAATTTGTCGGCTTCATTTGAATTTAGTTTATGTAATTCGAGTTTGTATTAATATTATTAGTTTATTGGCAAATTGATGTCGTGTTTGGGTGGAATACTAAAATAGGTGAAGCTACAGGAATCTTACATTTTGTCACGAAAAATTAGGTTCTCACCCGATGTCACTATTATAGGAACATTTTGATCACCTACGACCTGCTTTTATCGAGTCGAGTATTTTCGAAAAAATCCGTTCATTTGTTTAGCCATTACGACACTGAAACTAATATCTAACTATTTATCTAAAATCCCGCTAAAACCGTGCTCTGCTGTCGACTTTTAGTGTTTTGGAGCTTATCCGATGCAAACAACACTTACCTACCTTTAAAATATATTATGACATTAGTACAGACCAACTAAAATTAAATAATATTAATTTCGTTACTCGCCTAGGGTTGGTACAAAAGTAATCAAAACCTAAAAAAACAAACATTTCGGTCCACAAACACCTAACTTTACTAATCTAGACAGTAATTAAACCTAGATTCAGTTTGAACTTGTACTCAGGTAGTTTTACTGCCCAAGTCCTTTCTGAGATTTGACTTGAGAGTTCCAGTCTAAGTGGATTGAATTCTAGTTCCTAATTTAGTTACGAGTACTAGGAATTGGGACTTTGGATACAAATGCATTACTATGGGGTGTGACAAAACAAAGTGATTATACTTTAGAGCAGGGGTCACCAAATGGCGGACCGCGGCCCGCATCCGGACCGCCGACCCATGGTGTGCAGATCGAGCATTTTCGAAGATGAACTTCGTTGAAATAAACTTCGGTCTCGACTTACTGATCAACATTTCCAGGATTTAATATCAATAGCTTGCACCAATTTCACTCCAAACATCAGAGTGATAACAATTAGCTACAAAAATTGCCACTTTTCTCATTGATATGTAAATGATGATGAAAAAAAAAATACCATTGTAATTTCCGTAATTACCTTTGTTTAATAATATTTTTTTTTATATAAAATGTGCGGACCGCGAAGGTCATTTCATTACTTAAAATGGACCCCAAGCGAAACTAATTGGTGACCCCTGCAGCCCTGCTTTAGAGTTTAGGGTATGTATGTGTCTCTGATATAAAGTTAACTGTAAAAGTAGCAGCGCTGAAAGAGCTATTTTTTGTGATTTGTATGAGCAAGCGCACCAGCGTCATGAAAAATTGTTCCATACAAATGTAAAAACAAAAGTTTTTCTCTCGGCGCTGCTACTTTCACAGTGAACTCTATACAGGGGACCTTTAAACACTCTTAATTACAATCACTTAGTTTTGTTACACCTTCTAGGTATATAGTTCACTGTGAATTGTGAAAGTCGCAGCGCTGAAAAAGCATTTTTTGTGGTTTGTATGGGCAAACGACCCGAAAAGTAAAAATAAAAATTACTCTTTCAGCGCTGCTACTTTCACATCGACCTCTTAGTAAGTATTATCACTATTTTTACTTATTCTATATGTACTAATATTATAAAGCTGAGTTTGTTTGAACGCGCAAATCTCACAAACAACTAGACCTTTTTTAATGTATTTTCTCACAGATATACAGTAGATCGCGGGACATAGGTTACTGACAGAAAAGTCTACGGATCTCGCTGAAATCCTTATTTTCCGCAGCCGGAGCTTATTAACTTACCTAATACCTATAGTTTCAACGTGTCTTTTCGCTATTAATAACTGCAAGCTTACCTGAAAAGAAAAACAATTAATTAGTGTCTTGAATAATGATAATATTATTACCTATTAAAAATGTATGTATGTTGTCGGTTTCTTTTTCTATCGTCTATTCTAATAGGGTGTAAATATGTAACTTTGTTGTCAATGTGTCGGTGTTTCTATTCTTTCGCCATTCTACCAATTCTACTATGTCTACAGCTATGCATGCTGCTGAAAAAATAAACTTATTCCGAACATAAAAACAATGAAATATTAATGTAATTGTGTAGTAAATAAAGTTCAATTTTAAACCGCCACCTTATAAATGCTCTAAAACATCTTGGAGACGTATTTCGTGACATCACGGACGAAACATTTTAAATGAATTTTAAAAGTATTTGTGTAGGCTATTACAAGGAGATTGGGGAGTCACTCGGTTGCCATGGCAACGGATAATCGGCCATTTATCATCGGTGGGGGAACGCACCTGTGAGCACCTGTAGCTCTGTGGCCACCAGTAGAAATGCGAAAGTATAGACAATCTGTGGAGATAAACTTAAGGTGCCATTCCGATCTTTTTTCGTTCCGAAAAATTCAATTACAATGCCAATTTATGACAGACTATAGTCCTAAAAATTCAAATAATATCCTACTTTATGACATATACTATAGTCTGTCATAAAGTGGCATTTTAATTGAATTTTTGTCGGTCGCGATTAGCCGCGGTAAAGATCGGAACGGCACCTTAAGTTTATGAAGTTTATGTCCACAGTTTGTCTATACTTTCGCATTTCTACTTGTAGCCATGCTAGGGCTACAGGTGCCTTGCCTGAGACGGACGGACAGTTGAATTATATATAGTTAAATTATGAGATGAGTCATGACTCATGACTCATGAGGCATAAAGTTACATTCGCGAGTCGGTTAAAAGTGCGAAGCCGCATCTTCTGTGTAAACTGCCCCAAAATGTAACCCAAATCTATACATATATGTCATGCGGAGCCGCGGGCAAAATTGACTTACGCTTAGCATAAAAAGGCCAAAAGATATAGTATTATACATATGACCTTTTTAATTCACCTTCGGAGGGCAAGGGTTTAATATTCCCTTTACCGGCCCTTTATTGGTTCCCTCGAAGGTCCTTCAATAATAATCGATTTATAAGGTACCTACTCGGTAAAATAAATACTTTTATTACAACAAAAGTTAGGGGAAGGTGTGGCGCTACCCTATATCCATACTAATATTAGTATAATAATATTACCGTAGGTAGTGTTACCGCTGTACCAATTTTAGTGGGTTTTTTGATAAGGCATAGTTCTTATCCAGGCAAAATGTACGGTTTCTGTGCAATACGCTGCACAACGAAGGTGCTAGAATCTATTGTAATACATTCGATGATGATAAAATATATAATGTACTAAATGACCATTTTTATTTATGTAGAAGATTAAATAATCTAATAGTTATACTTTCACTTGTCCATCACCCTTAGCATGGCTACAGTAGAGATGCGAAAGTATAGACAAACAGCGGAGATAAACTGAAGGTGCCGTTCCGATCTTTACCGCGGCTAGCTGCGATCGACAAAAAATCAAATACAATGCCACTTTATGACATAGACTATAGTCCTAAAGATTCAAATAAAATCCTACTTTATAACGTAGAACGCTGTCGAGACGCTAGCCGCGGTAAAGATCGGAACGGCACCTTCAGTTTATCTCCGCAGTTTGTCTATACTTTCGCATATCTACTGTGTTTCTTTCGTATCGGACAAGTACAAAACATTGTCCAACTATATTCTTCTGTATGTATGTTAGTAAAGGTAACTTATAGTAACTATTTAGTAATACAGGGCAAAACAAGGTGATAATTTTTCATCACTTTAGGGTGTGTGTGCCCTTACATGGAGTTCACTATGATAGTAGCAGCGCTGAAAGAGTTACTTTTGTTTTTATTGTATGTGTAAATATGTAGTAAAAGGTTTAGAGATATACAGTTTAATTTTGACCGCTATATTTAACCGACTCGGGCAGACAGATCGATAATCTTTAAAGTTTGTATTCGGTTTCGAAAATTGAGAAACGCATCTGAACACTTTCTGGCTAAGCAGACGTATAATTTAAATGTCGACTATAATAATATTATGATCGGTTAGTTAAGTCGGTTAGAGAATATCTAGCTTAATACTTCGATCGTGGGAATCGCAGACACAATAGATTTTCAATTGTTATGCGACAGCCGGGTGCCGCTTGGGGACTGATGGGTTATTAATAACAAGTACCCGTTTTTCACTATTTTAATCCATACTTAAATTATAAATGCGAAAGTGTGTATGTCCCGAAAATTTTTATCCCGGAAAAATGTACGGTTCCCGCGTGATAAACGAATTTTGGCGCAACGGAGTTGCGGGCATCATCCATTAAAAATAATCATTCTCATTTAAATAGGACATATTGCTAACTGCAATATTTTCACGCTAGAGGCAGCACCAGCATAGACAGTAAACAAAAAGTATTATTCGACGTTTGATAACGTTTATGTCAATATTCAGTTATGACGTGTGCAACATGTCGGATTGTGGTCGGGTTGTTTACTGTATGTGCCAGTAGCGCCCTCTATTCTTATGAAATTTCAAATCAATGTTAAGCATTCGTTTGACGTTTAAGAGAATAGCAATCTCTAACAGAAAACGGACTCGATCGAACAAGGAACGACACTGAATTAACACTGGATTAAAATAGGGACCACATTAACCGTTACAAGTGTGTCAGCATTACTGATTCATGTCCCGGCTTCCTCCGAAAAAGTGACACCCTAATTGTGCTGTAAGATAATGTACAGCCATTGTGAGGAAAACGGTCCCATAGGATGGCCATAATAGCTGGGTTTTAACGGACAGATGAATGTCAGATGTCCGTTAAAATCTTGTCAGATATCCGTTAAAATCCAGGTATATGGTCACCCTCCGGATCTCATATAATGATGGGTAAATTAAAGTTATTTTTCTCACACAAACTTTCGCCTTTAGGATATTAGTGTGATTAGATTGGGTTACTGTTTCCGTAGAGATAAATTAATGTTTTTATATAATTTAATAGCGTGCCGTAATATTAAGAATGCCTATGTCAATGTAAAGAAATACAAGTCTCGTCTTGTTGCAAAAGGTTACGCACAACAAGCGGGGAACAAATACAACAATAGGCATGACGATTTTTTTTTTCTTGTTGGTAAGTGAAGGACCATTCAAGAATAGAAATGTCAGTGAAAAAATGACTCTGATAGCATAAAAACTCTCCAAGATATCACAATTCAAAACTCACATAAAATAAACCTTCCGAAAACGCTCCATACAAAATGTCAGCTAACTGTGACGTCACGCCTAGCTAGTTTGTTCGATAGCTATGTTAAATAATATTGAGTTTATGAAAGTGGTTTCGTAAGAAAAAATGTTAAAAATTGCATAACTTATGGAATGGTACACAAAAATTAAGGAATTTTATAAAAAAATATTCGACTTGACTTAACTTGACGAAAAAACTTTGAAGGCTCAAAACAAAAAAAATATAAAAGTTATGAAGCTGAAATTTTGGGAATACCTATTTTTCATCGCTATGTCTTTATTTTATTTAAAAAATCAGCTAATCTTTGACCTTGTCGTCATCCCTATTGTCACATTATACATGTATACTGAAGTCTTGAAATTCAATCAAAAAACTACATCATATCAATTACATACATGATATATATATAATAGAACAATATTTAAAACACAATTACCTTCTATCCTAGTACTGTACTGTACCACAGAATACAATATAATTTTATTAGGTACAACATGCTATTCTAGGGATATAATATTATACTCAGCGACATATTATTTTCCTGCGGATCGAGCATAAAATCAGTCACATTTTCTCGTTTATCTACAAAATATGTCAATCTTATTCCCCTAATCCCGATGTTTCCTCAAGTGTGGTGACCCTACACGTTATAGAGACCCTAATTACAAGGGTCCCGAGTCTCGGCAATAGAGCTGATGATTAATATCATGATGATGGATGTCGGAATGTGCTCCAGTTTATCTGAAGATGTGGGGATGTTTTCGAGAGGTGACGCAGGATATAAAACATTATAAGCTCGTTTGTCGAAATCCATACTAATATAAAATATTATAAATGCGAAAGTGTGTCTTTCTGTCTGTCTGTCTGACTGTATGTCTGTTACCTCTTCACGCCCAAACCGCTAAACAGCTATTTGGCTGAATCCTATGGGTCCCGCCACTTTACTCAAACGTAACTCGGCAAGCTGCAGTATTTCCATGAAATTTAATATGCATGGGATTGCTTAAAAAATCTAGCTAAGTCTTGTCCCTGGTACACAGCGCATTTTTAATTATTTGTAATTTTTTTCCGTGTATCCTTAAAACTTATTATTAATATAATCTCTGTTACAAGTCCTTTGGGCGAATAATTTTCATTAAAAACATAATCAACTCAAACTTATTTTGAGTCATGAATAAATAAACGAGTTTCATAATTACTAGCGAATTTAATGTTAATTATTTCGAGACTTTCGTTAAGAGCCGTTATTAATTTTAAGGTGAAAGTAGACTGAGCTGTACTTCTTAGCAAGATAGACATAGAAAGGTTTTAGGGCAACTACACAGACTACTTCAAGACAAGAGACTTCAGTAGTGCCTATGTGTGCGCGTATTTCACAATATGCTCCTGTTGGTCGTCACGTGATATTATATTACCTACATCTCAACATAAATATATTTTTTCATTTTAAATCGGTAGTATTTGAGAATGATGCGTTCAACAAACAAACTCTTCAGCTTTATAATATATTAGAGGACGCCCGCAACTCCGTTGCGCCAAAATTCGTTTATCGCTCGGGAACCGTACATTTTTCCGGAATAAAAAGTATCCTATGTCCTTTCCCGGGACTCAAAGTATCTCCATACCAAATTTCAGCAAAATCGGTTGAGCGGTTATGCCGTAAAGAGGTAGCAGACAGACAGACACACTTTCGCATCTATATTAGTATGGATGTATAGATAGCACGAACGAAACAGAAGCAACATATTATAGCATGCTATAAATCCTCTGGCACAATTACGGAATTCAATATGCCGCTGTAATATATTATCATATTTGTAAACGAAAATACGCCATTTTTTACGCCAAAACCGTTATTTACAGCTATTTTCTTGGCTGTTGTGTTTATTCTCTCTGAAAGTTAAATAATTTACCTAATAATCGAAATATAAACTTTAATTAACTTTATGATATCCATCTTAATATAAACCTTCCCTGGACTTCCACGAATATTTCAAGGTTAAAATTAGCCAAATCCGTTCAGCCGTTCTCGAGTTTGAGCGAGACTAACAAATAATTAAATTTCATTTTTATTTATATAGATAACCTTCAAGTGATATTACTTTTGTATTAAAAAGGTTTATTTGCATCGAATAGGCTTTGAAACTGCTGGACCGATTTTAGAAAAATATGCACCGGATACAGAGTAGATTCCATAGAAGAATTTATTACCCAAAAAAGGACGATATTCGCAGGAATTTCATCAGGTCTCAGAAAAAGAATTGTAAAACATAATAATGGAAATCTTTCAAAATAACACGTTTCTGTAAAAATCTAATGTTAATTACGCTTACATTAATAAAACATAGCATATGTGTTACAAGATATAAAAGGATCATTTCAATCATAAAACAAAGGAAAACGAGGGCGGAAGGAGCTACGGATAGCGAATAGAAGTCTACTGGGGCAGGAAATTAAAAATAAAACCCCTATACGTACAACCAGCCCAACATATCCATATCCATACTAATATTATCCATACTTAAACGGATCATATTATAAAACGAAAGTGTCTCTGTCTATCCTCTTCACGCCCAAACAGCTGAACCGATTTTGCTGAAATTTGGTATGGAGATACTCTGAGTCCCGGGAAAGGACACTGGATACTTTTTATCCTGGAAATTTTTACGGTTACCGCGCGATAAACGATTTTTTAAGCAACGGAGTTATGGGCGTCGTCGAAGTTATATTTCCTTAAATTATTACTCCGTAAAAACGAACACAAAAATGGACGTAACATTTTTCAGCAGCTAAAGTACTAAAGTACTAAACACTTAAGACTATTTGTAAGTGGGCTAACAAGGTATATAATTGTTAAGTGCTCAAAGAGTCCGTACATTCTTTTACAGACGTCTGTGAGCCTTTGAGAAATACTTCGTCCCAAAGACTAGATGCTGTAGATGCGCCAGATATTTTGGTGGAAATGAAAATATTTTGTCTCTTCCGGTCTCTGAGGTACTATCAGAGAAGTTGATTCATAGGCGGACCTATGTAATTTGGTCGCGTTTTGTCAAACCCAGCCGACAGATCACGATTTGCATTGAATTGACGTAATGGGACCAAATGAAGTAGGTCTGTCAACTGCCTATGAATCAATTTCTACGATGGTAGTAACTGTAGTTTATTAACTAGTGCTTATGATAGGCTTCTTTTTATGAAATAAGGGGGCAAACGAGCAAACGGGTCACCTGATGGAAAGCAACTTCCGTAGCCCATGGACACTCGCAGCATCAGAAGAGCTGCAACTGCGTTGCCGGCCTTTTAAGAGGGAATAGGGTAATAGGGGAGGGTAGGGATGGGAAGGGAAGGGAATACGGGAGGGTAGGGAAGGGAATAGGGTAGGGGATTGGGCCTCCGGTAAACTCACTCACTCGGCGAAACACAGCGCAAGCGCTGTTTCACGCCGGTTTTCTGTGAGAACGTGGTATTTCTCCGGTCGAGCCGGCCCATTCGTGCCGAAGCATGGCTCTCCCACGTAAAAAGGCTATCGTTAAAAGATAATCTGGGCATGGAAAAAAACTGGGCATGATTGATTCCATCTGTCTGTTTCTTCATACTAAAACGTGAAGAGTAAACAGAGATTTTCGTTCACATAGAAATAAGTATATCGCCAGGGAACCGTACATTGATCAAGATAAATTCAATATACCTTTTATCTTAAGGGCCTTCCCCTACGGAGATTCCGTAATTTACCGTATTTAGAGCCTTATAAACTCATAATTTGAAAGCTACAAAGTTATAATAAAAATATAGCAATAATCTTCAGTATATCAACATTCCTTTCCCCGTTTTAAATTTTCTATTTTTGTTTATTATACTCATGATATTAGTTTCCAAAGTAATACCAATTTATTAAAATTGAAGCATACTTTCAGCATCTCCCTTATTTACAAATTAGGTTTATTTGAAACATACGAATAGATAGACAATTTCATTAACTACATATTCCCCGTTTTAAATTTTTTTAGATCAATTTTGAACTAAGATAAGTAAAAAAAATAGGATTTTTGTGCGATCTCGGCAACGCGTCAAATGTATGGTCAAGGTCGTTTGCTCGGGGGATGGCCTTAATAGGTTCAGAGGTTTAAAGCGTGAAGAGGTAACTAATAACAGACACTTTCACATAAAAAAACAGTACTTAATGAAAGGAAAAAATATTATTACACAAACGGCATATCTACGCCTCTTAAATCTTTGGTACTGAAGGCTCTGTATCGCTGCCCCACTTTAATTGTATTCACAGTAGATCGATACTAATGATGTACTGTGTATACATATACTATGGTACTTGCAGTTCCCTTTCAATTGATTCAGATTAGAAACGAAAAAAAAAATCGGAATAAGTGTACTGTGTTTCTTTGATGCGTTAATTCGTTTAGGTGTAAAAGGGAGTAAAAATATTATTAAACTATAAGATGACGCCCGCAACTCCGTTGCGCCAAAATTCATTTATCGCGCGGGAACCGTACATTTTTCCGGGATAAAGCGTATCCTATGTCCTTTCAAGGGACACAAAGTATTTGGCATAGGCCAAATTTCAGCAGAATCGGTTCAGTAGTTTGGTCGTGAAGAGGTAAGAACTTTAACATTTATAAATATTAGTATGGAAGTATATGTATAGTCGTGTAACATATTACATAATACACGTGAGCGACATAGTCTGCGAACGAAACGACATTCGATTCTTGAGAATCAGGCCCCTGATCTCTAGTTTTTATATCCTTTATTGTTACTACACTCAAGCAGACAATTCACTTATACAGGGTGTAACAAAACTAAGTGATAACACTTTAGGGTGTGTACGTGTTCCTTGTAAAGAGTTCACTGTGAAAGTAGCAGCGCTGAGACAAATTTTTGTTTTCACTTTTGTACGGGCAAGCGGCCCAGCGTCACGAGTTTCCCCATACGAAAGTGAAAAGATTTTTTGGTCTTTCAGCGCTGCTACTTTCACAGTGAACTCTCTACAAGGAACACATACACACCCTAAAGTATTATCACTTATTTTTGTTACACCCTGTATACAATCGTACTTCAGAGTGATTAATTTTGCATCTACATAATGATGCTACGATTCTGTTAACTCATCGTGGGGTTGACCCCTTCCCGTGACCCTCACGACCCCTAACCCCCAAATACATTAATCATAAGACGGTAAATAATTTAAAATTAATTATAATTTGTTACGAAGCTTTGAGTTCGAGCGATCGTTTTTGTTGGGCGCTATTTATCGAACGGTACGATTGGACCGAGTTGGGTTTTAGGGTTCCGTATCTGAAGGGTATAATACTGGCAGACTTGGCCGTCTGCCTGTCTCTAACAAGGGTTTGGTCAGTATTTTAGGCTTTAAATTAACACAAAAAATGGCTTTGTATTGAAAAAAGTATTATTATCATTGCACCATGGAGAGCCATGCTTCGGCACGAATGGGCCGGCTCGACCGGAGAAATACCACGGGCTCACAGAAAACCGGCGTTAAACAGCGCTTGCGAGTGGCGCTGTGTTTCGCCGAGTGAGTGAGTTTACCGGAGGCCCAATCCCCTACCTATTCGCTTCCCTACCCTCCCCTATTCCCTTCCCTTCCCATCCCTACCCTCCCCTATTACCCTATTCCCTCTTAAAAGGCTGGCAACGCACCTGCAGCTCTTCTGATGCTGCGAGTGTCCATGGGCGACGGAAGTTGCTTTCCATCAGGTGACCCGTTTGCTCGTTTGCCCCCTTATTTCATAATAAAAAAAACCACATTGTACCATCAAAGAAGTTGATTCTTAGGCAGATGACGGATGGCGGACATAATATGTAATTCAGTCTGATTATGTTAAGCACAGCCGACGCCGGCAACATTGACTGGACAATTGACATATCCCGACTATGAATTAATTTCTTCAATGATATAATGTTCCCTTGACTCTTAGTTTAAATTCTTAGTATGGTTTACTTCTTTGCAATTTTTTCAATTAATCTACTTATAATAATGCTATATTTCAAATGTACTTTTTCCCATTTCGATAGCTAACTTTTCTACGAAAACCACCTTTAACCATTACAGTGACACCGAAATATCATTACACCTGATCGGCTTAGGGGTTTACATCCACACAAGGGGTTCGAATCCCGATATTGGTTTATTGAAAATTCTTTTTGTATTTTATTCTTTGTTTTTGTATACCTCATCCTTTTTTCGAACACCTCGGATTGCGTATTAAAATATATAATGTAAAACTTTTGAAATAAATTAGCTTAGTATTAGATTCGACTACCCATAGTACAAAAGCTCCCAAGCTTTTTGGTGATCCCAAGATTTTCATTTACATAATATGGTCTTTCGGCTTTTTCTATTATTTGGCTACAATGTGCAACTTTACAGAACAGGAGTAGGAGAGTAAAACTGTTTTGTACAGAACAAAAGCTCTCTGTCTGACCTAAAATATAATTGAAGACGTAAGTGGATGAAGAATTTGAAAGTTTTTTTGCATAAATGCAGGAGGCTTTAGGACCGGTAAAATGATTTGAAATTTTAAAAAACTTTGGATTTTATGTGTAGATATAATACGAGGTGTAACAAAACTAAGTGATAACTGATAATACTTTAGAGTTTAGGGTGTATGTGCCCCTTATATAGAGTTCGCTGTGAAAGTTGCAGCGCTGAAAGAGCAAATTTTTTTTTTTTTTTGTGTTTAGTATGGGCAAGCGCCCCCGCGTCATGAATTTTTCCATACAAAAGTGGAAAAAAAGTTACCCTTTCAGGGGCGCCACTTTCACAGCGAACTCTATATCAAGAACCCATACACACCCTAAAGTATTATAACTTAGTTTTGTTACAGCCTGTATAGTGTATATGCCAGATAATGATGTAGGTAAGTTACAAGGTTTGTTTAAATTATGCAAAAAAATCTATTTCACTTATGTTATAAAATGTTACTTGTTCACTACATCCACTTAGGTCCTCAATTTATTATCTTTTGCTTACTCATTTGATCAAATGTTTCGTTAATTTTTCCATTAATTACGCGTCTCATCCATGTTACCTCTAGGGCTGGCACAATTTACGAGTTAATTAAAAATAACATAATATAATTAGGTGGAAACCCTTCAGATTGTTACCGCCGCAGGGTGGGCCCTTTGTGAGTGCTATTTAAACCTTATAAGCCCTTGCGGGTTGAGATTTTTGGCGGGAAATGTTTTTGTTAAAATGTTGTAAGGTGATTTGTCCAACCTTTTTGTTTCTCAAGCTTCCTAAATCGGTTTCGGTGCATGCATGCTATACGTGGGGGAGCCATGCTTCGGCACGAATGGGCCGGCTCCACCGGAGAAATACCACGTTCTCACAGAAAACCGGCGTGAAACAGCGCTTGCGCTGTGTTTCGCCGAGTGAGTGAGTTTACCGGAGGCCCAATCCCCTACCCTATTCCCTTTCTTTCCCTCCCCTATTCCCTTCTCTTCCCATCCCTACCATCCCCTATTACCCTATTCCCTCTTAAAAGGCCGGCAACGCACCTGCAGCTCTTCTGATGCTGCGAGTGTCCATGGGCGACGGAAGTTGCTTTCCATCAGGTGACCCGTTTGCTCGTTTGCCCCCTTATTTCATAAAAAAAATGCACACTGGCGATGTCACTAACATCCTTGCTAAAATTATAAATGCGAAAGTCTGTTAGTGTATTGCCGCTTCACGCCCAAACCGCTGAACCGATTTTGCTGTAATTTAGTATGGAGATTAGCTAAGTAGCTTTGTTGCACAAAAAATGTATTTTTCCCGCGCGATAAACGAATATCAGCGCTATGGAATACTAGGATTCATCTACTTAAGGAGGCGACTAACTCAAAATTGACGATTTCATGATTCATTTTTAAACTTGAAAATCAGCTCCGAATTGTTTCATTTTTTAAACATAGATACCTACTACATTATATTTCCAAGAATTTGATCTGAGCGAAAATACGATATCCTAAAATTTTCTCGATAGAAAAAAGTCACAAAGATACATTTAATTTTCACGAATTTTTTCAGTTAATATTTTAACACATTGTATAAAATTCTATCATTGAGACACTGACCTGGCGGATTTTTAAAATGTTGTATATTTATCGAGTTATTAAAAAAAACTAACTTGGCGATGATTCCGCGTCGTCCTTTTTCACCTGGCATATGAAAGACAGGCGTGAGTATGAAGAGAGAAAGACGATGTTTGATTTTTTGGGTTGATCGCTTGCATTTCAGCACGATTGTAACTACTTTGACAGATCGATTGACGGACATACTGTCAATGCACGTACATACGGTAACTATAGATGACCTAGTAAACTTCGTATCACTTCCCTCCTAATATGCATCCCTGGACTGCCACGAATATTTCAAATCTAATCGGTTCAGCCGTTCTCGAGTTTTAGCGAGACTAACAAAACTGACAATACATTTTTATTTATTATATTTAAATTTAACTTAATCCTTCGATCGCGGATTCTTGGAAATATATTGTTAGTCTATTGTTATCGCGGCCCACTTGGGTCGTATGAGGCTTGACGGGTATAACGAGGATCAGAATTTCACACATATTTTTGGCAGACTTTATCATATAAAGTTTTGTTCTTATTCATCGTGTGGACTTTAGAGTTTAGATTTCTCCCTTTCAGCAGCTTCGTTGGACACTGAGTACTGACAAAAGACAAATAGTTTTTAATGGTTATAACACTGTACAGATCAGTCGGCAAACTTTTATAAAGATTATAAAACCACCCGCGACCCAGTTTATAACATCGTATTGTACAATTTTAATTACATTTCACTTCTGTTTATTTTATCCCGTCATAATGACGCTGGCAACCACTTCTTTTGTATAACTTGTTTTAAATATTATACAACGCTTTAAAAACAATTAACTATACAAATAGGGGTATAATGTTTTCAATTACTATAATAGTCGCAATTAGGCAGTAAAAAGTAATAAAAAATCTGAAAAGTTAGCGAATCAGAGCCTTTATCTAATTGTTATTTAAACATGCTTATTCCTGCGGCTTTGCCCTTGGTAGCAAAATTTGATTCTCTATTCTAGCTCTTAGTTAGGTGTGTGTCTGTCAGTCTATATACCTCTTCACGCTCAAACCGTTAAACAGATTTTGCTGAAATTTCAATCATCCCGGGACATAGGATGCTTTATTACCGAAAAAAGTACGGTGCCCGTGCCCGCAGCTCCGTTGCGTTAAAAATACGCAACGGAGCTGCGGGCGTCATCTAGAGAAAAATTATTTCTCCATTTTCATTTAATATTTTCTTAAAACTTGAAAAAAGATACTATAAAATGAATTAGAATATGGATAAACTAATATTATATATTTTAAGACTAAAATCATCATTTCTTCGGCTCGGTTAAAATTATAATCTAAAATTAATCTTACTATATAATAATATTCTCCTTAAGGTCCATGATGAGAACATCGCCAAATGATCTCCGGCCGTGTCCCCCGGGTAATCAAGGGGTAATCCTGTCACATTGTCACAGGGGTGTCACAGAGACATGCGACATGACACTGTGACACACAATCTGAATATGAGGTATCAGGGTTCTTAATCTTATGCGGTCTCTTCACTTTGTCCCAAGATGAACCAATATATTAGTAATAATTACAGTAACCCATGATAATATGATTGGCAATGATCGACTGCTTTGCAATCATTGGGACAATCATTGATGGTCTTAAGAAGCCTTTCAAAAAATTGGCATAGATGCTTATTTTTATTTTATACTAGATGACACCTGGAACTCCGTTGTGCCAAAAATCGTTTATCGCGCGGGAACCGTAAATTTTTCCAGGGCAAAAAGTAGCCTATGTCCTTTCACGGGACTCAAAGTATATCCATGCCAAATTTTATTAAAATCAGTTCAGCGGTTTGGGCTTGAAGAGATTACAGACAAACAGACACACTTTCGCATTTTTAATAATTAAAAATAAATATTAAATTTTATTATATAATCGATTATTATACCGAAATTTCCAGGACTCCATACAATTAAATTCAATCTCAGAAAGCGTACAATATTATAATATACTAGCTGTCCCGGCAAACGTTGTTTTGCCATATAAAGTATTTCGCCCATATTATTTTATTAAAGTGACTAAATAAGTACGGCACCATGGCAACGTCCATCGCTATCCCGTCGCACAAACAATGGTCGCCGTCAGTCTCGAGTTGTAATAATTTACTATTATTTATTCAACAAATGCACTTATCAATATAAAAAGTAGCCAGTAGCCGATTCTCAGACCTACTAAATATGCATATAAAATTTGGTAAAAATCAGTAAAGCCGTTTCGGAGGAGTACGGTAACTAACATTGTGACACGAGAATTTTATATATAAGAATATTATAATACATTTTCATGGAATAAGTAGAATATATTCTTCCCTGTCTTCGTACTCAAATATCATGAAACTTCACGAACTTATAGGCTCTGCTATCGGCTACATGTTTTCACCCGAAAAAACCAAACCCGTAAATACGGTATGGGTCAACATATCTTACAGTTAATATTTAATCCGGGTCCATTTTACCCGGCAGATTTCATTCCTAAAGTACTAGGCGCGAAGAACGCAAAGTAATATTTCAGCGAGTGGGTGCTAAGGGGGGCTTTCATTAAATTTAGATCTCTTTAGTTCGCTGACACCCTAGTTAATGGAGTGCATATTTAAGCACTCTCGCAGCTTTTTGTATTCGTTTAGAGTTTTATCGAATAGTGTTCAGCCTGCGGCAGTATGTCAGAATATTGTACATGTTCTATATAAATAAAAATTAATTTTCAATTATTATGTTAGTCTCGCTAAAACTCGAGAACGGTTGAACCAATGCGGCTCATTTTAGTCGTGAAATATCCGTGTTCAGGGTATATTTTGAAGTGAGATGAAGCTCACCGGGTCATCTTGATTTTTTTAAAGTAGAGTATGTGTTAATCCAAAGCCTGAAAAACTATTGCAAGTATCAAAATCCGTTTATTTTGTATTAAGAAGACATTATCAGGCTTGCCTGCGATTAAGTTCTCTTTGAAGAAAATTACGCGGGTACTGTATATTTTCATACGTTTAGGAGAAAACTGACAAGACTATGGGTGTAATGTTCACTCTCTTATTTCGTACTTACAATTGTAGTAAAACGAAAATTGACGAAATTCAATGACTGTCTAAGTACTTTCGGAGAAACTAGACTCATAGGCAGATGGCGGACCTATGTAATTTAGCCGCGCTATGTGAAAGCCGACAGATCACGACTAACATTGAATTGACACAACCTGACCAAATGGACGTCATACCTATGAATCAATTTCTTTTGTGGTACATAAAAATACAGTAGCGCACAAAAAATCTTTGTCATTTCTTACAATACTTGTCATCTTAAAAACTCCAAGCATAGAAGGTTGACAATGAGCAATACAGGTAGTGACCCTCGTCAGGGCTGCCACAATGTTGTGACGGCGTGACAGCGGTGACAGCCCTGAATTCTTCCGCCATGATGAAGGTGTTCTATTCATTACATCTTATATAGTACAGAACAGTATTCCGCAAACTTTTTGTGTTCAAGGTACATCTAGGAAAATAAAAATATTTGGAGGTACACCACAAATGTAATTTAGTATTTAGTAATAAAGTGTGTAATGTGTATAGGGATTGCTCTGAGCTCCAACCCCTTCGTCGATCGTGCTGAGATGTCCCTTTTTGGGCACTAGCACTGGCTGGCACTAGAACTAAGTATAATGATTTTTTCCGAGGCATGACAACTACTGACCACGGTACACCAGTGTGCCGCGGCACACACTTAGATCACTGCAGGTATAGAATACAAAGAAAAAAAAGTAAGAGGGAATTGAAACGAAATATAGGTCTACCAGAATCTGATGGCAAAAAGTGAGAAAATAAATGGACTCTAGCAATACCGGGGTAATTGGAATAAAACATTTTGATCCTTTTCGTTTCTTATAGCGGCTGCTTCTGTGTGTTAAACATGCAAATATAAAAATTAATCTAATGATCAAGGATATTTTTTGAAAATTTTGCTGTCAAAAATTGTCATCAGATTCTGGTAGACGTATAGTAGCTAACCATTTGCCAGATAAAATAAAAGTTATCAAATTGATTGGTCATTAGTCGTTTAAAAATGCATCGCAGCGCAATGTGAACTGGCCCTAAGTGCAAAGCTACACTGCTCCATTAGGGTTAAATCAGACCGCAACTCGAGGCGTAAATGTATTTCTGAATTTGTACTGAACTGACAGACTTCAATTGCGTCAGACGTCTTGCAAATCTGTCAAATCCATAGAAATTTAGAAATGCATCTTCGCGTCGCGTTGCGGTCTGAATTGACCCTTATGTTGCGCTACGTTTGCATCGGAGCAGTGTCACCTCACTCTAAGCTCGTTTCGTCTAAGTAATTTTCAAAATATAGAGTTAATAATTTTTACACTTAATATGCTCATTAATTGGACGCAAGTCTCCTAAGAATTTTCCATTTTAAACCAGAATAAAACTTGCGACCATCATTTCGAATGCACAACCGACGAGCATGGGCAATCAAAAACCAATAATCTACACGTTTGTATTAGCTTTTATCCACAAAGACTATATAGAGGAGATATTGACGGTCTGGATAATAATATCCAGTCTGTAAACATCTCCTCAACATGTTTTAAGCACAAAGACCCCTATTTATCTCGTTAATATATATTTTTTGTCTTCTCTCGAGTCTCTCAAGTATATATTCTCCGGCTAAGTATATTATCAATTATAGAGCCAATTAAGAGCCGTCGTAACACAAAAACTATTAATTCCAAGAAAGTAACAAAACTATAAAATGCTCCCACCGCTGCCACCAAATTGAGTCTTGGATAAACCTACATTGGCGTTCAACGTAAAATGGACTTTAGTGTTCGGGGATTAAGTTCAAATTGGAAGTACGGTGCAAATGTAGTAATTTAAGAGCGAAAAATGTGTGGGTTTTAGAGCAATGGAATTAGACGACACGACGCGATATATAAATTAGTCGGAGTGTTTTAAAATATTTTTAAAGTGCCCGAGTGTGTGCCATTTTATAGGAGGTTTCCAAATATAATGCTTCACTTAACAATATCGATGAGAGTAGTTTTTTTTTTATGAAATAAGGGGGCAAACGAGCAGACGGGTCACCTGATGGAAAGCAACTTCCGTCGCCCATGGACACTCGCAGCATCAGAAGAGCTGCAAGTGCGTTGCCGGCCTTTAAAGAGGGAATAGGGTAATAGGGGAGGGTAGGGATGGGAAGGGAAGGGAATAGGGGGGGATAGGGAAGGGAATAGGGTAGGGGATTGGGCCTCCGGCAAACTCACTCACTCGGCGAAACACAGCGCAAGCGCTGTTTCACGCCGGTTTTCTGTGAGCACGTGGTATTTCTCCGGTCGAGCCGGCCCATTCGTGCCGAAGCATGGCTCTCCCACGTAAAAGGAGTGGGCGGTTTTGCTAAGTCCAAGTGTTGCTGCATTGGAGTTTGCTATAGTGTCCACGTGTAAGTGCAATACATAAGAAATTTCTCTCTCTAGTCTTGCAAGTTATAATAAAATCGGCCAAGTGCGAGTCGGACTCGTGCACGAAGGTTTCCGTACCGTTATAGATCAAAAATAGCCCAAAAATTGTGTTTTTTGTATGGGAGCACCCCTTAAAATTTTATTTTATTTAAATATTATTATTAGTACACATATAATATATATAAACACATATAATATATATAAAGTACACATATAATTAAGGCCTTTGTGAAAATTTCAAGTGCCTACCTGTTGTCATTACCACATTATCACATCATTGATACCGAGCAAAAAATGTTTAAAAAATCACGTTTGTTGTATGGAAGCCCCCCTTAAAAATTTAATTTATTTTGTTTTTAGTATTTTCTGTTATAGCGGCAAAGAAATACATAATCTGTGAAAATTTTAACTCTCTAGCTATTACCGTTCTTGAGTTACAGCCTGGAGACAGACGGACAGACATCGAAGTCTCAGTAATAGGGTCCCGTTTTTACCCTTTGGGTACGGAACCCCAAAAATGAGCTGATGTGAACAACTGTGGAACAACTCTCAATTATGTCAGATTTCAAACAAAAAAACCAGATCAAAATCAGTCTCGTCGTTTTGATTCTACGACGCCACGGACAGATAGACACAGACAAACAGACCTACGACACCTCACTCGGGGTTTAAATATATAACAGCATGAAGTATAGAATTCAAGCAACAACAATTCATCCTTTTTATATACAGGGTGTAACAAAAATAAGTGATAATACTTTAGGGTGTGTACGTGTTCCTTGTAGAGAGTTCACTGTGAAAGTAGCAGCGCTGAAAGACGAATTTTTTTTTCACTTTTGTATGGGGAAACTCGTGACGCTCGGGCCCTTGCCCATATAAAAGTGAAAAAAAAATTTCGTCTTTCAGCGCTGCTACTTTCACAGTGAACTCTCTACAAGGAACACGTACACACCCTAAAGTATTATCACTATTTTTGTTACACCCTGTATAAAAACAATACAATATATCATACAATAAATCAATATAATATATAAGCCGGTCACATATGTGCATCGTAAACTGCGTCGTTATTTCGATTGTAAATTCGACAATAGAAAACGTGGACAGAATCGAGATATTGTCAAGCTATATACCTATTGTGGATTTGAACCTATTAAATAAATGGAGGTGTAACCTACCTTATTAAAGGAGGTTATTATATTCAAGGTGCGGGATTTTTTGGTATGTTTAGCGATGTGGATATCGAGTTTCTAATTTTGTTGAAGATTTCACAGTAATAATTTTCAAAATACGAAAGTGTATATGTCTGTTTGTTGCCTCTTGACGCTTAAACGGCTGAACTAGAGATAACAGACATACAGACACACTTACGTATTTATAATATTAGTAAGGAGGCGAAATAGCGTCTGGTGTTTATTACCTCTTTACGATTAAACCACTAAGGCAGGGGTTCCCAATCTTTTTCAGCCTGCGGCGCAGTTACACGTAAAATATTTTGTTACGGCGCCCTACTTCTACCTAGCTATTAGAAAAAGATAATACATACATTTAATGATTATAGTTGGGTTAAGCTGGTAAATAGTAATAAACAAATATTTAATCATTTACCTGCTTTACATAAATTATATTATAATTTAATTTTATAATATTTGTGGTTTCGGATAAGGATGGAGGATCGACTCACGGCGCCCCTCTTGCCTTTCCACGGCGCACCAGGGCGCCGCGGCGCACAGTTTGGGAACCCCTGCACTAAGGGTTAATTCAGACCGGAACGCGACGAGGCAAGGCGAGGCGCGGCGCGGCAAAAATTTGTATGGATTTGACAGATTTCAAATGCGTGAGACGTCTTGCGAATCTGTCAAATCCATACAAATTGATGCATATCTACGCGTCACGTTGCGGTCTGAATCAACCCTTAATCGTTTAAAATAAAATTTGGTATGTAGATACACTTTGAGAGTCTGAAAGGAAAGGATATATTAGTTTTTGTTTCGCAAAAATGTACAGTTCCCATGCGGAATTTCAGCGTAATGTTGTTTCGGGCGTCATCTTGTTTATACAATTAGTATGGATCATCATCATCATATCAGCCTATATTCGTCCACTGCTGGACATAGGCCTCTCTCAATGAACGCCAAGATGACCGATCTCCTGCTACTCGCATCCAACATGGACCCGCAACTAAACGGAGATCGTCGTCCCACCTAGTTGGAGGTAAACTTTTTTTTTTTATGAAATAAGGGGGCAAACGAGCAAACGGGTCACCTGAAAGCAACTTCCGTCGCCCATGGACACTCGCAGCATCAGAAGAGCTGCAAGTGCGTTGCCGGCCTTTTAAGAGGGAATAGGGTAATATGGGGGGGGGGTAGGGATGGGAAGGGAAGGGAATAGGGGAGGGTAGGGAAGGGAAGGGAATAGGGGAGGGTAGAAAAGGGAATAGGGTAGGGGATTGGGCCTCCGGTAAACTCACTCACTCGGCGAAACACAGCGCAAGCGCTGTTTCACGCCGATTTTCTGTGAGAACGTGGTATTTCTCCGGTCGAGCCGGTCCATTCGTGCCGAAGCATGGCTCTCCCACGTATAAATACCTACACCCCGTATGGCTAATAGCTATAGTAGCTGATAATAATTGACAAAATATTGTACCCTCTAAAATGTCTTAACTAATTGTAAAATGTCACGGTTATCCCGGGATCCCGGAATTTGCGGTTTCCCGGGAATCGCGGCGTCTAGGAATTTGCGATAAGCGCCAAATTAGCGAGTTTCCTCGTGAATATCTCATGCGCGGGAAATCGCGGTGTTTTATGTTCAAAATGGCGGAAGGAGTTAGAGCATTATTGTTATTACTGACGCTACATAATTTATCATAATATAATACTTAAACAAAAAAAATATCAAAGAGGACTACCATCAAATCTAACTATATAAATAAAAGTTAATTTTAAATTTTGTTAGTCGCTAAAACTTGAGAACAGCTGAACGGATATGGCTAATTATAGTATTGAAATATTCATGGAACTCAAGGGAAGGTTTATATTAGGACGGAATTGATACGAAGTTCACAGGTCGTCGCGTATGTTATATAAAAAATATAATAATAATCTCATTTTTTAACCGACGATGCTAAAATTCAATCCCAAGTTAACCAGTTATTTCTAGTTTTTTAATAAAAATATTTTAATACTACGCTACGAGCGTCTACGCCGCGCGCCGCTACGCTCGAGCTACGCCGTAGCGCTACGCAGGTCTACGACGTAGCCTATCTACGGCGTAGCAATGTCTACGGCGTAGCACGTCTACGAAGTAGCGACGTGAGGGGAATGGAGCTGCGTGGCTCTCGTCATAGGAAATTAAATTCTCATGTTCGTCTTTGAGTACAGATTCATTAGTATACTGAGCTGTTAACGTGAATTTACACGGCTTTTAAGCGATTTTTTGGTATTATAGTGTGCTTTGACTTCCTAATAACAATGACAGTAAATAACAAAAGTAAATATAGTAATTTTAATACCAGCTAGCAAGCTATCTGTTTTAAAAATAACATAAGTTGTAAAAAATCAACTTCAAATATTTGTGAGCTATTTACTGCTTATATAAAGACGCTTAGAATAATAAATAAATAAGAAATTCGTACGCAAAGTAAAAATGTTGTCTTATATGAGACTTACGGAACACAAGCTCGCCGATATAAAGTAAGGTTTTATATCGAGTGTAAACTTTTTCTCACCTTGACATCTTTATTTTATACAGATCAACACAAAGTATCCGTAGCTTATTTGAATACACCTTGTATAATGCAGGGTGACCAAGGAAAAGATGGGAGGATATATTCAAGGAAAAATGTGGATTAGAGTGGAGAAGGAAGGCGAGAGACAGAGATACCTGGAGAAGACTGGGAGAGGCCTACGCCAAAGAGGCGACTTCCACATCTTAGGTTTAAGGAAATTACTAATATGATATTGCAAAACTAATATTACTATAATTATAAAAATCAATAATTGAAAAATCTGATATTTTTAATTTAATAAATTAATATGTTTTAAAGTAATTGTAATACCAGTAATGATTAAAGTTTTATTAATGTGTCATACCATTATTATAATATGTAATAAAATATAATTAATGTAGCGATATTCTAAATGTATGGTGATAGAATAAAGGCTATTTTTATTTTTATGTATAATGCAAGGCTCAATTTGATCAACACACAAGTCAAACCCTTTAAATCTTGTGGTTTACATAGGCCTAAACCATACTTAACTAGAGAAAACCTACAATCCATCAACTCACAATTAATATCTAGAATACCTAGCATCTAGTAATGCAACAGCAGTTTAAAAAACTATCAATAAACACACGCACTTTTTCATCCACCTTATTACCACACGTTAAGGTTCAAGTTCGCACCCCGGGGGTAACAATGAGGTGTGTGGAGGTGGGGGGCGGGAGGTCAAGAGGGTTACCGACCCGTGTCAGTAGTACCACCGAGTTGGGAGTCAGATGTATGGTGAAACGTGGATGAATGAAGTGAGCGTTTATCCATACTTTACACATCTAATATATAAAATTCTCGTGTCACAGTGTTTGTGCGCGAACTCCTCCAAAACCGCCCGATTTTAATGAAATTTTGTATGTACATTCGTGAGGCCTGAGAAAAGGTTTTATCTGCTTTTTATATTGATACTAGAAATAATTTATAATTATGGCAAAACAACGTTTGCCCGGTCAGCTAGTAATTATTATAAATGCGAAAGTGTGTCTATCTGTCTATCTGTCACCTCTTCACGCACAAAGCGCTGAACTGATTTTGCTGAAATTTTGTATGATGATACTCTGAGTCCCGGGAAAGGACATAGGATACTTTTTATCCCCGAAAAATGTACGATTCCCACGCGATCAAAGAATTTTAAAACGCAAGTTGCGGGTGTCATCTTGTACTATAACCTCTATACATAAGAAAATAATAAGAGAAAAACCACCTCAAACAAAACAGAATCCCGGGGTAATCATAGATTTACTCGCAATAAAAAGTATCCTATGTCCTTTCCCGTGGTCGTCACTTTTTGACGACCTCTGTGGCTCAGTTGGTGGGCTGTTGGTAGCTCAAGCCGGGGGTCGCGGGTTCGAATCCCGCCGACGGAACAAAAAAGTTTTCAAAGTTCCTGGGTCATGGATGTGTATTAAATATGTGTATTCTATAATAAAAATCTTAAATATATGTATAGTATAAAAGTATTAAATATATTTCCGTTGTCTGGTACCCGTAACACAAGTCCTTCAGGTACTTAGCACGGGGCCAGACTGACGTGGTGTGAAGCGTCCATAGATATCATATTATTATTATTATTATTATTACTTTATGTTTATGCATATTAGCGCATATATATTAGCGCAGCGCATTATATATTAGCGCAGTAGTTTCAGAGCCATTCGATGCAAACGAACACCCAAGCAAACTTTTGTCGTTTTTCTGGTTTCACTGTTTGGGTGTTTTTTCTATTTTTTTAAACTTTCTAACTTTCTAAGTGTATTAAAATGCCGTAAGACATCAAACGCGCATCTGGTTGTAAGCGATTTATAATATTTTATATACCGAGGCAAGGCGCGGATCATAAATTTTTGAAGCGAGACTCGCGTTGTGATTTTATAGAGCATAAAACTTTGGGTATTTATACAAATTAAGATAATATAAAAATCTAGATTTTAAGGATACTAACATAATAAAGAATATCTACAGCCAAATAGAACCTTTTTTAAGGATGTCGATTACTAAAGAACTAGATGCTGCCATCAACATTATCACGCAAACATTCATTTATCACATGGTACTTTTTTCAGGATAACTATCATAGTATTTTCTAACTTAGAAATCAAAGTATCTTCATACACAATTTCATGAAAATCGGTGCAGAGGTTTAATCGTGAGAAGGTAACATATAGACACACGTTTGCATATTTATCCATTTGTTTACTCTCTTCGCTCACACCGCGAAATGATTAAGACGGAATTTCGTAAGTATAAACATAAATACTATCTTATGTCCTTGTGAAAGACATAGGAGTTATCGAAAAAATGTACAGTTTCAACGCTTCAAAATGAATTTCTCCGAACAATGTGAAACATCTGGTAATTCAAGCAAATGCATGGTTCTCAGAATGAAGCAATAACTATAGATCCAAAGTTAAGAAACAACGCAAGTTTCTGAACTATGCGCGCTTCTGCATCGCTTACTGAATCAGTTCAGTAACACACTATCTCAATTATTTCGTAATGGTGCAAGTTTTAACTTTAGAACGTAATTTAATGCGATGAATAGATTGAAATATTTTTGAACGGTTTAATTGTTTAAACTTTTATATAGTGATAATTATAATAGAACAAATAAAAGTAAATCCATACTTTACTTAAGATTATAAATGTGAAATTGTGTCTGTCTGTCTGTCTGTCTGTTACCTCTTCACGCCCAAACCTCTTGACCGATTTTGTTGAAAGGTATGGAGATACTTTGAAGCCCGGGAGAGGACATAGGATACTTTTTATCCCAGAAAAATGTACGGTTCCCGCGCGATGTACGAATTTTGGCGCAACGGAGTTGCAGGCGTCATCTACTGTTTTTATATACGCAATGAAAGTTTGTTGATGATGATTAGTTGAACAAACCAAGAGTTAGGAACAATAAGCTCTAACTCGCGTAACTTCAGTTAAATGTGAACCAACGTCATAACTGTGTTAACAGGTAAGTGCTTACTGGGGACTATAGTCGGAACCGTGAGACGAAGCATAAAACTTCATATAATATAACTTATAAACTATGAAGTTTTGTGGCATTTAACGGTTTTCACTGTAATAATATTATTCTTGAAAACTGTTAGCGATGGCCAGTTTTATTGAAATTGCTACTTTCACAGTGAACTCTGTACAAGAGACAATGCACTCTAGAGTTCACCACTTCTTTTCGTTACATATATATACCTCATGTAAACATCAAAGAAATCCTACTACAACATAGAAATACAAATATAACAGAATAATATAAAGTAAACAAATATTTTATGGAAGTACCCTCATATATTTTATTTCACTGAAAGGAGATAAAAAGATACTGAATAAAAAGTGTGTTTTATTAGCCATAAAACTTGTGGCAGCCCTGGCAGGGTTGTCAACAATTTTAAAATGAAAAGTAACTTTGATCACAAGTTTAGGCTTATAGATACTAATATTATACATACGAAAGTATATCTGTCTGCTAACTCTTCATGTTATGACTGAATTTATTTAGATGAAAACTTAAAGAAAGAAAAAATATTTCCAAATAATAAACCAATTATCATTTTGGTAAAAAAATTCTGTGATAAAACTATTTAACCTATTTATTTTTCCGGGATCTAATATATTTTCATCGAATTTCCTCAAAATCTGTTCAGCTTAATCGCGCAGAAGTAACAGAAAGACAAACACTTTCGATTTATACATTAGTATAATACTGAATAATAGCAGCTGTCCAAAACTTTAGAAACAGTAGTTCTCTATACTGTATATTTCTGTCAGTGTATTTATCACGAAAAAACTACGAAATAGTCTGTGAAATGAAAAATTCGAGCTCTCGGCATATTTGCTAGTAGTTCCTCAATACGAACTAAAAGCCATGATCAAAACTCTAGTTTTTCACCGACTTCCAAAAAAAAGGAATATTTATGTTCGTCTGTGGACATACTTTTAACTAGAAAAATTCATTTATCGCGCGGGAATCGTACTTTTATCCGGGATAAAAGTACCAAACATCAAAATCGGAACGTCATTTTAAACGTGAAGACATAACAGACGGACAGACACATTTTGGCATTTATAATACATATTAGTTTGGGTTTTAAGTCCCAATTGGCGTAGTGAGTAGTCAAACATTTTATGTATCGTTTGGAAGCTACAAATCACCGAGAGAGACGACTATTTTCACCAAGAGCTAAAAAGAACTTGTTAATTTTATTTGATTAAATATCAATAAAGTCGTGTTTTTGTATGAAAGGAGCTGTATGCCGCATTTTGTAAGGACTTCGTCTGAAAATTAATTAAGACATAGCCAGACTTGAAAATAATTACAAAAAGTCGACGTGAAATAGAATTTTGTCTTAAGTTTTTTTACATAGTTTTTCATAGATTTCAAATGGATTTGTTGCGAAAATTGCTATTTTAATTTGCTATTTGAATAAACTTATTTGCTTTTGCGTTTTTACTTTGAGGTTTTATATTTGCGCAGCTTTACAAAGCTTTATAAAACTTTGACTTTACAAAGTCAAAGTTTTTGTTTAACTTTGTTTATTTGCTCACAGTAACTCATTCGTTACAGGGTGTATATTGTATAACGTTTACACTGAGCTTTTGCAAATCTGATAAGTAGGTGAAAATGTCATGTTTTTTTACTAACCCTTGCCACTAACTGCCGCACTCAGAAAGGAATATTAATTATAGGTCTACCAGAATCTGATGGCAAAAAGTGAGAAAATAAATTGACTCTAGCAATACCGGGGTGATTGGAATAAAACATTTTGATCCTTTTTTTTTTCTTATAGCGGCTGATTCTGTGTGTTAAACATGCAAATATAAAAATTTATCCAATGATCAAGGATATTTTTTGGAAATCTGCTGTCAAAAATTGCCATCAGATTCTGGTAGACCTATAATAAACTATAATTAAATGAAGGTTTTGACATAATCCCTATACATTATCTGTAAAAATCTTGATTATTTTGAAGTTTAACCATCATTAAAATATGTCTCTGATTGCTGCCGTAAGTTGTAATAGTCAAATGCATTTAACAACGTGAAGCCTTCAACAACTAAACAAAGAGAAAGATTATGTGTTTATAGTAAGGAACTTGAAATTAACATGTTGTACTGTACAAGTATTGTCATAAGCGCTGTGTTGTGCGGTAAATATCGTGGCATATATACGTAGCTAGGAGTTAGGACATTATTTACACGGTGTTATGCTTAGTATACACTCTTAGTACTTGAATAAGACCTACTCTTAGTACTACTGTTAGTACTTGACTAAGTACCTGAGAGAATCTCTCCTGCGCATCCAGGATATCGATAAACAGGGAGAGTTTGTGGTCCATGATGGGGAATCCATTGCGGGGCTGCTGCAGCAGGTGCCTGACCGCCTCGCGCACGGCTGCCGGCGTGCTGGGGGTCAGCAGGCCCGTCGGCGACGGCTCCGGCGGCCCGAACAGGCCCGCCAGGCCGTGGAACGTCGCCGACATCTTCGGCGGGTTCGACGGGCCGCCGGGTAGGGACAGGCGGCGCGACGTCGCCGGCGGCACCGCACCGTAGCCGTTCGTCATAATCGCCGGGCGCTGCAGCTGGTAGTCGCTCCGGGAGGCCGGGATCGGCCGCGTCGGCACCGGCCGCCGCATCGTCCAGTCGTCGAAGCCGACGGAGCGCGGGCGTCGGGCCGGCGGGGGCGCGCGCGGCGTGGTGCCGACGGGCCGGCGCAGCGTGGCGGGCGGCGCGTAGGGCTTGAACCCGCCGAAGTCATCGGGCGCGGGCGGCGGGGGGTCGTCGCGCCAGGCGAGGGCCAGGCTGTCGGGCTTGCGGGGCGGCGCGGGCTTGGGCCGGCCCGCCCCGTCGGTCATGGCGCGCGCGGGCAGGGTCACATGCCGGTCGTCCGTCGCGCGCGGCGTCCGCCGCCCGACTGCCGCGCCGCGCCCCGCCGATTGCCCGCGCGAGGTGGCAATTGCATCGGAAGATTTTCAGTTGTGTTCGCGGATTCATCCGTACTCGAGGATTGACTTTGAAAACAACGCATCGATCGCCGTGTTTTTATTGAATGCGTTTTTATGTTACAACAAACACCTCGTTTGTTTTATGTTCTTCACTGTTCAAACATCTAGTTAAATATAACTTAGCTTTGTAAACTTAACTGCAGTATTATATTCTTTTTGATTACTCTATCTTCTCAAAACCGCATTTAAATTTTAAAGCCGTTGGGAAGTTCTAAAATGTAAGGAAAATAAACAGCGGAAACTCTACATTTTACAATCATCATATACCCAACAACGACAAGTGTTAAACACAAAACATTTTCACCTTCTTCAATACACGCTAAGAGTAAATAAAACTAGTAGAAATAGAAATAAAAATAAATAAATAAATAGTTACACTGCAAGTATCAGACTGTGCATTGACGATATTAAGTTTATTCAAATAGCAAATTAAGTACTTAACTAATATTTGTTGCAATAGTTATTTTTCGGAATTTCCAATCTAATAGCCAGTCAACATTCCAAAAATATACGTTTACGTAGTCCGTTCAAACTTCGGATAGAAGCTGGCCATGTTTAGAAGTCTTCTAAACTTGAATATAAAATAATAATATTAATTTCATCATCATCATACTAACCCATTCCTAAAACCCTCACTTGCACCATAATCACTCCCTCCTTCCCCCTTATTACCCGCGACCAACCGGGCGGGTTATTAAATATTAACCCGGTTTAAATCGAGTAACCCGGTTATCCGGTAGACGCTAAGTTTAATAGGATTTTTAATTAGACATAACCATGGAAATAGTAGACACTAGACATGGTTGTTCGAGACCCTTAGAGTAAAAAAAGGGGGGCCATAGATGTTTGAGACCATTTTGAAAACCTTATTATAATTACTAATATCCATGCTAATTTCATACTAATATTATAAATACGAAAGTGTGTCTGTCTATCTGTTACCTCTTCACGCCCAAATTGCTGAAACGATTTTGATGAAATTTGGTATGGGGATACTTTGAGTCCCGGGAAAGGACATAAGATACTTTATATCCCGGAAAAATGTACGGTTCCCGCGCGATAAACGGGGTCGCGGGCGTCATCTAGTAAATTAATATTCTCGTGTCGTAATGTTAGTTGCTAAACTTCTATTAAAAAGCCGGACCAGTTGATGTAGTTTTTTTCTAAAGCTATCGTGGTCGAGTGTTAGCTGCATTCATTCAACATAATTAGTCCGCTTGGCGCTGACATTAAATTCTTAAAAATATGATGATTGTTCCTCACGATTTACTCACCTCGAATTTCCTCAAACTGGCTTGAGATTATAAAAATTACATGGGGGCAAACGAGCAAACGGGTCACCTGATGGAAAGCAACTTCCGTCGCCCGTGGACACTCGCAGCATCAGAAGAGCTGCAGGTGCGTTGCCGGCCTTTTAAGAGGGAATAGGGTAATAGGGGAGGGTAGGGATGGGAAGAGAAGGGAATAGGGGAGGGAAAGGAAGGGAATAGGGTAGGGGATTGGGCCTCCGGTAAACTCACTCACTCGGCGAAACACAGCGCAAGCGCTGTTTCACGCCGGTTTTCTGTGAGAACGTGGTATTTCTCCGGTCGAGCCGGCCCATTCGTGCCGAAGCATGGCTCTCCCACGTATAATATATAAAACAATTTTATAGTAATATCATAGCAAAAAAAGTCTTACTCAATTCGTGGACCCTCTTATTTGTTTATTTACATTTAGAACAAAGCTAGATGACACCCACAACTCCGTTGTGCCAAAATCTTATTATCTTATACGTGGGAGAGCCATGCTTCGGCACGAATGGGCCGGCTCGACCGGAGAAATACCACGTTCTCACAGAAACCCGGCGTGAAACAGCGCTTGCGCTGTGTTTCGCCGAGTGAGTGAGTTTACCGGAGGCCCAATCCCCTACCCTATTCCATTCCTTTCCCTCCCCTATTCCCTTCTCTTCCCATCCCTACCCTCCCCAATTACCCTATTCCCTCTTATAAGGCCGGCAACGCACCTGCAGCTCTTCTGATGCTGCGAGTGTCCATGGGCGACGGAAGTTGCTTTCCATCAGGTGACCCGTTTGCTCGTTTGCCCCCTTATTTCATTAAAAAAAACGCGCGGGAACCGTACATTTGTTCAGGAGGAAAAGTATCCTATGTCCTTTCTCGGGACTCAAAGTATCCGCATACAAAATTGTAGAAAAATCGGTTCAGCGGTTTGGACGTGAAGAGGTAACAGACAGACAGACACACTTTCGCCTTTATAATATTAGTATAGATTAATCGAAACAGACTCATCAGGCGATACTTCGGTTCGTTTGTTACAAACTCCCAAACACTCAAAGTACAGGCTATTTTAGTCCAACCCTTTATCAGTTTAAAATATCCTGTTTAAATGCACTTGGAGCTCTCCTGGTGTTGCAGTTATTTCTGTCTGTTATGATTGTATCTAATTTTAGTTTAATGAAAAAGTTGCTTTAAGATTGTTATTTAAGTGTCTGATACAGACTTTCTTGATGTTGAGTTTATAAATTATGTTTTCGTTAAAAGGATATAAAGAGTATATTTTTTTCTTATCCCTACTAATATTATATAATAATGTGAAAATATTTGTCTATCTGTCTGTCTGTTACCTCCTCAGGTAACAGTCAAACAGCTACACACCAAATTTCATGTCAAACAATGTACGAGTATATATACATTAAGGGCCGGGAAAAGACATATTATGTAGGATACCTATTGTATCGTTTCTATATCAATTCAAATTTCATATTTACCGCGCGTCAATTTGTCACCTGTTAGCGCACACAGCGATAGTAGCCAATGGCGTGCGAGACATGATCCTGTGATCTCGCTATTCGCCATCCGTCCGACGCGCGGGAGTCGCTTTCCGCCAGAACGTCTCGAGACTTTTTAACGCGTGCATCTAATTAATTGCACATTACCGAATCGTGGGTTCATATCAAAAAATACTTGTGAATGTGTGTGGACATTGGAATCCTAAATCCTAACGTGAAAGCCGGCCGGCTAAATCTACCCAAATATCAAAAGAACCAAAGGACATTCGGAGGAGCTACTGATCCCGCTCAACGGCGTCTCCAGCAGATCTGGTGAGTGCTCGATGTTCTTGGTTGCTCATCATTGTGTGTACCGTCGAGGAATCTCTATTTCCTCGTCCCTGTGTGACGAATTGGCGTGATTACCGATTAACTTTCTTTTCAAACCGCGTCAATACCGCCACATCTTTTTGGTGCCGAAACCCGGGATTTTGGGTAAAATACATTTAGCCTGCCAAATACCGATTCATTCATTCTTAATCATACCTACAAACATAGTTTAGGATTCCAAATTAACGAACAATAAGCATAATCTTTGCTCCATTTCTTTTCACAACTACCGCATTTCATTTTCATAAAGTTATCGAACGTTCTCGCAATTTCTATTCAAGGTTAAATGTTCCAACTTAAAATACCTAATTTTGCCTAGTGATATTTCTATTTCAATGTTGCATGTTCTTTTTTTCCTAACAATTTGCAGTAAGCATTATTGCAAATAATATCGTATCGAGTGAACTTAGCAACACACCGCACGCACCAAGGCATAGGTACTTCAACTTGTTTATGCAACTTCAGGCCATCGATGTATTGCAGTAGATGCGCTTATCGCATGTAACGATTGGAACTTTTTCACTTCATAAATTAATTATTGTGAAGTTAATTTATTTTCTAGTAAACAATATTCTTATCGATATTTTTAAACGATTAGTAGTATATCGGAATAGTTTTCGTATAACATTTTTGCATAGACATTAAATAATTTCTATAATAGTGCAGTGTCTATTTCAGTGGCTTAGATTTATATCAAGTCACATTTCTCGAACTTGCATAGTTGTTTACGTACTTTTAAAATTTATATTTTAATTACTATCGATTGAAACGAACTTTACCTTATCGTTTATTGTGGTGATTTATAAGTATGTCTTATCTAGCGAGGCGGAAGTCTAAACCTATTGTTAAAAAATGTATCGAATCGTCTTATACGATTAATAATTTACCTAGTTTGCGTCGTAAACGAACTATCGCATATAATCGTATAGCGAGAGCCTTAGACGTCGGAAACTCGGCTCAGTCTGACCAATCAAAGGTCGAATTGTTTCTTTCATATTGCCAAGAATTAAAATTTATTGCTAATGACTTTCAAGAGGCGCATTTTATAATTTTTGATCTTTTGAAAGATGGCGTCGACGATAAGGATAACGAGATTCAGGAGATGTTCGATGACATGTATTTTCAAGTAGTTACGTTGCAACGCAAATTCGAACCGTGTTCGTCTTATCAACCGGTTGACTTGCGGCGCGACTCCGTCGCATCTGCGCCGGGTAGCAACATACGTTTACCGAAGATATCGTTGCCTACATTCTCAGGAGCTATAAGATTGTGGCCGGAATTCATTTCAACTTATAACGCGTTGATTCACGAGTGTTCTCAATTAACTAATATTGAGAAATTTCATTATTTAGTTTCCGTTTTACGCGGTGATGCCTTATCTTTAATCCGGACGTTTCCTGTCGCGGCAGAGCATTATGCTAGTGCATACGATGCACTCAGAAATCGATACGAGAATAAACGCGAATTAGCTTTTACATGTTGGCGTGACATTTTAGAGGTTAGTTTTAAAATTGGTAACGCTCACGATTTCCGAAACTCGCTCGATACTATGGAAGAAAATTTAACTATATTGAAACAATTAAATTTACCTGTCGAGCATTGGGATTTTGTTCTTAGTTATCACATTTTAGCGAAGCTCGATCCTAAATTAAGACGCGAATTAGAAGAAAAACATAGTGATGTGGATCTTCCACCTTACATCCAAATTAGAGATTTCTTGCGTTCAAAATGTGAGGCTTTGATTCGTGATACTCATTTTACCGACCGCACTGTTAACAATAAATCCGCGCCATCGTTTAAAGAGTTTCCGATAAATTCGTTGAGATCGAAGCGACAAAATATCACACTGGTTTCTTCTCGTACTAGTACTGGCGCTGCGCGGAACGGCAGCCCTACTAAGGTATCGTCTACAATACCGCCTGTCCGTAAGTGCTCTTATTGCGGCGATAAACATAGCATAATGGCGTGTCAATCTTTTCTTTCAAAATCGACGGATGAACGTATGGCCGTGGCCACTGATAGGAAATGGTGTTACAACTGTTTGAACGCATCACATACCGTGCAACAGTGTACTTCAATATTTACGTGTAAACAATGTAAACGTAAACATCACACTCTTTTGCATCGCGAGTTATCGAAAACTAATTCCGTTTCATCCGATGACAAGTCAAGTTCAACGACCTTAGTGGCGAAAGAATTTTCATCTCCGTCTCCGACGACTGTGTTATTAGCGACCGCCATAATACAGATTCGCGACGCATCCGGCGAATTTTATAGTTTTCGCGCGCTTTTTGATACCGGAAGTCAAAATAACTTTATAACGGTTCGAGCTGCACAACAGCTGCGCTTGCAGCCTATCGCTACTTCCGTCAACATTCTTGGCCTAGGAGGTAATCCTGCTGCGGTGGGCGGCGTGATTACTTGCGATGTAGGTGTTAACAATAACGATAAATTCCGTCTTGACATGTTCGTTGTTCCGAACATATGCGGCGAGCAACCGATAGCGAAACTCAACACGAATGGGTGGGAAGTTAAAACATTACCGCTTGCTGATCCTGGTTTTGACATTCCTGGTCCTATCGACGTTTTGTTGGGTGCCGACGTTTTCGCTGAGTCGCTTCTCGAGCAACGTATAAAGGGTAACGCTTCTCAACCACAAGCATTCAATTCTATATTCGGATGGCTTCTCCTAGGTAAAAGTAAACTCGCTTCTTCATGTTTGTTAGGTATGCCTGCTTCTCAGGCTCTTGACAATAATTTAAATAACATCGTTCAACGTTTCTGGGAAATAGATAACGTTCCTTCTTCCTCTCGTCTTTCTCCAGAAGATCAATTGTGTGAAAGCATTTTTACCAATGATCACTATCGTGACGAGACGGGTAGATATTTCGTTCATCTTCCTTTTAAAGATAACGGAGAGCCAATTTTTGAAGGCTCTAGAGATGTTGCACTTCGACGCTTTCATGCTATTGAAAGACGTCTGTCTCGTGATCCGAATCTCAAACAACAATATATCGATTTTATGACCGATTATAACGAAAGTGGGCATATGTCATTAGTGTCTGCTAAACAAGTCGGGCAGGGAAGGTATTATATACCGCATCATTGCATTCTGAGACCGGATAGCGCGACGACTAAGCTTCGTGTCGTCTTCGACGCGTCTGCCAAGGATGCTACCGGCAAATCGCTAAACGATACACTACTGACTGGTCCAAAGTTGCAGTCCAATATTGTTGAGATCCTTCTTCGTTATCGCGAACATGAAGTAGTTTTTATGTGTGATGTTCGTCAAATGTATCGTCAAATTAATTTAGTTCCTCATCATCGCAATTATCAGCGTATTTTCTGGCGTGCTCATCCAGATGAACCCCTTCAAGAGTACATCTTGAATACCGTAACGTACGGAGTTTCTTCTGCTCCATTTCTTGCATGTCGCGTCATCCAGCAATTAGCCAACGATGAAGGTCACAAGTACCCGAAGGCTAAAACCGTTTTAACTTCCGATATATATGTCGATGACGTCATTACCGGAAGTTCTTCGCTGGAGGAGGTACGTGACATAAAATCACAGGTTATCGCTCTTCTCGGTCGTGGTTCCTTTGAACTGCGAAAATGGGTAAGTAACTGCCCTGAACTTCTGAGTGATCTTCCCTCAGAGGTGTGTTTATCGGAATCTAGAACTTTTACCGAAGCGACAGACACAACTGTCAAGGTTCTAGGCCTCAAATGGGAGCCTGCCTCGGATTCGTTCGTTTTTACCGTTCAACCGACAAACCATTCATGCACCAAACGAACGATTCTCAGTGAAGTGGCTAGAATCTTTGACCCTTTAGGTTTTTTGTCCCCATTAACAATTCTTGCCAAGGTGTTAATTCAAAAACTTTGGATTATAGGTTCGTCGTGGGATGAAACTCCTCCACCGGAAATTGTTTCCCAATGGAACAATTTGTCTCGTCAGCTTTCTTTAATTAGGAACCTAAAGATTCCACGTAAATTCTTTAGTAAAAACGCTTTATCGTATCAATTACATGGTTTCTGCGATAGTTCTGAATTAGCGTATGGCACTGTCATTTATCTACGTGTGACCTTGTCTGACGGTTCTATACGTGTTTTTATCGTCTGTGCAAAAGCTCGCGTTACTCCTCTTAAGAAGCAGTCGCTGCCTCGCTTAGAGTTGTGTGGAGCCGTTCTACTCGCCGATCTCATGAAGTTCGTCAGGGATACCTTACGGATTCCCACACATGAGATTTTCCTTTGGTGTGACTCCACTGTTACCTTGGCTTGGTTGCGATCGCCTTCGTCGCGATGGGCGACTTTCGTCGCAAATCGTGTCAGTCATATCCAGGACACCGTACCTACCGAGTGCTGGAGGCACGTTCCTTCTGCTATGAATCCCGGAGATGTCTGTTCACGTGGTCAATTACCCAGCGATCTATTGAACAACTCGCTATGGTGGGCGGGGCCTCACTGGCTGTCTCAATCACCTTCTCATTGGCCAGAGGACATATCGAGGACCCATGCTAACAATGATGTGGTCTTATCTGAACAACGTCGCGTAGCTCTCGTAATCGATAAAACTGATACCGACCAACAACCGTCTATTATTGATCAAATGTTCGAGAAATATTCATCTCTTGACAAAATTTGTCGCATTCTAGCCTATATTTTTAGATTTGCTAATAACGCGCGCCGTATAGGCTTATCATACGAAACTAATTTTATTACCGAAGTCGAGCGTCATCGTGCGCTACTTGTTATCGTAAAACATTTTCAAAATCGCTATTTTTCTTTAGAAATTTCCAACTTAAAACAAGGACAATCATTACCGCGCAGTTTTCGAAAGCTGAGTCCATTTATCGATAATTTAGGTATTCTCAGGGTGGGCGGACGTCTCGCTCACTCAGGCTTAGAATTTGAACATAAGCACCCTGCCTTGTTACCAAGGAAGTGTGTCCTTACAACAGCCGTAATCGAATCTGTTCACCGAAATAACTTTCATCCAGGTCTAAATACAACTTATTATTTAGTCTTACAACAATTTTGGATATTTGCGGCAAAACGTGCAATTCGAAATCAACTTTCGAAATGTATGCGATGTTATCGTCTTAACCCGAAACCTTTACAACTGTTTATGAGTGATTTGCCTGCCTTTCGCGTTAATCAAACGAAACCGTTTTCAGAGGTAGGTGTTGATTTCGGCGGGCCTTTTCGAATTAAATTAGGTACCCATCGGGGCGCTAAGCTAGATAAGGCCTATTTATGCTTGTTTGTGTGCCTAAGTACAAAAGCCGTGCATCTCGAAGTAGTATCTACTTTATCGACCGATGGTTTTATCGCGGCATTGCGCCGATTCATTTCTCGCCGCGGTCGATGTAACGTTATCCATTCGGATTGCGGTACCAATTTCGTAGGCGCGAGCGCACAACTGGCATCATACGTAGAACAAGCCTCGCAAGCAGAGCGAATTTCTTTTAAATTTAACCCCCCTTCTGCCCCCCACTTCGGAGGAGCATGGGAAATCCAAATCAAAGCCGCAAAATCGCATTTGTATCGTATTGTTGGTGATCAAGCTTTGACGTTTGAAGAACTTGCCACGCTCTTTACTCAGATCGAATCCGTTTTGAATTCCAGACCTTTGTGTCCACTGAGTTCGGATCCTAACGACTTAAGCGTTTTGACCCCGGGTCATTTTTGAACTTTGGAACCCTTAACCGCAGTTCCGGATCCAGATTACACTAACGTTAAAATTCATCGATTGAACCGTTGGCAACTTATTCAATTTTATCAACAGCAGTTTTGGAAACGTTGGAAGCATGAGTACTTACATGGTTTAACTCAGCGAGCGAAATGGACCAAAGATTCAAAACCATTAACCGTAAATTCTATCGTGTTGATTAAAGATACCAATCGACCTCCTCTCCACTGGCCGTTGGGACGCGTAGTATCACTACATCCTGGACCAGATGGAGTAGTTCGGGTGGCAACTATTCGAACTCGTCATGATCATCTGCTCAAACGACCTTTGGTCAAATTGTGTCCTCTTCCTATGGAATGACAAATAGAATCAATTAACGCTTAGTTTTAGTAGCAACCTAGCAGTTTAAGCTTAGTACCGTAAGTTATTTATATTTTATCGTTTCTTTTATCAGTTTTAGAAAATCCCAGTTGGTATTTTGGTGGGCGGAATGTATCGTTTCTATATCAATTCAAATTTCATATTTACCGCGCGTCAATTTGTCACCTGTTAGCGCACACAGCGATAGTAGCCAATGGCGTGCGAGACATGATCCTGTGATCTCGCTATTCGCCATCCGTCCGACGCGCGGGAGTCGCTTTCCGCCAGAACGTCTCGAGACTTTTTAACGCGTGCATCTAATTAATTGCACATTACCGAATCGTGGGTTCATATCAAAAAATACTTGTGAATGTGTGTGGACATTGGAATCCTAAATCCTAACGTGAAAGCCGGCCGGCTAAATCTACCCAAATATCAAAAGAACCAAAGGACATTCGGAGGAGCTACTGATCCCGCTCAACGGCGTCTCCAGCAGATCTGGTGAGTGCTCGATGTTCTTGGTTGCTCATCATTGTGTGTACCGTCGAGGAATCTCTATTTCCTCGTCCCTGTGTGACGAATTGGCGTGATTACCGATTAACTTTCTTTTCAAACCGCGTCAATACCGCCACACCTATAGTTTTTAGTATCTCAAAATACGACATCTAGTTTGACAATAATTACTGGCTTTCACCTGTGACTTTGCGTAAATAAATCCCAAGGTAACCCTACGTTTTTCCGTGATAAGAACGTAACGTCCTCTAACGTGATCTACTCTATCTGCGCAAAATTTCTTCAAAATAGTTCGGAGTTTCGGGTTTTCTTCGATGCAAACAAATGAACCTTTCTAGTTTGCAAGTAAAATATGTAGCTTCTTTATCAAAGGTGTTCAGTTTTAAAGCTTTAAATAATAATGGAAAAGACGATACAGTTATTATAAGAGTTCAATTTATTTTTATATAATATATGTAGAGTTTTAAAACATAGAACTTTGTAAAACCGTTATTTATTTACAATTATTAGACTTCTAATTATTAATTAATCCATGTACACTAGTGAAAAATGATTAACAAGAATCCCTTTCATCTGATTAATTACGATTAAAAGGGGATCTATAAAAAAGACGTGTGTAAAAAGTCCTTTGTTCGGTAGTTTAATTTAAGTTCAGAATAATACTATCGCTTCGATCTCCAAAAATTAATTTTAATCACCGTTTACAAGTTAAACAGTGTAAATAACTATGTGAAAGTAAATTATATGAATACTTACTTATAATATATTATAAATGAGAAATTGTGTCTGTCTCTTGCCTCTTCACGTCCAAACCACTAAACCGACTTTGCTGAAATTTGGTGTGGAGATACTTTGAGTCCCGGGAAAGGACATAGGATACTTTTTAATTTTTATCCCGAGTCAATGTGCGGATTTCGCGATAACGAATTTTGGCGCAATTGTATTGCAGGCGTCATCTAGAAATTTATATAAAGGTCTAGGCATCGATTTTTTTGACCAAAACTTCTTTATTTACGTAGTATACACAAAATATCTGCAGTTTTTTCCACCTTACATCTGTGTTTTAGTGGAACCATAATATTGACCGTGGATAAAAAGTCTTGGGAAAGCGTTCATATTTTATGAGGAAATTCACGAAGAAAAATCTCCTTTTGTGATGTTATTTAGAACAATATAAAACGCCAGGGCTGGCAGCCGATGAAAAATTTTATTGTTTAGTTTAAAAAATAAAGACATTATGCCAACGTTCTCTGCTATAGAGTTTTGTTAGAACAGCCAAATATTGGCACTTTAAGAGTTTAGAAAGCCAGCTATTATTGGAATTTCAAAAATCTAGGCTACTAGTAATAATGAGACAACTGCCAGTGACGGGGTAGTAACTTGTGGCAGTAGTTTTAAGCTATTGCATAGCTTTTATCGCGTCCTTTGAGCACGGCGATCTAATCAAGAAATTCCGTAACTGAAATAAACCTAAGGGCCAGGCCACAATAATGCGTTGCGGCGTCGCATCGTAAAAATCTACGACGTCGCAGCACGCATCGTGGAAATTTGAGATGCGTCAGCGACATTTCCGATGAAATTTTTGCGTTGTCACATCGCATCGCATTTCTGTGCGATTTTGTTTTTGCGATGCGACGCCGCAACGCACTGTTGCGGCCTGGCCCTTACACCCCCCACACCGACCGGCACGACAACGCCGCACCGCTGTACCGGTCGGTGGATCGTCTAAAAACGTCGTTTCAGTTCTTCGTTTCAGACTTCGGCACGGTGTTTGTGTGCGTGCGACTAGACGTACTTTCAACAATTTTACAAAGACTGGCAAACTTTTTACCGGCTGTTTTAGCGAAGTACTAATAAGAGCAACCGTAATTCCATCCGTCATCATTCATTTCATTCATCATCGTCAGTTCATTTCCGTCTATAATGTGGTCTCTACGTTGCATTGTCCCACGGTTGATCAATACAAGCGGTTCCGGAGAGGCATATTCGTCTATGATTGCCAATGTTCGACGTCAATTGTACACGCTACAGTTTCATAATCATGGTCAACTGTTATGGCCCAACGTAAAGACCACCTTTAATACATCTCACAGCTGCACTCAAAGACATTTTATGATTACTGAACTTGAAGTTTATATAGATTATTTTACATAAAACCCTATTTTTTTCTGTAAAACTCGTAATTAAATTAAAGCTAAGTAGTCATTTTCTGTGCGGTTAACCGATTTTAAGTTGGCAGCCCTGCATCGTAAACTCCGTGTGACCGGTCTGAATTTTTTGACGGATGACGTATCCGCCCGAGTGGCGGCCATCTTGTTTCGGCTGTCAAACGTCTTTGTTTTCGCGTTTTAATCAAGAAAATTGTGATTGTCTCGACGCATTTCACGACTCCACTTGGGCTTAAGATTTTCGGGGGGAAAATCTGTATTAGGCCTTTTGTCCACGGTCATCGGGACGTCACCGACGAAAATTCAAATAAAATGCCACTTAGTGACCCTGGCTATAGGTTTCATTGCCACTTCATTGTCAATCGCAGTTTATATAGAAAAGTTTTTGACAGGGAGTCAATAACCGCTACCGCCATGTTTCGCCGAGCACTGTATAGCGACTTATGCCGTCAATGCTTTGTAGTGGCGTAGAGCAAAATAAAACTTGAAGACACACATACAGTGGCATTTTATCGGCCCAAAAAAACTCTTTTTGGCAGTGCCGGATTTAATTTTTTTATGAGTGTAGGCCACTATGATTATTTTCGCCGCCCCATGTACGAAATCTGCTGCCCACCTAGGTCGCTGGCGCCCGTAGGCCGCGGCCTATACCACGGCCGGTTCTCGGTGACGGTCCGGTGACGGTGGACAACTGCCCTAAGATTTTTCGGGGGAAAAATGTATATTACCGAGGGTAATCGTGAATCTTCTGTCTAAATGCGTCGAGTTGCCCTAATTTGTGAGGGCTCGGGGCTTATTTTTATCATTGTTAAGACGATGGTCCTAAGAAATCTATGTCACAGTAAGAATACTTTATATTTTGAAGAATTGTGATTTATTGCAAGAAAAATGCAAGAAAAATGTTTTCGAGTTCAATTAAATTTACTCTTATCTATATTTTGTCTGTTCATATTGTGACAATTATCCATACTATGTCAATCTATACTTGAATAGATGACGCTCGCAACTTCATTGCGCCAAAATTCGTTTATCGCGTGGGTACCGTACATTTTTTCGGGATAAGTATCCTATGTCCTTTCCCGGGACTCAAAGTATCTACATACCAAATTTCAGCAAAATCGGTTCAGCGGTTTGGGCGTGAAGAGGTAACAGACAGACAGACAGACACACTTTCGCATTTATAATATTAAGTATGGATCATAAAGCTGAAGAGTTTGAAAGCGCTAATCTTACTAGCTACCTGTCCGATTTTAATGTAATTTAGCACAGATATAGAGCATATCACGGGGATGGATAGGGCTACTTCGGAGCCGCGGAACCTCTAGAGTCTAGTATTATCATAAAATCCAATGTGATCCTATGTGTTTATCTGTCTATACTCTATCCTAATTATTTAACCTCTTTGAGCATAATCTAACTAAAGATATGCTTTTAGTCCCGGGGAAAAATATGAAGTAATTTTTATAGCGCAAATGTACGATTTCCGTGGAGAAAGTTTTCGGCACCATCTTTAAATAAAAAGCTACTATAGCTTTCTAAGCTTTAAAGCTTAACACTGAAGCTACTATATCTGGGTAGCAATAGCCGTATTACACAGTAAGTAGAGCACTTGCCAACAGGGTTGTTTGCCGTTGTCCGCCCATTTGCCGTTTACGCGCGAATGCCGACGATGCACTGATCGACTAGCGATGGAAATTTACTTTGTCGATATCGATGTTTTTTTTGTTACTTTACTCTTCTAATAATTAATTAAATGAAAAATATTATAAAATTGTGTATTACCCCTCGACAAAAAAGAAATGTATTATAAGTTTGACGTGTCTGTCTGTCAGTGTGTAATGTGTATGTCTATCCATGGCATCGTAGCATTCAAAAGAATGGACCGATTTCGATCTAGTTTTGATATTTAAAAGTTGTCATTATCGATAGCGTTCTTAGCAATAGTTCATCATCATAACCTCAGTGCTATATAATATATAATATCTATGGACGCTTCACACCACGTCAGTCTGGCCCCGTGGTAAGTACCTGAAGGACTTGTGTTACAGGTACCAGACAACGGAAATATAATATTTAATACATACTTTTATACTGTACATATATTTAAGATTTTTATTATATCATACACATATTTAATACACATCCATGACCCAGGAACTTTGAAAACTTTTTTTTTGTTCCGTCGGCGGGACTCGAACCCGCGACCCCCGGCTTAAGCTACCAACGCGCTATCCACTGAGCCACAGAGGTCGTCAATGTTATGCTATGTCCCTATGTCCTTTTGTCGGGATGTAAAAACGAGACGAGACGACTCGGCGATGCGCACAAGAAATACGGCGTCACGCTTTCTGACACATTTTAAATACTGCATCGCTATTCGCTACAATACATCTCTGCGTTTCGTCTCGTTTCTTCTGATTTTGGTATTAACTGACCCTTACATAATCCTCTTTTCGTTTTGGTTTTAACTGACCTTACATAATATATATGCTTTCGCATTAAGATATTAAGAAAGATTTTGGCAGAGCCCATCCATCTTTATAATCAGCCATGAATCAAAGTATAAAATAGATTTAGTGTTTCATAAAACCCAGAAGTACCGTTCGTAATTATTCTGCCCCTGAACTTACGAAATTGTACCTTATGTCCTGGACGTAAGCGTCATGTGGGAGTAGTCGTTATCAGTTAGTTCAGGAGCCGTCACACGAGCTATAAACTACGCCAATAAATCCGTGGAAATTTTACACGGAGGGTGCTTAGTCAAATGGGATTCGTTTAGCTATTGTATATTAATATGGTAGCTTTGTTAAGGCGTGGACTTATCTCAATTCCAAACGATAACCTTGCACACAACCAAAGACCAAGCGTGTACGCATCGCAATAAGATTCATTTTAGCTTAGCATAAAATTGTAGTTTCTAGGGGCGGATCTTCTCTATTTTTCATGTGTTTTTTAAATATCTTTCTAAATAAATATTAAGAAAAAAGATTATTCGTTTCAGACCTTTTTAAAATAGATTCATTAACAATTTATTAAAATAAAATGTAAGTTATTCTTGTTAATACTTATATTTCGATGACAAAGAGTTTTGTCGGAGGTGAGTTTGTAAATTAATTACAGCGAAAGTATTATTTTTTATTAGAATGTTTGTGATTTAAACCCTTTTAAATATTGTGCTCTATATCTCATATTTTTTACATTTCGTTATTATATTGGAACTAGGTAAATCGGGTATCAAGAAATAACAAAATGGGGTTTCAGCCCGCCTTAAGTTGAAGTTGAAGGTTCTGAAATACTACCCAGTATACTACCCAGTATTACAGAACTGGTCATTGATTATGACGTCATAATATTGTATTGGTGTACTAATGGTGAGACAAGTGTGACGTATTATAATGACATCCCGAAAAGTATACGTCAATGCACTGGCGTATTTTTCAGAATGAATCAACGGTATTCGATTCTCAAGAATCGTATACCGTTGATGCGTTCGATGACGTCAAGTCATGAACACTGGCCAGTATACTTATATTTGGGAACATCTATATCCATAGTATAATATTATAAATGCGAAAATCTGTTTGTTTGTTACTTCTTCACGCCCAAACCGCTGAACCGATTTTGCTATTTGGTATGGAGATACTTTGAGTCCCGGGAGAGGACATAGAATAGTTTTAATCCCTGGAAAAAGTACGGTTATCGAGCTAGTACTCAATATATCGACAACTCAACTCCACAAAGTGGCATCCCTCAGCCCTGATCTGGTCCGGTCCCTTAAAGGGCGGATTGATTTAAACTCTATATGAATATCCTCGCTACCCCCGCCCCGCATACCAGCCAGTATTGCTTACGAGGTAGCCAAGAACAGGGGTTTTGACGGACAAAAATTAAGACATAATTAACATGGCATCTCAAAATATAGTATTTTGGTAATAACATTTAAATAAATAAATAAATAAAAACATCTTTAATAAACATACAGGTTTTAAATAAACCACCTTGACTGCCATTAAATGTAGGCTTAATACTTATTAGGCACAAATAGCGCGTTATTATTAGCTTAATTCCTCGTTTGATACATTTTTAATCAAGCCAAAAATTACAAATTAATACAATGTCTGATTGGTCTATATACTGGGTTAGTTTATTTTTTCAACTTATCCAAGTATATAGACTATATACTTGGATAAGTTAAAACAATAAACTAGTATTCTGGCCAGTGCCTATTTGTCAATACTCAATTCCTTTTGGTTTGTCTTACGAGGAACTTAAGTACTTTCTGCTAGTTGTGAGATAATACAATTTTTGTCCAGTCATTTTAGGCCAAATTAGGTGCATACCTCTGAGAATCGACATACCCAGTATATTACAACACGCATGTGTAGCTAGCATGACAAAGTTAGCAAAATAACTCGGGATTGCTTATTAATTAGGTGCTAAATGAGTGCTATTTTGGTGCAAAAACCGCGAATTTAGTGCTCCTCAAAATTCGGAATAAAAGCTAATACTGCTACCTTCACGTGAATCTAGCAGTGTACATAACCAAAAACCTTTAAAATGATGATATAGCTTCGTCATAAATACTTAGCTAATAAGTGCTCATTGAGTGCTCTTTCAGTGCACAAACTGCGAATTTAGTGCTCTTCAAAATTTGCGATAAATGCGAATACTGCTAGCTTCACGTGAAGCTAGCAGTGTACAAAACCAAAAACCTTAATAATTATTATCTGGCTCCTTGATAAGTACTTTACTAATAAGCGCTCACGTGGAAAAAAAATTAAAAAATGCATTTTTTAATTTTTTTATACCGTATACTGCTAACTTCACGGTACCAGCAAGATGCTCCTCTTGATTTGAGTACTTTGACGAATTCCACACTCATAAACGATACATAGGAATTAGGTGCTCATTAAGTGCTAGCGATTGGCGGAGAAAACAAAAGAAAATATGCATTTTTTTAATTTTTTATACCGTATACTGCTAACTTCACGGTAACAGCGAGATGCTCCTCTTGATTTGAGTACTTTGACGAATTTCACACTCATAAATTATACATAGGAATTAAGTGCTCATTAAGTGCTAGCGACGTAAAAACTTGTGTTTTGGCATCCTAAAACAGTTCTCAAGATTCACATATTATATTCATATTTTGTTTTACTAAGTATTACTGTCAGTAGCTGGAGCCATGTTAAAGCTATCAAATGTATGAGAGTTCTACACTGTATTCTATTTCAATGATTACATATATGGCTTTTTGGCGGTACCCACAATTAGCCTCACAATCCTGCATCGCGCTATCGAAGTTTCGGAGAATGGCAAAATATATAATATGTCGCAGTCATCTGGTTCAATCTGTGATTCGATTGAACGACTAGCGTATTCATTGAATGACAACTAGTTAAGACGTTGACTGTAACGTTTAACGTCTTGACTAAACGTCATCATAGTGAAGTCGTTAAATGGAATGTTATGATTGTTTTAAGTATTTGTTGGTGGCGTAATAATAGGTTAATCTAGAAACTGGCTTCAATTATGAGGTGACGGAGCCCCGCTACGCGGGGTCCTACTTCTGGGTGGTTTACAAAAAAATAACCACGATGGCTAAGGCGCCTTAGCCATCTTAAACCTAACCCAATGAAGTCGTATTGGGCCAACACGGAGTAATACATTGCTATTCATTACCTAAGAATTTTTTTGGTGACTACGAGCGCCGCAGTGGGAAAAAAGTGAAATACGTTCAATTACCTGACTGATTTCATGTCCGCTATCTTCAAAGGGCTATGTTACAAATCGCTAACTAGTTGGACGTTGAGTGACGATCGTTCAATCGACGTTCGGCCGAGTCATTCAATTGGATGGTGTCATTCAATGAATGCGCTAGTCATTCAATCGAATCGCAGATTTATCTACGTGACTGCGACATATACAACGTCGGAAGACGTCAGTGGGCTTCGGCCTGAGTCTGACCGAGTGTGCTGTCTCGCTCGGTCGGAAGATCTTGCTTTTCGGCCGCCACTTAGGCGTCCATTACACGGTAGGTTTTGCTGTCAGTTTTACCACAGTTATGGCTGTGACTGTTGAATAACCTGCCCTGTAATGCAGTGACTGATGGTTGCATGAAATTATCTGGATATTTTGGTTTTTACGTCATGCAACCATCAATCATGACTTTTGAGTAAACGTTTAATGGCATTTCGTCAATCACGCGTCAGTCAGACAGTCGTCCATAATTATCTTGCGTGAACACGTGTATTCTTTGTGAAGTTTTGCTTATGACTGACAATCAGTCGGAATGACGGTGTAATGTGGAATTAATTCCAACATTCACCAACAGTCAAACGAAAGTCACGATTGATGGAATTGACTGACCAGGGCATGACCGTCTAATGGACGCCTTACACGTTAAAGGTCTGAACGTATTGAAATAACAATGAACACTTCAAAATAGTCAGCTTTTTTAGCGTATACTAAGGTATACGTTAAGTCCAAAAAATGGTCTCCCTTTCCGACATTTACCATAAGTATACCCACCCTACTCCTTACGAGACCTTTTGGACCTTTGATCTACATTTTTCTATTTCCCGCGTATTTCCTCTGTTATGATATGAATGATATGATCGATATGGACCATACCCTTTCAAGAAAGCTGTTTAGTCCCTTCAGAAAAACTTCCGAAAACAATATACCTAACCGGAAATTAGAATTTTTTTCACTTTAATGTCTGTGTGTTATCTATTTTCTTGATCTTTTTGATTTTCAATTGTACCTTGATACGAATTCTTTTGCAGAATCATGCAAAATATGCCAAGGGTACTTAGGCAAGTTGCATTCGATACGACTGCGAAAATTGTATGAAAGACGTTGAGACACAATAGTATTATTTTGCGTATTATTTGTTTAATGTATACAGTACACAAATTTATTTTTTTACACAAACATTCTGGTAAAACAATGTTTTTGTCGGTTAGAACCGACATTCAATAGGCCTAGTTACCATGTCATGTATTATGCGCATACATTCATACACCAGCCACGTGTTAACACCTGCTGCCTCTGTGATCCTGGTATATCGGATTTTGAATATTTGTCCTTTGTATGCGGGCTCCAGATAAGGAATGAGGAAAATCTCGCATATTTAGGTAGTTGATTTCACATCTCCAAAGTGATTAAAAAAGAACATTAATAAATTCGGTCGAATTGAGAAACCTCCTTTTTGGAAGTCGGTTAAAAAACAAAAACTCGTCTCCTACATAGGCCTAATATTATCTATATCTATGGGCGCTTCACACCACGTCAGTCTGGCCCCGTGCTAATCTCTTCTATATCTGAAGGACTTGTGTTACGGGGACCAGACAACGGAAATATATTTAATACTTATACATAGTTATAACTATACTATACATATATTTAAGATTTTGATTATATCATACACACATTTAATACACATCCATGACCCAGGAACATTGAAAACTTTTGTTCCGTCGCGTCGGCGGGATTCGAACCCGCGACCCCCGGCTTGAGCCGCCACACGCTCTTAACAACTGCGCCACAGAGGTCGTCAAAGTTTTAGCTTACAAGTAAAATATTATGATCACCAAAATTAATAAATGGTCATCTAAATTAAAACAGCATTTTAATGTAACTAAAAGTACGGTTTCCGTGCGATAACGAATTTCAGCGATAAAGATTAGCGGCCGCAAACTGGATTTAAATAATATTATAATTTGTATCATTTTTATTTTTTACCACCTAGTTAGCCTTTGGGTAACATAGATGTCACTAAGGGCGGGCTACATCGCGCTATCGCTGACTCGCACCTCAATCATAACTAGTCGTAGGTGCAGATATATGACAGTTGTGGTGTTATGCAGTATGCGACAGTACTATACTTCAATTTTTGAATCGGTTGCCTGTTCTAGCAGCCGCCAATCGTCATGATATTACGTTCCATGTACTGACATATATAGTCGACACTCGACAGTTTAAAAAGAGGGAAATTATTATTTTTAACACGTTGATGGACAGTACCGCCCATAGACGTTATTTATAAGTTGTTGGTTTTCACAATAAATAAAATTATGGACTAAAAATATATATTACTTTACACTTAAGAATTATTTAAACTTAAAGTCAGTAAATATAATATTATTTCATTACTTTTTAAAGTTGTTAGGCGGGGTTTTTTTTTTAATTTCTTATTATGCAATTTTATTAAATGTATACGGTATTTATTCTCATATATCAGTATTAATCAATTTTAATATTCCAAATGAGTAATAATATAATATCTATGGACACTTCACACAACGTCAGTCTGGCTTTTTAAACAAAGGTAATTACGTAAATTACAAAAGTTTGAAGTGAATTTGATGCAAGCTATTGACATTAAATCCTGGAGATGTTCATCAGTAAGTCGATACCGAAATTTATTTTTAAGTGCTTGGTCCGCAGTCCGCATATAATGGGTCGGCGCGGCGCGGCGGTCCGGATGCGGACCGCGGTCCGCTATTTGGTGACCCCTGCTCTAGACTACCTGTGTTATGTGTACAAAATTTCATTAAAATCGGTTCAGTAGTTTTAGCGTGAAAGGGAGACAGACAAAGAAATTTATTGAAACAACATTTTATGCAATATATATATGTAGGTAATCAAAATTGTCATTTCCTAGAGTAGTAATGTAAATGTAACAATATCTAAGGTAAAGATAATATATCATAGAAAGTTATCATAGTTATTTAATTATTATAGATATTCTGTCACAACTAATCATTTATATTAGTATATTATTATATAAAATAAGCAACTCATTACCTTCCCCTACGGAGATTCCGTAATTTACTGTACTTAGAGCCTTATAAACTCATAATTTGAAAGCTACAAAGTTATAATAAAAATACAGCAATAATCTTCAGTATATCAACATTCCTTTTCTCGGTTTAAATTTTCTATTTTTGTTTATTATACTCATGATATTAGCTTCCAAAGTTAATACCAATTTATTAAAATTGAAGCATACTTTCAGCATCTCCCTAGTAGTTACAAATTACGTTTATTTGAAACACACACCAATAGATAGGCCATTTCATAAGCTACATATATCACGGTTTAATTTTTTTTTTTGGTCAATTTTGAACTAAGTTATTTAAAAAACTTAAAATTTCGGTGCGAACTCTTTAATTCGGTAGACTGCGGGTCCGTGCGCGGGCGACGGGCGGCAGTGTCGCAAGACTTCTCGGACGGGGAACCCGTGTCTCTCGTACCCGCTGACTCTTGTTAATGCGCCCGCGCCTTCACATTATAATATTTTTATTTTGTTTTGGCGTTTAATTTTGTTATTGTGTTGTTTACTGCGAAAAGACGCTCATATCAAATACCTATTGCGTAAGGACTCTTAGAGAATTCTTGAACCTTGTGATTGTGTTATTATTTGTGTATTACCTAAAAAAAAGAAAAAGGGCTCTTTTATTAATTAACCTTTTTATTAATTAAAATGTTCAAGTGGTGTTACGTTTTATTTGTAAAAATGCCGAAGCAAGACGTATCCGGCAAAGGAAAGAGAATGCGCAGAAAATGAACGAAATTATGTAAGTACCTACCTAATTAATATTATACCTAATTTAATTACTATAAATTACATGATATTATAATATGTAGGTATGGTGAGAGTTGAGACTGCAAAGTTTATAGCCATGTTATTTTACCAGTTTCGAACAGCTGTTCTACAAGAACAGCTGTTCGAAACACAAAAACGCTGTAAGTCAAAAATTTCACTTTTCAGTGATGTCAATTAATTGTATCGATGTATTAATAAAATTATTATTTGTTTTAGACTCAAGAAAAAGACAACTGCTTGTGAAATAGAAGCCTGTAAGTCGTCATTATCAACATTGCAATTTGCAACCGAAAGAAAATGATAACAGGTAAGAAAAATAAGCTCGTAATAAGATCGGTCGAAGGTAAAAGCTTAGATATACAATTTTGGTGAGGGGAGGAGGTTGAAACTTGAAAGGAGTAAACCCCTTTTGAATAAATAACTTTTTTTTTTTTATTTTGAAGTTTCGACTGTTCTCGGTCTTTTCGAGGCACACCAAGATTGTGTAAGATGGGGGACGAATATTTCAAATTTTCAAATCATATAATAGTAGGGGAGCCCAGAGTGCTATTCGTGTTACTCGAGCGTCATGGAGACTGCAGTCATTTTAAGTTATGAAAAAGAAAATATATTCAGAAAATTGCTTATTTATGTAAATTTTAACAAGATTTTAGACAACAAGGACAAAAATCATTTAGTTTAGTGCAACATAAAATACCTGTGAAAATCAGGAACATATGAAGCTTTATTTTTAATATGTATTTTAAAATGTCCCTACAGGCTCACCTAATCTTTAAATTGTCAGTGAACATCTCCGATCTTAATCTGACAGATCCGCTGACATTTCAATATTAGAAAATAACTTTTTAACCCACCACGTGAGAAATATGATTTCTATACCATGATAACTAGACACATGTCGCAAGCCTTATACAAGCTAAATCTGACACGCTCGAGCATGTCGCAAAACCCTCTCTTGGGCTCTCCTACTATAATAATCCAAGGGTAGTTGATAAACTTGATATTTCTTTGACATTTTTTATGATAATAATGGCGCTAGTTTGTTTAGATCCATGTAATGATGGCTAGTCTTTTCAAAAAAAAAAAATTACATTAAAAAACTGACGAAAAAAAATGAAAAAATCTATTTTTCAAAAATCGATCTTATTGGCCTCTTTTTTTTTTGGATCGATATTCGGTCATGATTCGAATTGATTTAATTTTTTTTTTCTTCAGATAGAACCGCCATCCCTATTATATAAAAAAAGTGGAAGAAATGACGTCAAGTGTCAACATGGTAGATTTCTATGTAATGAATTGTGCAAATTTTAGTTAATTTTTATTAACAAAGTACAGGTTCCCTAGAACATTTTTTTGACTTTATTACTATTAAGCTAATTTTTCGTGAGTAGCTTCATTATGATAAGACGAACAATAATTTTTTGTATATTTTTTGCAGATTTTTTGTATATTGATAGGTTAATAGTTATATCATTTAACAGCAACATTATCCTATACATAGGAAAATCCATATTTTAGGACCATCAAATCGAAATATTAAATCCTTTCTATCTCTGTTAGCTACCACTTTCTAGAATTTTCGCAGAGGAAATTGTTGTTCGCCTCATCAAAATTAAGCTACTCACAAAAAATTTGCTTGATTGTAATCAAGTCAAAAAATATATGTTCTAGGGAACCTGTACTGTATTTGTAAAAACAAGTATTTGCTTATAGTTTTAAAAGATTCTTTTTTATTTTAGAACCCAAGAACATTTGATAGCCGATCAACTGCCCGTGCAATCAATTTTTGAACTTTGTCAAGAAAGTAATAACGAGTAAGTACTAAACTTACATAATCATTAATTATACTAATATTATTATAAATGCGACAGTTTGTGTGTATGTTTGTTACTTTTTATACCCCTAAACGCCTGAAGTGAAATTCATAAAAATTGGTATGAAGCTAGCTCATACCCTGGATTAACACATAGGCTACTTTTTACTGTGAAAAAAAAATTGTCATTCCCACGGGAAAATCTATAGTCCGCGGATTAAACCGCGGGGGAGTTGATTGCAGTTATAACAACATCCATAAATTACTTATTTGAATACATTTTATGCGTAAAATAAATCATAAATCACTTGAAACTTTCGTTTAAAGTTATTTTAATTTCAGGTTAATTGCGATGGATGATCAAACTCAACAAATCGAAGAATTAAAAAAAAAAACAGAAACCACTGGCAAAGATGATCAAGAGGTATTATTATTGGTTGAAAGGCTTATAATGAGTTATCAGTTAAGCGTGTGTCAGTCACATATTATATATTAAAGGCTTACCTACTTATTTCTTTTTAGTGCAGTTGCATACCACCGAAAAAAAGGACAAAGAATCAAATGGAAAATTTATTGGAAGGAGAGTTATCGCTGTCAGTCACTTTTTTCAAAATTGCAAGAAATTTTTAATCATGGACCACTTGGATGCAGCATAAATGAGAAACACAAAATGGCTTACAGTCGACGATTTTACTACGATACGACGACGATTACGATTACGATACGATTTTTAGATTTTTATGATTTTTTACTTGTAATGTAATTAATGACTGGAGATCGGAAATTCCGACGCTTTTATACCTAAACTTTCATAAAAAGCCATAGAATTATGTGGCCTTTTTACAAACAATTTTGCAAAATATTTTAGTTTTTTTATATTTATTTATTAGTTATGACTAGTATAGAAAAATAAGACTTATTTTTGTTAATCGATAAATTACGTTAGTAAAATATGTTTTCACTATTTTGTGTACTTTTACTGTTAGAACGTTGTGAAAATGCTTATGATTTAAGGTAGTAGTTGAAATTTTATAACCAAAACATATAGTGGCATACATAATATTAACTACGTGTACCGAAAGGCATATCCATATTTTTCTTTCGTTATTTGAAGTAAGGTGAAGCCAATTTTTTGCCAGATTCCAGCCAGATTTTTCGATTTTTATTAATGACAGATGCTTACCCCTAGGGCTAGTTCCTTTATTTATTACAAAGAAGCAATAATATAGTTAATCGGTATCAGTTTTTACTTGCTTTTTAATATATGACTAATATCTCTAAACCATGGGAGAAAAATGTTAACGAGGGTAGAAGATAAAAAAAAAATACAAAAAACATCCTGTATTATGTACATCAATTAATAGTGTTGACGTTAAGGAACCAGAAAGTAATCGTATATGCAAACTAGAAGAAAGTGTTGTATGTTGTTGTTTAATATTTAAAAGAAACTAGCTGGCCCGACAGACGTTGTCCTGTCTTAACGATGATTATTTAATTCGAATTGGTATAATATATATAATATATAGTATATAATATAATGTGTATATTGGTATAATATATTATATAAATATTTGTTTATTGTATAATATACTAGCGACCCGCCCCGGCTTCGCACGGGTATAAAATATATAGCCTATGTCACTCACTGAAAAAATGATTAAAATCGATTCAGCAGTTTTGAATTATATTCATTACTACCCGTGGCCCGCATTGGTCGGTACCGCCGCAAAAGCTACGTCCCGCAATTTTTAAATCTGTAATATCTTAGAAAATATTCTTAAAATCATATGCTGTAAAGGGCCATATAGATCTATATTATTAAATCAATAATGTATTTAAAGTATTTAATTGAATAAGGATTAAAGCCGTATTGGTTAAAATCGCTTCGAAAATTAGCCATAATTTGAAGTTAAAAGTAAATGACAAAAAATGTTATTGTGGCATATCCATAAGAGATAGACATAATATACCATCGTGAAGTTTTCTGTAGACCTTTTCATAGTGTACAATACTTAGTACATTATTTTGATAAATCTCGTAGGGTTCAGCCTGCGTTTGCAATACATTGCAAACGCAGGCTGAAAAAAAAGTAAGCGGAAAAAAATGTAATTATCTACGACATCACATTAGAAACCCGAACGAAAACGAAACGAAATCCCGAGACTCAAAGTATCTCCATACCAAATTTATAGGCGAAAATCATTAAAGTTTTTTGTGCAGGAACCGTACATTTTCCGGGACAAAAAGTAACCCTTGTCCTTTCCCGAGACTCAAAGTATCTCCAAACCAAAATTCATCAAAATCGATTGAATAGTTTACGCACAAATCATAAAAGTATATTGTGCAGTAAACGTACATTTTTCCGGGACAAAATGTATAGTCCGGGTTCCGTAGACCAATTATTTTTTTTTTTGATTACTATCAAGCTATTTTTTGCGAAATCTTGAAAGTGGTAGCTAACAGAGATAGAAACCACTTTCAAGATTTATCGCAAATAAAATTGTTGTTCGTCTTATCAAAATGAAGATACTCACAAAAAATTAGCTTGATAGTAATAAAAAAAAATTCTTCAACGGAACCCGGACTAGTATCCTATGTCCTTTCCCGAGTCTCAAAGTATCTCTATACCGAATTTCAGCAAAATCGGTCCAGCCGTTAAATCGCTATCGCTGGTGCAATAATAAAGGATGTTTTTTTTATTCTCATGCAAAATAACACACTTGTATTATTGCACTATTTGCTATAATTATAAACAACTAGTTTATCGTTTGTTTCTAGTCGTTTATCGCGCGGGAACCGTAAATTTTTCCGGGATAAAAACTATCCTATGTCCTTTCTCAGGACTTAAAGTATCTCCATGCCAAATAATAGATAGAGTGATTCAAGAGGAAGGTTTATAAGTATAATAACATTCATTAAATAGTGGAGAAATACTGTTATTGCTGGGGTTTCTAATGTGATGTCGTAAATAATTTCATTTTTTTTTTGCTTGCATCGCAGGCCGAACCCTGCGAGATTTATCAAAATGATGTACCAAGTATTGTACACATTAAAAAGGTCTACAGAAAACTCCGCGATGGTATATGTCTATCTCTTATGGATATCCCACAAGAACAGTTTTTTGTCATTTACTTTTTACGACAAATAATGGCTAATTTTCGAAGCAATTTTAATAAATACAGCATTAATTTTTATCCAATTAAATACCTTAAATACATTGTTGATTTAATGTAGATGTATATGGCCCTTTTCAGCATATGATTTAATTGAATATTTTCGGAGATATTACAGATTTAAAAATTGCGGGACGTAGCTTTTGCGGCGGTACCGACCAATGCACGGGTAGTAATAATGAATATAAATCAAAACTGCTGAATCGATTTTAATCATTTTTTCAGAGCTATGTATTTTATACCCGTGCGAAGCCGGGGCGGGTCGCTAGTATTATACTAAGATACAACACTTTCCTCTATATTGCCATAATTATGCGATTACATTCCGGAAATAATTGTCTATGGTTTTGAGATTTTTTGTCATACAATAATATAATGTCCAACTTTTCAAGCCCTTTAATTTGTTAATATAAAGTGCTCCATTTCTTGGTACGATATGCCTCTCCTTCTTTATTATTATAATGTGAATAGTATGTTTTGTAAATAAAAGTATATTCGTAAATCGTAATAAATATTTTAAATATAATTTCTTTTTTTTTTATTTTACTTAACTCAAAAACACAATTATTTGACTTACACGGTTTCTGAAGAGAGTCGTGTCTGTTGTTAGTATCATAAATAAATACTAGATGGCACCACAACGCCTTCGATTTTATATTGGTACAAGCAGTCTACAATAGATGTCGCTAAATAAAATTACGTAACTTTGTAGAGGTGAGGCGGGGCGGTGAGGTAGTGAAATCCTCAAGGTCGTTTGCTCGGGAAACGGCCTTATGTATAAAATCTCACATGAGATTACAATCATAAGTTTAGTATTGTTGTATTGTGTTTGGCATTTGTTACATGAAATAAACAGATTTTTTTTATTTTTTATTTATTTACAGAGATACTTTCGCATTTATAATATTAGTATGGACTATAATTCCTCGCAAGACAAATCTAATATTTAAATCCGATTGTTAAGGACATTATTAGTGTTTCAGAAATTTAGATGAACACACAAAAACCTAACCATCTTTTTGGGACAGTCCAGTACCCGAGAACCTTATTAGGCTTTAACGGAAGAGAGGAAGACCACACTCCCTAATCTCTATTGAAAATTCCCAGAGTTATTCTCGCGCAGCCAATAATGCTTTGGACAACATTTTATTAGCTATAAATTATTATCAAAATCACTCGGAAGTCAATTTATATGTTAAATAGTTATAATATACAGCCAAACGTATTAAAATAATCTTCTTCCTTTTTTATTTCTAGGTTAAAAAGAGAGTAAAGAAACGAACTATACCGACATCTAGTGGAAACGATTAAATAACGTTATAAACCTTGCTTGGCCCCTATTGTATCTAGTTACTTTACCTCCTCACAGATGGCGCTTCTTCGAATATACTCCAAAACAAGTTCTGAAGAGGACATCAACGAGTAGCTTTTAATAGCGAACAAGAGATGGCGTTACCGTAGTTGTAATGACTCCCAAAAATAACAGATGGCGCGTGTTTTGAACATTTTTTTAATCTCTCGAAATAGCGTACTTCATGTGTTCTACCACAGATGGCGCTTTATACACACTCAAGAAATTCAAGTTTAAAATGTTTATTGAATAAAAAGATTCTATCATGACCACTGACCTCCATTATCAGTGATCACGACTCTAGACGGGCTGTAACAAAACTAAGTAATAAATAATAATATTCCTTATATAAAGTTCGCTGTGAAAGTAGCAGCGTTGAAAGAGCAATACACACTTTTTAGCTCCGTGAATACACATTACACATCCTAAAGTATTGTCACTTAGTTTGGTTACCCTCTGGGCTCTGTAGATTTCCCGGCTCTGTCAACTAGCGTCTAGAGGCAAATGAAATACCTATAGAAAACCCTGAATGAACTTTAAAGCCTTTAAAAAGAACTTTAAAGCGCCATCTTTTCATTAGATAGACATAAGACAGCTGTTGTAGCCTTCCTACCTATTGTATCGATCAAGATTCAAGTTACGATATTCCTCAACCAATATTATGGTAATTACCTTGAGCAGATGAGGATCCCTCTCAGCAGCATCCAGCAGCGACTCTGCCTCGCTCAGCCACGCCACGAACTTCTCCAAAGAGCGGTCGAAGTTTTGCAGAGAAGACACCGCCGAGTGGAGCGCCTTGCCGCGAGCCACGATGCTGGAAGAACAGTTTTATGTCAGATAATGGAGACATGAGATAGAGATGAATATTGTGCCAGATAAATTGAATCATAGGCTGTGGATCTAGCTTTTTAGAGGCAGATGGCGAACCTTCATCATACATAATTATTCTTTCTTGATTAGATAATATTAATATAATATCTCGAAAAATAAACCATCGGTAGATTATGGAAGGCCTTCTTATTTAACCGGTGTATAGCGCGGCCCTTAGAAAACATTGGAACGGAGGAAGGTGGGCAGATGGCGGCACTGTAAATTTGAATAAAGCGCCATCTTTCGGTACTGCGTGCTAACCTCTTAGCTTCGATTTAGCGCCATCTTCCGGTACATTCATAAACTTTTCTAACAAAAGGTTCGTGCCGAAAACATCTTTCTCATCAAACCATTTTTATTTTATTTTATTAAAAGATGAACTATCCAAGTTACCTGTTATTCAGCTCATTGTATCGATGGTTGATGGCCTCCGTGGCTCGTTTGATGCGTGTGGTATCGTCGTTGCGGTACACCGCGATCAGGCGCTGCGTGAGCTGGCCGAAGAGCTCAATCTGGTGTTTGTACTGATGGACTTCGGCGTGGAAGGACTGGAATGATATTAGCTTGATTAGCTTTCATAGTAGCAATTACTGTGCAAGATAATAAAGAGATCGGTGCAAGTACATAGACATAAGTGATAAGACTCATAAGATTTGACCAATGAGGGTTTTTGATATTCCGTTTGCCACCAGCCGCTATTTAGCCTGAAGGTCTATCGTGTCATCCCGCTGTCATATGTCACGATGTAGCTGTCATGTGCCACGATATATGAAATGAAATGAAATGAAATGAAATAGTTTATTAAATCAAGTTACATAGACTCACTTGTTAGTAAAGGCTTATAAATTATGTTAGTAACATTATCTAATATAATATGTTTAAATAAATAATAATCTTTTGACTACATTGTGCATCGCCTCTGCGCCATACCGTTAGATATGGCACAGCAGTGACGCACATATGGACAATCGAGTCGACTTGCTATCATAGCAAGAATGCAGTTGGTACTTCCCCTCACTCTGCGCACTAAAGACGCGCATCGTTTACGTATAGTGGCGTAGAAGCAATCCACGCGTGCCTCAGCAAACATCCCTGAAGCGCTGCAGTAGCGGGGAAGCCCCAACAGCATCCTGAATGCGTTGTTGAACTGGACACGGAGAGCGTTGTAGGCTCTGAGCGTGTATGTGTTCCACAGGCTGCACGTGTAGAAGGCGGTGCAAAATGCTCTGAAAAGAGTAATTTTGACCGCCCTCGTACAGCGCGCAAACCTGCGGGCCAACATATTAGCACGAACCGACAACGCCCTTCGTTCTCTTTCTATGTCGTCATCGTCCTTGAGGTCGGAAGTCAGCATGTGTCCTAGGTATTTAAACTTGTGTACCCTCTGCAACACGCAGTTATTAATAGATACAGAGGGCACATTCGACCAGCGGCGTCTACTTCCGTCCTTGAACACCATGACCACACTTTTTTTAACATTGTAGACTAGTCCATGCGAAGCGGCATACGCTGCACACATGGCTACCAGCCTCCTAAGCCCACACACGGATGCACTCAACAGCACCATGTCATCCGCGTAACTAATATTATTAATACCGTCTATATAGCAGCCGACTCTGGTGCTGCTGAGCTCACCAATAAGGTCATCTATATAAATATTAAACAGGGTTGGCGATCTTAACCCCCCCTGTCTCATTCCACATTCCAACACATATGGCGCAGACAGCGCACCATCCCATCTAACACAATTGACTTGGTTACCATACCAGTACTTGAAGACTTTAATTAGATCTGGTGGTAAATTCCGATGTTCAAGCTTCTTCCATAGTACGTCATAGGAAACCAAGTCAAATGCCCTAGACAGGTCGAGGAAGCAAGCAAAAACTGGTGTTTTACGTTTATTGTAGTATCTGACAGCATGCTTAAGACACAGTATTGCACTCTCTGTGGACAATTTAGGTCTAAAACCAAACTGATTGTCATGTAACTGAACATGCTTATTTAACTGTGTATTAAGCAAGCTGTCAAATACTTTTGACAAGATGGTAGCCAGAGATATAGGCCTATAATTACTAATGTCAGCTAGGTCACCCGTTTTATTTTTTACAATAGGTACTACCACTGTGCGCATCATATCACTTGGCATGTAACTATGTCCAATACAAAAATTAAACAGGATAAGAAGCAATCTAGGAAGGTGTGGGCCAGCAAACTTTAGATGCTCAATACTGAGCCCGTCGTGGCCAGGCGATTTTCCTTTTGACATGGATTTAATAACATTAATTATTGTTTTAGTATTAAAAAATGTTTTCCTGTCTCGACGGGACCAGCATTCACCATTGAGACTGAGGGCCCAAGAGGAGACTTTATTACAAAGTGATTCGCGAATAAATTTGCAATCTTATTAGACTCATTGATACCGTTAACAGCAATCAGTAGGCCTGGCCTAGCTTGGTGTCTACTCTATTTGTATGTTTCCAAAAAGAACGAAAATCATGTTTAGAGTGGTGAGAGGCCAGGATGGCCATTTTTATTTGCGTCTCATGGTTTTGACACCACTTCAGTCTAGACTTAAATATTTTTCTAGATAAACTCATTTGTCATAGGTTTTGCCACAAATAGGTTTACCAGATGCGACCCATATGTTAAACTTCTGCTTAGCCTCACGGTGCGCCTGCGCCACATGTCTATTCCACCCCGCGACAATTCTCCTCTTAGGTCTCACACTCTTACTGCTTATTATAGAGGCTTCTCTAAGGGCATCGACTATCTGTTTATAATCGATATAGGTGTCATAATAGAACCTATACAGTATATTTGACACGCCGAAAGACCTTACGGCTAGATAGCCCCATCTAGTGGCAACATTCCGTTTTAATATTGAAAACCCTCATCGTTGCTTACGGTAAGAACGCATTAAGAGGGCTACTAACCCAAAAAATCAAACATCGTCCTCTCTTCACACTCACGCCCGTCTTTCAAGTTTCATATTATGCCAGGTGAAAAAGAACGACGCGGAGTTAGTTTTGCTATGAATAAAAGACGAACTATAATGATTATTAAAAAAGTATTTTGAGCAAATTTAGGTTTTATCAATGCCTTTTTAGATATAAAAAAATATTAAAGAAAAGACAGCAAACTTCGAAGATCCAAGCAAAAACGTGTCTAAAACAAGGTTTTTTGTAAAAAAAAACTATCGAGCATTTTTTCAGTAATCGTGTTTTCGTCTTGAGCATTTAATCTTCATGAACTGAAGTTACTTGTGTAAAAAAATCAGTTTTCTAGACCTTACAGATATTGAGATCTAGGTTTAAGTATGTAGTCAAGTTAGGGTCAGGTGCATTTAGTTTCAGTTCAAAAGTTCAAAAGTTCAAATTTTCGCTGCAAGAGGCTGACAATCAAAATACGAGTCATAATATGGAATTGGCCCTTGTGGATTATTATAGACCATACTGTAGCCCTAGCACGGCGACCAGTTGAAATGCGAAAGTATAGACAAACTGTGGACATAAACTTAAGGTGGCGTTCCGATCTTTACCGCGGCTAATCGCGACCGACAAAAATTCAATTAAAATGCCACTTTATGACAGACTATAGTATATATGTCATAAAGTAGGATATTATTTGAATTTTTAGGAATATAGTCTGTCATAAAGTGGCATTTTAATTGAATTTTTCGGATTGAAAAAAGATCGGAACGGCACCTTAAGTTTATCTTCACAGTTTGTGACTATAGACATCAGACTGTCATAAAGTGGCATTTTAATTGAATTTTTCGGAACGAAAAAAGATTGGAACGGCACCTTAAGTTTATGTCCACAGTTTGTCTATACTTTCGCATTTCCACTGGTCGCCGTGCTAGGGCTACTGGTACTGTTTATTGACGCGTCTGTCTGTCGGCATGTGTATTGTGTATATTGTGTATGAGATCGTGGCATTGTAGTATCCAAACGAGTAAGTCGATTCTTATCTTTTTTTGTTTAAAAGCTGACATAATTTTGGGAGTGCCTCCGCTGCCGGCGCCGGCTCCCAAAAATATCAGTAATGGGAACCGGCGGTAAGTATACTGCCGGCAGCCGAGATTTAAAACTACGGCTGCCGGCGCTGGCACTCAAAATGGGAACCGGTGATAATGCGTAAAACGCTAAGTTCCAGTGCCGATACACAAAATTTAAAAAGAAATATAATCTCAAATATCTCAAAGGTGAAGGTTATATTATGTTCGGCTATGGATATTTTAGTTTTTTGTGATGCATTTTCATCTACCTTAGCTTTACCTTAGCTACCTTTTTTCAGCTACCAAAAAGTAAGAATTTGCACCACAGTTACAAACCCCGTGGTATACTTCGAAGGTACTGAGCAGAACTTCAGACTCCTTAATCCTTATACATGTTAGAGAGTTTCAGCGTTGTTTAAAGAAGCAAAGGTACTCATAATAGTATACTAGAATGCAGCTCACATTTATCAACATCATCATCACCACCATTAAAATATACATCCTTACATTATGACCTTATTATTTGTACTTTTCATAGTCCTTTAGCTCAAAACTGATGTTTTTGATCATTATTCTGTAATTCGACAAGCGATGTTTGCCGAATAGTTTGCCGCTCACTGCTGGAAAATTATGGTCAAAAGTAGGGTAAGGTAGGTTGTTTGAGTTACTTTTTACATTCATTACAACCATCACATCCCAAAACTCTGAGGTATACCACTCCCGCATAAGCAGCACAAGAAGCATCACTGAAACCATGCAGCTCCCGTTTAATTGTATCATTCGACACACCTAGCCATCGTGGGAACTGAATGTTTTCATTGTGCGTGAAACGATCAAGGTAAGTAATCCATTCCTCTTTCAGGTCAAGTGTCAACTCTTCGTCCCAATCGAAGCCCGCTAACCAGATCTTTTGCATAAAGATCTTGAGTTTTATAATTGCAGGTGTTAGCCAACCTAGAGGGTCGAAAGATTTCGCTATTGTGGACAATACATTTCTTTTAGTAATAGCGTTATCATCGTGACTTAACTACCTTTTGCTCTCTCAACTGCATCTCCAGCACATCGGCGGTATGCCCAGGCGCCGTCATGGCCGCGAGTCTCGTCTCCATGCGCGTCAGCCACGCGTCCGCGTCGCGCCGCCGCGCCTCGTAGCGTTGTGAGTCGCCCAGCATCGCGTCGAGTTGCGCCTTGCGCTGCAACACGCGCGCGTTCGCCTCATCCCAGTGCTCGCGGAGGGCTGTTACTGTAACAAGAAAAATTTCATTGTAGCCATACAAATAAAGTTTTCACGCGAAATACGGCGACAAATATCATGTTATTTAAAATATAATATTCTTTTTCCCCTAAAACTGTCTTCTCTCCATTCTGGTCTTTGGTAGTTTAAAGCATGGAAATATCCTGTAGCTGTTTTGCCAAAACACTCCTAAAATATCTAACGTCTTGGCGGGGGTACTGCAGTGCCCCCAGATTAAATAATTAAACAACATCATAACTTAATAAAATTAATCATAAAATATTATTAATGACATAAGAATTTCTATAAAATAAATTGTGTAGAATAGTTACTTAGAATAATAATTGTGTGCCAGTTACGTTTTGCACTTCAATACCTTCTGGAATAGCAAATAGGTAATATCTTTTAAAAGCACCTTATCCTAGAAATATAAGCACCTTATCCTTATAATAAATTATAAGCTTGAAATAATAACAGGTATTGTTCATACAGCTTTTAGTTGAAATTAATTATAAGTTAGCGTTTCGGATTCGAAGCCACTACAATATTGGGTTGTTTATTTTCAAACTTTCGCGTTAATGCCGAAATACGAGCAAAAGTTTCAGTTTGGTTACGAAATTGTATAGATAATAATATTTTTTCAAATTGACGAAAGGCTAACACTAATCCATACTAATATTATAAATACGAAAGTGTGTCTGTCTATCTATCTGTTACATCTTCACGCCCAAACCGCTGATCCGATTTTGGTGAAATTAGGTTTGGAGATATTCAGAGTCCCGGGAAAGGACATAGGATACTTTTTATCCCGGAAAAATGCACGGCTCCCGCGCGATAATCGGATTTTGGCGCAACGGAGTTGCGGGGGTCATCCAAATCTAGTAAGTAATAAGAACATGGTCATAGCTATTGCTTTTAAGAATGTGATTCCAGCTGACATCACTTTCTTCATCTAAATATTTATATCCCAACTCATACTAATATAAAGAAAAGGCACTTACCAAGTAAAACTTTTCAAAATAATCAACGAAATAATTCCTTTATTCCGTATATTCGTAATATAAATCCAAACTTAACAAACTTAACTTATCATAACAGCAATGACAAAAAGTACCGCTCAACAGTGATATTTGTATTTTTTTTTTCATTCTACCCTCATTACTCTAGAATCGAACTTTTTAAAAATGTATTTCTAATGTTCTACTAGCTCAGCCAATCACAGTCGATGTTGGTCACAAAGCTGCACAGACTATACTTTGTATTTTAAGTTTTTTCTTTAATTCTACTCTTGCTTTCGACCACAACATTCTTGTCAATAATATACTTTTAATCAATCATATTGTTAATCATGATTCATGCCTAATATGCACATTTTATGAAAGTATAGGTCTACCAGAATCTGATGGCAATTTTTGACAGCAGATTTTCATAAAATATCCTTGATCATTGGATAAATTTTTATATTTGCATGTTTAACACAGAGAATCAGCCGCTATAAGAAAAAAAAAGGATCAAAATGTTTTATTCCAATTACCCCGGTATTGCTAGAGTCAATTTATTTTCTCACTTTTTGCCATCAGATTCTGATATATGGATTTATAGGTCTACACCTATAAATCCTATAATAAACATTTTTTTAACTCGAAAAATTATTAGTTTCTTTACTTTCTTTATGTTTGCCATTTTTAACCTCCGAAGATTACAGAGGTGTGTCAAAAGTTTGTGTGTTAAAAGTTTGACGTGTCTGTGTAAGTGTGTGTGTGTGTGTGTGTGTGTGTGTGTGTGTGTGTGTGTGTGTGTGTGTGTGTGTGTGTGTGTGTGTGTGTGTGTGTGTGTGTGTGTGTGTGTGTGAGTGAGTGTGTGTGTGTGTGTGTGTGTGTGTGTGATCGAGAGGTTCTTAGCTATAATTCAGCATTATCAACTACTAACTAGGTCACTGGATTTTTAAGCTATTGCATAGCTTTTATCGCGGGCTTTGAGCGTGGCGACCGAATCAAGAAATTCCGTAACGGAAATAAACCTAACACCCCCCGTTGCCGTGCGTCTAAACTCTTACGTCGTTCCAGTTCGGCAGACTTCGGCACGGTGTTTGTGTACGTGCGACTAGACGTATGCGAATTATAATTGCAGAAGTTGATAAAAAAATGCTATTTATTAGCTTTACCGCGGCAGTCTCCGAGTACCACACGTATTTTTTAATATATTTTCTTATTTTATAATAATATTAATATAGTAGAATTCTATTTAGGCATTTGATATTCAAGCTGGATCGAAACTGGATTAATGTTGGGTTACCAGAATCAGGATCTAAACTCCTAGCTCTCAGGCTTAATACCTAAGTGCTAGACTGTAATCGCTAGCACGTCGTCCTTGGTATATTCACTAACTTTACTGACGGACCTTATGTCCACGAGATAAGGAACATTTTCATTTAAATTCGGGGCAAAATAACTATGAATACTGTAGTATAATACAAATACATATTATCACTTAGTATTTTGATTTTTGGTCCATTATCATAATGTTATATCACATAGGAAGGGGCCTTAAAATACTCTTAATAACATTAAACCAAGAGTTTATACACTACTAGACGTTCCGCGCGGCTTCGCCCGCGTAAATTAGATATTTCAAAAATAGCCTATGATCCTTAACGTGGTCTACTTCTTATCTGACCCAAATAACAGAAAAATTGGTCTAGTAGTTCGTGAGATAAGCCCTTTCAAATAATTTCTCCCGATTTTTCCACATTTTCTTCTATTTCTTCGCTGATATTACTTTTAGCGTGATAAAGTATAGCCTATAGCCTTCCTCGATAAATGGGCTATCTAACACTGAAAGAATTTTTCAAATAAGACCAGTAGTTCCTGAGATTACCGCGTTCAAACAAACAAACTAACAAACTCTTCCGCTTTATAATATTAGTATAGACTAGACGTTCCGCGCGGCTTTGCCCGCGTAAATTAGATATTTCACAGACAAATCAGTCTACAAAAAATAGCCTATGATCCTTCACGTTGTCTACTTCTTATCTGACCCAATAACGAAAAAAAATGCTCTAGTAGTTCGTGAGATAAGCCCTTTCAAATAATTTCCCCCGTTTTTTCCACATTTTCTTCTACTTCTTCGCTCCTATTAGTCTTAGCGTGATAAAATATAGCTTATAGCCTTCCTGGATAAATGGGCTATCTAACACTGAAAGAATTTTTCAAATCGGACCAGTAGTTCCTGAGATTAGCGCGTTCAAATAAGCCCTTTCAAATAATTTCCCCCCGTTTTTTACACATTTTCCTCTATTTCTTCGCTTCATTAGTCTTAGCGTGATAAAATATAGCCTAAGCCTTCCTCGATAAATGGACTATCTAACACTGAAAGAATTTTTCAAATCGGACCAGTAGTTCCTGAGATTAGCGCGTTCAAACAAACAAACTAACAAACTCTTCCGCTTTATAATATTAGTATAGACTAGACGTTCCGCGCGGCTTTGCCCGCGTAAATTAGATATTTCACAGACAAATCAGTCTACAAAAAATAGCCTATGATCCTTCACGTTGTCTACTTCTTATCTGACCCAATAACGAAAAAAAATGCTCTAGTAGTTCGTGAGATAAGCCCTTTCAAATAATTTCCCCCGTTTTTTCCACATTTTCTTCTACTTCTTCGCTCCTATTAGTCTTAGCGTGATAAAATATAGCTTATAGCCTTCCTGGATAAATGGGCTATCTAACACTGAAAGAATTTTTCAAATCGGACCAGTAGTTCCTGAGATTAGCGCGTTCAAATAAGCCCTTTCAAATAATTTCCCCCCGTTTTTTACACATTTTCCTCTATTTCTTCGCTTCATTAGTCTTAGCGTGATAAAATATAGCCTAAGCCTTCCTCGATAAATGGACTATCTAACACTGAAAGAATTTTTCAAATCGGACCAGTAGTTCCTGAGATTAGCGCGTTCAAACAAACAAACTAACAAACTCTTCCGCTTTATAATATTAGTATAGACTAGACGTTCCGCGCGGCTTTGCCCGCGTAAATTAGATATTTCACAGACAAATCAGTCTACAAAAAATAGCCTATGATCCTTCACGTTGTCTACTTCTTATCTGACCCAATAACGAAAAAAAATGCTCTAGTAGTTCGTGAGATAAGCCCTTTCAAATAATTTCCCCCGTTTTTTCCATATTTTCTTCTACTTCTTCACTCCTATTAGTCTTATCGTGATAAAATATAGCCTATAGCCTTCCTGGATAAATGGGCTATCTAACACTGAAAGAATTTTTCAAATCGGACCAGTAGTTCCTGAGATTAGCGCGTTCAAATAAGCCCTTTCAAATAATTTCCCCCCGTTTTTTCCACATTTTCCTCTATTTCTTCGCTCCTATTAGTTTTAGCGTGATAAAATATAGCTTATAGCCTTCCTCTATAAATGGACTATCTAATACTGATAGAATTTTTCAAATCGAACCAGTAGTTCCTGAGATTAGCGCGTTCAAACAAACAAACAAACTAACTAACTAACTAACTCTTCCGCTTTATAATATTAGTATAGATAACATATTCTGTTAGTAACTGTGATTTAGACGCCGTATTTACTAAGGTGCCTTCGGGCTAATGACTATGTTACTACAGCCACAGCTAAAATAATAAACAGTACATCTTCTTCTTACTAGACCGTCCTAAATCATACTACTGACCAAAATATAGCTAGCAAGACCCGGTGAACGTATCACATTCCTCCTATTTTCTAATGTAAACCTTCTCCGGACTTGAACAAACATTTCAGCCGTTCTCGAGTTTTAGCGTAGTCTCGCTTTTACAAAAAAATAGATTTTTATTTATATAGATAGATAATGTCTGTATAATACAAGATATAAGACAAGTTAATATTATTATAATATTTGTTGAAAGGTCATTGCATAGCTTAAAGCAGCTATCCCCAACCCGCGGCCCGTCGCGCGCCGCGCGCTGGGACTTTATCTGTCATGGGCCATGGCCCGCGTGCTGTAAAACCATTTTGAAATTTACGCCCACCGGCAAAATAATGTAGTCGTCGTGGAAGTCGTAATTTTTTTTCCACTTTTAAATCGTTAATTTTGAATAACGTTATTTTGCACCCTAAAAAATTTTTGTTTGCGGCCCGCGACACCAAGACCAAAACATGTTTGTGGCCCGTATAAAAAAAGGTTGGGGACCACTGGCTTAAAGGCTTTTGTTTGGTCTTATCCTATATTGATATTATCAAAATATTTCCTTAAAGGAAACATTAAACATTTAGTAATAATGGTATTAAAATATTCATTTTCATAAAAGAAAATATTGCTATTGTTATTTTTCAATTTTAGTTAGAACTTATCTATACTAATATTATAAAGCGGAAGAGTTTGTTAGTTTGTTTGTTTGTTTGTTTGTTTGAACGCGCTAATCTCAGAAACTACTGGTCCGATTTGAAAAATTCTTTCAGTGTTAGATAGTCCATTTATCGAGGAAGGCTATAGGCTATATTTTATCACGCTAAGACTAATAGGAGCGAAAAAATAGAGGAAAATGTGGAAAAAACGGGGGGAAATTATTTGAAAGGGCTTATTTGAACGCGCTAATCTCAGGAACTACTGGTCCGATTTGAAAAATTCTTTCAGTGTTAGATAGCCCATTTATCGAGGAAGGCTATAGGCTATATTTTATCACGCTAAAACTAATGGGAGCGAAGAAATAGAAGAAAATGTGGAAAAAACGGGGGAAATTATTTGAAAGGGCTTATCTCACGATCTACTAGAGCAATTTTTCTGTTATTTGGGTCAGATAAGAAGTAGACCACGTGAAGGATCATAGGCTATTTTTTGCAGACTGATTTGTCTATGAAATATCTAATTTACGCGGGCGAAGCCGCGCGGAACGTCTAGTATATTATAAATGCTCACTCACAAAAGCAGTTTTTTTTCATGATATTATGTGGTGTGGTATTGGTTAAGTTATTATATTACACAGATGTTTGTTGCGGTTCCGTACGCTACTAGAACCGTACATTTTTTGCAATAAAAGCATCCTATGTAGTGCTAAATTTCACCAAAATCGTTCAAATAATTTTGCAACCTGTTAAATTCAAACAAACCAACAAATCTTTTGATTTCAAGCGGTCTAAAGTAACGTCAGATTTTTTTTATTGTTGTAATTTTCCTTTAAATTATAAAAATAAAAAAAATCTGAAGAAATGTCCTTTGTCGGGACTCAAAGTATCTCCATGCCAAATTTCAGCTAAATCAGTTCAGCTGTTTGGGCGTGAAGAGGTGACAATCAGACAGACACTGCATCTATAATAATATTAGTAATGTATGAATGTATGAAGGTTATTCTAAGCTTCAAACATCGAACCTTTCAGTAGAGACCTCATATGTAACAAACTGCCACTAATTTTTGACACCGGGAACCCCGTTATATCTGCTGAAAAAAGAAAAAGAAAGACGTAGAAAGAGTAAGAAAAAAGTAGATAATCACTACTAGAGGTCATGAACTCATGACTCATGATAATAATACCTCCTACACTGGCCGGTTGCATTGAAACCAGGCCAGTCACGCAGGAGTAATTTTTATAGTGCCCAAGTGTGTGCGCAATACACAAGAGCACTCTACTTTTTTATAAGGTATATATATCTACATAATGTTAGGTCACATATAATATTTTAAACCTCTTCCAATGTCTCGGTTTATTGAATACACATTTGGTATGAATGATCTCAAATTATCTCTATAATATACAGGGTGTAACAAATCTAAGTGATAATAATTTAGGGTGTGTATGTGTTCCTTATGGAGAGACTAGAGAGTTCACTGTGAAAGTGGCAGCGCTGAAAGACCCAAATTTTTTTCAGTTTTGTATGGGGAAACTCGTGACGCTGAGGCGCTTGCCCATACAAAAGTGAAAAAAAATTTGGTCTTTCAGTGCTGCTGCTTCACAGTGAGCTCTCTATAAGGAACACGTACACACCCTAAAGCATTATCACTTCGTTTTGTTACATCCTGTACATATTACATAATATAGGATATAATAGTTTACGCATACAATAATTATAATAAAAACCTAAACCTAAAGTCCACCGCCTCGTTTCGAATCCGTAACCCTGATATACTCAACCACTGAGCCACAGGGAACCAAACTAAAAACTCTTTTCCCAACAGGCTAGTCCCAATGATTGAATTTCCAAGTCCGAGGTACTTCAGAATATCTTATACCCTTGTCTTACCGTCTTACCCGCTGTCAGCACCTTGTTTTTGTTCATAGGCTAGGTGGTGAATGGGTATATTTATAGCTAATATTATTATACTCTAAATAAAAATTATATTTTAATCACCTAAGTGAAGGACTTAATTGGGATTTTTACATAAAAATCAGGAATAACAAACAAGAGTTTAACCTGTAAGGCTGTTTACACACGCGCCGCTGCGGCAGCGGCACCGCTACCGCGGCGGTGACTGTAATTACGTTCATCAAAATTAGCGATTTAAAGATGGAAAAAATTTCACGAATTTCAGTACGATTTTGCACTATTTTTCCGGTGGGCGTGAATTTCAAAATGGTTTAACTTGACGCGAGCGGCGAGCCACTGATAAAGTCCCGGCGCGGCGCGGCGTGCCGCGTACGAACCGCGGGCCGCAAGTTGAGTATAGCTGGTCTAGTAGTATGATGCTTGCAACTATATTGCCACTGAATTGGTAAATCACGCCGAAATAGTTCATTTTTATAACACAAACTATCCTATGATCTTTCCCGAGTATTTCCAAAACTTTCATACAGGTACAGACGTTTAAGCGTAAAAAGGTGACAAACAGACACACATTCGCATTTAAAATGGAAATTCGGTTCGGTTCGGTTCGGTTGGAAGCGTGGACTGAGTTGCACTCCTTTACATAAATATTGTGTGTCTATAACTGAGCTGCGTTAGGTTTAACAACAAATTACTAAATAGTTAACTAACTACGTTAGTTTTAACAAAAACCGTAATTATTACTAAAAGCTTATAAATCCGGTTAGAACCACTCCAAACCGCTTCGAACCGGGTTAATCCGGGAACTGTTCGAGCACACTGCTTGAAAGGGCTGTACTAGGGCGAAAGGGCTACATGGTAGGGCTGACACAATCCATATCCATACTTAATATTATAATTAATGCAAAAGTGTGTCTGTCTGTATGTCTGTTACCTCTTCACGCCTAAACCGCTGAACCGATTTTACTGAAATTTGGCATGGAGATACTTTGAGTCCCGGGAGTTACGGGCGATTTAAGTATTATCACTTGTATATTATGTATAACATTACTTTGTGTATAACATATTGTCTGAAAGTACCAACCACAGAAATAAATCAAGATAGAACGGTGACGCGCGTGCGTTGCTAAGGAATCGCTCGTGTCAATTTTTGCTTTGCTTTTAGTTAGAACAAATAACTTACCCGTGGAAAGAAATACCTCCTTTTGACCGATTCACTTTCGTACTTCTGTTTTTACAATAAGACACTGCACAATGAGGCATTTTGCACAACCGCTCCGGTGTAATCAAGTCGAGACGTGCGCGCTGACTGAATGAACGTTCAACGAATCTTGCACACTTGTGCAAGATTGAAACACGCGTACTCCACCCGTTTAGCCGTTCTATCTTGATTTATTTCTGTGGTGCCAACCCTGTCTGAAGTGCTACAATAGGATAGGGCTGTATTGACCTAACACTGGAGGGTCATCTGCCCTCTGAGGTCACATCGGTTAGGTGACAAACGCGCTGGTTTCACACTTTGTTGCTGTGAAGGGTTAAAAATAGCGCATTGGGCCGCAGCGGAGTGGACCGCATTCTCCATATTATAATGTGTGAGAACATAATATCTCTCTGGTTAGAACTTAGAGTTTAGACGAACGAATGCGCGATAGGTCAAAATAATGTACCACGTACCTATAGAAAAATGTGGCCCCGCTCCGGCACGTCAAAATGTGCGTTATCCATTAATGCTGCACCGGTTTCAGTGACAGTGCCCAGTTTCTTTGAACTGGGAATAATTTTATAGTGTCCAAACTCCAAGTGTGAAATACCTACTTTCTCTCTGTTCCTCTACTCCACGGTAAGGATCACCAACACGACTAGAGAGAGATCAGACGCAGGACATTATATGTCTATCCATCATTAAGTGTCCTAACTCACAAACAAACTTGAAAACAGCGTTTTTCCAACATAGGAATCGAACCTAAGAGTCAACAGCCGCGCTCTATAAATTATAACTGCGAAAGTATATCTGTTTATTAACTCTTCACACTGAAACTGTAAATCGACTTTGATAAAAGGGTTTCGTTTAATCTCGAAGGGACGTAGGATAGTTTTTATCCCAAAAAATGTACGTCTTTTCCGAAAGACCTGTGGAAAGTTGCAGTTTCCTTAATAATATAATAAGAAAGTGTGTTTGTCTCTCTGTATGTTACCTTTTCACGCTTAAACTGAATTAGATATGGCGATACTCGAGAGACGGGACCTTTCCCGTCTCTGACGAAGGGTCGTGTCTATACCGGAAAAATGTACGGTTCCTGCGATAAACGAATTCCTGTGCAATGGGGTTGCGGGCATCATAGTAATAAATAAATGTATAACGATGAAATGCTATACTTATAACGATGAAACTCTGTAACTCGAGCCTCAACTGTTATTATACAAACCCTCTAGTCCTAAGGAACGACCCTTATTAGAGAATGTTTTCTAAATTCATTAATCATATTTAAACTACACTATGTTTAGAGATTAGAGATGGTGCAAAACACGAGACGAGATACTAAATTTAATGGTTTTCAGGGTTCCGTACCCAAAAGGTAAAAACGGGACCCTATTACTAAGACTTCATTGTCTGTTCGTCTGTCTGTCTATCTGTCTCCAGGCTGTAACTCAAGAACCGCTCTATAGCTAGTCATCTGAAATTTTCACAATATATATATATATATATATATATATATATATATATATATATATATATATATATATATATATATATATATATATATATCCCATACAAAAAAAAATTTGGCCTATTTTTGCTCTATAATGGTACGGAACATTTCGTTTTTCGATTTTTACTTTTTAGTACATACCAAACGTAACTATTTTCATTTGCTGTACATATTTTACTACATAGGATGCTGTATAGACATAACTTCCCATTTCCTAACCTTCTACATATTTTATACCTTAGTACGAACAGAATTTTACAAAAGAGAAAAAAAGGATTTGGACGAAAAGCCCATTAAACTCATATTGTATTGGTAATCCATAAAAAACCAAACACAATGTTATTCTAATAAACACCCTTAAACCGTCACAATTATGGGTTAAAAACGTTGAAAAGAAATGGGGTAAGCGGTAATTAGTCGGGGGGTGTTGGAGGTGGGAGGTGCCGGGGGGTGCCGGGGGAAGTTGGAGGTGGGGGGAGCGTTTAGGGTCTATTGTGTCGGACAACGGAACGGTTGTATTTATTGTAAGTCTCAAAGTAACTGAAGACAAAACTGAGAACTTCCCTTGGCCCATTTTCTGCTAAACTTTTAATGCTTTATAAATGTTCTGCGAAAATCGGGTATAGTTGGGTCGCTGACAACACAAAAATGAGGAGAAATGTTACTCACACAACTAATTTTTTTTAAATGAAATAAAGGGGGCAAACGAGCAAACGGGTCACCTGATGGAAAGCAACTTCCGTCGCCCATGGACACTCGCAGCATCAGAAGAGCTGCAAGTGCGTTGCCGGCCTTTTAAGAGGGAATAGGGTAATAGGGGAGGGTAGGAAAGGGAATAGGGTAGGGGATTGGGCCTCCGGTAAACTCACTCACTCGGCGAAACACAGCGCAAGCGCTGTTTCACGCCGGTTTTCTGTGAGAACGTGGTATTTCTCCGGTCGAGCCGGCCCATTCGTGCCGAAGCATGGCTCTCCCACGTATAATTTAATGCCGTCATAATAATATATACTACTACGTTACTAGCTGACCCGGCAACGTTGTTTTGCCATATAAATTATTTCTAGTATCATTATAAAAAGTAGATAAAAACCTTTTCTCAGGCCTAACGAATGTACATACAAAATTTCATTAAAATCGGTTGAGCCGTTTTGGACGAGTTCGCGCACAAATACTGTGACACGAGAATTTTATATATTGCGATCTAAACTAATATTATAAATTACTTAATATTATAAATGTGTGTCTGTCTGTTACCTCTTCACGCCTAAACCACTGAACCGAATTTGCTGAAATTCGGTATGGAGATACTTTGAGTCCCGGGAAAGGATATAGGATACTTTTTATCCTGGATAAATGTACGGTTCCCGCGCGATAAACGAATTTTGGCGCAACGGAGTTGCGGGCGTCATCTAGTAACATTATGTACGCCTGCTCCTGCTTTCACTTCTCCCGTCACTGCCGTTGTTGAATCGAACCTGCGAACTCCGGAGTCGATAGCCAAAAACCACTGGACTACTAAGGTTTTTAGTGTAGTACAAAGATACAGAACAATATTAATGTGACGGGGGTCGGTGCCCAACTGATAATATCTCCAACATTTTTCTCTCATAATTTATGGCAAAAAGGGACTGTATAAATCGGACTTTTATATATAGACACGCGGTATTATGTATTTGTCTAGATAACATTATATTTTAAGAGCGGGCTGCCAAATTTTGCTGTTTTGTTGTTTGTTTTCTAATAAGTACTACGATCCCGGAAGACGATTGACTTAAATGAAATCAAGATTTATTTCATCATTGTATATTTATCTGATATTTGCTTAACGAAAAACACGATTCACTTATTTTGACTCGATAGTTATATTTTTCGAAATTATGAATCTTTCTGGGCTTTTCAACAAATATCTGTTACACTTATTGAATTACTATCATTAAATAACTTGCACTACTACAATCACACACTTTATAAAATAATGGCTAAAGGAAATATTAGTATTGTATTTAATTTTTAAGTAAGTAATCATCAAAAACAGTTTTGGGACTTACGACCTTTACTTTTGTGCTATAATGCGGGAACCGTTGTTACGCGATATTGTTCACTACTTGCTGCACCGTAAAGCACATTGCTCGGGGGCATGATTCATTGGAATCATTATATTATCACGATTGGAGGATAGTGGGGTGTGAAGGCGGGGCTAGCGTGCTTTGATATTTTTGGCAGCAGGCTCTTAATAGATGGCCCACAACTCCGTTGCGACAATATTCGTTTATCGCGCGGAAACCGTACATTTTGCCAGGATAAAAAGTATCCTATGTACTTTCCCCGGACTCAAAGTACCTACATACCAAATTTCAGAAAAATATCAGTTCAGTGGTTTGGCCGTAAATATGAATAAAGTAGTTTTTCTGTACAAAATGTACTTTTACTCTTTATTAAAAAATGGCGTGAGACTCATCAACTGTTCCATTCCCGCCTTTTCTTTATTTGAATTTCGAAAATAGAATATTTGTTTAAACGGTCTTTAAAATGCTTCGACTGTTTCAGATTTAGGGATAAAACCTTTTCGATGTTTTGAAAAATTAAATTATTTTTCTGCAGACAATACTAATAGTGATGATGTGATGGTTATGTCGATATTTATGAACGAATTGACGGTACATTAAACTATTTTACGTATAACGGCTGTGGTTATTTTTTTTTACTTTGCAACCATCATCGTCGTTGCATTTGTGCTGAAATATTAATTTTACAAAAGAATTGTATGGAAATTTTTAAAATTAACATCGTATGCACACTAATAAAGTAATAATAAATTACTTTATTAGTAATAAATAACAGTAATAAATTATTATTACATATTTTAATATCGAACATCAATGACAATTCAAAAGTCAAAACTCAAAAATGGACGGACGTTCCACCACATTTAATGAAGATTTTGACAATTAGCATCATACACTGTTAGTCTTCATCAACTTGAAGTTAAATCTAATTAAAAACGAAAAATTCGAGTTAGCCATCATGTAATTGAATGTAAGTGGTATTGCCATTTGCGAGAATACCAATTCAAAATTATCACAAAACACCGTTGTTTCAGAGCCAGTAAAGACTTGATGTTTCCGAGCATGAAACTGTTACAACTACAGCAATCAGCCGGCCGGGGCAAAATTTGGGGCATTATGGGCCCCAATAAAAGTGCCCTTCCTCATTATGGGGCCATCTTGAAAATTCACTGACGTAGGGATGTGAACGCGACATGTCGGTAAAGTCGATAGTTTTGCTCTATTTGAAATTACGCCCAGAGTTTGTGATTATGTTATTTTAACAAATAAAGAACGTATTTTGAGTGACGAAAATAGAGGGGTGTTATAACTTAGATGTATGGGTTTGTATGTGTGTGTGTCCGAGGCATCGTAGCATCTAAACTGGAGGGAAAATTTTGATCTAGGTTTTTTTTGTTTGAAAGCTGACATGATCCAGAGTTTTAAGGCAATACTTTAATTAATAATTTCTTTTTAAAATTGATTATTTCCTTTTTATTTCATAAAATGACCAGAAAAAACAACGGGTTATACTCCGAGAGTGCCGGCAGAAGCATTTTCGCCGCGCGCTAAAAAGAGGCCGGGATATATACAACTTCCTCTCCTACGCCGCGTCATAACGGCGACGGTGCAGGTCTTCTCTCCTCCCGTCCTACGAATTTTCTGTAAAAAGAAAACTCGCGTATTCTAATGCGAGTTTTCTCTTTACTTTTCTCAAAAAAGTGGACAAAGCCGATAAACTTTTCACTTAAACTTCAAAACTTATGCCCGCGAAATTCCTCGATACTTTCCCGCAATATTTTCATATATATCGATACAGTGTTTCCCATCCCTTTTCGTAAATTGAATTTGTTCCATCATTCTTTTTCCGTATGAGGTTAAAGTTTTTGTTAGCGCGTTAACGTACAGTCACAGACATCGATACGCTACACAATTCAACTAAATTTTTATCACAAAATTTTACCAACGTCAACTAAAAAATTTCATTTTGTTTGGTAGTTTATAGATTATTATATATCTATAATCCGCGTGCGATCAGAATGGGATCAGAATGACAATTTTGTTTGCTAATGAAGTAGCGTTAGCAAAAATATTCTGAACATTAATTTATAGGTTTACATAATAATAATAAAATACGTAATCGACAGATTCTGTACATTACTGTGTTTTTAGTCAACCCTGTGGCAGCTACAACTTTTTCAGTTACTATTTTTTATTTTTGAGCAAACCCAAAATTTAGATAAAAAGATTTCTTTTAAATAATTATAATATTATAAGGTGGTTAAATTATGTATTCTTATATTTTATTATGTTTCTCGTAACTTTATAAACATTTTCTTTCATATTAGAACCTTTCTGCGATATAATATATTAGCTAACAAACAAAATTAAGAAATTAAAAAGAAAACCCGCCAAACAACTTTAAAAAGTAATGAAATAATATTAACTGATTTTAAGTTTAAATAATTCTTAAGTGTAAAGTAATATTTTAGTCCATAATTGTTATCGCGGTCTGTCGGGGGACCGCCAAGTAAACTACGACAACAGCGACTTTTGCATTTTGTATCGCCATAATAGTCGCTGATTGTCTCGATTCGGGTCTCTAAACTAAATATAATGATATTATGTGAAATCAAACATGTACCTATATTTAGCGGTCCCTCGACACACAGCGTGACAGCAAAATTATGGACTAAAATATTACTTTACACTTCGGCTTCGTGAGCAGTATTCTAAGCATATGCTACCAAAAAGCAAGATTTTGCACCAAGGTATACCATGGTTCGGAAGGTGCTGAGAGAACTCCTGACTCTTTATAGATACAAGTTTGGGAGTTTCGACGTTGTTTTAAGAACGGAAAGCATAAGCTACTATGCAAATTACATTCATCATCATCATCATCACTACCATAAACCATTATAGAACCATGTATCGTCCCGTTTTGACCCTATTGGTACTTTTCATAGTCTTTTATTATATATCACTTAAACCGCGGGTAACACCGCGGGGCACAGCTAGTTTTACTAATAAGTATCATCAATATTGTGGAATGTGGACTATGCCTGCAACTGCTTTGCCTCGAAAGTAGTTTATCGCGTGGGAACCGCTAATTTCTATACTTACCAAATTTCATCTCAATAGATTCAGTTTCAGAGAACAGTTTAACCACGAAGATGTTACAGAGCGATAAACAATTTTTATATTAGTAGAGATAAGGATGTTTTTTTGCGGAGTGTACCCTACTGGTGGAGGCAGGGTCATCTGTCAAGCCAAGCATCCATCATTTATTGTGTGTCTACGTGAAATACCGAAAATATACCCCTCCCCATAAACTGATTTCAGGCTTGGCTTGTACCGTTTTGGAGTTTCTTTTTTAATATTTTTTAACCTTTGCGACTTGCGAGAAACGTCGATTTCTTAGTTTCAGTGTAGCTTTTTTTTAGCCTAAACGTTACACGCGAATGCTCCCGGTGAGGGAGTACCTTTCCGGATACATAATGAATATTGAAAAAACGGGATTCCCGGGACTTGAGATACAACATTAATAATGCCATACTAGAACATTTTCGCGAGATAAAAAGTATCCTTTGTCCTTTCTCGTGATCAACTGAAAGTTTTAGAGCCTAATCGACGAAAAATAAATAAACAAATGTCGATGTAAGACTACTTATGTGGTACCAGATGACGCCCGCTACTCCGATACACCAAAATTCGCTTATCGCGCAGGAATCGAACATTTTTCGGGGATAAAGTATTCTTATATGTCCTATCCCGGGAGTGAAGCAGCTCCATGCAAATTTCAGCAAAATCTGTGCAGCGGTGTGGACGTGAAGACAGAAGAGGTAACAGGCAGACAGATAGACAGACAGACATTCGCCTTTATAACATTAGTACGGAAGTACGGATAGCCTACTCATGAAATATTTATCATGAAAAAGGAATATTTGAATCTATAATACAAACACAACTTCTTTTCAGTACAAGATCTTCTCAAATATTACATTGTATCCGTGTTTAAAGCTACGACACGTACATACCCCGGATAGTTTGGGGAAAAACCCCCAAAAACCACGTCCTTTGAAGTATTGGGGCGATATTTCACCCCCCACCCTCAGGGGGTAGAGATCCCATTCAGAATAGTAATAGGATAGGCAAGATTTTATTATTTCTGCTATTTGGTAGGTTAATTAATATTTTTGAGTAAGACAGGTTGGAAATTATAGTGTAATAAATAGTATTTTTGCAGGCGCTGCCGGATTGAAAATTAAATTGTAAATGTATTGTTTGTTTTAAAACATTTTTGAATATTTTTTTTAAAAATAATGGACTTTTTCACCAAATCTTCAAAAAAAATATCTTTCTGAGGCTTTAAGACTTAGTTAGAGTACCTAAATTAAATTATGCTTCAGGTACGGAACCCTAAAAAAAATAACCACCGAGTTTTCGCTTGGTATTTGTGTTTAAAAATTATTCGAAAATTTCACTTGTCTAGAATGGACAGTCGCAACATCAGAAGAGCTGCAGGTGCGTTGCCAGCCTTTTAAGAGTTAATACGCTCCATCCTTGAAGGTTTACAGGTTATATTGGATATATTAATAATACTAATATTATATAAACAGACCAATTTTACCCTCATTTTAAAAAGGATATATGTTGTAAACCTTTCGACATAAAATCACTAAACTTTCTACATACCTACTATAAAAAGTTTATTTCATTAAATTAACCATAAGACTCTCATTTAAACCATGTTAATAGTAAGAACCAGTTAACTCCACTTTATAGTGGTGCTCACAAAAGCTCAAACAAAGCTTTGCGCCGACAATCGCTTTTGCCATTGCGCGCTGAAAAAATGGTGAAAGCTTAAAAAAGTCCTCTTTCGATTCTATACTTGGGCATATTATTCTCTTTTATATTCATATATTTTATAAACAGGGTGAAATATTATTTTGTTACTTAAACAACCAAAATAAAGAAATTAATAGTTTGTTACATAAGTTTTAGATGTGTTGGTAAATTTTCTTACCACCGAATAACACCCAAGTGAATGTTTACCTGTAACAAATAAAATGTTTTATTAGTACATATTTTTAAGACCAACAATAACAAGTTAGCTAAAAGCCGAGCTTTGTGAGGGCTCGCGTCGTCACACCTTGACTGACCGACGATGGTAACACATCTACATATAAATAAAAATTACTATATTAAAGCACAAATCAATAGGCGTGATAGTTTTTCCGTAAAGTGTACCACAAAATGTACAGATTGTGGGATATACTATATTATATATTATACTAGCTGTCCCGGCAAACGTTGTTTAGCCTGTTTTCCTGCTTTTCTCTTGAGGTTTTTTCTGATTATTTTTTTTTTCAATAAACCTCACGTAGCCCGAGACCTTTCCAACGAATGCAAAACCGTGGAAATCGGTTCGTGCGTTCTGGAGTTATAGCGTCAGGAAGGAAAACCCGACTTATTTTTATATATTAGATATTATTATGATAACCCCCATGCCAACAAAAAATGTATGTAATGTACCATACCGCTTCCCTTACTTATTTTGTTTAGCCCTAGTCTGGTTCAATAGAAAAGTTGGTATACATTCTCAACGTTACCTCTCTTATCATAACATAGCTTCTACACTCCATTCACAGTTATTTTACATGCGAATTATATGATAATAACCCTTAATTCCGTAGCATAAGGTCCTGTTAGAAGTAAGATTGTACAAAATGATCTTCAACATTTCCTTCAGAGATGAGAATCACATGTGTACAAACGTACATAACCTGTGCGTAGGGATGTGCGCAAAGGTTGAAAAATATCGATAAAATTTTATTTAATCATCAAGAAATATCGATACAATTAAAAATAATAAGATTAAAATATAAATTCTGTAAAAATTATGTAGCGTTGTAAATAGTTGTAGACATTCAAACTTAAAAACATATAGTTATATGTTAAACATTTAATCAAACTATCTAAAAATGTAGATCGCCTTGGTGATAAAAAAAGTTATACAATGCTATACAATTATTATAGTTATCGCTACTCCCCGTCTTTGAAGCGACTATTGCGACATACAAGACAATGAGAATGTAACGTATCCGTTAATAGATATTTCTTTAGCAAGTAGCATCTAAAATATTTGTCACATAATAAGTATATTTTTCGAAGCAACAATCACAAAGTAAATAAATCTATATTTATGTTAAGTGATAAATGATAATTATACTTATTATACAAAATACTATTAAAATATAAACAGCCGAATATAAACACTGTTCAGTTAAAAATAATAACTATTCACAAATCACAATTCACATATTTTATTATCGATATAATAAGGCACAACACTAGTTCTAGTTTAATAGAACATTTTCTTCTCCGGGCCTCGATTTAAAAATAAAGGTCTGACTCAATTACCAGTGTACCTAGATCTAGTTAGCCTTATGTTCTAGCTTCTAGATTCTAGTCTAGACTTTATTTTAGGTTTAATTAGATTTTAAAAGGAGAAGTATTTGTCTAATAATGTAACTTTCTTAGCACTTCGTGCTTTACAGAGAGTGACATTTAATAATTAGTTAACTTTAATTTGAAGAAGTGTTTTACAGAGAATGTATTTTAAGTCGAAGCCCTTATTAAATTTAATCCGTACTAATGTTATAAATGCGAAAGTGTGTCTGTCTGTCTGTCTGTTACCTCTTCACGCCCAAACCGCTGAACCGATTTTGCTGAAATTTGGTATGGAGATACTTTGAGTCCCGGGAAAGGACATAGGATACTTTTTATCCCGAAAAAATGTACGGTTCCCGCGCGATAAACGAATTTTGGCTAAACGGAGTTGCAGGCATCATCTAGTTAACTAATAAATGTCTTTACGCCGTACTCAGAGACATTTAATTATGATTAACCTTCAATTTAATGAAGAGTTTGACACATTATGTATGGGGCTTATGTCAATATTTTGAATTAATTACATTTAAGTAATTAATGTTCCACACTGAGTGCGGCAGAAATGTAAGCTAGAAACGCCGGTTTTTCATCAAGCATCTCTTTTATTACCGACCCATTCGTGTCAATAAAACTTGTCATAGAATAACTTTTACCCTCTCTCCTTCCCTTCCCTTAATTATATTCCCAGAGGGGTTGAGGTGTGCTTTTGCATATTGATGGCATATTTCAAAGTTCCGAGAAAATTGTTTTAATCACTAATTGATGGAAGAAAACTTGGAAAATCAATAAAATCAAGAGAAGGAACTAATAATGTAAGGTTGGGATAATATTTTGGGCATATTTTACTTACTAATGGTTGCGCACGCAGGAACCGTACATTTCTCCAAGAATAAAAACTATCCTTTGTAATTTTCTGGGAATCTAAAGTATTTTCATTCACTATTTTATCAAATTGTCATTAGCGGAAGAGGTAATAAACATACACAATCCCATTTATAATTTTCTAATATTATGTCACCTGCATATTATGTCTTCGCACTGAAATTTAGTTTATCGTGGGAACCGTACATTATTCCTTCGATCGCGGATTCTTCGAAATGCTATTGTATTCTATTGTTGTCGCGAGCACCGGTGCTCGTATGGGGCTTGACGGGTTATTCCGTCGCAAAACCTTTCTCATCAAAGTATTTTCACACATTTCATCGAAATCGCTAACTAGTTTGAACATTTTATGTTCCATATTTTCCAAGCAATTTCTGACAATCAGCCGGCAAGTTCAGAGGTCATTGTCCCGAACTTTGACTTAACGACGTGTATTTAGGGATAATGGACAGTTTAAGCAATTATTAACTGTCATGTCAACTTACATTTTAGGTCCATCGAAATAACATTTATCCATACTAATATTATAAATGCGAAAGTCGTCTGTTTGTCCGTTCTCTCCTCTCCATGTTTAAAAATGCTGAACCTCTTCACGCTTAAAAGGCTGAACCGATTTTGATGGAGATACTTTATACGATACGATAAGTTTTGTTGGGGTATAACCGGCATAAAAAGTATTTTATGTCCTTTCCCGGCACTCGAAGTATCCCCATACTAATTTCATCAAAATCGGTTCAGCCTTTTAAGCGTGGCGAGGAGGGAACAGACAGACAGACACACGTTCGTATTTATATATTACTTAGTAAGGATTATGTAAGTTGCGTGTGGACTACCGGCCGATAACACTAAGATAGGGTTATTTAGTACCCTGTGACCCACTTACCAGGGTCACGTGGTCGTTATGAGAGACCAGTGTGGGTCAAATGGCCATATCGCCTGATGGTAAGCGATTTGGACTGAATAGTTAAGGTCCTTGAATGGGACACGTAAGTTTCGTACAATTTCAAAAATACGGTAGGACTGTGGTATTGAGTTCGCGAAAGTTTGCTGAGTTTCGATGACGGTGGCCGGTTTCATAGATACCAGGCCTACTGATGCTGCCAGTGTGTGCGCAGCACACAATACTTATTTGCTTTTATAAATCTCATTTTTATATATTTTCCTGCAGTAAAAAGTGGCCTATGTTTTAATCCAGGGTATCGACTATCGACTAGCTCCATACCAAATATTATTAAAATCGATCCAACCGTTTTGACGTGAAGAAATAATAATAAATACAAACTCACAAACTTTCGCATTTATAATAATGTTAACTAGTATGATAGAAGTATAATAATTATTTAGTATAGGTACCTACATTCCTACGTTCCTTGGTCACAATTTTCAGTTACAATTTTTCGGTTAAAAATACGCGTCACTTAACCAGCAGTTAACGTGGCAATTAGTTAAACTGGCGCAACTTAACTAAACGTTACGAGTGCCTTGCAAGTTTATTGTGCGGTTAACTTTTTACACGGCTTACACATGATTGGAGTTAATATGGCGTGGTTTATAAAGTTTTAAAAGCAGTTTCTTGTAACCTAGACGACGCCCGTATCTGTTGCGCCAAAATTGGTTTATCGCGCGGGGACCGTACTTTTTCCCACCAAAATAAGGGTCTACCAGAATCTGATGGCAAAACGTGAGAAAATAAATTGACTCTAGCAATACCGGGGTAGTTGAAATAAAACATTTTGATCCTTTTTGTTTCTTATAGCGGCTGATTCTGTGTGTTAAACATGCAAATATAAAAATTAATCCAATGATCAAGGATATTTTTTGAAAATCTGCTGTCAAAAATTGCCATCAGATTCTGGTAGACCTATAGCCTAGCGTATTACTCGTTGTCTACTTTATATATGTGCCAAATTACATAAAAATCGGCCAAGTGCGAGTTGGACTCGCGCACGAAGGGATTAAAGAGCAAAAATAGGTAAAAAATGTGTTTTTTGGTATGGGAGCCCCCTATAATTATTTATTTTATTTCAATTTTATTATTAATTAAAAAAGTATAAATATACCTAACTGAGTATTTTGTGAACATTTCAAGTGACTACCTATTTCCATTAGTGATATCGAGCAAAAAAAATACGTTTATTGTATGGGAGCCCCTCTTAAATATTTAATTTATTTTGTTTTTAGTATTTGTTGTTATAGCGGCAACAGATATACACAATCTGTGAAAATTTCAGAAATCAAGCTGTAGCGGTTCTTGAGATACAGCCTGGAGACAGACAGACGGACAGACAGACATCGAAGTCTTAGTAATAGGTCCCGTTTTTACCCTTTGGGTACGGAACCCTAAAAATTATTTATTTATTGTTTATGATCTAGCAGCTTTAAGCTGATATGACCATATCACACAGTGTTGTAATTCACACACTCGTTATTAATTTCTTTTGCAGGACTTATTTGTCATCAACCACTTGTCAAGTAATTCCAGTAATGCTTAACATTAGCACGCATTAATATTTTTTCCCGTTTTTGTTTCACATTTTCCTCTGATTCTTCGCTCCTAAATCCGGTAAGTTAGTCATGGAGACGTTGTTTGTATCACGCAGATCTGTGCGCTGTTTAGTCCGCTGTAAAATACTGATTCTTATCTTATGTTTTAAACTAGATGACGCCCGCAACTTCGTTGCGCCAAAATTCGTTTATCGCGCGGGCACCGTTCATTTTTCGGGATGAAAAGTATCCTATGTCCTTTCCCGAGACTCAAAGAATCTCCATACCAAATTTCAGCAAAATCAGTTCAGCAGTTTGGGCGTGAAGAGGTAACAGGCAGACAGACGGACAGACAGATATACACACTTTCGCGTTTATAATATTACTAGATGACGCCCGCAACTTCGTTGCGTCAAAATTCGTTTATCGCGCGGGAACCGTACATTTTTCCGGGATAAAAAGTATCCTATGTCCTTTCCCGGGACTCAAAGTATCCCCATACCAAATTTCAGCAAAATCGGTTCAGCGGTTTAGGCGTGAAGAGGTAACAGACAGACAGACAGACAGACAGACAGACAGACAGACACACTTTCGCATTTATAATATTAGTATGGATTCGAAAAAATGGCTGAAATATATAGGTACGGAGATACTTTGAGTCCTATGTCCTTCACACCGGATCGTTTTGTCCGAAAAATGCACGGTACCCGCGCGATATAAAAACGTAACATTGCGGGCGTCATTAATTTATAATTTCCGTCCATCAGGCCCACTTATAAACAAACCCTCAATTATGCCCCAGCGAAAATGTGACAGGTCACCATTTTCACCCCTCTTCCGTTGTGTGGAAATAGAACGGCAATGCCCATCCCCGGTGCGTTGACGAGTCTATATTTAACCTGCTCAGTTAAATAGCGTCAAAATGCTGTCTAGCTATATTAGAAACAGCCTGCTGATAGACAGATGGACAGCCATCTTAGTAATACGGTCCAGTTTTTACCCCTTTGGGTACCGAACGCTAAAAAAACTATTGGTCATTTTTATGAATTTTTTACCTCTAGGTCTTTGTTTTTACTTCGCTGCGCCGACATTTCTTGTTCGCGGAAACCTTTACTTCTCGTCTCTCAAAGTATCTTCAAACCAAATTTCATCTAAATTAGAAATTAGTTCAGCCCTTTAAGCAGACAGACATATTTTGCTTTTTTAATTTATAGTAATGATGTGACAGCATATCTCTGTCTGTCTTCACGCCTATCCGTTGTACTGATTCTAAGGCGACGACGCCTTGATAATTTGGCTGTAGCGATATCGATTTTTCTCAACAATGACTTAAGCTAAGAAATTAAAGTTCATTGTGAGTATTCATCATGTCTTTGTCTTAGTCCATAGCATAACACGATTGGTCAACTTTTATAACACAGAATAATTAATCAAAAAGACCTCTGTAAAAAAAAGGGATTCTAATTTTGCCAACAGAGGAGAGTGATTTAAGCTTCCAAAATTTGTACATAGATTGGTTCAAGCATACACTTTAATTTGCACATAGCTTATATTATGAAATATATTTATGGTTTTTCGAATTACGCGACAAAAACCATTTCGCTTAAAACAAGCAATCTAAAACATATCCAACACGGTTTTTAGGATTCCGTACCCAAAGGGTAAAAACGGGGCCCTATTACTAAGACTTCGTTGTCTGTCCGTCTGTCCGTCTGTCTGTCACCAGGTTGTATCTCAAGAACCGCTATAGCTAGACTTCTGAAATTTTTACAGATTGTATATATCTGTTGCCGCTATAATAACAAATACTAAAAACAAAATAAAATTAATATTTACGGGGGGCTCACACACAACAAACATGTTTTCTTTGGCCTTTTTTGCTCTATATCAATAATGGCAACAGGTAAGCACATGATATTTTCACAAAGGCCTCTGTTATATGTCTACTTCAATAATTAATAATAATATTAAAATAAAATAAAAATTTAAGGGGGGCCCCCATACAAAAAACACAATTTTTGGCCTATTTTTGCTCTATCGGTACGGAACCCTTTGTGCGCGAGTCCGACTCGCACTTGGCCGATTATTTACTTTAACGCGGCGTCACGTCCTTAATGAAGTTTGGTGTATGGAACAGAAACAGTACAGATAAATATAGAACGTACTGTCAAAACCATCATTTAATTAAAGTTAAGTAGTCATTAAATATTTCGGCTGCTGGACTGTCAAAATCACTACCATTGTTTCACAGTAATCGGTTGAACTACAACTGCTATGTTTTATTTACGACGTGAGCTAGTGCTGTAATTAGAACCTGAAACCTAGATTACTGCATGCACTAATTACATTTTGAATATTTGATGTGCTTGGTAGGAGTAGCAATTGAAGAGATGAGTGGACGAACTGGGTAACTAATATTTTAAAACATAAGAGCAAGTACTCGTTATTTTCCCTTATAATTTGAACAAACCTTGTAAGTCGTAACTTACCTACTATAAATAGAATTCAATTTTTTCTTATTTTAAATCATTTTCTCGGTCCTTCATTTGTGCAAAATAACGACAGTTTTCAAATTATTAGTTACCCACTTCATCCACTCATGTCTTCAATTATGCTCTACCCTATGAGATTTTATTTGAATGTGGTTTTTTAGCCATTATGAGGCACGAATGAGTCCGGCTTACAGTATACCAGCGCGGCGTTACAACGAGGATTCAAGGGACAAATTTCATCAAAATTGGCCTAGTTACCTACCTATGCGGTAGCTGTGTGACACAAACAAACAATAAATTATACGCAAAGATAAATCTTCAACAAGTTATTCAGTTTAAAAAAAACTATCACTCAACTTCTTACATAAAAAATACAAAATATTGAAAGAAATAGCCCATCTCACCTGTGGCATAAATCATAATTATACAAAATTATTGCCACCTAATTTATTAAAATTGGACTAGTAGTTTAGCCCCTACGAGAGCATAGTAGCATACATAATATAGTCAGCCAAAATCATCACCCTTCTTTTTGGTTTCGTCGTAGTCGAGTCATATGTCCCAGGAACAAAAATAGTCCTCGTTCATTGGAAAATTCAGATTTGCCGATATCGTGCAAATTGATACGCATACACCGCCAACCCTGCGCGTAGGGCTGCCAAAAGCAGTTTTAGATTCTTTTTTTTTTATTTGTTTTTGTGAAATACAACGTTTGCCTGCGATTATTTTTATAGGTAATAATAATAAATATTTATTACATTTAAAATTTACATATACGTATAGAGCGAGAAACACCTGCCTTTGTTAATAAAAGCGTTAAAATATTATAGTAAGTAACTTCTTTTTTAATAACGTATTCGAAACGTTCATGCATTTCTCATACAAACATAAAAGTCAAAAGCAACTCTTTCAGTGCTACTACTGTCACAGTGAACTCTATATAAGGGACACATTATACACTCTAAAGTAGGTATTCTCTTTTTTTTTTTTTTTTGTTACATATATTTTAAAAAATTGTTAAATTGGCAACCCTGAAGGGCGGGACCGAGATTAGCATAGTTTGCTCTCCGCTAGAACAGCGAGCAAACACTCGGAAATGGAAAACTATCGTAAACATAGTCCCGTTTTAATGGTGTTATCATAGGTTTGTAGAGAGAGGGCTTGAACAAACGTAGTCTACAGCTCGTCAAAAAAAAATGGACTGGCATCCACTCTTTATTGACAAATTATTTTTAAATAAAAAAAATATCAAAAAAAATGTTCCGTAGCCAAATGGCAAAAAACGGAACCCTTATAGACTCGTCATGTCTGTCTGTCTGTCTGTCTGTCCATCCGTATGTCACAGCCACTTTTCTCCGAAACTATAATGACTATTGAAACTTGGTAAGTAGACGTAGTCTGCGAACCGCATTAAGATTTTGATAAAAACATGGAAAAATTATTAAAAATTTTAGGTGTCCCCATAGGTATAGTACGGGAGCCCTAGAACATTTTTTTTTTTTTTATTACTATCAAGCTAATTTTTTGTGAGTAGCTAATAGCTTCATTTTGATAAGACGAACAATATTTTTATTTGCGAAAAATCTCGAAAGTAGCTAACAGAGATAGAAAGGATTTCATACTTTGATTTGATGGTCCTAAAATATGGATTGTTCTATTTGTAGGACAATTTTACTAGCTCAATTCATCAAGCGGTCACCGGCGTCCGAGACACAATAGAATATCTATTGTGTCTCGTTTTCCCACGATCGATGGGTTAAATTATATAACTATTAACCTATCAATATACAAAAAATCTGCTTGTTAGGGTTCCGTTTTAGGGTTCAGTAGTCAACCAAGTTTTGTTGATTACAGAACCTTATCACGGAACCCTAACGAGCTGATTTTTTGTGTATTGATTGGTTATTAGTTAAATAATTTAAGAGTAACATTGTCCTACAAATAAAACAGACCATATTTTAGAACCATCAATTCAAAGTATGAAATCCTTTCTATCTCTGTTAGCTACAAAATGAAGCTACTCACAAAAAATTTGCTTGATAGTAATCAAAAAAAATTTTGTTCTAGGGCTCCCGTACTATGCAACTGAAACAAAAACAAAATTCATATAACCTATGCGCGTGGGGTATCTATAGATAGGTCATAATATTGAGTTTTCTAATATAATTTTTTTCGAACCTGAATAGTTTGCGAGAGAGACTCGATTCCAAAGTGGTAAAATGTATGTCCCCCCCTCTAACTTCTAAAGTAGGGGAATGATAAGTCTAAAAAAATATATGATGTACATTTCTATAAAAACTACCAACGAAAATTGGTTTGAACGAGATCTAGCAAGGAGTTTTTTTTTACGTCATAATTTAACTTTCATTAAATCAACTGAAATATAAAAATAAATCAAAAGCCTTTTAATTTCATAAAAATAAACCTTATTGCTGCTGCGGAACCCTTCATGGGCGAGTCCAACTCGCACTGCCGGTTTTTTTTAGAAGTAATTTTAAAACTACACCCAACTACTACAGCTATTACGATTATTATTATTCCTACTACACACACAAGTCATACCTAATTTAGCAAGTAGGGTAATCTCAGGTAGCGAGAATATATTTTTAATAACGAAGTGGCGGTGAATGGGCGAGGGATCGATAGGTCAACGACCGCAGCCGATCCGTACTCCACTCGTAAGTGTATCGCGGTCTAGTGGAAAACCGGCGAGAAACCACGTACCTACTGTAAGTCATAACTTACTGTAGGTACGCGTAACTATATATAATCTGTTTAAATAAAAGTAAATTTTAAATTTTGTTAGTCACGCTAAAACCTTAAACTCAAGAACGGCTGATCCGATTTGGCTAATTTTAGTCTTGAAATATTCGTGAAAGTATAACCTTTCCTGCAGGGCCGGATTTATATTTTTATGAATATAGGCCACTTTAATTTTGCCGCCCCTAATCCCTATGTACGCCGCCGCCATCCTAGAACGCTGCCACCCCCCATAGGACGGCATAGGACGCTGCCGCCCATAGGCCATGGACTATGCTGTCTATACATAAATCCAGGGCTTCTTTCCTGTAGGTTTATATTAGGAGGGAAGCGATTTAAAGTTCAGCAGCCCTGAGTCATCTAGTTAAAATTATAAAGAGTTTGTTTGCTCTAATCTCAGAAACTACTGGATCGAACTGAAAAAATATTCTTGTGTTCGATAGTCCATTTATCGAAGGAGACTTTTAGCTATATAATATAACACTAGATGACTCCCGCAACTTCGTTGCGCCAAAACCTTTTTATCGCGCGGGAACCGTACATTTTTCCGGGATAAAAAGTATCCAATGTCCTTTTCCGGGACTCCAAATTAGTATCTCCATGCCAAATTTCAGCAAAATCGGTTCAGCGGTTTGGGCGTGAAGAGATAACAGACAGACAGACAGACACACTTTCGCATTCATAATATTAGTATGGATATGGATTATGCTGCGACCAATACCAGCGAAGCAATTAGTGAAAAATGTACCAAAACAGTTTTTACTTGAAGGTTCTGTTTTATCACTTACTGATAAGTACCGGATAGGCGTTCCACAATTTATCTGACAGATACTCTTTACTCTATTCGTCAGATAAGTTGTGGATAGCCTATCTGGCACTTATCAGGAAGTGGTGAAACAGGCCCTTAACAAGACAAAATTGGCACAAACCAAAAGAATCGAACTCGTGACATTCCAATTACAAAACGTCAATTCCTTCCCCCGTGTCACTCTACTGTCACATAAGACCTTTGAGGGTTCGAACTCGGAGACTTGAGGTTAATACGCATGACTTCAAAATGCAGGGTACCTCTCTCTCAAGTCTCAACAAGCTGCCCTTTCTCATTTAATTTAAAGAACCCAATATTTTCTCGAGATAAGGGTCATCATAAAAATAATAATATTATGATTCCTACTTATCAGTCAAGACGACGATACGATCATATTTTTAGGGTTCCGTACCCAAAGGGTAAAAACGGGACCCTATTACTAAGACTTCGATGTCTGTCCGTCTGTCCGTCTGTCTGTTACCAGGCTGTAACTCAAGAACCGCTATAGCTAGACTTCTGAAATTTTCACAGATTGTGTATATGTGTTGCCGCTATAACAACAAATACTAAAAATAAAATAAAATAAATATTTAAGGGGGGCTCCCATACAACAAACCTGATTTTTTTTGCTATTTTTTGCTCTTAATCAATAACGGCAACACATAGGCAATTGAAATGTTCTCAAAATACTTAATTGTATTTGTACTTTAATAATTAATTATAAAATTTAAATAAATTAAATAATTGAGGGGGGCTCCCATACAAAAAATTCAATTTTTAGCCTATTTTTGCTCTGTAGTGGTAGGGAACCCTTCGTGCGCGAGTACAACTCGCACTTGGCCGTTTTTTTTTACTCAATCATATGTACTAATATTATTACTAGTCTACTAATATTATTCCGTACATTTTTGCGGGATAAAAAGTGTTGTATGTTCTTTCCCGGGACTCAAAATATCACCATACCTAACAAAATTAGTTCAGTGGTTTAAGCATAAACACTAAACAGGTATCAGACAGACAGAAAGACACTAAGGGCCTGTTTCACCACTTCCTGATAAAGTGCCGAATAGACTTTTTTGACAAATTCTCCATACTTCATCTGTCAAGTTGTGGTGGATAGCCTATTCGGCACTTATCAGGAAAGTGGTGAAACAGGCCCTATGTATATGGATTTAAATGTATACTTTTAACATTTGGCGAATCATACAATTGAATACCCGAATTCAACAGTATAATACAGCGAAATTATGCAAACGAATGCTGAAATAATGAATTCATCATTTTCATTATGAAACAAGTTTCCCAGCACGTGCGCCTGTAATGAGATTTCCGAAAGAAAAGTACTCACAAATCTGCAGAATTCATTTCCCTGTAGTTGAAGATTCCGAACATTTTTAACTATTTTTTTGACAGTTTTTTACCTATTCGACGGCGTTTTCGATTGGTTACTGGCGTAAACGAGATAAAATAACGTGTGAAAACTTCCTTATTTGTACGGGCGGAGTAGCGCATAACGTTTAATCGTAACATAAGGAAAAAATATTATTTCATCACCCAATCATAAAAATAAAGGCTTCTTCAAATAACGGTAATTGCAATCGTGTAATAACCGCTTAAGCATGCATAACGCTCATTTACGGCTCGCTTACATGCATGCGACGTGCAGAACCAATCAGCGTCTATTGACGTGCGTGTAGGAAGCGCTTAACGACTTGCCATTCGAGGGAGGGTAATTCTTAAGGTACTTAATTCTCCTGGAACGAATGATATAAGATATTATTGTGGTTTTCGATGGATATTAGGTAGTTATTAAGTACTCAAATAAGTAATAATAATCAAAATAGTGGTATTGACTAATGAATCATTTTATATTAAAAACCAGAAGTGGTTTTTAAATCGTCTTAGTATACTTAACAAATTGGTACCAGAAAAGTTAAGCTCAGGGCCGGATCCATCATAATAATTAATGCTTTTTGGGCTTAAGCCCAGGGCCCCGTAAATTCAAGGGACCCCCAGCTAAGTCAAGTCCAAGCCAAAATAGACGACAAAGCGAAAGAATCTATAGAAAATGTAAAGCTACTGTCATACTAAAACTCACCTGACTCCGGACTATGCTCCATCGAATGTAGATCCTGCTGGGACCTCCTCCTCTGCCTGTAATCCTGCCTGTAGTCCGGCCAGCGGCCGTACTGAGCCGGGTTGTTCAGATACTCCTGGGACGAGAATCTGGAGGCTCTAGGAGTTCCATGGTAGTACTCCTGACGGAAGACCACATCAGGATGGTTGATCCCACCAGGCACGATCTGGCTGCCGTAGTGGCTTCGGTACTCCTTTACGGGACCATCGGTGAGCTCGTGGCCATGGATGGAAGATGACCTCTGGGCTCCGTAAAGCCGGTTGGAGAAATCCAAACCCATACGATGCGGGGAGTAGTCTAGCCCACGCGGGCCCATTTCGAAGTGACCTTGAGGGCGATTTCGGTAGAAATGGGGTGAAAATGGGTTTTTATCCTGTCCCTGACCCTGGTCTTTGGGTTTGCCATTCACCTCCTCCTTATCCGTAGGTTTCTCATCATCTTTATCCTTCTTTTCCGCTTCCGGTTTATGAGGTTTCTCGGTTTGCGACATCTCTACGTAAAGCTCATCAAAAACACTACCACTTGTAAAATACTAATATTAGGAAAAGTTCACAACCGTTGGCGCGCTGAAATTTAACTTATGGGCTCTATTGTGTGTTTGGAAATATGTTTTTAAAGAAAATACATAGATATAGGAGTCCCGACTCTCAAGCCTCAAAAGTTGTTTCGATCGAAACGTCATTCGATCGATGTTTGAGAATCGGGCACAGGTTTGTGTTGTATCTTGGAGTTATCATCATCAGCATATCTTTAATCAGGTATAATTGTATATATAATATAACTAAAATGAGACTACAATGACTATAGAATATGACGACGTAGAGTTTTGACATGCACACTTCCCTAATCTCCCGCGGCATGGGCATACAGAAAATTTCTCAGCGTGAAAGAAACGATCCAACTGTATATAAATCAATTTCACTGATGGTACATTCAACGTGAATCATAAGCAATCAACAGATGCCACTCTACATGTTTATATTTGCTTGTAATTGGTCCAACATTGGCCAATGTAAACGTCGCCTTTACAAAAGTTTTTGAACAAATATATTTTTTTTCTATTTAGCAATTTAAATTTTTAAACGCTTTCCAATAGATGTTAAAAGGTATAAATGATTTGCCTCCCCCGGAACGAAAGGTTCTCGTAAAACTTGTTTCCCCCAGGGGAAACAAGTTTTACGAGAAAAAATGGAGTTGGGGTATTTTTTATTCAATACTAGACGTTCCGCGCGGCTTCGCCCGCGAAAATTAGATATTTCACAGAGAAATCAGTCTACAAAAAATAGCCTATGATCCTTCACGTGGTCTACTTCGTATCTGACCCAAATAACAGAAAAATTGCTCTAGTAGTTCGTGAGATAAGCCCTTTCAAATAATTTCCCCCGTTTTTTCCACATTTTCTTCTATTTCTTCGCTCCTATTGGTCTTAGCGTTATAAAATATAGCCTATAGCCTTCATCGATAAATGGGCTATCTAACACTGAAAGAATTTTTCAAATCGGACCAGTAGTTCCTGAGATTAGCGCGTTCAAATAAGCCCTTTCAAATAATTTCCCCCCGTTTTTCCACATTTTCCTCTATTTCCTCGCACCTATTAGTCTTAGCGTGATAAAATATAGCTTATAGCCTTCCTCGATAAATGGACTATCTAACACTGAAAGAATTTTTCAAATCGGACCAGTAGTTCCTGAGATTAGCGCGTTCAAACAAACAAACAAACAAACAAACTAACAAATTCTTCCGCTTTATAATATTAGTATAGACTAATATTTGACGACCTCTGTGGCTCAATTGGTTAAGTGTGTGGCAGCTCAAGCCGGGGGTCGCGGGTTCGAATCCCGCCGACGGAACAAAAAGTTTTTCAATGTTCCTGGGTCTGGATGTGTATTAAATATGTGTATGATATAATAAAAATCTTAAATATATGTATGTATAGTATAAAAAGTATTAAATATATTTCCGTTGTCTGGTACCTGTAACACAAGTCCTTCAGGTACTTACCACGGGGCCAGACTGACGTGGTGTGAAGCGTCCATAGATATTATTATTATTATTATTATGTTTGTGTAAGGCATACCTTGCTCACGGGCAATTAAATCCCGGACCTTTGGAAGGCATGCGCGGGGCCGAAGCCAACACGTAGAGGCCCGTTACACAGTTTTAATCTAGATGTAATGTGACACTAGCCGGCGACTCTCCCTGTCCGCACTATGGGAGTACGACCAAGGAGAGCCAGCGGCCAGTATAGGACTATTACAGGGAATGGATATTAGAAATGATACCGGGCTATGGGGGTGAGGTGCTAGTGGACTGGGTAACTGGGACTATGGAAGGACTATGGCGTCTGCCGATACAACGTGGAAACATGCATCATAAAGTTGGCAGACGGTGACTCGCCAACTCTTTGAATGGGCCCCTCAAAATGGTCGCACGCACGGTGCACCGAGGCGGCAACATTGACAGAGCGGCTTGAGGCAGGAGAGGTGTCGCTGGACTTTAAACGCCGATCATTTGCACCCTCAGAGGGTCCCATCACGTCGCCCACTCGCCACTTACGCTTCACATCCTCCCTCCGAGCCGAAGCTCTCGCGACTCCACTCTGACCGGCCGGTTAAGGCAAGGCAGAGGTAGGGCCTGATTCTCCGTCAGTGTTCACTCCGGCCGGCCAGTGAAGGCAAGCCGGAGATGGAGAACAGGGGCTTCCCTGGGAGCACTCGGGTACGTGGGGTCGCTACTCCCCAACAGCTCGCCACAAGCTGCCCTGCGGGGTTATTATTATTATTATTATTATTATTATAAATGAGTCTGTCTGTTAACTCTTCATGCTTTAAACGCTGAATTTTATGAAATTTTACTCGATAGTAATGTACCGTACGGTTCCGTCTCGATTTTGTTATAAATCGAACATAGTGCCACGATGATTTTCATAAGAGCAAGATTTAACAACCAGAGCACTTGCAATTAATGCTGCTTACTTTTCGAAGAAGACTTCACTTTTTAACCGACTTCCAAAAATGGGAAGGTTATATGTTCATCTGTTTATATTTTTTTTGTACTTATCTTAAAGATTTAAAAGTACAATAAGATAGATATATTTTCCGCATCGGAAAATGATGAAAAAAACTGCGTTCAAGCGAGATCTACGCGAAGCTTTAGAAAAGTTAAATTGCATCCAAAGTTTGAGCTTTCCCACCGAAACAGAGGGTATTGTTGACTTTCTTAATGTCCCTCGGCATTAGGGAATGCAATCTCGTTCTCGCGAGATCTCGGCCTTTTTTAGCGAGATTGATCTCGGACGAAAAAAAGGCGAGATCTCGCGAGTTTGACGAGATTGCACTTAAGCATAAAAACGTCTTATTCGAAGCACGAACTGACACGGACGGAGTTGCGATCACGGAGTAAAAACAAAGAGGAGCTGGCCTAAGCTACTGTGCACTGTAATTTTCAACTAGGTCCTGACTCCTGACGTTATCATTGTAGGCGGGGCTTAAGTCAGTACACTTTCAGCGTTTGTCAGGTGCACACGTAACGAATAATGATACTCGCATTATTGGTGTTTGGTGTTTTTTGCGTTTTTAACAAGGAAAGGATAAAGTATTGTGTTTTACAGATACGTCAAACAATGTTTGATGCATAAAAGTTTATTGAAAAAAATTGTGAAAATAAATGTTTATCTTAAATAATACTTACAATATTTTTTATTTTTTTCCTAATTTATTCAAATATTGTAATTATTTGCAAAAAAATCCACCAAACTGCTAATCTCGCGAGATCTCGAAATTGGCGAGATCTCGCAGTATTGTTATTCATAAACTCGCGATATCTCGCTTGAGCCCCAATCTCGCGAGATTTGCATTCCCTACTCGGCATAATGAGAGTGACAGATGTCTGAGAATTTCCGAAAGACATTAAGAACAAAGTTTTTTGCTGCCAAACCCAAATTTCAAACGATATATTATTTTGTTTCACGCTCAAACCACTGGACCGATTTGGATGATATTGTGTGGAGATACTTTAGGTGTAGGAAAAGACACAGTATAGTTTTCATTGCAAAACGTGCGGCACCCGCGCGATAAACTTCGACACTAGGAAACTCTTTTATATTAAATTTTGAAAGTATTTGCGCTTATCATACAACCAATATTTATCTGAAACGGTAATCCATCATTTTGCCGACCGTACCTAACTTAAAATTACTTCCCAAACAATTACTCATGACATTTTTCTACTTTACGTTATGCTAAATTAAGCTCTATCCCCTTAATTTATGATTCAATTTCGTATGTATCCTGTAAGTTATCCCTTGTTAATTTAAATTGAACCCTATTATGTTGATTTAAGATTCAATTTAGCTAACGTACGAGTAAAATTCCACCCTAATGCAAATATGTTCCCTGTTATTATGCTGTTAAGGTTTAAATTTATATACAATCTGCATAATTTGCCGTAGGCTTGGTAAAGAAATATTTATGTAAGTTTCGCTATTTCGCTCGTGTGGAACTAAAATTGTGACTTCTAATTATGGTAATATATTTGGGTAGTAAGATATAATAGCCTACATAGCATAGCTAATGTAAGCTAAATAGAGCTGTAAATAGAGCTTGTACTTATGTTAAAGCTGGCTTTTACATGCAGCTTTATCAGCTGTAGTAAATGCTTTAAATGTAGAAAATATTCTTTTTGCACCTTCTTTATAAAGGGTGTAACAAAACTAAGCGATAGTAACACTTTAGGATGTGTATGAGTCCCCTGTATAGAGTTCACTGGGAAAGTAGCAGCACTGAAAAAGCAACTTTTTAAACTTTTGTATGGGAAAATTCCTGATGCAGGCAGCAGGAAGCCAGGACGCTTACCCATACAAGTGACAAAAAACATTTGCTCTTTTAACTCTGCTACTTTCACAGCGAACTCTATATAAGGGACACATACGCACCCTGAAGTATTATGACTTTGTTTTGTTACGCCCTGTAGATATTAGATAATCATAAAATATAAGGAATGGTTTAATCATACTCGAGCACACAACATTTTATCCAAAACGTTCGAGCCTTTTCCAAAGAAAGGTAACAAAACACCTCGACAATAAATGTATAAGAAGCCCTTAAGAAGCCCATCAAAAATAATTCTAAATTTTAATATCATCAAAATCACAATAGCAGCCCTAACACATTTGTCATTTTCCACATTTATTCGTAAATATGGTCCCCCAGCCTCCAGCAGTTCGGTATACACCGAGCCATAAAGACGAAAACGCAACATTATGTCATGACGTCTTATGTGGGGTGACCATGCGGGAAGATATAATGAGATTCAAAATTTTAATAAGTGTCCGAATTAAAATCGGTCCAGCCGTTTGGATGCTACGATGCCACAGACAGACAGACACGTCAAACTTATAACAAACCATTTTCGTGGGGGGTTAAAAATGGGACTCGCGAATAGGGGTCGCGATGGATGCACTGTGCAGCTAAATATTAAGCTAATCATGGTATGCACAATTACCTTCACAAGCAATCACAATCAAATGTAGTGGACCATATTTATTAGCTTTATAAAATATGACTTAACTAAACAAAAAACTGATTATTTTATGGCTATCAGATTAATTTCTATTTATTTATTTTTCTGAATTATTGCCTAAATAAAGAATAGTCTACTAAAAAGTAGACTATTCTTTAACATTTTCAATTTTCTTTATCATTAAATAACATTATTTAAATATCTAAATCTCCATATATTCAAGGATTTTCTAGACTTTAAGTATATTTTTCAATTTAATCACACGTCCTGAAAAACCAGTACATTATGGTGACTCCATCTAATATGGAGCGTGTCGCTCGAAACCCGAAGGTATGACACCGCGACGGATGCCTGAATAAATGATAGATCATACAACACACAGCCATACATACATCATATATACAACAACATACTATGATACGATATCCATACTAATATTATAAATGCGAAAGTGTGTCTGTCTGTTATCTCTTTACGCTTAAACCGCTGAAACGATTTAGATGAGATTTGGTATGCTGGTACTATGAGTCTCGGGAATAACGGGATACATAGAATATTTCGTTTTCGGAAATATATATGGTTCCCGTGCGATAAACTGTAATGTTGCGTTTCTATGCTTGCCAAGCAAAAGAGAGTATCTGGCTTGGCTTGCGTGAGCTTGTGGACGCTTGTATCCGATCCGGAGTAGTGTCGGTTTTTATACACAGATCAAAGGGCGCTTGCGGCAAACGTTTGCGACGCGTAAAAGGTTAAACCAAATGAAGTTCGGTGTCCGCCATGCTTGGATGTACGTAATACACTGACGCATTCACAAGCGTGTAAAACGACTTCCAAATGCCAAGCGAGATTTGTGGACGCTTGTGCCTTGTGGATGCTTGCC